>CM065589.1:405004196-406348415 GCA_033119425.1 Bufotes viridis
AAGCACTTGCATATGGTCCACATATTCCTCACTGCAGGGGACAGAATCAAGATGGGCCCATAGACTTTCTATTGAGTCCGTCTCCTGCAGCAAGGAGAGAGAACACAATATGCTACCACCTCTCTATCCTCATTCTAGCAAATGGTGGCGGTCTGAGTCCTGAGACCCCCATGATCACTAGAATGAGAAGAGAGAAGCCCTTACATTGTGCGCTCTCTCTTCATTGCACGAGACAAAACCAAGACCATCCCATGAACTTAAATTGAGCTTGTCTCCTGCAGCGAGGAGAGAGAACGCAATATGCCAGCGATTCTCTCTCCGTGTTCTAGCAAATGACGGAGGTCTGACTTCTGAGACCCCCATGATCACTAGAATGAGAAGAGAGAAGCTCTTACATAGTGTGCTCTCTCTCTTCATTGCATGAGACAGAACCAAGACCAGCCTATAAACTTAAATTGAGCTTGTCTCCTGCAGCGAGGAGAGAGAACGCAATATGCTACCACCTCTCTATCCTCATTCTAGCAAATGGTGGCGGTCTGAGTCCTGAGACCCCCATGATCACTAGAATGAGAAGAGAGAAGCCCTTACATAGTGTGCTCTCTCTCTTCATTGCATGAGACAGAACCAAGACCAGCCTATAAACTTAAATTGAGCTTGTCTCCTGCAGCGAGGAGAGAGAACGCAATATGCCAGCGATTCTCTCTCCCTGTTCTAGCAAATGACGGAGGTCTGACTTCTGAGACCCCCATGATCACTAGAATGAGAAGAGAGAAGCTCTTACATAGTGTGCTCTCTCTCTTCATTGCATGAGACAGAACCAAGACCAGCCTATAAACTTAAATTGAGCTTGTCTCCTGCAGCGAGGAGAGAGAACGCAATATGCCAGCGATTCTCTCTCCTTGTTCTAGCAAATGACGGGGGTCTGACTTCTGAGACCCCCATGATCACTAGAATGAGAAGAGAGAAGCCCTTACATAGTGAGCTCTCTCTTCATTGCACGAGACAGAACCAAGACCAGCCCATACACTTAAATTGAGCTTGTCTCCTGCAGCGAGGAGAGAGAACGCAATATGCCAGCGATTCTCTCTCTTTGTTCTAGCAAATGACGGGGGTCTGACTTCTGAGACCCCCATGATCACTAGAATGAGAAATAAGAAGCCCTCACATAGCTTGCTGTCTCTCCTCACTGCATGAGACAGAATCAAGACTTATATTGAGCCTGTCTTCTGCAGCAAGGAGAGAGAACACGATATGCTAGCACTTCTCTCCGCTCATTCTAGCAAATGGTGGGGGTCTGAGTTCTGAGACCCCCACAATTACTAGAATGAGGAGAGAGAAGCCCTCACATAGTGTGCTCTTCCTCCTCACTGCAGGGGATGAAATCAAGACAGTCCCTTAGACTTTCTATTGAGCCTTTCTACTGCAGTAGAGAGAGAACATAATATGCTAGTGCCTCTCTCTCCTCGTTCTACCAAATCATAGGGGTCTCAGCACTCAGACCCCCACCGATCAAAACCTTTGATATGCCTCCTTGGCTATATTTTCTTGTCAAATTCCAGGGCTTGTTGGAGAGCTGGATCTTGAGTCATAGGGACCTAATTCCTAGAGGTGATGCTGGCAAGATGGTTCTCTTTCTTGAGAGATACCTCTTTGCATATAATTTTCCCAAGGAGCACTCCATACCATGGGAGTACTTCCAGCAAGTCTCCATACATAGCTGGTCTCTTTAAGGAGATTCAGCACCCTTCCTAAGCCAAAAGCTTTATGAAAACTCAGTGACCTTAAAGGAACTTCCTCCCTTACCCTTGCGGCATGCAGGAGAGTGGATCTCCCAAATGTCATGGGCAAGAGACCTGATATGCTGGTTTATGTGGCTACACATCTTCATTCTTATATCATCATATACAGTGGTCCCTCAAGATACAATATTAATTGGTTTCAGGACGACCATTGTATGTTGAAACCATTGAAGTTGAGTAATCAAGTCGAAAGCCCTAAAATGTCATCCAAGATAAGAGAAAATGAAGCTTTAAGAAAAATAAGCAGATAACTAACACTGATAAAGCAAGTCCTTACATATAACAGTCAGGAATAGCTGCTAACTAGCAACTAATACAACTATTTTACCAGAGAAGTGGCCTTGATTGGCTGGATCTGAGTCTGAGATATTGTATGTTGAGTCTGGTTTCAACTTACGATGGTTCAGAAAAGACCATTGTTGAAAATATTGTATCCCGAGGCCATTGTATCTTGAGGGATCACTGTACATGAAAAGATCTACCAATCAGGAAGCTGGGTTACAAAGCATGCTGTAATGACTGCCAACAGTGGCTTTCACCTTCAGGGAACAGATAGTGAAGAAGCTGAAATAAAGAGTCATCTGCTGGATTTATATTTACAGGTGAGACTTTGGGTAGAAATGACCTTTATTCACCATTCTGAAAGTACAGGATGACAATATATAGTCAGTAATGTTGTCTCTCATCTTTCCTGCAGCCCTGAATGGCAATTCTGCATACTGTACATCGTAAGTTTTTTTATTTTATTTGAGGGGCAATGCTGTTTAATTGCCCTGTAAGGCTGCCGTCACGCGCTGCAGATTTTGTTGCACACAATTTCCGCAACAAAGAATGTGCACTCCCCCAATTTCATTTTCTCCGCCGGGCTATGTTTGGCTGCAACAATGAGATGGCGGTATTTTCCACCTGACCTGTTGCAGCCCATAACTGGCCTCAATGGTCTCCTGCCATATTCTGCCAGTGATTGGCCGCAGCGGTGTCTGATGTATATGGACACAACATTGCTGCAGTCAAGAAGACATCATGGCTTAGAACAGCAGTATGACTATTGCTGGGCAAACATTGCACACATCACTTAACCATCGGACAGACCGGGGCAGATGTGTATGTGGAGATCGGCTACTAGCTGTTCAACGGCGTAAGGACATCACTGCATCGCAGATGAATGGTCCCAGGTTGAATGGTGGAGCAGGGAGCTGACAGCAACCTGCTCCACCATTGTATTTAATGTCGTGGGAGAGTGAGCTAGGTACAGTATCTCAGAAAAGTGAGTGCACCCCTCACATCGTTGTAAATATTTTATTATATCTTTTCATGGGACAACACTGAAGATATGACACTTTGATACAATGTAAAGCAGTCAGTGTACGGCTTGTATAACAGTGTAAATTTGGTGTGCCCTCAAAATAACTCCACACAAAACCATTAATGTCTAAGCTGCCGGCACAAAAGTGAGTACACCCCTAAGTGAAAATGGCCAAATCGTGTGATATTTTTGTATGTGGATGCTTTACTCCCTAAATTCACATAAATACGAAACTCCATAAAAGGGATATTACACACATCTCATTACATCATTTTATGGCATATATAAGGTTTATGCTATAACCTTAAAGGGGTTTTGCCACTTCAGCAAATAGCATTTATTATGCAGAGAAAGTTTCCATGGTTTCGACCACCCTGCAGTCCAGCAGCATGGCTGAGCTTGCACAGTATAGAAAAAAGTACCAGCCTAGGCGAGCTCCCACGGCCCCTGGCCACCAGAGAGGCTGGCATTTTTTTCTGATGGATTACAGGGTGGTTGTAACTATGGAAAGGAGCAGTGTATAATGTGATGGAAAAATAAACCAAGCCAGGAGGAAGCAATATGGATAATCACAATACATTAGTAAGTGTCTTGTATTAACTGCATCTACATAATAAATGGATGCGGACAGCACACATATAAAATTTTTTAGTGGACCCATAGAAATAAATGGGTCCGCATTTGATCCGTAAAAAATGCAAACCGAAAATAAGTTCATGCGTATGAGGCCTAAGTGTGTATACATATGGACATAGCTCTCAATCACTAAAAGTAGACCGGGGTCGTACTTAAAGAGTTGTCTCACTTCAGCAAGTGGCATTTATCATGTATAGGAAATGAATACAAGACTCTTACTTATATATTATTATTATCCACATTGTCCTCTTTGCTGGCTGGATACATTTTTCTATCACAGTATACACTTCTGGTTTTCATGGTTAGGACCACCATACAATCCAGCAGCAGTGGTGTTCGTTCTTTTTTTATTTTTTATAATTCTTTTTATTAATACTGAACATCGTTTTACAAACAGTTAAATTAATTAAACTTTCTTATATCCACCATTCCCAAATACCATAGCCAGGCCCCGCCCACCCCTTGCGATGCGTCAACTGTCCATATGACCGGGTCGGATCACCAATGGGGGATAGAATAATAACCTATATGCTCCAAGTACCCCAAACTTTTCCCCATTTATCCATACAATTTCTTCGTTTGAACAGTGTCTTTTCATATAGCTTGACTTTGTTCACCAAGTTTAGCCATAAACACACCGTAGGCGTCTTACGTGAGAACCAAACTCAAGAAATAAGTAATCTCGCCAAGAACACTAATTTGATCAGTACAGTTTTCTTATATCTATGGCACTTTACCTGAGAGAGTTTGCCTAAAATCCAGCATGCAGCTGTATATGTGATCACTATTTACATTTTTTGGGAAATCAGTTCGTCTATTATCTCCCAATATTTTTTTAATTTCGTGCATGACCAAAACATGTGTAGATAATATGTTCCCAACAAATTACATTTTGGACAGTTGAATTTGCTTCTTAGCCCACATCTGTAGAGCCAGACAGGTGTAACATATAATCTGTGTAAGATATTAAACTGGACCAACATGTGATTGAAGTTATGTGATAATAACCGAAAATTTGTCATTACATTCCCCCAGTCAAGTGGCCGAGCCAAAGTATCACTTTCCCACGCCTTTTGACCGGGGAAATACCGTATTTTTCGCTTTATAAGACGCACCTGATGATTAGACGCACCTAGGTTTTCGAGGAGGAAAATAAGAAAAAATATATATTTTGAACCAAAAGGTGTACTTTTGGTGGGTTTTGAACTAATGGTGGTCTGTGGATGACTATTATGGGGGATCTGTGGATGATGCATTGTTATGGGGATCTGTGGATTACACTGTTAAGGGGGATCTGTGAATCACACACTGATATAGGGGGGATCTGTGGATGACAGTTATGGGGATCTGTGGATGACACACTGTTTTGGAGGCATCTGTGGATGATGCATTGTTATGGGGATCTGTGGATTACACTGGTAATAATCCCCAATGTGCCCCCTTCATAGTAATAATGCCCATTGTGCCCTCTTAATAGTAGTAATGCCCACTGTGCTAGTAATGCCCTCTGTGTCCCCTCCATAGTAGAAATCCCCATTGTGCCCCCTTTACAGTAATAATCGCCATTGTGCCCCCTTCACAGCAATAATCCTTATTGTGCCCCCTTCACAGCAATAATGCCCACTGTGCCCCCTTCATAGTAATAATGCCCATTGTGCCCCCTTAATAGTAGTAATGCCCTCTGTGCCCCCTCCATGGTAGAAATCCCCACTGTGCCCCCTTCACAGTAATAATGCCCTCTGTGCCCACTTTGTATTACAAAAAACAAACAAAACAAAAAAACACAGTACCTAGTCACCTTGTCCCATTGCTGAAGCTCACAGTCATCTCTTACCTGCAGGCACAGATCGCTCTGTAGCACTATGTGGCTGGAGCTTATGCAGATTTCTGGGCTGCAGGCTCTACCCACACAGGCCAGCAGCACGATCCGTGCCTGCAGGCTTGAATGGTGGAGCGGGGAGAAGTCTTCCTGCTTCACCATTCAGAGCGCCGCCGGCCTGAAGAAGGGTAGGAGCGCGGGGAGCTGAGTGGGTAGTGACAGGACCCAGCTCCCTGCGCTCCAGCAATGAGCGCTTCCATCTGTATTGCTTCTGGCACCTCCCTGAGAGCGGGCACCTGGGGCAGACCGCCCAACCCTCCCCCTAGTACGTCACTGGCCCCAGTTCTTTGGTAAGATGGATGCGATTGGCTGGTGGCAGTGGAGTGCAGTAAGTGAAGCCGCCAGCCCGCCCAACACTTTACAACCATAGGGGAGCTCAATGGACGTGCGGGCTGGTGGCATGCAGAGCACATTAAGTGAAGCTGCCAGCCGCCCAACAGTTTAATGGCAGGCTCAGGAGTGAGAGCTCCTGAGCCACCTAATTTGCGTCTCATTCGTTTTATAAGACGCAGTGACTTTTCCCCTCCACTTTGGAGGGAAAAAGAGTGCGTCTTATAAAATGAAAAATACGGTATATTCCCTTAAATAATGTGCCTAAAAACTTTTTATATATATTTGAAATTCTTAAATTGTATCCCTCATTTCCCAGTAACTCATTTAGGCATGTGTCAGTATTTTTGTGTAATAATTATTTCCTTTTTATACAAGAAAGTGCGGATCGCAATTGTAAATACCTAAACCAGGATAAGTTCACTATGTGTTCTCTTTGTGTAATCTCCAAAAGTGAAAGTATTTCTCCATTGTTTACAACTTGTGAAACAAAAAAAACATTATTCTTTTGCCAGTAATTTTCATTTGCTAAATCCTCCAACTCCGGTAAAAAAAATAATTGTGACATAGGGGTGTCAAATAAAGTGATCCTTTAATCCCAAACCATACTCTAATAGTGCTCCATAATTTAATGAATAACCTTGTGGTTTCCCTGTATTCCTGTTTATAACTAATAAGTGACCCAGACTCTAGAAGTGAAAAAATATCACAATGTGTAAATCTCCTCAAAAGATACCTGCATAAAGGGTTCCCTTCCCAATGTTTTAAAAGCCAAAACTTAAAGAAAGGGAGATTTAAACCTCCTTGTTCGATCGGTTTATATAGGTAATTGATTTTAAACCTTACCCGCTTTCCGCCCCAGAGTAGATAGTTGATAAAGGTTTTAATTAATTTGAAAAATTCAATCCAAACTGGGGAGTTTCTAAAAGTATAAAGAAGTTGAGGTAGCATTACCATTTTACTAGGGATAATCTGTCGGCCCTAGACAAGGGCAAACCAAGCCATACCTTTTATTTTAGATCTTATTTTACTAATCTGAGGAATCAAGTTTAGATGTAGAAACTCTTCTACTTTAGGAAAGATTGTTAACCCTAGATATTCAAAAGAGCCAACGACTCTCACCACTTTCAAGGGGCCTATCATAGGGTAATTGTTTTTTTCAAACGGTATCAACATAGTTTAAGACCAGTGAATATCAAAGCCTGACACTGCGTCAAAGTTGGTAACTATCTGAATTAGTTCAGGAAGTATTATATCTGTATGATCAATAAAAAACAGAACATCATCTGCATAAAGAGAGACACGGTTCTCTGTTCCCAGAGTCCTAAATCCTTTAATCCCGGAATCTTGTCTAAGTTTAGCAGCCAGGGGTTCTATATATATGTCAAATAACAATGGAGACAGGGGACAACCCTGAGTGGTACCTCTACGTAGAGGGATAGTATCCGTCAAACTACCGTTTACATTCACTCTTGCTGTAGGGGTTCTGTAAATAAGTCTAATCATATTTTTAAACCTGGGGCCAAATCCAGGGGCGTAGCTAAATGCTCATGGGCCCTGGTGCAAGAATTTAGCTTGGGCCCCCTCCTTCCCTCAGTGCTTTGTGGCAAGGGACAGGGGTGCACCTAGCCTTTTTGCTGTCTGAGGCGAAAATGGAAACGGCATTCCAAATTCTCAACCTAACCCCTTCCTTCAAACCCTACTGTTGAAGGGGTTGTCCAACATCTATACATCTATACAGAGGACACCCTATACACATACTGGACTATACAGAGGACTCCCTACTACACACACAGCACTATTCAGAGGACACCCTATGTACACGCACACTGGACTACACAGAGGACACCCTATACACACACTGTACTATACAGAGGACACCCTACACACACACTGGACTATACAGAGGACACCCTACACACACAGTACTATACAGAGGACACCCTATACACACACTGGACTATACAAAAGACACCCTATACACACACTGTACTATACAGAAGACACCCTACACACACACTGGACTATACAGAGGACACTCTACACACACAGCACTATACAGAGGACACCCTATACACACACACAGCACTATACAGAGGACACCCTATGCACACACAGCACTATACAGAGGACACCCTATATACACACTGCACTATACAGAGGACACCCTATACACAGACACACACGGGACTAGACAGAGGACACCCTATACACACACTGGACTATACAGAGGACACCCTATACACACCATACAATATAGATGACACCCTATATACACACACACCACACTATATAGATGACAACCTATATACTAACACAGTGCATTATACAGAGAACAGCCCATATATACACACATACATCACACAGTGTATAGATGATCTCTATACACACATCATACACATAGAGATGACCCCTATACACACATCACAAGGTGTATAGATGATCCCTATACACACAGAGATGACCCCTATACACAGATCACACACAGAGATGACCCCTATACACAGATCACACACAGAGATGACCCTATACACACATCACACACATAGAGATAACCCCTATACACACATCACACACACAGAGATGACCCCTCTACACATATCACACACACAGAGATGACCCCTATACACACATCACACACATAGAGATGACCCTATACACACATCACACACAGAGATGACCCCCTATACACTGTACACATCACATAGATGACATCCTCTTCACACCAAGTTCGGTCCTCTCCCTGTGCCCTGTTTGGCTAAAGGACCTTAATCAGGTGACTGTGACATCACCAAAGGTCCTGCAGGTTTCTGCTGTAAATGCTGTGTACAGCGTGTAGCCCCGCCCACTCTTCAGTCCTCAGCTGATTGATGGATTGCTGGGGAGGGGCTTGCTGCTGGCTCTGGAGGAGATCCCGTGCAGGAGAAGGAACTGCACAGCCTGGAGGAGACCAAAGAGGAGGGGTGAGTACAGCGTAGGCAGTGCTTCTCTCCCCCTCCTCCTGCAGGCTAGTGAGCGCTTCCAATATGGAAGCGTTCACTAGTATTCGCTTTATAAGATGCACTGCATCTTATAAAACGAAAATAGGTAATTAGCAGAGCACCTCTGGGCCCCCCTGGCTTAGGGGCCCGGTCGCAACTGCGACCTCTGCGACCCCTATAGCTACGCCAGTGGCCAAATCCCATCTTTTGCAGAACCTTCCAAAGAAAACCCCATTCTACCCTGTCAAAAGTTTTAGAAGCAACTAAGGACAGGATTGATCTGGAGAGTCCCCTTACTGACTGAATATTAACAAAGAGACTATGCAGATTGTGATGCGTGCTCTTATTTGGGATAAAACCATTTTGATCGGGATGTGTCACTGTTGTAATAACCTTGGATAGCCTTGTTGCTAGGATTTTAGAGAATAATTTCACATCAGTGTTTATTAAGGAGATAGGTCTAAGGGACTCTATAGCTAACGTATCTTTCCATTTTATGGGGATCAGTGTTATTACAGCTTCTGTCATAATTTCAGGGAGCTGTCCCTCCTCTATTGAATTAAGGAGAACCCTCAAAACTGGGGGAAAGACTACCTCCCTATATTTACGGTAAAGTTCATAGGGAAATCCATCTAGAACGGGAGAGGAATTCCCCGAACAGGCCTTTAGTGCATCCTCCAACTCTTCAAGAGAGAGATCTAACTCAAGAGTCTCCCTCTGAATATTCGTAAAGCACAGTTTATCATTGGGTTGTATAGTCCCGTGGTTAAGAGTCTTGCCTCTAATTCAGATGGTCGTGAGTTCAAATCCCAGCAAAAACTTTTCTGAAATAGAGACAAAATTAAATTTATAAATTTTATGTTTTTTAGTCATTGTAAAAAATATATGGCACAAAAAATATGTGTAATTACTAAATATATACAAATACTAGTAAGCATTCCTATACAGCAGAAGTCTAATTTTATTTTTTTAAAGCAACTGGTAATGCAGCTCTATAGTGTAGTGGTTAAAGGTATTGGCTGTGAGTTCAAATCCCGCCACAAACTTTTCAAAAATTTGATTTAAATACACTGGGGTGTCCCCAAACACGGACTCCATATATGGATATAGCTATATATGGAGTCAGAGCAGTGACTCCCAAGCCGAACTAGAGTCCCGACACCCTCCCCTCTTCAGAGCAGGGGGTGCTGGGTTTAATGCTCAGGTTCTCCCATTGACTTCCATTGTGCTCGATTAGTTGCCCACAGCAACCAGTTAGATTCCACCATTCATTTTTATGAGTTTCTTTCGAAAATTAAATATGAAATCTGATTGGTTGCTATGGGCACCTAAATTAGTTTTTCTTTATACCAGTTTTGATAAACTAGTCTGCCAGAATTATAGAAACAAGGTGTTCACTCCTCCTTCTATTTTTGCATACAGGACTAATTATTTATGAATACAAAATTATATAAAGCAGATAAAAAATAAAGAGGTAAAAATATATAAATATATACACTTCCAAAAATTATAAAATTAAAAACTCATATAAATACATGATTCCACTATTGATTGCAATGCATGATTGTATAGAGGTAGGTGAAAAAAAACGTACTGGTAATGTCGCTGGTAATCACTTACAAACCATGTAGAGCAATGTCCTATGGTATGCTCCCACTCAATAGCTCACAATATTTGATATATATTCAATCTAAATATTTAGTGATCCCATATTCATAGTGAATTAATATTAGTGATTTCATTCCACATATCATATAGATAACCAGTATTTATTTGCAGGAAGCCTGTATAAATGAGGATATAGTACAATATTGCAGATGTTATAAACCAAAAACGCAGTTAATCCATAAAAAATAGTCCAAAAATATATATATATGTGCAATTGCAATTAATCCATAGTCCTCACTTGGAGATGTTTAAAAAATCTGAATAATCACTCCACAGTATTCACAGTATTTTATAGTTGTTATCCGCAAGCTATGCGCACGTGTTATGCCTGATTCAAGACACTCCGCAGGGAAAAGTGGGCTCATTGCTACCAGCAAGCTAGATGTCAACGTCCTGCTACATTCAGCGTGGATTCATATCGCCAACATTACTGGGAATGTAATTTACTTACTTGGAGCAAGCTCGTCAATTCTGAGGTATATGGGGTTGTGCACTTACCCCTCCTCCTTCTACTTCAGCGCTGAATTATATCTTTACAGAGGCTTCTATAGTAGCAGACTTGTATGTTACTTGTATGTTACAAGTCACCAAGCAGTTGGTTTTTATTTGGCTGTAGTGTGCTGCTTCCTCTTTCAACTTAGAAACATCAGCGGCAGCAATACCTCCAAGATCTGCAATACCATATATACCTAGGATCCGGACCATATATAAATGAATATAGGTATATTTCTTGTGGAAATCAGACGCGTTTCGGAGCACTAGCTCCTTCTTCAGTGCATGCCTCTAATTGAACCTGATACAAAAGATCGTGGCGGGTACACTTCCAAATTAATAACTGAAGAACGGAAAAGAAAGTGACTCATAAGAATATTCTTTATTAGTATTCTTTAAAATTGTTACCCATCTAGTGTAGGAAAAACCTCCCTAACAACATATATAAGAGGAAGGGTAGTAATGGGCGGCTACAATGGGACTGCTGACTATGGGTAGTGAAGAGATCTTTCCCTATCACTCACCCTATCTTGTCTCAGCCCGAGGGCAACCCCTGGTGGTGGGGACCCCCCGTCCTCGTACCTAGCCTCCTTGCCCTGTAATGCACCCTTTTTCCTCTGGTTGTACTAACACCCTATTCACAATCCCAACAATACCCTAAATCCCAACGCGTTTCCCCCAACTCGGGTTCATCAGGGGGTACCACAATTCATATTTATTGGAAATAATGTACATCCCAATCCTGTTCCGGAGATGCGGAACCCTGGAGCCGACGGTGGTGGTCAGATAATGGACACCCACACCGAAGTCCCTCTGTGTTTGGATGGCCAGGATGGAGGTGACCGGTATGCACCTCCTTCTTCAGTGGCCAGAATACTGTCTGTTAAAGTTTTCACTTCTTAATAAGTTGACTGATGCAATTACTTAGAACTGAATCTAATAATTATCTAATCCGAGGCCACCAGCTCTGGTTAAAATAAAGGCTTGACCTCCCAGCTTGGTATGAATTCTCAACCCTGGTGTGAACTTAGTCTGTTTCCTTATCCTGCCCTCTCTGACTCCTGCTCTGACCTTTGACTGTGTCCTTACTACATTTGCCTTAGACTTTGCAGAATCCCTTTATATCTTCCTTTGTCATATCTTTTTGGAAAGTTACTAAAGATTATATATATTGTAAGAGAGCGCAAGGGTCCATCATTGACGGAAGGTGCGTGTCACTGAGGTTCCTGGCCTTGGTGAGATAAGAGCCTGGTTTGTATGTCAGCAGCAGATAGTGCTGTTTGACATTTTGGTATTTTAGCATGGCTGCAAAGCCGATCCGGGCCGGCTCTTACTGGGAGCAACTAAAGTGTAGGGTGGGTGGTTGCTCCCCACGTTCCAGGCCGGGTTTTGAAGGCTTGTATAAAGCCCAGCCAAGCACTGTCAGGTGTGTGTATTATCCTTCATCTGCCAGTGACGCTGTGGAAGCTCTCATTGCTGGGAGTGAGAGTCTGCACGCAGGAGTGCAGTCTGCATGGAACCCTGCACCTGGACTTTCCTGTGGCTGAGCTGTCAGCCGGGTGTGAACAAACACCAAAAACTTACAGGTGAACTTATGCTGTGTTGTTATTTTTGCCATTTGTGAACAAGCACCAAGACTTTGTTTTTCCTGAGTGTGAATAAAACACTACTGCTTGCTTCAAAGAACTGTATACTTGCCTCTGTACTGCGTCCGCAAGCCTGTCTACCGGAGCAAATCCCCACAAAATATATATATATATATATAGCCTAGAATTAGACAAAGAAAATCTTTCAACTAGTCTAATTATGGGCCATAATGAGCCAGCTAATAAAGGTAGCTATACACTTAAGGCTCTGTTTACACCTAAACTTTTTTGGGACTCTACAAAAATAGTTTTCCACAGGGAATGCATGCATAGCTTGAAAATCGTTACCAAATCACTACAGCTTTTACGCTGTAATCTCTAGAGATTAAGCAGGTATTTCACAGCAATTTTATTGGCAAGAAGTTTTCATGTTACTCCATGGAGGCAGGGTTGTCAACCATAATTTTTCCTTTTTTCTGGACAACTTGTCCCAAAATCAATGCCAGCCAACATTTTTTTACGGATAAATTGGAAAACCGTAATGAATTATAAAGAGTATAAGTAATAAAGGTCTATAGATCAATAAGAACTCATTACCACTTTTACCAGCAGTTAATTGTGACCTGAAAAATGATGTGAATTACCACCAGAATAATCTACTCAAGTACCACTAGCCTCAAAAAAATCATGGACACATCAGTTTTTTTTCACAGACACAGGAAAAAAGTCACCAATTTTTACGGACTGTCCACAAATTTCACAGTGATTGTTTTTTTGTAGTGTTAATAAAAAACATCTAGGTATCTGTTGGATGCATACATTTTGTTATTTTTGCTTAATATAAATCTTGGGATATTGTAGGTTTAGAGACAAGGAAGGTAACATTTGTAAATTCCTCTTCATTCTGTGTTTAGGAGTCCAGTGGGCCATTCTTTTCAATGGTTGACGGCCTTCTCTATTTCATTGCGCATACAGAGATAGCTGTGAATATTGGAATCATGTACTAAGACTAGAATGAGGAGTGCTTTAAATGATAGTTGAAGGTATAGTTAAAGGGGTATTCCCTTCTCAGACATTAAAGGCATATTGCTAGGATATGTCAACATCTCTGGATTGGGGGCCCAATTAACTACTATGGGAGTTCAGATAATAGCAGAGCAAATGCACTGGGCTATTTTCTCAATTGTTATAGCAGTGAATAGAGAGTGCACGGGCATGCACGACCACCTATCTCAAGCTCGGCTGTTTTCAGAACTCTCATAGAGGTGAACAGAGGGTGTACACCTATGTGACTCTGATGGCATATCCTAGTGAGATACCATTAATGTCTAAGATGGGAAAACCCCTTTCATCTTTTACCACAAAACTGTATATTATCAGCTTTGCTTTTCTGTAATGAAATCCGTCCAGTAGTTTTGCAGAAAAACGACTTTTATAAATATGCTAATTAATCGTAAAGGTGCCCAGAGGGGCATTATCTTCTACTTTGGGTGCCCAGTAACGCCCCCCTGCAGTGCCCCAAACCGGCTCCTTACTCAATAAAAAACGCCTTCCTCCAGAATCCCTAACCGCACACAGCGCCTCATCCCTCTCCTCCCCCTCCCTGACTGCCGAGCGAAGTCTGCTGCGCCAGTGCGATGAGTAGGAGACTGAGGGCAGGAGCTTCATCGTCGCCACTGGGCATGCGCCGAGCCCAGTGACGTCCGATGCTCGCTCTTCACTCTTCGCTTCGTTTTTCTGCAAAACTACTGGACGGATTTCATTACAGAAAAGCAAAGCTGATTCAAGGTAATCTGTGGAGCATGGCTGGTTTAAAAGCTAAATTTGTGTTATCAGAATCAGAATCCCTTTAATGTCAAAAGTGGCCCAGTATTTAGTTACATCAAGGTGAATAAAAAACCTTTTTGCCACCAGCAAGTCTTACGTGATCTTTCTGTGGCTTCTGAGTCACTTACTCAAACTGCCCATTTTATAGTTATTGCCACACTATATTAACAATGTTGCCGATTTTGCTAACCTTATTTTTTTTCTTGTCAAGTCTGTTGACAGCTTTACTTTGGTATGGCACATGATTACATGATTCACCGCAATCCTAAACCACCGTCTTCAAGTAACACTTATACAATCTAAAACAGCCACAAGGAGCTGATGTAACTTTTTTTTATAGTGCTTAGTCCATTCTTGTAAAGTACTGTCAAGTCTTAATATATTTTGTCATGTTCCTTTTTAGACTAATAGTGCAAATGTTATGAGCAACACTACAATGTCAGCAGTGTTCAAATTGGGTTTGCAAGGCATGTACTACCAGTTTTGGAATCTAACAGAAGGCGTAATCCCTCAGAGACCCATGATAATCTGTCTGAAAGCAAGAAGTTGACAGCCTGTCAGAGTCTGTTTGTATGTTAGTGGAAGCCCAGAGATAAGGCATATTTCACTGAACAAACACATGAGTGTTTTTAGAAGGACAGGACAAAATAATGAAAAAAAATCTAGCTTGAAATACTGAGAATCCAAATTACGTTTAAGATGACAGTAATTCATTTAGATTGTTTGAGTGCTAATGAAATATTTGGGGGTTTAATGTATAGTTATCACCTATCCACAGGGCAGGTTATAAGAGTTAGTTTCCTGGAGCCTGAGCACTGCAACCCTCATAAGTAGAACAGAAGACCAGAGTCCCTTATCCTTCCTCACCAAACAAATGAATTCACAATCTAAAGAATACATATATCACCTGTCCTGTGAAAAAACTCACTATATAGTTTTGACATTAAAAGGCTTCTCCAGATTTTTAATATTGATGCCCTATCCTTAGGATAGGGCATTAATGTCAGATAAGTGGGGGTCTGACACCCCCACTTATCAACTGTTTGAAGAGACTGCAGCGCTCAGGTGAGGGCCACGGCCACTTCACAGCTTACCAAGCTCAGCACCGTCCATTTGATGTCACTAGCCTAGGCGCTTTGGGTGAGAGCCCTGGTCTCTTCAAACAGCTGATCGGCGAGGATACCTGGCGTTGGACCACCAACGATCAGGTATTGATAACCTTTCCTGAAGACAGGTAATCAATATTAAACCCCCCAAAAAACCCTTTTAATACATTAGCATGCAAAGGTTTGAGCAACCCTGGTCAAAATTACTGTTACTGTGAACTGTTAAGCAAATTGAAGATGAAATGATATCCAAAAGGTATAACGATGAAATAGACTTTTCAAAATTTTAAGAAATATCAGTGTATTATTTTGGCTTTATACAATTTTAGAGTGAAAAATGAAAGGAGTACCTTGCAAAATTATGGGTATCCAAGGGGATTTAAGCTCTGTTAACTTTGACCTTAAATAGGTTAAGGCTTAAGGCTTGTTCATAGTCAGTGTTAAGAAGGCCAGGTGATGCAAATTTAAAAGCTTTAGAAATACCAAGACTTCTCAAACGTTGACCCCAAAACATCAGCCTTCTAAGCAGCTGATTAACACTATGAAAATGAAAATGTTTGAGGCCCACGAACCAGGAGATGGCTATGAGAAGATAGCAAAGCATTTTCAGTTTGCCATTTCCTCAGTTTGAAATGTAATTAAGAAATGGTAGTTAACATGAACAGTGGAGGTCAAGAGAAGGTCTGGATGACCAAGAAATATTTCAGAGACAGATGCTTGTAGGATTGCTAGAAAGGCAAATCAAAAACCCGCTTGACTGCAAAAGACCTTCAGGAAGATTTATCAGAATCTGGAGTTGTGGTACATTGTAAACAAGCCTCATGCAGATGCATTTTGGAAACAAGTCCTGTAGACAGGGGCATAGCTAGAATTGACTGGGCCCCAAAGCAAAATTTTGTATGCCCCCACCCCTTCATCCTTGACTATTGTGTGCATATGTAAGGGTATTTCACATTATGTTTTTGCCATCCATTTGACATATTCACTGGAAAAAAAGGATACCAAAGCATAGCACACCAAGCTTTTGTATCCTGCAAAGTCAGTTAAAAAAAACGTATACTGTATGGTAATGTATAATTTTTTTTTTTTACAACGGGACTCTATGGCAACAGATGGTATCAGACTGAGGCATCCGTTAACGTATACATTTTTTGTATATGTTAGATGGATGGCAAAACGTGATGTCAACCCAGCCTTAGTGTGCAATAATAGTGCCAAGTGCCAAGCACTAGTACACAGCGAAGCAGCGAGGCAGAGAAGGGAGGCTGCCATGTACTGAATGCTATAGTACAGAAGCCTGGTCCTAGTGATCAGTGGTGAGGATTGTGTTCTACAAGGCTCATTTACTCTATTGGGAACTCGACAGTATTATATACTGGAATCTACAGTATATACTGTAAACTAGCAGGATGACAAGCCGAACTGGATGGACAGATGTCTTTTTTCAGACTTATGTACTATGTTACTATGATATTAGTCCAAACCCTGAATAATAATACATTTAGTGACTATATATTACCAACATACAGAATCTAAATACTGCCATTGGATAATAGCTCATACCATGAATGGATAACAAACACTGCAACGTTATAGCCCCATATCATGACTGAATAACACAACCATACAGCGACTGAATAACTGCCATACAGTGACTGAATGACCGCCATACAATGACTGAATAACACTGCCATACAGAGACTGGATAACAGCACCATAAAATGGCTGGATAACACTGCCATACAGTGACTGGATAACACTGCCATACAGTGATTGGATGACACCGCCATACAGTGACTGGATAATACCGCCATACAGTGACTCCCAGCTAAAACTACAATTCCCATCATGCCCTGCTGTAGGCTGATAGATGTTGGCTATCCAGGCATGCTGGGAGTTGTAGTTTTACAACAGCTGGAGGTCCACAGGTTGTGCATCTCTGCTATAGATAAATCACTATAAATTTACGAGCAGTGATTTTAAAGTGATTTATATCTAGTGATAGCTCTAGGTGTAGCTCTAGCCCTAACTCCTGTAACACTGTGTATGGTAAAGTATTGGGGGTGTATACCTCATCCAGAATGCTTAAATGGGGGTAAAAGAATCCATGAAAGCTGGGTGGTTTCGGCAAAGTGCATTTTGTTGAGGCATGTTTGTTTAAAGTATTTCATGGGCCTGGATTTCTATCGAATGGTGGGTAGATTGGTAGAGGAACCTGCCATTCCCTCCCCACTACAGTACGGCATTTTCCCCTACACTGAGATAAGTCCAGGTATAGTTGGTGCACTCATTGCTGTGGGGATAAAGACAGGGGTGACATTCCCTTACAGGGTCAGTGCCTGGAAGCTTCATGACGTGCAGTGGCTGTGAAAAGCCTGTTTGGCTTTGAAGTACATAGGTGAGGTAAACTGATGTATAGTCTTTTCCCAGATGGGCAAAGTGGTTTATTTTGTGCATGTGTTGATGCGTAAAGGTGACTAATGAACTTGCCTGCCATTTTAATTGTTACATGGAAAATAAAAGCTGTTTGGACTTTTAATCCTCGAAATCGGTGAGTCTATCATTGCCAATCCCACCAAGAGCACATGTACTGGCAACAACTCCGTAGTGACCATGTCTGAAAAGACTTTAAAGGAGTTGACGAAGTTAAGCAGAAATGCTTAACTTGGCCCCAAATGCTTTAAAATAAAAATTCATTATTTAAGCACTTGTTTCCCCTGAGCTGTTTTCAGCAGTGCCAGTCCTGTCCCTCCTTGTATACAAGGCTGCATGGGTGATTAGTGATAAGCGGGAGGTGCCAGATTCGATTTTGCGATACTTGCGAATATTCGATTGAATATTCGTCATATATTTGTCGAAATCGAATATTCGTCATTATTCTATATATTGCAAATGTTATGCGAATTTATATTCGCATTGCGAATTAAACTTAGAGCGGACTTCCTAATGGTTGTATTGCTAGAATTGACGAAGATAATGAATATCACAAATATAGCACTATATTCTCAATCTTCATTATATTCTAGCAACAACCATTAGGAACTCAGCTCCTAATGGTTGGCTTGCTAGAATATTACGAAGATTGAGAATATAGTGCTATATTCGTGAATTCGTGATATTCGTTATATTCGTTATATTCTAGCAATACAACCATTAGGTTAAGTTGAATTGAATTTTCAATTGAATTGAAAAGTTGAATTCGCAATGCGAGTAATTCAGATTATATTAATCGCATTGCGATTACAACTTAGTCAAATTTGTGAGATTGTGATTCTCACATCCGACAGTACATTTTTAGCATGGAGGCGTTTCCATGCACACGGGAAGTCGGCAGAAGCGGCAACGGGCATTGACTGGAGCGGGCAGGGAGCCAGGAATCCTCCGGACAGGTAAGAACAGCTTTTGGGAAGTGAGAAGACAACCAGAGAGCAACAAGGATTAACAACTTTAAAAAAAACAACGAATATTCGAAATAGCGAATATATTGCGCTATATTGCGCTATATAAAAAATGACATAAAGTGTCTGCAGTCCATCAGTATCCTCACCGTTGTATGGCATGAGAGCACTTAGTACAGTGATAGGCTGCAGTGGTGATAACGGTGCAGGGGAAACAGGTAAGTAGATAATGAATTTTTATTTTAAAGCATTCAGTGCCATAGGGGATATTTCTAGTTAAATTGCACAATACATTTAATGACTTTCACATTTAAAAAAAAATATTTTTTTTGTCTTTCTGTATTTATTTGCTTTTCCATTGATGCATATGAGGCTTTGTTATTGTATTTTGGTGTTGTTTTAGGGTATATATAAATTATGTTGTAATTTATATCATTTTTGGTTCAGAAATATGGAAAAAACTATGATTTGCTGGGCTTTTTTTTTATGTTTCACTAAATCTTATAAATGAACTCTTCAGGTAATTATGGTTTCGAAATAAAAGTATGTGTCGGTTTTTGATTAAATTAATTTGTGCACATCAAAATGTATTTTATTCCATATATACCTTTATAACATTATTTCTATAAAAAAAAATTGCATAATGGGATTACTATTTCAAAACTTAATTTTAAAATTATCATGCATTAGCATACTCATGCACACTAGCACATTATACTTTGTGTCACTATGACATGGGCTGCCGTTAGGGCAACACTATTGTGCCCCAAAAGGAGGATTACTGGACAGACATCCCTGGGTCCTCTGTAGGTGCCCAGGGTTGACTGCAAATGGGTCCCCCAGTCTCCTGCTGGGTCACGATCTAACCCTGTGACCCAGTCATAGGGGAAAGTACACTTGTATCATGTTGCAGTCATCAACTGTGGCAATCAAAGGATCCTGCTTCAAGAACCAGAGCTGTTTCTTAGAGTAGAAACACTCCAGGAGCCACTAATCCTCCTCTACTACAGCAATGCCAAAATACATTGCTGCAGAATGAGGACCTGTACCATCCTCCATCAAAAGATTTTATTCTTTCAGCAGTTGTCCCATCATGAAAAACTCTTTTTGGACTGAAACCTGGACAGCAATCTGTGTATTCTGGCTTCCTAAAATATTAACGCTAGTGTGAAAGTAGCCTTATATGGAACACATGAGATTTATCTTTCACTTCAAATACTAAGTATCTGTATATGAAACTATTTACAAATTAATTTACTACTTCCAGGTAATGTACATTAAAAAGATGTATTCAAACAGTGTCAGCAGTTGACCATTGTTTAAATTGATAGACTTTACAGGATTGCACCTTAGACACATTTCAGTTTCCAAGAGCACAGTACGAAAAACTCTACGTTGGTAAGACCCTGCTGAGCGTGGCCATTTTTCCTAGAAATTAACCTGGAACAGACTACAAAAAATATCATGTATCTTGTTGAGTTGCTCTTAAATTCCTTCCGTTTTATAGACTCTCTTGGTAATTTTTGTGTTCCTTTTACAGCTACTAAATAGTTTATGGTCTATAAAAGTCTCAACAAATTTACATTATTTAGTGTTATGTTGTAAAATTGTGCTGAGGAATAAATTGCAATGGCATATTGATGGATTATCCTCCATCAGAGTCTTTCTCCAACGCAACCAAATTCTGTTTCTGATCAACCCCTGGGATTGCCCAGTCCTTTGTCTCTCTTGAGAAAGTTCACTATAGTTCACTTTCTGACATCCATGAGAAGGAGAGCAGATACATGTGCCAGTTCAAAATAAAATGTGGAATTATAATTTAAAGTGACAGTGTCATCAAAGCCAAAATAAAATTTAATGCTAACAATTCAGGCAGCATTAGAGGGGAAATTTGCATTATAAAAGGAGTCTCTCAGCAGTTTTGACCCTGAAAAACTGCTGACAGTGCAACATAGGAGACCTGGGTTAAACATACCTTTACATATTTTTTAGTAGCAGTATCACAGAGGAGGAGTCTTAATTTGACACATGCCCTAGGACAACGATACAGATGGATGCTGCGACTGGGCAGGGGAGGGAAAGGTGTCTCCCTTTCCCGTTCCTCTGATAGGCTGCAGGCACTAGGCCCGCAGCCTATCAGAGGCTGGTGACGTCATTGCGCCGCCTGAGCTGTACAGCGTGGGACACCGTCCGGAAGAGGCCTGCATCGCATCACTGCCATGGAGGTAAGTATAAGTGTTTATTTTTTTTATATGGTACAATACTTGTTACTGGCACATGATTTGGGGGGGAGGAGGGAGAGGCACTTGTTACTGGCATATGATTGGGGCAGAAAGGCACTTGTTACTGGCACATGATTGGGGGGGAGCAGCACTTGTTACTGGCACATGATTGGGGGGGCACTTGTTACTGGCACATGATTGGGGGAGCGGCACTTGTTACTGGCACATGATTGGGGGGGCACTTGTTACTGCCACATGATTGGGGAGGAGAGGCACTAGTTACTAGCACATGATTGGGGAGAGAGGCACTTGTTACTGGCACATGATTGGGGGGAAGCACTTGTTACTGGCACATGATTGGGGAGAGAGGTACTTGTTACTGGCATATGATTGGGGGAGAGGCACTTGTTACTGGCACATGATTAGGGGGAGGCACTTGTTGCTGGCACATGATTGGGGGGAGGCACTTGTTACTGGCACATGATTGGAGGGGAGACACTTGTTACTGGCACATGATTGGGGGGGCATCTGTGGGGCACTTCTTACTGGCACATGATTGGGAGACATCTATGGGGGCACATTTTACTGGCACATTATTGGGTGGCACTATGGAGGCACTTTTTACTGGCACATTATTGGGTGGCACTATGGGGGCACTATTTACTGGCACATTATTGGGTGGCACTATGGGGAGTTGGGGACACTTCTTACTGGAACATTATTGGGGAGAGCTATGGGGGATCTACAGAGGCCACAAAGAAGGGGTATTTTATATGGGGGGAGAGGAACAATATGAGGGCTTCCTCAAAGTTGCGTAAAACCTCACAGAGGTCAGACATCAATGCTCAGTCACCGCTTGTGAAGAGCGGAAGCTGACTGATAAGGCAACTATGTTGCAGCTAGTATTCCACTACTGCCCTCTGCTGTTCACAAAGCCTGGCCAACATCTGGAATGTCGAGTTCCAGCGCGTGCTCACGTCAGCAACAGTCAGTGAGCTGGCAACTGCAAGCGCTGCTGCAGCGTTGCCAAACCAGCGGAAGCTGTCGATGACTTGCAGAAATGGGCACACACGCGGCGCACCTTCACCAGTACCTCAGGCAAATTGGGGTAGGTTTTGAGAAACCGATGAACCACTAGGTTGAACACGTGGGCTAGGCATGGTATGTCTGTGAGCTTGCCGAGCTCCAATGCCGCCATCAAGTTACGGCCATTATCAGACACAGCCATGCCTGGTTGTAGGTTGAGTGGCGAGAGCCACAGTTCAGTCTGGTCCCTTATCCCCTGCCACAACTCTGTGGTGGTGTGCTGTTTGTCACCTAAGCAGTGCTACACTGCTTCCAGCTACTGACTGATTGCTGACTGGTGCAGCAAGATGATAATTCAGAGGTGGAAGTGAAGGAGGAGGCTGAGGAGGAGAAGGGAGGGTTTCAGCCACTAACGTAGGTGGCGGCGGAAACCCTGATGGAAGTAGGGCCCGAAATACTTGGCGTCGGTAGCACCTGTGCCATCCCAGGGCACGGCTCGCTCCCGGCCTCCACAGCGTTCACCCAGTGTGCTGTCAGGGAAATGTAGCATCCCTGGCCAAAAGCACTTGTCCATGTGTCAGTCGTTAAGTGGACCTCCTCAATAACTTCGTTGGTCAGGGCACGGGTGATGTTACGGGACACATTCTGGTGTAAGGCTGGAACTGTTGGTGTGGGATGGCCGCCGCCATATCAGGCTGCGGAAAACCTCAGTGTTGACAAGCCTAAATGGCAAAATTTCCAGGGCCAGCAATTTTGAAAGGTGCGCATTTAGTGCTATGGCCTGTGGACGGGTGGCTGGGTATTTGCTCTTTAGTTCAAAGGCCTGGGGTATAGACTTCTGTACGCTGTGCTGGGACTCAGAAGTGGATGTGGTAGCTGATGGTGCTTGCGAAGGTCCAGGTGCATGGCGGGAGGCATCCGGGCCTGTGTCTTGGATGGGGATTGGCCAGCACATAACACAGGGAAGGAGGAGGCAGTGGTGTAACCAGCAGACACTCATTGCGGACCCTTTAGGGTGCTTTAATGCCATGTGGCAGATCATGGTGGTGGTGTTGAGGTTGCTAGTGTTCACGCCCCTGCTAATTTTGGTACAGCACAGGTTGCAAATGTCAATTCTTTTATTCTCCGCACTTTCCTCAAAAAAGCGCCAGACTACGGAACACCTAACCCTTGGCAAGGGAGATTACCACAAGGGGGGGCTCCGGGAAACAGTTGCAGGCCTGTTTGGTGTAGCCCGCCATCTCCGTTTTGCCACCCCACTGCCTCTTCCAGCCTGTTGCGGTGCTGCGGGTCCCTCCCCCTCTGTATTGCTGTCTTTGCTCGGCTTGCCACCTTCCTAGGTTGGCTCAGTGACTTCATCGTCCACCACCTCCTCCTCCACTTACTCACGCTGGTCATCCTCCTGACTTGTTGACCTAACAGCAAACTCAGTTATTGACAACTGTGTCTCATCCTCATCATCAACCTCTTGAGACACTAATTGCAGTTGACTTATTGGCAACTGTATCTCATCAACATCATCCACCTCGTGAAACACTAATTTCCATTCCTCACCATCATCTTCTTCTGACTATGGTTGCTCAAGAGTTTGGGAATCGGGGCGCAAGATCTCCTCATGTCCCTCTTCAAGTGGCCTTGGCGAGAGGCCTAATTTAAGGAATGGCGATGAAAAGAGCTCCTTGGAATATCCGAGGGTGGGATCGCTTGTTTGCCAAAACTCTCCATGGTGGGAGGAAGGAAGATTAGGGTGAGGATTCTGTTGACCAGACTGTTGGCTACTGAGACTGGACTTTGTGGAAGACAGGGTGGTGCTTAGCCGACCGGAAGCATTATCTGCTGCAATCCAACCGACCACCTGGTCGAACTGGTCTGACTTTGACAGCGGTGTCCTGCGCCGCCCTGCAAACTGGGACATGAAGCTAGGTATTGTGGATGAGTGTGTTTCTTGTGCTCTGGCAGCAGGCACAGTTTCACCGCGCCCAGGGCCACGGCCTCAGCGTGCACCATCAGCAGCACGGCCACTTCCCCGTCCCTTACTGCTCGCCTTGCGCATATTAAATGGTATATATGCTTGCAAGTATGTCACACGTACAGTAGCGCAGGTTTTGTAAGTGTATGCACAAATGAAGTACACAGAATGTCACAGATGTTTTTAGTATGCGCACACGTTATACAGAAGGTATAGCGCAAGTAATGTTGCTGTCACCACCGGCTAATAAAAAATTACACTGAATGAATGTCACTGATGTTTTGGATGCGCACACGTTATACAGGAGGTATAGCGCAAGTAATGTCGCTGCCACCAGCAGCAAAAAAAAATAGACTGAATGTCACTGATATTTCAGATACGCACACATTATAGAGGAGGTATAGCGCAAGTAATGTCACTGTCCGCAGTGGACACCATCTACAGATAAAGTACACTGGATGTCACAGATATTTTTAGGCTGCGCACACGTTACACAGGATATTTTGTTCTGGTAATGTTGCTGTCACCACTGGCTAATTAAAATTACACTAAATTGATGTCACTGATATTTAGGATGCGCTAACGTTTTACTGGAGATGTAGCGCAGGTAATCTCGCTGCCACCTGCAGCAAAAAAATTTGTCTGAATGTCACTGATATTTCAGAAATGCAAACGTTATACAGAAGATGTAGCGCAGCTACTGTAACTGTCTGCAGCGGACACCGTCTACTGAAAAAGTACACTGGATGTCACAGATATTTTTAGGCTGCGCACACGTTAGATGGCAGATGTAGTAGAGATAATGTCGCTGACTGCAGGGGCCAAACAATTGCAAGCTATTTAGTCTAATGTCCTTAAAAGGACTTTTGGGTCTCTAACCAGTTTTAGCAATTTAGTGCAGGTTGCACTAAAAATATATATTGCTGCCACACACAATAGTCCTCAAAAGGACTTTTCGGTGTATAACAAGTATAAAAACTAAAATATTCCTACTTCACTCCCTACACTATCTCTCCCTTCTACTCTCCAGCTCTCTGACTAAGACTGATCCTAACACTTGTCATCGGATGCTACTGTATATAGCACCCGATGATGCGTTCCGGCCAACAAATGTGCGGAGAGGAGACTCGAGCATCGCGTGCGAGTACACGCGGTATTTGGCCATACACCGCGATGTGCCGAGCATCGCGATGCTCCAGCCTAACCAGTGTTCAGCCGAGCATGCTTGCCCAATACTAGCTTGATCGTAAACCATTGGTGACGTATAAATGTGGAGGCTATATAGCCTGCCCCTTTATAAATGTCTCTAAAACTTTAATGAGTGTGACAACAGGAAGGATATATAAAATGTGGAATAATGCTAATTGTAAAACATGTGGAGTTACTGTATACAGTATATCTAATTACGTGTAGCTGCCCACTAAATTATGTGGGAAAAACAAAACGTGAACTAAGGAGAAGAATTGGGGATCATGTAGGTGATATCAAACACAAGAGAGATACACCAATAGCCAACCATGTTTTACAGGCCCATGAGGGCAATTCCCGTGACCTTAAATTTCAGGTAATTGAGGTAATTGATCCCTCTGCCTGAAAAGGGGATTGGAATAGAAAGATCCTACAGAGAGAAACTAGATGGATTTACTTTCTGACAACAATACACCCAGAGGGCTTGAATGAACAGCTTTCTTTTAGTTACTTCCTTTGAGATATATACCAGTCTCCTTCAAATATTATATCCTAGAGCCTAGTGTGTATTCCTTTTAATTTAGTATCCCTATCATATACCAGCAGCCCATTTATCAAACCGTAATTGGTTCAATGAGTTTGAATTGAACTGTTTGTAGCCTATAGAAAGTCCCTAAGTATTCTTTTTAGGGCATATCGTTATACTATTTCCGGATAATCCCTATTGTATATGGGCAGTAAGGGGAATAATATCTCAGCCCCCAACCTCCCCCCCCCCTCTTTATCCTGGAATAGCAGCATCAGCACTGTATAAATATCTAATAATAGAGTTATATATACCCCTGTTATCAATGTAGAATATTTCCCACGCTACATTGGGGATTATAATTTTTTTCTATGGTGTAAAGAGTTTTGAATCGATAGGTTTCTGTGGGGCGTATCTGCATTCCACAGGTGATTCAGGCGGTGGGGCGCATCCTGCATTCCATGGATAACTTCCCAAAATGAGGTAATGATGCTTCTTCCGATCTTGGCCACTCTGTGCAGCGCAACTTGCATACCACAGGTAACTTCCGGTAGAGCGGCTGTGACATCACATCCGGTCTCAGCCACTCTGTGGAGCGCATATGCGTTCCACAGTGGCGTTCTTCACCAATTTAGAGCACTATATAGGGTTTATGTTAAATGTAGGGGATTGTCCCTGTCTATCAAGGCAATACTTTTCCATGAGGGGCACTATTTCTTATTGAATTTATAGTGTGTTTTTGCATGATCTCTACTAGGGAGGGTGAGAAAGGACAGGAATTGAAGGGGGGAGTATAAGGGGATGTCCCCTATATAAAGCGCCAAGTTTTGAATAGCACATAAACACCACAGATCTGGAGCCCATACCTGGAGCCTATTTCCTAACTACAGGAACTTATTTTGGAGGAGACACTAGACTGGGGAATAGAATCACTGCATCACCACCGGTTTGTCTCCTTAAGTACCACAGCATCCCCTGAAGAACCAGTGGTAATACTGGGGAAATACAGTGTTGGGATTTGGGACTATTCTATTAACAGTGCCTTTGTTTGGAGCTTATTTATCCACAAGTATACTGGACTTATCTTTTTGTGATGATATATTCTGGGAATAACATCTAATTCTAAGGGCAAGGGCAGGAATCTAAAAGGTTTTAGTCACCGAGAGGTGGGGTTGCCCCTGTCGGGGCGGATGCTCTGTCTTTAGGTAGGGTGAGATCTAGGGACAAAGTAGGGATAGACATGTTATTCCAGGAAAACCTGGATCTTGAGAGCTGATTGGGACATATCGCATATCTGAAAAATTACGAATATGAAAGACATCTATGACATCACTCTCTAATCCTGTCCTGTATCTACTAACCGTGAGTAAGAAGGACATTTAAAGTCCCACCTCTAAAAATACCTGCCTGAGGTTCAGATTCTATATAGATGTTGTATTATATGATTGAGTAGAATTAAATATTACATTATTTAAGGGGCTTTTCATTTGATTTTTTTTTTAAGTTTTCAATAAAGATATATACTTTAAAGTAGGGGGAAACCGAGCAAAGGGGTGTCCCCATTACAAAGATCACCAAATCAACCATATTAAGTGGCCCCTATGTCAAGATCCACTTAATATGCTGGATTTGGTGATCTTTGTAATGGAGACACCCCTTTGCTCGGTTTTCCTTCCTTTGAGGGATATCTGGCTTTCACTGTGTTGCATATTACTATTTCGCAGGGAGCTTTGCACTTTGGATTGCTGTGTTGAGACTCTTAAATGAGGCTCCATGGTGTTTTCTGTAGCTGGTCTCCCTGAGATCAGCTATTGTTTTGTTTGAGTAGTCTCCAAGGCATTGCTCCCAGTTAGCCAGAATCCTACTCCACACTGATGAGGGGTGATACCCGAAACAGCTGTCTGTGGATGGATAACTGGCTTATGTCTTCCCCGTCACATCCTTAAAGCTTGTAAAAGAGCGGGATCTTGACATAGGGGCCACTTAATATGTTGGATTTGGTGATCTTTGTAATGGGGACACCCCTTTGCTCGGTTTTCCTTCCTTTGATGGATATCTGACTTTTACTGTGTTGTAGACCCAATACTGGGGCTCCACAGTTATTTTGCATATTAATGTAGGGAGTATAATATTTTAGTGTTTTTACATCCTACATCCACAACAAAAAGGTTTGGGGCCTAGTGGGATTGGACTGACCCTCGGCGACCCATTGGATATACTATATTTAATGCCACATACTGACATAAACTATAGCTGAAGTCTTTTTCAGCCCTTAGCTAGCTTAGATTTGAGTTTCTGGCATTTTCCGCTTAATAAATCAGGTGCATCTCACACCAGCGCACAGGAGATCAAGAGTAGCATAGAAAACACCAATCTTGAGATATCGCCCCCAAAATAAGTTCACTCCTTCCCTACATTACTCATAGAAATGATGTTCACATGTCGAAGTGCTGAAGTCTGTACATGGCCCGATCCTTCTCCACAGTCTATGCAATGTTTTTGGCACCTGTACAATGTCCTGTAAAGAGAGGCTTTCATTCTCCAGCAAAAAGGAATGTATGAAGCATGGATTTAAGTGAACGCTGTAGGGAAGGAGGACATTTTTCAACAAACATTGTACTATAAAGCCCATTTATTCTTCAAGAGTTAGAGTGCTAAATAAAATAAAAAAAGATATATTCTGCAGAACCTCTTTAATTCTCATTGGAGGTTTTAGGCTGAAGGTAATCCCTTGGGCAGAATTCCCTGAATATTCTCCAATAGCAAACTAACCAGATAGGAATACCACAAGTACAATACAGAACCATGTAACTGACTCATAGTTAGTCAGGAGGAACACAAGGCCGCCAGTGAAGGTTTACCAGGTGTAGACAGGTATGAATCAGATCAGGCATCATTCATTTATGTGTGGGTATCAATGTCAGGTCAGGCGGAGATCAATATCAAGGTCAGGAATTCCTGTGACAGAATAAATAGAAAAAGTCCCAGCAGCTAATTGACCAGCACATCAGGATTACCTGTGGACTAGCCCACTAAAATTCTGAGTCAGATAGCTGGGAACAGGCATGGGCATGGTAGTTGGCTAATGATTACACAGGTTATAATGTCGCCCTGAGCACTTAATAAATGCAGGCGGAAATCCATCTATTCTTTTTTGTGTCATTCTGGGTGCAGTCACCTCTTTTATAGGAAACACACATCAGAGATTTGTCAATTATTAAAAATGTCTTCACCTTATGACGCATCAAGTCTATTACTGTATTGTGTCCAGCCATCACATCAGAGATTTATACATCAGCCATCTTGTAATAATAAATTCACATAGAGCGCTTGCACTACAGTTTATTGGGGTAGCGCTTAGCTGTAATGTTTCCAAATGTCAATTATTACATTTGTAAGGTGGAGGGAGTATGAGGGTATATGACATATCTTGTGATTAAAATAGACAAAAATTCTGTCTCCTTATATAAGTTAAATTACACCACACTTATACAAAAGATAATCCGATGAATGGATCTACTGCTCTCTTTATTAGGAATAGCTCACCTTTTAAAAATTATGGGTGTAATTTTAGACGCCGGTCTTAATAACCCTTATATCTAGCAGTGGATCCACCAAAGTTATGAAGCGGCGCAGGCCTTTACACAACCTTGGCGCATCCAGCGCCCGTATAAAGGTAAGCCAGCTTCTTCTCTAGCGTACATTTCAACCATTTTCTATGCCTAAAACAGGCATAGAAAATTATGAATAACGAATCACTGGGATTCTTGCCAAACTTGGGCCCTGATACCCCATTAATATGTATTATTTCCAGCAAATACCGAGTATTGAGGAAATTACTACCACATAATAGGCAACTTGGTGATGAGCCACTGAAGATGGTTTATAAAAATAATAACCTTATACGACACAAAGATCTTGAGAATTTATATGGTCCAGTGAATATCTCTAAAAAGCAATATGAACATTTAAAGAGGACCTTTCACCTGAAATTGCATGTTAAACTAAACATATACCCTTACTTGCTGGCCCCCGGTGGTGCTGATTCTCCTCTTCTTTTTTCGATATGTGCCCCGTTTGTCCGTGGTGCCCCCTCAATATCTCCGCCGTGTATGCTAATGAGCCATTCGGCTCAACTGGGCGGGCCTGCAAAAGTTCTCGAGGCGTGTCTGCCTTCTCCTGGCACGGAGCGCAGCCAATAAGCGCGCTCCGCTCTTAGCCAGGGAGAAGGCGCTCCAGATCTCGCGAGATTCGCGAGAACTGGAGCGATTTCATCCATCCTGAGCCGATGCTGGCTGCGGGAATCCAAGATGGCGCCGGCTCAGGATGGATGAAATCGCCCAGTTCTCGCCGATCTCGCGAGATCTGGGCGTCTTCTCCCTGAGCTAAGAGCGGAGCGCGCTGTTGGCTGCGCTCCGTGCCAGGAGAAGGCAGACACGCCTCGAGAACTTTTGCAGGCCGCCCAGTTGAGCCGAATGGCTCATTAGCATGCACGGCGGGAGATATTGAGGGGGGCACCGCGGACAAACGGGGGCACATATCGAAAAAAGAAGAGGAGAATCAGCACCACCGGGGGCCAGCAAGTAAGGGTATATGTTTAGTTTAACATGCAATTTCAGGTGAAAGGTCCTCTTTAAGGGTATTAGTATCCAACATGCATTTAGATTTCTCGATCACCTGAGCCAAGCCAAGCATGGTGCTGTCTCTCCTACGTCCCCGTAAGACCACTAAACGATTATTAGGCCCATAAAATCTGCCTTGTGCCTGTTTTTCCTCAATGCCGCTAAGATATTGATTCCCAGGAAATGGATGGAAACAGACCCAGAAGAATACCAATCTTTGAGAAGATGAGATGGACTTTGGAATTTGATTTAGAAATATATAATACTATCTGGAATAGATGTCATCTTATCTAATGTCCAACAACATTGCACAGTTCCTGCTTTAATATCAGCTTTTGTTTCCTTTTTGTATTGCTGATATAATATTCCACTTAGTTCTTAACTTGATTAGTAGTTCTCCTGATCAAGACGAAGTGATTTCTGACTGATTTCCTATTCCTCTACTTTCCCTTTCCTTTATTCCCCCTTTACCCTCCCCTCCTTTTCTTGTTTTGTCTTCCTTTTTATGTTCTGTTATCATTTGAATATATGCCACATATGATACTACATATTGTATAAGGTTTTCGTTTCTAGTACAATGTCATTTTTGAATCAATTTGAGTGCTGTAACTCAACTATATCTTGATTTTTGATTTATGATGCTACTGATTGCTTGCAGATATTTAAAATAAAAAGAATTTGCAAGAAAATGATGAATGAGATGGGCTTGCTGGCCCGTCCCCTTCCCCGCCTATGCTACGCCCACTTCTTTAGACCTGCCATAAGCGGGGAAAAGTTGCAGATTGTAGTTGCAGATCTGTGCCTGAAATATGCCTAATATAGGAGTATTTCAGGATAATAAATGACCCCCAATCAGTTTTTATTGTACCCAATGCTAACAGTATCATTATTACTAAAACATACTGATGTCTGTAAACTGCAGCAGCATTTGTAGCATTCCTCTGGCAGAAAAAAAACATGTATTGCCTATAAGAAAATGTATCTTTTGAAATGGGAGGGTGGGGGGTTCTACAGCTACCTAATATTAGGGGGTATCATTTGGCAGCTTTATGTAAACATATTAGGGACTGGATATGGGACTCATCCAACTTTTAAAGTATTGATCTAGAAAAGGCATTGGTCGAGCCTTTTTATCTAAAGGTCCTATTGCATATTGAAGGGGGTCTGCTCCTGGAGGTTGCCAAACAACGTTTAATAATGATAGATACCTTAGCAACCTGGAGAACTATGTGTAAAATATATAAATTCCCACAGTACATATCACCTTTCATGCCTTTGTGGTCTTTGTCAGCCTTTCAACAAGGAACCACAAATAACCACAACCTTAAAGTATGTTATGTATATGGATAGACTGGATACAGAAAGACACAAAGAAAAGGCCACAGCCAAGTTTTTTATTTTTTTAATGGAGGTATTTTATTGAACATGCATTAACAAACTCTGAGATTAGGAGATTAGGGAGGTAATAGAATCCTTTGAGGAGCCCACCTGGTACCCCAAGACAATTCAAAATAACACATTGGGAAGGTTATACCAAGGTTAACAGGAGATTGGACAGAGCGGACGTGGATTAGTAGTTATGGGAGTTGGGGGGGTTGAATTCTTAAAATGCAAAAGGAGAAAGGATACCTTACTCTGACTCGAAGGTTACTTTCACACTCGCATTTTGGCTTTCTGTTTGTGAGATTCATTCAGGGCTCTCACAAGCGGTCCAAAATGGATCATGAATGGTAAAGGATCCTCTCAGAATGCATCAGTTTGCATCAGTTCCGCTCTGGAGGCGGACACCAAAACGCTGCTTGCAGCGTTCTGGTGTCCGTCTGATGAAACTGAGCCAAACTGATCCGTTCTGGCACACAATGTAAGTCAATGAGGACAGATCCGTTTTCACTGACACAATCTGACACAACAGAAAATGGATCCGTCCACCATTGACTTTCAATGGTGTTCAACGGATCCGTCTTGACTATGTTAAAGATAATAAAAACGGATCAGTTCTGTACGGATGCAGACGGCTGCTTTATCTGAACGGATCCGTTGATGACGGATCCGCACAAAATGGGAGTGTGAAGGTAGCCTTAGTTTGACATTTTAATGTTATGTTATTATAATGTCCTCATTTCAATAAAAATGTATGCAAAAAAAATTAAAACTCTAATAGCCCATAATTTCTCCTTTCATTTTGTCCTAGTAAAGTGAACCCCAAACCTTCTGTATAGCATACTGTATAGAAATACATTGACATATGAATAAGATTTTCTGTGCCTGGCAGTTACTAAACAGTATTACTATTTATTTAAAATTATTATATTATGTTTGTGAAGAAAACAGTAATATTATTCAGGCACAAAAAATGCTTAACTATAGAGCCCTTCTATATAGTAGTGGGTAAGGCTACTACCCGCCATATAGATGGTTTGGGGTTTAACTCCCAGTACGTACCTCTGAATTCATTTCTTTATTAAAAGTTATAATTGAACTTAGATTTTTTGTAAAATTTCATATTCTATTAAAGTTACTTAAAAGAGCAAAACCCATGAGAATAAATGCATTTTTATAACATACTTACTAATACATATCACAAAACAGTATTTGTTATTGCTGTAATCATAATAACCTGTACAATATAGTGAACACATTATTTATGTCAATCAGTAAACTGCAAATAAAAATGGCACAATTTTTCCCCTTCATTCTAGTAAAAAAACTTTTTGATATTATGCCTATGAATATGTGAATAAAACAGCTCCTTAAGAACAGAAAACCTTATCTTTCTAACATGGTGGGTCCATAGAGTAATGGTGGTAGGTCTTCTTCCTAACATGCAGAAGCTATGGGGTTGAAATCTCCACAGAGGCCTTTGAATTTGTTTCTTTAGTAAAAGTATATGTAAGAGAGAGACACAGCTTCAGTAATATTCATTGCTCTGAAGAAAATATTAATAAGGCTGCCGATTCCAGGCCCCAGATGCTGGAAATGCGCTTATTATACACTACAAGTGTTATTTAATATTAATTGAAAGAACTTTGCAACAGGTTTTTGAAAAAATGTACATTTGCACACAGTCTGTGACAAAAATATACTCTGATGGTTGATGCTGGAATAGTACAATTAATATTGACTCAAGAAACTTTGCAACATGTTTTTGCAAAAAATTAGCAATTGCACAATATCCAATGCAACTATGATGCTTAAAACTTCATTAGCCTGTAGTTTTAAGCATAGTCTGTATGTATGTAAACAGCTCCAGCCCTATAACAGACACACAATCCAATAACTGATAGTATCCTGTAAAACTCGACTTTCTATTAATGAATTCAATCTACATAATTAAATGTAATTTTCCAAATCCCAAATAGTATCCCTGTAAATGTGTACTCGCTGTATCGTGTGTCTAAATTGCTGTGACAGAGAGGTGCGATATCCTGTCACATCAGTCGACCAGCTAAAAATGTAGTCCCTGTATGGCACCTTATACAGTGCCCATGATGCATGTCAATATAGTATGACTGTAGATGTGGATTTACTGTGCCAACCACCAAGAGTGGTTTGCTGCTGACCCCCAGGGTTCGGTGACACCAATGCAAGGCACCAGGGGATCAGGCAATACTCATAGTCAAGAAACAGGACAAGGGTAGGCAGCAAGAGTCCAAGTCCAATAATCCAGCAGCAGTTAGTACATAGAAGCAAACAGATTACAGTTCTTTTAGCAAGGTCTAGCAGAACCAAACAGAACCAGTAGACCAGGAAATGAATGGGACAAGGAGCCCAGCATACTGGATATAGGGGAGTTAATGAGTTCATTAGTCAGCAGCTGGACAGCAACACACAGAGCAAGGAGAAAATGGTGTAACCTTTTCAGTTCTGAAACATGGATACAATGAACTAGGCTTTTATTCACACATGCACACAAAGAAAGCAGGCACATGGTAAGTGGATTGGGCGACACAGGCACCCAATGTAATAATTCCCCCCTCACATAAACCCTCTCTTTTGTGGTCTGGAGTCTTGCAAACACTTTTTTAGAAGGGCAGGGTCATCAGAAATTTACATATCCAAGATGCTCTTTATTCGGTACAAGCCCTCAGGGCAGATAGGAGAAACAGTAGAAGCAGAACATCTGGAATATTGATATCGAGCCAAAACCTTAGTCACAGGCCAAATCTGAAAAAAAAATTACTGGCAGCAGAGTCAGCTACTGGTACATATGAAGGGGGAAGCACTTTAATCTCGACGGGTTTTTGCATAACACCCTTCTGAAGGTTTTTTGAAACTTGTTCACACTTAGTTTGAGCTTTAGACACAGACAGGGGACCGACTTAAAGAGTCCCATCCACAGTGCCCTCATTGCCATCCACAGTGCCCCCAAGTGCCATCCACAGTGTCTCCAGTGACATCCAAAGCATAGCGATCAGCCTCTGTGCTTACATAGTGCCTTGTATGAGTCAATACATGCTTCATACAGACGCCTGTACACTCAGAAGATGGCCAGCAGGAGATGGTGACGTCAGTGATGATGTGTCATCTCCTGCCTTCAGAGAGGAAGAGAAGAAGATGGCGAGGGAACCGAAGACAAGAAAACACTGCAGGAGTGTTCATGTGAAGAGGATCCTGCGAACCCCTGCACTGCGGAGGGCAAGTATACCTGTAATATTCTTGCCTCCGCTTGTAATTTTAATGGGCTAAATTTCAAGTAGGGGCCAGAGAACCCCTTTAACTCTAAGGTGGCAACTAGCGCTGAGCGAATCAAAGTTAATGAAGTGGACTTCGATCAGAATTTAAGGAAACATTTGATTTGTCACAAAGCCGAATTTGTTCACAGTTTATGGTAATGAATACATTTTTCCTGAAATGGCGATAAAAAACAAAAAAGAACATACCTCATCTATTTTTTCATGGAGAGGCCATTGCAGCCATCATGATTCAAGAAAACATGTCAAATCGCACATGCACTGATGTGTCACGTCACCACATCATCACGCTGACTGGGCATAACGATGCGTGATGATGTCATAACGATGGCCGTGCACGCTGGGCAATAGCAGGACGCCGCATTCACATGAACCATATCTAAAGGTATTTATTCCATGGTGGAACTGTGTCTGCAACTATATTGATATTGAACTATCAGCAAAACTTTTATGAGTTCTTATAGAGACTTATACTAATGATACCTGCAATGTATATCCATTCCAGTTCATTTTAGTAATTTTAGGCAACTATGCAGATCAAGTGCACTTATATCTGTATCAAGTAACCCTGATAAGGCTACTATTGGGAGTTATTTTATCGATGTTGATAAACACGGTTTACAATTTATCCATATCTGTTTCTAATTCCATCAGTATTGTTCTCAATATCAGAGAGTGCCCAGATTATATATCCAATTCCTTTTGCTAGCTAGACCGGTGAATCTACTCATCTGAGAGCACCTCATATTGGTAATTGACTGACCCAGTGCAACGCTATTTTTCTCTTTATTTTTATATGGCTGGACCTAACTCAAATTTTACAATGAGGCTTCTTCCAGGGCATTCGTGAAACTCAAGTTGGGCGGGACCAGCCATATATTGATGATGTCAGCTTCGCAATCCTGCTTCCAGGCATTAATGAAGCTGAAGTTGGGCAGAACCAGCCACATATTGATGGCGTCAGTGTGAGCATGTGTGAGCGGCACCAGTTTGAAAAAGGCCATAAATGGCCGAAACGTAACTGAACCGCTGCATATAAGAAATAAAACTTGCATTCTGATTGAAAAACAAAACAATCTCTACAATATTTCATGGAGTTTGTTTAATATGATCTAGGGATGGGAACCCGACTCCAATGAATTTATTCCTTAAGAGGCAGTGTGCGACTAAGCATTTTTAACACAGTGTGAGCATGCTTGTTATTTTGTGAATGCAATAAACTCTAGCATGTCGGATTTATCTTGTTGCAGAATTTTGTCTCAAACTAATGCCACATTCACATGTCAGTGTTTTGGTCAGTGATTTCGATCAGGGATTATGAGCTAAATCCAGGTGCGGCTCTAAACACAAAACAGATGCAGATCTTTCCTTATACCTTATGTCTGTGGAGGCTCCAATCCTGGTTTTGGCTCACAATTAGGGATAGTTCGGGTTCGTACCGAATTTTGGGGTGTTCGGGACCCAGACCCGAACATTTTCAAAAAAGTTCGGGTCGGGTCCGTTGTTCGGCGATTTCTTCCCGCTTTCTGAAGGGCTGCACAGCAGCCAATCAGCTAGCGTTTTACTTCTTGCCCTAAGAAGCCATCACAGCCATGCCTACTAATGGCATGGCTGTGATTGGCCAAGTGCAGCATGTGACCCAGCCTCTATTTAAGCTGGAGTCACGTAGCATCGCGAGTCACTCTGCTCTGATTAGTGTAGGGATAGGACGCAGCTGCTGTGAGGGCGAGATTAGGCAGGGAAAACTCAGCAAAAACACCTAATGAAGTGATTGATCTACAGCTGTGAATGATTGAACTTCTGCTATTTAATTGCTCACTGGTTTTTAGGCAGCACAGAGCGTTTTTCTGTCACTTATTTTCTGGGGTGATCGGTGGCCATTTTGTGTCTTGGGGTGCACCAGCACAAGCTGCCACCAAACATCAATCCATCAATACTAGGTTTTTTTTTTTTGCTATATCCTACATCAGGGGCTTGGCTGTGCTTATTGTCACCCTTAGAAACTCAGGATAGAAATTTCTATATTTTATTGAGGGGTTAAATTCAATTGCCAAAATAGCAATCCCCTAAATATGGTGTTCCAGCTGTGGCTAGCCAAGTGTAATACTGTCTGCTGTCTGGCAAAGGATAGATTTTTTTCTGTGGTGAAATTCAATTGCCAAAATAGCAATCCCCTAAATCTGGTGTCCCAGCAGTGGCTGGTCAAGTTTAATAGTGTCCGGCAAAGGATAGATAATTTTCTGGGGTGAAATTCAATTGCCAAAATAGCAATCCCCTAAATCTGGTGTCCCAGCAGTGGCTGCCCAAGTTTAATAGTGTCCGGCAAAGGATATATTTTGTTCTTGGGTGAAATTCAATTGCCAAAATAGCAATACCGTAAATCTGGTGTTCCAGCTGTGACTGGACAAGTTTTATAGTGTCCGTCATATAATATATTATTTTCTGTAGTGAAATTCAGTAGCAAAAATAGAAATACCGTAAATCTGGTGTTCCAGATGTGACTGGACAAGTTTAATAGTGTTCGGCAAAGGATATATTTTGTTCTGGGGTGAAATTCAATTGCCAAAATAGCAATACCGTAAATCTGGTGTCCCAGCAGTGGCTGGCAAAGTTTCATAGTGTCCGTCAAAGGATATATTATTTTTCTGGGGTGAAATTCAATTGCCAAAATAGCAATACCCTAAATCAGTGGTTTCTGCTGTGGCAGGACAAGTTTTATAGTGTCCGTCAAAGGATAGCTTTTGTTCTGGGGTGAAATTCAATTACCAAAATAGCAATACCGTAAATCTGGTGTTCCAACTGTGACTGGACAAGTTTCATATTGTCCATCAAAGGATATATTATTTTCTGGGGTCAAATTCAATTGCCAAAATAGCAATACCGTAAATCAGTGGTTTCAGCTGTGGCTGGCCAAGTTTAATAGTGTCTGGCAAAGGGTAGATTTTGTTCTGGGGTGAAATTATTGTTGCCAAAATAGCAATCCCCTAAATCTGGTGTCCCAGCAGTGGCTGGCCAAGTTTAATAGTGTCCTGCAAAGGATAGATTTTGTTCTGGCATGAAATTCAATTGCCAAAATAGCAATTCAGTAAATCAGTGGTTCCAGCTGTGGCTGGCCAAGTTTAATACTGTCCAGCAAAGGATAGATTTTAAATTGTTGGGTGAAATATTACCATTTTTGCCAGGTACAAACCCCTGCACTGCATAACTGACAGGGAACTTACAATTGGCGGTTACATTCTTGCATGAAATAAAGCCTTTTTGGGCTATGAAGCCAAAGGTAGTCACCAATAACAGGTTTTTCATTTTTAATTTTTTTAAATAAATTAGTGTAGAGTCTTAGTCTATTCTTGTCTATTCTGCATAAGGTACAAACAAGACTGGTTCTTTTTATTAAACGAAAGCTTGGCCACATTGGCTGCGGACAGGCGGCTGCACTTGTCTGTGATAATGCCCCCAGCCTTGCTAAACACACGTTCAGACAATACAGTGGCTGCAGGGTAGGCCAGCACCTCCAAGGCGTAAAGGGCAACCTCAGGACATGTACCCAATTTGATGACCCATAAGTTGAATGGGGCAGACCCAGTGTCGTTGCTAGAAATGATTGGGCACCACAGCAAATTTTTAAATGGGGCCCCCCTCCCCCAGTAATTTTTGCGCAAACCCCTTCCTTTCATGCCACCATGCCAGTGGCTACTAATGATCGCTCTCTCAGACCAGGCCCAGCAGCTGTTCCATTCGCTTTCTACACTGTCTATACTGCCACTGTATATAATTTCATTGTATGATACTGTTAGTCCTCCTCCTCCTCCTGGATGGGCCTTTTCTAGGTCACGGCCCCAAAGTAGTTGCTTCCCCTGTAGCTATTCCCCTAAGCAGACCCATCAGTCAGTACGTGTACTGTTCCACCATGTTGCTGAAATGCTGCCTCCTGCTAAGATGTGCCAGATCTGCTGGTGGTGCAGGTTATTGTGGCGTGATGACAAAGCTTTTCCTCATTTTGGCCATGCTAACCCTGCCTTCTGAGGTGTTGCTGGTGACCCAGCTGCATTGGCAAATTCTTCCTCCTCCTCCTCTGCCTTCACCTTGTGCTTCCACTGAGTCCCCGGTGTCAGGTGTGAATGCCATCAGCAGCGTGTCTACTAGCGGGCTCATCTTCCTATTACACTCCAGTGAGGGAATTAAGGACGGCACGTTGTCCTTTTAACAGGGATGCAGCAGGGTGGCCACCCAGTAATCAGCAAAAGTTAGAATGTGTCAGTAACTGGGCGGTTGTTGCGCAGGCACTGCAGCATGTAGGCGCTCATGTCTGCCAGGCTGCCCAGAGGCAAGGACAAGCTATCCTCTTTGAGGGAGGTATATCGTCTGTGTCCTCTGTATCCCCCAGCGTTCCTCCTACTCCTCCAGAACTGTGCCCTGGCTGGACAATTGTGTTTCAGGGCCTATGTTGGTGCAGATACCCACCCACCGAGCCACTTGTATAGTTGTTCCATGCCTGTCCACAGCTCCTGTGCAGTGCGGGGTTTGTCCCACAAACACACAAGTTTTAAAACAACCTGCTGTCGTTTCCCCCTGGCTGTGCTGCTGTGGGTGGTGAAGGTGTTACACTGAGTGGATGAGGAGGAGTTAGAGGAGGAGGAAGCCAAGTAGGAGGAGGAGGAGGTAACAGGATACAAATAGAAATGCCCAGCAATCCTCGGGGGCGGAAGGACATTCGCAAAAATGCTATCTGCCTTTGGGCCAGCCGCTACATTTACCCACTGTGTTGTTGGTTATGTGGACATTGCCACAGATAGCATAGCACAGTGCACACTTGATTTTGTCCGCCACTTGGTTGTGCAGGGAAGGGATGGCTCGCCTGCAAAAGTAGCGGTGGCTGGGATACACGTACTGTGGGATAGCCACCGCCATAAGGTTTTTAAAACTGTCCACCAGACAGAATGACAGCATTTCAAAGGACCAGGAAGTTTGAAATAAGGCATTCAGAGCCATGGGTAGGGGGGTACTTCCTCTTTCTATTTATTTTTCTCTCCAGTGTTTGGGAGATGGACAGCTGATAGCTGAACACTTCCATGGGATTTGGTGGAGATGCTTGGTAACAATGACAGATGTGGTGGCGTTGCTGCCACATCCTCTGTTTGCTGGGTGACAGGTGCCACTGTCACTCACTTGGGCTCAAGTTTAGAATGTTTATTTATTATTTTTCTGTATTTTATTATTTTATTTTAAGTCATTTCCCTATTCACATATGTTTGCAGGGCATTTACCTACATTTTGCAGCCCTCTAGCCCTTTCCTGGGCTGTTTTACAGCCTTTTTAGTGCCCAGAAGTTCGGGTCCCCATTGACTTCAATGATGTTTGGGTTCGGTATGAAGTTCGGGTCGAGTTCGGATCCCATACCAGAACATTATCGGAAAGTTCGGCCTAACTTCTCGAACCCGAACATCCAGGTGTTCGCTCAACTCTACTCACAATGACTGATGGAAATCACTAACCAAAACTTTGATGTGTGAATAAGGCTTAAGCAAACCAGTAGTAGGTTGAGAGTTAGACCCCTTGTAGACAAGCAAGTGTCACACTCCGGACTCGAAGTCAGTGTTATCCAATACATTGCAGAACTGTAAGGGTTACATAGCATCATAAATCAATATAATGCTATGCGACCCAGGCAGTGCTGGGAGTTCAGGGCATGACACTCGGTCGTCTGCAAGGGGCCTTAGACAAATGTGTTTAGCTGTGCACCACACTTATTATCCAGCCTGAGCCCCTGTAATAATAAATCTGGTTAGCCTGTCTAAGGGGATAATGTGTAAAAATGAAACTTTTTGCTCAAATTTTGCAACAAATTTACAAATGGTCTCACGCCATTTGTTAAATTTGTCACATGAAATACCTATGGATTTTTCAGCCTAAAGTCCAGTTTGTACTCCATTAGGGGACTGGAGTAACTTGCACAAATGCCTACTCCGCTGACAAAACAGGCAAAATCACTCCACACACAGCACATTTGAAACATTACACCATCCCCATCCCCCAGGTTTATGCAGTCTACAGGCTTACTAAATCTGCATCGGTGTATCCTTCAGCTCAGTTTGAGCATATTGGAAAGTTGTATTTCCTAAACAACTTTTAATGTTTTTTGTGTTTTAAGATTCCAGATTTCAATTAAGAAAGAAAAAAACCTCTGATGTGTTAATATGTTTATTTGTGACTGCTTAGTGGCCTGGGTGATTTCCACTCAAATTACAGTTGTAATTCTTTAATTGTCAGTTATGTATTTTACAAGGCTGTATCTGCTAAAATACTGAATGTGTATAAGGTTCAACCTTCCATTATATGATTGTCATAGCCTTTATAGAGCCTGGATGACGCGGTTAATGGAGCATCAGTCTTTTAACCTGAGGATTCAAGTACCAGTATAGGTGGTTGTCACTAAACACATTGTATTACTCAGATTTGTTTGATCCTACTGGAAAGGAACATGCCCCAAACATTTATTCGTGGAACTTAGTTCCACAAAGAGAAACATAATTCAATAATAATTTACTACTTAGCACTCTAGATGATTTATTGAGTAAAGCTACATTTATAATTTGCCCATAATTGTAAAAAAGTCAACACATTTAACCCCTTCCTGACATCCGCTATATATATAGCAAAAAGTTAAAAAAAGTTTTTAAAATCCAAAAATAATTAGAAAATTCAACTCAACCCTCTTTCCGTTTTTACAAATAAAAATTAACATATTTGGTATTGTTACACCTTAAAATATAAAAGTATTTATCCCATAAGGTGAACAGCATAATGGAAAAAAATATCTAATTGGCCGAATCACAGTTTTTTTGGTCATTTATTTAATGAAATTGAATAAAAGTGATCAAAAAGTCATACATATCCCCAAATGTGGTAGAGCCCTTACACATCTCCATAGGCAGCAATATAAAAAAAGTTACGGGTGTCAGAATATGGCAATGCAAAGAAAAAAAAATGTTAAAGATTGTTTCATTTTTAAGTGTTAACCTCTTCAAGACTCTGCTGTTTTCAGTTTTTGCATTTTATTTTTTATTCCTTGCATTCCTGGAGTCAATGTTTGCATGTGGGCTTTTTTTTTTAGTGGGACACATTGTACTTTTTAATGGCATCATTAAATATTGCATACGATGTAGTAGGAAGCTAGAATTTTTTTTCCAAATGCGATAGAATAGAAAAAAAAAACGCAATTATGCCAAAGTTTTATGTTTTTTTTTTTTTTTATGACGTTCCTTCAGAAGTAAAACTGACCTTTTACCTTCATTATCCGGTATTACATAGATACCACATTTTTAAAATAAAAAATGTCTAAAAATTTTTTAAAAAAATTGATTCTTTAATCACCATATTATGGCCACATAACTTTTTTAAAGGAAGGTCTCCATAGCTGAGTTAAGGGTTATTTTTTTGCTGGGCAATCTGTAGTTTCTATTGATTCCATTTTGGAGTTTATATGACTTTTTGATCATTTTTTGCTCAAAATTTTTCCTAGTGTGAATCCACAAAAAAAGTCAGCCATTTTGATTATATTTCCATTACGGTGTTCTCCATATGAGATAAATAAGTTCATATTTTATGGGTATTGTAGGATGCAGGAGTGCAAATCATTTTTTTTATTGTTTATTTTTATTATGGGGAAAAGGGATAGTGATTTGACTTTTTATATGTTTTTATTTTCAGTCCCCTTGTATTCTAGTGACAGAGTAGGGATGTTAGAATACAGCAATCAATTCGACAACATACAAAAAATGGTAAAGAAATTTCTGCCCATCTTATTTGATGACAGCTGTATAAAAACAACCCTAGAACAGGGCTGTAGAATCGTGTCAAGAAGACCACCTACAATAGGCAACACATTATCTCCGTCCACGTTCACACGGAATGCGGTTTTCAAACAAAAACCCTGGTTAAAATATGCAGGTTTTACCAAATGCGGTAGCCATCGCTGCCGCACATGTAATTATGTGTTAAATGTGAAATCCTTTCAGGATGTGACAGGACAACTAAACTTTCAAATAAAAACATACATTAATTGCAATACCACTCATACAGTGTATGCCATTGAATGTACAGAATGTAAATTAAAATATATAGGAAGCACAATAAGCAGACTAAAAACCTGAATATTAGAACATTTGAACTATGTGTCAAATAGGTCCAGTGTGAATATCTCCAATGTAGCATGGCATTTTATCAATGTCCACAATCGTGATGTGAAATCATTTAAAGCCTATGCTATAAAAGAGGTAAAGAACCCTTTGAGAGGGGGGAAACGGGAAAAAAACAGTACGGCTAAGAGAAGCTTTTTGGATTTTCAAGCTGGGAACACGATATCCAGCCGGTCTGAATTTACGTAAAGAACTAATGTATTGCTATTGAGGGATGTCTACTGTGCTTGGGAGTACTACAAGCATACTTTACATTGTTTATTTAAAATGTTTTATTTTATCTGAATGCATGTTTTATGATTAAATGTGGTACAACAATGAGAAATCCAGCTCTATCAATGGGTGAGTCAGTTCACCTGCACCCATACAGGTGTTCAGAATGAGGCGGTGATTGTCCCCTCCCCCCACTTCTGTGGGTGGGATTCAGGGGAAAAATCAGTGTCTGACTATAAAAAGCCCATACAGACATGGATTCCTCATGGTGTAAAGATAAAGAACTTTGTGTTCGAAACGCGTCCAAACCAACCGCAATTGCACTGTCTGTAGTGTGAACCATGCCTGATGTGATATGACATTATTTTATCAAGTGAGTAAATAAAGAGAAAACTTTTATCTTCAATTACAAATGGAGTGCTGGAACGTCCTTTCTACTATCGGTTCAATGTTAGTCTAACCCGACTGTTATTCCGTGCATGCCGCAGGCGAAAAAAGGTGAGCTGGAAATCTTATCAGATACATAATAAATACTATTTGCGGAAGTGAGACAACCCCTTTAATGCACTTTATGTAATAAATTGTGTTCACTAATGGCATTATTCCAGCAAAATACCTTTGCTGTAACTGAATAGTATATTGCAGTAATACAATGCGCTCATTAACACCAGTATACTAATGGCTTTACTGCATTAAAATGCTTTTGCAACTTTGCTAAAACTGAATAAAAAAACAAAACAGGGCTCCGGAACTCACAAAAATTACCCAGTAGCTCTATTCTCCTAAATCTAAATAATACATGGTGGGCTGGATAAGTATGACAGGACAACACACCCTTCTAAAGAAAGGGTGAATATGTCCAAAAAATTGTGATAAAATACATACAGTACTTTAGAAGTTAATAGGAACGAAAGAAACTAGCATTCGTCCGCACTGAAATTAGACGGCTCACTCTAATTGCAGTGCGGATTCCCTCAACACTAAGTAGTCAGTGGGCAGACCTGGTCTATCTCCTGACAACCTAACACAATTTGCAAAGTTGTCAACCATATGTTGTCCATTCAATGCCATTAAGTGTATGTATATAAAAATCACAATATGCAACTTAACAAAATTGCATAATCTGTCAGTAGTAATTAACCCTTTGCACTAGTCCTTCTGGGGTACTGCAAAGGCATGCTGACTGGCTGCCTATATACAGAAAAAATGAATTTGTTGCAGAATTTTGTAATGTAGAACTTGCCAGCAAGCTGTATGAACTATGAAACAACACACAACTCTAGTCCTTTACTCTCTATGATATGCTTTCCCTGAAAAAAAAAAAAACTGTTATATCTCCCTAGTATTTGACACCGTACCTCATAAAAGGTTAGTATATAGAATGAGGATGCTCGGACTGGGAGAAAATGTCTGTATGTGGGTAAGTAACTGGCTGAGTCACAGAAAACAGAGGGTGGTTATTAACGGTAGATACTCAGATTGGGTCACTGTAACTAGTGGGGTACCTCAGGGGTCAATATTGGGCCCTATTCTCTTCAATATATTTATTAATGATCTTGTAGAAGGCCTGCACAGTAAAATATCTATTTTTGAAGATGACACTAAACTGTGTAAAGTAATTAACACTGAAGAGGGCAGTTTTCTGCTACAGAGGGATCTGGATAGATTGGAGGCTTGGGCAGAAAAATGGCAGATGAGGTTTAACACTGACCAATGTAAAGTTATGCACATGGGAAGGAATAATGGAAGTCACCCGTACATATTAAATGGTAAAACACTCGGTAACACTGACATGGAAAAGGATCTAGGAATTTTAATAAACAGCAAATTAAGCTGCAAAAACCAGTGTCAGGCAGCTGCTGCTAAGGCCAATAAGATAATGGGTTGCATCAAAAGGGGCATAGATGCCCGTGATGAGAACATAGTCCTACCACTTTACAAATCACTAGTCAGACCACACATGGAGTACTGTGTACAGTTCTGGGCTCCTGTGAACAAGACAGACATAGCAGAGCTGGAGAGGGTTCAGAGGAGGGCAGCTAAAGTAATAACTGGAATGAGGGATCTACAGTACCCTGAAAGGTTATCAAAATTAGGGTTATTCACTCTAGAAAAAAGACGACTGAGGGGAGATCTAATAACTATGTATAAATATATCAGGGGTCAGTACAGAGATCTCTCCCATCATCTATTTATCCCCAGGACTGTGACTGTGACGAGGGGACATCCTCCGCGTCTGGAGGAAAGAAGGTTTGTACACAAACATAGAAAAGGATTCTTCACTGTAAGAGCAGTGAGACTATGGAACTCTCTGCCTGAGGAGGTGGTGATGGTGAGTACAATAAAGGAATTCAAGAGGGGACTGGATGTATTTCTGGAGTGTAATAATATTACAGGTTATAGCTCCTAGAAAGGGGTCGTTGATCCAGGGAGTTATTCTGATTGCCTGATTGGAGTCGGGAAGGAATTTTTTCCCCTTAAGTGAGGAAAATTGGCTTCTGCCTCACAGGGGTTTTTTGCCTTCCTCTGGATTAACTTGTAGGAAACAGGCCGAACTGGGTGGACAAATGTCTTTTTTCGGTCTTATATACTATGTTAGTGTTCCTAGTACAGCTAGATTACTGAAACCTATAAAAGTATACTGGACCACGTTTGAATCAAAATAATCTTTATTAACAATATAAAAGAACATGCAGCAGCATGTATGATATAGCAAAAAAGTGACACAGAGAGAGGGGTGCACAAATGGGCGGCATCCAGGAGAGAGAGACACAGGGCAATATAAATATAAACATCAATAAATAGCAAGTGCAAAAGATAACAAATATAAATACATCATGTCAATGCATACCCATAGTGTGTCTCTCCTCCGGGATGGCGCCAAAACCCCGACGCGCGTTTCGGCGGGAGCCTTTGTCTGGGGGTGGCGTCATCACTGGAGGACAGCACTTAACCAGTCCCCGACCGCCGTACGCAGGATTGCGTCCTGCGGGCGGCCGGGATCTTCTGTTTGGACGCGCCGGGGCGTCATCTCGCGAGACGCGAGAGTTCCTGTGAACGCGCGCGCGTGCGCGCGCGCGTTCACAGTGAAGCGCGGCTCGAGAGTTGGACTACAGCCTGCCAGCGATGATCAATCGCTGGCAGGCTGTAGATGCGATATAAATCGCATCAAACAGCTATATCAGACGCTGTTTTATGAACAGCGTCTGATATAGCTGCTACCTGGTCCTCTGGTGGTCCCATTTTCTGGGATCGACCACCAGAGGACCAGGTAACTACAGTAAAAGTTGCACCAAACACTACACTTACCCCCACCCCTCACCTATTAACCCCTTGATCACCCCATCTAGACCCCTGATCACCCCCTGTCATTGATCACACCCCTTGTAAGGCTTTATTCAGACGTCCATATGTGTTTTGCGGATCCGTGGATTCACGGATCCGTGGATTCACGGATCCGCGGATCCGATCCGCAGAATCCTCAAAACACGGACACCGGCAATGTGCTTTCCGCATTTTGCAGATCCGCACATTGCCAGAACTATATAGAAAATGCTTTTCTTGTCCGCAATTGCGGACAAGAATAGGACATGTTCTATATTTTTGCGAGACGGAAGTGCAGACCGGAGCGCGGATCCGTAATTCCGGATCCGAGCGGGACAAAGTCTGTCCCCATAGAAATGAATGGGTCCGCAATTCCGTTCCGCAAACAGAATTTCGGACGTGTGAATGGGGCATAAGGGTCCCTTATCACCGCCAGTTAGTTAGCTACTTGTTAGGTAGCTGGCGCCCAGCCCACCGCACCGCAGTCACTGATTTTGGCAGAGATTTTTCATCCACATTGATCGATGCGAATGAAAAAATCTGTGCCGTTCATTTTTTTTTTTCAGCGCAGAGGCTGAGCGGAAAAAAAATCTCATTACCCGTATGCTCAATATACGGAGAATCGCAGAAACTCCTAATGCTGGCCATACGTGTAATGATTGCGGAGACCCTCAAATGCCAGGGCAGTACAAAAACCCCACATGTGACCCCATTTTAGAAAGAAGACACCCCAAGGTATTCTGTGAGTGGTATGGCGAGTTCATGGAAAATTTTATTTTTGTCACAAGTTAGTGGAATATGAGACTGTAAAAAAAAAAAAAACAATTTCCGCTAACTTGTGCCAAATTTTTTTTTCTGTGAACTCGCCATGCCCCTCACGGATTACCTTAGGGTGTCTTCTTTCCACAATGGGGTCACATGTGGGTATTTATACTGCCCTGGCATTTTAGGGTCCTAAAGCGTGAGAATCCAAATGCGTAAAAATGGCCTGTGAAATCCTAAAGGTACTCATTGGTTTTAGGGCCCTTTGCGCATCTTGGCTGCAAAAAGTGTCACTCATGTGGTATCGCCGTACTCAGGAGAAGTAGGGCAATGTGTTTTAGGGTGTATTTTTACATATACCCATACTGGGTGTGAGAAATATCGCTGTAAACGACAACTTTTTACATTTTTTATTCAAAGTTGTCAATATACAGAGATATTTCTCTCACCCAGCATGGATATATATAAAATACACCCAAAACTACATCGTCCTACTTCTCCTGAATACAGCGATACCCATGTGTGACACTTTGCAGGCAAGATGCGCAAAGGGCAAATTCCAATGAGTACCTTTAGGAAGGCATTTTTACGCATTTTTCTTCTCACGCTTTAGGGCCCCTAAAATGCCAGGGCAGTATAAATACCCCACATGTGACCCCATTTTGGAAAGAAGACACCCCAAGGTATTCGCTGAGGGGCATAATGAGTTCATGAAAAATTAAACTTTTGTCAAAAGTTAGCGGAAAGGGAGACTTTGTGAGAAAAACAATAAAAAATCAATTTCCACTAACTTGTGCCAAAAAAAATATTCTATGAACTCGCCATGCCCCTCATGGAATACTTGAGGTGTCTTCTTCAAAAATGGGGTCACACGTGAGGTATTTCTACTGCCCTGGCATTTTAGGGGCCCTAAAGCGTGAGAAGAAAAATGCGTAAAAATGCCCTCCTAAAAGGTACTCATTGGAATTTGGGCCCTTTGCGCATCTTGCCTGCAAAAAGTGTCACACATGTGGTATCGCCGTACTCAGGAGAAGTAGGGCGATGTGTTTTAGGGTGTATTTTTACATATACCCATGCTGGGTGAGAGAAATATCTCTGTATATTGACAACTTTGAATAAAAAAATGTAAAAAGTTGTCGTTTACAGCGATATTTCTCACACGCAGCATGGGTATATGTAAATACACCCCAAACACATTGCCTACTTCTCCGAGTACGGTGATACCACATAGTGACACTTTCTGCAGCCAAGATGCGCAAAGGAGCCCTAAAACCAATGAGTACCTTTAGGATTTCACAGGCCATTTTTATGCATTTGGATTCTCACACTTTAGGAGCCCCTAAAATGCCAGGTGAGTATAAATACCCCACATGTGACCCCATTTTGGAAAGAAGACACCCCAAGGTATTCTGTGAGGGGCATGGTGAGTCCACAGAATTTTTATTTTTGGCACAAGTCAGCGGAAATTGTTTTTTTTTTTTTAATTTTGTTTTTTACAAAGTCTCATATTCCACTAACTTGTGACAAAAATAAAATTTTACATGAACTCACCATACCCCTCACAGAATACCTTGGGGTGTCTTCTTTCCAAAATGGGGTCACATGTGGGGTATTTATGCTGTCCTGGCATTTTAGGGGCCCCTAAAGGGTGAGAAGAAGTCTGGAATCCAAATGCGTAAAAATGCCCTGTGAAATCCTAAAGGTACTCATTGGTTTAGGGCCCTTGCGCACCCAGGCTGCAAAAAGTGGCACACATGTGGTATCGCCGTACTCAGGAGAAGTAGGGCAATGTGTTTTGGGGTGTATTTTTATATATACCCATACTTTGTGTGAAAAATATCTCTGTAAACGACAACTTTTAAAATTTTATGCAAAAGTTGACAGTTTACAAGGATATTTCTCTTAACAATGGGTATATGCAAACTACACCTACCATTATTACAAAAAGCTAGTAAGCTAGGCGCGGAAGGCATACTTTTGAGCTGATAACCTAGCTAGGGCAAGTTTGGGGTGTATTTTATATATACCATTACTTTGTGTGAAAAATATCTCTGTAAACGACAACTTTTAAAAAATTTTTATACAAAGTTGACAATTTACAGAGATATTTCTCTCACCCAACATGGGTATATGTAAAAATACACCCTAAAACACATTGCCCTACTTCTCCTGAGTACGGCGATACTCACATAAGTGCCGCTTTTTTGCAGCCTGAGTGCTAAAGGGCCCAAATTCCAACGAGTACCTTTAGGTTTTACATGGCGGCTCACAATTTAGCCCCGCCCAAAATGCCAGAACAGTAAACACACCCCACAAATGACCCCATTTCGGAAAGTAGACACCCCAAGGTATTCACTGAGGGGCATAGTGAGTCCGTCTGAGATTTTTTTTTTTTTTGCCAGAAGTTATCAGAAATTGAAACTTTTTTTTTTTTCTCAGAAAGTGTCAATTTCCGCTAACTTGTGAAAAAAATGAAATGATACATGAACTCACCAAGCCCCTCCGCGAATACTTTAGGGTGTCTTCTTTCTAAAATGGTGTCATTTGGGGGATATTCATACTATCCTGACATTCTAGCACCTGAAGAAACATGACAGGCGCTCAGAAAGTCAGAGCTGCTTCAAAATGCCGAAATTCACTTTTTGCACCATAGTTTGTAAACGCTATAACTTTTACCCAAACCAATAAATATACACTTATTGGATTTTTTTATCAAAGACATGTAGAACAATAAATTTAGAGAAAAATTTATATAGAAATGTAGTTTTTTTGAAAAATTTTACAACAGAAAGTGAAAAATGTCATTTTTGCAAAAATTTCGGTAATTTTTGATTAATAGCAAAAAAAGTAAAAATGTCAGCAGCAATGAAATACCACCAAATGAAAGCTCTATTAGTGAGAAGAAAAGGAGGTAAAATTCATTTGGGTGGTAAGTTGTATGACGGAGCAATAAACGGTGAAAGTAGTGTAGTGCGGAATTGTAAAAAGTGGCCTGGTCATTAAGGGTGTTTAAGCTAGGGGGGCTGAAGTGGTTAAATACACAGGCTAATCAAACTCAATTACACATGGGCGGAGCGTCAAGATGTATGACGACACGGGTCACATGTCCGTCAGCGTCACATGATCAAAAGTTCACAGTTCGTCAAGGAGGTATTTCAGGTCACATGTATATCAAAGGTCACATGATCACAGGTCCTATTCCACCCTAACAAATTCATCAAAGAGGTATCTCAAATTACATATCTATTAAAGGTCACATAATCGGAGGTTCAAAAATCCTATTCCACCCTAAACAGTTCAAAGAAATATCATTAAATCCAGGTAATGTGGTTAGTCATGTGGACGCTCCGATCACATGATCGGAGAGCACCACAGGTCCTATACCCGGAAAGACAGTCAATAGAAAATCACAAACCGTAAATATATATACACACATACATATATATGTATATATACATATACATAGGTGGAAAAAAAAAAAAAACATGATTCAAAGATAATCAAGTAGGGATATACACATAAGGTCTTATGCATATTAAAAGCAATACATATATAATTAGATAGGTTTATAAAACGAGTATATATATAATAGATAATAATTAAAGTGACAGTGCAAAAAAAAAAATGTGCAGCATGCAATTAAAACAAACACAAAACATAAAAGTGCATATACCAAGTGAAAAAATAGTGCACACCCAAATAAAAGTGCAAGTGCATAGGTGCATTAAATACCTGAAAAAAGCATTTAAATGGGTTAATAACATATACAAATATACTTTATGTGTGTATATGATGTGTGTATATACCATATGTGAGTGAATGGTATGTAATACATATACTGACTGTAGTTTTACTCGCAACTCACCCTAGAATGAGGCATCCCTAACAAAATAATATAAATGTGAAATATGTGCATACTGTGATTATATTATAATTACTAACTCATACCATGATTATCATGATTAAATATAGAACTCCATAGTATACATACCCCACCACAAGTAGCCAAAAACATAAATCCCATATATACGCACATCCCCTAGTATCTAAATACATATATTTATCCCTAAATGTCCCCATCTATATATTATTATATTGCCCATAAACACACATACATATGTGTCTCCCCAAATAGTAATAGGTGACACAATGTGACCCTATATTAAAAGAAACACCCACAAAGGTGTAAAATCCTGACGAAGTCATGAGCCTATTAACCAAGTGCCAAATCCCTACCCATATCAATAGACATAACATGATTACACATATAACATATAATAAAACATGGTAAAAAGACCATAAAAATTATTTTTCTTTTAAAAACGCCAAAAGAACTTGAAGCAACGGACTCATAGATAATCAGAGGAAAGAAGCGAAGCCAGAGGATTCGTTGAGGCCATTAGGTTTGAGGAATTTACCCTCCAAATCCACTGGCACTCAAGTTGAGCTAATTTTTTGAGATGTTGCCACCTCGTATATTCTTCGGTATGCAGTCAATGCCTCGTATTTTGAGACCAGATGGATCACAGTCATGATTAATTTTAAAGTGTTTTGCCACAGGTTTTAGCTGAGAGAAATCCTTCTCTTTTTGGGCCGCAATAATGTCTCGGACATGCTCCCTTGTCCGAATTTTCAACTCACGGGTGGTAAGCCCAATGTAGATTTTACTACATGGGCAGCTGGCATAATATACAACCGCTGTGCTTGAACATGTAAGACGATGAGTAATTTTGAACGTCCTATCCTCAGTAGCATGTTGAAAATCTGTCGCTCTTACCATATTGGGGCACGCTATACATTTCCCACAAGGGAAGAAACCCCATTGTGGTTTCCCAACTCCCGGAAAGAGAGGTATGGATGGTCGTACATAAGTGCTCTTTACCAATTGATCCTTCAGGTTCTTTGATCTCCTTGCAACCAACGAAGGTCCCTTCGCCGTATATTGTGCTATTATAGGATCAAAAGATAAGATGGGCCAATATTTTTGAATACATTTCCTCATTTCTCCCCATCTTGAGTGGTATGTAGTAACAAGTCGTGCATCATTTTTCCTGTCTTCTCTTTTTTCTTTTTACAGAACAGAAGATCAGAACGGGAACAGGACTTTGCCCTTCTATATGCCGTTTTATGGATTGATGGGTATACCCCGATTCAGGAATCTAATTTTCAAATCCTCTGCTTGACGTTCAAAACTCTCGTCTGATGAACAGATCCTCCGTGCCCTTAAAAACTGGCCAGTAGGAATGGCCCTAATCATCTGTGGAGGGTGAGAAGAAGAAGCATGAAGGTAAGAGTTGACCGCCGTTGTCTTGCGAAAGACATCAGTCATAATGTATCCATCTACGCCCGCTTAACTTGAACATCCAGAAAATCTATCACATCTCTGCTCCATTTGTATGTCAGTCTGATGTTTTTATTGTTATTGTTCAAATCATGGAATAGAGTTTGGAGTTCCATATGAGTGCCTTGCCAAATCATAAATATATCGTCGATGTACCGTGCCCACAATAGGGCACGGCACATCAACGGATATCCCTCATCAGAAAATAGGTCCTCCTCCCACAGCCCCAGGAACAGATTGGCGTGCGAGGGCGCACAAGGCGCCCCATCGCCGTACCCTGGAGCTGCAGGTAGAAGGACCCATTAAAAGTGAAGAAGTTATGCATAAGCACAAAGGACAAAAGATCCACTAGAAAATCTCGTTGTATCACATCTGTATTAGCTTTGGTCAAAAAATGTTTCACAGCAAAAATACCGTCCTGATGCCTGATGCTGGTGTAGAGCGACTCGACGTCACACGTCTCCAGCATCATATCATCTTCAAGACATATCCCTTCAATCCTGCGCAAAAAATCTGTAGTGTCCTGTACATACGAAGGTAAATTGTATACCAGGGTTTGTAACCTGGCATCCAAAAATCTTCCGATGCGCTCAGTAAAATTACCCACCCCAGATATGATGGGCCTACCTGGGGGTATTGTGGCATGCTTGTGAATCTTAGGTAATAGGTATAGTGTAGAAATTGCTGGTTCTCGCACAAGGAGGACTTCATAGAGTTGTTTTGAGATGATATCTGTCACGCCTGTATGTGAGCAACAAGAGCATACACAGTGAGTTAGCTACTGACCGGACCCAAACTAGGGAACATAAAGGGAGACCCCTGTCAGACCCTAAAAGCTCTCCCTATGCTGCTAAGCCCATGTCCAGATCCAGATGGTGGATCGAGACATGCCCGCGTACCTAAGGCTGATGACCACTGTAACCCCTACAGTAGTGGAAGGGGCACGGCCACCGGTGCCCTGCTCAGTATATGGACGGAACCGGGTCGCCTCGGATCCAGTCAGCAAAACAAACAGAAACACACAATGTCTGCACACTTAACTGAAGGAGCTGCAGCAGCAGTGAAAACAGATCCAAAGTCAGCAGACAATGTCCGAAGTACTTGCTTCAGCAGAACACAGGTCCAGAAAAGATATCACACCAGTGAAGATACTCAAGCGAGAGATACAGGTCAAATGAAGTAGTATAATCCGCACTGCATAAAGGAAGAGAGGTGATTTAAAGGCAGAGCAATCAAACACAGGAGGGACAGCTGGGAGGAAGGAAACAGAAAGTAAAGACCTCATCACAGGGGCGGAGAAACAGAGCTGTGGGAACGTCTCAAAGCTCTAGTAGTTACATCATCACAGGGGTGGAGAAACAGAGCTGTGAGAACGTCTCAAAGCTCTGGTAGTGACAGTACTCCCTCTACGGGTGGACTCGGACACCCAGGACCCACCTTCTCAGGATGAGCCCTATGAAAAGTCCTGATGAGGCGAGTGGCTTTAATGTCCGACACCGGAACCCACATCCTCTCCTCAGGACCATAACCTTTCCAATGAACGAGGTACTGAAGAGAACCGCGGACAATGCGAGAGTCCACAATTCTGGAAACCTCAAACTCCAGATTGCCATCAACCAAAATCGGAGGAGGAGGCAAAGAGGAGGGTACCGTGGGCTGGACATATGGTTTTAAGAGAGATCTGTGAAATACATTATGTATCTTCCAAACCCGTGGAAGATCAAGACGGAAGGCAACAGGATTGATGACTGACAAGATTTTATAAGGCCCAATAAACTTGGGACCCAATTTCCAGGAGGGAACCTTCAGTTTAATATTTCTTGTAGACAACCACACCAGATCACCCACATTCAGGTCCGGACCAGGCACACGCCTCTTATCAGCCACACGCTTATATTTCTCACTCATCTTTCTTAGATTAGTCTGAATCTTTTGCCAAATGGTAGACAAAGACGAGGAAAATCTCTCCTCCTCAGGCAAACCAGAAGGAGCCCTCCCGAGAATGTCCCAAACTGCGGATGGAACCCATATGCACCAAAGAATGGTGACTTATCAGAAGATTCCTGACGACGGTTGTTCAGAGCAAACTCAGCAAGAGGGAGAAACGAACACCAATCCTCCTGGTTCTCTGCAACAAAACAGCGCAAATATGTCTCCAGATTCTGATTGACGCTGCTCAGTCTGACCATTCGACTGCGGGTGAAAAGCAGAAGAGAAGGACAGCCGAACCCCCAGGCGAGAACAGAAAGCCTTCCAGAATCTGGACACAAACTGCGTGCCTCTATCGGAAACAATATCAGAGGGAATGCCATGCAATTTAACAATATGGTCGACAAAAGCTTGCGCCAACGTTTTAGCATTGGGCAATCCAGGGAAGGGTATGAAATGTGCCATCTTGCTAAAACGGTCCACCACCACCAGGATCACCGACTTCCTGAGGAACGAGGAAGATCCAGTGATAAAGTCCATGGACAGGTGTGTCCAAGGACGGGAAGGTATGGGTAAGGGGAGAAGGGGACCTGAAGGCCGTGAACGAGGGACCTTAGCGCGAGCGCACGCCTCACAAGCAGCCACAAAACCCTCCACCGACTTACGAAGAGCCGGCCACCAAAATCTCCGAGCAATGAGATCTACCGTGGCTCTACTCCCGGGTGACCAGCAAGAACCGTATCATGATGCTCCTTGAAGAGTTTGTGACGTAACTCAGGAGGCACAAACAACTTTCCAGAAGGACAACGGGCAGGTGCCTCAGTCTGGGCAGCCTGGACCTCGGCCTCCAAATCAGAATACAGAGCAGAAACAACTACCCCTCCGCCAAAATGGGACCCGGGTCCTCGGAGTTTCCTCCTCCCGGAAAACAGCGAGAGAGAGCGTCAGCCTTCACATTTTTGATCCCAGGGCGGAATGTAACGACAAAATTGAATCTGAGAAGAACAGAGACCATCTGGCCTGTCTCGGATTCATACGCTTGGCCGACTCCAAGTACGCCAGATTCTTATGGTCGGTAAAAACGGTTATAGGGTACCTGGCCCCTCCAACCAATGGCGCCATTCCTCGAAAGCCAGCTTGATGGGCCAACAATTCCCTATCTCCCACATCATAGTTTTTCTCTGCCGGTGAGAGTTTTTAGAGAAAAGGCACAGGGTCGCCATTTGGAAGGAGACGGACCCTGGGACAAAACCGCACCCACACCCACCTCGGAAGCATCCACCTCAACAATAAAAGGTAAGGAAACATCGGGATGCACCAAGATGGGAGCAGACGCAAAACTCTCTTTAATCTTAGAAAAGCTGCAAGCGCTCCTCCGACCAAGAGGAAAAATCCGCCCCTTTTTGGTCATGTCAGTGAGGGGTTTGACAACAGAGGAATAATTCAAAATGAACTTTCTGTAATAGTTTGCAAAACCCAGAAAGCGCATCAATGCCTTCTGATTCTCAGGAAGCTCCCACTCAAGCACAGCACGGACCTTCTCCGGATCCATGCGAAAACCAGAAGCAGAGAGGAGAAAACCCAGAAATTGAATCTCCGATACCATAAACACACATTTCTCCAGCTTGGCGCATAATTTATTTTCTCGCAGAATCTGCAGAACCTGAAAAGATGATCCTGATGAGTCCGAACATCAGGGGAAAAAATCAAAATATCATCAAGATACACCAATACAAATTTCCCCATTAAATGGTAGAAAATACTGTTAACAAAATGCTGAAAGACGGCCGGAGCATTCATCAAGCCAAAAGGCATAACGAGATTCTCGAAATGCCCCTCGGGGTATTAAAGGCTGTTTTCCATTCATCCCCTCTCTGACCCTGACCAGGTTGTACGCGCCTCAAATCCAATTTGGAAAACCTTGGCCCCAACAATTTGGTTGAAGAGGTCTGGGATCAGAGGAAGGGGATAGGGATCGCGAATCGTGATACGGTTCAGCTCCCTAAAATCTAGGCAAGGTCTCAGAGAGCCATCTTTCTTTTAACAAAAAAACCCGCGGCGACCGGTGATTTTGAGGGACGAATATGCCCCTTATCGAGACTCTCAGAGATATAGGTTCGCATTGCGATTCTCTCCGGTTGTGAGAGATTGTACAGGCGTGCTTTTGGCAGCTTGGCGCCGGGAATGAGGTTAATGGGACAGTCAAACTCCCGGTGAGGAGGTAGCTCCTGCACACCGCTCTCGGAAAACACGTCCGAGAAATCAGAGAGAAATGATGGCAAAGTTTTAGTAGATACCTCTGCAAAAGTCGCTGTGAGACAATTCTCTCTACAAAACTCACTCCACTCATTTATTTGCCTTCCTTGCCAATCAATAGTGGGGTTATGTTTAGTGAGCCAGGGTAACCCCAACACTAGAGGAGTAGGCAATCCGTTAAGGACAAAACAAGATATATCCTCCACATGAGTGTCACCTACAGCTAACCGGATATTGTGAACAATGCCCTTCAGGGATCTCTGTGAGAGTGGAGCAGAGTCAATGGCAAAAACAGGTATATCTTTTCTAATGTGCAAACCCGAAAACCATGCCTGGCTACAAATTGAGTGTCAATAAGATTGACGGCCGCTCCACTATCAACAAAAATTTCACAAGAAATGACTTTGCTCTCTAGCGCCACCCTGGCAGAAAGGAGAAAACGAGAACTGCAGGTCAGAGGAAAAGCCCCAATTCCTACATCAACTTTGCCCAAGGTAGCAGATGAAGCAGAGTTTGATGATTTTCCTTTGAGGATTTTCTTATTATCACTCTTAGTACAGTTCATGAATCTCCTAGAGGGACAAACATTTGCCAAATGACCAATGCCCCCACAACAAAAACACACCATTCTCTGAGGACTAAATCCTCCTTTATCAGGGGCAAGTCGACCTAGCTGCATAGGCTCCTCCTCAGAGGGGACCGAGACAGGATGAGACCCCTGCACACTGAATGAGTCCGCACTCACTGCCCCTAGAGTGACAATGGCTGGACCGAGAGGTCTCGTTTCTTTCTCTTAGACGCCTGTCAAGGCGCACCGCCAATGACATGGCAGACTCTAAAGATGTTGGTCTCTCATGGAAAGCAAACGCATCTTTCAATCTCTCTGAGAGACCATGACAGAACTGACTCGGAGTGCAGCATCATTCCAACCTGAATCAGCTGCCCATCTCCGAAATTCAGAACAATAAAGCTCAGCAGACAGTTTGTTCTGGCATAAAAACGTAGTTAGATTCAGCCAGAGCAACACGATCCGGGTCATCATATATCTGCCCCAGGGCCACAAAAATCTTTCTGTGGATCGAAGGAGGGATCCCCGATGGCAGTGAAAAGCCCAAGTCTGAGCATTACCCCTGAGCAAGGAGATGACAATCCTCACCCTCTGCTCCTCATTACCAGAGGAACGGGACACAAGCAAAAATGGAGTTTGCATGCCTCTCTGAAGCGAACAAAATTCTCACTGCCCCCGGAGAACGCTTCCGGAAGTGAGACCTTTGGCTCGCAACAGACTCCATGGGCCGGAGCCGAGCCCAATGCTTGAAGCTGAATCATAGATTGACGGAGATCCGCTACCTCCAAAGAAAGACCCTGCATGCGGTCAACCAGGTCAGAAAGCGGATCCATGTCAAAAAGGACGGTTTCAGCGGATTATAATGTCACGCCTGTATGTGAGCAACAAGAGCATACACAGTGAGTTAGCTACTGACCGGACCCAAACTAGGGAACATAAAGGGTGACCCTGTCAGACCCTAAAGCTCTCCCTATGCTGCTAAGCCCATGTCCAGATCCAGATGGTGGATCGAGACATGCCCGCGTACCTAAGGCTGATGACCACTGTAACCCCTACAGTAGTGGAAGGGGCACGGCCACCGGTGCCCTGCTCAGTATATGGACGGAACCGGGTCGCCTCGGATCCAGTCAGCAAAACAAACAGAAACACACAATGTCTGCACACTTAACTGAAGGAGCTGCAGCAGCAGTGAAAACAGATCCAAAGTCAGCAGACAATGTCCGAAGTACTTGCTTCAGCAGAACACAGGTCCAGAAAAGATATCACACCAGTGAAGATACTCAAGCGAGAGATACAGGTCAAATGAAGTAGTATAATCCGCACCGTACAAAGGAAGAGAGGTGATTTAAAGGCAGAGCAATCAAACACAGGAGGGACAGCTGGGAGGAAGGAAACAGAAAGTAAAGACCTCATCACAGGGGCGGAGAAACAGAGCTGTGGGAACGTCTCAAAGCTCTAGTAGTTACATCATCACAGGGGTGGAGAAACAGAGCTGTGAGAACGTCTCAAAGCTCTGGTAGTGACAATATCCTTCTCCAATGCATCGTTCAATATCCTCCCAAGTTGTGCTTCAAAGGAAGATAAGGGGTTAAACGTTAGTTTTTTATAGCAGTCTTTTTCCTTTAATAAACGATACGCCTCCCTTTCATACATTTCACAAGGCCATACCACAATATTCCCCCCTTTATCTGCAGGTTTCATAACCACATCAGATAGCCCGCGTAATGTCTTCAAGCTCTCTCTGGGCCCGAGAGAGGTTGTCACCCTATTCCTGGTGGAAAGCTGCATGAGCTCCTTAGACACTACCTGTACAAACATTTCAACTGCGGGACAAGTAGACAAGGGAGGGAACTTTTGGACTTACATCTTATGGCATCCGGTATTGTGTCATCTTTCATAGGATTAGCTTCATCCATTAGTTCTTCAAGGGTGCGCAGAGCCTCTCTCTCCTCATTCGTGGTAAATACCCCCAAAGATTCCTCTCTGTGGTGCCACTTCTAAAAATAAGGGATCGGCCAAATAAATGCAGATCCCTTATTGCTACAAAGGGGTCAAAGGAAGCAGAGGGTGAGAATGTAAAACCCTTCTCCAAGACCGAAATATCCACAGCGGAGAACACATGATCAGAGAGGTTAATTACCTTTAATCGATCCTGCTGTGAATGATTATCCTTATTCCGGAAATTGCGCCTTTTCCCCATCATATTCATGGTGGTGGCCCCCTTCCTTTTATAAGGTGTAGAGATGAAGCGACTCACCCCTGCCGAGGCTTCAGATACATCAGAAACTGACGAGATGGAAGACATTGATGCAGATCTTGTCCTTGTAGTCATGATCTCACTGTGCACGGGCTGAAGATCCTTCCTCCTCCATTTGTAGACTCTTTTGGATTCAAAATCCTTTGCATCCCGAGTAAACTTCTTCACTTTAATTTCTTGGATTTCTTTTTCCCATTTATCAAAGTTATTATTTGTAACGCACTCAAAATTTTCCAGACATTGTGGGCTCGCTTTTTGTCTAAATACATTTTGATATTTATCAATTTCAATCTCCAATTGATTTAAAGTATTCTCATTATGCTCGATGAGCAAGCCAATAAACTTATTAGCTGCCTCATTGCATACACTTTCCCATCTATTTAAAAAATCTTTGCTCATATTATCAAAAGAGGGAAAAACTTGAATCCTCAAGCCTCTAGGGATTAATCCAGTGTCAAGATATCTACCTAAAAAGGCTTTATTCCACCACGTTTTAGTACGCTTGTGGAATAAACTGGTTAACACAATCTGGATCTCTCTGATATCAGCTGGGTCCGTCGCACCAATTGCACCGCTCCTCTGAAAAATGGAATCTAATGATGAAAGCCACACTGATTCCCTGGCTTTGAAATCCATAGTGGAGGTTATCTTATCTTCTGAAAACACAGAAAAACATATATTACCAAAAGTATAACCACTAGTAGGGTGCTGGTCCGCACTCAAACATCCACATATGTAAATATATAAACGTCTACAGTATTAGAGCAACAAAAACCTATAAAAGTATACTGGACCACGTTTGAATCAAAATAATCTTTATTAACAATATAAAAGAACATGCAGCAGCATGTATGATATAGCAAAAAGTGACACAGAGAGAGGGTGCACAAATGGGCGGCATCCAGGAGAGAGAGACACAGGGCAATATAAATATAAACATCAATAAATAGCAAGTGCAAAAGATAACAAATATAAATACATCATGTCAATGCATACCCATAGTGTGTCTCTCCTCCGGGATGACGCCAAAACCCCGACGCAGCTGCGGCGGGAGCCTTCGTCTGGGGTGGCGTCATCACTGGAGGACAGCACTTAAATACACAGGCTAATCAAACTCACTACACATGGGCGGAGCGTCAAGATGTATGACGACACGGGTCACATGTCCGTCAGCGCCACATGATCAAAAGTTCACAGTTCGTCAAGGAGGTATTTCAGGTCACATGTATATCAAAGGTCACATGATCACAGGTCCTATTCCACCCTAACAAATTCATCAAAGAGGTATCTCAAATTACATATCTATTAAAGATCACATAATCGGAGGTTCAAAATCCTATTCCACCCTAAACAGTTCAAAGAAATATCATTAAATCCAGGTAATGTGGTTAGTCATGTGGACGCTCCGATCACATGATCGGAGAGCACCACAGGTCCTATACCCGAAAGACAGTCAATAGAAAATCACAAACCGTAAATATATATACACATATACATATATATGTATATATACATATACATAGGTGGGAAAAAAAAACATGATTCAAAGATAATCAAATAGGGATATACACATAAGGTCTTATGCATATTAAAAGCAATACATATATAATTAGATAGGTTTATAAAACGAGTATATATATAATAGATAATAATTACAGTGACAGTGCAAAAAAATGTGCAGCATGCAATTAAACAAACACAAAACATAGTGCATGTGCCGAGCGAAATAGCAATATTGCGACAAGTGCAAAGTGCAGCTAGGTGCATTAAATACCTGAAAAAGCATTTAAATGGGTTAATAACATATACAAATATATTTATGTGTGTATATGATGTGTGTATAGCCATATGTGAGTGAATGGTATGTAATACATATACTGAGCAGTACGCTAACTCAACCCTAGAATGAGGCATCTCCCTAACAAAATAATATAATGTGAAATATGTGCATACTGTGATTATATTATAATTACTAACCATACCATGATTGTCATGATTCAAATATAGAACTCCATAGTATGCACCACAAAGCCAAAATAAATCCCATATATAGCGCATCATCTAGTACCTAAATACATATTTATCTCAAATGTCTCCATCTATATATTATTATATTGCCCATAAACACATACATATGTGTCTCCCCAAACTAGTAATAGGTGACATAATGTGACTCTATACTAAAGAAACACCACAAAGGTGTAGAATCCTGACGGTCATGAGCCTATTACCAAGTGCCAGTCCCTCACCCATATCAATAGACATAACATGATTACACATATAACATATAATAAAACATGGTAAAAAGACCATAAAAAATTATTATAAAAAATAATTTTTTATGGTCTTTTTACCATGTTTTATTATATGTTATATGTGTAATCATGTTATGTCTATTGATATGGGTAGGGATTTGGCACTTGGTTAATAGGCTCATGACTTCGTCAGGATTTTACACCTTTGTGGGTGTTTCTTTAATATAGGGTCACATTGTGTCACCTATTACTATTTGGGGAGACACATATGTATGTGTGTTTATGGGCAATATAATAATATATAGATGGGGACATTTAGGGATAAATATATGTATTTAGATACTAGGGGATGTGCGTATATATGGGATTTATGTTTTTGGCTACTTGTGGTGGGGTATGTATACTATGGAGTTCTATATTTAATCATGATAATCATGGTATGAGTTAGTAATTATAATATAATCACAGTATGCACATATTTCACATTTATATTATTTTGTTAGGGATGCCTCATTCTAGGGTGAGTTGCGAGTAAAACTACAGTCAGTATATGTATTACATACCATTCACTCACATATGGTATATACACACATCATATACACACATAAAGTATATTTGTATATGTTATTAACCCATTTAAATGCTTTTTTCAGGTATTTAATGCACCTATGCACTTGCACTTTTATTTGGGTGTGCACTATTTTTCACTTGGTACATGCACTTTTATGTTTTGTGTTTGTTTTAATTGCATGCTGCACATTTTTTTTTTTGCACTGTCACTTTAATTATTATCTATTATATATATACTCGTTTTATAAACCTATCTAATTATATATGTATTGCTTTTAATATGCATAAGACCTTATGTGTATATCCCTATTTGATTATCTTTGAATCATGTTTTTTTTTTTTCCCACCTATGTATATGTATATATACATATATATGTATGTGTGTATATATATTTACGGTTTGTGATTTTCTATTGACTGTCTTTCCGGGTATAGGACCTGTGGTGCTCTCCGATCATGTGATCGGAGCGTCCACATGACTAACCACATTACCTGGATTTAATGATATTTCTTTGAACTGTTTAGGGTGGAATAGGATTTTTGAACCTCCGATTATGTGACCTTTAATAGATATGTAATTTGAGATACCTCTTTGATGAATTTGTTAGGGTGGAATAGGACCTGTGATCATGTGACCTTTGATATACATGTGACCTGAAATACCTCCTTGACGAACTGTGAACTTTTGATCATGTGACGCTGACGGACATGTGACCCGTGTCGTCATACATCTTGACGCTCCGCCCATGTGTAATTGAGTTTGATTAGCCTGTGTATTTAAGTGCTGTCCTCCAGTGATGACGCCACCCCCAGACGAAGGCTCCCGCCGAACGCGCGTCGGGGTTTTGGCGCCATCCCGGAGGAGAGACACACTATGGGTATGCATTGACATGATGTATTTATATTTGTTATCTTTTGCACTTGCTATTTATTGATGTTTATATTTATATTGCCCTGTGTCTCTCTCTCCTGGATGCCGCCCATTTGTGCACCCCTCTCTCTGTGTCACTTTTTTGCTATATCATACATGCTGCTGCATGTTCTTTTATATTGTTAATAAAGATTATTTTGATTCAAACGTGGTCCAGTATACTTTTATAGGTTTTTGTTGCTCTAATACTGTAGACGTTTATATATTTACATATGTGGATGTTTGGGTGCGGACCAGCACCCTACTAGTGGTTATACTTTTGGTAATATATGTTTTTTCTGTGTTTGCAGCTAGATTACTGGTTTGTGTCTGTAATAGCTTTTTGTCAGACATAGCCAAGAGACATACTTTCAGGTCATAAACTGAACACAGAAGGGTGTTCTATGGTGTTCTCAATAAAAGGACCTGCCAGAATCATGTCCGTGATTGGCTGATCAGACTGTCTGTCAACCTCTAAGCCAATCAGGGCAAGCGCAAGCCTGTTCCCTCCCAGTGTCATATGATTCTTTATCTTCATCCTCCCTTCTGTCTTCCCTGCCAATCTCCACAGAAAAATGGCACTGGGCGCCATCTTTTTGCGATTTGTCCAAAGCAAATTGCCAAAAATTTGGATTCATATTCTTGTGAAATCTTTGTGAAATTTATAATGAATCCGGTTTGTTTAGAATTAATTTAGTTTATTCAGTTTAATCTAATATAAATGTACAGGTGAATTACATAGTGTTTACAATTATAATAAGTTATTTCCAAAGCTGCGATGTTTTAAAATCCACTACATGACAGCATATGTCAGCATTATCCTAATGCGATTTGACTTTGGCTACTGCACATTCCTCTGAGATATCTCAGTTTGCTATGTTTTACCATGAAATGACATGAACTCATACTGTTTATGTAATAGGAGATGATGTTTTACATAAAGTGATATGACAAGGCTACATCGAGATATATTCAATAAAATATGATTAGGGAACAAATATTTCAGATGTCTGCTATGAAAATAAATAAATAAACAGAAAAAATAAATGAGAATTTCATCGAAAAGTTAATTTATTTCAGTAATTCAGTTCAAAAAGTGAAACTCATATATTATATAGATTAATTACACAAAGGGATCTATTACAAGCGTTTATTTCTTTTAATCTTGATGATTATGGCAGTAATCACCCTGGTGCAACTTGCACTCCTAGGCAGGAGCTGGCTCCTTACATTGAGTTGCGCTTCCCCTGTGGAACTGTCCCTGCTACCAGGGAAACCCTTCAGGATGGACATATCATCTACCAGGATGATTACTGGATCATCGTCATCCTGGGCAAAACATAACCTCCTGGATATGCAGCAACAGAACGTTCTGACTTTTCACCTCTTGATCTGCAACATTCCAACTTGCTGGAATTCCACCTTGCATGTGCTGGAGCATCTGTATGAGAAGCGTAAAGTGGTCATTGATTACATCATACTGGGGACCACCACAGCAGAGAGCAACTGCTATTTTGAGCTCAGGTAGTGGCATCTCGCAGGGGTGTTTACTCAGTCCCTTAGGCATGAACCATGTCACCCCCCTGATATTCATATTAGAGCAAATACTCATACCTATGCAACAGGGGATTGGTTGTCTCATGGAGGGGATTGGACCGTATGGACTTGGGGCGGCTGTTTGAAACAGTGGTTGGAACGGGCCCAGTTTGCTATGGGTATAATGTCCCGTCACGCCTTGATTGTACTGTCAGAGGTGGGTTTCAGCATGGCTGGTGGCTTCATCACATGAAATTGGGCAAAATTGTCCTCCACAAGTGTAGACAACATTATATTTGTCAAAATGAATCAGGGATAGATGGATGCTTATTTACACATGCCTCCAGGTGATGGCAATGAATAGATCTGCCATTGATGACAGTGGCCATTTATTGCTGTCCCAATTATACAAAAGCTGCTTTCTCCTACCCCATTACATAGTTACATAGTTGATATGGTTGAAAAAAGACATAAGTCTATCAAGTTCAACCAAGGGATAGGTGGGGACGCGAATCCCAGAAGGAAGTGAGAGTCAGCTTTCTACACATCTTCATAAGCATTAATGTTGGTTACTTTTAAGAATTCATCTAAACCATTTTTAAAACTGTGCACTGTTCCTGCTGTGACCACGTCCTGAGGAAGTCTATTTCACAGATTCACAGTTCTTACAGTAAAGAAGTTTTGATGCTTCTGGAGACTTTTTCTTCTGCAGTCGGAGGCAGTGCCCCCTTGTCTTTTCAGGGCATTTAACATGGAACAGTTTTTTTTCACCGTATTTTTCACCGCATTTTTTGTATGGCCTATTTATATATTTGTATAGGTTAATCATGTCCCCTCTTAGACGTCTCTTCACAAGGCTAAATAAATTCAATTCTTCTAATCTTTCTTCATAACTAAGACCCTCCATGCCACTTATCAGTTTAGTCGCTCTCCTCTGTACTTTTTCCAGCTGCAGAGCATCCTTTCTATGGACTGGTGCCCAGAACTGAACTGCATATCCCAGATGAGGCCGCACCAACGCTTTATAAAGTGGTAATATTCCACCTTTGCCCCGTAAGTGCCTTAGAAGCAGCTGATTGACATTGTATGCTGTTAGTTAATGTACAATCTACAAGGACACCCAAATCCTTCTCTATAAGTGACTCCTCCAGTGTTACATCCGCTAGGACATATAAGGCACAGAGATTTTTACTACCAAGATGCATTACTTTACATTTATCCATATTGAACCTCATTTGCCAAGTTGATGACCAATTACTCAAAGTGTTCAAGTCAGCTTGTAGTTTATGGACATCTTCCATAGACTGCACAGTATTACATAGCTTAGTGTCATCTGCAAAAGTAGAAATGGTGCTATTAATCCCGTCCTCGATATCATTAATAAATAAATTAAATAATAGAGGGCCCAGCACTGAACCTTGGGGTACACCACTTATAACCCAGGACCATTCTGAATAGGAATCATTGATCACATCTCCCTGGACATGGTCCTTCAGCCAGTTTTCAATCCAATTACAAACTATACTTTCCAAGTCTAACTGGCCTATAATTACCTATGACGGACTTGCAGTAGATCCTTTTTTGAATATGGGCACCACATTTGCCTTGTGCCAATCACTTGGCACTATACCAGTACCTAGAGAATCTTTAAAAATTATAAACAGTGGCACAGCCATGACTGAACTGAGCTCTTTAAGCACTCTTGGGTGTAATCCATCTGGACCCTGAGCCTTGTTCACCTCTACCTTATTTAACTTAGCTTGGACCATATCTACAGTTAGCCAATTGAGTATATTACTAGATGTACTAACAGCCCCAGAACCACAGATATCTGCTCCTTTCTCTTCTTTTGTATATACAGAGGTAAAAAAAAAACATTTAGTAACTCTGCCTTTTCCTTATCTTCAGTGACTACCCCTCTTTACCATCATTTAGAGGACCGACCTGCTCGGACCTAGGTTTTTTAGCTTTTATATATTTAAAGAATTTTTTGGGGATTTGTTTTGCTCTCTTTTGCCACCTGCTGTTCATTTTGTATTTTTGCTCATTTTATCTCCTTTTTACAGATTTTATTAAGCCCTATGTAAATTTCAAACGCTATAGCTGACCCCTCAGATTTGTATGTTTTAAATGCCCTTTTTTTGTCTTATATTGCCCTTTTTACAGTAGCTGTAAGCCATGGGGGGTTACATTTTAGCCGTTTATACTTGTTACCTAAAGCAATACATTTTTTAGTTGAATTACTCAATGCGGATTTAAAGCGCTCTCATTTATCCTCAGTATTAGGCCTCTTGCACACGACCGTATGGATTTTTCAGTATTTTGTGGTCTGCAAAAAACGGATCCCAAAAAAATACTGATGACGTCCGTGTGAATTCAGTTTTTTGCGGAACAGAACAGCTGGCCCCTGATAGAACAGTACTATCCTTGTCCGTTATGCGGACAATAATAGGACATGTTCTATCTTTGAACGGAACGGGAAAACGGAAATACGGAAATGGAAGGCATACAGAGTACCTTCCAATTTTTTTTGCAGACCCATTAAAATGAATGGTTCTGTATACGGTCCATATATATGGAACGCAAAAAAAGGAACCTAAATGGAGAAAAAAATGTTCATATGCAAGAGGCCTTATTATGTGACAGTAGCTGCTCCCAGTCTATGCCCTGAAATGCTGCCCTCAACCAGGGAAATTAGCCTTTTTAAGATTCAGTGTCTTTGCTCTGCCTGACAGAGTTTGCTTCTAATAGTTTAGGGAATATAATTATATTGTGGTCAATTTTACCTAGTGTTTCTTGAACAGTAACATTTCCAACAAGCTCTGCATCATTCGAAATATCCAGATCCAACAGAGCATCGCCCCTAGTGGGGGCTTCTACAAACTGACCCATAAAGTGGTCCTGCATTATATGTTCTATGATGTGGTGCTGCTGCTGTCTCCACAGCTCTCCCTACTGGCATTACTACTGTACTACCCTTACAGAAAAGGACTCCATACTGACAGGGAGTGTTCCACAGGATTGGCGCCTAGCAAATGTGGTGGCAATATTCAAAAAGGGTCCAAAAAGGCCAGTAAGTTTAACATCTGTCGTGGGTAAACTAAAGGTTTTCTAAGAGATGCTATCTTGGAGCACCTCAATGAAAATACGCAAATAACGCCATATCAGCATGGTTTCATGAGGGATCGGTTATGTCAAACTAATTTATCCAGTTTCTATGAGGAGGTAAGTTCTAGACTTGACAGCAGTGAATTAATGGATGCTGTATATCTGGACTTCTCCAAAGCATTTGACACTGTACCGTATAAAAAAGGTTAGTATATAAAATGAGAATGCTCGGACTGGGAGAAAATGTTTGCATGTGGGTAAGTAACTGGCTCAGTGATAGAAAATAGAGGGTGGTTATTAATGGTACACACTCAGATTGGGTCACTGTCACTAGTGGAGTACCTCAGGGGTCAGTACTGGGCCCTATCCTCGTCAATATATTTATTAATGATCTTGTAGAAGTCTTGCACAGTAAAATATAAAATTTTGCAGATGACACTAAACTGTGTACAGTAACTAACACTGAAGAGGACAGTGTACTGCTACAGATGGATCTGGATAGAGTGGAGGCTTGGGCAGAGAAATGGCAGATGAGGTTTAACACGGACAAATGTAAGGTTATGCACATGGGAAGGAATAATGCAAGTCACCCGTACATACTAAATGGTAAAACACTGGGTAACACTGACATGGAAAAGGACCTAGGAATTTTAGTGAACAGCAAACTAAGCTGTAAAAAACAGTGTCAGGCAGCTGCTGCCAAGGCCAATAAGATAATGGGTTGCATTAAAAAAGGCATAAATAGTCCTACCACTTTACAAATCACTGATCAGACCACACATGGAGTACTCTCTACAGTTCTGGTCTCCTGTGAACAAGGCAGACATAGCAGAGCTGGAGAGGGTTCAGAGGAGGGCAACTAAAGCAATACCTGGAATGAGGGATCTACAATACCCTGAAAGGTTATCAAAATTAGGGTTAGTTACTTTAGACAAAAGACGATTAAGGGGAGATCTAATAACTATGTATAAATATATCAGGAGTCAGTACAGAGATCTCTCCCATCATCTATTTATCCCCAGGACTGTGACAAGGGGACATCCTCTGCGTCTGGAGGAAAGAAGGTTTGTACACAAACATAGAAGAGGATTCTTTACTGTAAGAGCAGTGAGACTATGGAACTCTCTGCCTAAGGAGGTGGTGATGGGGAGTTCACTAAAAGAGTTCAAGAGGCTCCTAGATGTATTTCTGGAGTATATTAATATTACAGGCTATAGCTACTAGAGATGGGTTGTTGATCAAGGGAGTTATTCTGATTGCCTGATTGGAGTCGGGAAGGAATTTTTTTCCCCTTAAGTGGGGAAAATTGGCTTCTACCTCTCAGGTTTTTTTTTTTTTTTTTGCCTTCCTCTGGATCAACTTACAGGATAACAGGCCGAACTGGACGGACAAATGTCTTTTTTCAGCCTTATGTACTATGTTACTATGTTACTATCTGCAGCATTCCTCCAGTTAAAGTTTTTTTTTTTATTCACCAGTAGGCATCAGTACAAAGCGATGTTTTGACTCTACTCAGTCTTTTTCAAGCAATGTGTTAGTGTACAGGCCCCACTAGGGGTGTGCACCCATAAATTAAGAACCACCTATCTCATTACATATTTACATCATACATGCCCCCATCATAGAAATCACAGCACTTCCTCCTGTGCATTTCAGGTGGAACACAATACTCCACCGTTCATCTAACGTCACAGTCAACACCGAAGACGAGCACATAGTCATGAGTTTGGGACTCTTTTGGTGCGTGATGACAGGCGCATACACAGTCCATAGCACGTAACACTGCGCGTTTTTTCCCTCCCATGTCCTCACTGTAGTGTGGTATGATTGACTGTTCCAGTTTCTTCCCTATTGGTCACAGTAAGTGTTCTTTGAATTTTCTGAATTACACTTGTCTCACCTGTATATGCATAACTGATATAATTACATAATGTCCTAATAATGCATATTTTCGGGTACGCTGAGATTCTTTATGTAATCAATTTATGAGAATTAACAGGATTTGAATATAAAAGGTCCACATTAATCCACATACAAGTCACTCAATAATGTCATGACTTTTGCAATATTATAAACCTAGGAACGCTCTACTAAGTCCGTAACCATTCTTTTGTACATATGATACCGTTCGAATGTAGTATATGTTTTTTGTATATATAACTGTAACTAGTTGAAGCATTTGTTATTGACGACCAAAATATGCTCAGATAGTAACCACTGTGACTTCTATAAGCAGAGGAAGATGACCCAGCAAACAATAAACCAGGAAGGTCCCCTTCCATCTGTATAACATAGTTTTCTCGTTCTCTGTGAGACATCAGACTTGGCAGCTACTGAGGGGAAACTATTTTTTTTGTTCATATAACAATGATGGATTAAATAAAAAATTTTATACTGGAAAGGAGCCCACATACTGTTATATGTAATATATAATACCTATTGTTTTAATCTGTCTGTCGTTTTTGAGATACAATAAACAACCAAATAAAAAATGACCCAAGGCATTTCATGTACAATACTGTGCAGGTTTGGAAATTTGCTGCAATGTAAGAATGCTTTAAATATTAAAAGTTATGTGAAATAGAAGTGTTAGTAGTTTATTTTTTATCAATTGACAAAATTCAAACTGAATGAACAAAAGAGAAATCTAATTAAAATCAATATTTGGTGTGACCTCCCTTTGCCTTCAAAACAGGATCAATTTTTCCAGTTACACTTGCACACAGCTGTGGCAGGAAAGTTGTTTCAAACATCATGGAGAACTAGTAACTACAGATCTTCTCCTTTTGTCTGGTCATGTAATCCCAGACAGACTCCCTGATGTTAAGGTCAGGGTTCTGTGCGGGTCATTTTATAACTTCCAGGACACCTCCTAAATTGGAAGCCAGTCAGATGCCTCTCTGTTGGTATTGCATGATGGATAAATATCTGCTTGTACTTTTCATCATTAAAGATGTTTTCCAAGATGTTAATACTGATTATATATCCTCATAAGTCATTAGTATCTGATCGATGGGGCTCCGCCACCTAGCACCTGCCGTTCAACTGTTTGAGAAGGCGTTCGCAGTAGCACCACAGCCTTTTCACAGCATTCCCTAGGCAAGTGACGACATGTTCATCACTCACATAGCCTAAGAGGAGCTCAGCCGCTATACAATGTACAGCATTGTGTTTGGAAAACACAGAGAAGGCCGTGGCGCTCACAGGAGGATAGTATTAAAGTCTTGGAAAACTGTTTTAACCAGTACAGGACCGCCTCACGCTTTAGGGCCCCTAAAATGCCAGGGCAGTATAAATACCCCACATGTGACCCCATTTTGGAAAGAAGACACCCCAAGGTATTCGCTGAGGGGCATAATGAGTCGATGAAAAATTAAACTTTTTGTCAAAATTTAGAGGAAAGGGAGACTTTGTGAGAAAAAACAATAAAAAATCAATTTCCACTAACTTGTGCCAAAAAAAAAAAATCTTCTATGAACTCGCCATGCCCCTCATGGAATACCTTGGGGTGTCTTCTTTCCAAAATGGGGTCACATGTGGTGCTATACTGCCCTGAATTTTAGGGGCCCTAAAGCGTGAGAAGAAAAATGTGTAAAAATGCCCTCCTAAAAGGTACTCATTGGAATTTGGGCCCCTTTGCGCATCTTGGCTGCAAAAAAGTGTCACTCATGTGGTATCGCGGTACTCAGGAGAAGTAGGGCAATGTGTTTTGGGGTGTATTTTACATATACCCATGCTGGGTGAGAGAAATATCTCTGTAAATTGACAACTTTGAATAAAAAAATGTAAAAAGTTGTCGTTTACAGCGATATTTCTCACACAAGGCATGGGTATATGTAAAAATACACCCCAAAACTCATTGCCCTACTTCTCCTGAGTATGGGGATACCACATGAGTGACACTTTTTTGCAGCCTGGGTGCGCAAAGGGGCCCTAAAACCAATGAGTACCTTTAGGATTTCACAGGCCATTTTTATGCATTTGGATTCTCACGCTTTAGGGGCCCCTAAAATGCCAGGTGAGTATAAATACCCCACATGTGACCCCATTTTGGAAAGAAGACACCCCAAGGTATTCCGTGAGGGGCATGGCGAGTCCACAGAATTTTTATTTTTTGGCACAAGTTAGCGGAAATTGATATATATATTTTTTCTTTTTGTTTTTTACAAAGTCTCATATTCCACTAACTTGTGACAAAAATAAAATTTTACATGAACTCACCATACCCCTCACGGAATACCTTGGGGTGTCTTCTTCCAAAATGGGGTCACATGTGGGGTATTTATACTGTCCTGGCATTTTAGGGGCCCCTAAGCGTGAGAAGAAGTCTGGAATCCAAATGCGTAAAAATGCCGTGTGAAATCCTAAAGGTACTCATTAGTTTAGGGCTCTACGCATCCAGGCTGCAAAAGTGGCACACATGTGGTATCGCCGTACTCAGGAGAAGTAGAGCAATGTGTTTTGGGGTGTATTTTTATATATACCCATACTTTGTGTGAAAAATATCTCTGTAAACGACAACTTTTAAAAATTTTTATACAAAGTTGACAATTTACAGAGATATTTCTCTCACCCAACATGGGTATATGTAAAAATACACCCCAAAACACATTGCCCTAATTCTCCTGAGTACGGAGATACCACATAAGTGACACTTTTTGCAGCCTGGGTGCGCAAAGGCCCAAATTCAACGAGTACCTTTAGGTTTTACATGGCGGCTCACAATTTAGCCCTGCCCAAAATGCCAGAACAGTAAACACACCCACAAATGACCCCATTTCGAAAGTAGACACCCCAAGGTATTCACTGAGGGGCATAGTGAGTCCGTCTGAGATTTTATTTTTTTGCCAGAAGTTATCAGAAATTGAAACTTTTTTTTTTTCTCAGAAAGTGTCATTTTCCGCTAACTTGTGAAAAAAATGAAATGATACATGAACTCACCATGCCCCTCCGCGAATACTTTGGGGTGTCTTCTATCTAAAATGGTGTGATTTGGGGGGTATTTATACTATCCTGGCATTCTAGCACCTGAAGAAACATGACAGGCGCTCAGAAAGTCAGAGCTGCTTCAAAATGCCGAAATTCACTTTTTTGCACCATAGTTTGTAAACGCTATAACTTTTACCCAAACCAATAAATATACACTTATTGGACTTTTTTTTTATCAAAGACATGTAGAACAATAAATTTAGAGAAAAATTTATATAGAAATGTAGTTTTTTTTGAAAAATTTTACAACAGAAAGTGAAAAATGTCATTTTTTTGCAAAAATGTCGTTAAATTTGTATTAGTGGCAAAAAAAGTAAAAATGTCAGCAACAATGAAATGCCACCAAATGAAAGCTCTATTAGTGAGAAGAAAAGGAGGTATAATTCATTTGGGTGGTAAGTTGCATGACGGAGCAATAAACGGTGAAAGTAGTGTAGTGCGGAATTGTAAAAAGTGGCCTGGTCATTAAGGGTGTTTAAGCTAGGGGGGCTGAAGCGGTTAAGGACACTATTAACCACCTCAGCCCCCCTAGCTTAAACACCCTTAATGACCAGACCAAGTTATAGCGTTTACAAACTATGGTGCAAAAAAGTGAATTTCTGCATTTTTAAGCAGCTCTGACTTTCTGAGCACCTGTCATGTTTCTTCAGGTGCTAGAATGCCAGGATAGTATAAATACCCCCCAAATGACACAATTTTAGAAAGAAGACACCCCAAAGTGTTCGCGGAGGGGCATGGTGAGTTCATGTATGATTTCATTTTTTTTCACAAGTTAGCGGAAAGTTACACTTTCTGAGGAAAAAAATAATAATAAAGTTTCAATTTCTGCTAACTTCTGGCAAAAAAAAAAAAAATCTCCCACGGACACACTATGCCCCTCAGTGAATACCTTGGGGTGTCTTCATTTTGAAATGGGGTCATTTGTGGGGTGTGTTTACTGTTCTGGCATTTCGGGCGGGGCTAAATTGTGAGCAACCCTGTAAAACCTAAAGGTACTCGTTGGACTTGACGCCCCTTTACACACCTAGGCTGCAAAGGTGTCACACATGTGGTATCGCCGTACTCAGGAGAAGTACGGCAATGTGTTTTGGGGTGTATTTTTACATATACCCATGCTATGTGTGAGATATATCTCTGTAAATGACAACTTTTTAAAAAATTTTACACAAAGTTGTCAATTTACAGAGATATTTCTCACACACAGTATGGGTATATGTAAAAATACACCCCAAAACACATTGCCCTATTTCTCCTGAGTATGGTGATACCACATGTGTGACACTTTTTTGCAGCCTAGGTGCGCAAAGGGGCCCAAATTCCAATGAGTACCTTTTAGGAGGGCATTTTTACGCATTTGGATTCCAGACTTCTTCTCATGCTTTAGGGCCCCTAAAATGCCAGGGCAGTATAAATACCCCACATGTGACCCTATTTTGGAACGAAGACACCCCAAGTTATTCCATGAGGGGCATGGCGAGTTCATAGAATTTTTTTTTTTTGGCACAAGTTAGCGGAAATTGACTTTTTTTTTTCTCATATTAAACTAACTTGTGACAAAAATTTTTACATGAACTCACTATACCCCTCACGGAATACCTTGGGGTGTCTACTTTCTAAAATGGGGTCACATGTGGGGTATTTATACTGCCCTGGCATTTGTGGGTCTCCGCAATCATTACATGTATGGCCAGCATTAGGAGTTTCTGCTATTCTCCTTATATTGAGCATACGGGTAATGAGATTTTTTTTTCCGTTCAGCCTCTGGGCTGAAAAAAAAAATGAACGGCACAGATTTCTTCATTCGCATCAATCAATGTGGATGAAAAAATCTCTACCAAAAAATGTGCAAAAAGAAAAAAGTATGGCCCCATTCACACGTCCGCAAAAATGTCCACATCTATTCCGCAATTCTGCGGAATAGATGCGTACCCATTCAGTGTGAATGGGGCCGGCGGTGATGCGGAGAGCACACTATGTGCTCGCCGCATCAACATTTGCGGAGCTGCGGCCGCGAACTTCCGGGTTTCGCCCCCCAAGCATCCGGCCGCAGCTGCGCAAACGATAGAGCATGTCCTATTCTTGTCCGCAATTGCGGACAAGAAAAGGCATTTTCTATATAGTTCTGGCAATGTGCGGATCCGCAAAATGCGGAAAGCACATTGCCGGTGTCCGTGTTTTGCGGATCCGCAAAACACATATGGACATCTGAATGAGCCTTACAGCTGGGTGATTAGTGACAGGAGGGGTTACAGGGGGTGATTAAGGGGGTGACATGGGGTGATCAGGGGTTAATCAGGGGTTAATCAGTGACGGGGGGGTGGATGGGGGGATCTATGTGGTGATTGGTTCACTTACATATGTTTCCTCTGGTGGTCCCAAGCAAAAGGGACCACCAGAGGAGCAGGCAGCAGGCATATCAGACGCTGTTAACAAAACAGCATCTGATATGTGATTTTTTTTAACTACTACAGCCTGCCAGCGCATGATCAGCGCTGGCAGGCTGTAGTTTACCTTCCTCCCGACGCGATTCCTGTGAGCACGAGTGCGTCCACCTAGAATAACCTGACCGCCCGCCGAATGCATCCGTGCGTTACGCGGTCCTGGAGCGATTAATCCCATTTTCTGAAACTTACAAGGAACTTCCATCAAGCTTCACTGTTGCCTGCAGAAACTCATTATTGTACAGAATTTCTAGCCCTTCAACAAACAAAAATTACTTTCTATTGCAACAAAATATTTAAAATTTTGACTCATCAGTCCAGAGCACCAACTGTCTATGTTTTTGTACATAGTTGAGCCACTTAGCCTTGTTTCCACATCGAAGTTATGACTTTTTGGCCACAATTCTTCCATGAAGACCACTTCTTGCCACACCTCTTTGAACATATGTACAGTGCACTGAGCAAGGAATTTCCACATTCCTCCATACAGAAAGGAGATATCTCTGATGCCGGCAGTTTGACTCCTGAGTTGTGATGGACAACGCAGACTGCCGCATCGAAGTGGTTTACAGGGTGTTGAGGGTTGCTATGGCATCCAGATGCCTTACAAAGGCCCCCAGGTATGCCAGCTAAGAAGGCCGATGAGCCTGTGCCACAGGTTGTGTCTCACAGGCGAACTGTAAGTTTAAAATTGACAATTACAATGCATTACAATACAGAATTGGGGAGATTTATAAAAAGTGGTGCAAAGAAAAACTGGCTTAGTTGCCCAATGCCCATAGCAATCAGTCGGATTCATCCTTTGATTTTCCAAAGGACCTCTGAAAAATGAATGGTGGAATTTGATTGGTTGCTATTAGCCAGTGTTTCTTTACACCAATTTTCATAAATCTCCTCCATTCTGAATGTTAATGCATTGTAAAAACATTTAGACCCTCAAAAGTTCAAGTCTCCTAGTGGGACAAAAATAATAAGCAAATTAAAGTATTTTTTCATTAAAGGCATCTATTAAAACCTGCTCTATAAAAACATCACATGATCTATCCCATCAGGTAAACACTGTAAAAAAAGCCTGAATTACCAAACTAAGCTTTAAATGCACCTGGTTCGCTTTCTGTTCTGAACCCTGTAGTGTTCCTTAACAGCAGTTTTTGAGAACATATGGGGTGTTGCCATATACAACTGCATATGGGTTGAGCATATCCTGCTTGTTAAACACCACACCACGTTTTCTAATGGTTTGTATAATATGTTTGGAGGTGTATGAACTCCGATTTAAATGTGCCTGCTTTTCATCTACAGGCTACATTCAGGTGCACCTGGGAGGCTCTGGGCCATATCAGCCGGTCTCAGGTGGGGCTCACAGGCACCTCCCACCTCCCATTGCAAGCATGGTTACATGCTGGAGGTCACTGGTGAGCTGTCTGTGAGTCAGGCCTTACGCTCCTGTAATGCCCAACGGCTCCTAGTATCGCCCATACGGCACAGGTAGGTTGAGTGGTAGGGCCTCGGGCTACTTGAGGGACCTTGCTGTGGTGTCCGAGCTTAAGACATGTCCTCCTAGTAGGATATGTCAAACTAACCCCTCAATTTTATCAGTGTGAGGGTTTAGTATTGCCGCAGGGTGCACCTGCTTTTGCTATTGTTATGTTTTTGATTGTTCTCCACATCCACATTATCGCTATCGTATGTAGGATGGTTATTGTGGTACTTGTAGTCCGTTGATGGCATCTTCCATTGTATGCATTTTTTGCTGTTGATTGCCCCTAGCAACAGACTACAAGTGCAGGATGTGCTCCCCTAGATACATGCACAATTGCATATGGGTTGAGCATATCCTGCTTGTTAAACACCACACCACGTTTTCTAATGGTTTGTTGCCATATTTAAGAGAAAATGGGTAAAAATTGTACGGTACCTTTTCTTCTGTTTCCTCTTGTGATAATGAAACTGCAGCATTTAAAGTGTTTTTAAATTCTATGAAACACCTATTGAGTTAAAGCACTCTCTTTACCCCTCAAAAAATTCCTTCAAATGTGTAGTTTTCAAAAAGGGTCATTTTAGGGGTTTCCACTGTAGTAGTACCTCAGGATCTCTTTAAATAGTAAAAAAGGGGGTCAGTTAGTAAATCCCAATGCGCAGGTGCACGCTGCCATGGCTATAAACACGAAGAAAAAAATACAATGCAACAGCACTCTGCAAACACAAATCACATACTATAATGCAATAGTTATAAAAAAAATTCTGGTGCTAATGCTACGTCTATTTTATAAATTTGAGATCCTTGGCAAATACATTTTGTAAAAAATTATTTGGGCCCGTCTGCCAGCATCAGACAGGAACCTAAGACTAAATACTACCTGTTATGGTGCATACTGGCTTGCCATAAAATACAGGGAATGCTGGGTCAACCCTGCCTTTTACCATTTTTTGTTCCATTATGGCCTCCATTAAATCCAGGGAATGCAGGTACCAACATGCATGCTGAGCCCTCTCTATACTGCTACTGGTGCCAGTCGGCTTCCAGTGAATGCAGGGAGAGTAGGCAACAGCTTTCTACTTACAATAATTAAAATTAACCTATGAGACAGACAGGCTGGCCAGGGACAGACGGACCCAAATAATTTTGTACAAAATGTATTTGCCAAGAATGTCAAACTTTTAAAATAAGCATAGCATTAGCACTAGAGTTGAGTGGACACCTGGATGTTCGGGTTCGATGAGTTCGGCCGAACTTTGCAACAAAGTTTGAGTTCGGGACCCGAACTTAACCCCGAACCCCATTGAAGTCAATGGGGACCTGAACTTTTCGGCATTAAAATGGCTCTAAAAATGTCATGGAAAGGGCTAGAGGGCTGCAAAAGGCAGGAAAAGTTGCTTAAGAGCATGGCACGTGATCTGCAAACAAATGAGGAAATACAATAAAATAAAATAAATAAAAATTAAAAATAACAATCTTGAACTAGGAGGAGGAGGTGGATGTGGAGTAGGAGGTTGAGGAGGCGGTGACCGTGGCAGTGTAGGTGGAAGCGGGGGTGAAGATGGAGGAGGTAGCCAACACAGTTTTTTTTCTTTTAATTGGGGTAGCCCCCAAAATATTGGGACATATAAAAAAATAAAACAAAGAATAAGTGCACTTGAGTACAAAAATGGATGGTTGGGGCCGGTATAAATGTCTATTCTGCACAAGGTACAGACAAGTCTTGTGGGATCCATGCCTGGTTCATTTCAATAAAAACGAGCTTGTCCACGTTGGCTGTGGACAGGTGGCTGCGCTTGTCTGTGATAACGCCCCCTGCCGTGCTAAATACTCGTTCAGACAGGCCAGCATCTCCAAGGCATGAAGGGCAAGCTCAGGCCATGTGCCCACTTTGGAGACCCAGAAGTTCAATGGGGCAGACCCATCCATCAGTACGTGTAGGCATGTGCATACGTACTGTTCCACCATGTTGTTGAAATGCTGCCTCCGGCTAAGACGTTCCATATCAGCTGGTGGTGCTGGTTCTTGTGGCGTGGTGACAAAGCTTTTCCACATGTCGGCCATGCTAACCCTGCCTTCTGAGGTGCTGGCGGCGACCCAGCTGCGTTGGTGACCTCTTCCTCCTCCTCTGCCTTCGCCTTGTGCTTCCACTTGGCCACCGGTTTCAGTTGGGAATGCCCTCAGGAGCGCATCTACCAGCGTGCGCTTGTAGTTGCGGATCTTCCTATCACGCTCCAGTGAGGGAATTAAGGACAGCACGTTGTCCTTGTAACAGGGATCCAACAGGGTGGCCACCCAGTAATCAGCACAAGTTAAAATGTGGGGAACTCTGCGGTCATTGCGCAGGCACTTTAGCATGTAGTCGCTTATTTGTGCCAGGCTGCCCAGAGGCAAGGACAAGCTGTCCTCTGTGGTAGGTGTATCATCTGTGTCCTTCGTATCCCCCCAGCCACACTCCTGTGATGCCCACAAGCTGCGTTGGGTGCCACCCTGCTGTGAACACGGTTCCTCCTCCTCATCCGCCTCCTCCTCATCTTCCAGAACTATGCCCTGGCTGGCCAATTGTGAACCTGGCCTATGCTGGTGCAGGAACCCACCCTCCAAGCCACTTCTGAATGACTGGCCTGAAATCCTTGGAAATGATTAGCGTTGAGTGAACCCGAACTGTAAAGTTCGGGTTTGTACCAAACATTACGGTTTTTTGCACCCAGACCCAAACCTGAACATGAACATTTCTATAAAAGTTTGGGTTCATTGTTCAGTGATCTCTTCCCGCTTTTTGAAAGGCTGCAGGGCAGCCAATCATCAAGCGTTTCACTTTTCTGCCCTAAGAAGCCATCACAGCCATGCCTACTATTGGCATAGCTGTCATTGGCTATGTGCAGCATGGGACCTAGCCTCTATTTAAGCTGGAGTCAAGTAGCGCCGCAAGTTGCTCTTCTCAGTGTAGGGATAGGATGCTGCCGCTTCTGTGAGGGACAGATTAGGGAATAAATCTGTTGAGCTTGGAGGTGGGAACTCTTCCAACTACAATTATTTAGGGTGCTATGCTACATATTTGTACCCAGCCCTGAGCCCAGTGATACTGCAAAATAATTTTAAATCCATCTGTTGCTGAGGTGGGGGTCGGCGGCCATTTTAGCAACTGCAGTGTCCTTGGAACTGCATGTAACCTGCATGTGTGCCAGACTGCCAGGGCCATCACTCTAATTACTTTTTGGTAGCTCAGTGGAGGAAAAATTCCTTTTTTCTGGCAGGTCAAGTCATTACCTATTTTATAATTTTGGGGTGACATTGCATTGACAGTGCATTTCTGTAGTTGCTGTAATAAACCCGTACTGTCGTACCACAGAGCACGTTTGCATACACCGCTGAAAAACATATTTTAAAATGTAGAACAGTTAATGATAAAGGATAGATCGGCACTCTATATCTGGTCACAAATAGAAAAATACAATAAGTAGTTTAAATATGTGTCTATTTATTTTAAAAGGCGAAATAGCAGTTCGTTATAAAAGGGGTACCCTTAGTGATTGAGTATGATGGAACAAGCGATAGGCTTAATTATCCTCAAATACAGAGTGAAAAGAGGAGTATAGGAGAAAAATGTGCAATATCAAGTAGGATTAAAGGGATTCTGTCACCACATATAAGCCCTGTGAGCTAAACATATGCTCATGTCCAGGGTAGCATTCTGATTTCTAAGGTGGCCTTATAAAAGCTATTTGTGGCTTTATTCTGCGAAAAAAACTGGTTTTACTAACCTGTCAATCGTTGAATTAAGGTGCCCAAGGGGAGTTCCGTAGATCCATGGTGCCCGGCTGCACCAATCGCTGTTTGTGCCCAGCGCCGCCTTCCCAGCGTTTAGCCCTGCCTACTACTCCTCTGTGTCGCCTCTCCCTCCCTCCCTCTCCCTCCCTCCCCCTCCTCCCGCTCTGAGATCCCGCGTGTTCAGGTCATCCCAGGGTTGAGCGAAGCGACGGCGCATGCGCACTTCCCAAGAAGAAGCCGATGCCAGCAGTCCGCACGGGCGCATCAGGCTGAGCCTGTGCGCACGCTCGGGATCTCAAAGCGGGAGGAGTGGGAGGGAGGGAGAGGGAGAGGCAGCACAGAGGAGAAGTAGGCGGCGCTGGGCACGAACAGAGATGGGTGCAGCCGGGCACCATGGATCCACGGAACTCCCCTTGGGCACCTTCATTCAATGATTGACAGGTTAGTAAAACCTGTTTTTTTTTCGCAAGTACTAGCTTGCTTTGAATGTCCTGGTCATTTTAAACCTACTTAATCCTACTTGATATTGCACATTCTTCTCCTATACTCCTCTTTTCACTCTGTATTTGAGTATAATTAAGCCTATCGCTTGTTCCATCATACTCAATCACTAAGGTTACCCCTTTTATAATGAACTGCAATATTTCCCTTTTTAAATAAATAGACACATATTTAAACTACTTATTGTATTTTCTATTTGTGACCAGATATAGAGTGCCGATCTATCCTTTATCATTAACTGTTCTACTTTTGCTGCTGACTGGGTGAGTCGGAATAGATCTTTGAGCACCTAATCTGATAAAGTGTTAGGTGAGCACCTATAAAACTACTAAAATTTCAATATTTTAAAATGTTGCGGTGACATAGCGCATTTCTGTAGTTGCTGTAATAAACCCGTACTGTAATACCACAGAGCACGTTTGCATACAACGCTGAAAAACCTGTTTTAAAATTTTGGGGGTGACATACTGCATTTCTGTAGTTGGGTTAATAAACAAGCACTGTTGTGCTACAGAGCACATTTGCATACAACGCTGAAAAAACTGTTTTCAAATTTTGCAGTGAAAAACTGCATTTCTGTAGTTGGGTTAATAAACCTGTACTTTTGTACCACACAGCACGTTTAAATACAACGCTGAAAAAACTGTTTTAAAATTTTGCGGTGAAAAACTGCATTTCTCTAGTTGGGTTAATAAACCTGTACTGTTGTGCCACAGAGCATGTTTGCATAAAATGCTGAAAAAACTGTTTTAAAATTTTGCGATTAAAAACTGCATTTCTGTAGTTGGGTTAATAAACCTGTACTGTTGTGCCACAGAGCACGTTTGCATACAATGCTAAAAACCCTATTTTAAAATTTTGCAGTGACATACAGCATTTGTGTATTTGGGGGAAATAAACCCGTATTGTTGCTCCAAAGAGCAGTTTTACATACAACGCACAAAAACGTATTTTCAAATTTAGCAGTGACATACAGCATTTGTGTATTTGGGGGGAAATAAACCTGTATTGTTGTACCACAGAGCACTTTTGTATAGAATGCTGAAAAACCTATTTTAAAATTTAGCAGTGACATACTGCATTCCTGTATTTGGGGGAAATAAACACGTATTGTTGTTCCACAGAGCACATTTGCATACAACACACAAAAACCTATTTTAAAACTTAGCAGTGACATACTGCATTTCTGTATTTTGGGGTAAATAAACCCGTATTGTTGTTCCACAGAGCAGTTCGGCATACAACGCACAAAAACCTATTTTAAAATTTAGCAGTGACATACAGCATTTGTGTATTTGGGGGAAATAAACCCATAATATTGTTCCACAGAGCAGTTTTACATACAACGCACAAAAACGTATTTTCAAATTTAGCAGTGACATACAGCATTTGTGTATTTGGGGGAAATAAACCCGTATTGTTGTTCCACAGAGCAGTTTGGCATACAATGGAAAAAAAACTATTTTAAAATTTAGCAGTGACATACAGCATTTGTGTATTTGGGGGAAATAAACCCGTATTGTTGTTCCACAGAGCAGTTTGGCATACAATGGAAAAAAAACTATTTTAAAATTTAGCAGTGACATACTGCATTTCTGTATTTGGGGAAATAAACCCGTATTGTTGTTCCACAGAGCAGTTTGGCATACAACGCACAAAAACCTATTTTAAAATTTAGCCAATTTCTGTAGTTTGTTGCAATAAACAGCAGTTTTGAGCTACATAGCAGATCTGCGGCCTACCCTGTATTTCAGTCATTTTGTCATTTTAAGTAACCTTTTGAACTCCGCATTTACATGGTTGCAAACACACAGGTTTTGTGGTAGATAGCACATTAGCGGTGTACGCTGCATTTCTGACATTCAAATTAAATTGTTAACTTCTGCTTTTACATTGTTGGTTTGAAAAATCTAATTTTTGGTGATAGTGAAGTATTTGTATTGAATTGCTTAGTTACACTGTTGTGTGATCTAAAGAAATTTATTCTGTTTATGACACGGGCAATGCCTTACTGTTAGTGAACTTAATTGTTGACTATTGGCAGTTAAATTGAAACCGGGGATAAACCATCTGTTAGTTTGGTGGGCATGGTAGTGGTGGTGTTGGTGGAGCTTCTGTTGCTGCGAGAGGACGTGGCCGTTCAGTGCCAACTACAGGTCCAAGTGAAACACCTTCCTCAGGTGTGAGCAGGCGACAGAACCTGCAGCGTTATTTGGTAGGCCCGAATGCCGCTCTATGAATGGTGAGGCCAGAACAAGTACAGGCGCTATTAAATTGTGTTGCTGACAGTGCCTCCAGTACCTTAACATTGTCTCCCATTGCTGAAAGCTTAGAGTTGGCTCCTGCAGCCCATGCCCATCAGTCTTTCACCTCACCCCCTTGCAAATCAGCCAAGCAATCTGTGCCCCAAGTCATGCAGCAGTCTCTTATGCTTTTTGATGACTCTGCTGGCAGGGTTTTCCAGGGCCATAACCATAGTACTGCCCCAGAAGTGGAAGAGATTGCACGGATTCCCAACCACTTAGGTTTGAGGATGAGGACATGGGAAGACCACCGCAACACTTCTCTGATGATGATGAAACACAGGTGCCAACTGCTGTAGCTCTCTGCGGTGTGCAGACCGACAAAGTGGGCAGGGGTGAAGACTCGGTGGAAGATGATGTTGAGAATGATGAGGTCCTACACCCCAAAATATACCACTTAAATCCATGTTATTCATGGGTGGTGAAAAAATCACATTTTTTAAGGCCAGGAATTACCTTTGCGGCCTGCTCTTCATATGTGCCAGGGATAATAATATAGTTAATCCGTCTGGGAGTTTAAGGGTTGACATATTCCAATTTTTTGCTGTCAAGTAACCCTGCACTGCATAGGTGACAGGGACCCAAAATTAGAAAAATCTTCTTTTAAATTGTTGGGTGCAAAATTACCATTTTTGCCGGGTACAAACCCTTGCTTTGCATAGGTGACAGTGACCAAAAATGCAGAAAATCTTCTTTTAAATTGTTGGGTGCAAAATTACCATTTTTGCTGGGTACAAACCCTTGCTCTGCATAGGTGACAGTGACCAAAAATGCAGAAAATCTTCTTTTAAATTGTTGGGTGAAATATTACAATTTTTGCCGGGTACAAACCCTTGCTCTGCATAGGTGACAGGGACCGCAAAGTTGAAAAATCTTCTTTTAAATTGTTGGGTGCAATATTACCATTTTTGCCGTGAATAAACCCCTCTGCCTGGGTGCCAGGGGCCTACATTTTTAAAAATAATCTGTTCCATTGGTGGGTGACATTATTCAACACTAATATGCCATGTGGTTCTTTGCAACCAACTATAAAAATGCAGTATTTCACTGGTTAATTGGAATAACTGAAATGCAGACCAGGCCGCTAATGTGCTATGTGGCACTATAAGAGTGTTTTTTGCAACCAACTATAAAAATGCAGTATTTCACTGGTTAATATCTGAAATTCAGCGTAGAACACTAATGTGCTATGTGGCACTATAACAGTGTTTTTTGCAGCCAACTATAACAATGCAGTATTTCACTGGTTAATTGGAATTTTTTGAAATGCAGACTAGGCCGCAAATGTGCAGTCTACCACAAAACCTGTGTTTTTTGCAACCAACTATAAAAATGCAGTACTTCACTGGTTAATTGGAATATCTGAAATGCAGCGTACAACGCAAATATGCTATCTAGAACAAAAGTGTGCTTTTTTACAGCAGCAAGGTAACTGCAGTATTTAACGGTTTTATTGGACTGTCAGATTTGCAGTGCCTGTGGCACACAGATAAATAAATCGCTTTAGGTCACAAAAATATGTGTCAGACTAATGTAATAGAATAATTTTTATGGCTAGGTATGCACTGCAGGGCGCAGGGGTACTTGACCGTCCAAAAAAGGGAATTTGTCCTCCACTGAGCTACCAGAACAGAATTAAAGTAAATTCCCTGGCACACATGCAGCCAACATGCATTTGCAAGGGCACTGCACTTGCAAAAATAGCTGCCGACGCCCACCTAACTAACAGATGGATTAACAGTTTTTTTGGAGTGTCAATGGGTTCAGGGCTGGGTACAAAAATGTAGCATAGCACCCTCTATAATCACTGCAGTTTGAAGATCACAGTACACCAAGAACACCTGAATTCTTGGCTAATCTGTCCCTCACAGCAGCAGCAGCCTTTCCCTTCACTAGTTAGAGCAGAGTGACGTGCGGCGCTACGTGACTCCAGCTTATATAGAGGCTGGGTCACATGCTTCACTTGGCCAATCACAGCCATGTCATTAGTAGGCATGGCTGTGATGGCTTCTAAGGGCAGACTAGTTAAACACTTGTTGATTGGCTGCCCTGCAGCTTTTTAACAAGCAACATGAAAACGTCCGAACACCGAACTCAAACCCGAACATTCAGTAAAATCCCCGGGTACGGGTACCAAAAATGCTAAAGTTCAGTATGAACCCCAACTTTACAGTTTGGGTTCACTCAACTCTGATTAGCACAAGAATATTTTCTATAACTATGGAATTATTGTACTTTATTTGTGTTTTCAGCGTGCTGTTGCATTGTGTTTTTTTCTCCTTAAATAGTACCTGGAAAACATTCCAGCAAAATTTGCATTCTAAAAGCCAAATGGAATGTCTTCTCTTCTGAGTCCTGCAGTGTGTCCATACAGCAGTTAGGACTACATATGGGGTGTTTCTGTAAACTGAATCAGGGTAATAAATATTGAGGTTTGTTTTGCTGTTAACTCTTTGCTGTTACAGAAGAAATAGTTTACAATGGAAAATCTTTAAAAAAAAATACATTTTGCATAATAAAGTTAACAAAGTTTCTAAAATCACTTTTGAATTATTTGATGGATGTAGTTTCTAAAATGGGATCATTTATGGGAGCTTACGTAAGTCCCTTAAACTCACTTCAGTAAAAATTGCCCCTTAAACAAGCTGGCTTAGGAAATTTTCTTGAAAAGTTAAAAATTGCTTAGAAATTATAAGCATTCTAACATATTAAAAAAATAAAATGATATTTATAAAATGATTCCAACATAAAGTCCTGTATTTTTCACCCCATAAGAAGTATTTTTTCCCCCCAAAGTGGGAGGGAAAATGGAAGCGCTCATTAGTACCGGAGGACCGTGAAGCGGTGAAGGCTCTGTACTCACCGCTTCCTGGTGCTCTACTGTCAGGAGGAGCACTGGAGGTGAGGAGCAGCAGCAACTGGAGCAGTTTTTATTTCATTTTTTGTGATATGAGGCATGGGGGCTGATCTGAGGTCTGAATAGGAGTGTCTTATTTATTTTGGGGCTTTTCTCTAAGGTCTGATTGGGGATCATTCACATTAGGGTCTGATCTGAGGTCTGATTGAGGGTCTTATTAACATTGGGGGTGTGATTGGTGGTCTGACCTGAGGTCTAATATTGTCCTCCTCTAAAACCTAAGTGTGTCTTATGGGCGAGTTCGTATTATAGGGCGAAAAATAGGTAGGCATGTGGTATAACGATTTTATGAGGTATCACTATCTGCCTTAAAAGCAGGAAAATTCCAATTTAAAAATTACGAATTTTTTCAAATGTTCTGTCGTTTTTTTCAAATAAATAAAGGTAAAAAATGTTTACCGAAATTTACACCTAACATGAAGTATTAAAAAAACACTCAGAATTGCTTGGATAAGTAAAGGCATTTATTACCACATAAAGTGACATACAGATTTGTAAAATTAGGCTGTGTCTGGAAGGAGTTACCTGTCAGCATGAAAATGCAAAGTTATAGGCAGAATATTATAGAGCAGGAGACGGTCCTACTAGCGATCGCCAACTATCTCTGTATACACAGTCATGAAAGGAAGGCTGTCAATTACTGATATGACCTGCTAGTTAACTTCAAAGCTCAGAATGAGCCCAGAATGAGCTCTATACTAGTGTAGAGTGTTTTTTTGTAATCACTGCACAATCACTTCACAAGCGCTGCGGCGATAAAAAAAATCAGTTTTGATATTTTTTATCAATCGCAGCGGCTTCTGTACTTCGCTACCCTCCCATTTGTAAGACAGGCTTGCTTTTTTTCTTGGGTAGTCTCAGGGAATACCCCCTAAATTTAGTCGTCCAAATGTCAATTAAGGGGTATTCTCCTAAAGAGGCCTACAGGATTCTGACCCAGTCGGATGAGGAATGGGAACCCTCATCTGACGAAACCAGCGGGTCAGAATATGAACCTGTAGAAAGCAGTGGCAGTCTGACCCAAAGTTCGGACGAGGAGGTTGAGGTCCCTGATACCACCAGGCGTACCGGGTCCCGTGTCGCTAGACCACAGGTAGCGCACGATCCGTTTCAAGGGCAGCAGAGTGGGGCTGGCACTGCCGGATTATGTGGTGAGGCATACACCAGCAGCGCAGCCCATCCTGTACTGACTACCAGCACTGCCGTACAACATGGTAAAGTGGCGAGCACCAGAAGGGCAGTTGAAGCTGGTACGGTGGCACGTGCAGTAATCTCTCTGTCGCAGCCACCGCGCAGACAGGCCCGTAGAGCCCCCAGAGTCCCTGAGGTGCTGGGAAACCCTGATTGGCAGCCCCCATCTTCAGCCACACCATTAGTTCCCCCTTTCACCGCCCAGTCAGGAGTTCGGATGGAGACAGCTCAGATCGGATCGGCACTGGGGTTTTTTGAGCTGTTCTTCACTGCGGAGCTCTTTGACCTAGTCGTGGCAGAAACAAATCGGTATGCCACTCAATTTATAAACGCCAACCCGGAAAGCTTCTATGCCCAGCCTTTCCGGTGGAAACCAGTCCAAGTTTCCGAATGTAAAACTTTTCTGGGCCTTCTCCTCAACATGGGCCTGACAAAGAAACATGAATTGCAGTCATATTGGTCCACGAACCCAATTCATCACATGCCCATGTACTCTGCTGCCATGTCCAGGACACGATTTGAGACCATCCTGCGTTTCCTGCACTTTAGCGACAACACTACCTCCCATCCAAGAGGCCACCCAGCTTTTGACCGACTCCACAAAATTCGGTCCCTCATAGACCACTTCAACCTGAAATTTGCAGATTTGTATACCCCCGCACAAAACATCTGCGTAGACGAGTCCCTAATACATTTTACCGGGCGCCTTGGCTTCAAACAGTACATCCCAAGCAAGCGCGCACGGTATGGGGTCAAATTGTATAAGCTCTGTGAAAGGGCCACAGGCTATACACACAAATTTTGGATCTATGAGGGATAAGATCAGACCCTGGAGCCGGTCGGTTGCCCTGACTACCTGGGGAGCAGTGGGAAGATAGTCTGGGACTTGGTGTCACCCTTATTCGGCAAGGGGTACCATCTTTATGTGGACAATTTCTACACAAGTGTGGCCCTCTTCAGGCATTTGTTCCTAGAACAGATTGACTGCTGTGGCACCGTGCGACCTAGTCGCCGGGGTTTCCCCCCGGCTCGTTACCACACGTCTTGCAAGGGGGAGAGGGCTGCCTTGTGTAACCAAGAACTGCTTGCGGTGAAATGGAGAGACAAGCGTGAGGTTTACAGGCTCTCCTCCATTCACGCAGACACGACAATACAAATTGAACGGGCCACCAGTGTCGTTGAAAAGCCCCTCTCAGTCCACAACTATAACCTCCACATGGGAGGGATGGACTTCAATGACCAGATGATGGCCCCGTATTTGATTTCATGCCGCACCAGACGCTGGTATAAGAAGGTGTCTGTATATTTAATTCAATTGGCTATGTATAATAGTTATGTTCTCTACAGTAAGGCTGGGAGAACAGGATCCTTCCTCAAATTTCAGGAAGAGATCATGGAGAACCTCCTGTATCCAGGAGGTTCCGTGGCCCCAAACCCCAGTGTAGTGAGCCATCTACACAAGCAACATTTCCCCAATGTCGTTGCTGGTACCTCAACCCAACAGCCACCCCGAAAAAGATTTTGTGTCTGTAGCAGGAGTGGAATAAGGCATGACACACGTTATTTCTGTTCTGACTGTCCTGACCACCCTGCCCTATGCCTAGGGGAGTGTTACCGGAAGTACCACACTCAGGTATACTAGGGATGTAGGGACCGCAGGACACAGGTAGTTTTTACAATCAGGCTCTAGGGTCTCTCAGGTTACTAGGTTTTGAGAGACCCTAACACATAGAGGTGCTGTTGTGCTACAGCAGAAATGTGAAACGGTAGAAACCTCTCCTTTCACTTGGGATAAAGTGTATAATGTACTTCGCACCATCTCTGTGTGATTTACACTTTACACATTGTCCCATGGGAAAGGAGAGGTTTCTGCTAGGAAAATAAAGAGTGAAATGGTAAAAAAAATAAAAAAAATAAACAGGTAGCAAGAAAAAGAAATCTTGAGTTAGTTCAGGTTTTAAAAGTTTTGATGTTCAGGTTTTTTTAAAAACGTTTTATGTTCAGGTTTTATAAAGTTTGTAACGTTCAAGTTTATGAGCCTGCTGCCTGTTTTTTCTTCTTTTTTTTTTCCCCCTAACCACCCTTTATTTTCCAGGTAGACCAATGGACCAACTGACGAAAACGCTGCAGCGATGATGTGCATTCTGAGAGAAGCATTGCGCTGCTGTCAGAAGACATGTGAAGTCGGTGTATGCGGCGCTGCAAGACGAGATTTCTCCTCTGCAGTACAGGTACGTTTGCCCAGGCATATGAGCTGAGGAGAGGTGTTGGAGTTCATATGCTTTGGCAAATACTTTGTATCAAAAATCTGGCAAAGTTGTCTTCCTCCACAACAATCGATTGATTGATGTGAATGGAGAAATCACGTTTGCCACGACATAGGAGCTGAAGTGGGTATGGATGTTTGGGCGGAGCCCCTATGTCCTGGCAATCGCCAGGCCCCTCTTTTTTTTCTTGCATATTTTTTGGCAGAGATTTTTTTGTCCACATCAATCGATGCGAATGAGGAAATCTGTGCCGTTCGTTTTTTCTTTCAGCCCAGAGGCTGAACGGAAAAAAAATCTCATTACCTGTATGCTCTATATAAGGAGAATAGCAGAAACTCCTAATGCATACATGTAATGATTGCGGAGACCCTCAAATGCCAGAGCAGTACAAAAACCTCACATGTGACCCCATTTTGGAAAGAAGACACCCCAAGGTATTCGCTGAGGGGCATATTGAGTCCATGAAAGATTGAACTTTTTGTCACAAGTTAGCGGAAAGGGAGACTTTGTGAGAAAAAACAAAAAAAATCTAATTTCGCTAACTTGTGCCAAAAAAAAAATCTTCTATGAACTCTCCATGCCCCTCACAGAATACCTTGGGGTGTCTTCTTTCTAAAATGGGGTCACATTTGGGGTATTTTTACTGCACTGGCATTTTAGTGGCCCTAAAGCGTGAGAAGAAAAATGCGTAAAAATGTAATCCTAAAAGGTACTCATTGGAATTAGGGCCCCTTTGCGCATCTTGGCTGCAAAAAAGTGGCACACATGTGGTATCGCCGTACTCAGGAGAAGTAGGGCAATGTGTTTTGGGGTGTATTTTTACATATACCCATGCTGGGTGAGAGAAATATCTCTGTAAATTGACAACTTTGTATAAAAATGGAAAAGTTGTCATTTACAGAGATATTTTTCACACACAGTATGGGTATATGTAAAATACACCCCAAAACACATTGCCCTACTTCTCCTGAGTACGGCGATACCACATGTGTGCCACTTTTATGCAGCCAAGATGCGCAAAGGGGCCCTAAATCCAATGAGTACCTTTAGGATTTCACAGGGCAATTTTACGCATTTGGATTCCAGACTTCTTCTGACGCTTTAGGGGCCCCTAAAATGCCAGGGCAGTAAAAATACCACACAATTGACCCCATTTTAGAAATCAGACACACCATGGTATTCTGTGAGGGGTATGGTGAGTTCATGTAAAATTTTATTTTTTGTCACAAGTTAGTGGAATATGAGAATTTGTAAAAAACAAAATAAAAATTCAATTTCCGCTAACTTGTGACAAAAAATATCTACTTCCATGAACTCACTATTCCCATCAGCGAATACCTTAGGGTGTCTACTTTCCGGAATAGGGTAACTTGTGTGGTATTTTTACTGTCCTGGCATTTAGTGGCCCTAAAGCGTGAGAAGTCTGAATCAAATGCGTAAAATTGCCTGTGAATCCTAAAGGTACTCATTGGTTTTAGGGCCCTTTACGCATCTTGGCTGCAAAAGTGGCACACATGTGGTATCACCGTACTCAAGAGAAGTAGGCAATGTGTTTTGGGGTGTATTTTTACATATACCCATGCTGGGTGAGAGAAATATCTCTGTAAATTGACAACTTTGTATAAAAAATGGAAAAAGTTGTCATTTACAGAGATATTTTTCACACACAGTATGGGTATATGTAAAACTACACCCCAAAACACATTGACCTACTTCTTCTGAGAACGGCGATACCACATGTGTGCCACTTTTTTTCAGCCAAGATGCGCAAAAGGGCCCTAAATCTAGTGAGTACCTTTAGGATTTCACAGGGCATTTTTACGCATTTTGATTCCAGACTTCTTCTCACGCTTTAGGGGCCCCTAAAATGCCAGGGCAGTATAAATACCCCACAAGTGACCCCAGTTCGGAAACTAGACACCCTAAGGTATTCGCTGATGGCATAGTGAGTTCATGGAAAGCAGGCGCGAAACGTACGTCGGGGGAGCTCGGCGTCATTGCGAGGTTCACATCCAATCCGGGTCAGCTGCCGCCCAGACTCAGGTACTTCAGGTCCACTTTTTGCATTTTACTAATATGATTTATAGGCTAGTATAATTTGCAAGTCTTATTATGGACATTATTTATGTTATTGAACATCGGGGTCGCATATGCTGACATTGATTATTATGTAATGACCTTCATTGTGCACGAGCAACTGTTCTTTTGGCTATCACCTTGTTGGCTGTCATTTTTGTATGATAATCTATTTTTAAAGTATATGTCTTTGAATTTTCAATAAAGAATTTTTTATGATACACTATGCATGTCCCCTAAGTGGTTTTTTTGAGAAGTCACTGATAGTTGTAAACAGGGGAGGTGTTATCAGTCATTGATAACATTCTCTGTGTAAGTGTGTATCTATAGATAGCTGTCAGTCACTGATAGCTGTACACAGGGAAGGTGTTATCAGTGATTGATAGCATTCTCTGTGTAAATGTGTATACAGACATAGCTGTCAGTCACTGATAGTTGTAAACAGAGGAGGTGTTAAAAGTAACTGAAAGCATTCTCTGTGTAAGTGTGTATTCAGAGATAGCTGTCAGTTACTGATAGCTGTACAAGGGGGAGGTGGTATTAGTGATTGATAGTGTTCTCTAAGTAAGTGTATACACATAAATAGCTGTCAGTTACTGATAACTGTACTCGCGGGAGGTGTTATCAGTGATTGATAGCATTCTCTGATTAGGTGTTTTTAAATACCTGTCAGTCACTAATAGTTGTACACAGGGGAGGTGTTATCAGTGATTGATAGCATTCTCTGAGTAAGTGTATATACATAGCGTTCAGTCATTGATAGTTGTACACAGGGGAGGTGTTATCGGTGATTGATAACATTCTCTTTGTAAGTGTGTATACAGAGATAGCTGTCAGTCACTGATAGTTGTACATAGGGGAGGTGTTATCAGTGATTCATAGCATTCTCTGTGTAAATGAGTATACATACCTGCCAGTCACTGATAGTTGTACACAGGGGAAGTGTTATCAGTGATTGATAGCATTCTCAATGTAAGTTTGTATACAGAGATAGCTGTCAGTCACTGATAGCTGTACACTGGGGGAGGTGTTATCAGTGATTGATATCATTCTCTATGTAAGTATGTATACATAGATAGCTGCCAGTCACTGATAGCTGTACACAGAGGAAGTGTTATCAATGACTAATAGCATTCTCTGTGTAAGTGAATGTACATAGAAAGCTGCAAGTCACTGATAGTTTTACACATAGGATGTGTTATCAGTGATTGATAGCATTCTCTGTGTAAGTGTGTATACAGAGATAGCTGTTAGTCACTGATAGTTGTACACAGGGGAGGTGTTATCAGTGATTGATAGCATTTTCTGTGTAAGTGTGTATACAGAGATAGTTGTCAGTCACTGATAGTTGTACACGGCGGAGGTGTTATTAGTGATTGATAGTGTTCTCTAAGTAAGTGTGTACACATAAATAGATGTCAGTCACTGATAACTGTACTCGGGGGAGGTGTTATCAGTGTAATATGTATATAGAGATAGCTGTCAGTCACTGATAGTTGTACACAGGGGAGGTGATATCAGTGATAATTAGTAGTCTCTGTATAAGTGTGAATACATAGATAGCTGTCAGTCACTGATAGCTGTAAACAGGGGAAGTGGTATCAGTGACTGATAGCATTCTCTTTGTAAGTGAATGTACATAGAAAGCTGCAAGTCACTGATAGCTGTGCATAGGAGAAGTGTTATCAATGTTTGATAACATTCTCTGTGTAAGTGTGTATACATAGATAGCTGTCAGTCACTGATAGTTGTACACAGGGGAGGTGTTATCAGTGACTGATAGCCATCTATGTCTAACTGTGTATACAGAGATGGCTGTCAGTCACTTATACTTGTAAATAAGGGCAGACCTTAGTTCAGAAAAAAACAGAGATTTAAATACATACAGGTTTTACTGAATCTTTTCCCACAAAACTATATATACTCAGCTCCTACTGCTCTAAACCATTCTGCCTGCACATTGCACTGCAGTTCCTGGTCACAAGTCCTCTTTAAAGGGTTAAGTAGCCACCTCAATCACAATCAATAGACCTACGTATATAGACAATCATGTATGCAGAAGATAAAAGTTCTCCCTTTCAGAGTCACTCCACTGGAAACGTTATTCAATGCATTAACCTATTCACTTGTAACTCTTAAACTTTTGTATGCAAAACTGCCATATGGCATCTGTACTGCCATTCATTAGGGCCTCTCATACCCAAGCTAAAATATTGGAATTTGGACATGAGGCTATTCGAATGTGATAGAAGAATAAGTGCACTGGAAGAGTAGCATAGACCTCACCAATACTCAGCTAGACAAATATCAAATACTTATTATGTATCATTCATTATAGAATTAATAAGGAAAGCTCTGTATATAAGATGAGTCCTGTAGGTGGTGGTATTTTGTTGGAACACTTCTGTGCTGCTAAATTTAATGACATTGATTTTGACCTTATAAATACCATAATGAATGAGTACTTGACCCTGTTTAATAGAGATTAATGCTTCTTTAGGCGAAAGTAAATGCTTTCTTTAGTCACTGACCTTTCACAATGTTGATGTCTTCATGGTAGAAGACACTCTCAGTGTGACATTTACAACATCATATATATCTTGTTAATGTTCTGAGAAAAAGAAACCCTTTTTAAAGGAATTTAACCAGAGACCCGTTTTAATTGAAGAGGTGGTATGGAACAATTCAGACCATGCGCAGATATGCAGCAAAACATTAAATGTATTCAAATAGCGAGCAAATAATTGCTACTCACAGTCTATCAGGTAGAAAAATGTGCCGCCTTTTCTTTATTATTTTTTTCATAAATCTGCTCATGACGATACACTTATAGGAATTTCATTTATAGAACATTTATTTATAGAACTTATCGAACAACACTCTTTTTTTACACTAAAACCTTTAGAGGGATATAGTAACATAGTTTTTAAGGCTGAAAAAAGTCATCTGTCCATCTAGTTCAGCCTGTTATCCTGTTCCTTTTAGGCCTCTTGCACACGACAGTATTTTGCGGACCGTATACTGCCAGTTTTTTCAGTTCAGTATACTGACAGTATACTGAACCATTCACTTCAATGGGTCTGCAAAAAATACTGAAGTGTCTCCGTATGCCTTCCGTTTCCGTTTTTCTGCTTTTCCGTTCCGTTTAAACTTAGAACATGTCCTATTCTTGTCCGCAAATCACGTTCAGTGGCTCCATTCAAGTCAATGGGTCCGCAAAAAAATGGAAAGCATATGGAAAGGCATCTGTATGTCTTCCGTATCCATTCCGTTTTTGCAGAACAATCTATTGAAAATTTTAAGACCAGCCCAATTTTTATTATGGAATTACTGTATACTGTATATGCCATATGGAAAAACGGAACAGAATAACGGAACCGAAACGGAAACACAACGGAAGCAAAAAATGGAAAAAACGGATCCGTAATAAACGGACCGCAAAATACTGAAAAAGCCATACGGTCATGTGCAAGAGGCCTTACTCATGCTGAGGTATACTTAAAAAAAATAAAGAAGGAAATATATTAACCCTTTAAGGACTGGGACAATTTTTGTTAATTTTTTCCTTTCTGCATTCCAAGAGCCATAACTTTTAACATTTTCCTTTCAGTCATGTAAGGGATTTTTTTTTTTTTTGCAAAACAAGTTGTATTTTTTAATGGCACCATTTCCTATACTTTAGCTTGTATTGGAAAATGGGAAAAAATTCTTTGTGGGATGAAACTGAAAAGAAATTTGAAAAATTCACCATGCTCACTAAAATGACATGCCAACTTTATTCTAAAGGCAAGTACGATTATAGCTATACCAAATATATACAGTTTCTACAACGTATGATGTATTTCTACTTTGAAAGAAAATTGAATTTGTAAAAAAAAACATATTGTGATAAATTTTATATTTTATACATGTCTGCAGAGCTGTATGAGGGCTGAGAGATGTATTTTTTACTTTTATCATTTAGGGGTACATCTGAGTTTTTGATAATTTTCTATTCAATATTAGTGTTTTTTTTATCTTTAGGTGATTGTTTTGAAAGGAAAAAAAAGCTATTGGGTAATTACTTTGTTTTCAGAAGACAGTGCTGAACTTAAATGAAAGACTTGGGCAGTGCAGGGGTCCTAGGTTTGAATCCGGGCAAGGACAACACCTGCATGGAGTTTGTATGGTCTTCCTTGTAGCTGTACATGTTCTGAATAACATAGAAGACATCTATGTGTATTGTGTTCTCATTATTAAAGAATATTTAATGGAGTTGTCTCTAAAAAGGAACCCGTTCTCAGGTTGAAACCACAATGCAACTGCACTTTGGTTTTTCTAACCCCCAGGAGATAGCTGGGGGTTACATATTTCAATCCAGCACCTGGATCTGAATAGTTTTAAAATGACATGTAATTAATACAGTATTTAGTACAGCCACTGAGTTATTCGATAAAATGCATCTGTATACGTAGCTCCACCTGCAGTTTGTTCTATTCCTTATTTCTCTGTCCACCTCACTTCTATGGATATACATGCTGAGTTCCATCTTTCAGCTGCCACCATCCATATCTTCTGTTAGAAGTTGTGTCAGCTGCAAGGAACAATTTGATGCAAAAATGACCTTCACCCTGAGATAGGACACACCCCAACTTAAAATAAATCTGGGGCAATAAATGAGAAGAGCTCTGAGTCCATGTGAGGGACAGCGCTGGTCCTAGATGAAAGCTTTATTAGACAGAGATTGTCATGTACAATAAGATGTCAGATTTTCATTTTTCTTTTTACATTTATCAAAAATAACCCATTTAAATGCACTAATTGGGCACATGGCCAGGGTTTGCCTTTGTGTGTTAAACCCGTTAAAGATGCAGTGGAAAGATTTCACATATCAAGTACAACTTTCTATTACCAGAATAAAAGGTGAGACATACATAGTAAATATCATGATTGTAGTCATTATTCCAGATGTACTAGTAAGAATGCGGAGTATTGTTCTTCTTGCCAAGCACTACATCTCTATCATGTTGGTCTAGTTCTATTTAATCATTATTTTCACCCAGGTCTTAGAATGCTATTTATAAGGCAACAGAGAACAATGACCGAAATTTTTTCATCTCCATTTACATAAAGCTAATTTTTAACCATATAAAATGTGCATTTGGTCCATATATTGATATTTCAACAAACACAAAGTTCTACAACTGAGTTCAAACTCAAATGTTAAGTAAGAAATAATGTCAGATGAGATAAGGAGATGTTAATTTTTAAACAAAAGCACACAAACGACATATTTCTATTACCGTCATCTCATGAAAACAAATTGAATATTGTGCAACAAAATCCATATCTGAAAGAGTCATCTCCCGATAGTAACAGGAAATGTGGTAACAGTTTAGTTAAGAAGTAATTTACTGCTCTCCAACAAGCAATAGCATCACACTGAGTGGTTACAGAAGGCTGGAAAACACTAATGGAAAAGATGCATTCCAGACAAAACGCACAATAAAGTGGGTGGACCAGGTAGAAAATAGGCACATTATGGCCTGTTGCCAGGGGGCACATTAGTCCAGGATTGTAGACTTTACTGCAGGTTTACAATTTAATGGAAGTGCAAAAGAACTCAAGTTCTTGACCTCTTAAATTGTATACTTTGTGAACGTAATAGCCATAGCGTATTTTATTGATAGTCTAAATGTGGATTAATAGCAGAAATTCCAAAAATCATTTCAGCTTTGAGAGCAATCACATGAGAGAAACTAGAATTTTCACATGGCAATTGACTTAACTTTATACATTTTAGCTCATTTCCTTTTTAACTGAATTACCAGTATATGAAATCAGGGGAAAAGGGTCTCCTTTTGTGACCTCTTGTCCATGGACGCTTAGCTCCATTCATCTGAAATTCTGTCATAAGTAATATCTAGAGTATTGTAACAAAAATTCAAATGCATAGTGCTCCACAAAAAAGTATATTTACCAAAGCATTACATGTTACTTGAAACACATAGACTCCTGATCTACAATGCCCAATAATAAGAGGTAGTACTTAAATACATAATTTTTTTTTATGTTTGAAAATTTACTTTATTGTAATTTTGTGGAGGCAAATTTATTATTACAGACCTATATTTACTACATTGGAGACTGAAATGATGAATATGGATTCACATTCATATTTCCATTACATGTGACCTGCATGGCTCCAGTTTAGAAAAATTGAGGGGACACTAACACATTTTTAAAGTTTTAATCATCTCAATAAAGAATAATCTGTCTAATTTAACTCTGAACAGAATAAAGGGGTTGTTCACACAATCACTCAACCATCTCCCTACCTCTTTCAGCCTTAAAGGGGTTTTCCAGATGTTTTACAACGATGACCTATCCTCTGGAGGCTGAGCAGGCTAGGCTGCGCCTAGGCCATGTGACCGATTAACGTGATTTCACATGGCCTAAGAAAAGCTGGAGAAGGCTGTACACTAGTGCAAACACCAATGCCTTCTCAAACATTTGATCGGCAGGGGTCCTGGGTGTCGGACCCTCACAGATCAGATACTGATGCCCAATGCAGAGGATAGGTCATCAGTGTAAAACTCCTGAAAAACCCTTTAAGGCCGCCATAAACAATATTGTCAACAGTCTAATATGTGAGGGGAGCTCCTGAAAGGTAACATGGGAAGAGAAGGATCAGGTGAAGTGAATATTTTCACCGGATCCTTTTGTTCTCCCAGGAGATAAGCCACCGCCAGAGGTGTCTAGCAGAATACATGTACATGTTCGGCTGAAGCTAACGTGGATGTGTATGGGGGAGTCAGGGGAGATAGCTGTTGGCCAAGCAATTTTTTAGCCAACAGCTATTAAATGTGTATATAAGCCTTTATTTATGCTACATCTTCATTGGAATAGATCATGAGAGTTAGGCATTTCGACTCTGAAGTAAGCAGATCCATATGCACACCGATAACAAGATAGCCCTATTCTAAAGTTGGCCATACACATAAGATAAGTGTCCAAAATCATCCATTTCAGCCAACCATCATTTGGAAATCATACTTGATCATTAATGATGGCTAATGGCTAACTATTGTTTGCCAAAATTGAAATTTTTGGCAGTGGTTGTCTGAAAATACAATTGTATGGCATGGTCTGAAAAATCCAGCCAAGCATTTGCTACTTTTGAAACTAATACCCTGTTCAGACAGTTTAGGCTGGCACATCGCTGGAGGTATTAGGTTTGTTCATAGGAACAAACCAACAGATGATTAATTGGCCACGTCCTGTGAACCTAAGTCTGTGGTAAGCTCAATTGAGGTCTGAAGGGTCCACATTCCTAAACTGTCCATAAATTCTTTCATTTATGTTACATGGATTTACAATTTGGTTGATTATATTTATATGATGCAACAATTTATGGAAAAATTTCTACCACTTCACAAATGTCCTCACTGATTTTTTTTCAGGTTAGTTTGTATAATTATTCATTTCATATGTTTTGCATTTAATTAAGTACATGAAGAAAAATACAATTTATAAATTAACAGCACAGGTAGTTGCTTTATAGCGAGGTTACAGGGAAAAAGTGTAAGCATAGATTTGGCAACTGTATACGGTTGACCTCAAAATGGCCAACGTTGTAAATTTCTGCAAAACGTGTTATTCTTTTATTGTTCAGGCATGAACAGTAAAAATAACTTTCAGCAAATAGATTGGAATCCAGAGGAGAAGCATTTTGGCAGGCAAAGAAAATATTTTATTTCATTTCAAACCATTTTTTCCTGTTGGAATGTCATTTTTATTTTGTATCTTTTTTTTTTTTTTCTTTTGTTAAAGTTAAACAGTATGTCCTCTTGGATTTAATAAGGCTGCAAGATATTGCAGATAATACTTTGTCTTCTTTGTAAGCTAGTGACTACATGCAGGGACACTTCTGCTACCTAATGTTCTTTCAGCTGCCATCTTAAAATATACTACGTTGGGCTTCTTACATAGAAAGCATTTGACAATGAAAGCTATTGTTTTTGGCTTATAAACATGCGCTGTGATATTCTTCTGTCATTACCGCTGTTCACTAGGTGTAAAATTGTTAGGCGTTGGCATTCCCTGTGAGGCTTGTAAAATTCCTCCCTTCCCCTACCTCAATTAGCGTATCTAGGAACTGCTTAGCAATAAGTCAAAGGCTGCAGATACATCAAATTGTTGTACATATTTCAATATTAGCCATTTTTTACTTTAACATTTATTGAAATTAAAATTGAAACTGCCAGATCAATAGCTGTGGCATAAAGTTGTGATATTTTTGGTGGGGGCTGCACCTGACTTCTGGGTCTCAGAATCCACCTGACCCTTTACTGCAGACAGAATATGCATGTGGCACTCTCCAAGGACTTATGGAGTCAGCAACTTACCCTGGATAAGATTAGACAACTTCTGTATGTCATGGGAAAAAAGCAGACAGGGCAAATAAAATATAGTCGAAGGAAAAGAAATGTGCAAGTTGAACATTTATTTAAAGGGCTTGTTAAATTTCGACAGAAACCACAGCATGGCTGGATCCATGGTGGAAATCATACTTACATGGTCTGTGCTGCTGAGCTCCAGCTCCATCACTGCCTCACTTGCTCTGCAGTTCACACGTCTCCCCGATTAGACACATGGTCCAATGATCACTGCAGCCAGTGACTGGCCACAGTGGTCACGTATCATCATATCCCTATGTTATGTGGCACATGGGTGACACATCACCACTAAGGTCAGTCATTGGCTGCAGCAGTTATGTGACTTAGCGTCGAACCAGATGGCGATAGGGGAAGATCCAGGACCTGCAGAGCTGGCGGGGCAGCGATTGAGTTGAAATGCATCAAGTAAGTATGATTACCACTGCGGGTCTGGCCACACTCAGGGGTCTGTAGAAAAGGTCCACACACATAAACAACTCCTTTACAATTATATTAGTCAATGGGCACAGGAAGTTTCAAAGGGTCTGGTGTTATAGGTTTAAGTATTATAGGTTTAGCTGACTACATTCAAACTAAAATAACTGTAATAGTAAGGCTCTGTTCACATTAGCGTCATGGCTTCCTTTCTTAAAGGGGTTTTGAAGGACTATTATATTGGTAGCCTATCAATGGTAGTTAGTGGGCAGAATGACACAGTACTGTCTACTGTGTATTTGACAAAGCTGGTTAGTGTAGCACTGCTCCCATTCACTTCAGTGGGAGTAGCACTGGAGTAACCAATGTTACCCACTGCCTATTTCTGGCACCAGAGCTACTGAACAATCAGCTGGGGTGCCGGGAGGCAAACCCCTACCCTTCAGATATTGATTATCAATCCTAGGAATAGACCATCAATATAAAGATCCTAGAAAACCCCTTTAATGGATGTAGTTTTAAACAGATCCCAGAAAATCTAATAGACTTCTAACAAAAGTAGTAATTCTGGAGGGAGCACTGTTATCCAGAATCTCTAAAATATCTTATGCCCTAAACAGTTTACAAGCTAAGCAATCTTTGTAAGAGATAATATAGACGTGCAGTGTTCCAAGTTGTACGGTAAATTGCAGATTCTTTTAATGAGGTTTTAGAAAGACTGGAACAACTTTGTAACGCCATCTAGCGTCTTTACTAATAGGACTTATTGTTAATTCTTCATTTAGGGCAGAGAAACACAAATACTCATTAGGAAGCAGTGGATATGTTTTCCATGTAAATGTCGTAAATCTTCAACACGGGCCAAATTTGATGAAGTCCTGGGGAAGTTATCCATGTTTAAATACTGTGTCCAAATACTTTCCCTAATCTAGACCACATGGTGTATGAGGAAAGCAAACAGTCTAAGAGGGTTGACATTAGACAGCATCAATGACAGCCTTATATAGGGCATCTATGAATCTACTGCTTGCAAGTATCAGGGCTGCTATGTTCTTCCACTGACTGAGTTTTAGATAGAAACCATACAGTGTAGGCTTTTTGTCTGTAATGCATCTATAGATTTGTAGTAAAATAGGAAGAGAAAAACTATTGACATTTACCATTAAAGGATGCAAAGAAGGAGACAAATACAAAACATATATCTCAAAAGAACATCTCCAGTTTTATAATCTTAATTTTTTTAATATAAAAAACGTAAAATAAAAAAGATTACTGATAAATTTAAATCTGTTGCTACTGTATCAGAACATTGATATACTATATATATATAAATATATATAAATCAGGAAATCGGACAGCACTCCAGATAAAAACAGTGATTTATTCACCCATGCGTTACAGTGAGGCAACGTTTCAGCTCATACAATGAGCCTTTCTCAATCTTGAGAAAGGCTCTTTGTATGAGCTGAAACGTTGCCTCACTGTACCGCATGGGTGAATAAATCACTGTTTTTATCTGGAGTGCTGTCCGATTTCCTGACTTAGACATTGGGTAAGCAGCTATACCCTGGGACCTAGCACCCATCCATTATTTTTTCTTTTTTCTAGTGCAGCCATCGTTTTCCATTTTATATATATATATATATATATATATCCCTATAATTTTATGTATCAGTACATAATAAAAAAATCTCTTAAAAAAGCCAAACCACATTACACATGCGCTGACATGATAAATTTGGTGCAGCACAAAGGCAGACTTAAAAGTGACAGAAAAGAATAGTGCAATTGATATATATTCAAGTCGTTCTGGAGGAATTTTTGTGCACTCTTCTTTACAACGTTGCTTCAGTTCATTGAGGTTTGTGGGCATTCATTTACCCTGGGTTCAGACCTGAGCGTTCTTGAAACGCGCGTTTTACGTGCGTTTGTGTCGCGCATATTGCAGCGCGTTTTTGCAAATAGGAAACGCGCGTCGCACGCGCGTTCTTGTGATTGACTACTGTGGTGTCAATCACAATACGCGCGACAAACGCCCCCAAAAAAGCTCAAGTACTTGTTTATGCGTAGGGAGTTTTACAGCGCGTTCGAACGCACTGTAAAACGCGAAAATGTGAACCAGTCCCATAGGGAAGCATCGGTTTGCATGTGTTGAGCGTTTTACAGCGCGTTTGAACGCGCTGTAAAACGCACAAGTGTGAACTTAGGGTTATGCACATCTCTCTTAAGTTCACTCCACAACATTTAATTGATTAGGTCTGACTAGGCCATTGAAAAACCTTGATTCTTTTCTAGTTTTGCCATTCTGCTGTAGATTTGCTGGTGTGTTTGGGATTCATTTGGCCAAGCTTCAATTGTTGGATATATGTTCTCACACTTGACTCTAGAATACTTTGGATACAGGTTAACAGTTGATGTGAGGTATTTGTGCTCATACTCTGTGTTTGGTTTTTGACAAATATAGCACTGTGCATTATGGCCAAACATTTCCACATCTCCAAAGAACATCACTCCAGAAGCCCTGTGGGGTTGTTCACATACAAATTTGCAAATGTAAGTCATGCTGCTGGGTCCTGGCAATCCCTCAAAAGCAAGCCATTTACAATTGATCTGACATCTTCTAAGTGTAATGTCATGAACTTGAACATTTAACATGTTATCTGTGGCCTGTAAAGTCTTAGATGTAGCGCTTGAGTTTTTTTGCAATTTTTTGAGTATTGCACAGACTAACCTTGGAATGAATTTGCTGGGACATCCATTCCTGGGAAGATTGTCAACTCACTTTAACTTTGACTGTTTTTCATTTGTGAATAATCTTTCTCACTGTAGAATGATGGACTTCAAATTGTTTGGAAATTGCCTTATAATGCTACAAAAATGCTTCTTTAAGACCATTGTTGATGTCTTTCCTATTTGTTAGCACACACCTGAATGCTCCAGACCAGTAAATTGCCAAACCCTTTGCTTTTATAGAGGTGGTCACACTTTATCATACTCAATTAATAAGGGACTCTTCATTAGCAGCACCTGGGTGCTTCTTACCCCCTTAATGTCTAAGGAAGCAGTGAGGGTTACTTAATTTTTCACACACAGCTTCTGCATTTTAGCCTAGTTTTTGTTAAATAAATAATGACATGGTGTAATTTATCATGTGCTGTTGTTCATCTGAGGTTGTATTTACCTAATTTTATGAACTTTAAGGACCAGATGTTTTTTTTATTATGCCCTGATATATAAAACCATAGAATTCAAACAGGGTGTAGTTTGTTTAACTCATAACAGAAAAATGTTTTTCAAGAGTGGGAATTCACTTTAAATCATTAATTGTGGTAAAGTGCATTGGAAAGAATGATCCACCTAAGAATTTGTACTGTATTGTACAATTTATGACTTGAAATTAGACAATTATACTCACACCTTAAGGTAGCTGTCCACCAAGAACAGGATCTAACTCTTTGAATCTGTAAGAATTATAATTATTACCAATCACACCTATGAATCTTTAGATATGCGTCTGTGAACTATCTTCAGAACAGGGGTCCCCAGATACTTATTCCACCGAGTAAGGCAACTACCACCCACCACATCCAGCAAGAGAATTAATAAAGAGGTGGCTATGTATGTTTGCGACTTTCTCTATTCAATTCTATACGAATCACATGAGTTGCCTCATCTGATCCCCATTCAGAAGTGGGATTAGTATCTGTCAGACATTTTCTGGCATATCTTGTGGATATACTGACAAATATGGCTGACAAATTAAAACATAATGCATTCACCAATTAAAAGCACAGCAAACATACTGTTGATCATTGATAAGTGTATGCAACTCAATAAGACACTGTTGTCAATGGTAAACAGTGTCCTCATGGATATCACAACATAAAGCCTTAGGGTACTTTCACACTTGTGGCAGAGGGATCCAGCAAGCAGTTCCATCGCCGGAACTGCCTGCCGGATCCGGCAATCTGTGTTGAAACGGACAGCATTTGTAGACGAATCCAGATGCGGATCTGTCTCACAAATGGATTGCAGAAACACATCCGTTACGTATTTTTCTCACATTTTTTAAGAAGAACGTACCCGTCAATGCGGTATTTTTAACTAATACATTACTATGGAAATGAATGCCGGATCTGGCATTACGGCAAGTGTTCTGGCATGCTGCGGTATTTTCTCCATCCAAAACACCGATAGTGACTGAACTGAAGACTTCCTGATGCCTCCTGAATGGATTTCTATCCATTCAGAATGCATTAGGATAAAACTGAAGCGTCTTTTTCGGGTATTGAGCCCCGACGATGGAACTCAAAGCCAGAAAAGAAAAATGCTAGTGTGAAAGTACCCTTATTCACACGTCAGTGTTTCACGGACGTGTGCTGTACGTGTTTTCCACAGACAGCATACATCGCCATTCATTTTAATGTGTGTATTCACACATCAGTGTTTTAGCACGGTCCGTGGGTCTGTTTTTAGCACAGATGCATGCTGTATTTTGTCTGTGTTCATGGATCCATCACGTCCATTATAGTCTATGGGTTCGTGAAAACCACGGATCCAACACAGATGCAATCCCTGTTGCATCCGTTTTTCACGGATCATTAAGAAGAGATGCTTTAAAAATTATTTTTAAGCTGTTTAGTGTCAGTGAAACACGGATGCAACACGGACAGCAAAAAACAGACACACGGACCCAACACTGATCCTTCATGGACAGCTCCCCGGATGCATTACTGACTCACGGATTTGAGCACGGACGTGAGAATGAGGCTTAACAAACAGGGGACTGCAAATCCTCATAAATCCTATAACGGTAGGGTTTTAGAAGACTAGTGAGTACACAAGGGGTGTAAAGTTCCTTATCATAGCTCTATTATGAATTGTTACCCTGAAAAGGACAGTCCTACACAGGAACACCCTAGTAAGCTGCTGACTTATAAAAACATATTTCAGCCTTGTCCTGTCCATAGTGTAAGCTTCTGATGGAGGTTTGGTCCACTGAAAAAAAGATATGAAAATCTAAGGACCACTCTATGATTCAAACCTATGTCTGTAGAAAACAAACATGGTTTTATTACAAAAATAGTGGCATTTTGTGTTGACAGAGACAGCACCATAGATTTGAAGACCACAGAATTCATCTGCTGATATGGAAGGGTTTACAACCACTTAACAAGTCTCCAGTTCTATCAAGAATTTGGTTGACCATGGATACTCGCCTGCTTGAGAATGCAGTTTATAAGAGTGAGTATCATTATCAATTTCAGTTGTTCCTATAATTTGTTTACTACTACAGAGTGCTTTGTCCTTATCACAGATGGAAAACATCCTGGAATGTTACATATACAGAGTCCTCCAAATTACACAATCTATTTGGTATTGTACTTTGCCCGTGTGCTAAAAGAAACAAAACATGGAACACAAGAAGTACACTCAAAATAGTGTATATGAAATGTTATTAGGTTTAAGAACAAGGGACAAGTTTTAGATAAAGACCATGGCAGATTAGATTTAACGTGCTACAACTGTATTAACATATTTTGGTGTAAAAGTAAAACAGCAATGAGGTTGATATAGAAAAGAGAAAAAATGTCTATCATGCCTAGTATGCACTTGTGGCAAACCTAGCCACTTCCAGAATGTCTTTGTATATATCTCGCTATTACTGTAATGTTATTGCCTGTTGTAGCACATTGCTATTCCACGTTGTTAGGCTGTCTGTACGGCTCAGTTTTTGTACTGTTTACTATGGTAAATGCAGGGCTGTTCTGTGCCTCTTCCCCTCCCCCCTCTTTCTAACCCATTGTATGTAAATGAGGCTGTTGGGGGGTTTAGAGGTTTGTGTGCTATGCCTAGAAAATAAAGTTCAGTTGACTCCCAGGCTATGTGTCGTCTAGTCCTTGCGAAAAAGGGATCCTTGTAAAGCTACCTGGATTATTGTATGCTGTTCCGGTCTACCAGCGGAGATATTGTGGACTATACTGCCTCTCCGGCTACCTGGATTATTGTATGCTGTTCCGGTCTACCAGCGGAGATATTGTGGAGTATACCGCCTCTCCGGCTACCTGGATTATTGTATGCTGTTCCGGTCTACCAGCGGAGATATTGTGGACTATACCGCCTCTCCGCTACAATTGGTGGCAAGCGACGGGATTCAAACCGCACAGCAAAGCAGCAGTTCGTTGAAACAGCCATTCGGAAATATACCGGAGTTCGAGAATATTTGCAGTTTTACGAACAAACGGTGAATGGAAACGAACTATGCAACATTGAAACGAACTACGTTAAAGGAATTATTGGAAGCAAGGGGAAGAATAGCCAGCAACAAAACGAAGGCTACTCTTGTGGCCGAACTCATGGAGGGGGACAGAGCAGCCACTACGGCAACTCCACAGGAGACTGAGCCAACGGAATTTGCAAGAGAGCTCAACAGCAGGTTAGCTTTTTACCCAAACACCCCTCCGTGGAGACACTAGAAAGACTGATGGCAGATGTACAGGAGTACATTGTGGCTAAGCAAAACGCTATTCAGCGAGTCGGGAAGCCCTGCGCCCACCAGCACTACCCAGGGAAAAGCTAAGATTCCCTACCAAGCTTTTAAAAATTACACAGAAGGAGAAAGTGATATCGACGAATACCTACAGGATTTCGAAAGGTTGTGCCAGCTACACGACATCAGCCCGGCCGACCAAGTACCCCTGCTGGCAGGTAGATTATCAGGCCGTGCCGCAGAGGCATACCGGACCGTCCCAGACGAAGACATCAGGAAATATCCCAAAGTCAAACAAGCCATCCTAGCACGGTATGCCATTACCTCTGAGGCATACCGACTCAAATTCCGGGACATCAAGAAACAAACAAAAGACTCATACACCGAATGGGCACACCGACTACAGCGAGCCGCCAAGGGGTGGATGGAAGCAACACGGGTCACCACTGTGGAAGAGATGTTCCAGTTAATTGTACTGGAGCAGTTTTTCAATGGACTAACCACAGAACTGCAAAATTGGGTACGAGATCGCAAACCCCGTACCCTACCAGAGGCAGCCAAGCTAGCTGACGAGTTTCAAGACACCAGGCGAGACCCACGGACACCACACCGGACCACGTATGGATCTACCACCCCTCTGCCAGCAGTGACTACTCTTGCTCCCCCACGACCAGCCGCGAGCCACAACCAGTACCCTCCTAGGTACCATACCCGACCACCAATCCGCTGCCACACCTGCAACCAACAGGGACACATCCAAAGAGACTGCCCACGTAACCGATCTCGCCAGAACTGGAACCACCAGGGTCCTCCGCCCTCCAATCGGGCCGCAGTACACTGCTGCCAAAGAGAATCTGTGCTCCCAACATCCACAGTTACCTCAGCAGAAGAATCTCTGGGGACCTTACACGAGGTAAACCCCATACAAGCCGCCTCCGACAACCGCCAGGGGCACCGCCAGGTGGTACACATGGAGGGGAAGAGTCTACAAGGATTACGTGACTCTGGGGCCACGTTGACTCTGGTCCGAAATCATTTGGTGCCTAAGCACACCCTCACTGGGGACTGTGTAGCTGTACGGGTGGCAGGGGGAGCAATTTACAAAGTTCCCACGGCCAAGGTGCATTTGAATTGGGGGCAGGGCATGGAAATGTGGAGGTGGGAATTATGCAGGATTTGCCCGCTGATGTTATTTTGGGGAACGACTTGGGGAGCTCACCTCTGCTTTCATCCCTCAACCAACCATCCAAGAGGCCTACCCGGTTGTTACCCGGCAGCAAGCACGCACCACGGCTCCTTCCGATCACCCTGAGGCTCAGGTAAACAATATGCCACACACCCCTCCTATTCTCCCCTGGGATGCCCCCTGGAATTTGGCAGTGAGGTGGCCCTAGATCCCTCCCTGCAGGTATATAAAGATAGGATAAACAAGGACCAAGGAGGGTTGGAGGGAGAGCGATATGCTTGGGACAAAGGTCTCATATACCGATATTCAGAGAAGGTAGTAGCAGGGTCCATACCCGTGCCCACTAAGCAGTTAGTGGTACCCGAAAGTATAGACGAGAGTTGCTACGCATCGTGCACGATATACCATTATCAGGACATTTAGGAATCAGCCGAACTAAACATCGGCTGACGCAGAACTTCTTCTGGCCAGGTATCTCAAAGGATATTAGACAATACTGCCAAACGTGCGATACCTGCCAGAGGGTAGGGAAGAGAGGGGATCGCTATAAAGCCAAACTCAGATCCCTGCCCATAATCGAAGAACCCTTCAGTCGAGTAGCTGTAGACATAATAGGACCCCTAGCAAAACCCAGTCCCTCCGGCAAGAAATACATCTTGACCGTAGTGGACTACGCCACTAGATACCCAGAGGCAGTGGCGTTGACCAATGTACATGCAGAAACGATAGCGGATGCCCTTATGCGAATATTCTCCCGGATGGGATTTCCCGCGAGATTATTTCGGATAGGGGCACCCAGTTTACTGCAGAGGTCACCCACCAACTCTGGAAAGTGTGTGGGGTGCAACCGATCTTAAACTCCGCCTACCACCCCCAGTCCAACGGGCTCTGCGAACGGTTCAACGGAACACTTAAACAGATGATCCGCACGTTCATAGATACTCAAAAAGACTGGGAACGGTTTTTGCCCCACTTGCTCTTTGCCTATAGGGAAGTACCCCAAGAATCCACGGGATTCTCCCTTTTGAATTATTGTTCGGGAGGAGAGTGAGGGGTCCCTTAGACCTTATCAGAGAACACTGGGAGGGAGGGCTAACTACGAATGGCACCCCTATTGTCCCATATGTGCTAGAGTTTAGGGAACGCTTGGAGGCTCTGACCCAGACGGTACGTACTAACCTCCAAGCGGCCCAACAACGACAGCGCCGATGGTACGATAAGGGGCCAGGGACCGCAGCTTTCAGGTCGGGCAGAAGGTGTTAATCCTACGGCCAGTCCCTAATGACAAGCTGCAGGCCTCCTGGCAGGGCCCATACAAGGTGGTGGAGCAAATCTGTGATACCACCTATGTGATCGGCCCGTGCGCTGGGGCAGGGGGCAGACGCATGCTCCATGTGAACATGCTGAAGCCATACTACGAGCGCACAGAGGAGGTGACCGCTATTTGCGCCTCTGCCGCAGAGGACTTTGACAATTTACCTCTCCCAGACCTCCTAGAGAAAGAGGGCCAGAAAGAGGACCTGGAAGAGGTTCAGTTAGGCGAACGGCTGAGTCCCCAGGAAAGGGCGCAGGCTCATAGTCTAATAAGGGAAAAAGGGACCACTTTTTCTAATCTCCCGGGTACACCCCGTTAGCCACCCACAGAGTAGAAACACCAGGGCAGACCCCCTCCGCCAACCTCCTTACCGCATACCTGAATCCGTAAAGGAGAATATGCGCAAGGAGATTGAAGAAATGCTACAGCTAGGAGTCATAGAGCACTCTGAAAGTCCTTGGGCCTCCCCAGTAGTTCTGGTGCCGAGCGGGATGGGACAACCCGCTTCTGCGTCGACTCACCGGAGGCTTAATGATAAGACCGTATCCGATGCCTACCCTATGCCCCGGATAGACGAGCTCCTAGACAAAATGGCCAGGGGCCAATACCTCACAACAATAGATCTTTGTAAGGGGTATTGGCAGATTCCCTAGCCGAAGACGCCATTCCTAAGTCGGCGTTTGTCACCCCGTTTGGCCTGTACCAGTTTAAGGTCATGCCATTCGGGATGAAAAACGCCCCGGCTACTTTTCAGAGGATGGTGGATCGGCTATTGGATGGCTTCCAGGAGTACGCTTGCGCCTATCTAGATGATATAGCGATCTTCAGCCACTCCTGGACGGAACACCTGACCCACATAGGAGCCGTACTAGACCGTATTAGGGAGGCAGGATTAACTCTGAAGCCCAGTAAGTGCCATATAGGGATGGCAGAAGTCCAATACCTAGGACACCGGGTAGGGAGCGGCCAACAAAAACCCGAACCGGCTAAGGTAGAGGCAGTAGCCAAATGGCCAACCCCTCGTACCAAAACTCAAGTACTGGCATTCCTAGGGACCGCAGGATACTACCGGAAATTTGTACCCGACTACAGTACCCTGGCCAAACCCCTCACCGATTTGACCCGCAAGAATCTCCCTAAAATAGTAGTCTGGACCCCAGAGTGTGAGCAGGCCTTCCAGCAACTGAAAACGGCTCTTGTAAATTCACCTGTACTTGCCGCGCCTGATCCAACGAAACGCTTTCTCGTCCACACAGACGCTTCTATGTTTGGATTGGGGGCAGTACTGAGCCAAGTCGGAGCAGATGGCGGCGAGCACCCAGTGGCTTACCTAAGCAGAAAACTCCTGCCCAGAGAAGTAAGCTACGCCGCCATCGAAAAGGAATGTCTGGCCGTGGTGTGGGCCCTTAAAAAGCTGCAGCCCTACTTGTATGGGCAACCCTTTTCCTTACTCACAGATCACAACCCGTTGGTGTGGCTGAACAGGGTGTCAGGAGACAATGCCAGGCTGCTGCGTTGGAGTTTGGCGCTGCAGCCTTTTGACTTTACCATCCACTACCGCCCTGGGAAACAGAATGGCAATGCCGACGGGTTATCCAGACAAACAGAACTTGAAAAGTGATCTGTGAGTACTCCTCCGGACATCCCCAAGCCGATCCGTTTGGATCAGACTGTGTATGCCGGCTTGTGGTTCTGGGGGAGCATTGTGGCAAACCTAGCCACTTCCAGAATGTCTTTGTATATATCTCGCTATTACTGTAATGTTATTGCCTGTTGTAGCACATTGCTATTCCACGTTGTTAGGCTGTCTGTACGGCTCAGTTTTTGTACTGTTTACTATGGTAAATGCAGGGCTGTTCTGTGCCTCTTCCCCTCCCCCCTCTTTCTAACCCATTGTATGTAAATGAGGCTGTTGGGGGGTTTAGAGGTTTGTGTGCTATGCCTAGAAAATAAAGTTCAGTTGACTCCCAGGCTATGTGTCGTCTAGTCCTTGGGAAAAAGGGATCCTTGTAAAGCTACCTGGATTATTGTATGCTGTTCCGGTCTACCAGCGGAGATATTGTGGACTATACTGCCTCTCCGGCTACCTGGATTATTGTATGCTGTTCCGGTCTACCAGCGGAGATATTGTGGAGTATACCGCCTCTCCGGCTACCTGGATTATTGTATGCTGTTCCGGTCTACCAGCGGAGATATTGTGGACTATACCGCCTCTCCGCTACAACTATAAATTTGTCCTAATTTGTGTGTTTGATACCTTGTAACATGTATATTATGGCCATATTGATATATTGTTCATAAATGTCATTTGTAATTAAAAATTATAAACTCATAGGTTTGCAGACTATACTTGGCGGTGTCATGTTTAGCATCAAAGTTTAGTGGACAATTAAAGGTAAGTCTAAGAACATTTTGATGTGTCATGATATATGTAGTTACATTCACGGTTTTATTTCGCATGAGGCCCTTGAGCTCTAGTTCCTAGGGCAGAGGCAGGTGGTGGCAGCACTAGCTCAGGAAAATCCATATACTATGAGTTTTTGGCAATGTGGAAGCTCTATAACAGGAGGAATACAAGTGATCTGTTTGCTCCCAGCACATCCATTCTCTGCATACATAGGTTGCAGGACTACACTGCTGAATGCTTACTGGTTGGAAGAGCTGAATGAGGGTTGATTGATTTAGCCACATGTCTAAAGTACGTAACATAAACAGTGTGGTACATCTTAGTGGCAATGGAAGCAGTCACTGCTTGTAGGCAGGGAATAGCACATGATAAATGTCCTAGACAGCCTAGGGCTCAGAAAAGCTGAAAACAGTAGTGCTATTGCTGGGACATTCCCCAAGCAAAAGATATTCAGGTATTTGACCCTGTGAAGTTCAGGGGGGAAGAGGGATGCTTTGCATTGGAATTCCATGTCTGTATACTGGAGATTTCCCTAATTAAGGTCAGTGTCAAGCCCCTAGTGTGGGTGGTGTAGAAGGGACATGGAGGTATTATTTAGTAATTGTATGGTAGTGTTATTTAGTCATGGTAAAGTGGTATTATCCAGTGGTGCTATAGTGGTATTATTTAGTAAATTAAGGTGGTATTATCCTGTTATAGCATGATGGTCATATTTAGTCACTGAATGTAGTATTATTTGTTGATGGTGCTTGAAAGGGTTGTCCCATTTTGGCCTTTTATGGCTGATATGGGAATAACCCACAATGCATGCCAGCCTGGTGTGACTGAAAATATGGCAATATCTGAGCAGCCTGCGCTCCACCGTGCTCCGTAGAACTGAATGGGGCTGCACAAACAGTGAAGCACAGAAAGCCATGCTGTTTATGTGATTCCGCCTCCCCAGGCCAGTGCTTACTGTGGGTTATTCAAATCCCAGAAATTGGGTGAGATGGGACAGTCCCTCTAAAGAAGTGGGCTGCAAGATGTAGTCTTGATCATTTTCATGGTGTAACAACTGACAATACGTAATAATCAATAGTTTTATAATTGACCATCTCCTTCATTATCACTGATTAATCAATACTATTGCTCAGCAATAAGGTAATCTTGATAAGCATAATGGGCCTGTAAATTGGGACATAATCAGGCTTAGTGCCTAGGTCAGTATGAGCTGGAAATACAGCCCTGGCTGTACCTTCTGCTGAAACATGCAGTCAGCTTTGGGAAATGCAGCATCAGATGGGATGGTCCAATTGTCTCTTCAACTCTCCATCGTGGAGATGGAAGTATCGGTTCATAGGGCCAGTCTATGCCATACTGTCATGCAGTGGGTGTAGAACCACTGTGTCACCCAAATAGATTTGACATGGGGTTCTCCTAAGGGCATTATCCTGGTAGTCCCCTGGTTTTCACCCTTCTATCCCCTATACAGAAGGAATCAGGCTAAACCAAAGTCAGGAACATGCTGAGTTCAGGACAGCTAGTGTACGTGAAATCCAGTAAACAGTCTGAGGTAAGGGCAGGAAGTGAAGGTCAATATGGAGATCAGGCACAGATCAGGTCAAATAGTGGAGGGTCAATACACAGAAAATAGGCAAAAGTTGGTACACGGGTAAATGACAAATACAGCTCACCTTAGCAGGATATTAGCAGGCTGGGAACCTATTGCTCAGACACCTTTCCACAGGGGAAGGTGCCTTATACCTCAAGGTTTTCAGCCACTGTCTGGATAAGACTGTGGTGCATGCACGCTGGCCCTTTAAGGTATGGAGGAGCACAGGCGGGCCCTATGGGCAGACAGAGAAAGGCTGAGCTGGCATACAGGCTGCAGCCTGAGTGGAGAGACAGAGCTACCGTGTTGGCTGGGCCCATTAGGAAGAAGAGGGGCGCAGAAAGTGGGTCTGTGCCACCACAGCTGAAACAGGTGAGCAGAACAGCAGGGCTGTCACTGTAACACATACATTACACAGAGTGGGGCTTAATGGAAAAGTGGCCATAAAAAAAAATCATTGCTTCAAGAAAAACAAAAAAATATGTTTGGTGTGACAGACTACTCAAACTCTTCGAAAAAGGGTTTACTGGTCAGATGAAACAAAAAATGAACTTTTAGGCCATCATTGGATATCTTATGTAAAAACCAAACACTTTCCATCACCTCAAGGGCATAATTTCCATACTGAAGCTTGGTGGTGTCAATATCATGCTGTAGGGATACAGAGACCCTAAAACTGGTCAGGATTGAGTGAAAGATGGACGGCAGTAAATTTAGGTCAGTTCTTAATGAAAACCTATTTTAATCTGCCAAAGATATGAGACTGGGTCAGAGGTTCATTTTTCAGCAGGATCATGACCCTAAACATACTGTAAAAGCTAAACTTCAGTGGTTTAAGAGGAAACGGGTCTTGAAACAGCCTAGTCGAAGCCCAGCCCACAATCCAATTGAGAATCTGTGGCATGACTTAAGACTGCTGTACACCAACACAACCCATCTAACTTGAAGGAATTGGAGAAGTTTAGCCTGAAAGAATCGGCAAAAATCTCAGTGCACTTAACTAATAGAGACTTACCCCAAGAGACTTACAGCTGTAATTGCAGCAAAAAGAGGCTTCACCAAGTATTGATTTGCAGGGAATGAATACACATACACATTACATTTCTCTGGTTTTGGTCTTAATTATTGTTTGTGCCACAGTACAAAACTTATTTTGCACTTTAAAATTGATTAGCATGTTGTGTAAATTAAATAGTACAAACGTCACAAAAATACATTTTAATTCCAGGTTGTAATGCAACAGAACAGAAAAAACACCAAGGAAGGTGGGTACTTTTACAAGACACTGTATACCTATTTATAACATTTGGACATATTAATTATTACAGCTAGAGATGCGTGAATCAAATCCAACAAAGTGGAATTCGATCAGAATTTCAGGATAAATTCTATTCGCAACGAGGCCGAATTTCCTTGTGCTTTGTGGTAGCAAATCAATTTAACCTAAAATAGTGTAAAAAATAAAATAAAATCATACTTACCTCCTCCATTTGCTCACGACGAGCCAGCCGCCGCTATCTTGATTAAAGATCTTGGCCGAAATCCTGTGCTTGGTGACGTATGACGCCCAATCGAATTTTCCAAAACTTTGCTCATCTCGAATTACAGCCATATGCCACCAATATACTTGCTGAATAACTACCACATCAGTGCCTTGAAAAATACTGTATGTCAAAGATATGTTCTGGTTGGTTAAACAGTACATGGGCTAGGCCCAAAGTGAATATGCCAAGATTTGTTTATTTGATTGTGATTCCATTATTCTCACAGCCCTGTCATCCCAATGTTTTATGCAATGACATATATTCAATAGAGGGACTCTCTCTCCGCTAAATGGAGAACTCAGTAAATTTTTTGCATTTCTTCTCAAGTGTATATCAGTATTGGTTCACATCTGATGAGCCTTCAGACACAAAATACTCTCTGGTAAAATCTTTGATCAGCCAGTTTAACTAAATCGGATAAGGCAAGCTCTCCATGGATACCCAAATTATTACCAGTGATGGACTATAGTAAGGCTAGGTAACCTTATGTTAGAACTACAGATTTTTATGGAGAGCACTGCACTGTACTGCAATTTTTATTGCACAAACTATTAAAGCATCTCTAGCTTTAATAATTAATATGAACAAATGTCATAAGAAAATAGGTATACAGTGCCTTGTAAAAGTATTCACCTTCCTTGGTGTTTTTTCTGTTCTGTTGCATTACAAGCTAGAATTAAAATTGATTTTTCTGACGTTTGACCTGGCCACATGCAGAACGCCACCACTGAAGCCAGTCATTGGCTGCAGGGGAGCATGTGACCATGTCCATGATGTGCCGGATATTAACACTGTGGGGACCTGAACATGAACACAGCAGAGGCAGCGCAGCGGGAAGCAGGTAAGTGTGAATCTTCTGTTTTGAGAGGAAGGCTGCAGGCACTTGCTAAAAAAAAGTAATTCCTGGAGAACCCTTGTAAATCTTTTGACCCTATTTTCAAAAATGCAATCTAAATCTACATATAACATTGTAAATAAATAAAAAAATGTATTCTATTTTTCTATTTTTAAGCAGAAAAGCAAATAGTTAGAAAGCTACTCATCATCTCCTATACATATTTAACTATAGGATTGGATATTTATTATTGTGGAAAACTGCATACATTTTTATAAACTTATTAATCTGTGTGGCAATCATTTTAAACTTGAAGATTTCGGTCACTTGCATGCTTGTTCTATTTCAGCAGCACACCACAGTCGAGACAGAAACATGAACTCTCCACTATCTTGGTGTTGACCTTGGCACATCTGCAACCAAGGAACCTGAACAGAAAGTCTAATATTTGAACTTTTCAGTTTTTTAATATTAATGCACAGTGGAGGATTTATCTTTGTAAGTACAAACTCAACCTGTGGTAGGAGACTTTCCTTAATCACTAGGTTCCTTAGATAGTAAAAAAGCATATGTACAAATCATACATCTATACTGTACACTCAAGGTGAAACGATTCAGTTCAAGTAGTCACTTTTCCAACAACAACAAAAAAGTTAGGGAGAGTTCACATCTCTGTTTAATTTTCCGTTCTTTTGATTTGTCAGAAGAACAGAAAAACCCCCCAAAAAACTGCATCCTATAAAAAAACGGATCCTGTTGCACATTTGGTATCCCTTTCTGGTCTGAGATCCATTTTTTTAGGCTACTTTCACACTAGCGTTTCTATTTTCCGGTACTAGAAAAAAACACTTCCATTTTGTACCCATTCATCGTCAATGGGGACAAAACGTAACTGAAGAGAATGAAGTTCTTCAAAATGCATTCCATTCCGTTTGGATGCATTCCCATACCAGACAGCAAACCGCAGCAAGCTGCGGTTTTCTTTTCGTCATGAGATGCAGAGCAGGACGGATCCATCATGACTTGAGATGAGCAAATCGAGCTGACAAAGTAGAATTTGATCTGAATTTCAGGATAAATTCGATTCGCCACCAGGCCAAATTTCCTCATGCTTCGTGATAACGCATTGCATTTTTTCCTAAAATGGCTGCTACACGTGCGAGGACATGTGACAAGGAACTCTGGGAAAGCGGGATCACCCATACTGACATGAATGCCGCCAATCAGCAGCCAGCCAGCCCTATGATGCCACAGCACTATAAATAGCGTCAGCCATGGTAGATTCTGCTATTTACCAGTGTACTTAGTGCAGGGAGAGATGTGTCTGCAAGCGCTAGGGAAAGTGATAGGAAAGACTTGATTGTGGTGAAAAAAACGATTTACAAGTGCAGGGAAAGATTATTCAAGGTGTAGAGAAAGGATAGGTAGGAATCATTCCAACAGCATTTGTGTTGAACAGGGTTTAGTAGGGGAGATTACAGTCTTGGTAATAGGAACAATCCTATTACACCTTGCTGCACTGACTGGGTATCCAAATTGCCATTATACAGCTCTGTAATTCCAGCAAACAGTTCTTGTTATTGGGGTGCAAGTGCTGTTTGATAAAGCTATTAACAGGGTTTATTACAAGGAAATATTTCTAAGTTTTATTTGCCCTTGTGCGGTGCAGTTATATGTTCTAAAGCATTTTTTGGCTTGTATTAGTGGGAAAAAGGGGCTTATTAGCCGTTGTGTGGTGAAGGGTGAAAATTACAGCCTTTTTTGTTGTGTATTAGTGACAAAAGTAAAATATATTTGCAGCTCAGCGGTGCAGTTATCTGTTCTAAAGCCCTTTTTCCATGTATTAGTGGAAAAAGGAAAAATATCTTTGCCGCTCAGCGGTGCAGTTATCTGTTTTAAAGCCCTTTTTTGTGTGTATCAGTGGAAAAAGAAAAAAAATATTTGCCGCTCTGTGGTGCAGTTATCTGTTGAAAAGCCTTGTGTGTTAAAGTAGAAAAAAATTAGGGCCTAATTGCCAGTCCAGTGATATATTCTGAAGCCCTGTTTGCCATGTATTAGTGGAAGAAAAAAAAAGATTTTTGCCGTTCATCGTTGCACTTATCTGTTGAAATCCCTTTTGTGTTGTGTAAAAGTAGAAAAAAATTAGGGCCTAATTGCCGTTCTGCCATGCAGTGATATATTCTAAAAACGTGTTTGCCGTGTATTCGTGGTGAAATTAAAAATATTTGATCTAACAATTGATTATTTGATCTAACAGTATGTCAGACACAGAAGTGCCAGGCCCTGCACAGGGGAATGTTTCTGGCGCAGGCAGAGGTCGCAGCAGAGTAAGGGGCCGTGGCACCAGGGGTCACTTCGAGAGGCCTGAGCTCCCAGTGTCAGCTAGCAGTCGTGTCGTGAGCAGCAACCCAGCGGTTCTTGAGTGGTTGACTCGAACTTCAACTTCGTCCAAGTGACATCAGACATCCCCAGCCAGCAGTCAGTGGGTTTGTCAGACACAACCCTTAGTTGGCATGGCCTGGGAGCAGGTCCTGGGCCCTCACCGGTCCTCAACCTGCCTCTATCCTTTCATCCACTAGGCGGGTAAGTAGTGATAAGGAGAGTGGATTGGGAGCTGGTGTTGCGAGCGGTCAGGCTCCTGACCCAGAGACGGTTGAGGAGGACATCAGTGACGAGCAGACAGTACTCGATGATGATGATGTAGCTGATCGCACTTGGGAGCCGGGTGACGAAGGGGCTTCATTTTTTAAACTTTTTCTTTATATAATAATGTAATATTATAAAATCTGGTGTCTCCATGATAAATCTGCAGCATGGTGTGGCTTCTACACACTTTCAAAATAATCCTTCAGCGGGGTGAATAGACCTTCCCAGTAGCTGCTGTCGGGAGCAGCAGTTCATTTCTGAGACGTCCGTATAGTGCGGGGGGAATCCGAAGACCATCTCTATCTCCGTGCACCACAGGATGTCCTTCCCATCTATGATGACTGGGAACTGAGTCCAGATGTTTTCCCTGACGAAGGGCTGGAAGTTATCGTTTGAATCTTGATGAACTTCACAACTCTTTCGGGCTCCAAGTAATCTTGAAGCTTTGTCTTCTCATTGTCTGTAGCTACTAGAGACCTGTACATGTCAGGCAGGTTCCCCCAGAGGTATCTGGCTCGATGAGCAGCGGATACCGCACTTGCATCAATCTTGACAGAATTTGTCTCAAGGTGGAGAAAAATAGTTCTTTTGCATGCTTTCTTCATCGCAACCACATTCTCGAATAATTAGAAGACTGGACATTTCTTCTCTGTCTTAGGCAACACTTTATTATGTAATTGCGGAAAGTCAAAAAACAGTTGTCCACTGCCCCCATAAAGGCCTGTCCAGTATGGGTTACCCACAGATAAGTCGTTACAAGTACTGCCCCCAATTATCAAATCGAATTGTCCCCATTCCTCAATCTGTTTCCTGGTTTTATTCCATATGTCGCCCACATATACAATGTGCCCTGGATGGCATACCTGTCCTATCCTGATGGCGTCCTCACACACCTCTGATGCCTTATATTTTTTAACGTTGATTCAAAGCTTTTTCCATAATGACTGGGAACTCGTGATGTTTTCCCTGACGTAGAGACCCGGGGCTGGTAGTTATGGTTTGAATCTTGATGAACTTCGCAACTCTTCCGGGCTCCAAGCAATCTTGAAGCTCTGTCTTCTAATTGTCTGCAACTACTAGAGGCTAGTTCCCCCAGAAGTATCTGGCTCGATGAGCAGCCGATTCCGCACTTGCATCAATCTTGACAGGATTCGTCTCCAGAGAAATAATTTTTTGGAATGCTTTCTCCATCTCCAGAAGTGAATGGGGCTTCAGTTAAAAAACGCATTGCATCCGCAAGCAAGTGCGAATGCAATGCGTTTTTCACTGATGGTTGCAACGAGATGTTGTTTGTAAACCTTCTGTTTTTTATCACGCGTATGAAAAACTCATAAAAACGCATTGCACCCACACGGAAAAAACTGAACAACTGAACGCAATCGCAGACAAAACTGACTAAACTTGATTGCAAAATGGTGTGAGTTTCACTGAATGCACCCTGAACGCATCTGGAGCCAATCCGTCATGCTCGTGTGAAAGAGGCCTAACAGCTGCGGATAGTTGCATTATCAGTAACGGAAGCATTATTTCTGAACCCTGCCGGATCAGGCAAAAACGCAAGTGTGAAAGTAGCCTTAGGCCCCTTTCACACGGGCGAGAATTTCGCGCGGGTGCAATGCGTGACTTGAACGCATAGCACCCGCACTGAATCTGGACCCATTCACTTCAATGCGGCTGTGTACATGAGCAGTGATTTTCACGCATCACTTGCGCGTTGCGTGAAAATCGCAGCATGCTCTATATTGTGCAATTTTCACGCAACGCAGGCCCCATAGAAGTGAATGGGGCTGCGTAGAAATCGCATGGTTTCTATGAGACGATCGGGATGGGGACCATCCCAACAACATAGTTATAAGGGAAAATTATAGCATAGGAATGCTTAGTAAAATAGTGATGGAGGGGTTAAAAAATAAAAAAACTATTAATAAACTCACCTTAATCCACTTCAACGCGCAGCCTGGCATGTCTCCTTTCTTTTTTGAGGAAAAGAACCTGTGGTAAAGTCACTGCACTCATCACATGGTCCATCACATGGTCCATCATGAGCTCAGTGATGTCATGAAAGGTTCTTTAGCCAGGTCCTGAAAAAAGAAGAAATAAGAGGAGATCGGCTATGCGATCAAGTGGATGAGGTGAGTTAAATTTGTTTATTTTTTTTAACCCCTCAATGGACATTTTACTAAGCATTCTGTCTTAAGATTGCTAATATTTTCCCTCATAACCATGTTATAAGGGAAAATATTAAAATCTACACTACACCGATCCCAAACCCGAAGTTCTGTGAAGAAGTCTGGGCTCGGGTCTGGATACCAAACATGCGATCTTTGCAAAACACATTAAAACGCTTCGCACTCACACAGAAATCGTGCAGTTTTCTGCAATGCACCCACATCTTGTCCGATCCTCACACACAGCGCACGTGTGAAAGAGGCCTTAGACAGATAAAAAGTCCTGCATACAGTACTTTTTTTCCCCGTCTTATGGATTTCTGACGGAAATGACTCAAATCCGTTTTTTTGCAGGATCCAATTTTGTTGTTTTATATATTTAATATGGAAATAAAACATAATGGGGCAGATTTACTAATCCTGTAGGTCTGCTTTCCAGACCTTTCTAGGGGCTGATGGCAGCATGGTGGCAATAGAGGGATGGCATAGGAGTAGTCGAGAGGATGAGAGTGGTGGGGTGGCAATGAAGGTAGTCTTAGTCCTCATGGTGGGTAACCCTGCTCCAGTGCTCTCCTAGGCCGTAAGAGCATCGACGTGGAAGGGTGCCAGTCTTCTTCCCCTTGGGTCACACCCTCGACTTCCAGGTCTCCTGTATGGAGGTAGCTAGGGGATGACTAGGATGACCAGGTTTTCTTGATTATAATAAAATAAAGTCTCTCCTTTACTGAATAGATGAGGGGGTTCTCACAAAAAATAATTGCAGTAAGCATAGCTCTCAAGTATTACACAGAGTAGGCTTTTCCCGAGGACTGTTTATAGGAGGTAGCTATGATGGTTCCTCCATAAATCTCTCTTTGTAGATACTAGAACTCTTCATAATTGGCCAAAGTAGAGCAATTACTCTGAATATTTCTCTGAAATCCAACTGTATGGTGCCGTCCTAGAGCGAATGGCTAGGCTGTCTCAGTAGTGTTCGGGCATCAGAAGAATTATAACCCAAACCATATGCAGTAAAGTCTAAACCCTTATGCATGTATTACCTTTAGTGACTTTGTCCAAGCATAGCCTTTAACCCTTGAAGGACCTTGCGAATTTCTGTTTTTCACGTTTTTGTTATTCACTCCCTGGCTTCCCATAACTTTTTTTCTTTTTCTCTTCACATAGCATTATAATGGTTTGTTTTTTGTGGGATAAGTTGTACTTTCTAATGGCACCATTTAACTAACCACTACAGGACCGCCTAACGCACGGATGCGTCGGGCGGGCGGTCCTGTAGTTCTGGGTTGACGCGTCGGCTCGTTCACAGTGCCGCGCGTCTCAGGAGTTGTGCTACAGCCTGCCAGCGATGATCAATCGCTGGCAGGCTGGAGATGCGAAATAAATCGCATCAAACAGGAATATCAGGCGCTGTTTTGTTAACAGCATCTGATATACCTGCTACCTGGTCCTCTGGTGGTCCCATTTGCAGGGATCGACCACCAGAGAACCAGGTAGCTATGTAAAGTTGCACCAAACACTACACTAACCCCCCCCCTCACTTATTAACCCCTTGTTAACCCCTTGATCACCCCATCTAGATTCCCTGATCACCCCCCTGTCACTGATCACCCCCCTGTCACTGATCACCCCCCTGTCACTGATCACCCCCCTGTCATTGATCACACCCCTTGTAAGGCTCCATTCAGACGTCCATATGTGTTTTGCGGATCCGCGGATTCATGGATCCGCGGATCTGATCCACGGATCCGCGGATCCGCAGATCCTGAAAACACGGACACCGGCAATGTGCTTTCCGCATTTTGCAGATCCGCACATTGCCAGAACTATATAGAAAATGCAATTGCGGACAAGAATAGGACATGTTCTATATTTTTGCGGAACGGAAGTGCAGACCCGGAAGCGCGGATCCGTAATTCCGGATCCGAGCGGGACAAAGTCTGTCCCCATAGAAATGAATGGGTCCGCAATTCCGTTCCGCAAACAGAATTGCGGACGTGTGAATGGGGCATAAGGGTCCCTTATCACCGCCAGTTAGTTAGCTACTTGTTAGGTAGTTATCGCCCAGCCCACTGCACCGCAGTCACTGACTTTGGCACAGATTTTTTCATCCACATTGATCGATGCGAATGAAAAAATCAGTGGCGTTCATTTTCATTTATTTTTTTCAGCCCAGAGGCTGAACGGAAAAAAAATCTCATTACCCGTATGCTCAATATAAGGAGAATCGCAGAAACTCCTAATGCTGGCCATACGTGTAATGATTGCGGAGACCCTCAAATGCCAGGGCAGTACAAACACCTCACATGTGACCCCATTTTAGAAAGAAGACACCCCAAGGTATTCGCTGAGGGGTATGGTGAGTTCATGTAAAATTTTATTTTTTGTCACAAGTTAGTGGAATATGAGACTTTGTAAAAAAAATATATATATATCACTTTCCGCTAACTTGTGCCAAATTTTTTTTTTTTCTTTGAACTCGCCATGCCCTTCACAGAATACCTTGGGGTGTCTTCTTTCCAAAATGGGGTCACTTGTGGGGTATTTATACTGCCCTGGCATTTTAGGAGTCCTAAAGCGTGAGAATCCAAATGCGTAAAAATGCCCTGTGAAATCCTAAAGGTACTCATGGGAATTTGGGCCCCTTTGCGCATCTTGGCTGCAAAAAAATGGCAGACATGTGATATCGCCGTACTCAGGAGAAGTAGGGCAATGAGTTTTGGGGTGTATTTTTATATATACCCATACTTTGTGTGAGAAATATCTCTGTAAACGACAACTTTTTAAATTTTTTTATACAAAGTTGTCAATTTACAAAGATATTTCTCTCATTGGTATCTGTAAAAATACACCCCAAAACACATTGCCCTACTTCTCCTGAGTACGGCGATACCACATGAGTGACACTTCTTTGCAGCCAAGATGCGCAAAGGGGCCCTAATACCAATGAGTACCTTTAGGATTTCACAGGGCATTTTTACACATTTGGTTTCTCACGCTTTAGGGCCCCTAAAATGCCAGGGCAGTATAAATACCCCACAAGTGACCTCATTTTGGAAAGAAGACACCCGAAGGTATTCCGTGAGGGGCATGTCGAGTTCACAGAATTATTATTTTTTGGCACAAGTTAGCGGAAATTGATTTTTTTTTTTTTTTGTTTTCTACAAAGTCTCATATTCCACTAACTTGTGACAAAAAATAAAATTTTACATGAACTCACCATACCCCTCACGGAATACCTTGGTGTGTCTTCTATCTAAAATGGGGTCACATGTGGGGTATTTATACTGTCCTGGCATTTTAGGAGCCCCTAAAGCGTGAGAAGAAGTCTGGAATCCAAATGCGTAAAAATGCCCTGTGAAATCCTAAAGGTACTCATTGGAATTAGGGCCCCTTTGCACACCCAGGCTGCAAAAAAGTGTCACTCATGTGGTATCGCCGTACTCAGGAGAAGTAGGGCAATGTGTTTTAGGGTGTATTTTTTTATATACCCATACTTTGTCTGAGAAATATCTCTGTAAACGACAACTTTTAAAAAATTTTATACAAAGTTGACAATTTACAGAGATATTTCTCTCACCCAACATGGGTATATGTCAAAGACATGTAGAACAATAAATTTAGAGAAAATTTTATATAGCAATGTATTTTTTTTTTTTTATGTACAACAGAAAGTGAAAAATTTCATTTTTTTTGCAAAAATGTCGTTAAATTTGTATTAATAGCAAAAAAAGTAAAAATGTCAGCAACAATGAAATACCACCAAATAAAAGCTCTATTAGTGAGAAGAAAAGGAGGTAAAATTCATTTGGGTGGTAAATTGCATTACGGAGCAATAAACGGTGAAAGTAGTGTAGTGCAGAATTGTAAAAAGTGGCCTGGTCATTAAGGGTGTTTAAGCTAGGGGGGCTGAGGTGGTTAATATTGCATGTGATATAGTGGGGAGCTGGGAAAAAATTCCAAATGGGGTGGATCTGGATTTTTTTTTAATTCTGCCACAGTTTATGGTGTTTTTTATAGTGTTCTCTATGCAATATTGACCTGTTACCTGCATTCTCCATGTAAGTACGATTACAAAGACACTTGTATAATTTTTATTGTGTTTTAATACTGAAAACAAAATAAAAACCTTGAACAAAATTATTATTTTTTCATTGTCATATTCTGACCCCTAGTTATGTGTACAGAGCTGTATAGTAACATAGTAACATAGTATAAAAGACCGAAAAAAGACATTTGTCCATCCAGTTCGACCTGTTTCCTACAAGTTGATCCAGAGGAAGGCAAAAAACCTGTGAGGCAGAAGCCAATTTTCCCCACTTACGGGGAAAAAATTCCTTCCCGACTCCATTAAGGAAATCAGAATAACTCCCTGTATCAACGACCCCACTCCAGAAATACATCCAGGCCCCTCTTGAATTCCTTTAATGTACTCACCATTACCACTTCCTCAGGCAGAGAGTTCCATAGTCTCACTGCTCTTACCGTAAAGAATGCTCTTCTATGTTTGTGTACAAACCTTCTTTCCTCCAGACGCAGAGGATGTCCTCTCGACACAGTCACAGTCCTGGGGATAAATAGATGATGGGACAGATCTCTGTACTGACCCCTTATATATTTACACATAGTTATTAGATCTCCCCCCAGTCGTCTTTTTTCTAAGGTGAATAACCCTAATTTTGATAACCTTTCAGGGTACTGTAGTTGCCCCATTCCAGTTATTACTTTAGTTGCCCTCCTCTGAACCCTCTCCAGCTCTGCTATGTCTGCCTTGTTCACAGGAGCCCAGAACTGTACACAGTGCTCCATGTGTGGTCTGACTAGTGATTTGTAAAGTGGTAGGACTATGTTCTCATCACGGGCGTCTATGCCCCTTTTGATGCAACCCATTATCTTATTGGCCTTGGCGGCAGCTGCCTGACACTGGTTTTTGTAGCTTAGTTTGCTGTTTATAAAAATTCCTAGATCCTTTTCCATGTCAGTGTTACCAAGTGTTTTACCATTTAGTATGTATGAGTGACTTGCATTATTCCTTCCCATGTGCATAACTTTACATTTGTCAGTGTTAAACCTCATCTGCCACTTATCTGCCCAAGCCTCCAATCTATCCAGATCCCTCTGTAGCAGAAAACTGTCCTCTTCAGTGTTAATTACTAATATATGAGAGCTAATTTTGCTATCTGTACTTTTCAATGATACCATTTTGAAGTGCGACTTTTTGATCGCTTTTTATTAAATTTTGGGGGGACGTGAAGTTACAAAAAATGGCCAATTGGCCATTTAGAATTTTTTTGTATATTATAAATATTGTTATATTTTAATAGTAGTCTTTTTTTATTGTTTATTTTTTTGATTACAGGGAAAGGGGGCGGATTTGAACTTTTATATTTTGTTTAAAAAAAAAATGTTTACTTTTTTTTAAGTTACCCTAGATGACTATAACTGGCAACCATTAGATTGCCAATTGTGTTATGTGATGGTTATATATCCATCAAAGAACACACCATTTACTAATACTATATACTAATACAGTACTGCCACCTGCTGGCCTGTATTGGTATATATCTGGTTGAGGCTCCTAGCCATCACTAGTATATTACAGCTTCCCCGGTCTCAGCTGAGGAAAACTGTTGCAGGAACACATAACTCTTGCTTCTACACCACTCAGATGCTGTGGTCACATTTGACCGGGGCATCTGAAGGGTTAAATGTATGCGATCAGCGTAGGTGTGCGACAGAGGTTGCCAAGGGGGTTAAATGCTCCTCAACTGTCTGCAACAATTCAATGCATTTTTCCTTTGAAAGTTAGTTCCCAGCAGAAGTTGCTTTTCTGGCAGCTTTCACTTACAGAAATGGTATCTTCCTGGAGAAGGGTTCTGTGTTGGCCTACTTGGCAGTAGCACACACCAAACCAGTCTTGTGTCTGGCTTGCTTACCAAAAGACTCTGTAGCCAGGGAAAACAAGTCCAGACCACTACCCAGCCACTATTACTAAGAACTCCCAGTTAACTATTTCCTACCTATACTCAGCCTGTGCCTGTGGAACTACTGCAAGTGCCACTGCCTTCTCAAACAGCTGATCAGTGGGGGTCCTGTTTTTCTAAAAGTAGATGTACCAGTTTGCACCAGAAATACCATAATTGAGTCAAGTTGCAACACATTATGCCAAAATTTGGCACACTTTGTGACAATGTTTAGGAACCCACCTGTGCACCCTGTGTTCTAGCTGCCTACATCTACCACTAGAATGTACTAAGACGCTTACTGCTCTTTGTCTTCAATAAAAAGGCACTATGCAGTCAGCTGCACACCTAGCACTTTTAAATCTGTCTATGCAGAAGAGTCATAGCATTTTATGTGAAGAACAGTGCTGTAGTCCCTACTATGATATCATAAGGTATTAATTAGCATAGAATTATGGAGCTAAAATTACATGATGTTAAAAGAAGAATTACTTTAAATTCCGAAAGAAATTGTAGTCTTCAAACCACTATACCATGCTCTCCAGTTGTTGCAAAACTACAACTCCCAACATGCCCAGTCTTCCTACAGCTATCAGCCTACAGCAGGGCATGGTGGAAGCTGGAGAGCCACAGGTTGGCCAGCCCTGCTATACAGTGTCTAGTAGTCCACACAATATTATTTCTCTTGCTATAGAATATTATGCTCTAGAGCTGCTGTTCCTATATAAGCATAGCCATTTTTAAGTAAATAAAGAGAATTATTTGTGATCGTTCTGTCACACAATTTGTGTACAATTATATACAGAAAGCCCATGCCTTCAGGGTCTACTTGGATTGGTAGAGAATGGAGAGACACTACTGCAGTTAGATAAAAATGCCAATGCAAGGAACCACTAGACAGAAACTATTTACATGCTATGTCCACCTTTGCAACCTAATCTATGTTATTGCTCTATTGCATCTAAAAATAAATAAATTAAAGATTGTGCGGAAGGTTACATAGTAGCCACTGTGTATCTATGAAAGCAGCCCCATGTTATACACTATTCATTGTATGCAGCTTCTTTCCTGTGGGGCCGCAACCCCTTATCCCTCCCCAAGTTCACCCTGTCCCTGAGTCTTGGGCCCTGTTCTGTGCGTCAGTTGAGTGCAGGGCTGCTTGTCTGTAGACGGCAGTGAGCAGGAGAGTGCTATAAGTCCAGTCTGGCAGCATGAGGAGACCAGATATGATGGAGAATTTGTCACCCCAAATTTTAATTTTTTTTTGCAACTTTTTAAATGCCACTGCTCATAAACCTAGGCGCAACTATCGTTTCGCCGAACTAGCTACTTTCTGAAAAGGGGCGGGGGGCAGAGTGTGGGCAGGGCCATCTATCAGAGTTCTCACCGTTTACGCCAGTTTTCTGGCAAAAATGATGACTGAAATCTATTCATTTTAGGCGCATGGACTTCCAGAGAATACGGCTAATTTATGAAGTGGCGTGCAGCTTGTCATAAATTAAGCGCATCCTGTGATGGCAGAGGGGACATCAAAGTCTTTGATAAATTTCTTCCATAATTTACAGCGGTTGGATCAAGCCAGCCCCTGAGGTGTAGGTTGGTGGCTGGTTCTTTCACTGGCTAGGCTCTACACCTCTCTGCATCTTTGAGTCCAGACTGTAAAGCACATGGACTTTATAACAAGATTTATTCTTGCTAAATAATGCGTCTTATAGTCTGAAAAATATGGTATATAGGGATCAAAGCTCAGAACTTGATGCTCAATATCTGCTGCCTACTTGGAGAATTGTGATGGTTTCAGTGGCTAAAGTACAGAAGGTAAAATCTGTATCCAGTAGCCTCCACTAGCAGCAGACATGTGAATTTTTACTGAAATCTAAAAAGGGGGATATGGCACTCAAACTCTGGAGTACTAAACCACAATCAATCTAATTTAATATACATATATTAAAACATACATATAGTACGTACATCCCACATAAAATATATTCAATCCAAATCTTCAATTCAATGTACCCAAACCAATATAAAACAATAACAGTAAAAATTAATAGAATTACTAAAACAACTAAATTCATATATAGAAGGGCGAGTTTGGCATGGACACGTAGTTCATCACAATTGTTCTTGTTATACCCTGAATCGTCCCGTGTCTATTGGATTTGATATATGACCTCTTGTATTCAGATCATTCCCATCAGGATTTAGCAGCCTTTGCAGCAATTAGTGCGGATATCGATAATGTATCAGAGCATTGGTGGCGTCCCACCATTAAAAGCAAATCCTCCTCCTACCTTTATACGATCGCTTGTGTTCGATCCCTTACCATGCCTTCTAAGCCATCTCCACCGCACTTTACTTCATATTATTATCACGTCTTATGCAGTCGGGCTATCCAGCTGGTTTAGCTACGCCCTGGCGTCTCCTCGTGTATGCGCCCTGCCGTCTCCTCATATATCGGAGTAATTTCCACTTTAAATCACGCTCCAGATTGGCCAATCTTTCAGTCTTTAGTGCGCACTTAAAATCCTAGTGTCACGGAGGTTAGGATAATGTCCCCAAACGCGTTTCGAGGTCTCTTATATAACTGATATATAAACCATCAAAAAGTGTGGTGATAAGAAAGCAGGATGCGCTCATACCCATATGCAGTTGTGCATTTCTATAGGGGAGCACATCCTGCACTTGTAGTCCGTTGCTAAAGGCAATCACCAGCAAAAAATGCATACAATGGATGATGCCAGCAACGGACTACAAGTACCACAATGGACATCCTACATAAGATGAAATTTAGCAAGAATTCAAAACAAACAAGAATTTTGTTGTTAAAAATTGAGCATTTTTGTTGTTAAAAAAGGAGCATTAGGACGACTTTAACATCAGTGTGAGGGTTTAGTGTGACGGCAGTGTGCACCTATCTCTGGTTCTGTGTTTGTTTTGAATTCTTGCCACATCCACATAAATTTCATCTTATGTAGGATGTCCATTGTGGTACTTGTAGTCCGTTGCTGGCATCATCCATTGTATGCATTTTTTGCTGGTGATTGCCATTAGCAACGGACTACAAGTGCAGGATGTGCTCCTATAGAAATGCACAACTGCATATGGGTATGAGCGCATCCTGCTTTCTTATCACCACATTTTTTGATGGTTTATATATATATATATATATATATATATATATGTACGGAGGTGTATAAACTCCAATTTAAATGTGCCTGTTTCTCATCTTCAGGTCACATTTGGGTGCACCTGCTAGGCTTTGGGCTATATCAGTCAGTCTTGGGTAGGGCTCATAGACACCTCCCACCTCCCATTGCAAGCATGGCTACATGCTGGAGGTAACAGAGGAGATGTTTGTGAGTCGTCCTAATGCTCCTGTAATTGCCCACTGGCCCCTGATATCGCCCATATGGCGCAGGTAGGTGAGTGTTAGGGCCCTTGGGCTACTTGAGAGACCTTGACGCTGGTGCCCGAGGCTTAAGACATGTCCTCCTAGTAGGATATGTCGAACTAACCTCTCAATTTTTAACATCAGTGTGAGGGTTTAGTGTGACGGCAGTGTGCACCTATCTCTGGTTCTGTGTTTCTCTTATATAACTGACCTCTTCCTCAGCACTTGTTTTTTGCAGGACAAGTTGTACTTTCTAATGGCATCATTTAATATTGCATAAGTTTTAGTGGGAAGCTGGAAGCAAAATTCCAAATGGGGCTGAAGTGGAAAAATAAACTATGGGTTTTGTTTTTATGGGATTCACTATGCGGTAAAACTGACTAGTGCTCTTCATTCTCCATGTCAGTATGATTACGGTGTTACCACATATGTATAGTTTTTTTGTGTTTTAATACAAAAAAAAACAACTGTTTTATTGCCATATTCAGACCCCCATAACTTTTTAATAGTTACATCTAAAGAGCTGCCATTTACTATATGGGATACATTTTTTATATTTTAATAATACAGTTGTTTTCTTACGCGGCAATGCTTATAATTAGGGATGAGGAATTGATTTCAGATGAAACAGCTGAAGTCAATTCAAATAAAACTTAGTTTCAATACTGTATGGTGCGATCACTCCATACAGTATTAAAATGTATTTGCGCCGATGACCCGAAGTTATTACTTGCGAAGTCTCGCTAGACTTGCGTAATAATTTCAGAAATTGGTTTATACTGTAAAAAAACATTTTTAGAACTCGGGTTCGGTTCCAAGGTGCCACTTGAAACCGAACCCAAGTTTGGGAAATGTTTTTTTCGAACAGGTATATTTAATCTATTGCATTTAATGTTTCTGTGTGTCGTTAAAAGATATAGATAGTATCCCCCATAACAGTGACCTCTACAGCACCCAGTCTCCCATCCCTTAACACTGACTGACCCCCCCATAGTGCCCTTAACTTTAAAATGGGACCTCAACAGGAGCCCATCCCCTTAACTTTGACCTTCACAACAGCCCTTCCCTTTAACAGTGAGTTTCACCTCAGGGGCCCGCCCCCCTTAACAGTGACCTCCACAGTACCCTGCTGCATTAACAGTGACCTTGACAGCATTTGCCCCTTTAATAGTGGCCCCTGCCCCCTTAACAGTGACCTCCACAGTGTCCACCCATTTAACAGTGACCTCCACAGCCCTTTAATGCTAGGGCTACACGACAACATGTATCGCACGCATTAGGACGACTTTAACATCAGTGTGAGGGTTTAGTGTGACGGCAGTGTGCACCTATCTCTGGTTCTGTGTTTGTTTTGAATTCTTGCCACATCCACATAAATTTCATCTTATGTAGGATGTCCATTGTGGTACTTGTAGTCCGTTGCTGGCATCATCCATTGTATGCATTTTTTGCTGGTGATTGCCATTAGCAACGGACTACAAGTGCAGGATGTGCTCCCTATAGAAATGCACAACTGCATATGGGTATGAGCGCATCCTGCTTTCTTATCACCACATTTTTTGATGGTTTATATATATATATATATATATATATATATATATACTGGAGGTGTATAAACTCCAATTTAAATGTGCCTGTTTCTCATCTTCAGGTCACATTTGGGTGCACCTAGGCTTTGGGCTATATCAGTCAGTCTTGGGTAGGGCTCATAGACACCTCCCACCTCCCATTGCAAGCATGGCTACATGCTGGAGGTAACAGAGGAGATGTTTGTGAGTCGTCCTAATGCTCCTGTAATTGCCCACTGGCCCCTGATATCGCCCATATGGCGCAGGTAGGTGAGTGTTAGGGCCCTTGGGCTACTTGAGAGACCTTGACGCTGGTGCCCGAGGCTTAAGACATGTCCTCCTAGTAGGATATGTCGAACTAACCTCTCAATTTTTAACATCAGTGTGAGGGTTTAGTGTGACGGCAGTGTGCACCTATCTCTGGTTCTGTGTTTCTCTTATATAACTGACCTCTTCCTCAGCACTTGTTTTTTGCAGGACAAGTTGTACTTTCTAATGGCATCATTTAATATTGCATAAGTTTTAGTGGGAAGCTGGAAGCAAAATTCCAAATGGGGCTGAAGTGGAAAAATAAACTATGGGTTTTGTTTTTATGGGATTCACTATGCGGTAAAACTGACTAGTGCTCTTCATTCTCCATGTCAGTATGATTACGGTGTTACCACATATGTATAGTTTTTTTGTGTTTTAATACAAAAAAAAACAACTGTTTTATTGCCATATTCAGACCCCCATAACTTTTTAATAGTTACATCTAAAGAGCTGCCATTTACTATATGGGATACATTTTTTATATTTTAATAATACAGTTGTTTTCTTACGCGGCAATGCTTATAATTAGGGATGAGGAATTGATTTCAGATGAAACAGCTGAAGTCAATTCAAATAAAACTTAGTTTCAATACTGTATGGTGCGATCACTCCATACAGTATTAAAATGTATTTGCGCCGATGACCCGAAGTTATTACTCGCGAAGTCTCGCTAGACTTCGTAATAATTTCAGAAATTGGTTTATACTGTAAAAAACATTTTTAGAACTCGGGTTCGGTTCCAAGGTGCCACTTGAAACCGAACCCAAGTTTGGGAAATGTTTTTTTCGAACGGGTATATTTAATCTATTGCATTTAATGTTTCTGTGTGTCGTTAAAAGATATAGATAGTATCCCCCATAACAGTGACCTCTACAGCACCCAGTCTCCCATCCCTTAACACTGACTGACCCCCCATAGTGCCCTTAACTTTAAAATGGGACCTCAACAGGAGCCCATCCCCTTAACTTTGACCTTCACAACAGCCCTTCCCTTTAACAGTGAGTTTCACCTCAGGGGCCCGCCCCCCTTAACAGTGACCTCCACAGTACCCTGCTGCATTAACAGTGACCTTGACAGCATTTGCCCCTTTAATAGTGGCCCCTGCCCCCTTAACAGTGACCTCCACAGTGTCCACCCATTTAACAGTGACCTCCACAGCCCTTTAATGCTAGGGCTACACGACAACATGTATCGCACGACATTTTGTCTCAACAATTTTTATAATGATAGGCTATGGTGTCGAACTGCGACATGTCTGATACTGTCTGCTGAGCTGTGTATCTAATCCTATCCTGTGTGATACTGTCTGCTGTGTATCTAAGTGTATTGTCTGATACTGTCTGGTGAGCTGTGTAGCAGTCGCAGCATGTCACATGTCGCAGTGCAGACTATCATTATAAAAATTGTCATGAGACACCGGTCCTCATGTAGCCCTAGCCTAAATCTGACCTACAGCAGTGAAAAAAAATGGCTGGGTTGTTATGGAAACCTGGAGTAAAACTGTGTGTATGTGGAGACTAAGGGCCTGCAAGCTTCTATTGGCTGATAAGAGACATGTGAATGTGTGTATGGCAGTTGGGATATGAAGAGAAAGACTTGCAGGCTTGTATTGGCTAATGCACGTCATGTTTTGAGAATATCTCAGGAACAGTCTAAAACCTTCCTGGACACCTGATGTACTTGTGTGCCAAATTTGGTGAAGATCGATTTTGGTCACGCATAAAAAATAGACAGACATCGGGACAGACAGACAGAAACTCATTTTTATAATATAAGAGATAATATATAATATTTATGGATCCACTTTTGTCACATCTGTCCTTAGAATATCCAAGTGGACAGCAGCATTTTTCTTCATAAGTCTATGTTTGGAAGGAAAAGAACAATGTATACCAACACCAAATCCTTGTCACAACTGTAAAGGGTGGTGAAGGAGTATCATGGTTTGGGGCTGCTTTGCTGCCTCACAGCATAGGCGCCTTGAGATCATTAAGGGAATAATGAATTCTAAGGTGTAAAAATATATTTTACAAGAGAATGTAAGGGCAGCAGTCCATGGCCTCAAGCTGAAGAGACATTGGAATAATGCTTGTAACTAGACAATTACTTAAAGCACAGTAAAGTACTTTAGTAATTCAACTAAAGACTGGTTGAAAAGAAACTCTGTGTCTTGGAATGGCCACATCAGAGTCCTGACTCGAAGAGATCTGTGCACTCATGGCACCCTAGAAATCGTGATGAATTGAAATACATTTGCAGGGTGGAATGATCCAAATTTTTCCCTCAACATTGTACAAATAGTATTTACAGGAAATGCTTTGTGGAGTTGATTGCTGTTAAAGAAGACTATACAGGCTATTAAATTGAATTGTACTTATTTTTTTCCTGCCCTGTGGATGTGGGCAAATTAAAGTCTTTGTGGCACTTGTGGTCTGCTGCGGGCATCCTCCACTGTATGCATTTTTTGCTGGGGATCGCCCTTAGCAACAGACCACAAGCGCAGTATCTGCTCCCCCAAGCATAAATGCACAACTGCATTTGGGGTTGAGCATTTCCTGCCTTTTTAAACCACGTATTTTTATCATTTAAATTGTATATTTATATCTGGAGGTGTATAAACTCCAATTTAAATGCGGCTTAATTACCATCCATAGGCAGCATTTAGGTGCACCTGTGAGGCCTGCAATATATCAGCCAGCCATGGGTAGGACTCTAAGCCTCTTCCCTCCTCTCATTGTATGTGTGGTTAGTCACACTGGAGAGAACTGGGAGCTGTTTGCTGTGGGTCGGACCTTACGCTGCTGTAATTTGTCCACTGGCTCCTGGTACGACTCTTACGGTACAGGTAGGTTTAGCTTTGTTTTGCCTGATAAAGCTGTAAGCATTACTACTTAACGCTCAATAGCACACAGACTAGGACATAAATAATAAAGCAAAACAATCACTTTATTTAATAATAGAATTATGGTTAATAGTAATAAAAGTTATCAATATACAACTATGACTATTCTGACAATCATGAGTAAGTGAGAGTAAAGCACCAATTCATCACCAGATATTGTAGCATCACCCATTGCCCATGGATTGGGGAATTCCAACAATCAGCAAGGGGAAGAATCTGAGAACAGCGCAAGGCATGTCTGCCGCATCTTCAACGAATCCCAGATCCCCTTGGAAACTCCCAATTTTATAAGCGATATGATTTCATATTGGGAAGTGCGTGATCATATTTGGTTGTTCATGCGCAGAGAGAAAATTCTTTATTATAAGAAAGAGAAGTCTTATTATGACTATGAACTTATTATGAACACTTCATGTGTTCATGCACAATAACTTGTTTTTCTGACTTGTGATAATACCTGAGATTCTTCTTTGTTTTTCTGAATTACAATACCCTCAGTACTTTTCCACTTTTATACACGGCTATACTAACTAAGGTTTCATGACTACTTGAGTGTCAATCACCATTATTCCACTCAGTCTTATACATTCGTATCACATTTGCATTACAAGTGTTAGGTCCCGTGCCACTTGAGGATATACTGGCTAAAGTCTCATTTTTAACATCAGTGTGAGGGTTGAGTCAGATATTACTGTTTGCATCCACCACGATAGTGCACCTATTCTTGTAACTATTTTTTCTATATATCATTCCACATCCACACATTTTACCATCTGGTGTAGGATGTCTTTGTGGCACTTGTGGTCTGCTGCGGGCATCCTCCACTGTATACATTTTATGCTGGGGATCGCACTTAGCAACCGACCAAAAGCGCAGTATCTGCTCCCCCAAGCATAAATGCACAATTGCATTTGGGGTTGAGCATTTCCTGCCTTTTGAGACCACATATTTTTGTCATTTAGTTTCAGATAAGGGAGTTAGGTATCTTCGCTCCCTTGGTTCTACTAGGCGGAGCCTGCCGGACTTGGTTCTACTAGGCGGAGAGTGCCCTTGTTCTCCTGGGTGTCTCCATCTCCCAGGTTGTATCGCTGGCCAATCACAGCGCAGACCTTCATAGGAAGAAGGAGACGCCCAGGAGAACAAGGGCAGGCTCCGCCTAGTAGAACCAAGTGAGCGAAGTTACCGGAGCCAATACCGGGAGAACGAAGCGGCGCCCAGGGATAATAGTAAGTGCAGGGAGATCCCTGGGCGCCACTCTCCATGTCAGCATACTTAGTTCATATTTTTTTCCCTGATGAAAGGTCCTCTTTAAATATATATTTGGTGTGACCTCCCTTTGCCTTCAAAACACAATCACTTCTTCTAGGTACATTTGAAGGAACTCGGCAGGGAGGTAGTTCTAATCATCTTGGAGAAATAACCACAGATCTTCTATGGATGTAGGCTTGTTCACATCCTTCTGTCTCATTTCAGGTAATACATGGAAAGCAGACACACGTAAATTAATGGCTGTTCTGTGTCCTCTGACTCTTTCTCAAGCCACAACCTGTGAAAGCAATCGAGACTATAGTGAAAGTCCAGCCAGCCTCTGAAACATCTGAATAGACCAAATGAGCTAGAAGGTTTTCATGTAGGAGCTGGGGTAAACGCAGGCCCGAGGCCCTTCCTCTTCACCTGCAACACAGCTTTTGGCCTGCATAAGATTTCAATATAAAGGTGATATCATAGGACAAGGGGACGGAGTTGTGAGCGCAAGGTTGTGTTATCGGCAGCAACCAAAGAGGCGGGCTTGGGCTCTTGGAACAGCCAGGCTTTAGCTCTTTGAAATATTGCTAACGTCCCCATTATATCTGGGGTATGGTATTCATCCCTTTTTGGTTCGGACACAATTGGTAAGGGGCAGTTCAGGGATAGAGAGGGCAGGTTCGAGGACAAGGAGGCCCCACCATAAGGGGCCGTCCTTGGGCTGAGCTTACTTAGGGGTTAAAACAGGGAGAGATACTCCCCCCCTTCCCTACCACACTCGAGTATATACCTACATACTCTGATCAGTATTTGTGTACCCCCATTAGGGTGAACTGCACCCTGTTTCTGTGTGTCCGCTCCATTTTACTATATCATCTTTATCGTCGAGAAACCGCATTTAATGTTTGTTGTGTGTATCTTTGGTGACATTTGCCACCCTATTAATTAATTTTATTAAAAGCTAAGTTTTAGCAGTAAGGATTCTCTATGATTACTATGAACACTTTGCGCCTCCTTTGCTTATTGTTCAAAGTTCATTTTCTGGACGTTAAAAGCAATGATAAAGCTAACAAAGGTATGTTCTGAGTGATAATTGAGGAAACTAGAGTGCATTAGCATTTGCTACAGGAGTTTTCTCATAATGATTAATCAATATGTCCACTAGATAATGCTAGTCACTGCAGGGGAAGTGTCTGGCCAATCGTTCTGAAAGGGGTTATCCCTGATTAGTCAACCCCTTTTATTAAGTTCATCTTCTGTCACAAAGCTTCACTTTGGCACTTTCTGTTCCTTATTGTTTAACAAATCCATTTACTACAAAAAAAGGTGGAAGTAGTCCTGTATAAGGGATTTTCCTATCCTTAATAAGCAACTAATACAGAAAGAGTGAGTCATTTACAAACAGTGCAAAAAGAAACTGTGATCTAACTTTGGGGCTGGACTAAATAAAATGAAGGTTAATGAAGAATGCTGAGAACTCCAAAGTGGAAAAAAAATTAACCAGGTTTAACCACTCGTGAAATTGGTCCTGACAAATAAGGCCTTCTTTGGAAAGTAACTTTTACATATTCAGTTTAGATATAATTACAAATATAACATCATAGTGATTTTCTAAGAATAGGATTAGTGGAGGATTTGATGATTTTAATTTTTAAGCTAAGACTACATGGCAGACTGCCAAGAAATGCTGTTTTAACTTTGATTTAACACTGTAAACTACCTAGTAGGCCAAATAGTTATGCTATACAATAGCAATGCTATTCCAAGGTTACTATACCTTTATCTGACAGCCATGTCCAGGACAACTGAAAATACATGATGTAGAAGCATTGCTACAGAAATATAAGGCTCTGTTTGCAGTGACCCTGTGGATCACTGCTAAAGATTATTTGATAAAATTTGAATGCCATGACAATGTTAAAAGCACGTATCTCTCTATGCATTATGCAAATAGTTGTGTATGGACAACAAACAGTTAACACTAACCGTCTGGGTTACGTTGCCGTGGAGATTGGTTGGTCCTACTTACTCTGGTTAGTTAGAGTGTGTAGTCAGAGAAGCAACAGTCAAGATATATATGTGTGTGCTCCCGCTAAGTAGGCTTAACCCTTTCCTGACCAGCACCGTAATAGCAGGGCGCTGGAGGAAGTGACTTCCCGACCGGCCATACTGCTACGGCGCACTGATCGGGTGGATGCAGGAGCTGTGCCCACCAGATCAGCAGCAGGGGTCTGGCAGTCACTGATAGTCAGACCCCTGCTGTATGTGCTGGCATTGGTAAAAACACTGATGCTGGCACATTAACCCTGGCTGTGCCGTGTGCGGGGTTTGTGGAGGGAGATCTATCTCTCCCCATCCCAATCGGGCTGGGACGGCAGTCTGATGCCTTCCTTAGGCATCGTGGCTGCCTTCCTGTAAGGCCCCTTGCACACGACCGTATGCCCTCCGGGCAATATGTCCTGGAGCAGCATACATCGTGCGCACGGGAGTGCACAGTATCATAGGTTACTATGATGCTGTGCGCATCGGGCCGCCCGCGGGACTATTGTCCCGCACTCATAAGATCATAGTCCAGGACAATAGTCCCGCGGGCGGCCCAATGCGCACAGCATCATAGTAACCTATGATGCTGTGCGCTCCCGTGCGCACGATGTATGCCGCTCCGGGACATATGGACCGCTCATGGACTGTTTGTCTTGGAGGGCACATGGTCGTGTGCAAGGGGCCTAAGTCTGTGAGATCCAGCCCCCTTAATCAGACCACCAAAAGTTAAAAAAGGTTTTAAAAAAACGCCCTTTTTCCATAATTGTTAAAAAAAATCCTTTTTACATTCAGAATCCATTAGGGCAAAACTGATCAATTTTGGACTGCTTTTGAGAGCCAAAACGCTATGTAAAAGTAGCCTAAAACTTAACAAAAAAAAAATTAATAGACACACTGGGTATCTCTGCTTCTGTAACAACCTGCTCTGTACGTGAAATCCCCCAAGTGAATGCTGTAAAAAAAAAAAAAAACAGCTATTTCCTGGTCACCTTGCCTCACAAAAAGTGTAATACCAAGCAATCATACAGGTGCATACACCCCAAAATGGTACCAATAAAACCCACAAAAAATGAGAACCTATCTAAGACAATCACTCAAAAAATATTTATATAGAAGATATTTTTCTTGTCAAAAAAATTTACACAAAACGAAAATAAAAATAGACATATTAGGTATTGTCGCGTCTGTAACAACCCCGCCATAAAAATATCACATGATATACTTTGGCAGGTGAATGCTGTAAAAATAAATAAATAAAAACTGTGCCAGAACAGTCTTTTTTTTTTGTCACCTCGCCTTACTAAATGCATAATATCAAGTGATCAAAAAGTCATATGTACCCCAAAATGGTACCAATGAAAACGTCACCTCATCCCGCAAAAAATTAACCTTCACATAAGACAATTGCCCCAAAAATAAAAACCAATCGCACCCGTAAACCAATCCATCAAAAACCTGAACTGCAAAAGCCATATGGCGCTCCTTCCTTTCTGAGTCCTGCTATGTGCCCCCACAGTAGTTTACCACCAACATATGGGGTGTTGCCGTATTTAGGAGGAAAAGGGTAACAAATTATGGGGTACCTTTTCTCTTGTTACCCCTTGTGAAAATGAAAAATTTGGGGCTAAAGCAACATTTTATTACAAGAAATGAAACTTTATTTTAACCGCCAAGTATTTCTAAATTCCATAAAATGCTTATGAGGTAAAAAAAAAATGACCTTTATAAAATTATGCCAATATGAAGTAGACATATGGGGAATGATGACTTAGAACTATTTTATAAGGTATTACTATCTGTCTTAATAATAGAGCAATTTCAATTTCGAAATTGTGAATTTTTAAAAATTTTGGGTAAATTTGGGATTTTTCATAAATAAAGGTGAAATCTATTGAAATTTAACACTGTCATGAAGTACAATATGTCACAAGAAAACAATCTCAGAATGGTTTGGATAAGTAAAAGCGTTCCAAAGTTATTACCACATAAAGTGACATATTTTAGATTTGCAAAAAATGGCCTGGGCAGGAAGGCGAAAACCAGCCCGGAGTAGAAAGGGTTAAAGTGAAGCCTCATCCAGAAAACCCCATTATTATGACTTAAAGGCTATGTACACCTTTTGGGCATTTTTTAATTATTGCAATGTACTCATTAGAGATGAGCGAATCGAAGCTGACAAAGTGGAATTCGATCCGAATTTCAGGAAAAACTCGATTTGCACCGAAGACGAATTTCCTCGCGCTTCGTGGTAACAAGTCGCATTTTTTACTAAAATGGCTGCTGCACGTGTGAGGACATGGAGAAAGGAACTCTGGGAAGGCGGGATCACCCATACTGACATGCATGCAGCCAATTTGCAGCCAGCCCTGTGATTTCACAGCCTACTTAGTGCAGCGAGAAACGTGTCTGCAGGAGGTAGGGACAGTGATAGGAAAGACTTGATTGTGGTGAAAAAACAATTTATAAGTGCAGGGAAAAGGTAGGGAGGAATCGTTCCAGAGCATTTATGTAGAACGGGGTTTAGTAGGGGAGGTTACAAACTGGGCAATTGGAACAATTGTATTACACCTTGGTGCACTGACTGGGGATCCAAAATACCATTATACAGCTCTGTCATTCCAGCAAACCGTTCTTGTTATTGGGGTGCAAGTACTGTTTGATACAGCCATTAATAGGTTTTATTACAAGGAAATATTTCTACAGTACGTCTTATTTGCCCTTGTGCGGTGCAGTTATAGATTGTAAAGTCCTTTTTGCCATGTATTAGTGGCAAAAGAAAAATATATTTTCCCTTGTGCGGTGCAGTGATATATTCAAAAGCCCAGTTTGCCGTGTATTAGTGGCGAAATAAAACTATATCCGCTGTTCATCTTTGTACTTATCTGTTTTAAAGCATTTTGTGTTGTGTAGACAAAAATTAGGGTCTAATTGCCGTTCTGCGGTGAAGTAATATATTCTGAAGCCCAGTTTACTGTGTATTAGTGGCGAAATAAAAATGCATTCGCCATTCATCGTTGCACTTAACTGTTTTATAGCCTTTTGTGTTGTGTAAAAGTAGAAAAATTAGGGCCTAATTGCCGTTCTGCGGTGCAGTGATATATTCTAAAACCCAGTTTGCGGTGTATTAGTGGCGAAATAAAAATACATTCGCCGCTTATCGTTGCACTTATATGTTGAAAAGCCTTTTGTGTTTTGTAAAAGTAGAAAAAAAATGAGGGCCTAATTGCCGTTCTGCGGTGCATTGATATATTCTGAAGCCCTGTTTGCCGTGTATTAGTGGCAAAATAAAAATACATTCATCATTGCCCTTATCTGTTTTAACCACTTAAGCCCCCCTAGCTTAAACACCCTTAATGACCAGGCCACTTTTTACAATTCCGCACTACACTACTTTCACCGTTTATTGCTCCGTCATGCAACTTACCACCCAAATGAATTTTACCTCATTTTCTTCTCACTAATAGAGCTTTCATTTGGTGGTATTTCATTGCTGCTGACATTTTTACTTTTTTTGCTATTAATCAAAAATGACCGAAATTTTTACAAAAAAATGACATTTTTCACTTTCTGTTGTAAAATTTTTAAAAAAAAACTACATTTCTATATAAATTTTTCTCTAAATTTATTGTTCTACATGTCTTTGATAAAAAAAAAAGTCCAATAAGTGTATATTTATTGGTTTGGGTAAAAGTTATAGCGTTTACAAACTATGGTGCAAAAAAGTGAATTTCCGCATTTTGAAGCAGCTCTGACTTTCTGAGCACCTGTCATGTTCTTCAGGTGCTAGAATGTCAGGAAAGTATAAATACCCCCCAAATCACACCATTTTAGAAAGAAGACACCCCAAAGTATTCGCGGAGGGGCATGGTGAGTTCATGTATCATTTCATTTTTTTTCACAAGTTAGCGGAAAATGACACTTTCTGAGAAAAAAAAAAAAAAAGTTTCAATTTCTGCTAACTTCTGGCAAAAAAAAAAGAAATCTCAGACGGACTCACTATGCCCCTCAGTAAATACCTCGGGGTGTCTACTTTCCGAAAAGGGGTCATTTGTGGGGTGTGTTTACTGTTCTGGCATTTTGGGCGGGGCTAAATTGTGAGTCGCCATGTAAACCTAAAGGTACTCGTTGAATTTGGGCCCCATTGCGCATCCAGGCTGCAAAAAGTGTCACTTATGTGGTATCGCCGTACTCAGGAGAAGTAGGGCAATGTGTTTTGGGGTTTATTTTTACATATACCCATGTTGGGTGAGAGAAATATCTCTGTAAACTGACAACTTTGTATAAAAATTTTAAAAGTTGTCGTTTACAGAGATATTTTTCACACACAGTATAGGTATATATAAAAATACACCCCAAAACACATTGCCCTACTTCTCCTGAGTACGGCGATACCACATGTGTGACACTTTTTTGCAGCCTGGGTGCGCAAAGGGGCCCTAAAACCAATGAGTACCTTTAGGATTTCACAGGGCATTTTTACGCATTTGGATTCCAGACTTCTTCTCACGCTTTAGGGCCCCTAAAATGCCAGGACAGTATAAATACCCCACATGTGACCCCATTTTGGAAAGAAGACACCCCAAGGTATTCCGTGAGGGGTATGGTGAGTTCATGTAAAATTTTATTTTTTGTCACAAGTTAGTGGAATATGAGACTTTGTAAAAACAAAATTAAAAAAACAAATATATCAATTTCCGCTAACTTGTGCCAAAAATAAAATTCTGTGAACTCGCCATGCCCTCACGGAATACCTTGGGTGTCTTCTTCCAAAATGGGGTCACATGTGGGGTATTTATACTGACCTGGCATTTTAGGGGCCCCTAAAGCGTGAGAATCCAAATGCGTAAAAATGGCCTGTGAAATCTTAAAGGTACTCATTGGTTTTAGGCCCTTTGCGCATCTTGGCTGCAAAAGTGACACATGTGGTATCGCTGAACTCAGGAGAAGTAGGCAATGTGTTTGGGGTGTATTTTACATATACCATACTGTGTGTGAGAAATATTGCTGTAAACGACAACTTTTTACATTTTTTTATTCAAAGTTGTCAATTTACAGAGATATTTCACACAAAGTATGGGTATATGTAAAAATACACCCCAAAACACATTGCCCTACTTCTCCTGAGTACGGCGATACCACATGAGTGACACTTTTTGCAGCCAAGATGCGCAAAGGGGCCCTAAAACCAATGAGTACCTTTTAGGAGGGCATTTTTACGCATTTTTCTTCTCACGCTTTAGGGCCCCTAAATTGCCAGGGCAGTATAAATACCCCACATGTGACCCCATTTTGGAAAGAAGACACCCTAAGGTATTCTGTGAGGGGCATGGCGAGTTCATAGAAGATTTTTTTTGGCACAAGTTAGCGGAAATTGATTTTTTATTGTTTTTTCTCATAAAGTCTACCTTTCTGCTAACTTTTGACAAAAGTTAAATTTTTCATGGACTCACTATGCCCCTCAGCGAATACCTTGGGGTGTCTTCTTTCCAAAATGGGGTCATTTGTGGGGTGTTTGTACTGTTCTGGCATTTTGGGTGGGGCTAAATTGTGAGCAGCCATATAAACCTAAAGGTACTCGTTGAATTTGGGCCCCTTTGCACTGGGCTGCAAAGTGTCACTCATGTGGTATCACGCATCAGGAGAAGTAGGGCATGTGTTTGGGGTGTATTTTACATATACCCATACTTGTGTGAGAAATATCTCTGTAAATTGACAACTTTGAATAAACAAATTTAAAAAGTTGTCGTTTACAGTGATATTTCTCACACACAGTATGGGTATATGTAAAAATACACCCCAAAACACATTGCCCTACTTCTCCTGAGTTCGGCGATACCACATGAGTGACACTTTTTTGCAGCCAAGATGCAAAGGGGCCCTAAAACCAATGAGTACCTTTAGGATTTCACAGGGCATTTTTACGCATTTGTATTCTCACACTTTAGGACCCCTAAAATGCCAGGGCAGTATAAATACCCCACAAGTGACCCCATTATGGAAAGAAGACACCCCAAGGTATTCCGTGAGGGGTATGGCGAGTTCACAGAAAAAAAATTTGGCACAAGTTAGCGGAAATTGTTTTTTTTTTTTTTTTACAGTCTCATATTCCACTAACTTGTGACAAAAATAATATTTTACATGAACTCACCATACCCTCACGGAATACCTTGGGGTGTCTTCTTTCTAAAATGGGGTCACATGTGAGGTGTTTGTACTGCCCTGGCATTTGAGGGTCTCCGCAATCATTACACGTATGGCCAGCATTAGGAGTTTCTGCGATTCTCCGTATATTGAGCATACGGGTAATGAGATTTTTTTTCCGTTCAGCCTCTGGGCTGAAAAGAAAAATGAACGGCACAGACTTTTTCATTCGCATCAATCAATGTGGATGAAAAATCTCTGCCCAAAAATGTGCAAAAACAAAACGACACAGATTTCCTCATTCGCATCGATCAATGTGGATGAATAAATCTCTGCCAAAAATGTGCAAAAAAGTAGTAAGGCCCCATTCACACGTCCGTTAAAAATGTCCGCATCTATTCCGCAATTCTGCGGAATAGATGCGGACCCATTCAGTGTGAATGGGGCTGGCGGTGATGCGGAGAGCACACTATGCGCCGCCGCATCAGCATTTGCGGAGCTGCGGCCGCAAACTTCCGGGTTTCGGCCCCCAAACATCCGGCCGCAGCTCCGCAAAAGATAGAGCATGTCCTATTCTTGTCCGCAATTGCGGACAAGAAAAGGCATTTTCTATATAGTTCTGGCAATGTGCGGATCCGCAAAATGCGGAAAGCACATTGCTGGTGTCCGTGTTTTATGGATCCGTGATCCATGGATCCGCAAACACATACGGACGTCTGAATGAGCCTTACAGGGGGTAATTAGTGTCAGGGGGTGACATGGGGTGATCGGGGTTAATCAGGGGTTAATCAGTGACGGGGTGGGGGGTGGGGTGGATGGGTGGGGGGTCTGTGTGGTGATTTGGTGCACTTATAAAGTTTCTTTGGTGGTCCCAAGCAAAGGGACCACCAAAGGAACGATCAGCAAGCATATCAGACGCTGTTAACAAAACAGCGTCTGATATGCCATTTTTTTAACTTCTACAGCCTGCCAGCGCACGATCAGCGCTGGCAGGCTGTAGTTTACCTTGTCCCCGACGTGTTCCTGTGAACGCGCGCGCGCGTTCACAGGAAATCTCGCCTCTCGCGAGATGACGCGCGGGCGCGTCAAGGAGGAACAGACCGACCGCCCGCAGGACGCAATCCTGCGTGAGGCGGTCGGAAAGAGGTTAAAGCCTTTGTGTTGTGTAAAAGTAGAAAAAAATTAGGGCTAAATTGCCCTTCTGTGATGCAGTAATATATTCTAAAGCCCAGTTTTCCGTGTATTAGTGGAGAAATAAAAATACATTCGCCGTTCATTGTTCATCTGTTGAAAAGCATTTTGTGTTCTGTAAAAGTAGAAAAAAATGTAGGCCTAATTGCCAGTCAGAGGTGCGGTGAAATATTTTAAAACCCAGTTTGCCGTGTATTAGTGGCTAAATAAAAAATATTTGCTCTAATATTTGATTATTTGATCTAACAGTATGTCAGACAGAAAAGTGCCAGGCCCTGCACAGGGGAGTGTCAGAGGCCTGAATGTTTCTGGCACAGGCAGAGGTCACAGCAGAGTAAGGGGGCGTGGCAGCAGGGGAGTTCCCGGTGTCATCTAGCAGTCATGTGTTGACCAGCAACCCAGCGGTTCTTGAATGGTTGACTTGGTCATCCACTTCTTCCCAAGTGACATCAGACACCCCCAGCCTTTTTGTTCTTCCCCTATTGCAAATTAGAATTAATGTAAAAGCAAAATTAAAATAGTATAAAAACTAAACAGAATAAAATAAATAAAAATAATAGCAATTAGCATTTACATAAAAATGACAGATGTCTGCAGACTATGACAATTAAACATACACTGTCACCATGAAAAAATGACATCTTAAGTAACATATATGGTGGCTATATGGTGACTGCGATCTTATGAATGGATTATGTGAAGAGGGATGTTTCATCTACTGTGTGGTGGAGGTCCAAAAGTGACAACAGCTATTTTGATGAGAAGATGCATTGAAATATGGATTAGGATCTAAGAGGTTGGTAGCGCAATCAATAAAAATGTAAAAGCAGCGGATTGGCTGCTGGTGGGTATAGCTTTGTTGCCATATGACGTCCTCTTCTAAGTAACAATGTAACGGGTTACTAATACAGCCAATTAAGATCACTGTCCAATAGCCGCAGGGGCGGTGAATAAGCCGGGTGATGCGCACCCAAGCTCCTATGAGCCAGCGCGATTTTCGTAATCCCCGGTGTAGGAGCGATGTGATAGGTGTGCGGCAATCAGGAGGAGGGTCTAGATTAAGTAGAAGTACAGGGAGTGAATGGCGCGCGACACGCTAATAACCCGATTCCCCTGACGAAGCCGTGTATACGGCGAAACATGTCGGGAGGGTTAGCGTTGTGCTGTTTTTAGGCAGGGAACTGAATAGGGCAAACTATTGTATATGAGGGCCGGTGACAGATATGAATGAATGAAGGTGCAATAGCTGCAATGCGCCGAGTGAACTCTTGCTAGCGGCTCAGAGATAAGTGGGGTGAGCAGTGGGCGCCCCTAATAGTACATCAAGGGAAATTTCCCCTAAGTACAATCAGTAAATCTTCCCTAAGGGTTTTTACTGAGCCGCAGCTTAAGATTGAGTAACGGTGGTAAATGTGAATACACACCAATAAATACGATACATTGAAAAACAGGGGACTGTACAATTGTCCAAGGAAACTGATAGGACTGCAACATCTACTTGCAACAATAAGCAAGTGTAACAAAAGTAACTTGTGATAATTGGGTCCAGAGAGACCAATAAACATAATAACTTAGCTACTGTTGCAGTGTGGTCCAGAGTAGACCAATAGTCACAGTAACTCAGTGACTGGTGCAGTGTACTTTGGTCCCCAGTCCAAGGGAGTGTATTGCAGCTATAGGCCGTAGTTATTTGGTATTACACACCACTCCTACATAGATTAATACATTAAGAATATATTTGTCGTCAATATTAGCCTCAGAAATACTCTGAAAGGAAAAGAATCCACCCTGATAATTTTAATAGGAATCAGATTTGTTTAATATGAGATTTTAACAATATATATAATAAAGGTGAAGTTTTAGTACACAATTGAATGTTGTTACGCTCTAAAGAGATTTTTTGGGTCCTATGACCTTTTGTAAATAAAGTACGTATTATCCCGAGGGTTCCAACGTGGGCACTATAGGTATAATTTCACCTGTCCTCAACCTGCCTCTGTCCTTTTCTGTTCCCTCAGCCAGAGAAGTATATGCTGTGGGCTTGGCTCCACTTTTCAGCGAGGACGAGCTAATACAGGACAGTCAGCAGCTACTGCCCAGCCAAGAGCTGGAGGAGACATCCTCCTATTCCTCCACTAGGCGGGCAAGTACTGATGAGGAGAGTGTCGTGGGAGCTATTGTGGCGAGCGGTCAGGCTTCTGACACAGAGACGGTTGAGGAAGACGTCAGTGACGTGCAGACAGTATTCGAGGATGATGATGTAGCTGATTGCACTTGGGAGCCGGGTGACGAAGGGGCTTCATCATCATAGGGAGAAGAGAGTGCCAGTTTGCCTGTTAGCCTGCGGCAGAGCCAGCAAGTCGCTAGCAGGGCCGGTTCTAGGTGAAATGGGGCCCGGGGGCGAAAAACAATAAGGGGCCCCCCTCCATGTCACGTCATCAATCACCCCCTTCGCGTCACATTATTTCTCCCCCTCTCTATGGCAGCATACAGAAATACAGCGCCCCATACCTCTTACATCCAGTGACATCTCCTTTAATGTAGATGTTCTTTGACCCCGTCTTCTCCTTTCAGACCAGACCGCCATTTTCCATCTCTGCAGTTTGACAACAAAAAAAAAAATCTTAGTTTACTACTTTTCCATCATCCTCCCATCTTCTGGACGAATCATCCTACTACCCCCAATACTGTGCCGCTGTGCTCCCCAATACTATACTGCAGAAACAGATAATACCCCTGATAATACTAGTACCACACAGAGCCCCCATATAAAATACCCCTTCTTTGTGGCCTCAGTAGAAGCCCCCATAGTGCCCCCCAATAATGTGCCAGTAAAAGTGCCCAATAATGTGCCAGTAAGAAGTGCCTCCATAGATGCCCCTCAATCATGTGCCAGTAAGAAATGACCCTAATAATGTGCCAGTAAAGTGCTGCTTCCAATGATGCCCCCAGCCTCCATGTCACATTTCTCCCCTCAATGTCACATTTAACCTCCTCAATGTCACCCCCCAGCTCCATCCATGTCACGTCATCACCTTCTCCTTTTACATCACCCCTTCATGTCACATTATTTCTTCCCACCCCTCCATAGCAGCATACTCCCCTCGAATGGCACATTTCTCCCCTGTATGGGTCAGTGGCAGCAGCACATCACCCCCCATGGAACATTTCTCCCACTCCAATCCTTGCGCCATTGGGCTGGCAGCAGCACATCTCTCCCCTCCCATGGCACATCTCTCCCCATGGCACATCTCTCCCCCAGCTCCCATGGCACATTTCTCCCTCCATGTGCCATGGCCACATGGCAGCAACACATCTCCCCCCAGGCCCTCATGGCACATTTCTCCCTCCCTTCATCCCTCCCCATCTCTCCTTCTGTGGCCCCCACCCCCAATGGCACATTTCTCCCCTCCATCGCATGGGCCAGTGACACATGGCAGCAGCAGCACATCTCCTCCCCCATGGCCCTCATGGCACATTTCTCCCCTCCCTTCATCCCCTCCCCATCTCTCCTTCTGTGGCCCCCCCCCCCCAATGGCACATTTCTCTCCTCCATGGCATGGCATGGGCCAGTGACACATGGCAGCAGCACACACCCCCCCCATATCACCCCCCATATCATAAATACCGGCGGTACTTCTCTAAAGGGCCGACTAGAGAAGGTCTTCTGAAGTTCTGGGAGACTGGGACTGCGAGGGAGACGGACACGCAGCGGAGCTCAGAGCAGCCGCAGGCCCCGCCCCCTTCTCGTTTGTTCAGGCCGGGAGGCGGGCCCGGCCTTCATAGTCTCTGAGTCTGCACTCTGCAGACTGCTGCTGCCTGCGCCGCCGCTGCGCAAAGCCTGCCGAGTGCCGAGTCGACAGCTAAGTGTAGTAATGTGTTGTGCGGCGGCCGGGGCGGGGGCCCCTAAGGACTCGGGGGCCCGGGGGCGATTGCCCCCCTTGCCCCTATGGTAGCGCCGGCCCTGGTCGCTAGCATGGCCAGGAGTCAGCAGGGTGGCAGCAGTGGGAGGTCGGGAGCCAAACGTGCCCGGGATAGACCACCCACTTCGCAGGAGCCTACCTGCCCAGGAAGTAGCGATGCACGGTTTCATGGTGGCAGTGGCGGTAACAGTCAGTCAGTGCGTAGTGTTAGGGGTAAAATCACCTACTCAGCGGTTTGGCAGTTTTTTTATTAAGCTGCCGGAGGATGTAAACATGGCCATATGTAGAATATGTGGTCAGAAGGTGAAGTGTCGCCAGGGTGCCAATGTTGGCACCACGGCCCTGTGTCAATTAATGCAGCATCACCATAAAGTGGCCTTGGAGAACCGTGGCTCTGATCTGGTGATCCAGCCTGCCGCAGCAACCGCTGCATCACCCGGTGGCACGCACCCGGTTTCAGGCATTCAAGGATCCACCACCTCAGCCAAAGGGAGCTGTCTGTCCTTCCCATCATCTGCTGGTCCTGATGCTCCTCACCCTCCTACTTCTCATCAGTCATTCCGTCAGCAATCGATCGCCGAAGCGATTGCCAAGAGACAATAGTATGCGTGCACGCATCCAACGGCGCAGAAGCTAAGTGCTCCTGTCCAAGTTGCTAGTGCTGCAGTCCCTCCCTTTCCAGGTGGTGGACTCTGCACCTTTCAGAGAACTGATGGCTTGTGCTGAGCAGAGGTGGAGAGTCCCAAGCTGTAATTTCTTTGCCAATAAGGCAGTACCAGCCCTGCACACATATATAGAACGGAAGGTGGGTCAGTCCTTGAGTCTGTCGGTGTCTGCCAAAGTGCACCACAGTGCCAATGTGTGGAGCTATAACTACGGTCAGGAACAATACATGTTCTTTACGGCCCACTGGGTAAATGCGGTTTCTGCACAGCCACAACAGCAGCTTGGCCAGGTGAACCGCTTCCACGTTTCCACGCCGTTGGTCCTGTGACAATGTCCACCTTTGCCTACTCATCTTCCACCGTGTCCTCAGCCTCCACTGCAGGGACAATTCACAGGGGCCCTCCAGCATACCAGGGAGTAACTGCTCCGTTTCCTTCGTGAAAGAGTCGAATCCTGGCTTTCTCCGCAACAACTCCAAATCGCAACCATGGCGACCAACAATGGGAAGAACATGGTGTTGGAGCTGCATCAAGGATGGCTGAGTTATGTGCCCTGCATGGCACACGTGTTCAATCTGGTTGTTAAGCGGTTCCTGAAGTTTTCCACCAATCTGCAAGACATCCTAAAAATGGCCAGGAAACTTTGCATGCACTTCAGCCATTCATACACCGCAAAGCACACTCTCCTTGAGCTACAGAGGCAGAACGGCATCCCCCAACATAGGATGATATGCGACCTTTCCACCGTTGGAATCCCACCCTCCATATGTTCGACCGACAATATGAACAGAGAAAGGCCATAAATGATTTCTTGATGATCCAAGCGGACAGGAGTACTCCCCTGTGTAATTTCGATGTCAGCCAGTGGCAGCTCATGCATGACACCTGCCGTTTGCTCAGGCCCTTTGTGGATGCCACGTTATTTGTCAGTTGCCAGGACTACGGGATGAACAACGTCATTCCACTGCTTCATGTCCTGGAACAGATGCTGGTAAATCTGGCTGGTCAGGGGATTGGAGATGTGGCACCTAGATCTCACGGCAACATAAGCCCTGCGGGGGCTGAATTGGAGGAGGACATAAGTAATGTGTAGCGAAATGGGTGGTTTTTCAATACAGGTGACAGGAGAGGTGGAGCAGGACCAGCCAGAGAAGCTACAGGGCAATGAGGAAGATGAGGCAGAGGACCCAGACACACCGTGGCAATCTGCAGTGGAGATGGAGGCAGGGAGTCCCTCCGAGTCACTTGCACAAATTGCCCAATGCATGCTCACTTGCTTGCGTAGTGACAGCTGAATTGTCACCATCCGGCAGAGGGATGAGTTCTGGCTCTCCACCTTGTTGGACTCTCGCTACCGGTCAAAAATGGGTGCCTTTTTACACCCGCTGAGAGGGAGGACAAACTGAACTACTATAGAGACATCCACTGCCATGGCTGCTGGGGAGGGGTTTGGTGGCAGAGGCAGTACCAGAAAACATCATAGAAGAACTCGCCTGTCCAGCCAAAATGTGGAGAGACTGACCTTTGTCAAAATGAATCAGGCATGGATCAGCCAGGATTTCCACCCACCAATGCCTGATGCATCAGATTAGAGCATCCATGCTGCCTCACCCAAACCTTGACAAATGAGACTGGTTTCTTCTGGCTACTTTTCTGATGCTGCCACCCGCCTGATGCCACACATCTGATGCCAAACATCTGATGCTAAGTGCTCCTTCTTACACCCACCATCGTCAGCGAGTACTGTTATTGTCCCACACCTCCACACTCTGTCGTTGTGCCACTCTGTGGCTTCCTCCTGATGTTGCCTCCACCATCTGTCGTCGTGCCACTCTGTTGCCTCCTCCTGATGCTGCTGCTGTCACCTCTACACTGCCATTGCGCGACTCTGTGGCCTCCTGATGCTGCTGCCACCTACACACTGTCATTGTGCCACCCTGTGGCCTCCTCCTGATGCTGCCGCCACCTCCACACTCTGTCATTGTGCCACTCCGTGGCTTCTTGATGATGATGCTGCCACCTCCACACTTCGTCATTGTGCCACCAGGTGGCTTCAATTCATCAATATAGGAGAGGCGTATAGATGTGTGGCAAGAAGACAGTAACTGGCGTATTGATGAATGTCGGCACATGCTAAAGTGGTCTGAACAAACCTACTGATGACACTCTCTCCACTCTGTCGGGGGGCTCTACTTGTATAAGCGTTTAATAGAACAGGTTCTGTAGACATCTATGTGTAATCAGCTTATGACAGTGTAAAAGGAATGCGCTTCTTCTTGGCGCTAAAATCGACCTGTAAGGCTGAGTTCATACTTAAATTATTTGATCAGTTTTGGCCTCGTGACTGCCGAAAAAAGTGAAATGTGCAGTGATTCTAAGAGCGACGCTTGTCATCTGCATCTCATACGGACTCACAGTATCATTTCACTACCAAAGCAGACTCCCTATGCATGTTACTCGAAGGCACAGTGTTCTACACCACTATAAAGGCTCTCTGTAGCCAGAAAATAGCCATTTTTTAACTAAATTCACCGTGAACAAATTCAGATCGACCAAATTTTTCCCAAAAAATGTGGCGGACTGGCGAATCTAATTTTGGAAAAATTCGTTCATCTCTAGTACTCATAATGAGGTAAAAATCATTTGTTTCAATTGATCTTTTTAAAAAAATATGGAGTCCTTTTCGCTGTACAGAACTGAGATGCTGTATTAGCAGAATCTGAATTTTCTCTCTCTTCCATCATGCAGCTAGCTGACGGGCTCCTTATCTCCGCTCTCTGACCTTACAAATACTCATTAAGGGCTCATGCACCTGAACTCATTTTCTTTCCGTGTCCGTTCCTTTTTTTTTTTTGGCGGACTTTATGCAGAACCATTCACTTCAATCGATCCGCCAAAAAATGGAAGTTACTCCGAGTTCATTCCGTTTCCGTATGTCCGTATTTCCGTTCTGCAAAAAAATAGAACATATCCTATTATTATCCGCATTACGGACAAGGATAGTACTGTTCTATTAGGGGCCAGCTTTTCCTTTCTGCAAAATATGGAATGTACATGGATGTCATCTGTATTTTTTGCGCATCCATTTTTTGCGGACCGCAGAATACATACGGTCGTGTGCATGAGCCCTAAAGCTCATTCATTGTCTTACTAATAAGAATGTGGCTTAAATAAGTGTTTATGACCTCTTTGTAATTTAGAGATAAGGTTTATTAGAATGCTGGCACAAAGTGAAGGTGAAAGGATTCACACAGCTAGAAAAACAGTTAACCCTTTGTGACAGAACTGTTCAATATTTTTAATAAAGACCAATTGTAAAAAATGATTGTTAGCCCAAATTGAGTAAAATACAATCATAATAAAATTTCCCCTGAATGTGTACATAGCCTTTAACAGCTGCCAAAGAACAACATAACTGAGAGACTACCCCTTAGAGAATGGGCATTTAAAAACAGTTTAGAACCATCAGGGCCGTGAATTGGCAGTAAGGTAACACTTCTTTATGGCATTAAGACTTCACAGTTTGTGGAAAAGGTTAGTTGACATGGACTGGCCATCATAATCCAAGACCCGCACCCTGCAGCCTGGGAATTAGAGAAAGAATTAATGAGAAAGTAATTGCACACCTCTGGTTATTTAGTATGAGATTTAGGGAGGACTAACACTACCATCATTACTACTGCCTATACACAACTATTGGGTGAAGCCTACTCTGTAATGAACATCATAACTGTGCCTTTTGATGCTTTATGGACTACTACATCCATTATCTGTGTAGTAAAGACTTTATTTATTGCAAATATACTGGGCCTGGTCACTCTATCCACCATTCTCCAGACCTCACTCTACCTGACCAAACACCCACCATCAAAAGCACCCAAACTACCACCAGGCAGGATCCCCAGAGAGTCAGGGAGTGCTCTGAGAGAAGAACAGATTTGTCCTCCATTCACTGCTGCACATCCCCAGGGAGCATCAGAGTAAAGACAGTCACCGTGAACCACTTCTACCTCTACCAGTGCCACTAGCACTCCCATCCTCCCCACAGCACTCTTCCCTGTAGGCTGCCTGCTGCATGTCCACTACAGTACATGATTTCTAGATCTGTAGTACAATGAATACCATCAGCGCTAGATGGTACCTACTTACTTATAATAGGGACTTCTGTTTCACTCTAATGGCTGTATGAACAAAGCCTTATACAATGGACTATAGTAACTGCTATATAAGTGTTCACATTTTTTTAGCTGCAAACTGTGACAGTTTTCTAAAGTGGTTATTGGCTGTATTTTATTTATAGTTGAAACAAAGTTTTTAGACATTTCAACTGTAAAAATTAAGCACCCAATAACTTCACTGACTTTTGCAGTTACCTCAATGTTTGACTCCAACTATACGGTTGTGTTTCCATCTATGACAAGGTATGGTTTAGTACCAACTGAGTGAAGGGGAGGACTGATTTGAGGTCTGGAGTGGTCATTTATTCTTGATGCAGGGGAACACATGTAGGCTTAGGCCTCAAACAGCAGGTTCGCAATATGCAGGCACCGGCCGTGTGCTCCACGCATCATGGATGCGGAACCATTCACTTGAATGGGTCCGCAATCTGGAGCTATGGTGCGGAACGGAGGCACAGAACCACATGAAGCACTATGGTGTATTTCCGTGGTGTTTCGGTCCGTACCTCAGCACACCAAAAAAATAGTGTTGAACACATGTTGAAGTTGAATGGGTCGCGATCCGTCCCGGCCGCCGCATGGACGTTGCCCGTGCATTGGGGTCCGCAAATTGCGGTCACAAATGCACGGAATGGCCGCACTACGGCCGTGTGTATGAGGCCTTAATGTCAGTTTCCTCTAGGTCAAGGGGAGACATGCAGTTTCATTAGAAGAGGCCCATCTTTTTCTCCAGCCTGATCAGACATCCTATAGTCTCACATACATGTCTGCTCATGTTGGCTTTTGAAATAATACTCAAATATATAAAAAAGAATGTGTCTTGAAAAAAGAACACCCCTGATGCAAAAATGGCATCAATATTTAATAAAGATAAACATTGTGTGTAAACCATATAAATATCTACTTGACAAACTTTTAAAAAGTTTTTATAAAAAGCATACAGAATAAAACATTGGCCCATCGTTGCTTTTGTAACTAACACTCTGAAAATCTGCTATTTGCAGATGTAAATTTGCATCAAAATTGAATTTGACTAAAACTATTCCTCTTTTTAGGCCAAGCGCTCTTTTCTTGTACATTTTACAAATTTGATGAGTGAAGAGAAAAAAATTCCATGTGCTGATTAAAAGAGGCAGTGCTAAAACCACAGGACTTCCCGCGGGATGCAGAGAAGGCAGTGCACAGCAGTATGGCAAACGTTTTGTTAGAAATGACAAATGAGACACTGAGGTTGGCAAAGTGTGAAATGAAAAAAAAAATTAGCAGTAATTAGCGTTTTTCATTTTCATTTTAATATTGCCACTGAAAGCTGAATCTTAAACTGTCACCTTGCCTTTTATTTATCCATTTTTCATTTGCATTTGGTCTGTAGAATATCACAGTTTTAGGCTACGTTCACACGACGACATTTGTCGCGCGACAAAAAGTCGCACTATTGTCGCGCTACAATTTTTATAATTGGAGCCTATGGTGTCGCAACATGTCGCAACATGCTGCGACTGCGACAGTCGCAAAAAATCCATTCAAGATTTTTCTGCGACTGTCGTGTCGCAGTCGCAGCATGTCGCATGTCGCAATTCGACACCATAGACTCCCATTATAAAAATTGTCGTGCGACAATAGTGCGACAAAATGTCGTGCAACAAATGTTGCAGTGAAGTTGTGCCCTATTTGTCAAATGTTGTGTGAACGTAGCCTAAAAGGAAAAGCTAAATGCCTATTGCATTTTCATTTTGACACTTATTATGCAGTTCATGAAGAAATCGTAAGTTTTAGTTTTATTTTCCCGTTCAGTGTTTTTATTTTACATTTGACCATGAAATACCAGTATGGTAATGAAAATGAAATGACCAAAGCTTTTTTAATTTTATTTATTTATTTTTTTGTCACAGATTATCTATGCTTTATTTTTAATTCTGTCATGACATTTTCACGTGTGTGGAAAAAGAAAAGTCACAAAGGTGTTTGCATTTTCATTTTCATTTGCTAGATTTGCTTCCCATAAGAAACAGCAATTCACTGTATTCTGTTATCTTTACTCAGGGAGGGAAAATTATTTAGAAAGGGCTTAACGTTAGATAAAATAAAAAAATAAAAGGGATACTGATGCTCACTCGTCCCCCACCACTACTGTTCCAATGCTTACTGAGTTCCCACTCGGCTCCACTTCCTGGTGCTGGCTTGCCTGGAAATGCCTGTTTAGCCAATCACTAGCTGAGGGGGGTCAGCATCTAAAATGCTTATTTGAAAGCTTTCAAATTCTTTGTGATTTCTACCTGTCAAACTTTCAGCTTTTCCATGTTTATTTATTTATTTTATCTGATAGAAAGACAATTGAAAAAAAAAATAATAATCTACCTCGTAGGATTCTAATATTCATACATTGTTTGCGAAACAGAAAAGTAAGCAACTTACTGAAGTCTATGCTGCAAAACTGTCAAACAGCACAAAAGTTCACCAGCCTCTTAAAATATTTCAGTAGGCTAACGTGGGATGATTTTCCATCACGACAAGGGTGGAAGACAAGGCTTGTAAAAGCAAGTAACTGCAAGAAGCATTTCACATGATTTCCAACTAGTGGGTTTAATGCAAATGATTTACCAGAAAGTACTTTTTAATGTGCTGTCATGGACGCTAGGGGATGCAAGGGAAGGTATTTAGTGTATGCATAAAGAATTATTCTAACATTGACTGACACACATTTCTTACAACAGATTAAGTAACCCTTTCTCAGCCGCATTGCTCTGTGATCCATTGGATTTGATTAGAAAGGGGAATGGCTCACATATGAAACGGTTAATATGACTTGAACTTTACAAGCTTAGAAGGACATTGAGTGCCTGGGGCCTACGCTTTATGGCACTTATTTATCCTCTTCTGCGCCAGTCATATAGAGCAAGAGGTTATTTCATTAAAACAATGACTTTCACATATGTGTCCAGGGTTCTGGGTCAGGTTTTTGTGCTGTACGTGAATCATATTGAATGCAGCAACTATTTGTATGGAATAATAAGTTTCAAGATGTATTTTTAGACACTTTATTTTACTTTATGATTTACTGTATGATTAACCTTTAATGTTAGCAGTTTCCCCAGGAAGCTGCAATAAATATGTTTCAGTGACTTGAAAGACACTGCTACGGTCAATGAGATATGTTCGTGAACTGACATGCCCAGATTTACTAATCCTATAGATGCTGTAAGCTTAGACAGACTGTCTAGACCTCCACCAGATTTATCACAGTGGATCAGGCTGGATGATAAATTTGGTGCAGAATTAGGCTACTTTCACACTCGCGTTTTGTGCTGATCAGTCATGGACGCAACCGTCTGAATGCGTTCAGAACAGATGCGTTTGTATTATCTTTAACATAGCCAAGAATGGATCCGCCTTGAACACCACTGAAAGTCAATGGAGGACGGATCTGTTTTCTATTGTGCCAGATTGTGTCAGTGAAAACGGATCCGTCCTCCATTATGTAGGTAACGTAGAGGTCACGGCACTGTCTTTTTCTGACCGGTGTGGGTGCACGTCACAGGTAGTTCCACTCTCCACCTAGTGGAACTTGATAAGTCTTCAAATAGATGAGACAGCACTCCAAGGTTTATATGCTGAGTATTTTATTAATTTAGCCGGACATGGTGGTACAAAAGTGCAACGTTTCGGGCAGTCAAGGTGCCCTTCATCAGGCTTGGTAACACGCTTGTGAGGAGCGGAGGATCCGTCCTCCATTGACTTATATTGTGTGCCAGGACGGATCTGTTTGGCTCAGTTTCATCAGTCTCCAAAGCAGAACTGATGCAAACTGATGCATTCTGAGCGGATTCTTTTTCCATTTTGAATGCATTAGGGCAAAACTGATCTGTTTTGGACTGCTTATGAGAGCCCTGAACGAATCTCAGAAACGAAAAGCCAAAACGCGAGTGTGAAAGTAGACTTAGACACTTTTATTTAATTTTATACCACCTATCGATTGAACTACATTGAGACTGAATTTTAAGTCTGAATTGTTGTGCAAAATGGCATAATAGGCGACCTCCTTGCCCGTAAAGATACACCCTCTTGCCCAAGTCAGAAAAAAGTATTCAAACTTTACTTGCACCAAACTGCAGAAATTTGGAGCAGTTTTTAGACAGCTTTATCTTGGTAAATTGGTACTTTGCTAAATCTTGGCCGCGGTGTAAATAAGGTCATACTTAGGGATGAGCGAATCGACTTCGGATGGAACATCTGAAGTCGATTCACATAAAACATTGTTAGAATGCTGTATGAAGCGAGCGCTCTGTACAGTATTAGAATGTATTGGCTCCGATGAACTAAAGTTATTACTCCGCAAAGTCTCGCATAATAACTTTAGAAATTAATTTCTACTGTAATTTTTTTTTAGCACCAACCAAACAAAGTCGCCACTATTATAACATGTTGCGACATAAGTCAAGTTTAAAGCACACCAATAAATGTTGCAACCACTTGTAAAACATCAGTTCAATTTTATTACGGCAACATTGCCACAAATATATCAATAAAACAGAATAAAATACACGGAAATCAATGCATCACATGCAATACAATACATGGGAGCTGCACATGTGTCATTAGTATTGCTTGCACCACCCAACCAGGAGTTACAATATATGTAAAACCGTATCACAAAGTGCACAGTGCAAAGGATTATCACAAATATAAACCTGGAGGGAAAGAATATGCAATAAGGTATACAGACCATGGCAGTCCACACACCCCGACGCGCGTTTCGCAATCGCTTCCTCAGGGAGTGGAGGTAATTGTGCTGTGATTTTTTTTTTTTACCAAACTCGGGTTCGGTTCCAAGGTACCACTTGGAACTGAACCCAAGTTTGTGAAATGTTTTTTTACAGAAGAAAATAATTTCTCAGGTTATTACGCGAAGTCTCATCAGACTTTGCGAAGTAATAACTTCGGCTCATCGGAGCCAATACATTTTAATACTGTACAGAGCGCTCGCTCCGTACAGTAGTCAACCAAAGTTTTATGCAAATCGACTTCGGATGTTTAATCCGAAGTTGATTCGCTCATCCCTAGTTATACTAAATAAGGAATCTGTTGCTTCTAATTTAAAGAACACAAGTCTTTACACTTACCTTGCTAATATTCATTTTACAGCATTAAGTCAGTACAATAAATGAATACTCCATGGCGTGACTGTATGTAAATTTCATTATACATGGATGCACTCAACATAAGTTAAGGTGGATATAGACGAGAAGATAATCGTTACGATTAGAACGCCGGTGATGAAGGATGGACGAGAAGTGTGCCATGTACATGTTTCTAACAACTGAGCGATCTGACCAAAAACGTTGGTTCAACATCTGTGAAATCATTGCTGCGAACAAGTACAATCATCATTTGTCATTAATGAATACTGTTATGTAAATGCAAATCGTGCACATTCTTGATGCTGGAGAGTCCTGTGCAGGGGTATCAACAATTATACGATATATACAAAAGTTTTGTGTATTAGATTGCGTGCTCTTATTAGCTGCAATCCCTTTGTGTAGATAGGTCCCCACTTCTTTCAGTCCAAAACTTATAAACGCATGTGCTGGTCTGAGGAAGACCCACGGACAAGACCACTATACAAAGTGGAATCTCTAGGTAAAAACCTACAAGCTGGCATGAGAAGCATACCCACTACTGCTCAGTGGTTCAGAGACTAAGAAGCTGCGCAGGAGGAAGGATAAGGAGGAGATTGGAGGAAGCAGCATAAAAAGAACTAGTGATTTTTTGTGTTACCCCTAAGCTTTCCTTTATTGGAGCGCGGACCCTAACCCTAATTATACGATATAATTTAAATGCTAGTTGTCTGCTAGAACATTCAGTCAGTAGTCGCTCATGTCGGTGATCCCTTAAAAGATTATCTGCTCGTCAAAATCCATCTTAAGGCACACATTCTATATCAGTGTCGGACTGGGGTGCCTAGGGCCCACCACTGAAAATTATTCTAGGGGCCCACCCTACAGCTACCAAAAAGAAATATAACTTGTTCATTTTTCGGGCTCATGCACATGAATATTTGCAGTTTAGCACACAATACAGTGTGCAAAACAGAACAGTATTGTGCACTGCTCTATATCAAATTGCCCCTCATTAAGCAGCTTATCGTAGTTGATAACCTAATCTGTTAAGGTCCCCTTGCACAGTGCGACAGAGCAGGAGATTGTTGGGAAGGAAGCGTTCCTTTCCGACAATTGCCTGCTCTTTAACGGAGGAGAACGCTGTATTTACATGCAGTGATCTCCATTGTATGGGGAGCAGTGATCACTACTGTCAATGTTCTTCCCCATACTGACTAGTTGTTTTCCGGCCGCAGATCGTGATTACACAGCACAATCTACTTCCAGTAAATGATCATTGGAAAATTACGTAGTGGACGCAGAGTCGGGTTTTAATCCATAAAGGGCATAAATCAACTAACATTCCTAAATTGTTTGGAATAACATGCTTTAAAACATCCAGTGTGTGTATACGATCAGGTATGATGTATCGATCAGGTAGTGTAAGGGTTACGCCCGCTTCACAGACATTGACAGACCAAACTCCCCTTTTAATGCAACGCAAACAACCGCAAACAGTTAATTTGCACAACCGCAAACTCCCCATTTGCACAAGGTTGGATACCAAGCTAGCCACGTCCCGGTGATGTCATTGAAGGTCTCTTCCTCCACCCAGCCACGTACAACACCAAGGGTCCCCGAAAGGTGAATTGAATTGATTTTTCGAACGGGGAGATGGTTAAAAAACCGCTGTCTGCCTCCCCTTTGTTTCTATCCACGGTCACTGCGTCTGCGCCGTGCAATTTACTGTCACACCCGATATGAGTGGTATTTTCTGTAGTACTATTCTCATCAGTTTAATCCCTCTAACGTCCCCAATCTGGGGGCCATTTATTGAATAGATTTTTCGAACGGGGAGATGGTTAAAAAAACGCTGGCTCCCTCCACTCTGTTTTAATCCACGATCACTGCGTCTGCGCCGTGCAATTTACTGTCACACCCGATATGAGTGGTATTTTCTGTAGTACTATTCTCATCAGTTTAATCCCTCTAACGTCCCCAATCTGGGGGCCATTTATTGAATAGATTTTTCAAACGGGGAGATGGTTAAAAAAACGCTGGCTCCCTCCACTCTGTTTTAATCCACGGTCACTGCGTCTGAGCCGTGCAATTTACTGTCACACCCGATATGAGTGGTATTTTCTGTAGTACTATTCTCATCAGTTTAATCCCTGTTACGTCCCATATCAGGGATTGCCTTTTGTGAAAAAAAATTTAGGCCGGATACCTGGTCCTTCGACTGCCTTCACAGTGACAGACCAAACTCTCATACACCAAACTGAATTGATTTCAGGAACCGGGAGATGGAAAAAGCAGCTTGGTCGGTCCTCTTACTCCCAAATTGGGGCACTGCGCGTGCACAGAGCAATGTGCTGTGACACCCTATATGAGTGGTTTCTTAACTAGTACTATTCCTATCAGTTTAATCCCTGTTAAGTACCCTATCCGGTCGAATTGATTAACCATTGTCGAATTAGCGAACCATTACGACATCATGAAATAATTTAGTTCTGAGCTCTGTACTTGCTTTGTATTGGAATTGATGGGGATTTTTTTAATTGTCTGCATCATTTCTAATAAACTATTAAGAGACTTTATTATGATTTTTTATTTTATGTATTAAAAACCCATACAACATAAAAAAAAGGTAAATTAATGTTTTTCCTATTAAATATTATCCAGCCGTCCGATCGCTTTTGGTCTGACCATAATGAAGCAACGGCCTTATCATCTGGGGTGTGGCAACATTGCCACCACACTCATAGAGGTGATGATTGCTTCATTGTGATACGCAAGCCCCTTCACCACAACAAGGTAACGATCACGAAGGGGAATTGACACTTGTATGTGCCTTTTTTTTTGGTTTGTTTTTGCAGCCACGGTGCTGCACCATAGGACAGAAAAATTAGGCATGTACACATGCCTGAAAAATAATGGCATTGTTGCAGCCGCTATTGTAGCAGCGGCCGGAAAAATTGATGTTTTCCAGGCAGAAAAGTGACTAAAACATTGCGGCTTGAACCCTAGTTGGTGGTGGAGAATTCACGAAAGTCATCCGGTATGCAGACATTAAATACAGCAGCGTGGGGACCATTTTAAAGCCAAGGCATGTAATCAGGCCTTTTGTTAGTCAAACGTATCCCCCACTGTCAGTCCCTTCGGGATCCATGCCTCATTCATTTTTATGAAGGTGAGGTAATCAACACTTTTTTGACCGAGGCGACTTCTCTTGTCAGTGACAATGCCTCCTGCTGCACTGAAGGTCCTTTCTGACAGGACACTTGAAGCAGGGCAGGCCAGAAGTTCTATCACGAACTGGGATAGCTCAGGCCACAGGTCAAGCCTGCACACCCAGTAGTGAAGGGGTTCATTGCTCCTCAGAGTGTCGATATCTGCTGTTAAGGCGAGGTAGTCTGCTACCTGTCGTTCGAGTCGTTCTCTAAGGCTGGATCCCGAAGGGCTGTGGCGATGAGTAGGACTGAAAAAGCTCCGCATGTCCTCCATCAACAACACATCTGTAAATCGTCCAGTCCTTGCCGCCATGGTAGGAGGAGGATTACACTCACCTCTTCCCCTGTTAGATTCCCGTTGTGCTGTGACATCCCCTTATAAGCTGTGTAAAGCATATTTTTAGTTTGGTTTTGAACTGCTGCATCCTTTCCGACTTTTGGTAATTTGGTAACATTTCTGCCACTTTCTGCTTATACCGTGGGTCTAGTAGCGTGGCCACCCAGTACAGGTCGTTCTCCTTCATACTTTTTATACGAGGGTCCCTCAACAGACATGACAGCATGAAAGACCCCATTTGAACAAGGTTGGATGCAGAGCTACTCATTTCCCGTTCCTCGTCCTCACTGATGTCATTGACGGTCTGTTCTTCCCCCCCAGCCACGTACAACACCATGGGTCCCAGATAGGTGACAACAACGAGCACCCTGGGGTGCCTGCTGTGGTTGGTCTTCCTCCTCCTCAAAGCCGCCACATTCCTCCTCTGACTCCTCTTCCTCATACTCCTCTTCCAGCGTTGCTGCAGGTCCGCCAAGCGATGATGACAAGGCTGTTTCTGGTGGTGATGGTGACCACAACTCTTCCTCTTCACGCTCATCTACAGCCTGATCCAGAACTCTTCGCAGGGCACGCTCCAGGAAGAAAACAAATGGGATGAGGTCGCTTATGGTGCCTTCGGTGCGACTGACTAGGTTTGTCATCTCCTCAAAAGGACGCAAGAGCCTACAGGCATTGCGCATGAGTGTCCAGTAACGTGGCAAAAAGATTCCCAGCTCCGCAGAGGCTGTCCTAGCACCCGGGTCATACAAATACTCGTTGACGGCTTTTTCTTGTTGGAGCAGGCGGTCGAACATTAGGAGTGTTGAATTCCAACGTGTCGGGCTGTCGCATATCAAGCGCCTCACTGGCATGTTGTTTCGCCGCTGAATATCGGAAAAGTGCTGTGTAGGAACGCCTGAAATGGCCACACACCTTCCTGGCCTGCTTGAGGACGTCCTGTAAGCCTGGGTACTTAGACACAAAACGTTGTACGATGAGATTCAACACATGTGCCATGCACGGCACATGTGACAACTTGCCCAAATTTAATGCCGCCAACAGATTGCTTCCATTGTCACACACCACTTTGCCGATCTCCAGTTGGTGTGGGGTCAGCCACTGATCCACCTGTGCGTTCAGGGCGGACAGGAGTGCTGGTCCTGTGTGGCTCTCTGCTTTCAGGCAAGTCGACCCCAAGACAGCGTGACACTGTCGTATCCGGGATGTGGAATAACCCCTGGGGAGCTGAGGGGATTCAGTTGATGTGCAGCCAGACGCCGCAGCAGAAGAGGACTCACCCGAGGAGGATATCGAAGAGGATGGAGTAGGAGTAGAGGAGGTGGCAGTAGGTCTGTCTGCAAGTCATGGTGGTGTCACCAACTCCACTGCGGAGCCACGCATTCCATGCTTGTCAGCCGTGAGCAGGTTGACCCAATGCGCAGTATACGTGATATACCTGCCCTGACCGTGCTTTGCAGACCAGGTATCAGTAGTCAGATGGACCCTTGCCCCAACACTGTATGCCAGAGATGCCACGACTTCCTTTTCAATGACATGGTAGAGGTTTGGGATTGCCTTTTTTGAAAAAAAATTTCGTCCGGGTACCTTCTACTGTGGTGTCCCAATAGCGACAAATTTTTTTGAAGGCCTCAGACTCTACCAGCTGGTATGGTAAAAGCTGGCGGGCTAAGAGTTCCGTCAAGCCAGCTGTCAGTCGCCGGGCAAGGGGGTGACTCTGTGACATTGACTTTTTACGCTCAAACATGTCCTTGACAGACACCTGACTGTGGGCAGATGAGCAGGAACTGCTGAAGGTGAGAGATGGAGTGGCGGTTGGTTGAGAGGGGGCAGGGAGGACAGCAGTGGTTGACGTGGCTGAAGATGCTGGACCAGGAGGAGCATGGTGGCTTTGAGTTTGTGTGCTGCTTGTACTCATGTGTTGATCCCATAGGCGTTTGCTTTGCAGTGACGGCATTCTGGTGGTGGCAACAGCATGCGTTGACTGGCGTGCTGTCTGGCTGACCCCAGGTGCTGATACATGCTGTCTGACTGTGCCACTAACTCCTTGCGACGACCCCCCCTGCTTCCAACTCGTCTCCTCATTCTCTCTGTCTCCCCTTCTGAACTTTCCCCCTCTTCTTCTCTTCGAGCAGGCACCCACGTGGCATCCGTGGACACATCATCATCATCAACCGCTTCACTTGTATCTGAAACCTCAGCAAAGGAAGCAGCAGCGGGTACAACATCATCATCATCACACTGTACGTCCATGTGTGTAATCCTGCCCGACTGAGACATATCCCTGTAATCTACATCATCTGGCAATAATGGTTGCGCATCACTAATTGCATCCAACTGATGTGTAAATAACTCCTCTGACAGATCAAGTGAAGCGGCTGTGGTGGCTGTGGTGGTAGTGGTGGTGGTGGCGGCGGGCGGGTGCATGGTAACTTGAGAGCAGGTGACCGACGCTGAGCTGGAGGAGGATGGTGCGTCAAGGTTCTTAGCGGAAGCTGTTGAAGATTGGGTGTCCTGTCTAAGCCAGTCAACTATGTCCTCAGAATTTTTCGGATTCAGGGTACGTGGCCTCTGAACACTGGGCATTATTCCAGGGACAGTGGAAATCACAGCACCATGACCACGACGGCCCCAGCGGAGTGGCCTGCCTCTGCCTGTCATTTTTTTTTAGATAAGTGGTACTACGCGTGCTAGGTACTGTGCCACCCGGTATCAGTGGTTGGCACTGGCAGTGGGCACACTACAGTCTGTGGAAGTGGGCCTGACACACACTGGCAGCAGGCAAGCAACTGAAATTAGACTGTGTAAAAATTAAATGCCTTATTTATTGGCAAGCTACTGTGCCACCCTGTATCAGTGGTTGGCACTGGCAGTGGGCACACTACAGTCTGTGGAAGTGGGCCTGACACACACTGGCAGCAGGCAAGCAACTGAAATTAGACTGTGTAAAAATTAAATGCCTTATTTATTGGCAAGCTACTGTGCCACCCTGTATCAGTGGTTGGCACTGGCAGTGGGCACACTACAGTCTGTGAAAGTGGGCCTGACACACACTGGCAGCAGGCAAGCAACTGAAATTAGACTGTGTAAAAATGAAATGCCTTATTTATCGGCAAACTACTGTGCCACCCGGTATCAGTGGTTGGCACTGGCAGTGGGCACACTACAGTCTGTGGAAGTGGGCCTGACACACACTGGCAGCAGGCAAGCAACTGAATTTAGACTATTGTCTAAAAATTAAATGCCTTATTTATTGGCAAGCTACTGTGCCACCCTGTATCAGTGGTTGGCACTGGCAGTGGGCACACTACAGTCTGTGGAAGTGGGCCTGACACACACTGGCTGCAGGCAAGCAACTGAAATTATACTGTGTAAAAATTAAATGCCTTATTTATTGGCAAGCTACTGTGCCACCCTGTATCAGTGGTTGGCACTGGCAGTGCGCACACTACAGTCAGTGGAGGTCGGCCTGACACACACTAGCAGCAGGCAAGCAACTGAAATTACACTAAAGTGTAAAAATTAAATGCCTTTTTTTGATGCAAAGTCCTGTGCCACACGGGATGATAGGGGTGGGCACTGGCAGTGGGCACACTACAGTCAGTGGAAGTCGGCCTGACACACACTAGCACCAGGCAAGCAACTGAAATTACACTAAAGTGTAAAAATGAAATGCCTTTTTTTATGCAAAGTCCTGTGCCAGCCGGTATGAGTGGTGGGCACTGGGCACTGGCAGTGGGCACACTACAGTCAGTGAAAGTCAGCCTGACACACACTGGCAGGCAACTAACCTTAGATTAAAGTGTAAAAATGAAATGCCTTTTTTTGATGCAAAGTCCTGTGCCACATAGGATGACAGGGGTGGGCACTGGCAGTAGGCACACTACAGTCTGTGGGCCTGCAGCTCCTCACACACGGGCAGGCCAGGCAACTGCAATATGTATATGGAGAAAAAAAAAAGCAGACTAATGTTGCAGCCCTAAAAAGGGCTTTTTGGGGTGCTGTCAGGACGCTGTCCTTACAGCAGAGATCAGATGAATCTTTCAGGACTGGAGTGGACACTGAATTCACTAGCCTAGCTATCGATTTCCCTATTAAATCAGCAGCAACTACACTGTCCCTCCTCTCACTAAGACTGCAGCTTCAGAATGAATCTAAAATGGATGCTGTTCAGGAGATGGGAAGGTCTGGGAGGGAGGGTATGCTGCTGATTGGCTGGAATGTGTCTGCTGACTGTGAGGTACAGGGTCAAAGTTTGCTCAATGATGATGTATAGGGGGCGGACCGAACATCGCATGTGTTCGCCCGTTGAGGCGAACCCGAACAAGCTATGTTCGCCGGGAACTGTTCGCCGGCGGATAGTTCAGGCCATCTCTAGACAGGTCATGTCATAGATCAGGTCGTTACAGATGCAGCGATGCCTAATATGTCTATTTTTTTTTTTTTCATTTCTATTAAATGATTGTCTCATCTCAGACAATGGGGGCATATTGCTAGGATATACCCCCATTGTGTTATAGGTGCGGGTCAAAGAGCCCTGTTAGTGGTGGAGGGCATGCTGTGCATACGCAGTCGCCCTCCATTTATTTTCTATGGGGTTGCCACAAGTAGACATACACTGGCTCGGCTATTTCCGTCAGGCCAAAAGAAGTGAATGGGAGTGGTGGCTGATCATGAGCCGTGCACTACCATTCACTTTTATGGGGAGCCCGGAGTCCTCCAGCCACCACCTTGTGGGGCTCCGTTACTGATACAGGTGGAACCCACATCTATAAGACAACCCATACCCCCCCATTGTCTGAGATAAGACAATCCCTTTAAGTTTGACATAGTGAAAAATATATTTTTGTGTTACCATTTTCCGAAAGCAATATTTGTAAAAAAATTTGGGGGAATTGTTTTATGTAGGAGCTTGTTTTCTGCAGGATGAGGTGACAGTTTGATTGGTACCATTTCGGAATACATACGATTTTTAGATTTCTTGGCATTAGACTATGTTTTGGCACTGTTTTAATTTAGTTTTTTTTATGGCATTCACCTGAGGGGATAGATAGTGTCATATTTTTATAGAGTAGGTCATTACAGATGCAGTGATACATAATATATGTCTGTTTTAGTTTTTTTCTGTCTAATTTTATATGACTTTATTATGGGAAAGCTGTGGTTTTTTTTTTTTTACTTGAAACCTAGGTATCCTACAGGTTAATACAAAAAAACAACAACTAAAGCACAAAATGAAACAAAAAATACTGTTTTTTTTTACATTTCCGTCTACAGAGCTGTGTGAGGACTCATTTTTTGAGGTGCCGATCTGTGCTATATTGATTTGGGTTTTTTTAGCAATGTTTACTCAAATATTTGTAGCATGCAATTATAATTGTGATAGAAATGTATAGCATGTTGTAGGAAAACTACAACTTCCATCGGGTTCTGAAGGTTTGCATCTGCAGACTCTAGAATATAGGCGAGCGGCAGCGGTCTGTGAGGACGCAGCTTTCAGCGCAGCGCAGGGAGTGAGAAGGAAAAGCAGGCACCGCACCACATGCATCAAGAGGCGGGTCCTGCCATCCACTGAAAGATGGCAGCGCCAGCATCACTGCAGGGCAAGTTAAGTGGCGAGATGATCAAGATCAAAGATCATCTCGCCACCTTCAGTATGTCTGTGTGGCTCTACTCTTTCTACTGAAGCGGCAAGCAGCAGCACTTGCCAGCAGAAAGCTGGGGCTGCCTGCCGCTGCTGATTAATCTGTAGACCAGAGATCGCACTACATTTTTTTCCAGAAGAGCAAAAATACTCCTTTTAACAATTTTGAGGAGTATTTTTAGCCGAGGAGGAGTACGAGGCCCACATAATGTTATGAGGCTAATATTTCTGCAGGGGAACCATTGCTAGTCTCCCGTGCAGAAATAAATGTAAACAATTTTACATTTATCCAACATTATACACTAAACATAAGACGACTGCTGCCATACACTGCGCCCACCTGACGCTGCCATACACAGGGCCCGCCTGATGCTGCCATACATAGCGCCCACCTGACACTGCTATACACTGCGCCCACCTGACGCTGCCATACATTGCGCACACCTGACGCTGCCATACACTGCGCCCACCGAATGCTACCATACAATGCACCCACCTAATGCTGCCATACATTGCGCCCACCTGACGCTGCCATTCACAGTGCCTACCTGTCGCTGCCATACACTGCACCCACCTGATGCTGCCATACACAGCACCCACCTGTCGCTGCCCTACACAGCGCCCACCTGTCGCTGCCATACACTGCGCCCACTTGATGCTGCAATACACAGTGCCCACCTGACGCTGCCATACACATTGCTTGCCTGACGCTGCCATAAACAGGGCCCACCTGACACTACTATATACATATTACATACACAGCTCTACCCATTACACAGATAGTTTACTATATACACATTGCACACACAGCTCTGCTACATGTCCATTACACAGATAGAACAGGTCCTGTAACCACAATGTAGTGTTTAGTCCAGTCTCTGGAGCTGCTCCTGGTGAGAGAGATGTCTTTGAGGGGCGGGGCTTCACGTGTGCTGGATCTGGCAGCTTCTGATACAGCTCACCTAACAAGAAAAAGTCCATGTGTAAAAATACGCATGGGCCTTTTTCCAGGGAGTAAAATGGCCTGAACAGGCGTCTATGATGCTTGTACAGACGTTATTGCGACCTAGACTGTAACTAGGCAGGGGCCCACCGAGGATTTCCCCTGATCCCTGGTGGGCCAGTGTGCACTATATTATGGGTCTTTACACAGAAGAACTGCTGAATATTCGAATGCTGTGTTAAGGAGGTTTTATTAAACCGATCCGGACCACAGGTAACTTATTAAGTATAAAAATATCTTTATTAGGAAAATTCTTTATACAAACACAATTTACTATACAGGAGTAAAGTGCAGGAGAGCAAGTAGATGTAGCAAATGACACACCTGATACAGGAAAAATTTGGCTGGGGGTCCAAACACTGCAGATCACATTGAATCAATTATACTAGGTTGTATGAAATAGATATATATAGTTGTACAAAACTATATCTATGGGTATAACTTATATATATATAAAAATCTAAAATGTCTCTAATATCCAATGATAAGAATTGGTCGTGGCAGCGGTCATATTAAATACCTAATCCTGCAATATGGAGTCATAAACAATATCCCGTGATGACCGCAGCCAGGCCCAAAAAATGTTGTCTCAAATGGCAAAAAAAAAAAATCCATAAATAATTAGATCCAAAGATAATAAATCTAAGAATTACCAGTTAAAGTCAGATCCTGTACACAAATACAAAGACATTTTTAGAGCATACCCATAGTAACGCAGTGGGGACAAACCCCAGTCAAGCAACCACCTCGACACGTGTTTCACCACCAGGCTTCGTATCGGTAAGCAGGTGAAAAAAATTACAATTTTATTTTGTTTTACACAAAGTCTCATGAAAACGAAGAAGCACATACAAAATGTATCAACCTGTTTCTTCAGAAATATCCCCACTGTGGCCCTAATGTCTTGTCTTGACACATGGCAGGAGCGGTTGTAACCGCACCTATCAGGCAATGGGTGCAAATCTTAACGATATGCCCCCATTGTCTCAGATAAGACAACCCCTTTAAGTTATTCATCTAGTGGTGTAGTGAGTACTTTGAACTCCCAGTATTTGAAGAAATTAATACTAAGCAGGTGGGGAAAAAATATTTCCATTTTTCACACGTGTCATTTTAAAGGCTATGTACACCTTTCGAGAAATTTTTTGTTTATGATTGCTTTTCAGTTGGCCTTTATTAAAATTATGACCTGTTCTGTCACAAAGGGTTAACTGTTTTTCTAGCTGTTTGACTGGTACATTTACTTTCAGTTTGTGCTGGTCATCTAATAAGCCTTATCTCTAAACAACTAGTTCGAAAATCGTTCGGGTCCGTACCGAATTTTGGGGTGTCCGTGACACGGACCCGAACACGGACATTTTCAAAAAAGTTCGGGTTCGGGTCCGGTGTTCGTCGATTTCTTCCCGCTTTCTGAAGGGCTGCATAGCAGCCAATCAGCTAGCGTTTTACTTCTTGCCCTAAGAGCCCATCACAGCCATGCCTACTAATGGCATGGCTGTGATTGGCCAAGTGCAGCATGTGACCCAGCCTCTATTTAAGCTGGAGTCACGTAGCGCCGCACGTCACACTGCTCTGACTAGTGTAGGGAGAGGATGCAGCTTCTGTGAGGGCGAGATAGGCAGGGATAAAGAAGTGATTGAATGATCTACCTTTCTACACCTGTGCATCAGAACAACTCAGCTGAGCTGTTCACTGAAAGTCACTATTTTGTTGAGACTGGCCAGAGCGATTTTTACTGGCACATGTAACTGGGCTGACCGGAAAAAGGAATTATATATTCCAGTGTGGGAATTTATGTACACAAACTAGCATTATAAAAATTCTGGTGTCCAATTGGCAGCAGTGTTCTTGTAATTAATACCGCCAAAAGGCATTATTGTCCAGTGTTGTAATCAATCTGGTGTTTGTTACACCAGAAACAGTAGGCCTCACGTTTTCACTCCTGTAAAAAGGAATTATATCTCCCCGTGTGGGAATCTATGTACCAAAACTAGCATATTAAAAATTCTGGTGTCCAATTTGCAGCAGTTTTCTTGTAATTAATACCGGAAAAAGGAATTATATCTTCCAGTGTGGGAATTTATGTACACAAACTAGCATTATAAAAATTCTGGTGTCCAATTAGCAGCAGTGTTCTTGTAATTAATACCGCCAAAAGGCATTATTGTCCAGTGTTGTAATCAATCTGGTGTTTGTTAGACCAGAAACAGTAGGCCTCACGTTTTCACTCCTGTAAAAAGGAATTATATCTCCCCGTGTGGGAAGCTATGTACCAAAACTAGCATATTAAAAATTCTGGTGTCCAATTTGCAGCAGTTTTCTTGTAATTAATACCGGAAAAAGGAATTATATCTTCCAGTGTGGGAATTTATGTACACAAACTAGCATTATAAAAATTCTGGTGTCCAATTAGCAGCAGTGTTCTTGTAATTAATACCGCCAAAAGGCATTATTGTCCAGTGTTGTAATTTTGGTGAAAAAAAGGCCAATTTAATCAATCTGGTGTTTGTTAGACCAGAAACAGTAGGCCTCACGTTTTTACTCCTGTAAAAAGGAATTACCGTATTTTTCGCCCTATAAGATGCACCGGCCTATAAGACGCACCTGGGTTTTTGAGGAGAAAAATAAGAAAAAATATTTTTAACCTCTTATGACGAGGCGTGCATATGTACGCCCTTCGTCCGCATTCTTAAAGATGGCGCCCGCTCCCGCACGGGAGCGGGCGCTCGAAGCTGCGGGTAAAAGCTTGATTCATCAAGCTGACACCCGCAGCTCATGTCCGCGACCGGCAGCGATGCCGATCGCGGACATTTAACCCCTCAGATGCCGTGGTCAATCCTGACCACGGCATCTGATCGCGCAAAACCGAAAGTTTCACTTCAGCTTGCTCGGCCCTGATGGCCACAAGGGGGAGCCGGAGCATGCATGTAGTACCCTAGGTTTCTGTGAATGAAACCTAGGGTACTATTACAGTATTCCTATGGAGCCTATGACTGTAATAGGCTCCATAGGAAATATGTGATTTTTCATATATTCCAATGCTATTGCATTGAATATATGAGAATAGCAATCTGATGATTGCATCTTATAGTTCCCTATGGGAACTATAAGAAAGTGGTAAAAAAAAAAAAAAAAGTTTAAAAATAAAAATTAAATAAAAAATATAAAATTCAAATCACCCCCTTTCCCCAAAATGAAAATAAAATAAATAAAAATAAAAAATTACACATAATGGTGTCGCAATGTGCGAAAACGCCCATACTATAATAATATTAAAAATATTCACCATACGGTAAACATAAAAACGGAAAGAAAGCGCCCAAATGGCTAATTCGCCATTTTTGGACGCTTCATTTCCTAAAAAAATGAATAAAAAGTGATCAAAACATCATACGCACCCCATAATGGTATCAATTAAAAGTTCAGATTGCCCCTGCAAAAATGAGCCCCTACACTGCTCCATACGCATAATTACAAAAAAGTTATAGGGGTCAAAACATGGCGACAAAAAATAAAATAAAAAATTCCCACTTTAAATTTTTTTTCACTATCAAAACGCAAGAAAACTATACATATTAGGTATTGCCGGATTCGTACTGACCTGAAGAATAAAATTAACCAGTCAGTTTTATCGCAAATCGAACGTTGTAATTTAAAAACCCGTAAAACTGTGGTGAAATTGCTTTTTTTTGCAATTTCACCCCATTTGGAATTTTTTCCCGTTTCCCACTACATCACATGCAAAAATAAATGGTAGCGTTAAAAAGTACAACTTGTCCCGCAAAAAATAAGCCGTCATATGGCTATGTGAGCGGAAATATAAAAATGTTATGGCTTTTGGAAGGCAGGGAGCGCAAAACAAAAACGCAAAAATCCCAAAACCCCCGGTCCTTAAGGGGTTAACCAAAAGGTGTGCTTTTGAAGTAATGGTGGTCTGTGCATGACAGTATTATGGGGGATCTGTGGATGGCACTGTTATGTGGGGAGATGTGGATGGCACTGTTATGGGGGGATCTGTGGATGACACTGTGATGGGGGGATCTGTGGATAGCACTGTGATGGGGGCATTTATGAATGACACTGTAATGGATTGGATCTGTGGATGACACATATATAGCATCTTATGCTATATGTGTCATCCACAGATCACCCCAATTACAGTGTCATTCATAAATGCCCCCATCAAAGTGCTATCCACAGATCTGGCCCATAGTGACTAGCTAGGGCGGAGTCTGGCAACACATGGCGGGCGGCTCGCCGCTAACAGCTTGACTGCTTTCATAACATTTATAATCTTTAATCATGTCCCCTTATTCCCTATAATCCCAGTACAGTAGCGCTCTGCTAACCTGCTATACCGATCCTCTAGCAGGCAGAGCGGTGCGGCGGCAGGCTGCTGTGTAACGTCCTCACTGACGCCATCTGCCTGCTCCTTTCACTTTATGAATGAAGCAGGAGGAGCAGGCAGATGACGTCAGTGAGAACGTTACACAGCAGCCTGCCGCCGCACCGCTCTGCCTGCTAGAGGATCGGTATAGCAGGTTAGCAGAGCGCTACTGTACTGGGATTATAGGGAATAAGGGGACATAATTAAAGATTATAAATGTTATGAAAGCAGTCAAGCTGTAAGCGGCGGGCCGCCCGCCGCGCGTTGCCAGGCTCCGCCCCCTCCTCCTTCCATGCTGATACATCGCATGCTGTGCGATGTATCAGCTTTAACTATAGGAAAATGGTAGCATTCGCCATATAAGACGCACTGCCATTTTCCCCCCCACTTTTGGGGGGGAAAAAGTGCGTCTTATATGGCGAAAAATACGGTATATCTCCCCGTGTGGGAATCTATGTACCAAAACTAGCATATTAAAAATTCTGGTGTCCAATTTGCAGCAGTTTTCTTGTAATTAATACCGGAAAAAGGAATTATATCTTCCAGTGTGGGAATTTATGTACACAAACTAGCATTATAAAAATTCTGGTGTCCAATTAGCAGCAGTGTTCTTGTAATTAATACCGCCAAAAGGCAGTGTTCTTGTAATTAATACCGCCAGTGTTGTAATTTTGGTGAAAAAAAGGCCAATTTAATCAATCTGGTGTTAGTTACACCAGAAACAGTAGGCCTCACGTTTTTACTCCTGTAAAAAGGAATTAATACCGGAAAAAGGCATTACATTGTCCAGTGTTGTAATTTTGGTGAAAAAAAGGCCAATTTAATTAATCTGGTGTTAGTTAGACCAGAAACAGTATGCCGCACGTTTTTACTCCTGTAAAAAGGAATTATATCTCCCCGTGTGGGAATCTATGTACCAAAACTAGCATATTAAAAATTCTGGTGTCCAATTTGCAGCAGTCTTCTTGTAATTAATACCGGAAAAAGGAATTATATCTTCCAGTGTGGGAATTTTGGGGCTAAAAAATAATATATTTTATTGTGGTGCGAGTTGAATCGCAACAATGAGAAAACATTCTATTAAGGGACGAGGACGCGGTCGTGGTGGTGTCCGTGGAGCCTCTGTTGCTGGCAGAGGACGTGGCCGTTCGGCCTCAGGTGCACAAAGTAGTGAACCAACTCCCTCAAGTAGCCGGCAGAATTTACAGCGATATTTGGTGGGGCCCAATGCCGTTATGAGGATGGTAAGGCCTGAGCAGGTACAGGCATTAGTCGATTGGGTGGCCGACAGTGCTTCCAGCACGTTCACCACATTGTCTTCCGCCCAGTCTTCTGCGGAAAGCGCACAGGTGGCACCTGAAAACCAAGCCCATCAGTCTGTCACATCACCCCCATGCATATCAGGGAAACTGGCTGAGCCTCATGTTATGCAGCAGTCTCTTATTCTGTTTGAAGACTCTGCTCTCACGGTTTTCCAGGGGCGTCCACCTAGCCCTTCCCCAGCGGTGGAAGACATTCTATGCACTGACGCACAACCACTTATGTATCCAGATGATGAGGACATGGGAATACCACCACAGCAGAGTGACCGAGTCTCTGATGATGACGAAACACTGGTGCCCACTGCCGCGTCTTATTGCAGTGTGCAGACTGAACAGGAGGAGGTCAGGGAGGAAGACTGGGTGGAAAACGATGCAGAAGCCGATGAGGTCTTAGACCCCACATGGACTGAAGGTCGTGCCGCTGACTTAAATAGTTCAGAGGAAGAGGCAGTGGTGAGACCGAGACAACAGCGAAGCCAAAGAGGGAGCAGGGGGCAAAAGCAGAACAGCCGTCGTCCAGAGAGTTCGCCTGCTATTGGCCAGCGCCAACAGGGACCCAGCACCCCAAAGGCATCTTCAAGGAGTTCCCTGGCATGGCAATTCTTCAAACAATGTGCTGAAGACAAGACCAGAGTGGTTTGCACGCTGTGCCATCAGACCCTGAGGCGAGGCATTAACGTTCTTAACCTGAGCACCACCTGCATGATCAGGCATCTACATGCAAAGCATGAACTGCAGTGGAGTACACACCTTAAAAACAAGGAACCCGCTCAGGCTCCCCCTGCTCCCTCTACCGCTGCTGCCTCGGCTTCCGCCTCGAGAGGAATGTTGCCACCTGCCGAGCAGCAAACAGAGGATGTGCCACCGACACCACCACCACCACCGCCACCGTCACCTAGCGTCTCCACTATTTCACACAGCAGCGTTCAGCTCTCCATCTCTCAAACCTTTGAGAGGAAGCACAAATTCCCACCTAGTCACCCTCTAGCCCTTGGCCTGAATGCCAGCATTTCTAAACTACTGGCCTTTGAAATGCTGTAATTCCGGCTGGTGAACACAGACAGCTTCAAACAGCTGATGGCCATGGCTGTCCCCCAGTATGTGGTTCCCAGCCGCCACTACTTCTCCAAGACAGCCGTGCCTTTCCTGCACATGCAAGTGTCCGATAAAATCAAGTGTGCACTGCGCAACGCCATTTGTGGCAAGGTCCACCTAACCACAGATACGTGGACCAGTAAGCATGGCCAGGGACGCTATATCTCCCTAACTGCACACTGGGTAAATGTAGTGGCGGCTGGGCCCCAGGCGGAGAGTTCCTTGGCGCACGTCCTTCCGCCGCCAAGGATCACAGGGCATCATTCTTTGCCTCCTGTAGCCTCCTCCTCCTACTCGGCTTCCTCCTCCTCCTCCTCTGCTTCCACCAGCTCATCTAGTCAGCCACACACCTTCACCACCAACTTCAGCACAGCCCGGGGTAAACGTCAGCAGGCCATTCTGAAACTCATATGTTTGGGGGACAGGCCCCACACCGCGCAGGAGTTGTGGCGGGGTATTGAAAAACAGACCGACCAGTGGTTGCTGCCGGTGGGCCTCAAGCTCAGCCTGGTGGTGTGCGATAATGGGCGAAATCTCGTGGCAGCTCTGGGACTAGCCGGTTTGACGCACATCCCTTGCCTGGCGCATGTGCTGAATTTGGTTGTGCAAAAGTTCATTCACAACTACCCAGACATGTCAGAGCTGCTGCATAAAGTGCAGGCCGTCTGTGCACGCTTCCGGCGTTCACATCCTGCCGCTGCTCGCCTGTCAGCGCTACAGCGGAACTTCGGCCTTCCCGCTCACCGCCTAATATGCGACGTGCCCACCCGGTGGAACTCCACCTTGCACATGCTGGAGAGACTGTGCGAGCAGCAGCAGGCCATAGTGGAGTTTCAGCTGCAGCACGCACGGGTCAGTCGCACTGCGGTACAGCACCACTTCACCACCAATGATTGGGCCTCCATGCGAGACCTGTGTGCCCTGTTGCGCTGTTTAGAGTACGCCACCAACATGGCCAGTGGCGATGCCACTGTTATCAGCGTGACGATACCAATTCTATGTCTCCTAGAGAAAACGCTTAGGGCGATGATGGAAGAGGAGGTGGGCCAGGGCCAGGAAGAGGAGGAGGAGGATGACGGGTCGTTTTTAGCACTTTCAGGCCAGTCTGTTAGAAGTGGCTCAGAGGGAGGTTTTTTGCAACAGCAGAGGGCAGGTACAAATGTGGCCAGCCAGGGACCACTACTGGAGGACGAGGAGGATGAGGAGGAGGTGGAGGAGGATGAGGATGAAGCAGGTTCACAGCGGGGTGGCACCCAGCACAGTGCAGGCACATCCCTGGTGCGTGGCTGGGGGGATACAGAGGATGATGACGATACGCCTTCCACAGAGGACAGCTTGTCCTTACCTCTGGGGAGCCTTGCACACATGAGCGATTACATGCTGCAGTGCCTGCGCAACGACAGCAGAGTTGCCCACATTTTAACGTGTGCTGACTACTGGGTGGCCACCCTGCTGGATCCACGGTACAAAGACAATGTGCCCACTTTACTTCCTGCACTGGAGCGTGATAGGAAGATGCGCGAGTACAAGCGCACACTGGTAGACGCGCTCCTGAGAGCATTCCCAACTGTCACAGGGGAACAGGTGGAAGGCCAAGGCAGAGGAGGAGCTAGAGGTCGCCCACGCAGCAGTGTCACGGCCAGCTCCTCTGAGGGCAGGGTTAGCATGGCAGAAATGTGGAAAAGTTTTGTCTCCACGCCACAGCTAACTGCCCCACCACCTGATACGGAACGTGTTAGCAGGAGGCAACATTTCACTAACATGGTTGAACAGTACGCCTGCACACAACTCCACGTACTGACGGATGGTTCGGCCCCATTCAACTTCTGGGTTTCCAAATTGTCCACGTGGCCAGAATTAGCATGTTATGCCTTGAGGTGCTAGCCTGCCCGGCGGCCAGCGCTTTATCTGAACGTATTCAGCACGGCAGGGGGCGCCATTACTGACAAACGCAGCCGCCTGTCCGCAGCCAACGTGGACAAGCTGACGTTATAAAAATGAACCAGGCATGGATCCCACAAGACCTGACCCTCCCTTGTGCAGAGTAGTCCTTAATAACTGCCTTAAACCATGTTGTCTTGTACTCCTGGCCACTTCTTCATTGAAAATCAATTTTTGAAATTAAGTAGGATCTTGGGTGCAACCCAGAGTTGAATGAACCTTCCGTCTGTCTGGGTGCCGGGCCAAAGTACATGAAAGTGTCCTTCTCCTGTGCTGGGTGATATGAATGTTATACTTGTGCTGTCTGACATGTCTCCTTTGTGTGGGTGCAGGGGGCCAAAGTCACTGAAAGCGGCCTTCTCCTGTGGTGGCTGATATAAATGCCTGAATCTCTGCTGTGGGACCTCTCTCCTCTTTCTGGGTGCAGGGGTCAAAGAAACAAAAGGTGGCCTACTCCTGTGGTGGTTGATGTAAAACTGATGCTTGTGCTATCTGACCTGTCTCCTCTGTGTCGGTGCTAAGGCCTAAGTCACTGAAAGCGGCCTTCTCCTGTGCTGGCTGATATAAATGCCTGAATCTCTGCTGTGGGACCTCTCTCTCCGTGCTGGCTGCAGGGGTCAAAGTCTCTAAAAGTGCCCTTCTCCTGTGGTGGTTGATGTGAAACTGATGCTTGTGCTATCTGACCTGTCTCCTCTGTGTCGGTGCTAAGGCCTAAGTCACTGAAAGCGGCCTTCTCCTGTGCTGGCTGATATAAATGCCTGAATCTCTGCTGTGGGACCTCTCTCCTCTGTCTGGGTGCAGGGTCCAAAGTCTCTCAAAGTGGCCTTCTCCTGTGCTGGGTGATGTGAAACTGATGCTTGTGCCATCTGACATGGTCTGCCTGGTGGTCCCAATTAAATGAGTGGCCTACTCCTGTGGTGGGTGATCTAAATGCCTGATTCTCTGCTGTGGGACCTCTCTCCTCTGTCTGGGTGCTGGTCCCAAATAAATGAGAGTGGCCTTCTCCGGTGGTGGTTGATATGAGGCATGATTCCTTGCTGTGGGACCTCTCTCCTCTGTCTGGGTGCTGGTCCAAAATACATGAGAGTGGCCTTCTCCGGTGGTGGTTGATATGACGCATGATTCCTTGCTGTGGGACCTGTATCCTCTGTCTGGGTGCTGGTCCCAAATAAATGAGAGTGGCCTTCTCCGGTGGTGGTTGATATGAGGCATGATTCCTTGCTGTGGGACCTCTCTCCTCTGTCTGGGTGCTGGTCCTAAATAAATGAGAGTGGCCTTCTCCGGTGGTGGTTGATATGACGCATGATTCCTTGCTGTGGGACCTGTATCCTCTGTCTGGGTGCTGGTCTGAAATAAATGAGAGTGGCCTTCTCCAGTGGTGGGTGATATGACGCATGATTCCTTGCTGTGGGACCTCTCTCCAATTGATATTGGTTAATTTTTATTTATTTTATTTTATTTGAATTCATTTTCCTATCTACATTTGTTTGCAGGGGATTTACCTACATTTTGCTGCCTTTTACAGCCCTCTAGCCCTTTCTGGGAGTCTTTTACAGCCTTTTTAGTGCCCAAAAGTTCGGGTCCCCATTGACTTCTATGGGGTTCGGGTTCGGGATGAAGTTCGGGTTGAGTTCGGATCACAAACCCGGACATTTTCCAGAAGTTCGGCCGAACCTCTCGAACCCGAACATCCAGGTGTTCGCTCATCTCTAGTCATAAACACTTATTTAAGCCACATTCTTATTAGGGCTCATGCACACGACAGTATTTTCATTCCATTTCCGTTCTGGTTTTTTTGCGGACCATATGCGGAACCATTCACTTCAATGGGGCTGGAGAAAATACTGAAGGTACTCCGTGTGCATTCCGTTTCCGTATTTCCGTATGTCCGTTCCGCAAAAAAGTAGTGCATGTCCAATTATTGTCCGCAAATCACGGTCTGAGGCCCCATTCAAGTCAATGGGTTCGCAAAAAATACAGAACGCACACAGAACACATCCGTATGTCATCCGTGTTTTGCGGATCCATACTGTAGAAATGCTATGCCCAGCACATATTGCTCATGTGTTTGGTGATTAATAAGTTACTGTTTCAGTATACGATCCGCAAAAAACGGATCAAATACGGAAACAATACGGATATGTTTTGTGCAATAACGGAATGAAAGAGGACTTAAATTAGAGGGGAAAAAAAACTCAGGTACTGAACAACGGATCTGTGAAAAACGGACCACAAAACACACACGGTCGTGTGTGTGCATGAGCCCTTAGTAAGATAAGAACTGAGCTATAATGAGTGTTTAAAAGTTCAGAGAACAGAGATAAGGAGCCTGTCAGCTCCCCAACTGACACAGGCTGCTTCTAGAGCAGGGTTCAGCAACCTCGGACATTCCAGATGTTCTGAAACTACAACTCCCAGAATGCTCCATTCACTTCTATAGTAGTTGAGGAGAACGTCCGAGCATGTTTGCATGCTAGGAGTTGTAGTTTCACAGCAGCTGGAGTGCCGAAGGTTGCTGATCCCTGTTCTAGAGCATCTCAGCTAAGTACACAAAAAAGGATTCCAATTAAACAAATAATAGCAGGCCTCACTAGTATTAGCTTTATAAGACGCACAGCCATTTCCCCCCTACTTTGGGGGGGGGGGACTGCGTCTTACAAAGCGAAAAATACGGTATATGTATTACTATAACTCTGCAACTGGAAGCAAAGTGTACCCTAAAATACTAAAATTAAAATAGCATATCTAATATCCAGTTCTCTCTCCATTTTTTTCATCCAGCGTGAGTCACTGTGATGTATTTGCGCATGTCTAGACAGCCATCTACAGTATTAGTAAATCTTTCCCAGTAAGTCTTGGCTAATCGTCCATGTCACCTATCCCCAGCACACACTCCAATTTTACTTCTATCTGTTGTATGTGTAGCATTGTGTGAAACTAAGGTATTGTATATAATACCTTCTGTAGTCATTCCAGAAAGCAATTGTTTGGCAAAGTTCATTATAATCGGATTAGGGTTTTAGCAAAGCATAATATAATAGGGTTATGGTTAGGATGTTGCATAGTATAAATATATACTGTATATAAAATATAGTATAGTAGGATCAAACCTAATGACAACAAACATTTCATTCTACAGTATGTAATAATTAAGGGAGTTGCCCATGATTTTTGTGATCCTCCACTCAGAGGTCACCACAGAAGTAATGTGTCACTTGGGGACATGTGACTGCCAGTCATTGGCTGCAGCGGCTGACATGACCCATCTGTAGGAAAGTTGACAGATATGAATCAGAAGTCCAGTGATGCCAGAGCCATGATGCCAGAACGGATTGGCAGGAAGCAAAGAAGTATACATTTCTTAAGAGGTACTACTGGGTGGGGTGATTTGACCTCTTAATGATCAGGCCTAAAAAGGCCTTAATAACCTGCAACATTTTTTAGGGTACTTTCACACTTGCATTAAAGTTTTCCGGTATTGAGTTCTGTCCTAGGGGCTCAATACTGGAAAAAAACTGATCAGTTTTATCCTAATGCATTCACATGGTCCATCTTACCATGGTGATGGACCATGTGATTGGATCATGTGATGTGACGTCATCACAGGTCCTTTAGCTGTTAGTAGTGTTGAGCGAACAGTTCGAGAATAGTTCGGGTTCGTACCGAATTTTGGGGTGTCCGGGACCCAGACCCGAACCCGGACATTTTCAAAAAAGTTCGGGTTCGGTTCGGTGTTCATCGATTACTTCCCGCTTTCTGAAGGGCTGCACAGCAGCCAATCAGCTAGCGTTTTACTTCTTGCCCTAAGAGCCCATCACAGCCATGCCTACTAATGGCATGGCTGTGATTGGCCAAGTGCAGCATGTGACCCAGCCTCTATTTAAGCTGGAGTCACGTAGCGCCGCACGTCACACTGCTCTGATTAGTGTAGGGAGAGGACGCAGCTTCTGTCAGGGCGAGATTAGGCAGGTTAAAGTCAGCAACAGCACCTAATGAACGGATCAATTTACAGCTGAGAATCATTGAACTTCTGCTAGTTACTTGCTTGCTGGTTTTTAGGCTGCACAGAGTGTTTTTCTGTCACTTATTTTCTGGGTTGATCGGGCGGTCATTTTGTGACTTGTGGTGCGCCAGAAGAAGCTGCCACCAAGTCCATCAATCCATCAATACTAGTTTTTTTTTTTGCTATATCCTACATCAGGGGCTTGGCTGTGCTAATTGTCACCCCTAGAAACTCAGGAAAGAAATTTCTATATTTTATTAAGGGTTAAATACAATTGCCCAAATACCAATCCCCTAAATCTGGTGTTCCAGCTTTGGTTAGACAAGTATAATACTGTCTGCTGTCTGGCAAAGGATAGATTATTTTCTGGGGTTAAATTCAATTGCCAAAATAGCAATACCATAAATCAGTGGTTTCAGCTGTGGCTGGCAAAATAGAATAGTGTCCGAGGTAACGCACACACGCACAGACGCACGTACATCGATTCTTGAATAGTTGTATTATCGCGATAATAAAACTAACAGTGTAAAGTTGACTGTATTGCTCTAAGTTATATTTACGCACGAATGTAACTTCTATTACAGCACACCAATACTAAAACTGACTAAGAGACAGCTTTAAGTTCTATTCGAACGCGATTGCAACTTTGGAACTTAAAGTGGTGTACGATTTTAAAAGTTGAGTACTAAAAGTTGGAATCGCAATGCGATTCTTATGTATTTGCTTAATCGCATTGCGATTACAACTTTGAGCTACCGATCACCATGGGAACGCCTCCTCTAGTAGAATGTACTGTCGGATGTGAGAATTAAGTTGAAATCGCAATGCGATTATTATATATCTGCTTAATCGCATTGTCGTTAACTTAGCATTGCTAATAATTCCATTCATATTCGCTAACTTACTGACTCAGTAAGTTAACGATATGGATGGAATTATTTAGCAATGCTAAGTTGAAATCGCAATGCGATTAAGCAAATATATAAGAATCACATTGCGATTTCAACTTAATTCTCAGATCCGACAGTACATTCTACTGCAGGAGGCGTTCCCATGGTGATCGTTAGCTCAAAGTTGTAATCGCAATGCGTTTATTGCGGTATATTATCCCTCTGGGTGTCTTTTACAGCCTTTTTAGTGCCCAAAAGTTCGGGTCCCCATTGACTTCTATGGGGTTCTTCGGGATGAAGTTCGGGTTGAGTTCGGATCACGAACCCGGACATTTTCCGGAAGTTCGGCCGAACCTCTCGAACCCGAACATCCAGGTGTTCGCTCATCTCTAGCTGTTAGCTGAAGCTTGAAGACAGAAGACAGATCGCAACTACGCGATCAAGTGGCTAATGTAAGTTAAGTTTTATCATTTTTAACCCCTTCCTCTTCATTTTACTAAGCATTCTTTATTAAGAATGCTATTATTTTCCCTTATAACCATGTTATAAGGGAAAATAATAAAGATCTGGTCCCGTTTCTAAGCAACCATGCGGGAAAATCGCACTGCATCCGCACTTGCTTGCGGATGCTTGCGATTTTCCCGCAGCCCCATTCACTTCTATGGGGCCTGCGTTGCGTGAAAAACGCACAATATTGAGCATGCTGCGATTTTCACGCAACGCAGAAGTGATGCGTGAAAATCACCGCTCATGTGCACAGCCCCATAGAAATGAATGGGTCCAGATTCAGTGCGGGTGCAATGCGTCCTCCTCACGCATTGCACCCACGTGGAAAACTCGCCCGTGTGAAAGGGGCCTAATAGAGAACATACCCTAGGAAGAAGGGGAGCAAAATTAGGTTTATAAAGGTCAGTTAAAGTGACCGAAAGGGTAGTTTCTAAGTATTTGCTGCCTGTCTGACGCCGAGTAAAAGGAGTGTCACGTTGAAGTCATTGGACCATGGACACAGGAGTGTTTATATTTAGGGCATTTGATTTACAGAATATGAGGAAAAGTGGTGTCCAAGTTTGTAATTAAGATCAGCAAATCATCTGCAAAAGCTGCCATTGTATGTGTCAGGCCACCTATTATACCTGGGGACTGACATATTTTTTGGAACAGGGTTTCCATGACCAGCACAAAAAGAGTGGGCAACAATGGGCAGCCCTCTATCTGTCATTTTGTATATCGAATGGAGGAGTTAGGATTCCATTAACTTGGACAGTAGCTTAGGAGCAGGCATATAAAGAACCAGTAGCAGAAATATTTTGCATATAGGGCCAACTTACTTTGTCAAAAACCTTCTCAGCCTCTGTGCCGAATAGATAGAGTTATTTTATGAGTTTTTGTGTAATGTGTAGTATTAAATATACCCCATCTATGTGAAAAAAATCCCACTTGATCTTGATGTATAAGTTTGGGTGGTAGAGAACTTAAGCATTTAGCTAGCATGACTAAAGGGCACAAAAGGTGGCTCCATAGCAAAAACAGGTGCAATGAGACTACTTGTGTCTATATGCAGAGGGGAACAGAGTAGGTGGCTCTTGGTAAGTCTGTAGGACTCCTATGCTTCATAATAGTGAGATCACAGCTGTCCATGCAAGCACTGCGTGACATGTATTACACAAGTCTTTAATGGTGGCCCGAAAAAAGGTGAAGAAGCCTCAACTTCAATATCGTCATAAGAAGCGTTGGCTCGAGTTTTCAAACAAGTACGAACAGTGAACAGTAAGGTCCCTTTCACAGGGGCGAGAATTCCGCACGGGTGCAATGCGTGATGCGAACGCATTGCACTCACATGGAATCCGGACCAATTCATTTAAATGGGTCTGTGTACATGAGCGGTGGTTATCACTCATCACTTTTGCATTGTGTGAAAATTGCAGCATGTTCTATATTCTGCGATTTTCACGCAACGGTGGCCCCATAGAAGTGAATGGGGCTGTGTGAAAATCGCATTACATCCACAAGCAAGTGCGGATGCAATGCGATTTTCACAGATGGTTGTTAAGAGATGTTGTTTGTACATATTCAGTTTTTTATCACGCTCGTGCAAAACACAGTAAATCGCATTGCACCCGCGCAATAAAAACTGAACAACTGAAAGTCATCGCAAACAAAACTAAATGACTTTGTTTGCGAAATCACACAGTTTTCACTGAACGCATCCGCAATGCATCCGGACATAATCCGGACACGCTAATCTGCAAGGGGCCTAAAAGATTGGAAACGGGTGATTTGGATCGATGATATGAAAGTCAATAGAGTGAGCTTTGATGGGTGCAAATTGGTCTGCAAGCAACAAGGGAAAAGGAAGCTAACGGATCGAGAAATTGAAGGAACGGTCAAGTTCGGTGGAGGAAGCCTGATGATATGGGGTTGTTTCACAGCCAAAGGCATTGGATATTTGACCAGGATCGATGGTGGTCTCAATGCTGAGCTATATTCGAGTATCCTACACTCCAGTACTATGGGTATGAAAAGGACAACATAGTGTTCCAGCAGGATAATAACCCTGAAATTATAATTACTAATAAAATCAGTGGCTCCAACCAACTAGAGGCCTATGGCTTGGTGCACTCCCCTCAACACACCCCAGTGTCATATGTAAGGAGTAGAAATACATTTAGAAATGGTAGGGGGGCACTCAGCTATCTAGCACTGTATGTATGATCAATAATCGGCTAGTATAAAAAATATACGAATTTAATATAAACATAAAATGCACATACAAGTATGTGGATGTATGGTTAGTCACCCCAAAATGTTAGGGTTAATCCTATCAGACATCCACCATTTATCAAGACTTTATGTCACATAAACATTGTACATTTCAGTTGATCAACTTCAAAAATAGAATGTGATAATAAAAAGTTAAAAATAAGAGTAAAGTTAAAAAAAATGTATGTAAAAAAGTAAAAAGGTAAAAAATCAAAAAGTCAATGATGCGGTTGCCAGCTTGGTAGTCCAGTATATAGGAGGCATATATCAGGTTAATAGTTAAAATAATATTTTTCCTGATATTCTTAGGTTAGTACAGATATATATTGGTAGTGTATAGACCAGACTTATGTCCTTTTTGACCATATTCTGGACGTTAAAATCACTTGAAAACTTTCTTTATATATGTCTGGCAGTCTCACATAATTCAAGTTATTAGACAAAAACTTTGGGGTATGGTTTGTAATTTTGTTGCCAGTACCTTACCAGTCCTATGAGAGGAAGCGGCTGTGTCCGGATGATTGCAATGTTGTCGGGATCACGATTCCTCTGTTGTGCGCTCACCAGCTCGCTCCGTGGCGTCCCACGTGGTCGGGAGTTGCTGCTCTGATACGGGTGAGTTTGGGGAAGAAAGATGTTCTGGTGTTGTACGTACTTGGTCCAGCTGGAGTGATATACAATAAGGCAATCAACTTTTGCTGGAGTTACGAGTAATGTTCAAACTTATTAATTATTTCTCATTCACTGCATGTAACCATACGCGTTTCGGAGCTTAATGCTCCTTCTTCAGTGGCATTCACAATGTATACAATATACAACTACATGTTGGATGCTTCTGTATATATCAATCAAGAGCATTCACAACACGAGATAAGTTGTTGATATGAGTCGTTAACAGGGATTTTAGTGTAATTCCCTGTCGCCACAGCTGAACATCATTTTGTGTCGCTACACACTCCTGTCCAACCTATGGTGTGTGTGTTCATACATATGTATATTTCTGAGATAAATATGAGTATGATAAAATGTGAAGGTAAAATAAATAAAGGTAAAAATAAAATCAAGAGTGGATTATTTCTTCTCACAATGTAATTCTATTGCAGATCATCTAAAGTGTATCTATATTTTTAATGTATCTGAACTTTGATGTTTCCACGCTTTTGATTGTAAATATATATATATTAATGCATCAAGAGAACTACAGTAGTGTACATTTATATTATCACGTGGTGCTATCTGTATTCTGTGTGTTGTAATGTTCTGTGTTTGAATTTATTTAGTTGTGTGTTCTTTGTTTTTTCTTTGTTTTGTCTGTTTCTCAGCTGAGAAATGGGGATTGATTGAAGAGCAGAGGGATGGGGGCCCATTTAGGAGGGGAGGTCGAGGTGCTGGTAAGCAGCCGGACCGCAATGTCCCGTCCCAGACCGGCACCCATCCCAAACCTACAAGAACCCAAATATCTCCATTTCTGCATTGAGGCCAGCTGGGATTAAGGTATTGAATTCAAAGATTTTTCAATAGCCGTAAATATGAGGGTGGAGGGGCCACTGTTGTGGTGGTCTCTAAAGTGCTTGGAAACAGAGTGTATTTTGAAACCGTTTTTGATGTTTGCTATATTTTCTGCAATCCTTTTTTTGAACGATTGTTTGGTTCGTCCCACATATTGTTTATGGCATGTGTGTTCTGTTTCAGTATCTTGAATTGTGTATTGGTATGCTCTTCTCTTCTCCTCCCCCCTCTGTTTCTGCTTCTAGTTGGTTCAGTCTAGCCACTTCCTGTTTACCCTGTCATGCATTGCTGTTTTGTGTGCTCTAATTCTGAGGAGATTCTGAGGAGAATCTGAGGTGAATCTGTGTATCTCATGTTCTATCAAGGAGAATATTAGTGGCATAATTCTTTTACCATCTGGATTCCCTGCATATCTTGTAATACAATCTCCGGATTAAAAGACTACTTGATTAACTCCTGGGTGTCTGATGCATAAACTGTAAGTGGAGGATGTCTGATTTAACAAGTTACTCACAGATGCGTGATTTGTATAAGGCTGACATTTCAAAACGCCACAGTAAAAGAATTGTCTTAATACTCTCCTTCTCCCACTAAGAAAATAATATTCTCCTCCTCCAGGTAATAAGCCATCATCATTTGTCTCTGTTATGCTACAGTAGTAAGGTAATATTTTATACTGCCCAGTACTGCATTCACTTGGATCGCAGAAGCTTCTAGCAATTCCAGTTTCATACAGGCTAGGAACTGTATTCAGCCTGTTTTCTGAGGTAAATATTGTCTGCCTGCTGTGGGCTATTAAAAGACTGAACCACCACTAGAGGTCGCTGTTGTGTTACAGATGGAAATGCAGGACACAGCTAGAAGGATTTCTAAACTTTCATTAAAAATGAAAGAGACCCTCTTAACCGACAAAATTGAGATATGTGATAATTTGTCCAGTTTGTGGGAAAAGACTGAACAATGTATGGATGCAGCACATGGATCAGGCTATAATGAAGATCAATTAAAGGCCATGTGTACAAATTTGAATAAGACCTATGATAGTTAAAATAGACTGTCTGAAAAATATTCTTCTCTGTTATCAAGTCTCAACTCAGAGTAATTCATCCTAGAATTAAAGACCCACACTGCACTTAATGATGAAAGATATAGCAGATTTATGGCAGTCAAGTCAATGCTAGAGGACAAGATATTACAACAATATGAAACTGCGTCCCGACATTCTAACCTTTCAAGGCACTCCAAAGCTTCATCCCGTTCCTCGAAATCTATTGCTCAGTCCTCATCGCTAAGGTCTCGCTCACAGCACCCTTCGCTGAGTACCTCATTGGTGTTGGCACGCGCAAAAGTGGAAGCAGCAAAGGTACAAGCTCACTGCATTAGAAAGGAAGCAGCCATTAAGGCACAAGTCGCAGAGACACAAGAGCTATCCCAAGCTAATCAAGCAGCTATACTAGCCCAATCTCAAGCTATACAGGCTCAGACGCAAGCGACCAAAGCCAAGGCCGAAGCTGAGTTGGAGGTTCTTCAGAAGAAAAGGGAAGAAGCAGCAGCCATGGCTGAACTCAGAGTTCTTGAAGAAGCTGCTGAAGAAGAGGAAGCTTATCATCCTATGTCCAAGATATCTAATGACTCAGATGGCTGTACCCTGCAATTCATCCTAGACCAACGCAAAGTCAATGCATTTGCACCAGAAGATTTGAGCTCTGCACGCCAGCCTGCTTAACTCATGCGAGTAGAAAAAGAGGCAGCTGATAACTATACAGTTGACCCCAGTCCAGTGGACATTTCTCTTTCTTTCAAACCTCTGGCACCTTACACAGTATTTCAGGCACCATTAGAGACCAAGCCGCTTCAAGCTCATCAAATCACATTAAAACCTCCTGAGACTAGTTACATAGCAACCAAGACGATGGCGCCAACATTACCAGATGTGAAGCCTTCACTTACACTCAACCCAGCTGCCACTCCATTCCATCTTCCAACCCCCAAACATAGGGCATCAGATGGTGCCAACAACACCAGCGAGGGAGAAGTTCCCATCGCCATGATGCAGGAAAAAAATAACGCATCAGAAATCGCTAAGTACCTCACTCTCAGGGACCTCATCAGTACTAGCCTTACGAACTTTGATGATCACCCAGAGAACTATAGAAGTTGGAAGGCCACCTTCAAGACAACAGTTCAAACCCTTGGTGTACCACCTATGCAAGAACTTGATTTACTAATTAGATGGCTAGGTCCATGGTCGTCAAACTGTGTTAAGAGACTCAAAACTGTTCATATCTACGAACCAGTCAAAGGCCTTCGTCTCGCATGGGAAAGATTAGAGCAGACATACGGCGGCTCGGAAGTAGTTGAACGTGCCTTATTTAAATGACTATACGACTTTCCTGGATTATCCAATACAGACCGCCAAGGGTTCCAGGAATTAAGCGATCTTCTTCTTGAGTTTGAAATCGTCAAGGGAGACCCGCAGCTACCAGGTCTCAGCTTTCTTGATACCTCCCATGGTGTGGGCCTGATCGTGGAGAAATTACCCCTCAATATTCAAGACCAATGGGCAACAACAGGTTCAAAATACAAGGAGCAACATCGTGTTCCCTTTCCACCATTTTCATTCTTCTGTAAGTTCATCAAGGACTTAGCTAGAGCTAAAAACGATCCGAGCTTCAACACCTTGGGAACCAACATCTTTTGCTCTACTAAACAGAGACACAAGACTTTCAGTCCCAGACAGGGGGGCTCTAAAGGTCTAATTTCAGTAAAAAAGACAGGGGTTGTGCCCACTACTAACAATAGAAATGAAAGCCCCAAGGAACCTGATCATCATTGCCCTATCCATGATAAACCACATCCTTTAAGGAAATGCCGTGTCTTCATAGCAAAGCCCTTTGAGGAACGCTGTGCATCCACTGAGCACTTCGCCAGAGACTGTAAGGTTCCAGTCAAGTGTTCTGAATGTAATAGTGATCTACACATGTCCGCTGTTCACCCGGGACCAATCAGGCGGAACCTAGAACCAGTTAACTGGCACAAGCCCCATTCCGATCAAGACGGGGAGAGTCATGGCGGGGAGAGTGCCGACCGACCAACCACAACCGTCACGCCCAGATGCACAAAGGTATGTGGAGAAGGACTTGTGTGCGGTAAGTCTTGTTCTAAGATTTGCCTCGTGGATGTGTTTCCTACTGCACAACCAGAGAAGACCATAAGAATGTATGTTATTCTAGATGACCAAAGTAATCATTCCCTAGCTACCCCTAAGTTCTTTGATCAGTTCAGGATAGAGGGAGAGACTACACCCTACACCCTAGGAACATGCTCTGGTCTTGTGAAAACCTCAGGAAGAAGAGCTAATGGTTTTACCTTAAAGCCCATCAAAGGACATAAGAAACTCTCTTTTCCAACCCTTATTGAGTGTGACAAATTGCCGGACACAAGGGATGAGATTTCCACACCTAAAGCCACACAGCATCACCCTCATCTCAGGAACATATCCAGAGAGATTCCTCCCCTTGATAACCATGCCGAGATCTTACTCTTGCTAGGTAGAGACATTCTAGAGGCTCATAAGGTCCTTGAACTTCGCAATGGCCCTTTCAACGCTCCATATGCCCAGAAACTTACAGTGGGTTGGATCATCGTGGGGGATGTATGTCTGGACAGAACCCGCAGACCCTGCCATGTACACTCCTTCAGAACTGAAGTATTAATAGGTGGGCGAACTTCTTACTTCAGACAGTGTCCTAACCACTACTATGTGCAAGATATGCCTTGCCCAAATATTCTAAAAACATCAGAAAGCAGCTTAAATCCCAAGGAGTCAGCTGCAGAAGAATGTTCCTGGACAGAAAGGCAGCTTGTAGAAAGGCCGTCAGGATTTCAATTGGAGCCCTCTCCAAGCCCTTTCCAGCTTTGCAGTCCTCACACAGTTTATCATAATGAATCCTATATCATCACTGACAACAAGCCTTCTGATTCATGTAGTTTGTCATGCCTTTTCATAAGTATATAAACATTTATACATTTATTATTGTTATAACATGTATTCATGGCCTATAAGCAGCCATGTTGTACTTATATTCACCCTCCTGTATGAACCTTCATTGTAAAAGAGAAAAATGGGTTCAAGGAAAGGTTCTTCCTGGCAGATGTGGGCCTATCTAAGGGAGTGATTTTACCTCATCACTAGGCTATAAGCCGAGATAAGGTTCTTCCTGGGACTCGTCTGTCATATATCTTTTTAATGAGATGTATTAATGAGACAAACATATAATGTCTGTTTGTTCATATAGTGGATCATATTTAGTTTTGACACAAGTTAATCAATATATCACATATGTGTTGTTTTATATTATTTCATATATTGGTTTTATGTTGTTACATGTTATAATCATATACTAACGTATATATATCCTGTGTGTGTATCACCAGAAGCGTGTATTCCTGAGGTATGTGGGAAAACATGCTCAGTTGGATTTCTGCTAATGAGAAAGTTGTGTTATTTTCATAAGATAAGGCACCTGTGAAATCCAAAACCCACACATTTGTTGTCTACATTTTAACTTTATGACATGAGAACAGTTATACTAGTTTCTGGGAATCTAAGTTTTTAATTGCTTCAAGTCTCAGGGGGTATGCCTCCCTTTTTGATGTACGTCCCAGGTGGTGGATGTCTACCACTTAACATGAAGTCACATTATATAAATTTAACTGCTAAAAGCTTCACATTTATAGCTTATACAACATTGCCGCCTAGGTATCGGCAGGTAACATAACACGTTCACCACAAAGCATTTTGGGTAATGTATTATCTCACAGTACCATTACCATATGTGCACACCCCCTGGTTTAGTTGGAAGACTGTTATCTAAAGGGGTGTATGCTTTTGATAAGTCTGTGAATATTAATCATAGACGGTATGAGAGAAAAAAAATTCCAGGAGAAAGAAAGCAAAAAAAAAGTTCTACAAAGAAAGGACTAAAACAGAACGTGGCGAACTTTGGATTTGATCTTGGATCACGGGGAACCCTCTGGAGAGCTGACCGTCCTTCCGGAGCCCTACTCACCTTTTGACCCTTGGTAACGTATATCTTGCTTATTGCTTGCGGTATTGATAAGTTACTCAGCCCGGTATATAGTCAAAGATCCCCATTTGTGGATCTGTAATTGATAAGGCTCCTGATCAAGTTTGATCATTCTCTTAGCAAAGATGCATATTGCTAATTGAGCATCAGACATTGGTACTTAGTCCTTGGGAACTTTGTTATTCCCTAGCCTGATACCGAGCTGGTAAAATTATAGTGCCGCCATATACCTCAATTGGTTAAAAGGTGATAGAAAGGGGTACTTTTCATTAATTTGGATTGTTGCATATCATTGCATTGATTGGCGATATTCAGTATTGTTTGAAGGTAGTGGTATTATATTTCATTATCTATGATTGTACAGGTTGTATCATCGATTTTGTATGTAGCACTTATGTATAATAAACTCACATATATTTTTGCATAGATGATGGTACCTCGTTTTCTTTCTAGTTGCACAAAATAATTAAGGTTCTCGTCAACGAGCTGAGAGGTTATTATGTCGCCCTCTCCTCAATAGGATCAATAACTTTGATATTTTTTCCTTTAATCCTTTCTTTTGTTTTTTTTTGTATATAAAGCATTTTGCGCTTTATATCCGCGACAAGTTCTGATGAGATACAGCAGAAACTTGAGCCTTCCAGTCTAATGTTTGACAAAGAGTTTAATTCTGTAAAAGAAGTATCTTCTGAATGTTCTATAAAGGAGGTTCCTTCAACACAGGAAGAGTTCATTTCAGATACTTTGCAAGAACCTTCAGTTCCATCTGCAGTTTTTGATTGCACTCAAGAGGACCACAGTTCTTCCCAGTCTTCAACGGATGAGCACCTTCATATTGCTCAGCCTTTTCTGAAAACCACAGGGAAAAGTTCACAGCCAATGTCCATGACAAATACTGCATGTCACCAACCCAAGTCCGTATGTACAAAGACAGATCCCATTTCAGAAGTGAAAAGCAGACATGAGCATTTGCATTCACGATTCATAGACAGAAAGCAATCTACATGTGAATCAGCCTCACAAAATAAGCGCTCTCGCTCTAAATCGGTGACACAGACAGAGAAGTCACATTCTAAATCTTTGGTAAGATCAAGGAGAACCAAGTCTCGCTCAGCTTCTAATAAAAGCAACAGACAATCTCCTGTAGTAAAAAAGAAGAAATCCACATCTGGGGTGCATAAAACATCACTGAAGAATAAACCAAAAAATATAGGAAATATTCCTGTGCCATCTGGCGTTTTCAAAGAGCACAACCTTTATAAGTTTCGGTGGAAGCAGGTAAAACATCTCGCCAGTCAGTTCTGGAAAAGGTGGATAAGAAAGTACCTCTACCTCTAGCAAGAATGCAGAAGGTGGCAAGAACCAAGGCCCAATATAAAGGAAGGAGATTTGTTCTGTTAAGAGACAAACAAGTTAATGGTCTCGACTGGCCTACTGGACTTATTACTAAAGTCGTTTCCAGTTCGGATGGAAAGAACTTCCATGTTGAGATTCCTTCTACCAGAGATGCTCATCATCTTCTAGGACTGTTTCCAGTACCAGCTCTATGGTCTGAACTGAAGATATATCCTTTTTTGGTTTGAATAAATGTTCATTGCATGTTTCCTTTTCAGGTTTATGGACATTATTTATTGTTATTTATACAATTCCATTGTATGCATATACATAGTGGTATCTACCGATACCAGACGGGGAGTGTTCTGTTTCAGTATCTTGAATTGTGTATTGGTATGCTCCTCTCTTCTCCTCCCCCCTCTGTTTCTGCTTCTAGTTGGTTCAGTTTAGCCACTTCCTGTTTACCCTGTCATGCATTGCTGTTTTTTGTGCTCTAATTCTGAGGAGATTCTGAGGAGAATCTGAGGTGAATCTGTGTATCTCATGTTCTATCAAGGAGAATATTAGTGGCATAATTCTTTTACCATCTGGATTCCCTGCATATCTTGTAATACAATCTCCGGATTAAAAGACTACTTGATTAACTCCTGGGTGTCTGATGCGTAAACAGTAAGTGAAGGATGTCTGATTCAACAAGTCACCTCACAGATGCATGATTTGTATAAGGCTGACATTTTGAAACGCCACAATGGGCATTGTAGCACGTAGATGACATCAGTTGAATCACAGGTGAGACTGTCTTTTATTTCAAAGTGGAATGAATTGTGTGCTGATCGTATCTCTACAGCTTTCTTTGGGAAGGTAGTGGTCTTACAGTTGATGCATCTGCTGCATCTGTAAAATCCTTTAAGGGTTAACCAATTAGGTGAATTTAATTTTGTTTTTCTCTTGATTGTTGGAGCTACCCTCAAACCTAAGTTTGGGGCATTAGTGTATATGATTTGAGGTGTATTGGTTAGAGTAGGTCCAATAATTCTATCTCTCTGAAGATGGTGACAGTGTTTATTTATTATTTTTTCTACTGTTTTATGTTGGGCATGAAATGACAAAATTATATGGAGGATATCGTCTTGTTTGGATTTTTTTCAGTGGGTATAAAAAATTAACTTCTGTCCACAGCCCTAACTTTATTTAAAGAGGCTTTTAATGACTGTATAGGATAATTTTTTGCCAAAAATTTCTGTTTTAGTTTGGTTGCCTCATATTCAAATTGTTGATCATTCGTACAATTGCGTTTAATATGCCTGAATTGGCTAGTGGGAATATATAAAAGCCATCTTGGAAGATGGCAACTTGTGTATTAAATATAACTATTTCTCATGACTGGCTTATTTAAAAAAAATGTATTATTATCTTTCCTACCACATTCTCTTTTTGAAGTTGATCAACTGAAATGTACAATGTTTATGTGACATTAGGTCTTGATAAATGGTGGATGTCTAATAGGATTAACCCTAACGTTTCAGGGTGACTAGCCATACATCCACATACTTGTATGTGCATTTTATGTTTATAATAAATGTGTATATTTTTATACTAGCCGATTATTAATCATACATACAGTGCTAGATAGCTGAGTGCCTCCCTACCAAGATTTAATTATGGTGGTCTCATGTTCAAAGCTCCAGTGGATGGTGATATATGAAGTCTGAAACTCAAACATTCAAAAAATTGTTAACCTTTTGCTCGTCGGTGTGTATGGGCTTTTGTATTTTCAATTTTCATGGTGGCCATAAAAGCCTCAAGTAACAACTATATTCATTAGAGAAACAAAGATGTTGGCCTGAATTATCATCAGAAGAATCAGATTCCTAATCCAGAAAAGACTTTGCACTCATCGAGATAATTATCTATATCAGAATAAGTTGGGTGGGAAGAAGAGGTAAATGCCTTAGGAGAGTAAGGCGGAATCCTCTGTTATAGCAAAAGTAACTATGTCTGCAATTAAGATTTCATGCTATCTATAAATGGGGGGGAGGATTCCTCGGTAATGACTTTTTCCATACTTTTAACACATAGAGGCTTCTTAAAGCAGATTATTTTTGCAAATAGCACATTTCTTGCTTGAAAATTCCTTGCCCTAAAATTAACACATTATTACCCACATAAACATTCTAATGTTTTCATGAACAAATAAGCAATTAGATATCATATAGAGTAAAGCAGGAGAGGAGATATGCAAGGTTAGGCTAGGTTCACATAACCTTTTCATTTTCTGTTCTTCTGATCTGTCATAAGAACGGAAAAATAAAACGGATCCTTTATTTTGAGCATCCTCAATTATGCTCATTTTGCACCCATTTAGCTATTTCGATCTGTTATTTTAGACAAACAAAATACTTTATGGAGGATTTTTTTTATACAAACTTTAAAATGGCGTGGTATTAGAAGCAGAACATGCTCTACCCCATATGCGGTGGCGCATGTATACCGGGGGGCAGATCCTGCACTTGTGGTCCGCTGCTAGTGGCGATCCCCAGCAAAAATGCAATGGGGGAAGCCCACAGCAGACCATGAGTACCACAATAGACATACTACACAGAGATGAGATACTTGAGATACCTTGGCACAGTGCTCGGGCTCCGATATGTCCTCCACAGAAGGGTATATCGGCTAAACTCTAAATTTTTTCACCAGTATGATGATTTAGTCAGGCCACAGAGTTTTTTTTTTTTTTTTTACAAGGCACTGTATGTCCTGTCTCATAGGAGAATCTTCCATGTGTCCTGAGGGAAGAAACCAACTAAAGCAGTTTAAACTTACAGTGCCTTGCAAAAGTATTCAACCCCCTTTGACTTTTTTCGTATTTTGTTACATTACAGCCTTAAGTTCAATATTTTGTTAATCTGAATTCTATGTGATGGATCAGAACACAGTAGTCTAATTTGGTGAAGTGAAATGAGAAAAATATATAAATAAAATTATTGTTTAGAAATAGAAAACATAATAGCCCAAAAAAAGCTTGGGTGCAACCAATTACCTTCAGAAGTCACATAATTAGTGAATATCCAAATCTTTGAGCTGCAGAGTTCCACAGCAGAGACTGGAGTATCTGTACATAGGATGACAATAAGCCGTACGCTCCATACAGTTGGGCTTTATGGCAGAGTGGCCAGAAGAAAGCCATTACTTTGAGCTAAAAACAAAAACGAACATTGTGAGTTTGCGAAAAGGCCTGTGGGAGACTCCCAAAATGTTTGGAGGAAGGTGTTCTGGTCTGATGAGACTAAAATGGAACTTTTCGATCATAAAAGAAAACGCTATGTCTAGCACAAACCCAACACATCACATCACCCAAAGAACACCATCCCCCACAGTGAAACATGGTGGTGTGCAGTATCATGCTGTGGGGATGTTTTTCAGCAGTCGGGACTGGAAAACTGGTCAGAGTTGAGGAAAAGATGGATGTTGCTAAATACAGGGATATTCTTAAGCAAAACCTGTACCCCTCTGTGCTTGATTTGAGGCTAGGATGGAGGTTCACCTTCCAGCAGGACAATGACACCAAACACACTGCTAAAGCAACACTTGAGTGGTTTAAGGGGAAACCTGTAAATGTGTTGGAATGGCCTAGTCAAAGCCCAGATCTCAATCCAATAGAAAATCTGTGGTCAGACTTAAAGAATGCTGTTCACAAGCGCAAACCATCCAACTTGAAGGAGCTGGACCAATTTTGTAAGGAGGAATGGGTAAAAATCCCAGTGGTATACCAGTATTAAGATGTGGCAAGCTCATAGAGACTTATCCAAAGCGACTTGGAGCTGTGATTTCAGCAAAAGGTGGCTCTACAAAGTATCGACTTTAGGGGGGTGAATAGTTATGCACATTTGTTGCTTGCTTCATAATAATAGTAAAAAAAAAATAATCTTCAGAGTTGTGGGCATGTTCTGTAAATTAGGTAAATGATGCAAATCCTTTAAACAATCCATGTTAATTCCAGGTTGTGAGGCACCAAAATATTAAAAAAGTCAAAAAATCTGTACAGATGGTACAGATATTAGAAATTCAACAAAACACAAAGAATGTACCCTGCCAACAGAGTTGCACTTGCCAGTATTAGATCCACCGAAAATAATTTAAAAGAAGAGACAAAAAAAATGTATTTGTTTGATTCAGTGCATTAACAAAAAATGTTTACAAAACTATCGTATTTTTCGCTTTATGACACACCTGATGATAAGATGCACCTAGGTTTTTGAGAAGGAAAATAAGAAAAAAAAAATTTGGACCAAAAGGTGTGCTTTTGGTGGGTTTTGAACTAATGGTGGTCTGTGGATGACACTATTATGGGGGATCTGTGGATGACACTATTATGGAGGGGATCTGTGGATGAAGCACTGTTATGGGGATCTGTGGATGACACACTGTTATGGAGGCATCTGTGGATGACACACTGTTATGGGGGCATCTGTGGATGGCGCACTCTGTTATGGGGGCATCTGTGGATGATGCACTGTTATGGGGATCTGTGGATGACACTGTTATGGGGATCTGTGGATGACACTGTTATTGGGGGATCTGTGGATGACACTGTTATGGGGGGATCTGTGGATGATACTATGGGGATCTGTGGATGACACTGTTATGGGTTAAAAAATAATGGAATAGTCGGACAGCACTAACCCTGTGTCGACAATCAGACTTGCGTTTTGGTGGCCTCTGTTCATATAGTAAGCGTAGAATAAACCGTGGCACTCCTGTAGTCAGTGTCAATTCTTCTTTATTTACCCAGTATGCAACGTTTCAACTTCACATAAGTCTTTCTCAAGCATAATACAGATACAGAATGAGAAAACTTATATACATGTGTCCCCCAAATCACTGGGCCGGTCGAGTGGGTGGAAACCCCACCCCTCATTTCCGCCCCTTACAAGTACCAATTGCGATGATACAAACAACAGTATTACATAATGTGTGCAACTCACAGGAGGCTGTAGAGGGCCCAAGTCAGATAATTGCAGTCCAAGCCAGGTACAGCACACTTCCATCGCGCATGTTTTTGGCGTTCTGAGCGTCGTGTGGTGTACTTCCGGTTACCGCGTTACCTCACTTCCGGTCACATGCTGCTTTGTGTATATTGTTGCTATGTTACCAGGATTATTTACCTCGTAAGAAGGAATTTAGCTAGCGATGTGGTATTAAGTATATTGGTCCTATATCTGCCGCTGATCTATAGTTCAAAAAGGAGATTGTGCTCCTGCAGGGAATCTCCTAATACGGGTGGTGCTAAAATGCAAAACATTGCTAGTACTAACAGAGCTGGGTTACCACTGTGTGTTCAGAAAATATACATCCCTTTTATGGATAACAATTACCAATATAGCGGCTTATCCAGTCCACATACGACTTAACACATTTCATACAATAACCGTACATTTAGGTTCAGACACGCTACCGTTTCACCGGCGTGCATTGGTTCCACATCCTGAAGGCACAGGTAATGTATGGTCTCTCCACCAGGAATTATTCCAGTGAGAGGCTACCCCTCCCTCCATAGACAGACATAATTGTATGGACTGATTCAAAAATCGCCGCTCCATAGAATACATAGGCGTTTTCTTCACCAGGATGCCAAGTAAGCACACAGTATTTCCTGCCCCTTCCAAACAAACCAGTAATAATTAATACAACCAGCACCAACCGATCATTACCGGAGTCACCCTGCACTGTTTCCACAGTTTGCTCACTCTGTATCTGTATTATGCTTGAGAAAGACTTATGTGAAGTCGAAACGTTGCATACTGGGTAAATAAAGAAGAATTGACACTGACTACAGGAGTGCCACGGTTTATTCTACGCTTACTATATGACACTATTATTGGCGGATCTGTGGATAACACTGTTATGGCAGGGATCTCTGGATGACACTGTTATTGGGGGATCTGTGGATGACACTGTTATGGGGGATCTGTGGATGATACTATAGGGGATCTGTGGATGACACTGTTATGGGTTAAAAATAATGGAATAGTCGGACAGCACTAACCCTGTGTCGACAATCAGACTTGCGTTTTGGTGGCCTCTGTTCATATAGTAAGCGTAGAATAAACCGTGGCACTCCTGTAGTCAGTGTCAATTCTTCTTTATTTACCCAGTATGCAACGTTTCAACTTCACATAAGTCTTTCTCAAGCATAATACAGATACAGAATGAGAAAACTTATATACATGTGTCCCCAAATCACTGGGCCGGTCGAGTGGGTGGAAATCCCACCCCTCATTTCCGCCCCTTACAAGTACCAATTGCGATGATACAAACAACAGTATTACATAATGTGTGCAACTCACAGGAGGCTGTAGAGGGCCCAAGTCAGATAATTGCAGTCCAAGCCAGGTACAGCACACTTCCATCGCGCATGTTTTTGGCGTTCTGAGCGTCGTGTGGTGTACTTCCGGTTACCGCGTTACCTCACTTCCGGTCACATGCTGCTTTGTGTATATTGTTGCTATGTTACCAGGATTATTTACCTCGTAAGAAGGAATTTAGCTAGCGATGTGGTATTAAGTATATTGGTCCTATATCTGCCGCTGATCTATAGTTCAAAAAGGAGATTGTGCTCCTGCAGGGAATCTCCTAATACGGGTGGTGCTAAAATGCAAAACATTGCTAGTACTAACAGAGCTGGGTTACCACTGTGTGTTCAGAAAATATACATCCCTTTTATGGATAACAATTACCAATATAGCGGCTTATCCAGTCCACATACGACTTAACACATTTCATACAATAACCGTACATTTAGGTTCAGAAGGCACAGGTAATGTATGGTCTCTCCACCAGGGAATTATTCCAGTGAGAGGCTACCCCTCCCTCCATAGACAGACATAATTGTATGGACTGATTCAAAAATCGCCGCTCCATAGAATACATAGGCGTTTTCTTCACCAGGATGCCAAGTAAGCACACAGTATTTCCTGCCCCTTCCAAACAAACCAGTAATAATTAATACAACCAGCACCAACCGATCATTACCGGAGTCACCCTGCACTGTTTCCACAGTTTGCTCACTCTGTATCTGTATTATGCTTGAGAAAGACTTATGTGAAGTCGAAACGTTGCATACTGGGTAAATAAAGAAGAATTGACACTGACTACAGGAGTGCCACGGTTTATTCTACGCTTACTATATGACACTATTATTGGCGGATCTGTGGATAACACTGTTATGGCAGGGATCTCTGGATGACACTGCTATGGGGGGATCTGTGGATGACACTGCCATGGGGGGATCTCTGGATGACACTATTATGGGGGGGATCTGGGGATGACATATATAGCATCTTATGCTTTATATGTGTCATCCACAAATCCCCCCCATAACAGTGTCCATGTGTAAATAGTGACACCCAATACAGGGGGTGGAGGCCGGCAACTGCTGTTGGAATCGCGGCGGGGCCTGATGCAGTCACTCTGGTCTATTAAACCGGGCCCTGCTCACAGCAGTCTTTATATGTATATATATATATATATATATATATATATATAAAGTGTAGTCATGGGAGCTTGTAGTCATGGGAGCTTTGTTAAAGTATAACAATCCTCTGTAGTACTCACTATTAAACTACCGTAGCCGGCCGGCAGTGTAACATCACTCACTCCGTCACGCGCCTGCTCCTCCCACTTTATTAATGAAGCAGGCGCGTGACGGAGTGAGTGACGTTATGCTGCCATCCGGTCTGCCTGCTACAGTAGGTTGACAGTGAGTACTACAGAGAATTGCGCTACTGCAGAGGATTGCGATACTTTAACAAAGCTGCCATGACTATACTTTACATTTAAAGACTGCTGTGAGCGGGGCCCGATGTAATAGAGTACAGTGACTGCACCGGGCCCCGCTGCGATTCCAACACCAGTTGCTGGCCTCCAGCCGCGCTGTGCAGCATAGCAGCCGGCGATGTATCAGCGTCACCAGAGTAAAAATGGCAGCATTCGCTTTATAAGATGCACTGCCATTTTCCCTCCACTTTTGGGGGGGAAAAGTGGGTCTTATAAAGAGAAAAATACGGTAACCTGTCTATAGTATTTGCAAGTTCTTTTATTGCTCCAAGAAAATTGTCATTATTTATATTGTATATTGGGATTTCTCATAAATAGCATTTACCATCTATCCCCGGGATAGGTGAAAAATATATAATCCCCAGTGGTCTAAGCGCTTGGATCCCCTTTATTCACACAGGCAGTAGTGTGCAGGCGTGACCACTACTCCATTCACTGCATATTAGACTCTTAGAGAAACTTAAGTGTTGTACTCTGCTATCTCGTCAGTCCTGTAACCAGAAATTGGAGCTGTAAACCAGCATGAGCTCCAGTGCTCCATTCACTTGGTGGGCTTTGAGACCCCTGTTTTGTAATGTCAAGTAATTGAACATTTTGTACAGCCACTGAGTTATTTAATAATAATATTTCTCTGTCCACCACGGTAACATCACCAAGGTGGACCTACATGTTCAGGTCCATCCAACAGTTGCCACTAGCTGGTTCTACTGTTAGAAGCTGTGACAGTTACAGGTAGACAGTTATAGCAGAAAGGATAGGCCCCCTGAAAAAGACACTCCCCCTGAGAAAGGACACACCTGTGAGCTAACAGCTTGAAATAAATCTAGCAGAGACATTGGAGTAATGAATGACCAGATCTCTGGATCCATGTGAAGTAAACAGCTGGTTCTAGCTTTGTTATAAAGAGTGCTATATGATGTCTGATTAAAATTTTTTACAATTAATCATCGGATAACCCCTTTATGGGTAATTAATAAGGTTTAGAAGGCTGTGTGTTTATGGGCTTAAAATAAAAATATGATCAATATACTTTCCTAATCAATAGAGCTCCATTCCCTATTACTCACAGCAGTTCCTAGTCTTTTCTATAGTAGTGTGACAACTACAGTATTAATTTTTTTTATTCCTCTCCTTTGTAGAGCCATACATTTTTTGTTTCAGTAAACATAGCTACATGTGGTCTATACATCACAAGCTTTATTTTTATAATGGCATGATTTAAAGAGAAACTGTCATCACAAAATGCAATGCATTCTTGAATTTAATGTACAATATTATGTATTGTGAAACTATTAAAAAATTCTAGGGTGGAAATGAAAAAAAGCAACCCCCCTTTTTTGTTTTATTTCATCGACATTCACTGTGCAGTAATCACGATAACTTTAACTTTGTTCTACAGGTCAGTATAATTACAGTTAAATCAAATTTACACAGATTTTTTTATGTCTTACTACTTCTAAAAAATAAAGAAACCATTTCAAAAAAGGAATTTGCTTTGAGTTGCCATATTTGACATCCATTCCTTTTTTTATTTTTCTGCTGATTGTCGGGTTTATAATAATTCAATTAAGAATTATTAATTATGGTCATAAAAATATTTTTTTCATAACTTGTAGAAATCATGACCTGATGAATTGTAGATAAACAATCGATACAATTCACATCTGAGGCCGACTATTTCCTCAGATAATAAGTTCTTTTCATGAGAGATGACATTAATGCTAAAGATGTAGTTTTGACATTAAATAATACGCAGATATTATAAAAATATGCAGATTTTATTAGTTACACGATTATAAACAAATAGGTATATAAACACGATTATATATGCCAAGGAATATATATGGCAATGATATATGAAGCATTACAAGCTTATCATAAGTAAATAAAAAATGATATATGCCAATTAATATATATGGCAATGATATCAGGCACTAGAAGCTTCACAATAAGTAAATAAACACATGTGGGTAAGAGCAGCTTGTCACATTATAACAAAGCTATTTGGTTAGGATATCAAAACAAGAAGTTACATTATATACATTACTCCTGTTCAGAGGCGTGTCTAATCCTAGACATCTATATCGAATGCTAACTACATTCTGCCCCCTCTAACCAACTACACCTCACATGACTTCAGGAATGGGCAAATCCATCCAAGGATATAACTTAGAAGAGATAACTGTATCCTTCCGCCCTATCCTGGACTACTTTCATATCTGTATAACCTGGTAAGACTATTAAGACAACAGAAATTGGAAGAACTTGGAACAAATCTTCCAGTGGGAATTTATCATCTAGCTTGGCGAAGAATGCTACTATCAATATATCTCCGCATATATATATATATATGCAATCATTTAATACTCTGATAAATTATGAAACTTGATTCTTCTGCAGGTAGAATGAAGGCTCACAATTATTCTATATCTAAGACTACATCTCATATAAAGAGATGATAAATAAATTAATATGTTCGCCAACATAGATGCTATGATTTTACCCACATTATCTAAATAGTCTTAATAAAATGAAACATCATTCTTTGTGTTTCTTACCAAGTCCTAGCAGGAATCTCACTTCTGCTCCTAGGAAAGCTGGATGGTCCATCACCATGGCTTTCATCTTGGGTGTTGGCTCCTGGAATGCTCTTTGTTGTTGCTTGTTCTGCTTCTTCCCTCTTGCCTCCTTCCTTTCTCCTGATGCTCATCTATCTAGGGTAATTATCTCCCTTGTAATCTAACATTACCACCCCTGGATTAGTATTCTCCAATCAATTGAGGGGTGTAAACATATGTAATAAGATCCTATGAGATCATGTTTACCCATAATGCAACTATGGAGGATGGTGTAACGATATCGATATCTGTCTCCGGATGGCACTGTTGTGCAAGCTATTAACACCATACCATGAAGACTTAACTAGGGTATTTTTGCATCATATACATTTGACCCTCATCGTCAGTAAATCAGAGATAAGGATAAATGTAGACATTTTGAATCAACTAAAGATAGACAACTTGGAGTCTCTCTGACACTATTGATCTATGGGCCATTATGGTATGAATGGGCCTTGTTCTCTACAGACGGACATGTCTGGAGAATCCAGTGTATTCTTAACAGATAAGACCACATTTGTGGCAATAACTCTTAAGACACAATACTCTCTGTATTTTTACACAGATTGAGCTTGGCATGACTTCATCTTGGCCTGTTTCTACCACACAGCAAAACTTTGGCTCAAACTGTTTCTTAAAGACAAAGAGCATACATTTTGAATATAATATGACCAGGTATCAATATATATACCTATGAAAATGCCTGACAAATCCCCCTTTTCAGCATATTCAACTTCATTTTTAGAAGGTTGAATAGGCTGAAATGCAATACAGGGCATAATGCTCCAAATCATTATGGATTGGGGAACACAATTTTTCCTTGCAATAAATGAATCACAATTTTGTGTGTACTCTTACAACACATATATAACGCACAAACTCTGTTTGCTTTTATTACAAATATGTTACGTCCTTTTATGACCACTGTAGAGAGAAAGACGTTCTGGTAATTTCCTTGACTTTCCGGAAACGTGTCTTTAGTGAAAATGTTTCTTTGGTCCTCTAACTTAATAACATTGCTGCAAAATGTAAAGCTTGAAGTAATGGCTTCCTGTCTCGTCAGCAACTTGGTTACTCTTTTAGCGAGCGGTGTTTGGCAACATATCTTCACATCTGCGATCTCAAATACTTTGTCATGTTGAATCAGCATGAAGCACTCTTGTCGTGGCTGTCGAATCCCCGGGCTCTGCCCACTTGTCACTCCTGGATACCTTTTGGATTCATCTGGGTGGCTCCAACTGGACGTCTCTTGCGTCTCGGATAGCCCTGACCTCAGGTTCTCTTGGTTCCGGAAACTAAGACTTTTAGGGTTCCGCCATCAACATGTGATCCCATATTGGGCAATCATCTAAACTTAAGAAAACAACAGACAGTATGAGTAAAACGCAGCAAAACTTTATCAAACATATACCTGCCTATTCTAGGCCTTTGACTTATGCCATACTTTAGCCAGCAGCAGCTAGTTGAGGATTTTTATATATTTTTTTTTTCCAAAGAAAAACAAACTACAGGGTCTCAGGAATAGATATAACTATTCTTCCTCTGCCAGGCTAATACAGCCTTAGGTGTTATGCCTATTTAGGATCATAACCCAATCAATACTTTGAGACTACCTCGAAACAGAGTAATATATATGTGTCCATATATCTGCATGGAATACAGTGACGACAAGTTAGTCACAATTGATTAGTATAACTTTTCAAAATGTTTTTTTTTTATATACGATACCATCACCAATCATATGAAATTTATGATGTGTCTCCATCTTCAAATCTTAGATTTTCCAACTTCAGTTCAGCTCTTTGCGTTTTTTAGCACTGAAATAAAAACTCTACACAAACATCATGTTAATGATCCTGTGGAAAAATTTGATTAGTACTCAATGTCATCAATCATTTATTGACTTGCTATGATTAATAGCTCAATGAAGCACTTTGTTTTGTTTCATTTGCTGGACATTCCCATCTCAGGGAAGTATTAAATAACTTTTTCTTTTCTCTTTATTCACTTCATGAAGTAAAGAATTTACATGCAATGGATTTGGGAGAATCTTACTCCTCCTTTACTTGAGCTGATTCAGCTCAGAGTGCAGTGCAGCTTTGCGACCTCTGACCTCTTCGCTGACATGTACCTAGGACTTAGGAATGTGCTCCTTCCCCCTCCCATCTCTAGGATGGTGGAGAAATTTTGGGAAATACAGCATCTGTAAAAAAACTGCTTGTACATATGATCAGCTCTGTGATCCTGGGAATATACTGTGGTCTGCTGATACCACAAACTACCCCTCATCCCCCTTGGGGATTATCATATCTGCGGCAATTACAGATTATATGAATATTCTGAGTCAAAATATGGACGATAGCCATAGACTCACTTTCTTATCTAGGCTTGCAAAGCCTGTGATGGTTCCCTTAAGTGACTTAACTTTTTGGGAACAATTATATCAATTTTCAGTGATTTAAACAATTATGTTTCATAGACAATACGGCTTCTTATCGCCGGTTTATATGTCTTGCATTTATGCAATTTAGAATCAAGAACATTAAAAAGAAGAACAGGGTTACATCAACATTATTAACCTGTTTAAAACTGTTCTCTTATAGATTCTATTTATCAATAACATCGGGTCAGAACTTTATGTATAAAGTCCCTCTATTATCCTGTAATGCCCTGAGCTACTGAGCTCAACTTCCCTGTAATCTAGGACCTCAATAAAATCAACTTTTGTGATCTGAGTCCATTACATATATGGGGTAAATCTCCAACTATGGGAGCTAATGGGCAGGAATTAATAGGAAGGTTCCTAAGTCATACAAAGGACTAGAACCGGACCCAGTATCGCCTAGGCTAACGAAACCTACATCTGTTCCCTATCTTGGGACAATTTTCAATTAATTTCTGGCGATACAAAAACATAACTTGTGCTTAGCATAGACAAACAACTCTTGAGTTGATTTATATGTCATGCACTGGTTGCATCCGTGTAATAACACTTTACTGCAACTACTCATCTGCGGTTCTGGTATGGGCCTAACCCCTTCAGTACCAGGACAGTGATATTGACTATATATGGACCACGCCCTTCTAAGGATTGTAACCGTGATCTGGCTGTAGCATTCTAATGCCAGCAACAATATAAATGACAATTAATCATCAATATGTCATCTCATCAATATCTCAACAATATATAATATCATCAACAATCTTAGCAATATGTCATCTCATCAATATCTCGCTGGGGCCTCCATTTTTGTCGGGTTTATAATAATTCAATTAAGAATTATTAATTATGGTCATAAAAATATTTTTTCATAACTTGTAAAAATCATGACCTGGTGAATTGTAGATAACCCAATCGATACAATTCACATCTGAGGCCGACTATTTCCTCAGATAATAAGTTCTTTTCATGAGAGATGACATTAATGCTAAAGATGTAGTTTTGACATTAAATAATACGCAGATATTATAAAAGTATGCAGATTTTATTAGTTACACGATTATAAACAAATAGGTATATAAACACGATTATATATGCCAAGGAATATATATGGCAATGATATATGAAGCATTACAAGCTTATCATAAGTAAATAAACAATGATATATGCCAATTAATATATATGGCAATGATATCAGGCACTAGAAGCTTCACAATAAGTAAATAAACACATGTGGGTAAGAGCAGCTTGTCACATTATAACAAAGCTATTTGGTTAGGATATCAAAACAAGAAGTTACATTATATACATTACTCCTGTTCAGAGGCGTGTCTAATCCTAGACATCTATATCGAATGCTAACTACATTCTCCACCCCTCTAACCAACTACACCTCACATGACTTCAGGAATGGGCAAATCCATCCAAGGATATAACTTAGAAGAGATAACTGTATCCTTCCGCCCTATCCTGGACTACTTTCATATCTGTATAACCTGGTAAGACTATTAAGACAACAGAAATTGGAAGAACTTGGAACAAATCTTCCAGTGGGAATTTATCATCTAGCTTGGCGAAGAATGCTACTATCAATATATCTCATACTATATATATATATATGCAATCATTTAATACTCTGATAAATTATGAAACTTGATTCTTCTGCAGGTAGAATGAAGGCTCACAATTATTCTATATCTAAGACTACATCTCATATAAAGAGATGATAAATAAATTAATATGTTCGCCAACATAGATGCTATGATTTTACCCACATTATCTAAATAGTCTTAATAAAATGAAACATCATTCTTTGTGTTTCTTACCAAGTCCTAGCAGGAATCTCACTTCTGCTCCTAGGAAAGCTGGATGGTCCATCACCATGGCTTTCATCTTGGGTGTTGGCTCCTGGAATGCTCTTTGTTGTTGCTTGTTCTGCTTCTTCCTCTTGCCTCCTTCCTTTCTCCTGATGCTCATCTATCTAGGGTAATTATCTCCCTTGTAATCTAACATTACCACCCCCTGGATTAGTATTCTCCAATCAATTGAGGGGGTGTAAACATATGTAATAAGATCCTATGAGATCATGTTTACCCATAATGCAACTATGGAGGATGGTGTAACGATATCGATATCTGTCTCCGGATGGCACTGTTGTGCAAGCTATTAACACCATACCATGAAGACTTAACTAGGGTATTTTTGCATCATATACATTTGACCCTCATCGTCAGTAAATCAGAGATAAGGATAAATGTAGACATTTTGTATCAACTAAAGATAGACAACTTGGAGTCTCTCTGACACTATTGATCTATGGGCCATTATGGTATGAATGGGCCTTGTTCTCTACAGACGGACATGTCTGGAGAATCCAGTGTATTCTTAACAGATAAGACCACATTTGTGGCAATAACTCTTAAGACACAATACTCTCTGTATTTTTACACAGATTGAGCTTGGCATGACTTCATCTTGGCCTGTTTCTACCACACAGCAAAACTTTGGCTCAAACTGTTTCTTAAAGACAAAGAGCATACATTTTGAATATAATATGACCAGGTATCAATATATATACCTATGAAAATGCCTGACATGATGGAGGTTTGGTACAGTTTTTATTAGCACCAGTTTGGAGTATATATAACATTTTTAATATTTTTTTTATTTTTTGGGTGGAGGCAAGGTGTTTAGATTTTTTCCATGTAATAAAAGGAAAGAGTGATTGTTTTGAAGTTTTAATATATTTTTCTGGAACGTTTTGAACTTTTTTGATTGCTTGTCTGCTATTCCAACTGCTTCAGGCAGTCCACTGCATAGTAGTTCTTCTGACATTATGATGTACATGCATATCAAATATTTGGAAGGGGTTAAAAATAAGGATGCATTCTTGTCAATTAATTTGGAATACAATTATTCATCAAACAAATGGCTGCGAAAAAAATGTCTGAGAAATCGATATGATGTGTTATGATATTGTATAAGCACAAATAAAGCCAAATATTCCATTTGGAAACCTCTCTATAATAATTAAAATAGAAAATAGTAACAAAATGTCCTATTATTTTTCTCCATCTCCCAAAGAAGATCCGTGCAGTATTTGTTTGCACTTTTTCTTCAGTACAGAAAAACACCATGTGTGGTCATAAACTACTGTTTGGCCAAACTGCAGGGCTCAGAAGGGAAGGAGTGGCATTGTAACATGAATTTTGTCGAAATTATTTTTTAAGAGCCATAACTATAATTTTTGTTGTTGACTGCGGTGAGTGGGGACTTGTTTTTTATGTGACAAACTGTAGTTTTTATTGGTACCATTTTGGGGTATATCAACTTTTATTTTATTTGTGAAATGAGGTGGCCAAAAATTTTCAATTCTGTTAGTGGTTTTGTTTTGTCATTTTCCGTGAGCTTCACCATGTGGTATAAATCACTTCATAACTTTATTATATGGGTTAATATAATTAGTGTTATCAAATTTATTTAGTTGTTTTGTTTTGCTATGTTTGCATCATAAAATCATTTTTTTTTTGTTTTTACATATGACTTTTTGATCTCTCTTTATTTTATTTTTAGGGGGGTTAGATGAACCAAAAAAGTTATTCTGACAGTTTTTTATGGGGCAGTATAAATAACAGCTTAATTTTATTCTGTAGGTTGTTATGACGATACTAAACATATAGTTTTGTCATCTTTACTACTTTTATGGTTCAATCATAATTTTATTGAAACAAGTTTGAAATGAAATACATACATCCAGATGCAACCAAGCAAGAGTCGAAAAGAAAAGGTGACAAGTTGGTGATCATGATGCGGTTACAAAGATATACCATCAACATCATATGGACAAATGCAAAAAGTTTGAACATGGAGGACAAAAACACTAGACAGAAAACAAGAGGGAAGGAAAACAAAGAAGGTAGGTGGGGGGATACTGTCAAGCGAGGGAGGCCACAGCTCCATCAGGCACGTCTCCAGTATCTAGCCAAGTGTGGAAGCCGGGTGAGTTCCTGAATTGCAGCCACGGATCCCATGTTTGCAAGTAGGAACACACCAGGTTATGAGCTTCAGCTCCCAACTCCTCCATCCGGACCAGAACGTCTAGCGCGTATACCCAAGTGGTCCTGCGCATGGGATCCACTGTTTCCACTGGCACGGTATGATCTGTCTCATAGCCTGCACAAAAAGCCGGAGGGCCCCTTTCTTGACTCGCTGAATTCTACCCGAATAGATAGAGAGCAATGCTATCTGAGGGGATGGTGGCACAGAAACCCGGTACAAGGCATTATAGAGAGCGAAAACATCCCGCCACAGGGGGGCGACTCCAGGACAGTCCCACCAGATGTGCAGCATAGAGCCTACAGCAGTTCAACAACTCCAGCATAGGTCAGAGACAGACGGGTAAAACTGGTGCAACTTGATCGGGGTCATGTACCATCGGGAAAGAATCTTGTAATTCAGCTCTTGCAAACGGCAGGACACCGTCGACTTATGCGTGAACAGGAGGGAACGTTTCCACTGCTCAGCGGAAATAGGAACCGCCAGTTCGTCCTCCCAACCAGACACAAACCCCACCCCCCTCAAATTTTCAGCTAACGTGCCATCCCCTATCTCCCCGGCACCAATTAGACCGTAAATCAGGGAGATACCATGACAAGGTCCCGAGGACGCTGTGCAGAGTTTCTCAAAAGCAGTCAGAGGAGCGGACAATTATGCACCCAGGAGCCAGAGAGCATATAAAGTTACGGAGCTGGAGATAACGAAACCAGCGACCCAGTGAATCCGAAGAGATACAAGATAAATCATTGAGTGGCAAGAGGGCCGAGTCCCTAAATATGTCTTTAATTAAGATCTGTGGTGAGGAAGAGGCCTGGAAAGCCCGGAGAGACCCAAAATATGAAGGGAGTCCAGGGTGGATGGCAATGGCTGTGAGAGGGCCCGGTACCGTAACCAGTTCAGTTTTAGAAGCAAATTTCCTCCAGTTCTTCACCAAGATCTGAAGGAGTGGAGACTGCAGAGACCATGCGACGGTATCACACACGCCTCCAGGGAGCCAAAATATCCCAGGTATTAAGTGAGGTATGTTCAATATCAACCCAAAGTTTTGAGGGGCGATTGTGAATGAGGTCTAGTATGCAATTTGCCATAGACGCCCGGTGGTAAGACGAAAAATTTGGGAGGCCCGCCCCCCTAGGCTTTTTGTCCTAGACAGGATTTTATAACTAATCCTAGCCCTAAGACCATTCCAAACAAAACGGGTCGCTATAGAGCGAAGTTGTGCGAAAAATCTGTTGGGGATATTGCACGGAATTGTTTGGAATAGATAAAGTATTTTAGGTAGGATATCCATTTTTAGTGCGTTTATCCTGCCAAACCAGGAGATGTGGAGAGGGGACCACTTCTGAAGGTCTGACTCTATGGTCCACAGAAGAGACTTAAAATTGAGTGCAAAAAGCTGGCTAGGATTGGCTGGAAGGGCAATGCCAAGGTATCGGATCGCATCTGTTGCAACCCTGAACGAGAACGAGTCAAGGATATGAGCAACTTCCCTTTGAGGAAGCGAGACGTTCAAGATTTCGGACTTCTGGACATTTACTTTAAAGTTGCTCAACCTCCCAAATATCTCAAATTCCTTCAGGACCGAAGGGAGTCCGACCCTCGGGGAAGAGAATCTTTACTACTTTTAAATGACTGTATCACTTTTTTATTAAAAATCATAGGGTTCATTTATTAAACAGAAATACACCTGTATTTGGCATATTTCTGGTGCAGATTGCTGCGCAAAGGACCTTTGCACCACAATCTGTGACTTTTACCTGCTAACGGCAGGTCTAAAAAAGTGGGCTTGGCGTGAACAGGGAATGGGATGGGCTGTAAGGCCCATCTCATTTACCATTTTCTACACCTGTTTTAGGTGGAAAATTGTCTAAATGTAAGACATCTATGAAGCGCCACTTCATAACTCTGGCTCATCCCCTGCCAGGTATAGGGCTTATTAAGACCGGTGTCTAAAACGTGCCCACTTTTGTTTTGCCTCACCATATTCTAATATCCATAACATTTTTATTTTTCTGTCAAAGCTACTGTGTGAAGGGGGTCACACTGTTTAATCGCAGGTTCGCACCCTATGCAGTAATGTAGTATTCCAATTTTACTCAATCTAAGGTGTGCTTAAAACTAATATACTTTATTGTATTCAATTTAAAAACCTACTACACAAAGACACGGGGCCATGTAGACAGCCTCAAACACTGTGCCCACAGTACACATCCCTATTACTACAGCACACCAGCTGCCAGTGGTCTGGCTGCGTATGGATGCCTAATATGGACGGCCATCCTAGTGCCGGAGCGCTACTCCTAATGAGAGAGGAGAGCGCGTCCTCGTGTTTCTTGTTTGTCTGTTTGTTAAAATGTTGCACTGCCACTAATAATGAAAATGGCAAGCTCCTGATGACACTAAATGTTGTAGAAACGCGTTGAGCGTTTGCCAGTACAAGGAGTTAGTTGGTGGGGGCAGAATATGTTTGTTTGACAACAAGTTTAGCGAGTAATAGTTTCTGGGGGCTCAGCTTAATATCCGGACCATTCTCTGAATATTTGGGTCCAGGATACAGCTATTAACCTAAGGAGAAACAAATCCTCCTTGCTGCCTATAGGCAGTTTGATCGGGGAGGATTGTGTATATAATTTAAAGTAAATGTTATTGCTGTACCCCCAGTAGCCGGATTGACCAGTGAAATTCCATGTAAGCATGCGGCATGGGATTTAATTTTTCACTGATCTTTTCACTGTGACACAGTTACACACCTGCATATTAGGCATCCAAACGCAGCCAGACCGCTGGCAGCTGGTGTGCTGCAGTAATAGGGATGTGTACTGTGGGCACAGTGTTTGAGGCTGTCTACATGGCCCCGTGTCTTTGTGTAGTAGGTTTTTAAATTGAATACAATAAAGTATATTAGTTTTAAGCACACCTTAGATTGAGTAAAATTGGAAAGCTACTGTGTGAAGGCATGTTTTTAAAGGGAAGTTTTTATTGGTAAAATTTTGGGGTACATACGTATTTGGTGAGGAGCGGTGTCTGGATAACAGCAATGCTTACAGTGTTTTTAATGCTTATTTTTTTATAGGGTTCACTGTATGGGGTAAATAACATAACTTTTCTGGGGTTTGATACAGTTATAACAGTGCGAAGTTTATATAGTTTTTCTCTGTTTTACTACCTTTATACCTTAAATACTTTTTTTTAAAAATTGCATTTTGTATCACTACATTCTATAGGCTATAACGTTCTTTTTCCTGTTCATGGAGCTCTATGAGTGCCTGTTTTTGCAGAATGAACTGTAGTTACCATTGGTGCATTTTGTGATGCATACACTTATGTTTGATTCCATTTTAATGGGAGGTGAGGCTGCCAAATAATAACAATTCTGTCAACATTTATTTTTATAAGGTTCAACATGTGGGGGTAAGTAATATGATAACTTTATCCTTCTGGTTGAAACTATTAAAACAATTCCAAATTTATATGTTTATATGTTTTTGTGTTTTACCACTTTAGAATCAGAAAATCACTTTTTTATTAAATAATCTTTTTTATTTAGCATTGCCATATTCTAAGACTTTTTTATTTTTCCATCAAGGCAGCTGTATAAGGGTTTGCTTTTTTACAGGACAAGCTATAATTTTTATTGATACCATTTGAGGGAAAATATGACTTTTTGGTTGCTTGTTATACTTTTTGGGAGATGAGGTAACCAAAAACAATTCTCTCAGTTTTGAGTAATATGAGTAATGTGAGCATTTTATAGATTGGGTCATTATTACTAGTGATTGTGAAACGCAATTTTTTGAAATTTGATTCAGTTTTCCTTAGGCATCGTGGCTGCCTTCCGTGACAGGCTGTGAGACCCTGGATCTCACAGGCAGGAAGGCTGTAAGTGTATTACTGTGTGTAATACACTTACAGCCAATGCATTACAATACAGAAGTATTGTAATGCATTGTAAAGGGGATCAGACCCCCAAAAGTTGAAGTCCCAGAGTGGGACGAAAAATAATGTGAAAAAAGAAGTTAAAAAAATAAAGTTTTATAAAAAAAAATAACTTTCAAGTAAAAAAAAAAACTTTTCCCAAAATAAAGTAAATTTGTTTTGAAAAAAAGTAGAGAAAAAAGAAAAGTAGATATCAACTGGCTCTAAGAATATAATATGACCTAACCACTTAGATGAACACCGTCAAAAAAATACTGTGCTAACAAAAACATTTTTTGTCACCTTATATCACTAAAAGTTCAACACAAAGCTATCAAAAAGGCGTATGCCCCCAAAATAGTACCAATCTAACCGTCACCTCATCCTGCAAAAATAAGCCACTACCTAAGACAATTGCCACAAAAAAACATACTTCAGCTCTCAGACTATGGAGACACTAAAACATGATTTTTTTGTTTCAAAATGCTTTTATTGTGTTAAATGTAAAAAAAAAAAAAGTAGACCTATTATGTATCACCGCGTCCGTAACAACCTGCTCTATAAAAATATCACATGAAGTAACCTCAAATGAACACCATAAAAAATAAAAATGGTGTAAAAAGCAATTTTTTGTCACCTTACATCACAAAAAGTGTAATACCAAGCGATCAAAAAGTCATATGCACCCCAAAATGATACCAATCAAACCGTTATCTCATCCCGCAAAAAATGAGACCCTACCTAAGACAATAGCATAAAAAAAAAACTTCGATAAATTAAAAAAAGTATACATATCATGTATCGCTGCGTCCATAAGAACCTGCTGCATAAAAATATCACATGACCTAACCCCTCAGATGAACACCGTTAAAAAAAAAAGTGTGTCAAAAGCCATTTTGTGTCACCTTACATCACAAAAAGTGTAATACCAAGCGATCAAAAAGTCATATGCACCCTAAAATAGTACCAATCAAACCGTCATCTCATGCAGAAAAAAATGAGCCCCTACATAAGACAGTCACCCAAAAAATAAAAAATAAATATGGCTTTCATAATATGGGAACACTAAAAAATAATTTATTTTCAAAAATGCTTTATTATGTAAGACTGAAACAAACAACCAAAAAAACTTGTCATATTTTGTATTGTCGCGTCTGTAACAACCTGCTCTATAAAAATACCACATGATCTAACCTGTCAGAGGAACATTGTAAATAACAAAAAATAAAAACGGTGCCAAAACAGCTATTTTTTGTTACCTTGCCTCAGAAAAAGTGTAATATAGAGCAATCAAAAATCATATATACCCTAAAATACCCTAAAATAGTACCAACAAGACTGCCACCTTATCCCGTAGTTTCCAAAATGGGGTAATTTTTGGGTGCATCAGGGGGTCTTCAAATGTGACATGACAACTTAAAAGTATCCCAGTGAAATCTGCCTTCCAAAAACCATATGGTGTTCCCTTTCCTTCTGCACCCTGCTGTGTGCCCGTACAGCAGTTTACGACCACATATGGGATGTTTCTGTAAACTACAGAATTAGGGTAATAAATATTGAGTTTTGTTTGGCTGTAAACCCTTGGTTTGTTGAAAAAAAATGATTAAAATGAAAAATCTGCCAAAAAAGTGAAAATCTGAAATCTAATCTACATTTTCCTTTAATTCTTGTGGAACACCTAAAGGGTTAACAAAGTTTGTAAAATCAGTTTTGAATACCTTGAGGGTGTAGTTTCTAAAATGGGACCATTTATGGGTGGTTTCTATTATGTAAGCCCCACAAAGTGACTTCAGACCTGAACTGGTCCTTAAAAGTGGGTTTTGGAAATTTTCAGAAACTTTTTAAGATTTGCTTCTAAACTTCTAAGCCTTCTAACTAGAGTTGAGCGAACACCTGGATGTTCGGGTTCGAGAAGTTCTTCCCAACTTCCCGAACTTCATCCATAACCCGAAACCCATTGAAGTCAATGGGGACCCGAACTTTTGGGCACTAAAAAGACTGTAAAATAGTCCAGGAAAGGGCTAGAGTGCTGCAAAAGGAAGCAAAATGTAGGTAAATCCCCTGCAAACAAATTTGGATAGGGAAATGAATTAAAATAACATAAAATAAACAAAAATTAAACAATATCAATTGGAGAGAGGTCCCATAGCAGAGAATCAGGCTTCAAGTCACCCACCAATTGAGAAGGCCACCTTTCGATAATTAGGCCCCTGGCACCCAGACGGAGGAGAGAGGTCGCGTAGCAGAGAATCAGGAGTCATGTCACCCACCAATGGAGAAGGCCACTTTTCGATAATTAGGCCCCTGGCACCCAGGCGGAGGAGAGAGGTCGCATAGCAGAGAATCAGGCGTCATGTCACCAACCAATGGAGAAGGCCACTTTCATTTATTTAGGCCCCAGCACCCAGACAGAGGACAGAGGTCGCATAGCAGAGAATCAGTCGTCATGTCACCCACCAATGGAGAAGGCCACTTTTCGATAATTAGGCCCCTGGCACCCAGACGGAGGAGAGAGGTCACATAGCAGAGAATCAGGTGTCATGTCACCCACCAATAGAGAAGGCCACTTTTCGATAATTAGGCCCCTGGCACCCAGACTATGGAGAGAGGTCGCATAGCAGAGAATCAGGCTTCATGTCACCCACCAATGGAGAAGGCCACTTCCAAATATTTAGCCCACGGCACCCAGACAGAGGACAGAGGTTGCATAGCAGAGAATCAGGCATCATGTCACCCACCAATGGAGAAGGCCACCTTTCGATAATTAGGCCCCTGGCACCCAGACGGAGGAGAGAGGTCGCGTAGCAGAGAATCAGGAGTCATGTCACCCACCAATGGAGAAGGCCACTTTTCGATAATTAGGCCCCTGGCACCCAGGCGGAGGAGAGAGGTCGCATAGCAGAGAATCAGGTGTCGTGTCACCCAACAATGGAGAAGGCCACTTTTCGATAATTCGGCCCCTGGCACCCAGACTAAGGAGAGAGGTCGCATAGCAGATAATCAGGCTTCATGTCACCCAGCAATAGAGAAGGCCACTTCCAAATATTTAGCCCACGGCACCCAGACAGAGGACAGAGGTTGCATAGCAGAGAATCAGGTGTCATGTCACCCACCAATGGAGAAGACCACTTTTCGATAATTAGGCCCCTGGCACCCAGACAGAGGACAGAGGTCTCATAGCAGAGAATCAGGCATCATGTCACCCACCAATGGAGAAGGCCACTTTCATTTATTTAGGCCCCAGCACCCAGACAGAGGACAGAGGTCTCATAGCAGAGAATCAGGCGTCATGTCACCCACCAATGGAGAAGGCCACTTTCATTTATTTAGGCCCCCAGCACCCAGACAGAGGACAGAGGTCGCATAGCAGAGAATCAGGCGTCATGTCACCCACCAATAGAGAAGGCCACTTTCATTTATTTAGGCCCCAGCACCCAGACAGAGGACAGAGGTCGCATAGCAGAGAATCAGTCGTCATGTCACCCACCAATGGAGAAGGCCACTTTTCGATAATTCGGCCCCTGGCACCCAGACGGAGGAGAGAGGTCACATAGCAGAGAATCAGGTGTCATGTCACCCACCAATAGAGAAGGCCACTTTTCGATAATTAGGCCCCTGGCACCCAGACTAAGGAGAGAGGTCGCATAGCAGAGAATCAGGCTTCATGTCACCCACCAATGGAGAAGGCCACTTCCAAATATTTAGCCCACGGCACCCAGACAGAGGACAGAGGTTGCATAGCAGAGAATCAGTTAACCAAATGACCATAAAGGGACACGCATTTACAATTTCACAAACTTTATTAGTTGATAAAAGACCAACGACATACACAATATCAATATAAAAAAATAATTATATATAGCAGCAATACAGGTAGTAGCCAAGACATGTGGCTCCCCTCCCACACCTAGAAAACACCGATAGTTCACCTATATAAGGTAAAGACCTTTTACAAAAGTACTGGCATAGATAAACACATCCCCAATATAACAATTGTATAATAGAGCCAAGCCCCACTAAGAATGGTATAGTGGATAAACCACACAAACACTGCAGCAAGGAGGCATATATATTCCATAAATGTATACCTGAGGGACACTTAGAGAGGAGAACACGGGTTTTCAATTGCAGAGAGGAGAGCCCACCCCGACGTACGTTTCGCTCCGCTTTCTCAAGGGGCGTGTTTGAATCGATCTCTCTAACCTCTATATATATCCATGTTCATCAGGTATAATATAAAATACATGTGTGTGTTGATAATTTTAAACTGACCTCCTCATCGTAAAACACGCTGGGAGCGCGTCACATCTCCGCGCCGTCGCGCCGCCTCTGACATCACAAACTCGCGAGACAGCGCATAGCAGCTAACCAGTCAGCCGCATGATCTCGCGGCATCATGACGCAGACGGGAGTCAAAAAACAACGCCCACCAGACATCCATCAAGCCGCGGGATCATGCGTAAGGACAACAACACTAGAGTACGTATCTGGAGATAAGTCACGTGGTGCGGCATTACGCCGCATTCGTGACATACAAGGACAGCATCCTTTCCTCAAAAAATATATAGTCACAAGACTTTATCAGTACACAAGTATATGGGACAGATAATACTCGCAAGAATGCTGCCTACAGTCATGTAGGACACACAGCAAAAAATGAAAAAACAGAAAAAGGATTAGGACAAAAAGGAGTTTAACAATAATAATACTAATAAGTACTCCATTACCTAAAATGGGGTACGGTCACCAAAAACGGATACAAAATATAAGATACATGTATATATATTAATGTGAAAACCTGTGTTACACGGTCATCCGATCATACCTTGATCAAGTGACCTTCATATAACGTGATAATAACCTCGTATATATAAAAAAAACAAAAAAACAAAAAAAAAAAAAAAAAAACATAAAGTGACAGTGACTAAAGTGCTCAGTGCAATGTGAACATGCAGGTGCCAAAAATAAATAATAAATTATATAGAATTGTTACAAAAGTACCCTGATAAAAGTGATAATTCATTTTCAATACAGTTATAAGTAGCCAACTGGCTAATACATAATAAATATATACAAAAATATAAAATTTAAAATGTATGCATAATTCATGTATCCATTCATATATCATGTAACCCCATCTGCATATCCAAAGCTACCCCACACTAGCTAAGAATATATCCAAAATTCCTCCTTCTCTCATATAATAGGATAAAAAGGATTAAATAATAAATAATAAATAACAATTTTGCCCGACTACATAATCCAAAACGAAAAAGTCCATAAGGAAAGAGTCCATCACATGTCCAAAACGAATCTCCAGCCTGCCATTTCATCTATACCCAACATGATCTAAAAAACATGAATATAAAAAGTTAGAGCAATGCAATATATATTATATGATAATTAAAAAATTTTTAATTAAAAACAATAATCCGTAAGCATCAGTGAATTACCAGGCCACAGGAGCACGAGAGAGAAAGAGAGGGAGGCAGAAATCTATATGGAACTGCTTATCCGACAGATTTTACAACGTACATGTATATATAAGTAGAATTCTTTATAAGAATGGAGCATAAGTGATTCCCTCATTGAGACCATGAGGTGATACTGTATTAAGAAGAAAAATCCACTTTGTTTCTCGCTGCGCGAGGGTCTTCTTAAGATTACCTCCTCTTGGTGACATAATGACCCTATCAATTCCTCTAAAGTGCAACAGGGATCCATCTGATCCATGCCTTTCTTTAAAATGGCGGGGAGTGTTTTCAATGATGTTAGATCTTCTTCATCTTTAGCTGCCTCTATAGATAGGACATGTTCTCTCACCCTTCTTTTCAGCTGCCGCGACGTCATCCCCACATATATAAGATCACACGGGCAATTGGCCCAGTAAATGACACCCACTGTAGCGCAATTAATGGTGTGTGTGATTTTAAAAGTCCTCCCATGATCAAAATTGTGAAAATGGGAAGCTTTTTCCATATTTTTACACGCTACACACTTCCCACAAGCACTACTCCCCATGGAGTTCCCTTTGTACCAAAGGGGTTAGGGGGCTTGCGAGTATATAAGCTCCGAGTTAGATGGTCTCGTAAGTTCTTTGCCCTACGGTATGTGATAGATGGACGGTCTGGTATAACATCCTGTAGTTGTGGGTCCTGTGTGAGGATGTTCCAGTATTTGGTCAGGGCTGCATTAACCGCCTTCCACTTAGGATTAAAGTTTGTAATAAATCTGACCACTGGTTTGTCCTCACGTCTCACCTTTTTATGGAGTAAATCTCTTCTACTAGTGGATTTTGCTCTATTGTATGCTCTCTCAATACATCTTTTTCCATAGCCTCTGTCTTGAAAACGCCCTCTCAAGTCGTCCGCCTGCAACTCAAAAGCAAAATCCGATGAACACACTCGACGCGCCCTTAGGAACTGCCCCACGGGTATGTTTTTAATCAAATTACCAGGATGTGAAGAACTGGCATGTAATACTGCATTCACCGATGTTTCTTTCCTATATAGGTCAGTTGTCATCCGACCCTCTGAATCCACATGGAACATGACATCCAAAAACTCCATCCTTGTACGAGCCACCTTGAAGGTAAGTTTAATATTGAGTGCGTTGGTATTCAACTGTGCCACAAAATTAGCAAAAGTTTCTGGTGTCCCCTAGCAGAGAATCAGGCATCATGTCACCCACCAATGGAGAAGGCCACCTTTCGATAATTAGGCCCCTGGCACCCAGACGGAGGAGAGAGGTCGCGTAGCAGAGAATCAGGAGTCATGTCACCCACCAATGGAGAAGGCCACTTTTCGATAATTAGGCCCCTGGCACCCAGGCGGAGGAGAGAGGTCGCATAGCAGAGAATCAGGCGTCATGTCACCCACCAATGGAGAAGGCCACTTTCATTTATTTAGGCCCCAGCACCCAGACAGAGGACAGAGGTCGCATAGCAGAGAATCAGTCATCATGTCACCCACCAATGGAGAAGGCCACTTTTCGATAATTAGGCCCCTGGCACCCAGACGGAGGAGAGAGGTCACATAGCAGAGAATCAGGTATCATGTCACCCACCAATAGAGAAGGCCACTTTTCGATAATTAGGCCCCTGGCACCCAGACTAAGGAGAGAGGTCGCATAGCAGAGAATCAGGCTTCATGTCACCCACCAATGGAGAAGGCCACTTCCAAATATTTAGCCCACGGCACCCAGACAGAGGACAGAGGTTGCATAGCAGAGAATCAGGCATCATGTCACCCACCAATGGAGAAGGCCACCTTTCGATAATTAGGCCCCTGGCACCCAGACGGAGGAGAGAGGTCGCGTAGCAGAGAATCAGGAGTCATGTCACCCACCAATGGAGAAGGCCACTTTTCGATAATTAGGCCCCTGGCACCCAGGCGGAGGAGAGAGGTCGCATAGCAGAGAATCAGGCGTCATGTCACCCACCAATGGAGAAGGCCACTTTTCGATAATTCGGCCCCTGGCACCCAGATTAAGGAGAGAGGTCGCATAGCAGATAATCAGGCTTCATGTCACCCAGCAATAGAGAAGGCCACTTCCAAATATTTAGCCCACGGCACCCAGACAGAGGACAGAGGTTGCATAGCAGAGAATCAGGTGTCATGTCACCCACCAATGGAGAAGACCACTTTTCGATAATTAGGCCCCTGGCACCCAGACAGAGGACAGAGGTCTCATAGCAGAGAATCAGGCATCATGTCACCCACCAATAGAGAAGGCCACTTTCATTTATTTAGGCCCCAGCACCCAGACAGAGGACAGAGGTCTCATAGCAGAGAATCAGGCGTCATGTCACCCACCAATGGAGAAGGCCACTTTCATTTATTTAGGCCCCCAGCACCCAGACAGAGGACAGAGGTCGCATAGCAGAGAATCAGGCGTCATGTCACCCACCAATGGAGAAGGCCACTTTCATTTATTTAGGCCCCAGCACCCAGACAGAGGACAGAGGTCGCATAGCAGAGAATCAGTCGTCATGTCACCCACCAATGGAGAAGGCCACTTTTCGATAATTAGGCCCTGGCACCCAGACGGAGGAGAGAGGTCACATAGCAGAGAATCAGGTGTCATGTCACCCACCAATAGAGAAGGCCACTTTTCGATAATTAGGCCCCTGGCACCCAGACTAAGGAGAGAGGTCGCATAGCAGAGAATCAGGCTTCAGCAGAGAATCAGGTGTCATGTCGCCCACCGCGAAGGCCACTGATGTTAGCCCTGGCACCCAGACTGGAGAGAGGTCGCATAGCAGAGAATCAGGCTTCATGTCACCCACCAATGGAGAAGGCCACTTCCAAATATTTAGCCCACGGCACCCAGACAGAGGACAGAGGTTGCATAGCAGAGAATCAGGCATCATGTCACCCACCAATGGAGAAGGCCACCTTTCGATAATTAGGCCCCTGGCACCCAGACGGAGGAGAGAGGTCGCGTAGCAGAGAATCAGGAGTCATGTCACCCACCAATGGAGAAGGCCACTTTCATTTATTTAGGCCCCAGCACCCATACAGAGGACAGAGGTCGCATAGCAGAGAATCAGGCGTCATGTCACCCACCAATGGAGAAGGCCACTTTCATTTATTTAGGCCCCCAGCACCCAGACAGAGGACAGAGGTCGCATAGCAGAGAATCAGGCGTCATGTCACCCACCAATGGAGAAGGCCACTTTCATTTATTTAGGCCCCAGCACCCAGACAGAGGACAGAGGTCTCATAGCAGAGAATAAGGCATCATGTTACCCACCAATGGAGAAGGCCACCTTTCGATAATTAGGCCCCTGGCACCCAGACGGAGGAGAGAGGTCGCGTAGCAGAGAATCAGGAGTCATGTCACCCACCAATGGAGAAGGCCACTTTTCGATAATTAGGCCCCTGGCACCCAGGCGGAGGAGAGAGGTCGCATAGCAGAGAATCAGGTGTCATGTCACCCACCAATGGAGAAGGACACTTTTCGATAATTAGGCCCCTGGCACCCAGACTAAGGAGAGAGGTCGCATAGCAGAGAATCAGGCTTCATGTCACCCAGCAATAGAGAAGGCCACTTCCAGATATTTAGCCCACGGCACCCAGACAGAGGACAGAGGTTGCATAGCAGAGAATCAGGTGTCATGTCACCCACCAATGGAGAAGGCCAATTTTCGATAATTAGGCCCCCAGCACCCAGACAGAGGACAGAGGTCGCATAGCAGAGAATCAGGCGTCATGTCACCCACCAATGGAGAAGGCCACTTTCATTTATTTAGGCCCCAGCACCCAGACAGAGGACAGAGTTCTCATAGCAGAGAATCAGGCGTCATGTCACCCACCAATGGAGAAGGCCACCTTTCGATAATTAGGCCCCTGGCACCCAGACGGAGGAGAGGGGTCGCCTAGCAGAGAATCAGGCGTCATGTCACCCACCACTGGAACAGGCCAATTTCAGATAATTAGGCCCCTGGCACCTAGACGGAGGAGAGGTTCATTCAACTTTTGGTTGCACCGCAATATAATGGTAAAATTAAAAAAAGAGGATTTAATAAAGAAGTGCCCCGGAGTACAAGAATATATGATTGAGAGGGAGGCAGTTATAAATGTCTATTCTGCACAAGGGATGGACAGGTCCTCTGGGATCCATGCCAGGTTCATTTTTAAAGTCTGCTTGTCCACGTTGGCTGTGGACAGGCGGCTGCATTTGTCAGTAATGACGCCCCCTGCCGTGCTGAATACACGTTCAGAAAAAACGCTGGCCACCGGCCAGGCCAGCACCTCCAAGGCATAAAAGGCTACCTCTGGCCACGTGGACAATTTGGAGACCCAGAAGTTGAATGGGGCCGAACCATGAGTCAGTACCTGGAGGGGTGTGCACACATACTGTTCAACCATGTTAGTGAAATGCTGCCTCCTGCTAACACGTTCAGTATTAGGTGGTGGTGCAGCTAGCTGTGGCGTGATGACAAAACTTTTCCACATTTCTGCCATGCTAACCCTGCCCTCAGAGGAGCTGGCCGTGACACAGCTGCATTGGCGACCTCTTGCTCCTCCTCTGCCTTCGCCTTGGGCTTCCACTTGTTCCCCTGTGACATTTGGCTCTCAGGAGCGCGTCTACCAGCGTGCGCATGTACTCGCGCATCTTCCCATCACGCTCCAGTGCAGGAAGTAAGGTGGGCACATTGTCTTTGTACCGGGGATCCAGCAGAGTGGAAACCCAGTAGTCTGCAAACGTTCAAATGTGGGCAACTCTGCTGTCGTTGCGCAGGCACTGCAGCATGTAGTCGTTGATGTGTGCCAGGCTGCCCAGAGGTAAGGACAAGCTGTCCTCTGTGGGAGGCGTATCGTCATCGTCCTCCGTATCCCCCCAACCACGCACCAATGATGGGCCTGAGCTGTGTTGGGTGCCCCCCCGCTGTGAACCTGCTTCATCCTCATCCTCCTCCACCTCCTCCTCATCCTCCTCGTCCTCCAGTAGTGGGCCCTGGCTGGCCACATTTGTGCCTGGCCTCTGCTGTTGCAAAAAACCTCCCTCTGCGGCACTTCTAACAGACTGGCCTGAAAGTGCTAAAAATGACCCCTCATACTCCTCCTCCTCCTGGGCCACCTCCTCTTCCATCATCGCCCTAAGTGTTTTCTCAAGGAGACATAGAAGTGGTATTGTAACGGCATCATTGCCACTGGCCATGTTGGTGGAGTACTCGAAACAGCGTAACAGGACGCACAGGTCTCGCATGGAGGTCCAGTCATTGGTGGTGAAGTGGTGCTGTTCCGCAGTGCGACTGACCTGTGCGTGCTGCAGCTGAAACTCCACTATGGCCTGCTGCTGCTCGCTCAGTCTCTCCAGCATGTGCAAGGTGGAGTTCCACCGGGTGGGCACGTCGCATATGAGGCGGTGAGTGGGAAGGCCGAAGTTACGCTGTAGCGCAGACAGGCGAGCAGCGGCAGGATGTGAACAGATGGCCCGCACTTTATGCAGCAGCTCTGACATGTCGGGGTAGTTGTGAATGAACTTCTGCACCACCAAATTCAGCACATGTGCCAGTCAAGGGATGTGCGTCAAACCGGCTAGTCCCAGAGCTGCGACGAGATTTCGCCCATTATCGCACACCACTGGTCGGTCTGTTGTTCAATACCCCACCACAACTCCTGCACGGTGTGGGGCCTGTCCCCCAAACATATGAGTTTCAGAACGGCCTGCTGACGTTTACTCCGGGCTGTGCTGAAGTTAGTGGTGAAGGTGTGTGGCTGACTGGATGAGCAGGTGGAAGCAGAGGAGGAGGAAGCCAAGTAGGAGGAGGAGGCTACAGGAGGCAAAGAATGATGCCCTGCGATCATTGGCGGCAGAAGGACGTGTGCAAAAGAACTCTCCGCCTGGGGCCCAGCCGCCACTACATTTACCCAATGTGCAGTTAGGGAGATATAGCGTCCCTGGCCGTTTTTACTGGTCCACGTATCTGTAGTTAGGTGGGCCTTGCCACAGATGGCGTTGCGCAGTGCACACTTGATTTTATCGGATACTTGATTGTGCAGGGAAGGCACGGCTGTCTTGGAGAAGTAGTGGCAGCTGGGAACAACATACTGTGGGACAGCCATCGCCATCAGCTGTTTGAAGCTGTCTGTGTCCACCAGCCTGAATGACAGCATTTCAAAGCCCAGTAGTTTAGAAATGCTGGCATTCAGGCCCAGGGCTCGAGAGTGGCTAGGTGGGGTTTTCCGCTTTCTCTTCAAGGTTTGTGAGATGGAAAGCTGAATGCTGCTGTGTGACATGGTGGAGATGCTTGGTGACGCAGGTGGTGCTGTCGGTGGCACATCCTCTGTTTGGTGGGCGGCAGGTGCCAACATTCCTCCCGAGGCGGAGGAAGAGGCTGAGGCAGCAGCAGAAGAGGGAGCAGGGGGAGCCTGAGTGAGTTCCTTGTTTTTAGGGTGTTTATGCCACTGCAGTTCATACTTTGCATGTAGATGCCTGGTCATGCAGGTTGTACTAAGGTTCAGAACGTTAATGCCTCGCTTCAGGCTCTGATGGCACAGCGTGCAAACTACTCGGGTCTTGTCGTCAGCACATTGTTTAAAGAAGTGCCAGAGAACTCCTTGAAGCTGCCTTTGGGGTGCTCGGTCCCTGGTGGCGGTGGCCAGTAGCAGGCGAACTCTCTTGGCGGCTGCTGTTCTGCTTTTGCCCCCTGCTCCCTCTTTTGCTACGCTGTTGGCTTGGTCTCACCACTGCCTCTTCCTCTGAACTATAAAAGTCAGTGGCACGACCTTCATTTCATGTGGGGTCTAGGACCTCATCGTCCCCTGCATCGTCTTCCACACAGTCTTCCTCCCTGACCTCCTGTTCGGTCTGCACACTGCAGAAAGACGCAGCAGTTGGCACTTGTGTTTCGTCATCATCAGAGACGTGCGGACTCCGATGAGGTGGTATTCCCATGTCCTCATCATCAGGAAACATAAGTGGTTGTGCATCAGTGCATTCTATGTCTTCCACCACTGGGGAAGGGCTAGGTGGATTCCCTTGGGAAACCCTGCCAGCAGAGTCCTCAAACAGCATAAGAGACTGCTGCATAACTTGAGGCTCTGACAGTTTCCCTGATATGCATGGGGGTGATGTGACAGACTGATGGGCTTGATTTTCAGGTGCCACCTGTGCACTTTCTGCAGAAGACTGGGTGGGAGATAATGTTGTGAACGTGCTGGATACACTGTCGGCCACCCAATTGACTAGCGCCTGTACTTGCTCAGGCCTTACCATCCTTAGAATGGCATTGGGCCCCACCAAATATCGCTGTAAATTCTGGCGGGTACTGGAACCTGATGTAGTTGGTTCACTAGGACGTGTGGCTCTGGCAGAATGGCCACATCCTCTCCCAGCACCAGAGGGTCCACTAACACAACCACGACCGCGTCCGCGTCCCTTACTAGATGTTTTCCTCATTATTACCGTTCACCAAGCACCACAATAAGAAAAAAAATATTTGGCCCAATGTATTGATTTCAAATTCAGGCCTTTTTTTACAGGCACCTAACACTATCTGCCTATTATTTATGTACCGTATTACACTAATACAGGCACAGCAGTAACCACTGATTTAGGGGAATATCAATTGTAGGCCTAGTATTTTGGCCCTGGATGAAAGGTATGCTTTTATGGACAGATTTACACTTGGAGATGCACGGTAGCGTGTGAAAAAATATGTAGGATTATGCCTTCAGCAATTGTATTTTAGCACTTTGTGTAATATACCCTTTAACAGATAGAAATACACTTGGAGATGCACGGTAGCGTGTGAAGTTATTGAGGATGACCCTCTCAGCACTTGTATATACACCTTGAGTAATATACCCTTTTAAGGACAGAAATACACTATAAGATGCACAATAGTGCATGCAGATTTACAGGATTATGCTTTCAGCAATTGTAATGTGACACTCTTTGTAATATACCCTTTTACGGAAAGAAATATACATGGAGATGCACGCTGAGTGTAATATACCCTTTTATGGACAGATTAACACTTGGCCTGCAACAGCTGGAACACCAGATTCAGGGTATTGCTATATTGGCAAGTGAATATAACCCCAGAACAAAATCTATCCTTTGACGGATACTATTAAACTTGTCCTGTCACAGCTGGAACACCAGATTTACTGTATTTTTATGTTTGCAACTGTATTTCACCCCAGAAAATAATATATCCTTTGACGGACACTAGGGAAATTGTCCAGTCACAGCTGGAACACCAGATTCAGGATATTGCTATTTTGGCAATTAAATTTCACCCCAGAAAAAAATATACCCTTTTACGGACAGATTTAAACTAGGCCTGCAACAGCTGAAACACCAGATTTGCTGTATTTCTATTTTTGCAACTGTATTTCACCCCAGAAAATAATATATCCTTTGACGGACACTAGGGAAATTGTCCAGTCACAGCTGGAACACCAGATTCAGGGTATCCTGTGATGGACACTATTAAACTTGGCCAGCCACAGCTGAAAAAACTGATTTATGGTATTGCTATTTTGGCAATTGAATTTCACCCCAGAAAAAAATATTTTGTTAACAACATCTGATATACCAGCTATGTAGTCCTCTGGTGGTCCCATTTGCTGGGATCGACCACCAGAGGACCAGGTAGCTATGTAAAGTTGCACCAAGCACCCCCCCCCCGTCACTTATTAACCCCTTATTAAACCCTGATCACTCCATATAGACTCCATATAGACTCCATATAGACTCCCTGATCACCCCCTTGTCATTGATCACCCCCCTGTATGGCTCCATTCAGACGTCCATATGTGTTTTGCGGATCCACGGATCCGTAAAACACGGATGCCGGCAATGTGCTTTCCACATTTTGCAGATCCGCACATTGCCAGAACTATATAGAAAATGCCTTTTCTTGTCCGCAATTGCGGACAAGAATAGGACATGTTCTATATTTTTGCGGAACAGAAGTGCAGACCCGGAAGTGCGGATCCGCAATTCCGGATCCGAGCGGGACAAAGTCTGTCCCCATAGAAATGAATGGGTCCGCAATTCCGTTCCGCAAACAGAATTGCGGACGTGTGAATCGGGCATAAGGGTCCCTTATCACCGCCAGTTAGTTAGCTACTTGTTAGGTAGTTAGCGCCCAGCCCACCGCACCGCAGTCACTGATTTTGGCAGAGATTTTTTCATCCACGATGATTGATGCGAATGAAGAAATCTGTGCCGTTCATTTTTTTTTTTTCAGCCCAGAGGCTGAACGAAAAAAAAAAATCTCATTTCCCGTATGCTCAATATAAGGAGAATAGAACTTTACGCCCCTTTGCGCATCTTGGCTGCAAAAAAGTGTCCCACGTGGTATCGCCGTACTCAGGAGAAGTAGTGCAATGTGTTTTGGGGTGTATTTTTACATATACCCATGCTGGGTAAGAAAAATATCTCTGTAAATTGACAACTTTGTATAAAAATGTTTAAAAAGTTGTCATTTACAGAGATATTTCTCACACACAGTATGGGTATATGTAAAAATACACCCCAAAACACATTGTCCTACTTCTCCTGAGTACGGCGATACCACCTGAGTGACACTTTTTTGCAGCCAATTCCAGGCCCTAATTCCAATGAGTACCTTTAGGATTTCACAGGGCATTTTTACGCATTTGGATTCTCACGCTTTAGGGCCCCTAAAATGCCAGGGCAGTATAAATACCCCACAAGTGACCCCATTTTGGAAATAAGACACCCCAAGGTATTCCGTGAGGGGCATGGCGAGTTCACAGAAAAAAAAAATTCCGCACAAGTTAGCGGAAATTGATATATTTTTTTTTTTTTACAAAGTCTCATATTCCACTAACTTGCGACAAAAAAATAAAATTTACGAACTCACCATACCCCTCACGGAATACCTTGGGGTGTCTTCTTTCTAAAATGGGGTCACATGTGGGGTATTTATACTGTCCTGGCATTTTAGGGGCCCCTAAATCGTGAGAAGAAGTCTGGAATCCAAATGCGTAAAAATGCCCTGTGAAATCCTAAAGGTACTCATTGGAATTAGTGCCCCTTTGCGTACCCAGGCTGCAAAAAAGTGTCACACTTGTGGTATCGCTGTTCTCAGGGGAAGTAGGGCAATGTGTTTTGGGGTGTATTTTTACATATACCCATGCTGAGTGAGAGAAATATTTCTGTAAATGACAACTTTTTAATTTTTTTTATACAAAGTTGACAATTTACAGAGATATTTCTCTCACCCACCATGGGTATACGTAAAAATACACCCCAAAACACATTGCCCTACTTCTCCTGAGTACGGCGATACCACATGAATGACACTTTATTGCAGCCTGGGTGCACAAAGGGGCCCAAATTCCAACGAGTACCTTTAGGTTTTACATGGCTGCTCACAATTTAGCCCCGCCCAAAATGCCAGAACAGTAAACACACCCCACAAATGACCCCATTTCGGAAAGTAGACACCCCAAGGTATTTACTGAGGGGCATAGTGAGTCCGTGGGAGATTTTATTTATTTTTTTTGCCAGAAGTTAGCAGAAATGGAAACTTTATTATTATTTTTTTTTCCTCAGAAAGTGTCATTTTCCGCTAACTTGTGAAAAAAAAATGAAATAATACATGAACTCACCATGCCCCTCTGCGAATACTTTGGGGTGTCTTCTTTCTAAAATGGTGTCATTTGGGGGGTATTTATACTATCCTGGCATTCTAGCACCTGAAGAATCATGACAGGTGCTCAGAAAGTCAGAGCTGCTTCAAAATGCGGAAATTCACTTTTTTGCACCATAATTTGTAAACGCTATAACTTTTACCCAAACCAATAAATATACACTTATTGAATTTTTTTTTTATTAAAGACATGTAGAACAATAAATTTAGTGAAAAATTTATATAGAAATGTAGTTTTTAAAAAGAAATTTACAACAGAAAGTGAAAAATGTCATTTTTTTGCAAACATTTCGGTCATTTTTGATTAATAGCAAAAAAAGTAAAAATGTCAGCAGCAATGAAATACCACCAAATGAAAGCTCTATTAGTGAGAAGAAAAGGAGGTAAAATTCATTTGGGTGATAAGTTGCATGACGGAGCAATAAACGGTGAAAGTAGTGTAGTGCAGAATTGTAAAAAGTGGCCTGGTCATTAAGGGTGTTTAAGCTAGGGGGGCTGAGCTGGTTAAACTTGTCCAGTCACAGCTGGAACACCAGATTTATGGTATTGCTATTTTGGCAATTGAATTTCACCCCAGAAAATTATCTATCCTTTGCCGGACACTATTAAACTTGGCCAGCCACTGCTGGGACACCAGATTTACGGTATTGCTATTTTGGCTATTGAATTTCACCCCAGAACAAAATATATCCTTTGCTGGACACTATTAAACTTTTCCAGCCACTGCTGGGACACCAGATTTAGGGGATTGCTATTTTGGCAATTGAATTTCACCACAGAAAAAAATCTACCCTTTGCCAGACAGCAGACAGTATTACACTTGGCTAGCCACAGCTGGAACACCAGATTTAGGGGATTGCTATTTTGGCAATTGAATTTAACCCCTTAATAAAATATAGAAATTTCTATCCTGAGTTTCTAGGGGTGACAATAAGCACAGCCAAGCCCCTGATGTAGGATATAGTAAAAAAAAAAAAACTAGTATTGATGGTCTTGGTGGCAGCTTGTGCTGGTGCACCACAAGACACAAAATGGTTGCCGATCAAAGTGACAGAAAAACGCTCTGTGCAGCCTAAAAACCAGTGAGCAATTAACTAGAAGAAGTTGAATGATTCACAGCTGTAGATCGATCACTTCATTAGGTGTTTTTGCTGACTTTTCCCTGCCTAATCTCGCCCTCACAGAAGCTGCGTCCTTTCCCTACACTAATCAGAGCAGTGTGACGTGCGGCTCTACGTGACTCCAGCTTAAATAGAGGCTGGGTCACATGCTGCACTTGGCCAATGACAGCCATGCCATTAGTAGGCATGGCTGTGATGGCTTCTTAGGGCAAGAAGTAAAACGCTAGCTGATTGGCTGCTGTGCAGCCTTTCAGAAAGCGGGAAGAAATCGCTGAACAACAGACCTGAACCCGAACTTTTTTGAAAATGTTCGGGTCCGGGTCCGTGTCCCGAACACGCCAAAATTCGGTACGAACCCGAACTATACAGTTCGGGTTCGCTCATCCCTACTTCTAACGTCCCAAAAAAAGAAAATGTTATTTACAAAATGATCCAAACATGAAGTAGACATATAAAAAATGTAAAGTAATAACTATTTTAGGAGGTATCACTATCTGTTTTAAAAGCAGAGAAATTTTAATGTTGAAAATTGCGCATTTTTCCAAATTTTTGGTAAATTTGGTATTTTTGTATAAATAAAAATGAAATATTTGGACTCAAATTTACCACTGTCATTAAGTACAATATGTGACGAGAAAACAATCTCAGAATGGCTTGGATAAGTAAAAGCGTTTTAAAGATGTCGGATTTGCAAAAAATAGCCTGGTCCTTAAGATGAAAAATGGCAGGGTCTAGAAGGGGTTAAAACCTCGGAACACCCTTTTAAGTTTCCCTAACAGTGCCTTCAAACTTGCAAAAAAGTATACGTGTGGTCAAAGAAACCATAATGTTGAACTATATCAATCATCATACAAGTACGTTTGTAAGGGAACACAGACAATGCTGATGGGGAGAATGTTCACAGGTACCTCAGCCATGTTTCTTTAAACCTTGTAGATGTTTAGAGTGAAATATGGGCAACAAAGCGGACTCAGCCAATGACAAATGCGATAGCATTTCAATGCCATCCAAAAAAAAACACATTGAGATATCAAAAGCAAGAGAGGGACTGCCAGTAGCTTAGACTGCCTTTCAAACTGCTGCTCTTAGGTGTAGCACACTCTGGCCCTATACCCAAATCAAAGACTATATGAGTCCCAGAATGACCGTCAGCCACAATATGTGCAGCGAGCCACAGAGGAGATGCGGGGCAGAAAGGATGGGAGTGGTGGTTGTGTCCCTGTCAGGAGTAGTAGTACTCACAGTTAACCGTGGCAATCTTCCATCTTGTGCTCCCTAGGTCTGTGCAGTGAAAGGAAGATGTACCCTTTGTTCCCTTGGGGCACATCCTGTTAATGCGGCCCCTGCTCGGTGGTGAGCAGTTCCCTCACTATTACATGAATGGGAGTTGAGTATCGAAGGCCCTCCTCCCATTTTTACCACCAAGATGTTTTAAACCTGCTTTATCATTATTGTTTGTCATGTTGCCAGTGACCCTGACGAAATGGACGTTTCGTCCCTGAAACGGGTTGCTCAATTCTGCTACCAATAAAGCCTCTTTTAAATATTTTTCCTGTTGGGTGATTCATTGTGTTGTAGACCTAATACTCGGGCTCCACATTTTTTTGCATATTACTGTTTCCCAGGGAGCTTTGCACTTTGGATTGCTGTGTTGAGACTCTTAACTGAGGCTCCGCGGTGTTTTTGTGTCTGGTCTCCCTGAGATCAGCTATTGTTTTGTTTGAGTAGTCTCCGAGGCATTGCTCCTGGTTAGCCAGAATCCTACTCCACACTGATGAGGGGCAACACCCCGAAACAGCTGTCTGTGGATGGATAACTGGCTTAGGTTTTCCCCCGTCACATCCTTAAAGCTTGTAAAAAAGTGGGATCTTGACATAGGGGCCACTTAATATGGTGGATTTGGTGATCTCTGTAATGGAGACACCCCTTTGCACCGGTTTTCCTTCCTTTGAGGGATATCTGGCTTTCATTGTGTTGTAGACCCGTTACTGGGGCTCCACATTTATTTTGCATATTACTGTTTCCCAGGGAGCTTTGCACTTTGGATTGCTGTGTTGAGACTCTTAACTGAGGCTCCGAGGTGTTTTTGTGGCTGGTCTCCCTGAGATCAGCTATTGTTCTGTTGGGTGATCTGCAACACCGCATCTTTTTCTTTGGATTTATACTGTACTTGCCTTGTAAAACTCAGGCCGTTACCCTGCCCCGAGCAGATGGAGTGCTGCAACAGAGCCCTATAGTTGTTACTATAATCCCTGAGATATGTTTTGTCCTCATCATAATACCGGAATGTGAGCAGCTCTGTTCATCACATTCTTATTCTCCATGCTGTCCATGATGCACTTCTTTTCTTTATTACATACTCAATAGCTGCGTATAGGCAACAACAATTATGGTGGTAGTAGTCTATGAGCTCTCTCTAAACACATTGCTATCCTTCCAAATTTACCCCAGACATGCAAAACTCCCCACAATCAGTACTGCAGCTCTCAAGGCAGGATGCAGATCTTCAAACTGGCGGCCAATCCATCATATAAGTGTGCTGGGCATTCTTGGCACATACACTCTCCACAGACAAAATCTGTTGCCATAAATGAGTGGTACTTTGCTAACACACAGAGGCCCTGATTTATCATACCTTCACTCCAGAATTCTGGCATCAAAAAGTCATAAAATTAGGCTTTTGCAAATTTTTTGCACTCGCTTGCGCAAAATTTATGTGATTGCGCAATATTTTGCAACTTTTTACACTCACTTGCGCAAAATTTAGTGACTTTTTGAATGTGTACACCTTTCACTCCAATTTTGTAATATGGGTGGAAAAGTGGGCGCGGTGAGCTATGTTAATGAGTTTCACTCCAGATTTATTATTGAGACTTTTTTAGTCGCAATCGCACTCCAGAAGCAGGGTGGAGTAGGAAAACTGGAGTAGCTTCTCTAGACAGAACTGTTAGGTTAGGTTATTTTTTTGTATTTTCTATTTTGTAGTTCATAAAAAGTCCTGCTAGGTACTGTCTTACAATTGTTGATTTTGCCATACTAATCTTTAATCGGAAGCTCCATTTATGGACTATCCGGACGTCTGGAAGGCTAAATAAAATAATGCAACATGAGATACCTAAATGACAAAAACTGACTTTGTAGGAACTTGCAAATGTTATAGCTTGAATTACACATGGTAAAATCTTTTGCTTGCAGTTCTTTTCCCAGCACAGCTAATGAGGCTAACTGGCAAATAAAGCTCACAATTATTCACAAAGACTGCATATTGGCTAGCATGTCATAATTACTGGCCAAATAAAATGCCATGTGAAAATGTACAAGATAGGCAAAAGCATTGAATTTCTTTTGTACCCCTGCCTTTCCTTTCGTATCTAACATATCACATAGGTCATTTTCTGTTGTCTTGAGATAAAATATGTAGTTCAGAGGGAAGCATCTAATGGCAATATTTACTTAGCAATTTATTTCATGTATTTTTTAAGGTGCATTTTAAATGTTACATGAGTAAAATATATTAAAATATTAAGCTGCAAAAATAGTAAGTCTAAACTGATATCTGTACTACACAAAATATTCAGTGAGTATACAATATAGAATGAAGGTCATTTACTAAAGACCGGCATTTCACATGTAAGTCTTTGTTAGAACCCTGCTAGCAGAAGACTAGTCTATTAACAGTTGCATGTCTCTTAAAAAAAATATTACATCTTCCCATGTCTGTGTCCAAATCAGAAATCTACTCCAGCCAGGAACTGGAGGAGATTTCTGGTATAATGTGCGGAAGTTCTCTAGCGCATATGTTGGTTAATGAGAAAGACCACAGAGCTACGAATAGTGGTATGCCTCCATCCTACAACATCCCAGCCACTTTTGGGAAAATAGGTTAGCAAAAAATGTATTTTGTCTCAAAACTACACTTGCAACAATTTTTTTGGACTTTCATGTGCTAAAAATTGGTGTAGGACATTACCTGACCCCCATTATGAGTACAATTGCAGTACCCCAGAATAGGGTACTTCCACATTTCTATTGTTATTTAATGCTATTTTATGTATTGTATAACCCATATTACTTTGTATGGATCAATCAGGGTTAAAAATCCTGATTCTGCTTCTGTAGGAGGCTAGGAGTAGGACTTGGGTCCACCCCTAGTTCAGTCAGTCAGTTTCTAGATGAGGAAGTAAGAGGAACTATGTATTCTCACTCCTTGAAGCTTTGTATCAAGAAGGCCATATCTTTTTCACAGTACTCCAGAGAGTGAAAGAAAGAACCAGATGGTCCAGAATCTTAGTGGCCAAGCATAGAAGTCAGTCCGTAAGGCATTCACTGTTTAAGGCTGATAGAGACTTTACTGCAGTTCGAGGGATATTGCTAATACACCCTTCCACACTTTAAAACAGCTATATCTTATTCCTGTACACTTCAGCTGGGAATTACAGACAAGTTGACAAGAACCTTATTGCCAGTCTTAGATTCTGCAGAAAGATACTTTGGATAGATAGCGAGGAAGAAGGAGGAGTACTACTACCCCTAACCTTGCTTACTGTATATCCATAAATCACTATCTGGGAAGATTTGCACTGTGAATTGTTTGGAACTGTCTTTTGATACCATTGGATGTACTTCTACTCTCATTCTGCACTTTAGTAAACAGAGACTTGTTGGTTTTCTACACTTGGCATGGTTACTGAATTTAGCACCATTCACCTCCTGCAGCACCTACATTTTCTGATTTGCACCCACACCAAATACTTAACACCAAGGACACTCCAACCGCAATGAGCAGGAGCCCCAACATCAGGTTGTGCTACGAGGGGCAAAAGGGTGTGCCCACCTGTCACTGTCCTGGCCCTAGGGAGAATATTGTGAAGATTGCCACTGTGAAAAACTGTTGAGACCAGAGCCACTACCACTCCCATCCTCTGATCCACTCTTCTGGGTGTTGTGGCACAATATACTAGAGAGCATTAAATGAATATTTTCTCCTTGTCATTCTGGATGGTTTCTAGTCTTTAAAGAGCATCTGTCAGCAGATTTGTACCTATGAAACTTGCTTACCTGTTGCATGTGCGCTTGGCAGCTGAAAGCACTTGTGTTAGTCCCATGCTCATATGTGTCTGCATTGCTGCGGAAAATTAAGTTTTGATATATGCAAATGAGCCTCTAAAGGCAACAGTGGAGTTGCCTTTATCCCTAGAGGCTCAGTTCTCTCTGCAACTGCCATGCCCTTTGCACTTTGATTGACAGGACTAGGCAGTGTAAAAGTGATCACACCTGGCCCTGACTTCTTCTCACGTTCTGCGATGTCATTAAGTATCCAGCGCATGCGCCATACAGGAACATGACCATACAGGAACATTTGTACTTCAGGAACATGGGACCAACACAGATGCCTTCAGCTGCGTAGTGCCCATGCAATAGGTCAACCAGTTTCATAGGTACCAGGTCATGGGTCCTCCAACAGGATAATGACCCAAAACACACAGGTAAAAACATCCTTGACTAGCTATTATGAAGTGCCCTTCTATGATCCCTGATCTAAATCCCATTAAACATCTGTGAAAGGAGCTGAAACATGCAATCTGGAGAAGGCACTCTTCAAACCTGAGACAGCTGCAGTAGTTTGTTCATGAGGAGTGGGCCAAAATACCTGTGGAGATGTCCAGAAGTCCCATTGAGAGTTAAGGTGGATTTAGATGGGACGATTCTGCAGCCAGTTGTCAGGAAGGAAGCGTTCCTTCCTGACAGTCGGCAGCTTGTTCAGTGAAGAGACTGCTGTATTTACATGCAGTGATCTGCTTTAATGTATGAGGACGAGGGATCGCTATTGCGATCCCTCGTCCTCATACAGATTCATGGTTTCTGAGCAGCAAAACATTGTTTAGAGCACAAAATCTGTTGCCCAGAAACTATGATCGGTGGTACATTTAGACCATTTTCTACATCTAAAACAGACGTAGAAAATGGTAAATGAGACGGATCTGCCGGCCCATCACATTCCCGCCACCCCCACTTTTTTTGGCCTGGCATGAGAGGGGAAAAGTCGCAGGTATATTTCTAGTTTATAAATGACCCCCATTATTTTTTGATGGCTGGAAGAAAGCTTTTTTTTATCTGAGAGAGGGAATATTAACTTTTGGACAAGTTATACCAAGTGTTCAGAAAAATACAAACTGGGATTCTGACTGATATGGGAAACTCCTACACATCAGTTGTAATAGAAATATATTTAAAACCTGACATTTTGAAAGGATTCTCTCTTACTAATTGTAATTGTTTCATGTAATCCTTTCATATTTGGCTTTTTGTTTATTTTACATTGCACTTATGGATGAATGTCATGTTCATGTCATGTATTATGCTCTAGATTTCCCAGACACCTGTTACAGGCATTTCATGCATTTGGTGTTTAGCTTGGCAAGAGACATTTAATTTCACATCTATCCAAGTAATCTGCTTTATCAGAATAGCATTATGAATACTGTAAAACCCGCAATTCCATCCTCCACACATTGTTGGAGCTATAGTATATCTCCTAGCAACAAAATAATAATGAGAATTAACGTTCTGGGCTAGGAAAGAACTTTTTGCAGCTCACTTTGTAAAATCCTAACAAAGATTGTCTGCCAAGTGTATACATCTGTAAAGTACATAAAATGGCATGCAGCAAATAGTAAAACATATGAGAACTTTAACAATTCAGAAGAAAGCTGTTCAATATGGGTAAGACCCTGCCAGACAGGACATACATTCCATACGTTCTCGTGAAAAGTATTCAGCCACACATTATTATGCAGTGAAATTATAACCTGGTGTGTCCTGGCACTATGCGGAGAATTTATTATGAGAGGAATTCTTAAAGTAAGTTTGCGTTGCTGTAATTTGTGTCAAATTGATTAAATGGTGTATGTTGCTCTTGATAAACTTGGACAACGCTGTTGTATATAGCTGTTACTCAGTTACAACAATCTTTTTATACCTCTCTCCTACTGGAGTTAGATTGTGCCTTATTTGCCCCTTTTTGAAAAGTTCCAGCTGAAAAATATGGCATGCACCCAATTAACATAGCTAAGGGATGTTCACATACATGACTTCATGTATGACTTTTTGTCCGGCCGAATGCTGACGCTGGAGAATCACATGACCCTAGGAGGGAGGGGCAGGATTTTGGAAGGTCCTTCAGCCTCTGGGCTGGAGAGATGCCATTCTGAGGCTAGCTTGTGATCTGAGAGCATGTGTGTTAGCTGTGTCTGACAAAAAAGCAATTACAGACATAAGCCAGCAATCTAGGTGGGGTAGGGAGAGTATAGGGACAGTATAAGCACATATTTAATTATGTAGATAAGGGTTTTTTCAGCACTGAGAGGGGGAGACTATACACTTAGTGTTCTGTGGTACAGCCAGTGGCGTTGCGAGGGGGGTGCGGGGGGTGCGGTCCGCACCGGGTGACACCAGTCTGATGGGGTGTCACCAGGGGCGGACTGACTGTTGGCAGACGCGACGGAGATGAGCGCTTGCATTGCGCTCATCTCCGTGCGGAGCAGCAGCAGAGGAGGGAGAGGCGTGTCCTCTCTCTCCCAGTTCCTCTGTTAGGCTGCCAGCACTAGGCCGGCAGCCTATCAGAGGCCGGCTCCGGCGGCGCGATGACGTCATCGCGCCGCCGAGCCGTACAGCTCGAGACACAGGCCGGAAGAGGCCTGCATCGCATCGCTGGAGGTAAGTACAAGTGTTCTTTTTTTTTTTTTTTTTTTTTTTGGGGGGCTACTGGCACTAAAGGGGGCTACTGGCACCTAAAGGGGCTACTGGCACTAACGGGGGCTACTGGCACTAACAGTAGCTACTGGCACTAACAGGGCTACTGGCACTAACAGGGGCTACTGGCACATAAAGGGTGCTACTGGCACTGAAGGGTGCTACTGGCACTGAAGGGGCTACGGCACATAAAGGGTGCTACTGGCACTAAAGGGGCTACTGGCACACAAAGGGGCTACTGGCACTAAAGGGGCTACTGGCACTAACGGGGGCTACTGGCACTAAAGGGGCTACTGGCACTAAAGGGGCTACTGGCACATAAAGGGTGCTACTGGCACTGAAGGGTGCTACTGGCACTAAAGGGGGCTACTGGCACTAAAGGGGCTACTGGCACATAAAGGGTGCTACTGGCACTAAAGGGGCTACTGGCACACAAAGGGTGCTACTGGCACTAAAGGGGCTACTGGCACTAAAGGGGCTACTGGCACATAAAGGGGCTACTGGCACATAAAGGGGGCTACTGGCACATAAAGGGGACGGCTACTGGCACATAAAGGGACGGCTACTGGCACATAAAGGGGACGGCTACTGGCACATAAAGGGACGGCTACTGGCACATAGAGGGGGACTAATGGCACATGAGGGGGACTAATGGCACATGAGGGGGCCTAATGGCACATAAGGGAGATGGCTACTGGCACATATGTGGGGGCTACTGGCACACAATAAGGGGGGCTACTGGCACATGGGGAGGCACAAGAGAGGCACTTATTACTAGCACATGTGGTGGCATGGAGAGGCACGTGTTACTGGCACATTATTATGGGGCACTATGTGCGCCTCAATCCTGGGGGTGAGAAAAGAGAAATGATGGGGGACAATCACAAAATGTCTGTTTGTGCCATGGAGCCTGGAGGGGAAGAAAAGAAATGTGCCATCCATGGGGGTGGGGTGACATGATGAGGGGACAATGATGAAGAGAGGGACAATGTTGGAATCTGTGCCATGGGGGGTGACATCATGTACCCCCCTGGCACAGTCAGACTTCAACATTGTCCCTCACCATGTCACCCACCCCACCCCGCGATGGTACAGACTCCAACATTTCCCCATTGGGGATCATGAAGGATCGGAGCTGACGGCTGACATGGGGGGCATGATGGATGGGGGCTGACGGCTGACACGGGGGCTGATCTGAGGTGTGATTAACATTGGGGGTCTGATTGGTGGTCTGACCTGAGGTATAGTGGAAAATATTGTTTCTTATTATACTCCTCTAAAACCTATGTGTGTGTTATAGTCTTATAGGGCGAAAAGTGCAGTCTTCAAGCGATTGAAGCATAGCGAAGATACCAGGACCACACAGAGGAGAAGCCAGCTGCTGCACACAGGACCAGGTGAGCTGCGGGCGGGGGTCGCCGGCCCAGGTCACGTCACTCACACAGGCACAGCCTGAACCAGCCCAGACTTGTTGCTGATGTTAATGGATGCTATAACATATGCACCATTCATACACATCTGTCATCCGCCTTACCTCATGATCCTGGAGCTGTGCTGTAGAGCTCGGTGGCCACTGTACAGCGCAGCTCCAGGATCATGAGGTAAGGCGGATGACAGATGTGTATGTTCAGAAGAATGGTGCAATGTTATAGCATCCATTAACATAACAGCAGCAATTCCTCTTTAGTTATATGTGAAGACACTTCGTACACACCGGACTGTAAGTGAATTAATAACTAAGGCCCCTTTCACACTACCGTTGTGAGGATCCGGCGTGCACTTCCGTCGCCGGAAATGCCCACCGGATCCGTCACAACGCAACACACCTGAAAACATTTGAAGACTGATCAGTCTTCAAAATGCTTTAGTGTTACCATGGCAGCCAGGACGCTATTAAAGTCCCGGCTGCCATGAAAAGTAGTGGGAGCCAGGGAGAAGCTACTTACCTTCCGTGTGGCTCTGGGGCGCTCCACAATGACGTCACAGCGCCCTACGTCGCATGATCACATTATCCATGTGATGTAGGGGCGCTGTGACGTCATTGTGGAGCACCCTGGGAGCTGCACGGACGGTAAGTAGCTCCTCCCCTGGCTCCCCACTACTTTTCCATGGCAGCCGGGACTTTAGTAGTGTCCTAGCTGCCATGGTTACCATTCAGAAAGGTAAACGTCAGATCCGGCGATGCGCCGAAACAACATTTAGCTTAAAGTCGGGTCCGGATTAATGCTTTTCAATGGGCATTAATTCCAGATCCGTCCTTGAGGCATGCCTTCAATTTTTTTGGCCCAAGGAAAATGTATTTTTCAACGGTAAAAAAACGTTTGAATACTGAACTGAAGACATCCTGATGCATCCTGAACGGATTGCTCTCCATTCAGAATGCATTGGGATAATCCTGATCAGTATCTTTTCCGTCTTAGAGCCCCGAGGACGGAACTCTAGCACGGAAAGGAAAACGCAAGTGTGAAAGAGGCCTAAGCACCAGTGAGTATCTGTTATTTTTGGTTATATGCCTAAAACATTATTGCTTCGGGGTGGTCTGGGGTGACACCATTTTCTACCGCACCGGGTGACACCAGCCCTAGCAACGCCACTGGGTACAGCTGCTGGAAATTGAGAAGTACGCTTGCACTGCAATGATCATGCAACATTTTTCTATTAACGAAAAGCCAGCCAGCCTTTTTTTGTAAAAACTTCAAGTTTCTACGGTTCATACATAATTTATAGACTTATTTCCAGCACCTCCAACACCAGCATAAGTTGCATACATTCTGCTGCAAATACGTTGCATTACATCAAGATACTATGCAGTTTTAGTGAAAATGTTGCACTGCAATAATAGCATTTATATACCTGTTTCAATTAATGCAAATTGTGTCAAGCTACTATGCCTTATTTATGAACACATTGTGCTGCAAAAGCAGCATTTATATACCAGGTTCAGTTAACACATTGTATTAAATCAAGATACCATGCATTATTAGTGAACATGTTGTGCTGCAATAACAGCATTTCTATACCTGTTTCAGTTAATGCATTATATTGCATCAAGATGCCATGCATTATTAGTTAATGCGTTGTGCTCCAATAACAGCATTTTTAGACCTATTTCAGTTCATGCAAATTGTGCCAAGCTACCATGCATTATTAGTCAACTTGTTATGCTGCAATAACAGCATTTATGTACCCTTTTCAGTTAATGCATTATATTGCATCAAGCTACCATGCATTATTAGTGAACTTGTTATGCTGGAAAAACAGCATTTATGTACCCGTTTCGGTTAACGCATTGCTTTGCATAAAAATACTGTGCATTTTTAGTGAACGAGTTGTGTTGGAATAACAGCACTTACAGTATATTGCGTCAAAGTAGTTATATACCTGTTACAGTTAATGCACTGTATTGTGTGAAGATACTGTACATTATTAGTGAACACATTGTACTGCAATAACAGCACTTACAGTATATACCAGTTTCAGTTAATGCATTGTATTGTGTCAAGTTACCATTCATTAATAGTGAATGTGTTGTGCTGCAATAGCATTTATATACATAATTTAGTTAACGAATTGTATTGTGTCAAGATATCGTGCAATAATAGTAAACGTGTTGTGCTGCAATAAAAGCATTTCTATACCTGTATCAGTTAGCGCACTGTATTGTGTCGATATACCATGCATTATTAGTGAAAGAGTTGTGCTGTGATAACAACATTTATATACCAGTTTCATTCCACGCATTGTATTACCATTGTAAATTGTCAATACAAGTGTGCTTGTAGAAGAGGAAGGGCGTTTAAATGTCTGTAAAATATAGAAAAACACTTGCAATTTTGTTAGTACCCTTTCTTAATCTGTGTACGAAACCAGTGACTTTTCATTTATAGGCCTCATAATAAAATGTTTGGTAAAAAGAAGAGTGCAAAACAAAAGACCCAGGCCTCGTCATCCAAGAGTCAGAATGTGGGAGGCTGTAGTCGAGCAAAATGCAGTAGCAGCACCAGCTGCAGTGGCTGGCTTTGAGGTAGCCCCCAAAGCTACACTGGATCCTCCGGATACGGTTGAGGAGTCAACACATGCTGCTGCTCTCCAGAGAAGGTGGTAAGGCGTTATGAGAAATAAGTCTAGACAGTCATGGTTCGCAGTAAACCAGTGGGCTTCTTTACTGGGGAAACTCTAGTGCAAAACTTTAGAGGCAATGCACTGAGCTGGCTTCTCCAGTTGCAGCGTCCCACTTATGTGTGTACAAGTAGTCCCCTTTAAATTCCTGTATGATTATTTGTAATTAATATATTTCGTTTCCTAATATCAGGCTGGTGCCACATACTGTATATAGCTGGGGTATGCTAGTAGGGAAGAAATGAAATCCATGTAGAAAGTGAGGGGAAAGGAGAAGGAAGTGTATGGAGGAACAAAGCCGGCTCATTCCAAAATGAAGCTGTCTTTCTTTCCTCTGGGCCCTGATCAGGCCTGGAGATGACAGACCAAGTAGTCCAGCATAAGACAGAAGTCTATGTCTGAATATAATGCAAGCCTAGTGAAGATTAGAGCTGAGTCTAGCCAAGGGACTTCACAAGCACCAGTGACCAGGAGGAACTTAAAGGTACCTAGACACAACTGGATGATTAGTGTGCAGAATTATCCCTTTTCACTAAATGCCTTCTGGAACATAGTGAACATGAATACTTCAGGAGAGCATCCTACATCAAATAATGTAGCAGAGAGTTTTCCTGCCTCGAGGGAGAACTCCCTTATTGGATTGCTCAACATAAAGTAAGGAAATCATTATATTCATTACCTGAGTGTTAGAAAGTGGACTTAGTGCAAAACTATTTAAGCAAGAATTGTCATTCTGCCTGTTAAAACTAAAGTCCTCAGAGAACTCCTCAACTGACAATTGTCAGACCTATTACAAGGAATTGCGAGTAAACTAACATCTGGATTATTGCTTTTGATATACAAATGAACTGTAACCACTGTCCTGAGACAATTGATTCAGTAAAAGTGCAACTGTGTTTTACTACAGCTGACTCCTCATCCTTTCTACAACTCTCAACATTTGCACCTTATGGTGCTGGGGTCACGAACACAGGGGCCCAGCCACCAAAGCACCCTAAGCATACCCACTACTATCAAGGGCACCTCAACTTCCATCTGGCTGGTGTTCCCTGCAATAGAGAGTGTCCGGGAGGATTTAGTGATGTCTTCTCCATCACTGCACGCCGGCCCAGGGAGTCTCTGCTAACGTGAGTAAATGAACTACTTCCCCCATCGCCCCCCCCGTAGCCTCACATGTTGCCCCTGCGTACCTGGTCACTGCACAGTCTCCCCTCTAGTAGCAGAAGGTTCTGTGCAGAGGAAAGGCCTGAGCTTCCTGTCCCTCTCTTTCCTAGAAGGCTGGAACCGTGGCCAAAAGGAATAAGGGTCCAGGACTTGTGGCTCGGTCATCTGGCTGACTCCCTGGTCAAAGAGCTGCTGATGAATATCCCTGTACCAGCATCCAACGCTCACTCATGTAGTCTGAAAGAGTCTCTCCTACTAAACGCTGGTCCCTATCTGCAGACAACTAGGGGGCAGTTTGGATTTTACAGTTTTTAACTGATCTAGAACCTTCTAGTGGGAGGGGTGAAGCTGGAGAAGCTGGAGAAGCATAGGCTAACAGAAACAATGTTGGAAGTCAAGGTTGTCCTAGACTAGTATTGAGCATCAATATAAGGGTCCTTTCACACTGGCGTTTTTGTTTTCCGGCATAGAGATCCGTCGTCGGGTCTCTATGCCGGAAAAATCCTGATCAGGATCATCCCCATGCATTCTGAATGGAGAGAAATCCGTTCAGGATGCATCAGGATGTCTTCAGTTCAGGACCGGAACGTTTTTTGGACACAGCAAATACCGCAGCATGCTGCGCTTTTTGTTCCATCCAAAAATCCGGAACATTGAAAGGCATTAATCCGGATCCGGCCTTAAGCTAAACGTCGTTTCGGCGCATCGCCGGATCCGACGTTTAGCTTTTTCTCAATTTTTACCATGGCAGCCAGGACGCTAAAGTCCTGGTTGCCATGGTAAAATGTAGTGGGGAGCGGGGGAGCAGTATACTTACCATCCGTGCGGCTCCCGGGGCTCTCCAGAGTGACGTCAGGGCGCCCTACACGCATGGATCACGTGATCGCATGGATCACGCGATCCATGGGCATGGGGCGCTCTGACGTCATTCTAGAGCGCCCCGGGAGCCGCACAAACTGTAAGTATACTGCTCCCCGGCTCCCCGCTCCTACTATGGCAACCAGGACTTTAATAGCGTCCTGGCTGCCATAGTAACCTGAAAGCATTTCGAAGACTGATCAGGATCCTGATCAGTCTTCTAATGCTTCAGACGACTTGCTTTCTGACGGATCCGGCGGGACGGAAGTGCCTGCCGGATCCTCAGAACGCAAGTGTGAAAGGACCCTAAGTCAACGGGAATGACCAAGCAGTTTCAGTTATAAGGTAATCTAACAGAGCTAAACCAGACGGTCAAGTAGACACCCTAAGGTATTCGCTGATGGGCATAGTGAGTTCATGGAAGTTTTTATTTTTTGTCACAAGTTAGCGGAAATAGATTTTTTTTTCTTTTTTTCTTACAAAGTCTCATATTCCACTAACTTGTGACAAAAAATAAAATTTTACATGAACTCACCATACCCCTCACGGAATACCTTGGGGTGTCTACCTTCTAAAATAGGGTCACTTGTGGGGTATTTTTACTGCCCTGGCATTTTAGGGGCCCCTAAACGTGAGAAGCAGTTTGGAATCCAAATGCGTAAAAATGTCCTGTGAAATCCTAAAGGTACTCATTGGATTTAGGGCCCCTTTGCGCATCTTGGCTGCAAAAAGGTGCCACACATGTGGTAATGCCGTACTCAGGAGAAGTAGGGCAATGTGTTTTCGGGTGTATTTTTACATATACCCATACTGGGTGTGAAAAATATCTCTGTAAATGACAACTTTTTCCATTTTTTTTATACAAAGTTGTCAATTTACAGTATGGGTATATGTAAAAATACACCCGAAACACATTGCCCTACTGCTCCCGAGTACGGCGATACCACCTGTGTGACACTTTTTTGCAGCCAAGATACACAAAGGGGCCCCAATTCCAATGAGTACCTTTTAGGATGGCATTTTTACGCATTTTTCTTCTCACGCTTTAGGGCCCCTAAAATGCCAGGGCAGTATAAATACATCAAATGTGACCCCATTTTAGAAAGAAGACTCCCCAAGGTATTCTGTGAGGGGCATGGTGAGTTCATAGAAGATTTTTATTTTTTTGGCACAAGTTAGCGGAATTTGATTTTTTTGGTTTTTTCTCACAAAGTCTCCCTTTCTGCTAACATGTGACAAAAAATTAAATCTTTCATGGACTCAATATGCCCCTCAGCGAATACCTTGGGGTGTCTTCTTTCCAAAATGGGGTCACATGTGATGTGTTTGTACTGCCATGGCATTTGAGGGTCTCCCCAATCATTACATGTATGGCCAGCATTAGGAGTTTCTGCTATTCTCCTTATATTGAGCATACGGGTAATGAGATTTTTTTTTCCGTTCAGCCTCTGGGAAAAATGAACGGCACAGATTTCTCCATTCGCATCGATCGATGTGGATAAAAAAATCTCTGCCAAAAATATGAAAGAAAAAAAGAGGGGCCTGGCGATTGCCAGGACATAGGGGCTCCGCCCAAACATCCATACCCACTTCAGCTCCTATGTCTTGACAAACGTGATTTCTCCATTCACATCGATCAATCGATCGGTGTGGAGGAAGACATCTTTGCCAGATTTTTTATACAAAGTGTTTGCCAAAGCATATGAACTCCAACACCTCTCTTCAGCTCATATGCCTGGGCAAACGTACCTGTACTGCAAAGGAGAAATCTCGTCTTGCAGCGCCGCATACACCCAGGGCCGGTTCTAGGTGAAATGGGGCCCGGGGGCGAAAAACATTAAGGGGCCCCCTCCATGTCACGTCATCAATCACCCCTTCGCGTCACATTATCCCCCCTTATGGCAGCATACATAAATACAACGCCCCATACCCCCTCCCCGAATGGCACATTTCTCCTCATGTATGAGCCAGTGTCAGCAGCACATCTCTTCTCCCCCTCCCCGCCCCATGGCTCATTTCTCCAGCACATCTGCACATCTCCCCCCCCATGGCTCATTTCTCCTCCAGTACAGATGCACATCTCCCCCATGCTCCCCCAAATGGTTCATTTCTCCAGGACTCCAGCACAGACTAGTCAGTCTACAATGCACATTTCCACACCCCACAATTTACCTAGAACAGATATGCACCCCCTTGTTCCTTCCCTTCCCTGTGTATGGTCACTGGTGGGCAGAGCAGAGACTCTGAGAGCCACAGAGGAGTAGAAGTCAGCAGGCGGCAGCCACGGTGAGCAAGGGCAGTGCGCACTGCGCTCGCTCCTTCTTCTTCTGGTTCTAGGGGCGGGGCTCTGGCGACGTCAAGACCGCGAAGACGTGCGTGCTCTCTTAAAGAGGCAGAGAGGCGCTCAGAGCAGCCGCGGCGCGGCCCGCCCCATATCCAATTGTAATAAGTTAGTTGCGGGCCGGCGCTGCTTGGGGGCCCCTAAGGACTTGGGGGCCCGGGGGCAATTGCCCCCCTTGCCTCTATGGAAGCGCCGGCCCTGCATACACCGACTTCACGTGTCTTCTGACAGCAGCGCAATGCTTCTCTCAGAATGCACATCAGTGCTGCAGCATTTTCATCGGTTGGTCCGTTGGTCTACCTGGAAAATAAAGGGTGGTTGGGGGGGGGGAGAGAAGAAAAAACAGGCAGCAGGCTCATAACTTGAACGTTACAAACTTTATAAAACATGAATAAAACCTGAACATGAATAAAACCTGAACTTTTAAAACCTGAACTAACTCAAGATTTTTTTTTCTTGCTACCTGTTTAATTTTTTTTTATTTTTTTAACCATTTCACTCTTTATTTTCCTAGCAGAAACCTCTCCTTTCCCATGGGACAATGTGTAAAGTGTAAATCACACAGAGATGGTGCGAAGTACATTATGCACTTTATCCCAAGTGAAAGGAGAGGTTACTACCGTTTCACATATCTGCAGTAGCACAGCAGCACCCCTATGTGTTAGGGTCTCTCAAAACCTAGTATTCTGAGAGACCCTAGAGCCTGGAAAAAACTACCTGTGTCGTGCTGTCCTTATGTCCCTAAGTGTACCTGAGTGTAGTACTTCCGGAAACACTCCCCTAGGCATAGGGCAGTCAGGACAGAAATAGCGGGTGTCACGCCTTATTCCACTCCTGCTACAGACACAACATTTTTTTCGGGGTGGCGGTTGGGTTGAGGTACCAGTAACGACACTGGGGAAGTGTCGCTCGTGTAGACGGCTCACTACACTGGTGGTTGGAGCCACTGAACCTCCTGGATACAGGAGGTTCTCGATGATCTCTTCCTGAAATTTGAGGAAGGATCCTGTTCTCCCAGCCTTACTGTAGAGAACAAAACTATTATATAGAGCCAATTGAATTAAATATACAGACACCTTCTTATACCAGCGTCTGGTGCGTCGGGAAATCAAATACGGGGCCAACATCTGGTCATTGAAGTCCACCCCTCCCATGTGGAGGTTATAGTTGTGGACTGAGAGGGGCTTTTCAACGACACTGGTTGCCCGTTCAATTTGGATTGTCGTGTCTGCGTGAATGGAGGAGAGCATGTAAACGTCACGCTTGTCTCTCCATTTCACCGCGAGCAGTTCTTCGTTACACAATACAGCCCTCTAACGAGCCCGTTGGAGGAAGCCCGGCGACTAGGTCGCACGGTGGCACAGCAGCCAATCTGTTTTAGGAACAAATGCCTGAAGAGGGCCATACTTGTGTAAAAATTGTCCACATAAAAATGGTACCCCTTGCCGAATAAGGGTGACACCAAGTCCCAGACTATCCTCCCACTGCTCCCCAGGTAGTCAGGGCAACCGACCGGCTCCAGGGTCTGATCTTTTCCCTCATAGATCCGAAATTTGTGTGTATAACCTGTGGCCCTTTCACAGAGCTTATACAATTTGACCCCATACCGGGCACGCTTGCTTGGGATGTACTGTTTGAAGCCAAGGCGCCCGGTGAAATGTACTAGGGACTCGTCTACGCAGATGTTTTGTGCGGGGGTATACAAATCTGCAAATTTCTGGTTGAAGTGGTCTATGAGGGGCCGAATTTTATGGAGCCGGTCAAAAGCTGGGTGGCCTCTGGGATGGGAGGTGGTGTTGTCGCTAAAGTGCAGGAAAAGCAGGATAGTCTCAAAACGTGTCCTGGACATGGCAGCAGAGAACATGGGCAAGTGATGAATTGGGTTTGTGGACCAATATGACCGCAATACATGCTTTTTAGTTAGGCCCATGTTGAGGAGAAGGCCCAGAAAAGTTTTAAATTCGGAAACTTGGACTGGTTTCCACCGGAAAGGCTGGGCATAGAAGCTTCCTGGGTTGGCGGTTATAAATTGAGTGGCATACCAATTTGTTTCTGCCACGACTAGGTCATAGAGCTCCGCAGTGAAGAATAGCTCAAAAAACCGCAGCGCCGATCCGATCTGAGCTGTCTCCACCTGAACTCCTGACTGGGCGGTGAAAGGGGGAACTAATGGTGCGGCTGAAGATGGGGGCTGCCAATCAGGATTTGCCAGCACCTCAGGGACTCTAAGGGCTCTACGGGCCTGTCTGCGTGGTGGCTGCAACGAGGAGATTACTGCACGTGCCACCGTACTAGCTTCAACTACCCTTCTGGTGCTCGCCACTTCACTATGTTGTACGGCAGTGCTGGTAGAAGGTCCAGGATGGGCTGCGCTGCTGGTGTATGCCTCACCACGTAATCCAGCAGCGCCAGCCCCACTCTGCTGCCCTTGAAACAGATCGTGCGCTACCTAGGGACTAGCGACACGGGGCCGGGTACGCCTGGTGGTATCAGGGACCTCAACCTCCTCGTCCGAACTTTGGGTCAGACTGCCACTGCATTCTACAGGTTCGTATTCTGACCCACTAGATTTGTCAGATGAGAGTTCCCATTCCTCATTCGACTGGGTCAGAATCCTGTAGGCCTCTTCAGGAGAATACCCCTTATTTGACATTTGGGCGACTAAATTTAGGGGGTATTCCCTGAGACTACCCAAGAAAAAAAGCAAGCCTGTCTTACAAATGGGAGGCTAGCGAAGTACAGAAGCTGCTGCGATTGATAAAAAATATCAAAACCGATTTTCTTATCGCCGCAGTGCTTGTTTAGTGCAGTGATACAAAAAAAAAATCAGGCCTGATCGGGCAAACACTGCATTTGGGGTGGAAGGCGAACTAAGGTGACAGTAATACTATTATAGATCTGACCGTGATCAGTTCTGATCACTTACAGATACTATAAAAGTACAAATGCTGATTAGCGCTACGCTAATCAGCGAATCAGTGACTGCGGTGCAGTGGGCTGGGCGCTAACGCTAACTACCTACCGAAGGGGCCTAAACTAAACTAAGACTAACAGTCAAACCTAGTGGGAAAAAAAAGTGACAGTTCACAAAAGTGACACTGATCACTTTTTCCCTTTCACTATGTATTGACAGGGGGTGATCAAGGGGTTTATTGGGGTGATGGGGGGGTGATCAGGGCCTAATATGTGGTGTTTGGTGCACTTACTTGGGATCTGTGCTCTGTGCTGGGTCCAACCGATGAAAAGGACCCAGCACATGGCACAGAGCCCTTATAAAATCATTATATTTATAAATACAACTTAGATTATACTTTTCCATAGGTGATTTTAAAAATCACCAGCCTGCCAGCGCTGATCATTGGCTGGCAGGCTGGTGACTCACTTCTCCTGCGTCCGGCGGTGCGTTCCACCTGACGCATGGAGCGCGAAATCTCGCATCTCGCGAGATGAGGCGCCCGCGTGTCCAGGAGGAATAAACCGACCGCCGCCAGGACTCAATCCTGCGTACGGCGGTCGGGACATGGTTAATGCATAGGCTGAAAATTCCCTTAGTATATCTTAATGTGAACTGGCTATACATTAACCCTTTCCTCAATTCAGTGCAAATACAGTGCAATAACAGTGCAAATGATATATTATATAAACTGCAATTTAACAATATAAAACAAGATAAGTGCAAACAACGGCATAAATCACAGTGCATGTTAACACTTCAGAGTGCACTAAAGGAGAGAGTTGATAGTGTGCATGGAAGCAATAGAGGCAAATGTCTGTAAACATCCAGACTGTAGAGTATCCTTGCTCCAGGGAACTATACAGCCAACCAGCCAGTAGTAGTAGCAGTAAAATCAGCATAGAACAGTTCTTCCTGGCTTCCAATAGATGCCAGACTATTACTGAGGACAAGGAAGATGACATTGTGCACTGGATGGCTGACTGCTCTTCTCAGTCACAGCAGAATGATGTTAAGGTCACCTCTAAGTCTGACACCATGCCATGGAGCCAGGGGTCACATCATTCCTCCTGCTTCTCCTTCCAGAAAAAGCCTTTCAGTTGCATTGTTTCTGTCTTCACTACCCATTCCTAGTGGGGTGCCTTTTTCCCAAGGCAATAAAACCCCATGTGCTACACAAGACTCTCAGCAGAGTCTGCCTGTTGTTTGAGAACAGTCATCATGTGGATTGTAAGGAGGAGGAGGTTCGGGTGAGGGTGTAGGACTCCATAAGTAGTTGTGTTGGTGGTAGTTATTGTAGTAGTGGCACCTGTAGCCACGGTGGTGGTGGTAGGGGCAGTGGTAGCCCTGGCCACAGAGGAACTACAGTGGCAAATACAGAGCAGGAATTGGGATGGGAACTAAGGAGCCCACAATAACATATCACAGTCTGATAAAAGCAGCAGGGAGAGTGAGGACTATGATGATGATTGTGTGTTGTACAGGACCTGGGAGCTAGATCGGGGTACTGAGGATCTGACATCTGAGGAGGAGGGTGTTGGGGCATGTCAATAAAAACAGAGGCATTGTACGGCCAAAACCTCAAATAAATGATACTATGGGCGCAGGCTCAAAACATGCTAGACTTAAAGGGGTTCCATGGTTACAACCACCCTGCAATCCAGCAGCATGGCTGTACTTATACACTATAGAAAAAAGTAGCAGCTTATGGGAGCTCCCACGGTCCTGGCCAACAGAGAGGCTGGCATTTTTTTAAATAGAGTGCAAGCATGAGCACCACTACAGGGTGGTTATAACCATGGAAACGAGCAGTGTATAATGTGATGGAAAAATGAATCAAGCCAGCAAAGGAGGCAATATAAATAATAACAATACATTAGTAAGTGACATGTATTAACTTTAGCACTTTAGGACCGCCCCTGCTCAAGTATCAGTAACTGAGAGCTATGTCCATATGTATACACACTTGAAAATATATTAATTACAAATAATCATACGAATGTTATATGTGTGTTGTCCGCATCCATGTATTATGTAGAGAAAGTTAATACACTCACTAATGTATTGTGATTGTCCATATTGCATCCTTTGCTGGCTGGATTTATTTTTCCATAACATTATACACTGCTCGTATCCATAGTTACAGACCACTCTGTAATCCAGCAGTGGTGGTCGTGCTTGCACACTATAAGAAAAAATGCTAGCCTCTCTGGTGTCCGGGACTGTGGGAGCTCAAGTAGACTGGTATGTTTTTTCTATACTGTGCAAGCTTAGCCATGCTGCTGGACTGCAGGGTGGCCGTAACCATTGAAACTTTCTCTGCATAAGGGTCCATTCACACGTCCGCAATTCCGTTCCGCATTTTGCGGAACGGAATTGCGGACCCATTAGTTTTAATGGGGACAGACGATGTCCCGGCCGGGTCCGCAATGGCGTTCCCGAAAAAAATAGAACATGTCCTATTCTTGTCCGCAATTGCGGACAAGAAAAGGCATTTTCTATGAGAGTGACGGCGATGTGCGGTCCGCAAAATGCGGAACGCACATCGCCGGTTTCCGTGTTTTGCGGATCCGCGGATCCGCAAAACACACACGGACGTGTGAATGGACCCTAATAAATGCTATTTGCTGAAGTGGCAAAAACCCTTTAAGCCACGCTCAGCTGCCACTAGCTCTGTTCAAGTATCTCCTATTTGGCATTTTTTCTTAACAGTGACGGCAGACAAAAACATTGCTGCGTGCAACATCTGCAGGTTAAAATAAGCCATGGGTTTTCAAAAACAAACATTAGCACCACAGCTCTGTTGCAGCACAAGAAGCCGCATTACCTGATCCAGTGGGAAAATAGAACTGACTTCAATGGGAATAAGAGTGTCATCCTCCCAGTTTCCTTTGCAGCAGCCAGGCTGCATCCATATGCTTCACAGTGTTCTTGTCATCGTCAGTTACTGCTTCTCCCACTCAGATTACCCCTCTTCATACTCTGCTCCCTTATCAGTCATCAATGAGAGAATGTGTAGCTAGGAAAGAACTCTACGCTCCCAGCCATTGGCTGTTGTGCAAGGCCAAGTTGCTAGTAGTGCTGTCGCTGTGGATTCTGTTGCCTTTAGGATACCTACCAGAACTATTTCTCTAAAAAGCCATCCCTGCCTGTCATGTGCCGGAGAACGTAGGCTGCTCCTTGCAATTCTCGCTGTATGGCAAGGTGCACACCACAGTGGACACCTGGAGCAGCTGATAAGGGCAGAGACAATACATGTCAATGTTTTTCTGTAATAATCTTTTTATTGATTTTACAATTCTATATGATACGATTTGTTATCATAAATGAAGACAAAATTGCATCAACAATTTAAAGTTGAGAAGAAAAAGTAGTCATATATTTAAATCAGTTTGATGATAAATAATATCTATACAGTTATTTCACTGATAGGTATGCAAAAAGTAATCATAGGCTCACATCAGCTTTCTGTCCACTTTAACTTCATAATAAGGAATGCCTATACAGTTACTGCACTGTCAGGTATGATCTATGTCAATGTTTTGGGATTGCAGATAAAAAGTAACCATAAGCTTACTACAGCCTACATCAATCAATGTCTATACAGTTACTTCACTGATAGGCATATCTTATTCATATAACAATATACAGTTGCAAGAAAAAGTATGTAAACCCTTTGGAATGATATGGATTTCTGCACAAATTGGTCAGAAAATGTGATCTGATCTTCATCTAAGTCACAACAATAGACAATCACAGTCTGCTTAAACTAATAACACACAAATAATTAAATGTTACCATGTTTTTATTGAACACACCATGTAAACATTCACAGTGCAGGTGGAAAAAGTATGTGAACCCCAAGACTAATGACATCTACAAGATCTAATTGGAGTGAGGTGTCAGCCAGCTGGAGTCCAATCATAGAGATGAGATTGGAGGTGTTGGTTACAGCTGCCCTGCCCTATAAAAACACACACCAGTTCTGGGTTTGCTTTTCCCAAGAAGCATTGCCTCATGAGAATGATGCCTCGCACAAAAGAGCTCTCAGAAGACCTACGATTAAGAATTGTTGACTTGCATAAAGCTGGAAAGGGTTGTAAAAGTATCTCCAAAAGCCTTGCTGTCCATGGTAAGACAAATTATCTATAAATGCAGAAAGTTCAGCACTGCTGCTACTCTCCCTAGGAGTGGCAGTCCTGTAAAGATGACTGCAAAAGCACAGCGCAGACTGCTCAATGAGGTGAAGAAGAAACTAGAGTGTCAGCTAAAAACTTACAAAAGTCTCTGTTAGCGAATCTACGATACATAAAACACTAAACAAGAATGTATTTCATGGGAGGATACCACAGAGGAAGCTACTGCTGTCCAAAAAAAACATTGCTGCATGTTTACAGTTTGCACAAGAGCACCTGGATGTTCCACAGCAGTACTGGCAATATATTCTGTGGACAGATGAATCCAAACTTGAGTTGTTTGGAAGAAAAACACAACACTATGTATGGAGAAAAAGAGGCACAGCACACCAACAACAAAACCTCATACCAACTGTGAAGTATGGTGGTGGGGGCATCATGGTTTGGGGCTGCTTTGCTGCGTCAGGGCCTGGACGGATTGCTATCAACAAAGGAAAAATGAATTCCCAAGTTTATCAAGACATTTTGCAAGGGAACTTAAAGCCATCTGTCCACCAGCTGAAGCTCAACTGAAGATGGGTGTTGCAACAGGACAATGACCCAAAGTATAGAAGTAAATCAACAACAGAATGGCTTAAACAGAAGAAAATACACCTTCTGGAGTGGCCCAGTCAGAGTCCTGACCTCAACCCAATTGAGATGCTGTGACATGACCTCAAGAAAGCGATTCATACCAGACATTCCAAGAATATTGCTGAACTGAAACAGGAATGGTCAAGAATTACTCCTGACCGTTGTGCACGTCTGATCTGCAACTACAGGAAACGTTTGGTTGAAGTTATTGCTGCCAAAGGAGGTTGAACCAGTTATTAAATCCAAGGGTCCACATAATTTTTCCACCTACACTGTGAATGTTTGCATGGTGTGTTCAATAAAAACATAGTAACATTTAATTCTTTGTGTGTTATTAGTTCAAGCAGACTGTGATTGCCTATTGTTGTGACTTAGATGAAGATCAGATCACATTTTATGACCAATTTGTGCAGAAATCCATATCATTCCAAAGGGTTCACATACTTTTTCTTGCAACTGTATAAAGGTTTTCTATACGTACTTCAAATGTGGTTCGTATCTTATTGGATTGCAAATGCTGCAGTGACATACAATATTTTATACAAAAAACAATATATAACAACAAAAAAATAAGCAGGTTTCTACCCCAAGTTTTTAGAATTAAGGTAAGTAGAAGGCACTATCTATCCAGCTATTCCACTTAAATTGGAAGGAATATATTCTATTTTGAATACATGCAACTATTCTCTCGTAAGAACTAGTGATGAGCGGCAGGTGCCATATTCGATTTCGACGAAATTCGCGAATATTCGAATGAATATTCGTTTCGTATTCGTCGAAATCGAATATTCGTCATTTTTTCTAGTTATCGCGATTAAAATGCGATTTAAATAATCGCATATTGCGATTTGTACTTAAGGCTACTTTCCTATTGGTTTCATATCTAGAATTAGCGAGGATGACGAATATGACGAATGTATTCGTCATATTCCTCAAAACGAAGATAACGAAGTATTCTACATCTTCGTTTTAGCAACCTATTCGTCAACCTCGCTAATTCTAGCAATCAAATAGGAAGGTTGACTATAGAGACAGCTGTGTTAAATTCGCTATGCGATTTTTTTTTTAATACAATAATTATATTACTTGATATGATAATATTATTATAAGTATTCTATTTATTAAAAAAAAAAAAATCGCATAGCGAATTTAACTACAACTGTCTAGTAAGTCAACCTTCCTATTTGATTGCTAGAATAGCGAATAGCGAAGTTGACGAATAGGTTGCTAAAGCGAAGATGTAGAATACTCGTTATCTTCGTTTTGAGAATATGACGAATACATTCGTCATATTCGTCATCTCGCTAATTCTACCAAGCCAACCATAACTTCTGTGCTCATGGGCGTCCCCATCACCATGGGAACGTCTCCATATACTAAAATGTGCTGTCGGATTTGAGGAATTACGTTGAAATCGCAATGCGATTAATTCAAGTTATATTAATCGCATTGCGATTTCAACTTAGAGCTGGGTTTATAATGGGTCAGCTTGCTAGAATTAACGAAGTTAACGAATATGGAATATAGCAGCAGTGCTAAGTTGAAATCGCAATGCGATTAATTTAACTAAAGTATTCGCATTGCGATTTCAACTTAGCACTGCTAGTGCATAGCTATATATTCCATATTCGTTAATTCTAGCCTATGTAAGATAGCAGTGCTAAGTTGTAATCGCAATGCGATTAATATAACTTGAATTAATCGCATTGCGATTTCAACGTAATTCCTCAAATCCGACAGTACATTTTAGTATATAGAGATTTTCCCATGGAAGGGACGCTCCATGAGCACGGAAATCGGCAGAAGCGACAACGGGCACTGACTGGAGCAGCCAGGAAGCCAGGAATCCTCATGCCAGGTAAGAACTACTTTTGGGAAGTGGGAAAGAAAAAAATATAACTAAAAAAAAAAAAAAAAAAAAACGAATATTCGAAATAGCGAATTTATAGCGCTATATTCGAAATATTCGCGAATTAGCGAAGTGCCGATATTCGCTAAAAAAATTCGCTTTTCGAATATTCGCGCTCAACACTAGTAAGAACATGTTATATTGATAGAATGCAACATTTCTTGTATATGTGGTGTGTCTCTAGATTTCCAGTGTCTAGTTATTATCAGTTTAGTAGCCATGACCATATGGGCTATTATAGATCTATGTTCTGCTGGGTAGTCGTCTAGACCTATAAGGAGTAATGCTAATTGTGATTTTATCATTGTTTGTTGCAGACCAGAGAGGTCTATTTGCATCACATTCCCAAGAGGTGTGTAGCAAGGTACCTTTCTTTCTGCATTGTCTCCAACATTGTGTGAGGTGTTTGGATACATTAAATGTAACCTACTAGGTGTGTAGTACCATCTCAGATAGGCCTTGATCAAGGCTTCTCTGTGAGTGACACTACATAAATATTTGTATATATTGGAAAACAGGTTATGCCAGTCTGTCACTTCGATTTCAAGTTGTAGATCTTCCTTCCATTTCTCCATAAATGTATTATTGGTCATGTTTTGTACTTCAGCTAATTAAATTGCAGTGGAAGTGCTGCACTGCAGCAAAGAGGCCATGGTCATATCGATACCTCCATGTTTGTGTTGGTCTGATTCCCACTCTTATCCATCTCAGACTCTTATTCATCTTGTGCACATCCTCCTCAATGGACATCCTCTTGTTCCCAAAAGAAGCAGGACAGAGTGTTGCTTCCACTCCCTCCTACCTTATATGTAAAGTGAAGTGTTGCCATGCTGATCAACCTGGGCGAGAATAGCCATATAGTGGATCAGTAGCAAACATCCCGCTGGCTGTCTCTCCGCCAACTGGACAAGGTGGTCAGCAACAATGGCAGGAACAATGTGGCTGCGATGCATTTTAGGGGGAATAAGACAAGCTCCCTTCTTGGCGCACATAATAAATTAAGTGGTGTAAGGCATTTTGAAAAAGTACCATGCCTTGCAGAGGGTGCTAACCCTGTCTTATGTGGTACGGAACGCTCTCCTGGACTTGAAACAACATAACCGTTTGCTATTGCACCGCTTGATCTACGACTTTCCAACTCACTGAAACTCCACCTTGCATACGGCTGGAGCATCTGTATGAGCAGCGTAATGCGGTGAATAATTTAGTCATGCACCAGACCACTTCAGCAGGGAGCATGTGTTGTTTGAGGTGATTCAGTGGCAGCTCATCAGAGATGTGCATTGTGTATTCAGGCACTTCGAAGAGGCCAACTGATTTGTCAGTGTTACATTAGTGTTCTGGGTCTACTGTTGCTTTGCTTCTGCTATTAGGAACATTACTCAGTAAACACTACTAATGCCATTTCTGCTACCACCACTCCCCTGCTCTTCTTGCTTTGTGCAGTTGCATGGTTGCATCCAATTGCTATTAGGCTGTGGTGCTTACCTCATTTCCTTGCCAGTGCAATTAGGTTTCTAGTTTGCTAAGTTCCTGCTAAAACATTTGCTTTCCTATTGTTTGCAATGTAGCAACCAGTGCCTGTTTACTGGATTCTGCCTCCCAGCTGCCTTTCCTGACCTGTGCCTGTTTACCATTGTGACCCTTTGTTGCCAGCCCCGACCTAAGACCTGTATCACATATTCGCTAGAACTTAGCCTGCCCTGATGCCAGCCTGTTACTGACTACATGTTTGCCTGTTCCTTCGCTGCCTTGCACCAGTGTCTCTAACCCAGTGGGTCAGCTGTCAACCACATTGGGATTACTCCAGTAGGTAGCAGTCTGGTGGCTCAGAAGCAAAGTCCAGACTTGTATAGGGATTAAAGAGGGAATACCAGGGAACCACCAGGATAACGCCCTTAGGTTTAGCCCAAAGTCAAACCAGTTGGTTGACACAGTGGTTCCACACCCACTGCCGTAACAATCAGTAGGGACAACTGAGGCATCAACAATGATTAACAACGATATCCCTTGATAATTATCTTAAAACAGATGCTTATACTGATGCAACAAGAGATGGTGAAAGAAGAATAGCTTCTGCATAATTAATGCCGCCCTTTAAATGTTGGGAACCCACACAAAGTCATATGGAGGGGGAAGTGGAGTAGGAGGATGATGAGCTACCACTGGAGGAGGATGAGTCTGTGGCAGAGGATTTCAAGACTGATGATGATTATGATGACAACGACACTGGCCATGACGATCAATCATCGCATTGGGTAACATAGTAACATGGTAACATAGTTTATAAGGCTGAAAAAAGACATCTGTCCATCCAGTTCCATTTGTTATCCTGCAAGCTGATCCAGAGGAATAAAAAAAAAAAAAACCCTGTGAGGTAGAAGACAATCTTCCTCACTTTATCGGAAAAAAATTCCTTCCCGATTCCAATCAGGCAATCAGAATAACTCCGTGGATCAATGACCTCTCTCTAGTAGATATAGCCTGTAATATTATTACACTCCAGAAATATATCCAGGCCCCTCTTGAACTCCTTTAGTGAATTCAGCATCACCACCTACTCAGGCAGAGAGTTCCATAGTCTCACTGCTCTTACCATAAAGAATCATCTTCTATGTTTGTATACAAACCTTCTTTCCTCTGTCTAGACACAGTATGTTATAAATAGTTGATGAGAGAGCTCTCTGTACTGACCCCTGATATATTTATACATAGTTATTAGATCTATCAGTCGTCTTTTTTCTAAAGTGAATAACCCTAATTTTGATAATCTTTCTGGGTACTGTAGTCCCTCCATTCCAGTTATTACTTTAGTTGTCCTCCTCTGAACCCTATCCGGCTCTGCTATGTCTGCCTTGTTCACAGGAGCCCAGAACTATACACAGTGCTCCATGTGTGGTCTGACTAGTGATTTGTAAAGTGGTAGGACTATGTTCTCATCACAGGCATCTATGCCCTTTTGATGCAACCCATTATCTTATTAGCCTTGGCAGCAGCTGCCTGACACTGGTTTCTACAGCTTGGTGTGCTGTAGAGGAGCCAGAAAGAGCTGGGTCCTGGGTCCTGTTTGTTACTGGATAGTCATGATTTTAGACCCTAGCTATCAAAGCAAATTGTGGGAATGTTTTTAAAACTTCTGTATTACCAGCATACACTGTGTACACACCATGCTGCAGCTTTTGGAGAGCAGATGCCTGTCACCCATAATGCCTGCCCATTGTGTTAGAAATAGTTTCTGAGGCTAAACAAAGGACAGGCAGACAGTCTGTGTAGTTTCACTGACCTCTGCTCGGTAATAGAACGAGCACTGAAATCTTTTATTTCAAAGACATAGCAAAACAGGAACTTACACAAATGTAACACTGCCATCTAGTGACCATACAATATACTCGACATACAGCAATGACATACAGTGGTTGTTGCTTATACAATACAAACCTTGTATGCTAACACATTGCACCGCCATCTGAGCCTGAAATACACCTAATTTAGGCGTATTTCAGTACAGTAAATTATATCCTTAGTGCTTCAGTGATTTCCCTGTGATATCCAGCCTGTGTTCCTGCCTTGTACCCATTCTGCTTGTGTACTCCTGATCTCACAGTTTGGTTTCAGTTGAAGTCCGACTTTAAAGGGGTTGTCTCACCTGCTCATTTCAGTCCTCGGTGCATGGCTCCCTGGGCATTTCCAGAGCTTTGAGTGATGCAGCAGGCAAGCGGTGCTTGGATAATATAATTCCTTACGTGCACACTACTGAGGCTGCTAGTATATTAGAATCACTAGCAGTCTCAGTGGAGCAGACACTGTACAGATCATGACAATTAATGAAAAGAGGTTGCTGCAATCTGTTTCTTACATGAATGTGGAGATTAAGAGATGGCTGGGAACGGTCATGGTCCACATTGGAACCAATGACAAAGTTAGAGGTAGGTGGAGAGTCCTTAAAAATGATTTTAGGGATTTAGGTCACAAGCTTAGGGCAAGGACCTCAAAGGTAGTGTTTTCCGAAATACTACCTGCACCACGAGCCACACAAGAAAGGCAGCAGGAGATTAGGGAGATTAACAAGTGGCTCGAGAACTGATGTAGGAAGGAGGGGTTTGGGTTCCTGGAGAACTGGGCTTACTTCTGTGTCAGCTACAGGCTCTATTATAGGGATGGGCTGCACCTCAATAGGGAAGGGGCAGCTGTTTTGGGGAAGAAGATGGCTAGAAGGTTGGCGGAGTGTTTAAACTACAGACTGGGGGAGGTTAATTACATTATAGGAGGGGAAGATAGTGCAGATAGAGAACTGGGTCAAGGTAATGGAACTGGGGAGGGGGAGGAATGGAAAGAGGGACTAGAACAGTTCATAAGAAAAGGTGTAGGGTAAAAAATATACATAATGTATTCAAAGAAAAGTTTTTTGGAAAGTGGCACACCCGATGCAAGATTGGAAATAAGGTGCTCTGTTGTTAGTAGGTTCGCCCAAACCAGAAAACTGAAAATATATAATATAAGAAAATAGCAACCGGCACACTTACATCTCATATAAAGTGGAGATTAAACTAAATATATTCAAATGTATTTTAATATATAAAGATTTATAAAAAACACAAGGATAAAAAACACAAGGATAAAAATTAATTAAAAAACTGTGCTGGTAATCCTGAATTCATATACTTAGTGTGATAACAAGTCCATCATTCTAATTCACAACCTGTATCAGCATCCGGTAAAGCGGCAGGAATTGCGGTGGCGAAGGCTTTGACGGAAATAGAAGTAGTAAAAAAGATTCCGATATATGGTTCCACTTATATAGTTAATGATTGAATAATTTGTAGGTATCCTTTTGGATGGATTCAGTAAATTATAATGTCCATATCATCAATTGTTGGCAATGGTACATAGAGGGTTTACCAATCACAGTCTGGATATAACAATGTATATGATCTGTATGAAGGTGGGGTTTAATGTGGCGTCCCACATTTGTTACCTTTCAATTCCACCGCTGTCTGTCCTATAAGGTAGTATGTAGGCACTGTCAGAGCCAAAGGTTCCCCGTGCGCGTGCTGTATGCAGTAGCCGGCGTCCCACGTGGTGGTGGCGTCACTTGCTTCTTCCTCTGAGTACAGCGGGCGCGTCGGGATGATTGGTATAATCGCACTGTGGCGCTTCAACGTAGTTTGGAGCGACTTCTTTCTGGCCGGCCAGTAGTAGTATCCTTGACTTAGTAAAGGGTGACAGCCTGGGGTCCCATACGCGTTTCGGGGAGTATCCTCTCCCCTTCCTCAGTGGTATCCCCTTATTGCTGTCTGTCCTCCTTTTAAACTCCTAAGGCTGTAGGTGATTGATCCTCATTATGCAAATGAGTTGGGATGCTTGGGAAAAAGGCGTAATGGATCCGCCTAGGATTTCAGATGGGTATAGAGGTTTTCATATAGGATTCATAACATATATGTGCCAATAATAAGATAATTAAAATAACTACATCAATTGTCTATACAAATAATGACAATAAGAATAAAAAATATAGGATATATATACTAATAAAAAACATATGTATAAAAATGACATAGTATCCATGCTGATTGTTCTTATCCGTGGATTTGGCACATATATGTTATGAATCCTATATGAAAAACCTCTATACCCATCTGAAATCCTAGGCGGATCCATTACGCCTTTTTCCCAAGCATCCCAACTCATTTGCATAATGAGGATCAATCACCTACAGCCTTAGGAGTTTAAAAGGAGGACAGACAGCAATAAGGGGATACCACTGAGGAAGGGGAGAGGATACTCCCGAACGCGTATGGGACCCCAGGCTGTCACCCTTTACTAAGTCAAGGATACTACTACTGGCCGGCCAGAAAAAAGTCGCTCCAAACTACGTTGAAGCGCCACAGTGCGATTATACCAATCATCCCGGACGCGCCCGCTGTACTCAGAGGAAGAAGCAAGTGACGTCACCACCACGTGGGACGCCGAGCTACTGCATACAGCACGCGCACGGGAACCTTTGGCTCTGACAGTGCCTACATACTACCTTATAGGACAGACAGCGGTGGAATTGAAAGGTAACAAATGTGGACGCCACATTAAACCCCACCTTCATACAGATCATATACATTGTTATATCCAGACTGTGATTGGTAAACCCTCTATGTACCATTGCCAACAATTGATGATATGGACATTATAATTTACTGAATCCATCCAAAAGGATACCTACAAATTATTCAATCATTAACTATATAAGTGGAACCATATATCGGAATCTTTTTTACTACTTCTATTTCCGTCAAAGCCTTCGCCACCGCAATTCCTGCCGCTTTACCGGATGCTGATACAGGTTGTGAATTAGAATGATGGACTTAGCTATGAACTTGTTATCACACTAAGTATATGAATTCAGGATTACCAGCACAGTTTTTTAATTAATTTTTATCCTTGTGTTTTTTATCCTTGTGTTTTTTATAAATCTTTATATATTAAAATACATTTGAATATATTTAGTTTAATCTCCACTTTATATGAGATGTAAGTGTGCCGGTTGCTATTTTCTTATAAAAAATATACATAAACCTCTCAATTGCATGTGCAGCGGCCTATTGCCAGCATCTGGGGAATCCCTTGCTCCTTAAGAGGTATTTACAATTATATTTCCCTCTGTTAAAACAAGTAGTCGTGACACCAGTTGCAGTTAAGCAACGAGGACTTGGAGTCCCCTTTGTAGATGGTATTGGTGGAACCCAGGATAGGAATGCTAGAGTGGTGTAGAGTGGTCTACAGTGTCTCGGTAGATGTTATAGACCTGTGTCATGGTGCTCCTACCTGGATATCCTTGGATCCTAGATGTGGTGTAGTCCGAAGCAAGTGCAAAAAGGGGTTGTTGATTAATAAGCAGAATAAATGGAGTCCAGACTTTGTAGTAATGAACAAAGCTTTACTTGGCATAAACGGTAATCCAGTTTCCAAACTTTCACTTGTCATCAGCAGGTATTGGCTTTTCTGGCAAGCAAACACTTCTGCAACAATCTCAGCTCTACCATGCAGTAGCTCTCTCAGGTAATAATTAGAAAGTAGGGTACAGGGAAGTTTGCTACCACCTGCTGGTGAGCCAGGCACATTACCTGTAAAACAGTAGTTAATGCATACACGCATTGCAGGATATGGTAATAAATATAAAAACAATAATAAAATACTGATAGGAGTTTGTTAGAAGCCACTTAATATATTAGAGTCCACAGAAAATCTACTACTAAGGGAAATTGATAAGGCGGCAAATCATGAGGTCGTTATTATGGGGGACTTCAACTACACAGATATAGACAGGGAAACTGAAACCTGCAAATCTCAGAAACAGGTTCTTGGCAATAAACAAAGACAATTACCTTTCCCAACTGGTTGAGGACCCGACTAGAGGGATGGCCACACTGGACTTAGTACTAACCAATAGACCTGACAGAACAACAGATGTGCAGGTTGGGGGACACCTGGGAAATAGTGACCATAAAATAATAAACTTCCAATTGTCATTCAAAAGAGTGTTTCTTCAGGGAGGCCCAAAAATACCAAAATTAAAAAAAAAAGCTCAATTTTACCAGCTAGAAGAGGCCATTTGCCTCACTAACTGGGACAATATCCTCAAAAATAAATATGCAGCCACAGAATGGGATATTTTTAAAACCATCCTAAACTTTGGGAATAAATGGGTAAGGAATAGGGATGAGCAGACCCATGGATGTTCGGGTTCGCTGGGTTGAGTACCTGAACTCAACTATCCAAACCCGAACCCCATTGAAGTCAATGGGGACCTATACTTTGGTGCACTAAAATGGCTATAAAATAGTCATAGTAAGGGCTAGAGGGCTGCAAAAGGAAGCAAAATGGAGGTAAGAGCAGGACAGTTGCCCTCAAACAAATGTGGATAGGGAAATGACAGAGGCGGAGGTCAAAGTGGAGTAAGAGTTTGAGGAGGCGGTGGACGAGGCGGTGTAGGTGAAATTGGCGGTGGAGGAGGAGGAGGTAGCCAACACTGTTTTTGTTGTTTATTTCTTTATTTATTTTTTCTTACTTTATTTATTTATCTTATTTTTTTATAAATTTGGGAAGACGCCAAAACATTGGGAAATAGAAAAGAGAATGCAAAGGGAAAGTGCCCTTCAGAATGCCATCAGCAGCGCATCTACCAGCGTGCGCCTTTACTCTTACATCTTCCGATCACGTTCTAGTGACAGAATTAAGGACAGCATGTTGTCCTTGTAGCAGGGATCCAGCAGGGTGGCCACCCAGTAATCAGCACTGGTTAGAATGTGGGCAACTCAGAGGTCGTTACGCAGGCACTGCAGCATGTAGTCGCTCATGTGTGCCAGGCTGCCCAGAGGCAACGGCAAGCTGTGGGAGGTGCATTGTCTGTATCCTCTGTATCCCACCAGCCACGCTCCATTGATGTCCATAAGCTGCTTTGGGTGCCATCCTGCTGTGAACACGGTTCCTCATCATCATCATCCTCCTCATCCTGGAGAACGATGCCCTAGCTGGACAGTTGTGTACCTGGCCTCTGTTGGTGCAGGAACCCACTCTGCAAGCCACTTGTGTATGACTGGCCTGATAACCGTGGAAATGATCCCTCTTCTTCCTTCTCTTCCTCCTGTTCCACATCTTCTTCCATCATCGCCCGAAGTGTTTTTTCAAGGAGACATAGAAGTGGGATAGTAACGCTGAGGACTGCGTCATCGGCACTGGCCATGTTGGTGGAGTACTCGAAACAGCACAATGCGGCACACGTCCCGCATGGAGGCCCACTTGTTGGTGGTGAAGTGGTGCTGTTCTGCAAAGCCACTCATCCGTGCGTGCTGCAACTGAAACTCCACTATCGCCTGCTGCTGCTCCCACAGTCTCTACAGCATGTGCAAGGTGGAGTTCCACCTTGTGGGTACGTCGCATATGAGGCGGTGAGCGGGAAGGTGGAAGTTATGCTGCAGCGCAGACAGGCGAGCAGCAGGGTGAGAACACCGAAAGCGCACACAGACGGCCCGCACTTTCTGCAGCAGCTCTGACATATCTGGGTAATTTTTCAGGAACCTCTGCAACACCAAATTCAGCACATACGCCAGGCAAGGAATGTGCATCAAACCAGAGCTGCTACGAGATTTCGCCTGTTATCGCACACCACAAGGACAGGATTGAGGCTCAGCGGCACCAACCACTCATTGGTCTGTTGTTCCATGCCCGTCCACAGCTCCTGCGTGATGTGGGGTTTTTCCCCCAAACAGATGAGTTTCTTAACAGCCTGCTATGGTTTCCCCCTGGCTGTGCTGAAGTAGGTGGTGAAGGTGTTATGCTGACCGGATGAGGAGGCAGTAGAAGAGGAAATGGAGTAGGAGTAGGAGGCAACAGGAGGCAACGAGAAATGTCCTGCAATCCTTGGTGGCGGTAAGACATGTGCCAAACTGCTATCCACCTCAGGCCCAGCCACCACTGCATTTACCCAGTGTGCAGTTAGGGAGATATAACGTCCCTGCCCTTGCTTACTGGTCCACATATCAGTAGTTATGTGGACCTTGTCACAGATGGCGTTGCGCAGTGCACACCTAATTTTGTCGCCACTTGATGCCTTTTGCAGGGCAGGGATGGGTCACCTGGAAATGTAGTGGCGGCTGGGAACCACGTACTGTGGGACAGCCACCGCCATAAGGTTTTAAAAAGTCTCTCTCTCCACCAGACAGAATGACAGCATTTCAAAAGCCAAGAATTTTGAAATGCTGGCATTCAGGCCCAGGGATTGCGGGTGGGTAGGGGGGTACTTCATCTTTCTCTCCAGTGTTTGGGGGATGGACAGCTGAACCCTTCCATGGGACAGTGTGGACAGTCTGGGTGATGGTGGTGGAGGTGTTGGGGTTGCTGCCACATCGCCTGTTTGCGGGGTGGCAGGTGCCAGTGCCACTGTCACTACACAGGGGGAGGAAGAGGCCAAGACCGCAGTAGAAGAGAGAGCAAGAGGAGTCTGAGATCTCTTGTGTTTTTTCAGTTGTGTACTCCACTGCAGCTTGTGCTTCGCATTTAGATGCCTGGTCATGCAGGTGGTGCTCAGGTTTAGAATATTTATGCCTCGCTTCAGGCTCTGATTGCACAGCTTGAAAACCACTTGCGTCTTGTCGTCAGCACATTGTCTGAAGAACTGCCACACCAGGGAACTCCTGGGAGCTGGCTTTGGTGTGCTCAGTCCCTGGGTGCAGGTGGAAGTAGCAGGCATACTGGCTAGGGGACGGCCACTCTGGCAGAAAGCCACAGCAGTTGGCACCTGTGTTTCGTCATTATCATCAGAGACGTGCTGCGGTGGTCCTCCCATGTCCACATCCTGAAACATAAGTGGTTGGGCATCAGTGCACTCAATCTCTTCCAGTTCTGGGGCAGGGTTAGGTGGATGGCCCACGGAAACCCCACCAGCAGTGTCATCAAAAAGCATAAGAGACTGCTGCATGACTTGGGGCTCAGACTGCTTGGCTGATATGCAAGGGGGTGAGGTGAAAGACAGATGCCCATGGGCTGCAGGTGCCAACTCTGTGGTTTCAGCAGAGGACTGGGTGGGAGACAATGTGAAGGAACTGGAGGCACTGTCAGCCATCCAATCTACTACCGCCTCTACTTGTTCTGGCTTCCCCATTCGTACAAGGGTATTCGGGGTGTTTCATTTTGGCGTATAGCTGGCACAGATTGACCACGTCCTCTCCCTCCAACAGCCAGCAACCAGCACCAGCAGCACCACGACCAGGGCCATGTCCCTTATTTGATGCTCTCCTCATTCTTTGAGGTCACCTACCGAACTAACAGACAGATTAATTATATTAATTTCCCTGTTACATATGAAGTGCATGTGTATCTCACACCAAAAATTGGTATATGTTACCGGTAGAACTAACAGTCAGATTAACTATATTCATTTCCCTGTCACGTATGCAGCGCAGGTGTACCTCACCCCAAAAATAGGAATAGGTCACCCACCAAACTAACAGACGGATTAACTACAGGGTGGGCTATTTATATGGATACACCTTAATAAAATGGGAATGGTTGGTGATATTAACTTCCTGTTTGTGGCACATTAGTATATGTAAGGGGGGAAACTTTTTAAGATGGGTGGTAACCATGGTGGCCATTTTGAAGTCGGCCATTTTGAATCAAACTTTAGTTTTTTCAATAGGAAGAGGGTCATGTGACACATCAATCTTATTGGGAATTTCACAAGAAAAACAATGGTGTGCTTGGTTTTAACATAACTTTATTCTTTCATGAGTTATTTACAAGTTTCTGACCACTGATAAAATGTGTTCAATGTGCTGCCCATTGTGTTGGATTGTTAATGCAACCCTCTTCTCCCACTCTTCACACACTGATAGCAACACCGCAGGAGAAATGCTAGCACAGGCTTCCAGTATCCGTAGTTTCAGGTGCTGCACATCTCGTATCTTCACAGCATAGAGAATTGCCTTCAGATGACCCCAAAGATAAAAGTCTAAGGGGGTCAGATCGGGAGACCTTGGGGGCCATTCAACTGGCCCACGACGACCAATCCACTTACCAGGAAACTGTTCATCTAGGAATGCTCGGACCTGACACCCATGATGTGGTTGTGCACCATCTTGCTGGAAAAACTCAGGGAACGTGCCAGCTTCAGTGCATAAAGAGGGAAACACATCATCATGTAGCAATTTCGCATATCCAGTGGCCTTGAGGTTTCCATTGATGAAGAATGGCCCCACTATCTTTGTACCCCATATACGACACCATACCATCAATTTTTTTGTTCCAAAAGTCTTGGAGGGATCTATCCAATGTGGGTTAGTGTCAGACCAATAGTGGTGGTTTTGTTTGTTAACTTCACCATTCACATAAAAGCTTGTCTCATCACTGAACAAAATCTTCTGCGTAAACTGAGGGTCCTGTTCCAATTTTTGTTTTGCCCATTCTGCAAATTTAGTGCGCCGATCTGGGTCATCCTCGTAGCTAATCATATGTGAGTAGCTAATATCCGCCAAAGGGATGTTCGACTAATGCCACTCTCCAGTGACATGCGGCGAGTGCTACGCTGTGGGCTCTTGCTGAATGAAGCTAGGACAGCCACTGATGTTTCTTCATTAGTGACAGATTTCATGCGTCCATATTTTGGCAAATCCAACACTGAACCAGTTTCATGAAACTTAGCAAGCAGTTTGCTAACTGTAGCATGGGAGATGGGTGGTCTCGTGGGGTGTCTTGCATTGAAATCTGCTGCAATGACTCGGTTACTGTGTTCACCAGACTTCAACACAATTTCTATCCGCTCCTCACGTGTTAACCTCGGCGACATGTCAATGGCTGTAAACAAAGAGAAACTTGTAAATAACTCATAAAAGAATAAGGTTACATTAAAACCAAGCACACTGTTGTTTTTCTTGTGAAAATCCCAATGTGTCACATGACCCTCTTCCAATTGAAAAAACAAAAGTTAGATTCAAAATGGCCGACTTCAAAATGGCCACCATGGTCACCACCCATCTTGAAAAGTTTCCCCCCTCACATATACTAATGTGCCACAAACAGGAAGTTAATATCACCAACCTGTCACGACTGTGACTGATCCAGACAGGTCTGGGAGGAGAAGGTCGCAGCGACTTGCTACTCGCGATAGCTTGTGTGTTTGCTCCGTGGTTCAGGGTATGTCATCCGGGTTTTGCCTTGTGAACCTTTTTGTCCTGACTGGGAGTTTGTAGGCATCATTCTCAGGTGAGTCCTGTCTGCCACTCCCAGCTACTATATTAGTTTCAGTTTCACTTGCAGTCATTGCCAGATATAGTCCTTACTTCCAGTGCTATTCTGACCTTTAAAGGAGATCGTTTGACGGTATTGCTGTGGAGCTCTTGTCTGGCGTGGACTGTCGTTAGTGGGATCATCTTCTCTGCTCGTGACTGGATAAGTCTATCTCTGCTGGAGATTGTTTGTTTGTTGCTGTCTTCCCCTGTTGTTCTCCTAGACATGAGTGATGGTGACTAGTGCTCCCATCTGCCTTTCCCCAGTCTAGTCTTCTTAGGGTTACTGAGGGTTTAGGCATCCTGCTCGCCGTACGGGTTCACACGCCGTCTAGGGTATCAGGGTAGACAGGTGCCAGCTTAGGGTTAGTCAGGGGTGGCCGTTCTATTTCCCATCCGTAGATAAGGGTCCCCCTTCCCCTCCGTCTGGTGCGACACAACTGCTGCTGGGATAGCGGTCGTGACAGTATATCTGGCCTTTGCTGTTTTGCTTTGTATTTTTCTGTTCCACTATGGATCCGGTTACGGTTTTGGCGAAACAATTACAGGGGTTATCCCTTGAAGTGGCTGGATTAAAAGCTACAGTACTGCAGCAGCAATCCTTGGGTTCCACCGTTGCTACGGGAAACCAAGGTACTCCTGAGCCAAAAGTGGCTTTACCTGATAGGTTCTCAGGAGGGAGAGACCAATTTGTAACCTTCAGAGAAACTTGTAAATTGTTCTTCAGGTTACGACCTAGATCCTCCGGCGGTGAGGAACAACGGGTGGGCATTGTAATTTCTCTCCTGCAAGAAGATCCGCAGGCTTGGGCTTTCTCCTTACCATCAGACTCTCCGGCCTTACGATCAGTGGAGGAGTTTTTTGAAGCCCTGGGTCTCGTATATAATGACCCGGACAGGGTCTCACTGGCTGAGTCTAAGCTACGTAGACTTCGGCAAGAGAACCGGTCTGCTGAACTATATTGTTCCGAATTCCCTAGGTGGGCTACTGATACATTATGGAACGACTCGGCCCTTAGGAGTCAGTTCTGCCAGGGGTTGTCTGAAAAATTAAAAGACGTGCTGGCGGTATACGAGATCCCTGGGTCTCTTGAGGCTGCTATGTCTCTGTCCATAAGAATCGACGGACGACTCAGGGAGAGACTATTAAATTCTACAGAGGCCTCTATAAGGCAGGGATCGGTTTGTTATGATCTAGTCGAACCAATGCAAATAGGGGGCGCCACTAGACGGGTGAATCCTCCTAAGGTCCGCTGTAGGTCAGAGGTTTGTTTTAGTTGTGGGGGGAGGGGTCATTTTGTAAAGGTATGTCCCTCAGTAGCCAAAGAGACCACAAACAAAGGAGCCGCCGGAAAACTAGAGTCCCCAGATTGTGCGGAGGATAACAGTCTGGGCGTATTCGTTTCCTCCATACGCATGTCTCAGTTTTTGTTGTCCGCTACCGTTGTGGCGGGCAATAAGACTGAGATCTGTTCCGTCTTTTTGGACAGTGAGGCGGGGGTCAACTTGGTGGATTCACAGTTTGCTCAGGCTCTGGGTTTTACTCCGGAACCGGTACGCAGAACTATTCCTGTTTTTGCCATCGAGTCCTCCCCTCTTACTCAGAGAGAGTTAACTCAGATCATCCATAATATCCATCTGCAGGTAGGGGACCTCCATAAAGAGCATATCTCTGGTTATGTCCTGGACGGTCTTCCGGCTCCTATGGTATTGGGGCTTCCCTGGCTGGTGACTCACAATCCAGTGGTGGATTGGCAGGCCGGGGAGATTGTGGAGTGGAGTGAACATTGTAAGGACAACTGCTTGAGTAGTAGGTGCTCAATACTCTCTGTAACATCTCTACCTGCCTTTCTGTCAGATTTTATGGATGTGTTCTCTGAGAAGGGTTGTCAGGGGTTGCCACCTCATCAGCCATATGATTGCCCGATTAGTCTATTACCTGGGGCAAAACTACCTAAAACCCGGTTATACAATCTTTCCGGCCCGGAGAGGAAGGCTATGCAAGATTATATTTCGGAGAGTTTGGGTAAGGGACACATCAGACCCTCTTCTTCACCTGTGGCTGCAGGGTTCTTTTTCGTTAAAAAGAAAGATGGGGGCCTGTGTCCTTGCCTGGATTTCCGGGAATTAAACTGGATAGCTATCCGTGATCCCTATCCTCTTCCTCTCATTCCCGACCTCTTTAATCAGGTTGCTGGTGCTAAATGGTTCTCCAAAATGGATCTCAGAGGAGCCTATAACCTGGTTCGCATCAAAGAGGGGGATGAGTGGAAGACGGCTTTTAATACTCCGGAAGGGGATTATGAAAATCTGGTCATGCCATTTGGTCTTACTAATGCGCCTGCGGTGTTCCAACATTTTGTCAACGATATTTTTAGTCACCTTATTGGGAGATTTGTTGTGATATATCTTGATGACATCCTGGTCTATTCTCCGGATCTGGATACACATAAGATCCATGTGAGACAAGTGCTGCAGATATTAAGGGCCAACAAATTGTTTGCTAAATTAGAGAAATGTGTGTTCGCCGTGAAAGAACTGCCATTTCTGGGGTATGTGTTGTCAGATTCAGGTTTCCGCATGGATCCAGAGAAAGTCCGGGCAATTATGGACTGGCATCTGCCTGAGAACCTGAAGGCATTGCAACGCTTCCTGGGGTTTGCCAATTTTTATAGAAAGTTTATAAAGAACTATTCCTTGGTTGTCAAACCACTGGCGGACATGACCCGAAAGGGATCCGATTTTTCCAAATGGTCACATGCAGCCAAAACTGCCTTTACATCTCTGAAGGAGAGATTCACCCCGGCCCCTATTCTCGTACGGCCAGATGTCTCGCTTCCTTTTATTGTAGAGGTTGACGCATCAGAGGTGGGGGTGGGAGCGGTGCTATCTCAGGGCCCGTCCCCTGGTGAATGGCGTCCGTGTGCTTTCTTTTCGAAGAAATTGTCTACTGCAGAAAGGAACTATGATATTGGCAACAGGGAACTTTTGGCTATTAAGTTGGCCTTAGAGGAGTGGCGTCATTTTTTGGAGGGGGGGGGCGGTTCATCCCGTCACGGTGATTACTGATCACAAAAACGTATTATATCTGGAGTCTGCTAAACGTCTCACCCCTAGACAGGCCCGGGGGCAAAAAATACTAAGGCGGATGCATTGTCTCGAAGTTTTCCTGGAGGGGGTGATGTTGATGTACCAGAGCCTATTTTGCAAAAGGGGGTGGTGGTCTCTGCATTACACCCAGGTTTAGAGGGGAGGGTGTTGGAAGCTCAGGGGGACACCCCGGCCTCCTGCTCCTCGGGTAAACTGTTTGTGCCAGAAAATTTACGCCTGGAGATACTAAAAGAACACCATAAGGCCCCATGCACACGACCGTTGTTTGTTTCCGCGTCCGTTCCGGTTTTTTTCACGGATTGGATGCTTCCCCATTCATTTCAATGGGTCCGTCAAAAAATGCGGATGGTCAACCGTTTGTGTTCCGCATCCGTGATCCGTGTTTTCATTCCGTCAAAAAAATAGTGCATGTCCTATTTTTTTCACGTTTGCGGACAAGGATAGGCATTTTTACAATGGATCCGTCAAAAAAAACGGTCCGTCAAAAAAAACGGTCCGTCATCCGTTTTTTTTGACGGACGCAAAATTTCAAGGAGGAGCGGACGCGGAGGCAGGCAACGGTCGTGTGAATGTAGCCTAACTCTACACTGGCAGGACACCCAGGTAGTAAGGCAACCTCTGAATTAGTGTCTCGTCGGTTCTGGTGGCCTAAGTAGCGCCAGGAGGTGTTGAATTTTGTGTCTGCATGTGCTACCTGTGCTCGTTCTAAGGTGGATCATACTCGTCCGGCAGGGCGTCTTTTACCTCTGGCCATCCCCAACAGGCCTTGGACGCACCTATCAATGGATTTCATTACGGATCTACCAGTATCAGCGGGGAAGACTGTTATTCTTGTAGTTGTTGACAGATTCAGTAAAATGGTGCACTTTATTGCTCTTACCGCATTGCCTAATGCTAACACACTGGCTCAGGTTTTTATTGACCACATCGTGAAGCTTCACGGGGTCCCTTCCGATATTGTTTCCGATCATGGTACCCAATTTGTTTCTAAATTTTGGAAAGCTTTTTGTTCTCGTTTAGGGGTTCATCTGTCGTTTTCTTCATCTTTCCATCCACAGTCCAACGGTCAGACTGAACGTACCAATCAAAACCTAGAGACGTATTTGAGATGCTTTGTTTCCGAAAATCAGGAGCAATGGTCATCTTATTTACCGTTAGCCGAGTTTGCCATTAATAATCGTCGTCAAGAATCCACCGATAAGTCACCATTTTTTGGTGCGTATGGTTTCCATCCTCGGTTTTGTACGTTTAGTGAGGGGGGGCCGTCTGGGATTCCCGAGGAGGAACAATTTGTGTCTTCACTTTCATCAGTGTGGCAGTGTGTGCAAGAAAGTTTGAAGAGAATTGGTGGTGAGGCTGATAAGAAGCGCTCTGAAGGTCCGGACCTTGGGGTGAATGACTTGGTGTGGTTGTCTACCAGAAATATCAAGTTAAAGGTTCCCTCGTGGAAATTAGGTCCAAGATTTATTGGTCCTTATAGGGTAATTAAGATCATTAACCCGGTGGCTTTTCGTCTGGAGCTACCTCAGACTCTAAGGATCCATAATGTCTTCCACAGATCTCTGCTTAAGAGATATGTAGAACCTCCTGAACCATTGCCACTACCGCCTCCACCGGTGGTTGTTGATGGCAATCTTGAGTTTCAGGTAGAAAAGATTGTTGATTCACGATATGTTCGCCGCTCTCTTCAGTACCTGGTGCACTGGAGAGGTTATGGTTCCGAAGAGAGAATGTGGGTGCCAGCATCAGAGATAAAGGCGGACAGACTCATTCGGGCTTTTCATAGGTCCCATCCGGAGAGGCCTGGTCTTGAGGGTACGGTGGCCCCTCGTAGAAAGGGGGGTACTGTCACTGATCCAGACAGGTCTGGGAGGAGAAGGTCGCAGCGACTTGCTACTCGCGATAGCTTGTGAGTTTGCTCCGTGGTTCAGGGTATGTCATCCGGGTTTTGCCTTGTGAACCTTTTTGTCCTGACTGGGAGTTTGTAGGCATCCTTCTGAGGTGAGTCCTGTCTGCCACTCCCAGCTACTATATTAGTTTCAGTTTCACTTGCAGTCATTGCCAGATATAGTCCTTACTTACAGTGCTATTCTGACCTTTGAAGGAGATCGTTTGACGGTATTGCTGTGGAGCTCTTGTCTGGCGTGGACTGTCTTATTGGGATCATCTTCTCTGCTCGTGACTTGATAAGTCTATCTCTGCTGGAGATTGTTTGTTTGTTGCTGTCTTCCCCTGTTGTTCTCCTAGACATAAGTGATGGTGACTAGTGCTCCCATCTGCCTTTCCCCAGTCTAGTCTTCTTACGGTTACTGAGGGTTTAGGCATTCTGCTCGCCGTACGGGTTCACACCCTGTCTAGGGTATCAGGGCAGACAGGTGCCAGCTTAGGGTTAGTCAGGGGTGGCTGTTCTATTTCCCATCCGTAGATAAGGGTCCCCCCTTCCCCTCCGTCTGGTGCGACACGACCGCTGCTGGGATAGCGGTCGTGACACAACCATTCCAATTTTATTAAGGTGTATCCATATAAATGGCCCACCCTGTATATTAATTTCCCTGTTATGTATGCAGTACAGGTGTACCTCACACCAAAAATGGGAATATGTCACCCACCAAACTAACAGACAGATTAACTATAGTAATTTCCCTGTCACGTGTGCAGTGCAGGTGTACCTTACACTAAAAATGGGAATATGTCACCCACTAAACTAACAGACAGATTAACTATATTAATTTCCGTGTCACATATGCAGTGCACGTGTTTCTCACACCAAAAATGGGCATATGTCCCCCATCGAACTAACAGACGGATTAACTATTATATTTTTGTGTCAGGGGTACAAAAATGGTGTATTGCACCCACAAAAAATCGCTATAGGTCACCCACAGAATTAACAGCCAGATTAATTATTATATTTCTGTGTCAGGCGTGCAAAGCTTGTGTATTGCACCCAAAAAAAATCATTTTAGGTCACCCACATAACAAATAGCCAGATTCCTAACACTCTTTCTCGCTTCCGCTGCCTGCTTCCTGTCCCTTCACTACTCAGAGCTGATGGGCGGTGCTACACGTGATCCAGCTTGTATAGAGGCTGGGTCACATGATGCATCGGTCAATCACAGCCATGCCATTACTAGGCATGGCTGTGATGGCTTCTAAGTGCCCACAGATTAAAAGCTTGTTGATTGGCTGCCCTGTAGCCTTTCAAAAGCTTTATTAAATGCCCGAACTCGAACTTCTCTGGCATAGTTCAGATACGAGTACCCAAACTCGCAAAGTTCAGTATGGACCCGAAGTTTACAGTTCGAGTTCGCTCAACACTAGTAAGGAACAAAAAAAAAAAACTATGTTGATGAATAGAAATGTAAAAGAAGCAATAAATTACTTGAATATATCTTTTAAAGGGGTTTTCTGAGATTTTTTACTGATTCTGATCAGTGGGGGTTCAACACCCAGGAACCCCGCTGATCAGCTGTTTGAGAAAGCACTGGCCCTCCTGAGAGCACTGCAGCCTTCTCGCAGGTCACCAAGCACAGAGCCGTACATTGCATAGTGGCTGTGTTTGGTATTTCAACTCAGCCACATTCACTTGAATGGGGCTGAGTTGCTCCTAGGCTATGTCATCCATGAATGTGTTGTCACTTGGCCTAGGAACAACAGAGAGAAGGACACGGCTCTTACAGGAGCTACCTTCTCAAAACAGCTGATCAGTAGGGGTCCCGTTAAAAAAAATCCCGGGTAGCAATGAAGCACTGAAAAACTATAAGGAAAAAAATAGAATATGTAAAAGAAAACAATGTCATAGCCAGACCCTTATTTCTGATATTTAATGACTCTATGTTGACAATGAGCATACCACAGGGTTGGCATGTAGCAAATGTGGTGGCAATATTCAAAAAGGGGTCAAAAACAGAGCCCAGAAACTATAGGCCAGTAAGTTTAACATCTGTCAGGGGTAAACTGTTTGAAGGTTTTTAAGAGATGCTAACTTGGAGTACCTCAATGAAAATAAGTGACTAATGCCGTATAAGCATGACTTTATGAGCGATCGGTCATGTCAAACTAATTTAATAATTTTCTAGAGAGGTAAGTTCTAGACTTGATTGGCGTGAGTCAATGGATGCCATATATCTTGACTTCTCCTAAGAATTTGATACTGTGCCACATAAACGGTTATGAGATTGCTTGCACTGGGAGAAAATGTCTGTATGTGGGTAAGTAACTGGCTCGGTGATAGAAAACAGAGGGTGGTTATTAATGGTACACACTCAGATTGGGTCACTGTCACTAGTGGAGAACCTCAGGGGTCAGTTTTGGGCCCTATCTTCCATATATTTATTAATGATGTTGTAGAAGGCTTGCACAATAAAATGACACTTAGCTGTGTAAAGTAATTAACACGGAAGAAGACAGTATACTGCTACAGATGAATCTGGATAGATTGGAGGCTTGGGCAGAGGAATGGCAGATGAGGTTTAACACTGACAAACGTAAGGTTATGCACATGGGAAGGAATAATGCAAGTCACCCATACATACTAAATGGTAAAACACTGGGTAACACTGACATGGAAAATGACTTAGGAATGTTGGTGAACCACAAACTAAGCTGTAGAAACCAGTGTCAGGCAGCTGCTGCCAAGGCCAATAAGATAATGGGTTGCATCAAAAGGGGCATAGATGCCTGTGATTAGAACATAGTCCTACCACTTTACAAATCAGTAGTCAGACCACACATGGAGTACTGTGTACAGTTCTGGGCTCCTGTGAACAATGCAGACATAGCAAAGCTGGAGAGGGTTCAGAGGAGGGTAACTAAAGTAATAACTGGAATGGATAGACTACAGTACCCTGAAATATTATCAAAATTAGGGTTATTCACTTTAGAAAAAAGAGGATTAAGGGGAGATCTAATAACTATGTATAAATATCTCAGGGGTCAGTAGAGAGATCTCTCCCAGCATCTATTTATCCCAAGGACTGTAACTGTGACGAGAGGACATCCTCTGCTTCTGGAGGAAAGAAGGTTTGTACACAAACATAGAAGAGGATTCTTTATGGTAAGAGCAGTGAGACTATGGAACTCTCTGCCTGGGGAGGTGGCGATAGTCAGTTCACTAAAAAAGTTCAAGAGGGGCCTGGATTTATTTCTGGAGTGTAATAATATTACGTTATAGTTACTAGAGATGGGTCGTTGATCCAGGGAGATATTCTGATTGCCTGATTGGAGTTGGGAAGGAATTTATTCCCCTAAAATGAGGAAAATTGTTTTCTACCTCACAGGTGGATCAACTTGCAGGATAACAGGCTGAACTGGAAGGACAGATGTCTTTTTTCAGCCTTACAAACTATGTTACTATGTTCCATAACACAGTGTCATCATGATCTCAATGAGGGTTTTCTTGCACGGCAAGTGGTATTGTCACACCCAAACGGACAAAGTTGTCCTCCACCAGTGTACAAAATATCATTTTTGTCAAAATGAATGAGGCATTAACAATAGTGTACAGTATAAATATGGTTAAGCATTGTGCCCATGTTAAGGCACAAAGACTTAGGCCTCTTGCACACGAACGTTGGGTCCGCAATCACGGCGATGCAGAACGGAATGACAGATCGGAACTCGACGGAAGCACTAGAACTTGTTCTAGTTTTTTGCAGTGCGGACGGATCACGGACATATTCAAGTTGAATGGGTCTCAATCCGTCACGGCCGCCGCAAATTGCGGTCCCCAATGCACGGAACGGATGCACAACGTTCGTGTGCAAGAGGCCTTAGGGGGGGATTTATCAAACTGATGTAAAGTAGAACTGGGCTTAGTTGCCCATAACATCCAATCAGATTCCACCTTCAATTTTACACAGTTCTTTTGGAAAATGAAAGGTGGAATCTGATTGGTTGCTATGGGCAACTAAACCAGTTCTACTTTACACCAGTTTGATAATCTCCCCCTTAGTCCTTAAAAGTCTTTTTTTGATAACACAGTATGTGTTTAAACACCATTTGCTCACTATAAGTGAGAATTTTTCTAAACTTTTCTAATATTAAACAAATTTGAAACAAATACGACAGTGCAGTGTATTTTTAAACTAGCTGTTTGTTAACACCGTCAACCATGCATTTACGCATATCTATATATGTCAGTGTGTGTCACTCTGGCAATATTTGCTATTGCTGTCATTGTGTTAAAGAGCATAAAAGGTGGGTGGGAGAGAAAGAGCAAAAATGAAAAAAAAGAAAAAAGTAGACAGTTCTAGGAGACCTCAGAGTGTCATATTATTATTACGATTATTTATTATTAAAACACCATTCATTCCATAGCGCTGTACATATGATAAGGGGTGTACTTACATAATACAGACAACTGCACTAAGCATGAACAAGACGAGTTACAGACTGGAGAGAGAAGGAGAGAGGGCCCTGTACGTGAGGGCTTACAATCTACAAGGTATGGAGGAAGGACACAGTAGGTAAGGGTAAAGCTGGTCATGACCATATAGCAGCAGGGTCACTGGTTTTGAGCTTGTCTGAAGAGTTTTTAGGTTTCTTTTGAAGGATTCCACCGTAGGTGACAGTCTGATAGGTTGGGGCGAGAGAGTTCCAGAGTATGGGGGCTGCACAGGAGAAATCTTGGAGGCGGCTGTGGGAAGGGGTGGTCGGAGGAGAGAAGGAGGTCTTGTGAGGATAGGAGATTATGTGTGGGGAAATTAGCTCAAAGATGTATGGAGGGGACAGGTTGTGGTTGGCTTTATATGCATTTGTTAGAATTTTGAACTGAATTCGCTGGGCAATGGGGAGCCAGTGAAGAGACTGGCAGAGGGGAGGAGCAGAGGAGTAACAGGGTGAAGGGTGGATTAATGCGTATGTAAGTAGATTACAGAGTGGGCACTCAGTATCAGGACAGGATGCAAGGAAACGCAAATGGTAAAGTAAAAGTTATTTTAATAAAATGACAGAAAATCTACAACATACTGAAATATAAACATGAACATAAACCCCACGCTAAAACTTTACAAGTAGATGGCATAAAAATGCGGATGTAACATTCATGGAGTAACAGAATAAAAATACTGACATAAACGGCAATGGAGTCTCCTCAGTGGATGTAAATTGCTGTAATGGTGTTTGCTGAGGTCCAATAACCCCTAAGTTCTCACTTGGAGAATATACTAGAGTCCCACAGTATAAAAAAGAGGTGAATAGAGTATTAGTGGTACTAATGTGCAGAAAAAACGCTACCGCTCCAGCGGTAAATGTTGCAGATGGCGGCTGGGTCTTCACAAGTAGCTATAAATGGCATCCACTTTCCTGTAATGCTTCAGACCACTGAGGAAGGAGGAGGACCTCCGAAACGCGTATGGTTGGGCAGCATTGGGCGAACTATCCTATGTGGATCTTCTGTTGATTTCTACATATTTTGTGCGGATACATCATTATCCAGTCAAGGATTCAAAGGCTCCACAAAATTCCCTATAAAAGGTGGACTTTAGGACCTGGTCTCCACTCAGAGAACACTTCACCTGGTCGTATGACACGTCATGTGGGACGCTGCATGCAACTGTGTCTGAAGCATTACAGGAAAGTGGATGCCATTTATAGCTACATGTGGAGACCCAGCCGCCATCTGCAACATTTACCACTGGAGCGGTAAAGTTTTTTCTGCACATTAGTACCACTAATACTCTATTCACCTTTTTTTATACTGTGGGACTCTAGTATATTCTCCAAGTGAGAACTTGGGGGTTATTGGACCTCAGCAAACACCATTACAGCAATTTACATCCACTGAGGAGACTCCATTGCCTTTTATGTCAGTATTTTTATTCTGTTACTCCATGAATGTTACATCCGCATTTTTACGCCATCTACTTGTAAAGTTTTAGCGTGGTGTTTATGTTCATGTTTATATTTCAGTATGTTGTAGATTTTCTGTCATTTTATTAAAATAACTTTTACTTTACTATTTGCGTTTCCTTGCATCCTGTCCTGATACTGAGTGCCCACTCTGTAATCTACTTACATACGCATTTCTCCGTTTTTTGGCCTTTTGCGAGGTGGCCATTCAGAGTGAGAGCACCTTTTCCATGAGATCCTGATTAATTGAGCCACCTGACACATTACTCCATTTTTTGAAAGGTGGATTAGTTGGGCAGCAGAGTTGAGGCTAGATTGGAGGGATGGGAGAGTGCTAGATGGAAGGCCACAGAGGAGAATGTTGCAGTAGTCTAGGCAGGAGATGATGAGGGCATGTACAAGCATTTTCTCAAACTCAAAGTTGAGGAAAGAGTGGATGCCGGAGATGTTTTTGAGTTGGAGGCGGCAGGTGGTGGAAAGGGCTTGGATGTGCGGTCGGAAGGAGAGGGCAGAATCCAAGATCATTCCTAGGCAGCGGACTTAGTTGACTGGGGAGAGTGTGCAGCCATTGATCGTGATAGATAGGTCTGTTGAGGGGGTTGAGCAAGTTGGGGGAAAGATGATAAATTCAGTTTTATCCATGTTCAGGCCAATTGGAGCACTTGATATGGGTAGAATCGATTCGGACACAAATCGAAATGTTTGAAAAAATTGTCAATCATACACAAAATTAATTTCAAGAAATTCCCTCTTTTCTATAGTAGTTGTGCTGAGAAGGGAGGTTGTGTCGGTCATAGCTGTGAAACCTTGCTGTTGGATTCTCCTGCCTCCCCTCTTCATACCCCCCCCCCTTTTCTCTCTCTGTACGCTCATCTACTTCTAGTCTTTTTCTTTCTTCTCCTTTGCTTTATACTTCTCTGTCTACCTTCAGCATAATTATTATGTTCCTGACAGGCCCTACACACTGGTTGATAAACCAGTCGATTCTTTACTTAGGTTGACTGGCAATGTTTTTCGCGTCCCATCTACCACCTGTTATTATGATATTGTAACTGTTATCCTACAGTGTTGCAGGCTTTACATCATGTTCTGTATCACGTGTGTCTTGATGCAAGCCTATTTTTTGTTGTCCATTCTTTATAAAAATGGATATAGCTGAGCACTTGTTCCCGGCTATCTGTGGCAGTATAGAGTTGAAGGGAGCATGTGTGCCTGCTATTTCATTCAAATGGGGGAACATGGGCCCCATTGGCATGTCCAGTGGGTGCCTCAGTGGTTGAACCCCTGCTGATTCTCTATTCTGTGCATAGGGGGAAAGTTGTTATAATGGGACAACCATTTAGGCATTCAGTTCTATATACATTGCTCATTGAGCAAACTGATTTTGCTTTCTCATTTGGATGTCCACTTATCTCCAACAAATGGGTCTTTGACCTTTGATAATGTCATCCTTAATGCAGCCTTTTTACCAGCGACATGCTAAAGAGCAAATCTTTTTCCTGAAAATGTAGTGTTTGTCCAAAGGCATGTAACTCTACTCTGAAGTGTCACTTACCCTCTGCTGGCCCTGACAAAGCGACTCACCTGTATTTATATAAAACCCCAAAAACATAAAGCATTGCAAGCTATTTATTGAAAACTTTTTAGGGTCAGTTTACACAGTTGTTTATGCCGACAGAATTTTGTCGTGGGGTCCATGACAAAATTCCAGCAGGGGCTGCCCAGTGTCTGCCTCACATTGTTTTCAATGCAGGGGCAGCGCTGCCGTTCATGCAGCCAGACGTTTAAAGTTGCGACTGCACCAAGAAGAGACATACACCTTCTCAGAGTGGTGTCTGGAGTCAAAGAACACCACAGGAAGCCGCGGATCTCCAGATCTCAAAACCGAAATTATCAACTCAACTGTGAAACAGGCCTAACCTGGGAAAGAGGCTCGCTGCCTGTAAAAGACATTTAAAACAATGAAAAACCAAAACACTTTATTTGGATAGTTGTCAAAATAATGGCTTTACCCTTGGTGATAGTACATAAACAGGCAGATGGGACCTATAGCCAAGAGGATATTGGAGCTAGAGGAATAATGCTACCAATCTTATAACCAGGTATAGGGGTCTGTAAAAAAAGGGTTTGCCCTATGCATATTGTTAGACCAGACCAGAGTGATGTAGAGGTCTGGAAGAAACAGACCGAATCCCCAGGTCAAAAAAAGTGCTTCAACCCTGCAGTGTGTTGTGGGAGAGTTTGCTCTTCAAGGTCAGGGTGAATATGCACCGTACCAATGGAAAATATATCACTAATCAGGGACTATTAAAGCAACAATCCATTGTTCATTCATACATGAATGAGACAATATGCAACAGTATACTTTGTTGCAGCAAAGTGGGGGATTGATACTCTGTTATCTACATCCACCTTACAGCAGTCAGGGCTCACAATGGATTGATGCTTTGGAAAGAAGGCAAGATGGTGGAGGCAGTGTGATAATATTTTGCTAGGTAGCCCATACTATAGACCAGGCATGCTCAACCTACGGCCCTCCAGCTGTTGCCAAACTACAACTACCATCATTCCCTGACAGCCTACAGCTATTATCCTACAGAAGGGCATCATGGGAGTTGTAGTTTTACAACAGCTGGAGGGCCGCAGGTTGAGCATCCCTGCTATAGACCAAGTACACGCTTTTCCCTAATGGTAGTGGCCTCTTTAAGCAGGATAATGCACCCTGCCACAGTGCAAAAACTGTTCGCAGAACATGACAAAGAGTGCAAGGTGTTGACTTGGCTTCTAAATACTCCAAATCTCAATCAATCAAGCATCTGTGGGATGTGCTAGAAAACAGTTTGATCCATGGAGGCCCCAACTCACAATTTACATAATTTAAAAGAGGTGTCCCAAGAAAAACACTAATTCCTAATCCAGAGGACAGGGGACAAGTGTCTGATCACTGGGGATTTGACTGCAGTAACTCTATGAAACAGAGATAGCCAAGTACAGCATTATGCTATCTTTGGCAGTCCTATAGAATTGAATGAAGTGGCAGCAGACATGTATGATTGCTGCTCCATTCAAACATGATATACAGGACCCTCAATCTCATAATCAGAGGTGGATTCAGTGGTTGACCCCTGCAGACTAGACATTTCTCCCCTACCCTACTTCTCCCCTACCCTATGGATTGAGAGTAAGTGTTTTTCGGACAACTCATTTATATGATCTGCTGATAATGTCTTGATGTCAGATACCACCTTCAGAGACCTTGTGGAGTTTTGGCCTCAAAGTGTCTGATTTGGTGGTATGAGAGGGACCTACACAATATTTTTTTATGTTATATATGATGATGTCTACACAAATTTACCACTAGAAGATTACTCTCAACATATACACCTGAACAATGAAATTGCAACACCAAGAAGGCTAAGCCATAAGGTTATGCAAATCAAAGAAGTAGCAATTGTTCAGCCTCAAGTCTGAAGTATGTGGGATTGACATGCAAGCCAGATTGAAAATAAAGTCAAAACTTAGATCAAGTCATGTGGGATGATTGTGCAATGCTTTCGCAAACTAATAGGCAAAAAATCCTTGAACTGAGAGACCTTGGTTTATCAATCCATGAAATTACCATTTGCTTAGGCTGAGAAGTCAGCACTGTTTAACGTTGTGTGTATCGGTAGTTTAAAGAACGACAAACTGGAATGATAGCAAGAGGTTCACAGAAGCAACCCTCTGCATGAACTGATCGTCTCATTAGACGAATAGTGCGTAATGATCCTTTCTGTATTGTATTTGAAATTGGATGTCATATCCCAAGACTAGGGTAGCAAACAGTGTCTACACAAACCATCAGAAGGTGTTTCTATCTTCTTCATCGAGGAGTTTTGTTTTGTCTTGGATGCAATGATAGGTGGAGATTGGTCTGGAGACCACGTGAGTAACACTACAAAGAGGCCTTCACAATGCTCGAAGGACACTGGTTCTACTCCTGGGATTATGGTGTGGAGTGCCATAATGGATAGTAGTCAGTAGTCTTCATTTCAATTATACTAACAGCCCATCCTTAAAGGGGTTGTCCGGGTTCAGAGATGAACCTGGACATACCCATAATTTCACCCAGGTAGCCCCCCTAACTTGAGCATCGGAGCAGTTCATGGTTCAAGGTTTATTTTTATTTACAATAATACACTGCTGGGGGGAGGCTTCTGCCCAGCAGTGTGTTCAGTGACATTACCGGCTCTGATGAGCCAGCTTTAGCACTGCCCTAGCCATTTTACAGGGTAGGGCAGCGCTAAAGCCCGCCCATCAGTGCCGGTGACATCACTTGGCTCACTGCTGGGCAGAAGCCTCCACCTGGCAGCCCTAAGGAGAGCCCAGTTCATCACCGGAACTCTACAAAATGCCTTTGCCCTGCGCGATGCATCGGATGCACAAGTCAGGGGGGCTATATGGGTGAAATTGGGGATATGCCCGAGTTCAGCTCTGAACTTGGACAACCCCTTTAAATTGATTTGGGACAAGGCCAAGCTACATGCTACTTGTACTACTGTGAGCAACTTGCATGGCCTATACATGCTACCATGGCATGCAGTGTCTCCGGACTTGTTGACCATCATCTGGGACGTCATTGGTCAGCAATTGCAAAGGGCACTGCCAGCAGTAGATCTTGATGATTTGTGTGCCCAAGTGCATTTAGCATGGCACATTCCTCAGACAATTATCAACAACCTCACTGATAGCATGACAAGGTGTGTAACTGTTTGCATTTCTGCCTGTGATGCTCATACTCGATAGTGAATAAATCGAAAAGTTTTTCCTTTTTTGCTTCCATTTGTTTATCTTCTGCATATCATTAATATGTGTGGTAATCCTGTGATTTTCATAAATTCACAACTTTTTCTTCTAGGTATTGCAATTTCAAAGTCCCATCTCTGTTAAGATTTCTTGTTTATATTTGCTCTTCAAACAGGTTTTTCTAATCTTAATATACAAAATAGTTACTGGAAGGCTCTGACCCATGCAGAGATTGAGCTGCTTGTAAACCTATGAAAATGTCAGATAATTGCTTCCAAATCCACTGAGCTGTTTCAAATAAAGTCTGTGATGTAAGGGATAAGAGCAGAGAATAGAACACAGTAAAACTCTGGATTTATAGCGTAAGTACCCAATTAACCTATTCTTTACAGAATCTTCTTACAATGATCATCAGTGACCACAAAGTCTTCATAAAAAAGACTGTGGTATAGATAGACCATTGTATAGATAGATATGGCATATTGGGAGTAACCTCAGCTATATCTGGTTTTCACTCTTTCAGAAATGTTACATTGTCTAAATCAGTAGGACATCTGTGACATGTTACAAACATCATTATGCATTTGTATGACCATGGTTCTAGTAGAACTATTGAAAATAGCTTGCAATCATTGTAGGACAGTACACTGATCAAGTGCTGCAAAATCTAACCAATCTTTTGATCTGTAGAAGTGTAATCAACTTTTACAAGATGAACACTTTGTAGTCTGTACATCACCAGAGTTGGACAAAAGTCCTCGAATTTATAAGAGGTCATAATAAAACACCTTTGTGAAAAAAACACTTTTAACTCTCTATTGTAATATTTGTCACTTAAGCTTATATTACACCTACAGATTTTGCAGGCGATTGTGAGGAGGGAGGCGTTCTTTCCGGACAATCGCCTGCTCACTAGCGAGGTGCTGCTATGACATGCAGCGATCTCCTCCCCAGAATAGGGAGGAGTGATCGTTTATGCCATCGCTCGTCCCCATACTGAATCACTGTTTGCCTGCAGCAGATTGCGATTACACAACAGGATCAAGAATTTTTAAAGTTGCTAAAAGATTCACATCGACAATCGGATACTATAAGGCTCCTTTCACATCTCGCGTGGGTGCAATGGAATCCAGACCCATTCATTTAAATGGGTCTGTGTACATGAGCGGTGGTTTTCACACATCACTTTTGCGTTGCGTGAAAATCGTAGCATGTTCTATATTCGCCAATTTTCACGCAACGCTGGCCCCATAGAAATGAATGGGGCTGCGTGAAAATCGCATCTGCAAGCAAGTGCGGATATGATGCGTTTTTGCACGGATGGTTGCTATGAGATGTTGTTTGTAAAAATTCGGTTTTTTATAACACGCGTGCAAAACGCATTAAATCGCATTGCACCTGTGCAATAAAAACTGAGCAACTGAAGGCGACTGAATGACTTTGTTTGCGAAATCGCGCAGTTTTCACTGAACTAATCCGCAACGAATCGGGACAAAATCCGGACACGCTCATCTGCAAGGGGCCTAAGGCTTCTGCCACTCAGCAATCATTCTTGATTGAGCGGAGCACAACTTTAGAACAATATTATGCTGAGCCTCTGCATATACTAGGTGCTCTTTTATGGCATGCCTGTCTTGGAACTGCAACTTTCCTTTGTTCTCCAGTAGCTCTGAAGGCTTGTAGACTTACAGGCATCTTTATGTTCTGCTCTGGCTGCTCCATTATCCGGCTGGCTCTGCTGCCGATAATTTGCACTCGTGAAACAAGGTCATGATTTCTCCTCTCATGGCTCCAATTCTTCACACTGGCTCTTCTCGTACCTGTCCTTTGGGTCTGACTGAGCTACATTCTGGATTTACATGGCCCAATTATTGGTAACGAACATTCATATGAACATTCATTCTCAATAATCGGACAGTGTAAAGGGTTGCAAATCACCCAATGAACATGTAGAACAAAGATCAGTGGAGGAGGCCACTACTTGTAAATGCAGCTCTCTCCTCTATTAATGAGCAGGAAACTATCAGAAAGGCACTGTCCCTTCCCAATAGTTGCCTACTCAGTTGGGCCATCTAACTCCAGCATATATTTCTGCACACATACACATATTGGAACAATATTCCCTGACCCCTTCAAGTCTGGGCTGAATCAAATTTCCTGGCTATCCTGGCTAAGGATCTGGTTTTCTCTGCTTGCATTAGCTTCTACGGCGGCATCTCTGAGTGTTACAGAACCTGTGAATTTTTTCCGTCTTATGAACTATATGACTGTGATAACCATCAAGATATACTGTAGGGTGGCGTAAATGTAGAAGCCTGGAAAAAATTAAGAAACCAGCAGATACATTTGCTTATGGGAAGACGAGAGATCCTCAAGAGAGCACATAGGGAGCGTTGTGGAGGCAAATGAGTGCAACACAACAGGTAGACTGCAGAGAATAGACTACCTCTACAGAAAGCCATTGCTCTGCTATTGCCTAGGAATAGTTTACCCAAAGACTAATATTAAAGGGTTATCCAACTCCTTTAACCCCCCCCCCCCCCCAATGGTCAGGCCCTTCTTATACATTATACTTAGCTGCTCCCTGGCACCCGTGTCTCTCCAGATCCCTGCACAGCTGCCCCTGAATATTCCCACTGCAATAGGGACGAGCCTCCCCTTTTCACTGCCCTATTGAAACAGCGCCCTGTCAGCCCGGTAGACTGCCACCAGTTCCTCATTAGATATAAGCCCGGTCTGCTAGCGGGATTATTTTGGGTCGGGAACCAACCCTAGGTAGCATATAACTAGGCCAAAACACGGACGTGGGGATTCGTGGATCGAGATACCAGAACAGCGCAAGATTAAATTGTATATTTAATTGCCCTAATGGTGCACTAGACATAACACCATATACACACACAGATGGTTGGATGTGCAAATGTAGAAGCTATGGTACAAACAGTGTTAAACAGATCAAAGGTCAGTTACCAGGTGTATGAGTAGTCCTTTCGGTTATGATAATGAACTCTTGGTTGCTAGAGTCCTTAGCTGTAGTCACAAGGGGGCAGTGATGTCAGCAGTTCCAGGTCTCCCAAACACATTACTCGATGTGGCCACCTTCAGAGAAAGATGCTGGCCTCTGGCCTACATGGGCCTTTTCACCCATAGTCGGCCACTCCCCTCCCTCCCCCTGGGAGGACCTAATTTCCCCTTTGTCTGGTGAGGCAACTCAGACTCCAAAAACCCATTATGTATCATAGCTTCTCACCAGAAGATTGCAGGGAGATGGTTCTGGCAGCACCGTATCCAGCTGGGTTCAGGCTACAAGTGGAGACCAAACATGGTGCTGTTATTAGGTTCCTACTGGGAGATCTCTGTATCCCCCCTTCCTGGCACCCGACCCCAAGCAGCAACCAGGGGCATGTCCGTCCCAGAGTTGCAGATATGTAACTAGTTTATGCCTGTGGACGGGCAATTCATAATTCGTTATGAACCCCTGGTTCCATGATGTCTGATTGACTCTTTTGTTCTGATGACCAGCTTAGCCCCCCCAGCATTCATCCTGCCAGAGAGGTTGAGTTGCCAGGGTGGCTGAGTAGGGTGTGAACTGTAAACATGTGGTCACCCTTTGAAGCAGGGCCTCCTGTGAAGTTTGACTTCCTCTGCCCACTGCTGGAGCAAATGGCAGGAATGAAATCATAACTCCACATTCCTCGCATTACCTATTGAGGTAAGAAATTTTATGGCATGACTACTCTAACTGTAAAGAATCTTTCCTGCATTGATGTCTAATATCTCCTTTGTTCTACGTGTAAAGAATGTCCACATGGTCCTTGTAAAGTCAATGGGGTACAGTTATCAAAACTAGTGTAAAGAAAAACTGGCACAACAAAAAAAACATGTGAGACTTGTCTTCAACGTGCTGTCACACAACAGTTTTAGAACTGTGCTTTGGCTGTAAAAGCACAACCGAGTGACTTAAAAGTCATAGGTGAGTTTCACATGACTTAAATAAAAGTCAACGGAGTAAAAGCCATTTGCGACTTGTGACCTGTGAAACAAAACCCATCAGTTCTAGATTTTTTGCGACTGTTACATTGCAGTCACAGCATCACTAGAACATCATTAACAATCATTAGATCCAAGTCCCTCTGCATGAAAGTCACGTGATACATATCACTGTGTAGCCCCAGCCTAAGAGACACCTTCCATCCCATTAAATAATCTACCCCCCCCCCATCCTTGAACACTTTTTAAACTCTCCCTTATCCTTTTTAGCAGAGGTCTCTAACCACCTGGCCGCAGACCAGTGCCAGGCCGTGGATCATCTTATAGTGGTCCACTGGGAGAGCCGGAGTTGAACGTAAGGGGATGATAACTATTGGCTCCTGTGCCCACCATTTATCCTCATGGGATGAAGACCGCTAGGCCTGAGGCTAATGAGGCAGTGCTAAGTTACTGGGGGATGCTATATATTTAATCCCTTCAGGACCCTGCCATTTTTCACCTTAAGGACCAGGCCATGTTTAGCTAATCTGACATGTGTCACTTTATGTGTTGATAACTTTAAAACAGTTTTACTTATCCAGGCAATTCTGAGATTGTTTACTTGTCACATATTGTACTTCATGACAGTGGTAAACTTGAGTCAAAATATTTCATTTTTATTTATAAGAAAATACCAAATTTACCAAAAATGTAAATATTTCCAAATTTCAATTTCTCTCCCTTTCCAAAAGGGTAACAGGACAAAATGCACCCCACATTTTGCTCCCCATTTCCCCCGAATATGGCAACACCCCATATGTGCTCAAAAAATTATGTCTGGGCACACAACAGGCTTCAGAGTGAAAGGAGCACCATATGGCTTTAGGAGAGCAGATTTAGCTGGAATGGTAATTGGGAGCTATGTCGCATATGAAGACACCCTGAGGTAGCCCTACAGTGAAAACTCATAAAAAGGGACCCCATTTTGCAAAGTACACCCCTAAAGGAATCTTTCAAGGTGTGTAGTGAGCAGAATTAGGAAACATTCGGCAGTGAAAATGAAACATTGAATTTTTTTCACAAAAATTTGCCTTACACCCACATTTTTCACTTTCCAAAAGGGTAACAGGACAAAATGCACTCCACATTTTGTTCCCCATTTCCCCCCGAATACGGCAACAGCCCATATGTGCTCGAAAAAATGATGTATGGGCACACAGCAAGCTTTAGAGTGGAAGGAGCATCATATGGCTTAAGGACAGTGGATTTAACTGGAATGGTACATGGGAGCTATGTCGCATATTTAGACACCCTGAGGCGGCCCTACAGTGGAAACCCCCAAAGAGTGACCCCATTTTGGAAATTAAACTCCTCATGGAATCTTTCAAGGTGTGTAGTGAGCACTTTGACCTCAAAGGTGTTTTCTAGAATTAGGAAACACTTGGCAGTGAAAATGAAAAATTTAATTTTTTTTCTCAAAAAAGTTGATTTACACCCACATTTTTCACTTTCCCAAAGGGTAACAGGACAAAATGCAACTCGCATTTCATTCCCCATTTCTCCCCGAATACGGCAACTTCTCATATGTGCTCATAAAATGATGTATGGGCGCACAACAGGCTTCAGAGTGAAAGGAGCACCATATGGCTTTAGGAGAGCAGATTTAGCTGGAATGGTAATTGGGAGCTATGTCGCATATGAAGACACCCTGAGGTAGCCCTACAGTGAAAACTCATAAAAAGGGACCCCATTGTGCAAAGTACACCCCTAAAGGAATCTTTCAAGGTGTGTAGTGAGCAGAATTAGGAAACATTCGGCAGTGAAAATGAAACATTGAATTTTTTTCACAAAAATTTGCCTTACACCCACATTTTTCACTTTCCAAAAGGGTAACAGGACAAAATGCACTCCACATTTTGTTCCCCATTTCCCCCCGAATACGGCAACAGCCCATATGTGCTCGAAAAAATTATGTATGGGCACACAGCAAGCTTTAGAGTGGATGGAGCACCATATGGCTTAAGGACAGTGGATTTAGCTGGAATGGTACATGGGAGCTATGTCGTATATTTAGACACCCTGAGGCGGCCCTACAGTGAAAACCCCCAAAGAGTGACCCCATTTTGGAAATTAAACACCTCAAGGAATCTTTCAAGGTGTGTAGTGAGCACTTTGACCTCAAAGGTGTTTTCTAGAATTAGGAAACACTTGGCAGTGAAAATGAAAAATTGCATTTTTTTTCTCAAAAAAGTTGATTTACACCCACATTTTTCACTTTTCCAAAGGGTAACAGGACAAAATGCAACTCGCATTTCATTCCCCATTTCTCCCAGAATACGGCAACTTCCCATATGTGCTCATAAAATTATGTATGGGCGCACAGCAGGCTTCAGAGTGGAAGGAGCACCATATGGCTTAACCCTTTCCAAACCAGTGTCGTAATAGTATGGCGCTAGCCGGGTCTTTAAAGATGGCACCCGCTCCTGAGCGCTGGGGCACCATAGCCATGGGTGGTCGCCTGCTTCTTATAGCAGACACCAGCGGCTCATGTCCGCAACCAGCAGTAATGCCAATCGCGGACATTTAACCCCTTCGATGCCATGGTCAATCCTGACCATGGCATTTGACGGCGCTGAAAACCGAAAGCGCACGTTTTCGGTGGTGCTCCAGCTCCCCCGTGTGGCATTCAGAGGAGTCGGAGCTTGTGCACAGCAGCCCCTGTCTTTGTGAATGACAGGAGGCTGCTTGCCTGTAATAGGGCTCCATAGGAAAGTAGTAAAATCATCATAGACGCCAATGCAAGTGCATTGGAGTCTATGATAATAGCAATCAGCTGATTGATTGCTATAGTTCCCTATAGGAGCTATAAAAAAGTGTGGAAAAAGTGTGACGTCATCGCGCCGCCTGAGCAGTACAGAGCGGGACACAGGCCGGAAGAGGTCGGCATCGCATAGCTGCCATGTAGGTAAGTATAAGTGTTTTTATTTTATTATTTGGGACAATTTTACTGGCACATGGAGGAGGGGGAGGGGGGGGGGCAAAGAGGAGACTGGCACATGATGGGGGGGAGTGGAACTTATTACTGGTACATGGTGGAGCAGAGATGGGACTGGCACATGATGGGGGTGAGTGGAACTTATTAATGGCACATGATGGAGCAGAGAGGATACTGGCACATGATGGGGGGGGAGTGGCACTTATTACTTGCACATGGGGGGAGAGGAGACTGCCACATGATGGGGAGAGTGGCACTTATTACTGGCACATGATGGGGGAGAGGAGACTGGCACATGATGGGGGGGAGAGTGGCCCCTATTACTGGAACATGGGGGGGGAGACTGGCACATGATGGGGGGAGAGTGGCACTTATTACTGGCACATGAGGGGGGGGACTGGCACATGATGGGGGGAGAGAGGAGAGTGGCACTTATTACTGGCACATGAGTGGGGGGGAGACTGTCACATAATGGGAGAGAGACAAGAGAGGCACTTGTTACTGGCACATGAGTGGGGGGAGGGGAGACTGGCACATGATGGGGGGAGAGAGGAGAGAGGCACTTGTTACTGGCGTATGAGTGGGGGGGGGAGACTGGCACTTTTTACTGGCACATGAGGGGGGAAGGGGGAGAGGCACTTTTCAATAGAACAAGATTGGGGGGCGTCTATGGGGGCACCTCTTACTGGCACATTATTGGGGGACACTATGGGGACATCTACTGAGGCCACAAAGAAGGGGAGTTTTATATGGGGGCTCTGTGTGGTACTAGTATTATCAAGGGTAGTATCTGGTTCTGCAGTATAATATTGGGGACCACAGCGGCACAGTATTTGGGGTAGTAGGATGAATTGTCCAGAAGATGGGAGGATGATGGAAAAGTAGTAAACTGAGTTTTTTTTTGTTGTCAAACTGCAGAGACGAAAACTGGTGGTCTGGTCTGCAGGTCTGAAAGGAGAAGATGAGGACAGAGAACATCTACATCAAAGGAGAGGTCACTGGATGTAGATGGTAAGTGGGGCTGTATTTCTGTAGTGATCGATCACCGGAAGTGCCCCTCCCGAGACCAAGCTCTGGATCCGCCACTGATGATGTGGGGGTAGAGGAGTAGAAGAAAGTGGCATCCTCTTCTCCCTCACTGGCAGACTCAGTATCAGAGGCAAGCATGGCTTATGCCTCTTCAGCTGAGTATACTCGTTGGGATGGACGGGCCATTTTTATTTTATTGGGGTGTGATGTGAAATGTTTAAACCTTTATTTAGTGTGAGGGGTGTGTATGTATGTGTTGTCACACGTGAAGGGGCTTGTAATAAATTTGAAATATAAAGAAAAGGAGTAGAGAAAAAAGTTTTAAAAAAATTGCAGGATGCAAACAAAGATGTTGCGAGCGTGCAAAAATCAACACTAACACTACCTAACTAAAATTTAATTCTATATATATATGTACACCTTGGGAGGCTTTTTTGTTTATGATTGAATTTTACTCATATTTGCCCAAAAATAATTTTTTCAATTGGCCTTTATTAAAAATATTGAGCCGGTCTGTTACAAAGAGTTAACTGTTTGTCTAGCTATCTGACTTCTACTTTCACTTTGTACCGTTCATCTAATAAACCTTATCTCTAAATTACAATGAGGTCATAAAAAATGGAAGCCACATTCTTATCAGTAAGATAAGAACTTAGCTATAATGAGTGTTTATAAAATCAGAGAGCAGAAATAAGGAGTCTGTTAGCTTCATGACTGACGGAAAAGAGAGAAAATTCAAAGGCTGCTTCTAGAGCATCTCAGCTCTGTACAGAAAAAAAGACTCCATATGTATAATAAAGACCAATTGAAAAAATGAGTTTTAGCTCAAAATAAGTACAATGCTATAATAAAAAAAAATTGCTCCAACGGTGTACATAACCTTTAACCTTTTGGGGACACAGGATGTACCAGTGCGTCTTGTGTATTTACGATCACCGCTGCTCAGCGGGCAGTGATCAAAACAAGGTACCTGCTGAAAACATTCAGCAGGTACCTTGGCACAATGCCAATGGGGGTCCTGTGACCTGCGGTTTGCAGAGCTTTCTGAAGTCCCTGAGACCGCGGGAATCAGAAACTTAAAAATTGCTTTTTTGTAACCCCCCCCCCCCTGCAGCCCTCTTTCAGATGTGCAGGGGGAGGGTGCGGGCGTTGCTGTGATGTGGGCGGGCGCACAATCCCCTGCCCCCTTCCCTCTAGTTTCCAGAATGGCCGAGCCCCACAGCAGCCCCCAATTCTTGAGGGGATCACAGAGGGAGGGGGCCCCCCTCCCTCCCATCTCCCACTGCTCTGTTGTGGCAGAGGGTGATGGTTACCATGGCAACTTGATGCCTTCACAGGCATCCTGCTTGCCATGGTAATGGTAAATCTGATCACACTTCTGCCTTTAGCAAAATAAGTGAAAATACGGTAGAGAACACTATATAGTGTACTGTATTGTATTATACAGACATCAGACCCCTGGATATTCAAGAACCAAGTGGGTCTGGGTCAAAAAAAAGTTAAAAAAAAAACACATTTATCACTGAATAAAAAAATAATAAAAAAAAATACACTACACATGTTTGATATCACCGCGTCCGAAACGACCTGATCTATTAAACGGTCATGTTACTTTCCCCGCACAATGAACGCCATAAAAAATAAAACAAAAACTATGATGAAATTAAAATTTTGCCCACCTTACTTCCCAAAAAGACAATAAAAGTGATCAAAAAAGTTGTATGTACGCCAAAATTGTACCAATCAAACCGCCATCTCATCCCGCAAACAATGAGCCCCTATATGGGACAATTACCCAAAAAGTAAAAAAAATATGTCTCTCAGACTATGGAGACACTAAGGCATATTTTTTTTCCCCTAAAACGCTGTTATTGTGTTAAAAATAAATAAAAAGAAGTATACATATTATGTATCACTGTGTCTGTAAGAACCTGCTCTATAGAGATATCACATAAACTAACCCCTCAGGTGAACACCATAAAAAAAATGGTGCAAAAAAAGAAATTTTTTGTCACCTTCGATCAAAAAAGCGTATGCCTCCCAAAATAGTACCAATCAAACCACCTTCTCATCCCGCAAAAAATGAGCCTCTACATAGGACAATCACCCAAAAAAATAAAAAAATATGGCTCTCAGACTATGGAGACACTAAAACATGATTTTTTTTCTAAAATGCTGTTATTGTATTAAAGTAAAATAAATAAAAAAAGTATACATATTATGTATCGCCGCGTCCATAAGAACCTGCTCTATAAAAATATAACATGACCTTACCACTCAGGTGAATTTTTTTTAAATAAAAACAGTGTCAAAAAAGCTATTTTTTTCACCTTACATCACAAAAAGTGTAATAGCATGCGATCAAAAAGTTATATGCACTTCAAAATAATGCCAATCAAACCGCCATCTTATGCCGCAAAAAATGATACCCTAACATAGGACAATTGCCCAAAAAAATAAAAAATAATGTCTCTCAGACTATGGAGACATTAAAACATGATTTTTTTTGTTTAAAAAATATTATTGTGTAAAACTTAAATAAAGTAATAAAAAGTATACATATTAGGTATTGCCACATCTGTAACAACCTGCTCTATAAAAATAACACATGAACTAACCCCTCAGGTGAACACAGCAAAAAAATATATATAAATACGGTGTCAAAAGCCATTTTTGTCAACTTATATCACAAAAAGTGTAATAGCAAGCGACCAAAAAGTCATATGCAACCCAAGATAGTTCCAATCAAACCGTCATCTCATCCCGCAAAAAATGAGCCCCTACATAAGACAGGGATGTTGCTAAGCTCAGACAAATACACTGAAGCGTTATCATTGGCCCACAAGCAAGAAGTGAGGTTACTGATGAAAAAAAAATCTAGAATATTAGAAATGACGAATATATATCACTATATTCTAAACATTTGCGAATTCTCGAAGTACCGATATACACGATTAATATTTGCGACTCGAATATTCGCGCCCAACACTATTTGTTTTGATGCTTATAGGCATGATATTGGAATGCTAATGATGTAGTACAAGAGAAAATCTACAGTACCTCTTTCCTTTCATATCTGGAAAAGATCAGGTTTCCAAGCTAGCTTATATAATATCATCATGTAAAAGAAAATCTTATTGCTAGACTAGAAGTCAAAATGCTCAAGAGACAAAAGAAATCTTGTATACAAAGAAAAGGAGAAGTGTAAAAGTTTTCCTCTACGCCAAATATCATGGAAAGATATCCAAGGCTTTCTGTGTAAATGTTCCTTGACCTTCAGCTGAACCAGCAGATCTTAAAAAACATGGCTAGCCAAAACAAATTCCTGTAGCAAATAAAATTTTGAATTTGATTTCACTTTGACAGCCCAACACAATTCTGACTCGTAAACAGTTTAACATTTTCTAAATGGGTCCAGGAAGGAGTTTAAGCATGACAACATAACTTATGGCATTGCTTTTGGAAAGTAAGATTTTTGGTATAAATTACAGGCTATCTGGTAGCATTTGATAAATCTGAAGAGTAACTGGAGAAGAATATGATTGGTGGATTACATGCAGGATGTATTGAAAAGTATTTGCATACAACTAGTGCCTGCCCTGGTTTTACCTGGGCTGTCCAATATTTAGATGCTATCTTAAAAGGGTTCTCCAGGACCTAAGTATAGATAATATATCCTTAAAATACATCATCAATGCCAGATCAGCTTGGGTCCAACTCCTGGAGCCCCATCAGTTATTTGCATGAGTTTGAGCACTGGAACCAGGACTAAACGGCTCCATCCACTGTGTAGTGGCTGTGCCTGATTACTGTAGCACAGCTCCCATTCAAGTTAGAACCATATTAGGGTCCATTCACAAGTCCGCAAAATAGGTCTGCATCCGTTCCGCAATTTTGCAGAACGGGTGCAGACCCATTCATTTTCAATGGGGCCGCAAAAGATGCAGACAGCACACAGTGTGCTGTTCACATCCGCACTTCCGTTCCGCTTTTCCGCAAAAAAATAGAACATGACCTATTCTTGTCCGCAATTGCGGACAAAAATAGGCATTTTCTATAAGAGTGCCGGCCATGTGCTTTCTGTGTTTTGCATGTGAATGGACCCTTAGAAAGAAGTTATCACCACGAGATGCAGGGTGATCTGCAGGCAGAATGTTATATTGCAGGAGGAGCTGAGCAGAATGATATATAGTTTTGTGAGATAGATTCAGGAAAACTTGTCATCAAGGCCACTTCTGCCATGAGGCGAGATGAGCAGTACTGCCACTGAGGAGACGGCAGTTTGCGGCGGGGCACAGGAGCCTATGAAGTAGTAGAATGGCGCAGGAGGTCACAATGACATCATAACAACCTCCTGTGTCAGATCTCAAAAGAAGAAGAGGGGTGCCAGTAAACCCCAAGGCCCGTGGATAGCAATAATATAAAGTGATAGGTACTGAAAGTACCAGCAAAAGTACTATTTACTTAGCTGCTATTGAAAATGCAGTAAAATATTGAATATTAAATAAACAAATAAATAGATGGGCAAAAAAAGGAGAATAAAATCACACCTAAGCACAATAAAAGGTACTCGCGTCACTAGAGAGGGGGGTGCAAGATAAACTACAGAGACTTGCATCCCTTACCTCCCTTGCCAAGGTTGCCTGTAGAGTGTTAAATACCCCGTTCGTGCATCAGGATAGATCAGAAGACTTCAGTAAGAATAAGGTATTTATTGACAATATAGTTCGACATTTTTAATCCCCTTCCTCAGAAGCATTAAAATACGTAGAATGACTTACATATGCATAGCCATAATAGATGTCAATCTGGTCCCACATATGTGCCCCTGCCGCGGTTAGGCTGGGCGTCTATTTGCATCACTTCCGGTCCGGTCATGTCACTTCTGGTCTGGTCGTGTCAGGTATTGCATTCCAACGTTGGAACGCATAAACTGCTGACATGAGGAATGACAGAAAGGATCGGATATTGCCATCACTATAGTTATAGGAGGTAACAGCAAAATAAAACAAGAGAATACAACAAGGGTGTTCGGCCGAGGCATCCGAGTTTGGAACACAAGAGCGAGACACCATTTCTGGGGGAGGAACTCTAAGTTGCAGGAAAACCCGATTGGCTATGCGTTCCACAATTGGACGCATGCTGAACTGGCTATACTGATAGCTGTAATCAGATGGTTATAATTTGCTTCTAGCTAACTTAATAATAATAATATAATAATATATTCCAAGCTAAATATCTAGTATATAATGAAAATAACATATATATAGATAACAGGTTAACAGATTGTGTCAGACTCCAGTACGCTGCATGTATTGCGAAAATTCGTATGTGTCTTTTTCGCACAAATGACTCCTGCCATTTCAAGCTTTCAATACATGTAAAGCTGTTTAAACGTTAATAATAACGAATAGATTCTATGCAACGCGAATATAACTTGAAAAATTAATCGCAAATCATGAGATTGAATGCGAAATATCGAATATTGCGAATTCACGAATATATGACGAGTATGATTTGTGATATATTGCAAACTCTAATATGGGTCTATGCGCTCATCCCTAGTCTTCTTGCTATCACCCTGATCTTTAGCTCCCTCCACAGATTCTCAATTGGATTCAAGTCTGGACTCTGGCTGGGCCCCACCAAAACATTAATGTTGTTGTCTGCTAACCATTTCTTCACCACTTTTGCTGTGTGTTTTGGGTCATTGTCATGCTGAAATGTCCACTGGTGCTCAAGGCCAAGTTTCTCTGCAGACTGCCTGATGTTGTCATTTAGAATCCTCATGTATTGCTCTTTTTTCATGGTGCCGTTTACTGTGATTAGGTTCTCTGGTCTATTGACTGAAAAACACTCCCAAAGCATTAGGTTCCTACCACCATGTTTGACAGTGGGGATGGTGTTCTTTGGGTTGAAGGATTCTCCTTTTTTACGCCAAATGAAGGAAACATCATTGTCGTCTTCTTGGTCTGCATCCGTGGAAACCAGCAGTGTGCAGTGTCCGTTGGATTGTCTGCCTTGAGACATTGCCACCAGCAGAGCCCAGATTCACCAGGATAGCCTTGGTGGTGATCCTTGGATTCTTTTTCACCTCTCTAACTATCTTCCTGTCCAGCACAGGTGTCACTTTTGACTTCCGATCACGTCCTCTGAGATTTTCCACAGTGGGGAACATCTTGTATTTTTTAATAATACTTTGCACTGTAGCCACTGGACCTTGAAAACATTTAGAAATGGCCTTGTAGCCTTTCCTGACTTGTGAGCAGCCGCAACTCGCAGCCGCAGGTCCTCACTGAGCTCCTTTGTCTTAGCCATGACTGTCCACAAACCAACTGCAGAGAGCAGCTGTTTTTCACCTGTTGAGTTGATTAAAGCAGCTGTTCCCAATTAATCAGGGTAATAAGGATGCTTTAGAACTGCTTGGACTATTTGGAATGGTATAGAACTTTGGATTTTCCCACAGACTGTGACAGTTTGTGAAAGGTATGAATAATTTTGGACTGGACACTTTTTGCTCAAATGTAAATAAAAGCTGAGAAATGTTTTTTTTTTCCAAAATAATGCCTCTTGTACACCGTCTTATTATCTTTTGGGAGACACCTATGTCATTTCCCGTCAAAAAATTACTTGCTGGTTGAATAAAAGTAACTTTAAGTCAAAATTTGCCAGGGGTATGAATAATTATGGGCAGCACTTGTGCGTGTGTATGTGTGTATATATATATCTATCTAGGGCAGGGCAGCACTCCTTCAATCGTGCAGCGGGTGCCTGGGTTAAACTGTTGATCACGGGTGTGGGTATACACTGAAGAAATTCACAGCACTCCTCTGTAAAACGTGAAAAAATGTGTCCTTTATTCACACGTCACAGCGGCGACGTTTCAGTTCTTTCACAGAACTTTTCTCAAGCCAAGTGAATTACAAAGTGCAAAAGTGCAACAATTTATACATCACATAATTAATTAATCAGCAATCAAAACATGTTTAAAAGTGCAGGATCTTGACATAGTGGATTCGTCCAAAACGAACCTGAAAATATTCGCTTGCCATCCGAAAAATAGCAAAGTTCAGATCGAACATGGTTCAGTTCGAACTGGTTCACTCATCCTGACTGTACACCCATGGAAGCAAATATGACTATGTGGTGTAAAATGTATAGAAGATTTCTTGTTAACTCTTGTTGGGTAAACTCCTAAGGCAGGGTTCACAGCTGCGCGTCCCGCTTCGCGCGTACGACGCTCTATCTTTACTTTTATTTTTGCATCGTGAAAATGAAAGTAAAAATCGCACGTTGTGCGCGTGTTTGCGCTATATATCCCTATGGGGGACGCGTGACAATACGCCCCAAAGAAGCTCCTGTACTTTTTTGGGCATAGGGCGTTTTACAGCGCGTTCGTATGCGCCGTAAAACGCTCAGGTGAGAACCATGCCCATAGGGAAACATGGGTTTTCGCCTGTTGAGCGTTTTACAGCGCGTAGGAACGCGCTGTAAAACGCTCAAGTCTGAACCCAGCCTAAGGCAGACAGTGTATGAGCCCTCTTTTTTTAAAACCAGCCCCAAGGCTGTTATAAGGGCAGTACTGCAGTCAGGGGCCCATGCCCAGCAACTTCGGGTTTGTGACATCGGCAATCTCATTAGTATTCAATTCAGTACAGTGGCCCTTATGCTGGTTATGGGCTGAGGAGGACCCTTCTCCCAGCACATAGACTTTTGCTAGATAAATTAATTTATATATGGAAGGTAGCAAATATAGCACTACACTATAGAACTGCCCTATTGGAAGAACTGGATTTTCTGTGCTTAAAAACCACTAAATAGCATTACTGTGTTTTTCACACGCATAATATTAAATAGTATATAAACAGCATTACTGAACTGAAGGGGAAAAAATTGCCCCATTTTTATTTAGGTTGTCTATCAATCACCATAAATAATGTGTTGTTCACTAAATTGTACAGGGTATTATGATTACAAAGATACCAAATAGTGTTTTGTGATAATTAATGGGAATGTGTCATCAGAAAATGACCTATAGTTTAAATCAGGTTTTCATGTTTAAGATATTTTTAACCCCTTCCTGACATCCGACGTACATGTACGGAGCATTGGGAAGTGACTTCCCAACAGCCGCCGTACAGGCACGGCACGCTGATTGAGCAGATGCAGGAGCTGGGCCTGCCTGATCAGCAGCCGTGCCCCTGATATATGCGCCAGTATACATAGATGCCGGCACTTTAACCCTTTGTATGCCGCTGCCAGCACTGACCCCGGCATGTACGGGGTTTGTGGAGGGAGGGAGCCCCATCCCCTACGGGTCCCGACACTGCAGTGATGGAGACGCAATGCCTTCCATAGGCATTTTTTTTCAAAAATGTTTTTATTGTGTAAGATTGCAAACAAAAATTAAAAATAAACATTTTAGGTAACGTTGCATCCATAATGGTCTGCTCAATAAAAATATCTTATGTTCGACCCCTTCAGGTAAATGCTGTAAAACAAAATCTAAAAGAAGATGTAAAAACAGCCATTTTTACACAAAAAGCGTAATAGCGAACGGCCAAAAAGTGCTATGTACCCCAAAATGGTACTAATGGAAACCTCAACTCATCCCCCCCCAAATAATGAACTCTTACACAAGATGATCAGCAGAAAAATGTAAAAAAAAATATGGCGACACAAAAACAGGATTTTTTTTTTCTAAAATGCTTTGTGCAAAAGTGGAAAAAAGTAAAAAAAACTACATAAAATTGGTATCTCTGTAACCGTACTGACCAGGAGACTAAAGATAACGTGTTATTTTTCCTGCATGGTGTTTGCCCCAATAACAAATCCCAAAAATCAATGGCAGAGTTGCCGCCTTATCTTTACCCTGCTTCCCAAAAAGTGATCAAAAAGTTGTATGTACATAATAGAACCAATAATAACGCTCCATAGAGAAAAATAAAATGTACGGTTGTCAGAAAATGGCTGCACTGGTGTCCAGAGGCTGATCAATAGCAACATGGCACCTGTAAAACATTCCACAAAAATCTGCCCTCCAAAAACCATATAGCACAACAACAAATTTTGTGGTGCTTTTTCTCCTGTTACCCCTTGTAAAAATAAAAAATGGGGAGTATCTGCAACATTGTATTGGAAGAAATAAAAATTTTCCTTATCACAACCAAGTTTTTCTAAATTCTATTAAAAACATGTACAGTCAAAGTAGTCAGTACACGCCTCAATAAATTCTTTGAGGGTTGTAATTTCCAAAATTGGGTTGATTTTTTTGGGGGATTCTACTGTGAGAGTACCTCCAAAAACCATATGGCTCTCCTTTCCTTCTGAGCTTTGCCATGTGCCCATAGAGCAGTTTACGACCACACATGGGGTGTTTCTGTAAACTGCAGAATCAAGTTATTAAATATTTAGGTTTGTTTGGCTGTTAACCTTTTCTGCCCTACAGGAAAAAATCGATTAAAATGTAAAAACTGACAGAACATTTTTGGTAACACATTTCCTTTAATAGTAAGAATGTTACAAAAACACTTTTATTGTACTCTTTTTTTTTTTTTCTGTTATTTTTTTAGTACCAATAATTGTGCAGAAAAAAATGAAACTTTTACCATAAAAGAAAAAAGGTCAAGAGTAAAGGTTCAATTTTACTGCCATAATTTTCACTAAAGAAATAATTTTATAGATCACTGCTGGAAATGTAACCCCAAACCTTCTGCATAGCAGGCTGTAGATTTACCACTACTCTATAAAACTGCTGTAAGGATAGGATTTTCTGTGGCCACAAAACTACTAAATAGTATTGCTGCTTTCTTCATGTGCTTAATATTAAATTAATACTGATACTGTTTAGTACCATTAACCCTTTCAGCCCCGGAGGATTTTCATTTTTTGCATTTTCATTTTTCACTCTCTGCCTTCCAAGAACCAAAACTTTTAATTTTTCCATTCACATAGCCATATGAGGACTTGATTTTAGTGGGACAAGTTATACTTTCTAATGACATTATTTTATATTGCATACAATGTAGTGGGAAGCTTAAAAAAATCCAAATGGAATGGAATGGAATTGGAACTATAGCTCTAAAAGCCCTGGTTTCTTCAGAGAAACCAGGACTTTAACAGACAACCAATGGATTCTCCAATCGCTTCAGCGATGCGCTCCTGGGTTTTCCACTCTCAGATGCCATGGTCACATTTGACTATGGCATCTGAGGAGTTAAATGTACAGTGCCTTGCAAAAGTATTCACCCCCTTGACTCTTTTCGTGTTTTGCTACATTTGTTCAATGTTTTGTTAATCTGAATTTTATGTGATGGATTAGAACACAATAGTCTAAGTTGGTGAAGTGAAATGAGAAAAATATATAAATAAAACTATTGTTTAGAACTAGAAAACAGAAAAGTGGCATGTGCGTATGTATTCAACCCCTTTGTTAGGAAGCCTATAAAAAGCTCTGGTTTAGCCAATTACCTTTAGAAGTCACATAATTAATGAAATGATGTCCTCCTGTGTGCAATCTAAGTGTCACATGATCTGTCATACATATACACACCTTTCTTGAAAGGCCCCAGAGGCTGCCACACCTAAGCAAGATGCATCACTAACCAAACACTGCCATTAAGACCAAGGAACTCTCCAAACAAGTAAGGGACAATGTTGTTGAGAAGTGCAAGTCAGGGTTTGGTTATAAAAAAATATACAAATCTTTGATGGTCCCCAGGAGCACCATCAAATCTATCATAACCAAATGGAAAGAACATGACACAACAGCAAACCTGCCAAGAGATGGCCGCCCACCAAAACTAACAGACCATGCAAGGAGGGCATTAATCAGAGAGGCAGCACAGAGACCTAAGGTAACCCTAGAGGAACTGCAGAGTTCCACAGAAGAGACTGGAGTATCTCTACATAGGACGACAATAAGCCGTACGCTCCATAGAGTTGGGCTTTATGGCAGAGTGGCCAGAAGAAGGCCTTTACTTTCAGCAAAAAAACAAAATGGCATGTTGTGAGTTTGTGAAAAGGCGTGTGGGAGACTCCCAAAATGTATGAAGGTGCTCTGGTCTAATGAGACTAAAATTTAACTTTTTGGCCATCAAAGAAAACGCTGTGTCTGGCGCGATCCCAACACATCACATTGAAACATGGTGGTGGAAGCATCATGCTGTGGGGATGTTCTTCAGCAGCTGGGACTGGGAAACTGGTCAGAGTTGAGGGAAAGATGGTGCCAAATACAGGGATATTCTTGAGCAAAACCTGTACCACTCTGTGCGTGATTTGAGATTAGGATGGAGGTTCACCTTCCAGAAAGACAATGACCCCAAACACACTGCTAAAGCAACACTTGAGTGGTTTAAGGGGAAACGTGTAAATGTGTTGGAATGGCCTAGTCAAAGCCCAGATCTCAATCCAATAGAAAATCTATGGTCAGACTTAAAGATTGCTGTTCACAGGCACAAACCATCCAACTTGAAGGAGCTGGAGCAATTTTGCAAGGAGGAATGGGCAAAAATACCAGTATTAAGATGTGGCAAGCTCATAGAGACTTATCCAAAGCGACTTGAAGCTGTGATTGCCGCAAAAGGTGGCTCTACAAAGTATTGACTTTAGGGGGGTGAATAGTTATGCACATTGACTTTTTCAGTTATTTTGTCCTATTTGTTGTTTGCTTCACAATAAAATTAAAAAAAAAAACATTCAAAGTTGTGGGCATGTTCTGGAAATTGAATGATACAAATCCTCAAACAATCCATGTTAATTCCAGGTTGTGAGGCATCAAAACAGGAAAAAAGTCAATGGGGGGTGAATAGTTTTGCAAGGCACTGTATGTGGTCAGAATTTATTGCCGATCACAGACATTATCCCTGGTTGTCTGCTGTGAGAAACAGTAGGCACCCAGCGGCTATGGCACTCCCTCCGCTCCGGTGCAGGCACCATCTTTTAAAGAGTTAACCTCTTCTGTACATATATGGCCATGGTGGTCAAGGGGGTACGCACAGGAAATTCTATCCTTACAACAGAGTGCTTCTATAGACTAGTGGTAAACCTGCTGCACAAATGGTTCAGGGTTTACTACCCAGAACAGGTCTGTGAAATAGTATTTTTAGTAAAGGTTATGGCAGAAAAATTATAGCAGAAACATAACTTCTGCTTTCTCTTTACATTAAAATTAAAAATTTTCTATAAAGTTAGAGGTCCTGCCACCACAAAATTCAATGCAATCTGAAAGCACCATGTTATAAAGCAGGAGGAGCTGAGCAGATTGATATGTAGTTTTGTGGCAAATGGTTTAGTTAAACTTATAATTTATATGGTAATTGAAAATGCGCAGAACAGACTTCAAGAGTTTGAGGCATAATCATGGACAGACTTTTTTCCAGACAGACTGACGGCAGGAGAAATCACCAGGTTTTTGTGGACTGTCCGCAAATCTACAGACAGTGGGAAACCCTGAGCTGAGAGTCATATCCTTTCTCAGGGGTGGGACTTTTCTTCTGTAGTTCTCTCCCTATCACAGCTCAGGGGTGTTTACTTTCAGCTGCAGCCTTCTTCCTATCACAGCTCAGGGTGTGTACTTCCTGTGACGGTCACAGCTACTAACAGAGAATAGGACTAATGGCAGTTGTGGAATGGAACTGAGCATGTGCGTCCCCTTAAGCAATGTTACTGAGGTGGACTGAGAAACAAGGAAAAACACAAAGAGCAGGTGGCGCTATACAGATACATTTGATTGAATAATTCAGTGGCTACCGTAAATTTTTAATTATATACAATTACAGTATTTAGATCTAGGTGCTGGTTTGAAAACTGTAGAATATTTTTTATTGGGCAGCCTCTTTAAAGATCAAATGACCATGCTTAAACAATTTGTTTTGGGGTACATTATGAGAAGGTCCTGTTACATGTCAAAAATAATGTATAAATGGCTGAAGTACAAGAGGCAGAGATGGCTCGTTAACAAGATCAGTGCACATTATCAAAGGAATCTTTAGCTCACTACTGAGAACCTCAAGGAGCCAAACGGAAGTCAGGACATACAGTGTACATACAATCATGAAGAGTCATGTAACTTATAATATGTACTATTCTGTTTAATGTATTCAATGGTTGTTTATGTAAAAACTTTATGTAAGTATCCGTGACCGCAGCAACTAACTTACATCTCAGAGGTGTCTACAGTTTTTCTGCTGCTTGAGTCAAATAGAACCTCCTGATTCCCCTTTCCTAAAATTATTCATAGGAAAATGTAAGGGCAGACTATATATCTACCGACATACTGCCACCTAGAGTAAGAAAAGAATACTATTTTAGCATAACCTGTGGTCCTCAGGATAAAGAGGCCTGAAGTCATCAAAAGTTCATCTGCATTCACTCTTATTTGAGGTGTTGCTGATTTTGTGGCATTTCAAAAACAGTATTTTTCCCACAATTTCTTATAAAACAAAAGTTATCAATCAAGTTAAAGCGTGCCTGAAACCAACAAGAATATTTTAGTGTGTAAACTTGCCTGTTCAAGATTTGCCTTCCGAAGATCCACTCTGTCTATGAAGAGATCAACTTAGACTGAAAAGAATCAGTGTTTTCTCTCCTGACACTTTACTCCTGCCAAATATTTTATCTGGCTAGCTAGAGTGAGAAGTGACCTCAGAGCAACATTAAAGGTACACAAGGTTCTGTTTCTACAGCTGTATCAGAAATCAGCACACAAGGCAAACACCCTTTGCTTACCTCTCTGCTATACCATTAAAAGGTTTATTCCCATCTTATAAAGTATCCCTAGGATATGACATTACATTATGATCAGGGGACATCCAACCTCTGGAACCACCACAATTCTTGTAAATTTTAGTTTTATTGAAACAACTATAATATATGCAATGTAAAATAGCAAAAAATAAAAATAAAGTGTAACAAATCACCATTACATAAGCATGACTGTGTGGGTCATTTTAGAGTAGCAAAGTCTAATACAATATAGGTTCCTGGCATTATGTGTGTAGACAATCGCTAACAGAAAATGCATGTCTAACTAAAATCAGTAAACTACGAATACTTCAAGAATAAATAATAAAAAAGGCATAAGATAATTGCACTAATAAAATAAACAAAGCCGCCTAAGGCGGTAAATGTCTCGTGTAATGGTGAGGGAAAGGGGGAAGGGGAGGGGAGGGAAGGGGAAGGGAAGGGAATGGAAAGGGGAGAGGATATGAGGGAGTGAACGGGGAAGAACAATAATAATCGTCACATATTTTATTAATAAACCTGTAAGGGAAGAACAAAGTTAAGAATCACATTATGTCAATCAAAAATGAATAGAAATCCTATCGGTCGAAGCATAATCGTTCCATTTCGACCAGATCCTGGAGTACTTGCAGAGGTTGCCAGCAATCGTCCATTTAAGTTTCTCAAATCTACTGATGGTGGAGACTTCAGCAAGCCATTCTTGTATGGTCGGCGTGTCAGTGTCTAGCCAATGTTTGGGTATGAGGACCTTAAGGGCAGCAAGGAGTATGGGAAATAATCGATCCCTGAGGACAGAGTGTGTTTTGCTATATAAACCCAGAAGTACAAGTTTTTCATCTACTTCTAAGTCTGTCCTGTATATCTCGGAGAGTACCGAATTAAATTTCTTCCATAAGGGGGAGATTTTAGGACAGGAGAACCATATATGCTCCAGGGAGCCTACCCCACCACCACACCTCCAACAATGTGCAGGTATTTCAGGGTTAATCCTATGTAGAATAACCGGAGTCCTGTACCACCTGGTGACCAGTTTGTAGTGCGACTCTTGGAGTCTTGGAACCACCACAATTCTAAGAATGAAGGAGATGCAGCGCTGCTTCTACTTAAAGGCTGTTTTGTTTCCCCAATGTACCAGTCTTGACACTTCTTATTGCACTGGACTACATACAAAATATTGTGGCTACGGCAGCTATACCAGCATATGGCCAACACAGAAGAGCCAACACCTGCGGCCAGCTGTATCTACATAACAAGGACAAAAGACTCTAATTGACAGAGAGGTTTGCATCTTAGACACAGAGGAGGACTGGTTCAAAAGAGGTGAGCAAGACGCTAGTTATGTCAAATTGGTGAAACCGAGATTGAATGGAGGTGGATGGGTATGACATCTAATGTCTGCCACTTACAATGCTGTTCTAACACCTCTCAGGGATGCAGTTTAAACACATATTATAGCTTTAGTCATGCAAATTGCAATCAAAATGTTATCTCCATAAGGTCCTTGATCTATGTCCTTGACTGTCCATTAAAATGAATGTGCAGCGGATCTCTAGGGAGTGTGCAGACGATGGCAGTAGTAGTTGTGGCTCTGAGGGTGGTGGGAGTACTCACAGATCATGGTGGCAATCTCAACTCTGGCTCTCATCTATTTGCTCGCAAAGAGGCCATCGCGGCCATCTTGATTAAAGAGACCATGCAAAGTTTTGTGTGCGGTGACTTGTGACATGGTACGTGTAGACATTCTTACACTTTGGCATCCAGGTCGTTGTACCTCTGGCATGATCTATGTTATCTCTACATTGCTTTGATAATAAAGGCCATCAAATAATTCTTATCAGTAGTTTGTAAATATGGAAATCCAGAAAGACACAAATCATGTCTCCTGGGCCTCTCCTCTGCCTTTTTGTTAGCAGCCACTTCAATGTAGAAGAGGTTACTTCTCAGTTTGGGGTAAAGTGCTCAATGGGCATAGAGATAATATTGAAAATTGACTGATAATTTTGATTTAAAACTACAAAAGCCTGTATTTAGTATACATATCATGCAGCTATAGTACAATACCACTCTTATTGTATCTTTAATGGATTGAAATGGTTCCCTTAATGTTTGTGCTCTGTGCACAAGGCCAGTGTTTGCCAGACATGAGAAGGATGTCCAAATTCTGCAGGTGTTCTCGCTCTGTTTCCTGTTATCTGCCTTCTCAGTAACATAAATTGATTGGACAGATGCCATGAACTTAGAAATTGCAGGTGAGGATGTGGCCCACACAAACCATGGATCTTTGTTTTCTCCTGCAATTTAATTTAAGGTATCAAATATTTACTAATAAAAGGAAGATGTGTAACCAGTACAGACTAAACATAGAACATACACAATTAAACTGAAAATGTAATGCTAGTGAAAGTGAAAACGTCATTTGTTTTCTAAATGTCAGGTATAGTTCATTTACTATTTGTATACATAAAATAGCAACGTTTGTGATCAACTGGATGACAATGGGATATGAGTGGGCAATTTTTTTTACGTAAAGAACAGGTATCTATCAATTCCGATCTACACTACACATTTGTGGAAGTGTATCATGGCATAAACAAAGATTTCTAGGGACCTCAGTTAAAGAAGTGCTGATGCTCATCAGGTTGTAAAAGGTTACAAAACATCTCTAAAGAGTTTGGATTTCACCAATTCAGTCACACAGATGTTTACAAATGGAGCAAATTCAAGACCATTATTACCCCTCCCAGAAGTGGTCAACCAACAAAGCTCATGCCAAGAGAAAGGTTTTTAATAGTCGGTAAGGTTACAAAAGAACCCAAGGTAACCCTTCTCACATTAGCTAATGTTAATGTTCATGAGTCCACAATCAGGAGGACACTGAACAACAATAGTGTGAAAGGCAGGATTGCAAAGAAACTCTCTGCTCTCCAAAAAGAACTTTGCTGGCCATCTGCAGTTTGCTAAAGATCACCGGGACAAGCTGGAACAATGTTTTGTAGATGGATAAGAACAAAATTGAACTTTTTGGTTTAAATGAGAAGTGTTATGTTTGGAAAAAGGAAAACATTGCAACATAGAACCCTCATCCCATCTATAAAACACACTGGTGGTAGTGACATAGTTTGGACCTGTCTTGCTGGATGTGTATAAGACTTGCCATCGGTGTCAGACTGGGGTGCCTTGGGCCCACCAATAAAATCTATTTTCGGGGCCCACCATACGGATACATTTGAATATTACCTGTACACACAGCAACAAGAGGCTACCAGATCGATTATGGGGGTCCCTGCAGAGACTTTGAGGAGGTAGGTTCTGAGAAGAAGAGGATTCTGGTAGCTTTTCTCTATTCCTAGAAGTCATCTCAGCTCTGATCATGTCTATAATAATAAACTGGGGAGTTTCTTTAATAATCTATCAAGTGTTTTATATTAACATCGGCTGGTTGAGGTGCTGTACATTAAATATATGTATGTATTGCAGTAAGTCTACTGTGTTATGTGCCACTTGTGAAGGGGGTGGGGGACTAGGGGCCCACCATGCTCAGGGGCTCACCGGGGGATTCACCTGTACCCCTGTGGGTCAGTCCAAGCCTGCTTGCCATTATTAATTAAGGAATTCTGGATTGTACATGCAAATTCTAAAAGAAAATGTCAGGACATATGTCCATGAGCTGAATCTCAAGAGACCGTAGGTCACGCAGCATTTTTTTATTAATAAATAAATGACCAAGTCTAATAATTTTGACTCATCTGTTTGATTTGGTTGATCTTTATCCAAGGGGAGTAACTAGAAAGGGCTGGGCCCCATAGCATATTTTTGCCACTCTCACACACTCCTAGGAGTTGGAACCTGGCCAATCTGATATTGATGACTAGAGATGAGCGAATTTCATCTCTTTAAATTAATTCACGCTTCGTTTACTAGTAAAAGGTGAATTGCGTTATGGATTCTGTTACCACGAATTTTAAGATGGAATGCATAACGGAATGCCTTTAGAGGCATTTCGTTATCCATTCCATCATAATAGAAGTCTATGGGCTGCAAAACGTATCCACTTTGCCCCACACGAATCCATAACGCAATTCACCTTTTACCAGTAAATGAAGCATGAACGAATTTCATAACCTGAAATTCGCTCATCTCTATTGATGACCTATATTAAAGGGAACCTGTCACTAACTTTATGCTGCCTATACTAATGGAAGCATATAGTAGACACAGGTGAGTTGATTTCAGCGGTCTGTCATTTATAAGTCAAAAGTAAACGGTTACCGAGAACCAACATCACGATCGTTGCAGACTAGGCCTGGAAAAGAGTCACGACTACCTGAGAAGAGTCATGGGTATTTATGAATTCCTGCTTTCTCTGCCCAACTGCTGGTGATTGACAGTTTTCTACCTAGTTTTCTCCCTCTTTCTCTAGGAGAGAACTGCCAACAATCAGCAGATGGGCAGGGAGAGTAGGAGATTATGAATAACCATGACTCTTCTCATGTAGATTTGACTCATTTCAAGGCCTGGGCTGCAATCATTATGATTCTGGTTCTCAGCAACCACTTTTAGCTCATGAGTGACACACCACTGAAATCAGTATTTCTGTCACTAATTTATGCCTGCCCTCAGTGAGGTCAACATAAAGTAAATGACAGGTTCCCTTTAAGTCTGGCTGTACTTACCTTCCCTGGTCTTCTTCCAGGACCCGCTCTGTGTCCTGACATGTACAGCGTCAGGACGTAGTGCACATAGGCGTGCACTATGACCTGAGGCTGTGCGCCGTCGGGTTACAGTACAGCATGGTGGGAAGAAGACCAGGGAGGCTGGGTGAATCTGCCGAGTGGCAGTGAGAGAGAGGTAAGTTTTTTTTAAACGCCTGATTGGAAGTTCGATATGAAGAAGTGCCAGCTGGGGAGTTTGATCGGGTGTTGGGGGTCAGGAGGGTCTGATGGGGGCCTGATGTGAGGCTGTTTGAGGCTGGGGAGTCTGATGGGAGACTGATCTGAGGCTAATGGAGGCTTGGGAGGCTCTGTTCTAAAACGGAGGGGGGGGGGGTGAATAGTGCAGGCGCCATTTTAAGCAGCAAGAATACAGAGCTTTATAATATTTTTTTTTTATTGAAGCACAGTTTCTGTAACTTACCCCTAAGTCAGTTATATGTTTGACCAAATATAGCAGTCAAATTTTGAAGTTGAGAATTTTGTATGGCCACGAACGATGTTACAAATATACAAATGGCCCTCTTCAGCTAACAGGTTCCCCACCCCTGCTCTAGACAGTGGAGAATGAAATTGTGGGGGCATTAGATACCAAATGAATCTCTGGGGCTATATGGGATAGACTATTTTCTATGCAGGGGAGGGAAGAGTTAACAAGAGATGACTGCAGTGAACTTCTCAGAGATGTAGGTGCTTAATTGTCTCATGTGACAAACTACTGCAAGGAAAGCCAGAAGTCCTCCAGATAATGTGAGTAAAAGGAGAAAAATGGTGAAAATTACACTGGAGGGCAGAGTCCTTTTGCATTGATATGTTTAAAATAATGATGTCAATTACTCCAGATATTTCCACTTTTTATTAAATTTGTAGGATAAGCCTTTTATTAAAAAGATTGAGGAAAATTTGGACTAACACAGATTTATCTGGTAGCATTTACAGCCCTTGGTTTTCTTTACCATATTTTGTCCCCTAGTCCCCGCATTTGTGCAGTGGGGAAAATAAGTATGTGATACACTGGGTATTTTGCAAGTTTTCCTAACTACAAAGAATAGAGAGGTCTTTAATTTTATCATAGGTCCACTTTAACTGTGAGAGACAGAAATCCAGAAAATCACATTGTTTGATTTTTAAATAATTCACTTGCATTTTATTGCATTAAATAAGTATTTGATCACCTACTGTACCAACCAGCAAGAATTCTGGCTCTCACAGACCTGTTTGTTTTTCTTTAAGAATCCCTCCTACTCTGCACTCATTATCTGTATTAATCACACACCTGTTTGAACTTGTTACCTGTATAAAAGACACCTGTCCACACAATCAATCAATCAATCAATCAATCACACTCCAACCTCTCCACCATGGCCAAGACTAAAAAGATATTTAACAACACCAGGGACAAAATTGTAGACCTGCACAAGGCTTGGATGGGCTATATGACAATAGGCAAGCAGCTTGGTGGGAAGGCAACAACTGTTGGCGCAATTATTAGAAAATGGAAGAAACACAAGATGACTGTCAATCTTCCTCGGACTGGGGCTCCATGCTCGATCTCGCCTCGTGAGGTAATGATGATTAGGTGAGAGATCAGGAATCAGCCCAGAACTACACAGAAGGACCATGTCAATGACCTGAAGTGAGCTGGGACCACAGTCTCAAAGATTATAGTTGGTATACACACTACACTGTCATGGATTAAAATCCTGCACACAAATACATGTGCAGACCTGTTTGAAGTTCGCCAATGACCATCTGGATGATTCAGAGGAGGCATGGGAGAAGGCCATGTGGTCAAATGAGACACAAAATAGAACATTTTGGTATCAACTCCACTCGCCGTGTTTGGAGGAAGAAGGATCAGTACAACCCCAAGAACACCGCCTCAACCGCGAAGCATACTTTTGGGGTGCTTGTCTGCAAAGGGGACAGGACGACTGCACCGCATTGAAGACAGGATAGATGGGTCATGTATCACGAGATTTTGGCCAACAATCTCCTTCCCTCAGTAAGAGCATTGAAGATGGGTCGTGGCTGTGTTTTCCAGCATGACAATGACCTGAAACACACAGCCAAGGCAACTAAGGAGTGGCTCCGCAAGAAGCATTTCAAGGTTCTGGAGTGGCCTAGCCAGTCTCCAGACTTGAACCCAATTGAAAATCTTTGGAGGCAGCTGAAACTCAATGCAGCCCAGCAAAAGCCCCGAAACCTGAAAGATCTGGAGAAGATCTGTATGGATGAGTGGGTCAAAACCCCTGCTGCAGTGTGTGCAAACTTGGTCAAGAACTGCAGGAAACGTCTGACATCTGTAATTGCAAACAAAGGTTTCTGCACCAAATATTACGTTCTGTTTTTCTATTGTATCAAATACTTATTTCATGCAATAAAATGCAAATAAATTAATTATTTAAAAATCATACAATGTGATTTTCTGTTTTTTTTTTTTAGATTCTGTCTCTCACAGTTGAAGAATACCTACGATAAAAATTACAGACCCCTTTATTTTTTTGTAGATTGGAAAACATTTGTATGAAATGGTTATTTTCCCCCTCTTTAGCTTTAGAACAAGGCGTTTTTGTGGTATGCTGTCAAATGCTTTTGCAAAATCTAGATATATTACATCTGCTGCAGGACCAACATCCATATTTGCACTTATCTCCACATAGCTTGTTAGTTAAAGGGCATCTGTCAGCAGATTTGTACCTATGAAACTGGCAGACCTGTTACATATGCGCTTGGCAGCTGAAGGCATCTGAGTTGGTCTTATGTTCATAAGTGCCCTCACTGTTGAGAAAAATTATGTTTTAGTATGCAACAGTGGTGTTGCTGTTACACCTAGAGGCTAATGTCTCTCTGCAAGTGCAGCACCCTCTAGTAAAATAGTTCATAAGGCTGAAAAAAGACATCTGTCCATCCAGTTCAGCCTATTATCCTACAAATTGATACAGAGGAAGGCAAAAAAAAACTAGTGAGGTAGAAGCCAATTTTCCTAACTTTAGGGGAAACAAATTCCTTCCTGACTCTAATCAGGCAGTCATAATAACTCCCTGGATCAAAACCCATCTCTATAACCAAGTAACTATAATATTATTACACTCTAGAAATACGTCCAGGTTGCTCTTGAACTCATTTAGTGAATTCACAATCACCACCTCCTCAGGCAGAGAGTTCCATAGTCTCATAAAGAATTCTCTTCTATGTTTGTGTACAAACCTTCTTTCCTCCAGACGTAGAGGATGTCCCCACAGTCACAGTCCTGGGGATAAATAGATGATGGGAGAGATCTCTGTACTGACCCCTGATATATTTATACATAGTTATTAGATTTCCCCTTAGTCGTCTTTTTTTCTAAGGTGAATAACCCTAATTTTGACAGACCTCTAATTTCAGAGAGCTGTCACTTCTGGGCTGGCAGTCAGTACTTTTACTACTGATTACTGAACTTTACCGAACCTCACAGTAAAGTAGGGAGGGAGATGAGTCCGATCAGACTCGCTGTACCCTCCTCCCCCACCTACCTATGTGTAACATGAAAGAAACCTGTCAGTCATGGCTAGGAGGCGGGGGAGAATGGGGGCAGATGTAAGGCAGCTATCCTATAAGTTAATGTTCGACCCTTTCAATAGGCCTTGGACATGACTTGGATATTAAATAAGCCAGCACCTCATCTGCAGACAGCTGTTTGGGGGTGATTACCCCTCATCAGTGCAGAACAGAGAGTACTGGCTTAACTGGGTGAAAGGCCTATCCAAGTCATGTCTCCAGGCTTATTTAAAGTGTGGAACGTTGACTTACAGGATAGCTGCCTTACATCTGGTGGTATCAGAGGCAGAGCTTGCTAAGAGCTCATTTGCATCCCTTCTTCCCAGAATTCCATAAGGAGAGATAGTACCCCCCAAATCTTGCAGTGCTGGCATGCACTGCGATGTTCGCCCTGTCACTGCTTTAAAAGTACTGACTGCCAGCCCAGAAGTGATAGCCCGCTGAAATCAGGGCAAAGGTGTCAGGTTCCCTTATAAATCACAGTTTTACCCAATGTGTTACTATTTAGAATATAATGATGCATTGTGTCACCTCAGTTCATGTGCATAACTTCACATTTGTTGGAACTATCCAATTAGTAAGTAGTCACGAAACATGAAATTTGGATCAAACATTTTTTCTTATATACTTTTAAAATAACCAACTCCATCCCAACTAGACCACAATATTTCACATAATTCTTGTTCTTTGTATTTTTAGCAAAGGAACATAATGGCTAAAAATGCGGTGGATCTGATACCAGTACTGGATTACCTTTTAACACTTGTCAAAGTTTCATATGATGTCCTGTCTTTGAAAGGCACAAATCAACAGAGATCCTAATCTTTTAAAAATCAGCAATTTGAATACTCTTATTCACATCAAAGACGTCAAAGAACAATGTGGAAATGTAACACTCATTACAAAGAAGCAATGATTAGGGTTTAAGGTAGATGAAAGTCTTGGGTTAGAAAATAGGGATTTTCATTTTACTGAAACTTGACCCTATTCCTGGCAGAAACAACAAAGACATTGAACTGTATCTCCTATATTTAGCTGAAAGAGACTCACTTTCTGTAACACACTGCAAGGTCTGATGCTCTTAATTAGCTGCGTTGTAAGTTATGGAGACTTAGCGGAAGGTATTACATTTTTCTTAGAGCTTTTTTAAGTATTTTACAAGGAAGTCATTATGAAAATGATTAAACTTTGTCCATGGTGTAGAAATCTGGAATTATTTTGGAGCTTTTACTTGTGAGCTAGGCACTTTTTTTTAAATTATTATGTACTAAACATACAGTATTGAGGCAAAGATATTAGCCGTGATTTGTACTACATAATATTAGCAGTGGGAACGAAGAGTGTGGTTAACCGAATGGAGTAAACGAAGGGCATAAAAGCTACGTGCTAGAGTAGAAATCGGCAAACATAAGCTAACTAAACCAAGTACAATATATCTATTTCACTATAAGTATAGGTAAGGCTAGGTTTACACCACATTTGGAAATTCTTTTGGAAAAATAATTAGGAAAACAGCTCCTGTTCACCTGAGCCTGTCCTGTCATAGTGTAATATTCTGCTGGCAGGCTAAAGGGGTAGTTTCATCTTGGATATTCACAGTATGGTATTTCCGCTGAATATGCTATAAATGTCTGATAGGTGTGGGTGCCACCTCTGGGATCTGCTCCTATCTCAAGAAAATGTCCCCACTGTGCCTGGCCAGGAATGGAGAGGTATCTGCCCAGGCATAGCTCTCTTCATTCCCTTCAATAGAACTTTTTTATTGAAAGCACCATTAATTCAATAGTGCTGTACATCATCTAAGAGGGGGTATAAATACATAATATAGCACAACGCAAGTAAATCCAGGAGTCCAGAATAGGTCATCAATATCAGATTGTCAGGGTTCCAACTCCTGGGACCCCCACCGATCAGCTATTTAAATAGGCCGCATCACTCCATGAGTGCTTAGGCCTCTTCCTAGGCCAGTGAAGTTACAGTAGATCGGTCACGTGGCCTAGACTCAGATCAGTCATAATCAAGTGAATGGGGCTGAGCTGTAATCCCAAGCACAGCTGCTATACAATGTACAGCTCAGTTGAGCACAGTGGCCTCTTCAAATAGCTGATCTGCGGGAGTCCCAGTTGTCCGATCTTTGATGATCTGATCTGATAACTAGGGATGAGCGAATTGCCTTCAGATGAAACATCCAAAGTCGATTCGCATAAAACTTTGTTTCAATACGGTACAGAGCGAGCACTCCGTACAGTATTAGAATGTATTGGCTCAGATGAGCCGAAGTTATTACTTCTCGAAGTCTCACGAGACTTCACGTAATCATTTCATAAATAGATTTCTACTGTAAAAAGACATTTCCCAAACTCGGGTTTGGTTCCAAGGTTCCACTTTGGAGTCACTCCATACAGTATTGAAACAAAGCTTCATCCGAAGTCGATTCGCTCATCCCTAATGATGACGTATCCTGAGGATAGGCCATCAATATCAAATTCTTGGATAACTTCTTAGAATTAATTTGAGTTGCCATTAGAAATCAGGCCTATCATATTGTCTATTTATGTTGGAAACTCGAGATGGGATCTAACAAAAAAAGCTGTACTAAGGCTATACTGAAACTTTATACCAGGGAATATGCCAATTAGATCTCACATCTGTACCACAAGTTCTGGGCACCTCTGACAATTACTGAAGTGCTCCAGTTGTGATATTCTCTTTATTTCATTACAATGGCTCCCTCTGGTGTTCAATCTGGAGAATTATGTGCATGTCCACCTACTGAGGTGGTCGCACATGCTGAATTACTAAAGTATATGAGGTCTAATGGCTTAATTTTTTTCATCGGTCATGGCAAAACCCCTTTATTGATTTATTCAAGTACAAAGCCCATTTAGAACAGTACATTATGTACTCAGGATAATAGAGGTAAGTGAAAAAAATAATGGATTCATCAGCAACAACCATTTCTATGCAGCTATTCAAACCAATATGTAGCAAGAATATTAAGACTTTGTAACGATTTTAAACAGTTTTTTACCCAAAGGTGGAGCAGTTTAATTAATTTACAGCAGGGATCAACAACCTCCATTACTCCAGCTGTTCTGAAACTACAACTTCCAGAATCCTCCTTTCACTTCTATGGGAGTTACAAGAACAGTAGAGTATATGTGCATGCTGGGAGTTGTAGTTTCACAGCAGCTGGAGTACCGAAGGTTTCTGATCCCTGTCCTGTAGGCTTATTAAATAGTAACTACTAAGGACTCTATTAATGATTTGCTACCATGGGGTTGGACAACACGTAATCACAGTGTTGACTACATGAAGCAGGAATGTACCTTAGTGACTGGTGGTGCCATATTTTAAAGATAAGCATATTATGATGTTTTAAAACACTGTGGTTCAGTAGGAAAAGGGTTATAATTATACCATAAAAAGGTTTTAAGTTTGGATATTTTTTATTTATTGGACAATCACTGAATGAACAGTTCAAGGCTTGAGAGGTCCATATATCATCCATACTTAGTGATGACCAGACTCTAGTTTATGAGTGTAAGGGTGGCTATATACATTTAATAGCTGTCTGCGAAACACTCAGCCGGTCACCACCTCTCTTCTGACTCCCCCATGCACATACATGTTCAACTTAGTATGTATGTGTTTTTACTAGGAAGGAAGAAGAAAGCTGCTGCCAGACATCTCCCCAGGAACCATAATACTGTAGCACTGAAATTCAATGCACCTGATCGTTCCGTCCCCCACAATCAGTCAGGGGAGAGTTGCAAGTTTCCCATACACAGAGTAGCGACCAGTCCAGTCGACAATACTCTAATGTGTACAGGGGCCTTTTAGACAGTGTATAGCAATGGCATGTCATGCATTGTTGAGGCATATTGATTTTTTTTTCTGGCTGTTTTTATATACTCATTATCATGACCTGTATTTGTGTGGTTTGATAATATGAAAATATTACGTATTGTTTTTTCTCAAAATGATGTAAGTACCCGAGTATAACTAAGAACTATAACATGCAAAGCATTGCTGATATTGTATGTATCTCCTCATAGATTGTAAGCTCTTGCGGCCCTCATTCCTCTTAATTGTTGATTTATTTGTTGCTATGTAATGTATAATTCTGCTTGTACATAAACCCTCTGATTGTGAAGTACTTTGGCATATGTTGGCACTATATGAATAAAGATTATTATTATAGTGCTTGCCCCATCAGATATTGTAGATATGTGATTTAGGCTACTTTTACATTAGCGGCAGCCTTCTCCGGTAGGCTGTTCCAGCGGGTGAACAGCCTGCCAGATCCGTGCTGCCGCTAGTGCACACGTGCCGCCGGAATTCCACTCCGGCCCCATTCGTGGGGGCGGGCCGGAGGTCTGGCCGCAGCACGGCAAACATGCCGAGAGGCGGCTGGAATACGACATGTCAGAAAAGGCTGCCACTAGTGTGAGAGTAGCCTTAGTTTTGATAACAGCACTGTTATTTTCCTATTATTCATTCTTTTTCATTAAAGGACAGTATATAAAACTGTAAAATAGAATGGCATGGGTAGAAAAAGATGTCAAGTGGAGAGTTTCAGTTAGTATGTACCATCGGTTACATAAGATATTGTTTGCAAGAGAGTAAAATATGAAGAGACTTCGACAAGGTGTATTTTTGTGGACTGAAATAAATGACATTACAAAAGATCTTATTTCTTTTGGATGTATTTTGCTACAAATGCAGCCAGTAGGTCTTTATAAGGATTATCAGAATCCGACTTTGTGCGTGGAATCCGGAAGAGGCGGCGTACCGCTGGAGAACGTAGGAGCAGATTGTGGACTAGACCCACAAAACTGGACGAAACCCAATACAGTGCCATGCTCTGTAAAAACAAAAAATACAATAAAAGCCTTTGTCTTAAAAAAAATTTCAACTCAAATCCTTGATAAATCTTATCTCCACATTAATTTGTTACAGTAGCTTCATTTGATAAAAATAAAGTTGTCAAGGATCAACCGATTCACCAGCCGGGGGACTGTAAGACCACACTGACTGGGTGTACAGTATAGTCAAGGTTTCTCCTTCCTCAGCGTTTTTTTTATACATAAAGAAGAAAACACACAGGAAATCAGGTGATTATGGTATAAGGCACTGATCCAATCAGATTACAGTTTACGTCAGGACAGTGCAAGCTATGATGGAATGTGTGGACAGGGTCTGTCTGGCCTTAGCACCTGGCAATCTAAACAAGCATTGTAGCCCACCACCCCCTTCCCACACCCTGTACTGGAATGTCCTTAAGACGTTTGGAAAAGTTTGTTCAAAGACAAGATGGAGTCTGTAACATTAAAGGGGCTTTCTGTCATTTTAATACTGATGACCTATCCTCTGAATACGTCATCCGTATCTGATCAGTGGGGCTCCCGGGACCCCTGCCGAGCGTATGATGAGCACTGCCTTCTCTTTGCCGCTGCAATGTCGACAACGAGCAGGTGTAATTACACTTCAACGGGAAGGAGCCGTTTCCTTCCATCTGCTACGTCTCATTGAAGTGAATGGGGATGGAGGAGCTGTAATTACACCTGCTCGCTAGTGCGTTGTCGACAGTTAGCCGGTAAACAGTGAAGAGAAGACAGCACGCACACTAGTGCTGCGTTCTCTTAAAACAACTGATGGGCGGGGGTGCCAGGCGTCGGCTGCCTTCTGATCTGAGGATAGGTTATCAATATAGGAAACAACTGTATGTATTTTGTGGTGTGCAAGACACGGACGTCCGTGTGCATTCAGTAGTTGGCAGAGCGGAACTGCTGGCCCCTAACAGAACAGTACAATCTTTGTCCGTAAAGAGGACAATAATAAAACATTCTATTTTTTTGCAGAACGGACATTTGGAAACGGAATGCACACGGATGTAACTTCCGGTTTTTTTTGCTGACCCATTGAAATGAATGGTTCCGCATATGGTCGGCCAAAAAACAGAACGGACACGGAAAGAAAAAACGTTTGTGTGCATGAGCCCTATTACTGTACATTGTTTATATTATACCCTGGCATCTCTATATATGTTCAAACTAGGGAAGAGGCTGCCTATGATGCTCTCATGAGGTGGCAGATTTCAAGCATAATACTGGTCGGAGGGGTGTCGCTGCACTATTCAATCAGTGCTGCCAGTGACCAACTTGGCAGGAACACACCCCAGCTGCTAACTCCCACATGTACCTTTATCTATAAACTTCTAGCAGGGATAATAAAGGAATGGGACAGCACAGAGTCCTAAGAACAATGCTCCAGAATGGTTATTACATGGGGAATGCAAGTAGTTACTAATACAGACATGTCAGGAGAGGCGACAGGTCCTTTTTAACTAAGAATCAACTTAAGTTTTGGCCTAGATTTTGGCTGCCATTGGGATTGAAAGGGTTCACTTCCCTTTTTCCTTCTCTCTCTCACAAACACACACAGAGTGGGTTGAGGTGGCTTTTGGGGCGATATAAAATTTTTATTTTTTACTGATCAGCAGGACTCCCACTAATCTTTTGGCCTATTCTTAAGATGGCCAACAATTTTACATTTGCTGATCAGCACGAGCCCTACTAATCTACTGACCTATTCTTAGGATAGGCCATCAATTTTAGATTAGTGGGGAACCTGCAGATCAGGTCAGTTCATTTGGGACCCACACCTATAGCGCATTGAGTGAATCGGCCACCATTCACTGCAGCCAAAGAACAGGGCCCCATTCTCGAGAATGTGGGACCCACACCTATCGGACATTAATTGAATTGTGCAGCCACCTCTATGCTCACTGCCAAAAGACAGGGCCCCATTCTTGAGACCCACAACTATTGGACATTTTTGGCATATATAATCTGTCATAAATGTCCAGATGGAAATAGCCCTTTAAGTGCAACAATTCTGTTAAACAGCTCATTAAGCGGGGGTGCCGGAAGTTGGCCATCAATTTTAAAGTCCTAGTCTCTTCAGAGACTAATAAACAATGTACCGGGAACATCTTTCCCAACTATTCCCGTGCATTCTTGCAAGAAAGAAACTTGCTGTATAGTAGTCATTAAATAGAAAACACCTTTGAACAGATCCACTTTAAGAGAAATAAAAAAAAGAGGAAAAAACACATAGGTCCAATCATAATGGATGCTTTCTATAAAGTCACTCATTTTAATCAAGATGCACAAATCTGCACGAAAGTCAGTTACTTACTGAGGGAACACTGGCAGCAACAGGAATCATTATAATAGAAATTCCTCGAACAATGTTGGTTAGGTATTTCTGAAATCTAGACAGCTCCATCGTCCGCAAGGCAAACATCTGTTTGGAGGTGAAGCAAATGGGACCGTTTAGAAATGGCACAGGGATTAATTACGCAATATAAATTGGCATCATCTGCACGGCTTTTAGGGTTCATGAGCCTGCAGAGACGGAGATGAAAAGTACCAGAGAAAAGCAATACAGAACTACACAGACTGGATGCCCATCAAATGCAGCTTCTCTTAGTTCATGCCCTTTGGTCCAGACAGCCTAATCATCTCTCTCCCTAAGGTATCTGTCTACCCAAACCAGACAAGTTTCCATAGTTTTAACCTTTATCATTCAAGCCAGGTTTCACACCTTCTCCAGCTCTCATATGTTCTTTATATTGAAGTGCCACATTACAGTTTTGAATTTATTCATGCAATTTATAGGGTGTGTGTCTCAGCAGTTTTTACCTTGATGAACTGCTGAGAACACTGGGTAGGGGGTGAGGATAGCAGGATAAATATGCCTTTTGTGAAGCTTTTATTATCAGGAGAAGTGTGAATATGAACTTTTATTCTGACAGGTACAGCTAGGGGTGTCCTGGATTGAGGCTACAGCTGCCACTCAGAAGAGAGAGGGGCTGTGGTGCTGCGCAATATAGAGAGCACTTCCAAGTGAAGCTTCACCTCCAGAGGTTGTGCCAGGAAACACATTCTACATTTATCAAACCAGTACCTGTATACTTTTTTTTACTAATTTTTTACTAATTTTTTACTAATTGCATGTCATTAAAAATTAGTATAGCCAGTGAGCTATTCAATGATATGTATCTGTACTGCGCCACCTACTGTTCTTTTCCTTATATCTTGTCCCCCTCAGGTGGTCGCGCACACACAGTTTATATCTTGAACTGGCACTAGCCATATGTTCTGTTTGAAGCTGTAGAAAAGTTACAGGGACCTGCAGTAGAAAGGACACTCCCCCTGAGCTGCCAGCTTGAACTATAGCAGAGCAATCAGAGCAATGAATTGGGAGATCTCTGGGTCCATGTGAGGTACAGGGCTGGTTCTAGCTTTGTTAGAAAGAGATTGTCATGTACTATATTATGTCTGATTTTCATTTTTTACATCATTCATGGCATAACCCCTTTAAAATAAACCAATCAAATGCTCTTTGCCCTCCAAACATCCCCAGTACCTGATGCTGTCTTCAATGGTCCTCTTCTTATGGTTATTTCATTCATGTAAAAAGAGCTTCATAACTTAAAGTAAGGCTACATTCACACGACCGTATGGGCTTTGCAGTCCGCAAATCACAGATACAGGCCGTGTGAATGTAGCCGGCCCTATGATAGAAATGCCTATACTTGTCCGCGATCGCGGACAAGTATAGGACATGCTCTATCTTTTTTGCGGGGCCGCGGATCGGATCTACGGATGCGGACAGCACACTGTGTGCTGTCCGCATCTTTTGCGGCCCCATTGAAATGAATGGGTCCGCACACGTTCCGCAAAATTGCGGAACGGATGCGGAGCCATTCAAACGGTCGTGTGAATGTAGCCTAAATGAGCTGATTCAAGTCGAGGGGTGGAGAGCTAACCACAGAAGACAAGCTCTCCACATCCCTAATCAGGCTAATCCCTAATTCTCTGGCTTGACTGACATCTCAGAGCAACAGGAACATCAGTACAAGCCTGTACAAACTCTCACACATGTGCAGTTACTCAAGGGCAAATTGGACTGGGTTCCATAGTGCACAGAGCATGCGCTGGGGTTAAAGGGTAAGGACGTGTAATAGCATAACGCTAAAAGCGTGAAACTCTGTACTGATATCTCCACCACTCTGGGCCATCAGTCAAGACAGGGAGGGCGGGAAGATCTCAAAGTGATTCTGTCACCAGGATTTTGCCTCCAGAGCTGTTCCAATATGCACTTTGGTCTCCTTTATTACGCATGCGCCAGCTGTCGGAGCAGAGTCAGCTGTGGAGTCAAGCAGAGTGCGCAGACAGATGGCGCATGCGCACTTCATTTCCTGAGGCTACTGCCAGCACAGGGAATGAAGACCGCCTGAGCGCTGACGTGCCGGGTCAGTGCACATACGCAGGATTACAGTGCTTCGGATCAGTGACGTCTGCGCTGGAAGGAGCGAAAATTTGTATGTGGGGCAGCCCCTTGGGCTCTGTATCAAGGAAATTTGCATATCAATTAAAGCGTTTTTTTTTTTTTAGATAAACTAAAGCATAGATGGCAATAAAACTGGAATATTTAAAATGTAATCGAGGAGACCAACGTGCATATTGGAACATCTTTGGAGGCAAATTCCTGGTGACAGAATCTCTAACTTGTGTGGCAAGCTCTCCATCCCCTTGACTTGAATCATCTCATTTACATATATATTATAAAGTATTTTTTTTAAATGAATGACATAACGATGAGAGATAAAAAGAGGAACATCGGAGACAGCACCAAGACCTCCATCAGATACAGGACAACGTTTGGGGGTGGAGGTTGCATGCAATATGTTCCCTTTAAGGAACAGAATCTGGCAGAAAAGAAGTCCAGATTCACACTACTCCTGATAATAAAAGCTCCCAAAAAAAAAAGGTTCTATATTTCCAGCCCTTGCCTAGAGCTCTCAGCAACTTAGTATAGTCAAAACTGCTATAACCAGTAATCAACCATATTACACCCGCTCCTAGCGTGTTTACATACCAACAAGGTATGGAAACTCGTAAATTAAAGCCATCCCTCATAAAAAGGGGCCTTTTTGCCCACAGCAACCAGGGATCAGGTGCTCATTTATTATACAACAATGGAAAAATAAAACAAAGGGGCTCTCTACTTTGATAAATCTTCTCCAGAGTGTCCAAACTGGTGTAAAGTAGAACTGGCTTAGTTGCCCATAACAACCAAGCAGATTCCACCTTTCATTTTGGACAGCTCCTCTGGAAAATGAACGGTGGAATCTGATTGGTACTCTGGACAACTAAGCCAGTTCTACTAGTTCTACACCAGTTTGATAAATTTGCCCCCTACTTGTTAGACTCAGCCCTTGATAAAAAGCAGCTCATTAAGCATCACACTGCTGGTGTGCACAGGAATGGGCTGTTATCTGTTGGGAAACGGATACGTTGGTCGTTTTGGACAATCCCTACTCAATATAAATCGTCCCTCGACTACATGAAGATCATAAAGTGACTCCTTACTGGGACCCCCAATGATCAGCTGTTTTACGTGGAGAAACTTGCAGAAAGTGCTCACAGGTAGTTTTCCTCCAGTGCCACCACAGGAGAAAGTAAGCATTACATAATGCTCAATAAAATCAATGAGTCATCTGTGTAATGCGAGACAGGCTCTCCAGAGCGAGGGACTCTCTTTGTAACCACTCTCCACTCTGCCCGAGAGATGAAGATCCTGAACATGTGACCTCAGAGGCGGCTCTAGACTTTGTGAGGCCTTAGGCGAAACTCGAACGTGAGGCCCCCACAAAGCTCGTTAGGATGCTCATGATCTCCTGTATGGCGCCCAGGCTCAGTCCTCAAGAGATAAGAAATAAGCTGTGTCAACCACCGCACGGAGCTTTGGTGTGGTCAACACTCCCCCTCCATGTATCTCTATGGAAGACTCAGAGAAACATAAATGCGGTATCTGCAGCTCTCCCTTAGATACATGGAGGGGAATGTTGACCACCGCTCCGGGCACAAGGAGATCCTTTTCTGCAGAGACTGACAGAGTTTCCTACTTTTCCATCATCTTCACATCTTCTCAAACCCCCATCCTGCCACCCCCAATACTGCGCCCACTGTGCTCTCCAATACTACAGTTGAGCTAATGTCCCCATAATATATGTCAGTATAAAATACCCCTATATAGTTCCCTAATAAATACCCCCATAGTGCTCCTTTCCCCCTTCCCAATAGTGCCCCCCATAATGTGCTGGTATAAAATACTCCATCTTAGTGCCCCCAGCACATGCCTCCATTGTGCTTCTCTCCCCCTTCCCCATAGTGCCCCCCATAATATGCCAGTAAAAAAATGCCCCTTCTTAGTGGCACCAGATTGCCCCATAGTTCTCTCTCCCCCATAGTGCCCCCATAATGTGCCACTAAAAAATGCCCCTATAGTGCCACCAGATGCCCCATTGTGCTGCTCTCCCCTACAGTGCCTCCCATGTGCCAGTAAAAATGCCCCCTTAGTGCCAGATGCCATACTGCCCCCTATAATGTGCCAGTAAAAAAACATCCCTTTAGAGCCACCAGAGGCCCCCATAGTGCTCCTCTCCCCATAACGTGCCATTAAAAATCCCCCTATAGTGCCACCAGATGCCCCATAGTGCTGCTCTCCCATATAATGCCTTCCAAAATGTGACAGTAAAAAATGCTCCCTTAGTGCCAGATGCCATTGTGCCCCCTATAATGTGCCAGTAAAAAATGCCCCTTTAGAGCCCACAGATGCCCCTATAGTACTCCACTCCCCCATAGTGCCCCCAAATAATGCCCATAAAGTGCCACCAGATGCCCCATAGTGTAGCTCTCCCCTACAGTGCCTTCCATGTGCCAGTAAAAATGCCCCCTTAGTGCCAGATGCCATAGTGCCCCCTATAATGTGCCAGAAATAAAATGCCCCTTTAGAGCCCACAGATGCCCCAATAGTGCTCCACTCCCCCATAGTGCCCTCAAATTATGCCCATATAATGCCACCAGATGCCCCATAGTGCCGCTCTTCCCTATAGTGCCCCCTATATTGTGCCAGTAAAAAAAGGTCCCTTTTAGAGCCCCCATAATGCCCCTATAGTGCCACTCTTCCCTATAGTGCCCCCTATATTGTGCCAATAAATAAAGGCCCCTTTAGAACCCCCAGATGCTCCATAGTGCCACCCCCCAAAATGGGCCAGTGAAATATGCTCCCAAACAATGGGCCAGTAGGAAATGCCCCAGGTGATGTGGCATCTAAAATAAAACCAAACACTTATACTTACCTGAGTCTGGCAGCGATGCGATGCAGGCCACTTCCAGCCTGTGTCCCTCACTCTGTGCTGCCCGGCTCAGGTGGCGTGATAATAATGACATCATCTGGCCGCCTGGGCCAGCCTCTGATAGGCTGCCGGCACTTGTGCCTGCAGCCTATCAGAAGAACAGGGAGACGCTTCTCCCTCCCCTGCCCTGCAGCAGCACAGCACAGCAGAGGCCCCCACCAGTGCGAGGCCTTATGCGGCGGCCTAAGTGGCCTAATGGAAGAGCCGCCTCTGTGTGACCTTCCCCCTCTATAAATTACACTATACGAGTCCAGCTTTACATGTGCAATACTTTTGGCTTAGAAAGGTAAAACTTGTCACAATACTACATTTTTTGGTCTGGGATCCGCACTTGCTCTGTTTCAAGGTGGCCGCAATTATACGGGCCAGGTATCAGGAATGAGCACTTGTTCCCAGTAATTGGCCGAATATTGTGCAGAGTAAGGGCTCATGCACAGGACTGTATGTATTTTGCAGTCCGCATAAAATACGGATGATGTCCCTGTGACATCCGTATTGCACCCGTTTACATTGCAGAACCATTGTAAGAATGCCTATGCTTATCTGCAAAACAGACAAGAACAGGACATGTTCTATCTTTTTTGCGGAACGGCCATGCGGACATACAGAAACGGAATACACACAGTCATTTCAGGTTTCTTCGTGACCCATTGAAGTGAATGGTTCCGCATACAGGCCGCAAAAAAAACAAAAAAAAACGGAATGGACATGGAAAAAAAAATAGGTTTTTGTACATGAGCGCTAATAGAGGATTTTTTTAAGAATCATGTTTAAGAATCATGGCCCTTGAAACAGTACATTTATACTTACCTGCTCCCCACTGTTCTGGTCCTCTGCGCTACCCCCGCTCTCTCCATCTTCCAGTCCTAGCGCGGTTTACATCTGGCTGGCTGTCGGCATGGTAACATACACCTCTCCAGCCAATAACTGGCTTCAACGGTGCTATGGCCACAAGCAGCATGTCACCGGAGCGACATAAAGCAGGTAAGTATGAGTCTTCTGTTTTAGGGGATCTTGCTGCAGGAACTGGTTTAAAAATTATTTTTACCGGAAACCACTTGAAGTGGTGACATTTCCTTTCATCCTGTGCTTTCCTTCACTGCAAAGGATGGCGCTCACTGGTTATTACTGGCTCCTGCCCCCAGCAACATGTGCCCTGTAATAACCAGCAAGCACTTTACTAGCGGGTAAAGAGCTCATTGGTTAACCCTTTAATGACCGGGCCGGAAAAGGCCTTAATAAACAGTCGCTTTTTTCGTGATTTAATGCATGTGGTGGTTCATACGGTTGTAACATTTTTTTGTTAGACTACCAAAATCATTTTTGCATTATTTTTTTATGTGACACATAGGTCTTTTTAATATATTTTCAGGCATTTTTTTGTTTTTTTTTGTTTTATTTGGTCCTAAACATTTTGTATTATATAAAAAAAATAAGTGATAAAAAATAATACATTTCTGCCACATAATATGTTCCCCAATAGGTCATAAAAAGACTGTTGGAGGACACTGACACTTTTTATTTTATTTTGCACTTTCCTTTTGTTTGTATTTTATTTTTTTAATTTTTTAAATAATTTTTTTGCATATTTTTACTGCATAATTTGTCCACCAAGAGGTTACTGATAGACCTTTGGGGAACACAGACATATTTTTTTGTATTTTGCACTATTTCCACTAAACTGGGGCATCAACAGGAGCCCCAGGTACCGGGGAAACCAGCCAGCGATGTATCAGCGTTAGCGACAAGGCAGAGCTGATCAGGGTCTACTGACCCTAAAGCTCTTCTCTGCCCCCGAGACACGGTAATAAACTGCTTCTGTCTCCTTCTCCAGTGCCCTGCTGTCACTAGGAGCTGGGGACCTGACCTGCTCCTGCTAGATTACAGTAGCGGAAACTGTAATCCAGTGCTGTGCGGAGCTCCAGGTTGCACAATCAGCTGTGTTTCTGTCCTGGGAGACGGGGGACGCAAACTGCGGGTTGTGCACCCCTGTTATAGATGGAGACGGACATACCCAATTATGAATAATTTTCCCTCTGTTCACCATTTTGAAAGGAGTTCTGTACTTTAAATGGACTGTCCGGTTTCAAGAGAAAGCTGGATAACTCAGGGTATTGACCTGTAATAAAGAAAAGATGATCACTTACCTGACAGATCCATTGTCACTGCTCCAGTTCTCCCTGCTGCAGCACTGACATCACATCTACAACAAATCACTGGCCTATGCACTGCACCATTGAGGCCAGTGACTAGCTGCAGAAGACATATGTTGTCGACATGATGTCAGCGCTGCAGCCAGGAAAACCGGAACAGAAGCGCAGGATCTATCAGATAAGCAATTATCTGTTGTTTATTACATGTCGATCCTGAGTTATCTAGTTTCCTGTTCCAACCAGACAACCCATTTAACATGTTAAGCAATCGTATGATTTATACTACATGTAGTCCTCCAGCTTAAATCGTATGAGATTGTGAACGAACAGAGATGTGTATTGTTTGTATGATCGAAATCCAGGGGTGACCAAGAATGGTCTTGGCTCCAGGCCACATTTCAACAGCCAGGATACACCTGACAAATTGCTTCTGAGAAACACATTGTTCACATTTTTTTGCCTGCTGTAATGAGGTATAAAAAAGAATAGTCGGTCTACCCCAGCTGAAGTGCATGAACAAGCTGTGTATTTCCAAGTCTACGTACCAAGAACAACACACAGCATCCACAGCAGCAGTCTCCACAACATCGGCTCAGGGAGACCAGATGTGTAGTGTGAAATGTAACATTTCACACTGAAAATGTCATCACAAGCCTAAAGGAGTTGTCTCACTTCAAAAAATGGCATTTATCATGTAGAGAAAGTTAAAGGGAACCTGTCATCAACTTTATGCTGCCCATACTAACGGTTAAAAAGTTAAAAGTAAGTGGTTGCCGAGAACCAACATCACAATCATTGCAGACTGGGCCTGGAAATGAGTCATGGCCACCTGAGAAGAGTCAAGGTTCTTCATGAATTCCTGCTCTCCCTGCCCACCTGCTGATGATACCCTTTCTCTCTAGGAGAGAACTGCCAATCATCAGCAGATGGGCAGGGAGAGCAGGAGATTAGGAATAACCAGGACTCTTCTCAAGTAGATCTGACTCTTTTCAAGGCCTGGGCTGCGATGATTATGATGCTGGTTCTCGGCAACCACTTACTTTTAGCTCATGAGTGACACACTGCTAAAATCAGCATTCTGTCATTCATTTTTTATCACATTATACTCTGCTTGTATCCAGGGGTTATGACCACCCTGCCCATAGACAAGAGTGGTGCTAGTTCTGGGAAAACACAGACTTTTTTAAATCTTAGACAAATGCTTTAAAAGTATAGAAGCCATTTATTATTAAAGGGGCTGTGCACTAATAACACTTATCCCCTAACCAAATGATAAATGTTTGATCGCTGGGGATCTAACCGCTGCCACCTCCAGTGATCATGAGAATGGTTGTCTGCAAGTGACGCTGAACTGCCCCATGAGACTGAAGGGGCTTCCATCACTCTATCCACTTCTAAGGGACTGCCAAGTACAGTGCTAGCAGCAATCCCCCAAAAGTGAATGGAGCAGTTGACGTACAGGTGCACCACCGCTCAATTCTCATGGGGCAGCTCAACAGCACTTGCAGACCTCCTTTCTCGTGATCACCGGGCATCCCAGTAGTTGGATCCCCAGTGATTAAACACTTATTCACTATCCCGTGGATAAGTGTTATCCCTGACAAAGTGTTCTACAAATAGTAGAATAGTGTAAAAATGAAGGAACAATTCCACTAATTGAAAAAACCCACCTCAAACACTGAGTGAGTTGTTATTCATACCTCTACTAGCAGCAAGTTGATAGAGCCCAAAAGTACAGGAAGAATCCAAGTGGAATCGGGCATGGTGAGGTCCGGGAACCACAGTGCTCCCCCATTCTGTAGTTGGTTGTGAACCAGCTCATCTGAAATGAACATGTGATAATTGAATGAATGTAACAATGAACAAAACTGAAGGAAAGGTTTCATAATATCAACATAAGGGCTCATTCAGACAACAGTAGAGTTTTGTGGTCCGCAAACTGCAGACATGCAAAACCCGGATACCAGCCTATGTATGTTCCGCAATTTATGGACCGCAAATGGCCGGCACTATAATAGAAAATGTCTATTCTTGTCCGCAATTGCAGTAGCAGATGATGTCCACATCTTTTGCAGCCCCATTGAAATGAATTGAACAAAATTGCAGAACGGATGCGGACTCGTTCATACGGTCGTCTGAATGAGCCCTTAGTGTGGCAGTCAGCATCCCCATTATTGAAAGTGAAACCTAATTCTCCACCTGGAAGCAGCAGGACAAGGATTGCCGGACCCTTATTCTCGACTTGGATGTGGGTCCTAGAGGTGGGACCTGCATTTATCAGACATTTATGGCATATCCTGCCAATGAGCCACTGAGATGTCTGAGATGTGAATGCCCCTTTAAGAATGCATTTTTTTTTTTTTACTGTGGTCTAGATGCTGGGGATGAATGCATAGAATTCAAAGCTGTTTCATGATGAAGTGTCAATGATCAATTAATAATTCCCTTTTAATTTGGATTTTCATTGGGAGGATGTGTGTGTTGACATGCAGTGCAGCATCGTGGCTCAGTGGGGTGCATATCACTTGGGTCCTTGGTTTTAATCCAAGCATGCACCTGCATGGGAGTTTCTATGTTCTCCCTGTGTTCGCGTGGGTTTCCAACAAGTACTCCAGTTTCCTTCCGGGCATTTTAACTAAAGTTATATAAAATTGGCCGAGTGTATATGAAATAGGAAAACTGAGGAAATAAGCTGATGTGAATGGTGACTATTTCTGTACAGAGCTAAGGAATATGCCGGCACATATAAATAATGTGCCATCTGCATAAACGTCTACATACAGTAGTGTATGGATATATGGTTGTATTCAAAAGGTCACAAACACCCACACAACGATGTCTGAGACAAACTGGCAACTGAATGTAGTGTCAGCTCTACAAGTGCGAAAAAAAATCATTTCTGCTTTTACCAATACAAAAATAATAAACACAATGAGATATAGCCACAAGAGGCAGTAGATACCTGCACTGAGATAAGAAGAGTATGGGGCCTTACAGAAACGCCGGGAAACCAGACCAGAAAGTAAAAACTCCACCTAGTGGCTGAAACGTCACTTACATTGCAATAAACCACATATATTAAATCATTTTGTTTTCTAACATTACTCGTGGCGCCTGTACAAACAGGTATAGTGCATGAGATATACAGGCATCTACGGTTTCCAAAGTGAACACTTATGCATAGTTCTTTAGCGTACTGAGTAGCGTTTAGAGTACTGTTCATAATCCCCTAATTTACAGGGTAATTCAAAAAGCATGGTGCAAAATTATGGCCTCGAGAACATAAATTTATCAACATGAAAAGACACACTATCTATCCAACTTTTATCAATATACTATAAGTGTTCGTTGGTGACACGGCAGTTGTCTAGGCGGCAGTCCAGTTCTGTCCAGATGTGTGCCAGCATATCCTCAGATGTGGACTCCACTTTTTCAGGGATACGTCATCTCAGGTCACCCAGATCCTGTGGCTGGAGGGCAAATACACTGAGTTCTTAATGTAGCCCCACAGAAAGAAGTCACAGGGTATTATATCTGGCGATCATAGAGGCCAGCGCAACATTGGTTAATCATTTATTCAGGCACTGCCGATCCATCTTTCTGGCATGGTTTAGGTTAGATATTGGCAAACATCCTACTGGAAATGAGGAGCACCATCCTGCTGACACACTACGTTTAGCAGATCTTTATCTGTCGCATAAGCCATTCCCTTAACATTTCTAAGTAGGAGCGGCCAGTGACAGTATCCTCTGCAAAAAAGAAGGGACTGTAGACTTTGCCCAAATTTACTTTGGCCAAGTTCCTCTTGTGCTCCATAAGGACACATGGATTTTCTGAGCCCCAGATTCTAACATTGTGGGGATTGACCATACCACTGAGGTGAAAGGTAGCGTCATCTCTGAACACCAGCTTGTCAGTTTGTCTTCCAGTTCCTGAAGAATTTGTAATCTTACACCATACAGTGGTTTGTGCTACTTGTAGTTCCACCCTAGTCAGCCTGGTTGACTTTCTAGAACAATGCTCCTGCAAGGCTTGAATCCTGTTCACTCTCTCTTCCAAAGTCTTAAAGTCTCTGGTGGCCCAAAGGCAGTGTTTCGAATTGCTTCACCTGAAATGCAGTTTCTATACGGAGCACACTTACCAAAATTATTCAGAAAATTTCACACAGCAGACAACGTTCCTGTAAATTCCAACACCAAAAAGCTTTTTCCTGCAATGTCATCACCATAAACCTGCCCCTTTGTGTACAGGTTTAAACTAACCTAAGGGGCAGATTCATGAAAACTGTCTAAAAGAAAACGAACTCTGTAGCCCACACTTTTCATTTCTTAAGAGCAGAATTGGTTTACTTTAAAAGGGTTTCTGAGGTTTTAATAACGATGACCTATCCTCAGGATAGACCACCAGTAGTGATGAGCAAAGCAAGCTTCGGATCCAAGATCCGAAGTCGCTTCGCCCAAAACTTCGGATCAATGCTGTACGGAGATCTGGCTCTGTTCAGCATTAACATGTACAGCCACTGGTGAGGTGAAGTCAGTTATTCCCCAATACTCTTTTTAAACAATTCATGTCCACTTTAAAACTTGGATCCAAACTTGGATTCGGTTCCGACTGGTACCTTGGAACCGAACCCCAGTTTGGATCAAAGTTTTAAAGTGGTTTTACAGTTAAAAAATCAGACACCAAAGTTAATAACTGACTTCGCCTCATCGGAGGCCGTACAGTTTAATGCTGCACGGAGACGGATCTCTGTACAGCATTATTCCGAAGTTTTGAGCGAAGCGACTTCAGATCTAGGATCCAAAGCTCGCTTTGCTCATCCCTAGTCATCGGTATCTGATCAGTGGAGGTCCGACATCTGGGACCCCTACCACTCAGCTGTTTGAGAAGGCAGCAGCACTCATGTGAGCGGAGCGTCCTTCTCCCTGCTCGCCACGCACAGCACTGTACATTGTATTGCAGCTGTGCTTGGTAATGCTCTCAGCCTCATTCACTTCTATTTTAGGAAAAGCAGAGAGAAGGTTGGGGTGCTACAGTGAGAACCGGTGCCATCTCAAACAGTTGATTGGCAGGGGTCTCTGGTGTCAGACCCCCACCGATCAGATACTAATGACCAAAGCTTCTACTTTTATGCATGTGCTGACTATACATCCATAAAACATTAATTAAAGGTGGAGCTCCATCGAAGAATTTGGAGACTATTTCAACTTTACACCTGGGAATCTTACTTTGGATGAAATGTCACTTGCACCTCATACATTTGTAGTATAACTAGGGAGGCGTTTTCATGATAACTGAAATCCACAGCACTACCCATTCGGGAAGTCTGCTGTTCTTTGTCCATGAATTGTTTGCAGATGGCGGGGCATGTAACCAAACACATTATGCCTCCTTCACTGAAACTGGGCATGTGCTGGGAGTCGGGTGGATTGTGACCAAATGTATGCACAGATGGCACACTGTGTATCAATGGAAAAGGCATTTTCACAGGTTTGGACACATACCCCGCCATCTACAGCCATTTTATGGACATGAGAAGTGAAAGGGGACAGTAGGTGGTGGTTTTAACCTTTTCCACACCATTTATTGACTATAGACATCCAAGCGGTTTGCATAGCTGTATGAGCGCTTATTTTTTGAGGAACAAGCGGTAAAAAAAACGTCCAAATGGGGTGGAATTGGGAAAAAAAACACAACGTGTTTTGTTCCCACTGCGTTTGTTTGCGGCAAAACTCATCCATGCCCCTCATTCTCTGGGTCAGTACGATTACAACGATACCCCATATGTGTAAGTTTTATGTCTAAATAGTGTAAAAAAAAAAAAAAGTAAACTTAGTAGAAAAAAAATATTTTTTTTACATTTTTACATCACCATATTCTGACCCCCATAACTTTTTTTATAGTTATATCTACAGTGCTTTGTGGGGGCTAATTTTTTGCGGGACAATCAAGTTTTTATTGATACCATTTTGGAGTGTGTGTGACTTTGATCACGTTTTATTACAAAGTGGCCATTTTGACCTTTTTTTCCAGTACGCCATTCTATTCGCTGTATTGGAAAAATATTTTTATATTTTAATGGTATGATACTCATGATGTTTACATTTCTTGTTATTTAAGTATTTATTGTTTTATTATATAGAAATGTTTTAAATATATTTAAGTTTTTCTTCATTTTTTGTAATGATTTTGAAGCTCATATATGAGCCTATAAAAAAAAATTAACTTTTAATTTTGAACAATCATGTATTTTTAAAATTAGTTTATTATGGTCTATTGCTCATTTCTTATGTTGGCTTGCCATCTCGTCAGCGAGACTCAAAAACCCAAAAGCTTTGCTTCCAGGCATCCTACCGACATCCCCTGCGGCCAATGGGGATGTCGGAAGGATGCCTGGAAGCGAAGCTTTTGGGTTTTTGACACTGTAGATGCCGTGATCTCACTTGATCATGGCATCTAAAGCCTTTAATTACCGTGATAAGCATAATTGCTGGTCGCTGTAATTTGCAGCAGGTCTCTGCTGTTTGAAAGAGGCCATGAGTACCGCTGAACGTGCGAGTGGGTGCCATATTTGCCTATCGCTCCATTCCTTAGCAGTCATTTTGATATAGGGTATATATAGTTTATGTTCACCAAGGGTGGGGCTAGGAGGTGTGGAGTTTTTTTAATGCATTTATTTTTCATATTAGGTCCTTGCACAGTTAACCCTTTCGCTACCAGCACTGTACATGTGCAGTGCCTTAGAAAAGTATTCATCCCCTTTGGCTTTTTTTTGTGTTAGGTTACATTACAGCCTTAAGTTCAATGTTTCATTAATCTGAATTTTTGTGATAGATCAGAACACAATAGTCTAAGTTGGTGAAGTGAAATGAGAAAAATATATAAATAAAACTATTGTTTAGAGATATAAAACAGAAAATTGGCATGTGCGTATGTATTTACCCCCTTTGTGAAGAATCCCATAAAAAGCTCTGGTGCAACCAATTACCTTCAGAAGTCACATAATTAGTGAAATGATGTCCAGCTGTTTACAATCTAAGTGTCACATGATCTGTCGTTACATATACACACCTTTTTTTGAAAGGCCCCAAAGGCTGCAACACCTAAGCAAGATGCATCACTAACCAAACACTGCCATGAAGACCAAGGAACTCTCCAAAAAGGGACAATTTTGTTGAGAAGTACAAGTCAGGGTTAGGTTATAAAAAAAAATATCCAAATATTTTATGATCCCCAGGAGCACCATCAAATCAATCATAACCAAACAGAAAGAACATGGCACAACAGCAAACCTGCCAAGAGACGGCCGCCCACCAAAACTCACGGACCGGGCAAGGAGGGTATTAATCCGACAGTCAGCACAGAGACCTAAGGTAACCCTGAAGGAGCTGCAGAGTTCCACAGCAGAGACTGGAGTATCTGTACATAGGACAACAATAAGCTGTACGCTCCATAGAGGGCTTTTTTGGCAGAGTGGCCAGAAGAAAGCCATTACTTTCAGCTAAAAACAAAAAGGAACGTTTGTGAGTTTGCTAAAAGGCCTGTGGGAGACTCCCAAAATATATGGAGGATGGTGCTCTGGTCTGTTCACCTTCCAGCAGGACAATGACCCCAAACACACTGCTAAAGCAACACTTGAGTGGTTTAAGGGGAAACATGTAAATGTGTTGCAATGACCTAGTCCAGTGATAGGCAAAGTGCGGCTCTCCAGCTGTTGCAAAACTACAACTCCCACCATGCACTGCTGTAGGCTGATAGCTGTAGACAGTCTTTGCATGCTGGGAGTTGTAGTTCAGCAACAGCTGGAGAGCCTCACTTTGACCATCACTGACCTAGTCAAAGCCCAGATCTCAATCCAATAGAAAATCTGTGGTCAGACTTAAAGAATGCTGTTCACAAGCACAAACCATCCAACTTGATTGAGCTGGAGCAGTTTTGCAAGGAGGAATGGGCAAAAATCCCAGTGGTAAGATGTGGTAAGCTCATAGAGACTTATCCAAAGCGACTTGAATCTGTGATTGCCGCAAAAGGTGGTTCTACACAATATTGACTTTAGGGGGTGAATAGTTATGCACATTGACTTTTTCTGTTATTTTGTCCTAACATCTTCAAAGTTGTGGCCATGTTCTGTAAATTAATGATGCAAATCCTCAAACAATCCATGTTAATTCCAGGTTGTGAGGCACCAAAATACAAAAAGTCAAGTAATGCACTGTACATACATTATTTGTGCAAGGACATAATAAGAAAAAATAAATACATTAAAAACACTCCACACCTCCTAGCCCCACCCCTGGTGAACATAAACTATATATACCCTATATCAAAATGACTGCTAAGGAAAGGACAGAGTTCAGACTAAGCAAATATGCCTTATGGATATGCACTTCTGAGTGTATTGCTTAGTCTGAACTCTGTCTTATAGTATATATTGAGGGTGGCGCCTCTTTTGGACTGAGCAACGCCCAAGTACCTGGGACTTCTCAGCACAAAATCAATTTAGCTGCTTCCTGCAGTGCCCTGAATGAAAGGAGACTGGTAAGTCTATAAGAGGCAGTATCTGTAGTGTTAGGGACCCTTGTGCGGAAGCCGCCGTGACGTGGCACTTGGGCCCGACATACTTTTGATCAAAAATGTGCGCTAAGAGCTTCCTTCATTCCATTTTGGAATGAGCCCCTTTTTTATTTTTTTCTATTAGTTTATGGTGTATTGTGCAGCCATCTTTTAACCATGCTAAGGAAAGGAGACATAATTTTAATTAGTATTAGTAATGCACTTTGTGCTATAAAAAAACATACTTTTTTTTCTCTTATTAAACTTTCCGGGGTATAAAAAAAAGATAAAGCCCCATGTATGACTGCAAAACTTGCAAAAATAAGTTATATAACTAAACGGAAAAAAAAAATTATGGTTTTCAAAGACGCATGTACTAAAAAATTGAAAATGTGCTTGGTCTGGGCCCCTCTTGAACTTGTTAGTTAGAGGAAATGTGTCACAAAAACTTTTATCTGCCAGTAATCTTACCAGATAGTAGCACATATTTTTTCTAATGTTTTTATTTTCTGAACAGGATTATGGGGGGGGCCACCTTGCCTGAGCTGTTCTGAACAGCATTTAGAAAGCATTAAGAAAATTTCTTTATGGCAGACCCATGGTGCATAGACACAATGGACTGGAGGGAACCTCATTGATTTCTATGGGAGAGTTTTCTAGGCATGCAGAGGTCATTGTACAAGGAAAGAATAGATTAGCTTTGACAATCACCTATTGTGAATGGCGGATCCTGTCTTATCCATACACAGCGCTGATATCATTACAGGCAGGATTAGAATGACAGATAAGCAGAAAACTGCAGTAAAGTAATCTGTACAGACCAAAAAGTGGCGTCTTTTATTAGTCTTAGGCCCCTTTCACACCGGCGTCATGTTTGACGCTCGGATAAGAGGCGGGTGCGTTGCAGGAAAATGCGCAATTTTTCCGCGCGAGTGCAAAGCATTTTAATGCGTTTTGCACGCGCGTGTGAAAAATCGGCATGGTTGGTACCCAGACCCTCTATTGCCCTTTTTACTTTGCATTCTCTATTGAGAATGCTATTATTTTCCATTATAGCTATGTTATAAGGGAAAATAATAAAGATCGGGGCTCCATCCCGATCGTCTCCTAGCAACCATGTGGGAAAAATCGCACCGCATCCGCACTTGCTTGCGATTTTCCCGCATCCCCATTCACTTCTATGGGGCCTGCGTTGCGTGAAAAACGCAGAATATAGAGCATGCTGCGATTTTCACGCAACGCAAAAGTGATGCGGGAAAATCCCCGCTCATGTGCACAGCCCCATAGAAATGAATGGGTCTGGATTCAGTGCGGGTGCAATGCGTTCACCTCACGCATTGCACCCGCGCGGAAATCATGCCCATGTGAAAGGGGCCTTAGTGGCCAGTGCAAAAACAATAAGACTTTAATGTTTTGTTTAACCCTTTCAACCCCGGGCCAGTTTACACCTTCCTGCCCAGGCCATTTTTTGCAAAACCGACATATGTCACTTTATGTGGTAATAACTTTGGAACACTTTTATTGATCCAAGCCATTCTGAGAATGTTTTCTCGTGACACATTGTACTTCATGATAGTCATAAATTTGAGTCAATATATTTCACCTTTATTCATGAAAAAAATCCCAAATTTACCAAACATTTTGAACACCGAGGGAAAACAGCCAAACAAAACTCAATATTTATTACCCTGATTCTGTGGTTTACAGAAACACTATATATAACTAGAGAGGTACGTTAAAAATAAAACAACAAAACTTTAATTAGTGGTATCAAGTTTACAGAAACACCCCACACGTGGTCGTAAAATGATGTAAAGGCACACAGCAGGGCGCAGAAGGAAAGGAGCGCCATATGGTTTTTGCTGAACTGGTTTTTAGATGCCATGTCCCATTTTAAGCCCCCCTGATGCACCCTTACAGTAGAAACTCCCCTTTTGGAAACTAGGGGATAAGGTGCCAGTTTTATTGGTACTATTTTGGGGTATATTACATTTTTTGTGAGGCAAGGTAACCCAAAAATGGCTGTTTTGGCAGAGTTTTTATTTTTTACAACATTCATCTGACAGGGTAGATCATGTGCTAATTTTATAGAGCAGATTGTTACGGACGCAATGATATCAAATTTGTCTACTTTCTTTGTTTCAGTTTTACATAATAAAGCATTTTTGAAAAAAATTATGTTTTTGTCTCTATTTACTGAACGCCCTATTTTTTGTATTTTTCTGCCGATCGCTTGTGGGGGCTCGTTTTTTGCAGGCAGATAATTCATTAGTACACTTTATGGGGCAAGGTGACCAAAAAATTGGTAATTTTGGCACAGTTTTTATCTATTTATTTTTCCAGCGTTCACATGAGGGGTTAGGTCATGTGATATTTTTATAGAGCAGATTGTTACGGATGTGGCAATACCTAATATGTATACTTTTTCTTATTTGTTTAGGTTTTACACAGTAATAGCATTTTTGAAGCATTTTAGTGTCTCCATAGTCGGAGAGCCATAGCTTTTTTATTTTTTGACCGATTGTCTTAGGTAGGGTCTCATTTTTTGCGGGATGAGGGGACGGTTTGATTGGTACTATTTTGGGAGGCATACACCTTTTTAAGCTTGGAATTGCAATTTTTGTGATGTAAGGAGACAAAAAATTGCTTTTTTGGTACTATTTTTTTTTTACAGTGTTCATCTGAGGGTATAGGTCATGTTTTACTTTTATAGAGCAGGTTGTTACGATCAGGGCGCCGTAATAGTATGGGTGCTGGGCAGCAAGTCATGTCCCGCTGCGCCGTACTATTACGGCGCTGGTCGGGAAGGGGTTAAATATAGATATTGACATGGAAAAATAAAATCTTAAAAAATTCTTTAAAAATATTTTAAACATAAAAATGTGATTTAAACAATAGATCGTTTTCTGATGACACATTGCCTTTAATTATCATGAAAACGGCCTAACTCACCCAAGGGTAGTGTATCCAAAACGGGATGGCATTACCCCAACGCGCGTTTCCCTGACGAAGGCACACCTAAACGTGCGTTGGGGTAACGCCATCCCGGTTTGGATACACTACCCTTGGGTGAGTCCCCTCTGTATATGGTGATTATTATTATTATTCTTTCATAGCCAGCGGTTTATTAGAGGTTATATTCTGTTGTTGGGCTTCACTTGTTTTGTGATGCTCACAACTTACTACCGCTGCTGCCAGCTGTGGCAGTGATTTCACTGCCCCACATAGTCATATTAGTCATATAGAACTCTGGAGACTCGGCCATATTCACACCCATAGATATAAGTGTTGATCCTTATATTACTATGACTGTGTAGTGTACCACTGGGATGGTGGTTTTTCTTGCTGCTACCTTTTAAACACAACGGTTTTATGTATGTATTTATTTGATTTAATAAAATATATATGTTGTTATTGTACCTTTGTGCTTCAGTTTTTGTAGGTCTTTGTTTGCTATGGGAGCGGGTACTCCTTTATGGTTTCATTTGTTGGCCCCTTTATTTTTGCCGCAATATGTATTGCATGTACTCACTGTAGTTTGGGCATGAGGGTCAACGTTGGACTTAGATTGGTATTTCTTTAAACAGGACTATCAAACATAAATGACACTGATGGGACATCATGCTATATGCAAACAAACAGCAGATCAAAATTACCTGTATTGGATCCACTTGTATTAAAGCTGAAATTCCTCAGAGCCAGAGAAACAAAGATCCACAAGGGTATTTGGATCCACATGATCAGGCTGGCTTTAAAAGGATGACAATTATCTCGTACGTAGAGCTCTGTTATTAACCTTTTCATGTTTTTACGGAAATGAAACCTGTATTGAAAATAGGGAATACATATATATTATCAGGCTGCAAGGATTATTTAATGGGGTATTCCCCTCACAGACAATGGGACCTGCACCTACACCGAGAATGAAGCGGGGAAAGTAGTGGAGGGCGCACTGCGTGTGCAGAGACGCCCTCCATTTATTTCTGTGGGGTCATCGAAAATAGCCAAGCGCTGACTCGCCTATTTCCGTCAGCCCCATATAGGCACCCATTGTCTGTGATGGGAATACCCCTTTAATGACCTTGTTATTCAATGACTCAAAAGAGATTAACATATACACAAGCATATAATCCATAACTAAGGTGCAAAACAGATGCAATTTATGTCCAATAGACCGCTATATAGCAAGTTATTTGGAGAAGCATGCCATTTGTTTGTCCAATTTTCAATGGAAGTGTGAGATCTGCAGCAAAATCAAATCTGCACCAAAAGCTGCAAGTAACACATGTGGATCTTGATGCCGATTGGGTGTAGAAACTTTTCTGCAAGTCTACCTGTACCACTGTGCACGTAGTCTAAAAGAAACTGTAGCCCTAATAAACCCCCCTAAAATTCAGCCACTTCAGCCCTGTACCTCACATGGATCCAGAGATCTCCCCATTCATTGCTCTGCTAGATTTATATCAAGCTGGCATATCAAGGGGAGGGTCTTTTCTGCTGCAGCTCAGGGGGAGTGTCCATTCCACTGCAGCTCTCTCCCGATCACAGCTTAGGAGGAAGTCTACGGATGAAACTGAGCATGTGCGACCATTCAGACATTCAAACCCTTTGCTATGACATTTACCCTGGGTTCAGACCTGAGCATTCTTGAAACGCGCGTTTTACGCGCGTTTTAGTCGCGCGTATTTTAGCAAGTTTTTCAAATAGGAAACGCGCGTTCGTACGCGCGTTCTTGTGATTGACTACTGTGGTGTCAATCACAAAACGCGCGACAAACGCCCCAAAAAAAGCTCAAGTACTTGTTTATGCGTCGGGCGTTTTACAGCGCGTTCAAACGCGCTGTAAAACGCTCAAGTGAGAACCAGGGCCATAGGAAAGCATTGGTTTTCATGTGTTGAGCGTTTTACAGCGCGTTTGAACGCGCTGTAAAACGCTCAGGTGTGAACTTAGGGTTAGTTCTGGGGGCCTCGTATTTATCTTGATCATTTATTGACTGGAGTCCACCTGTGGTAAATTCAGTTGACAAGGTTTGGAAAGACAAAGCCCTTTCTATAAGGTCTCACAGCTGACATTGCGTATCAGAGTAAAACCAGGCCATGAGGAGGAAAGAACTGTCTTTAACATCCAGACACAGGTTGTGTGGAGGCACATATCTGGAGAAGGATACGAAAAAATTTAGCTGCACTGAAACTTCCCAAGAACTCCATAATTCTTAAATGGAATAAGTTTGGAGAAACCAGGACTCATCCTACAGCTGGCCACCCCACCAACCTAAAACAGCAGGTGAGAGATAACCAAGGACCCAATGGTCACTCCGGAGGAGCTCCAAATATCCTGTGTGAAGATGGGATAAACTTCCAGAAGGTCAAACATCACTGCAGCACTCCATCAATCTGGGCTTTATGGCAGAGTGTCAACAAAGAAGCCTCTCTTCAATATAAGATACATGAATGCCCCCATCTGGAGTATGCAAATAAAAAAGCACCTAAAGGACTCCCAGACTGTGAGAGACCAGATTCTCTGGTCTGATGAAACAGATTAAACTTTTTGGCCTCAATTCTAAGTGTCAAGTCTGGAGGAAACCAGGCACTGCTCAATACCATCCCTACAGTGAAGCATGGTGGTGCTGGCATCATGCAGTGGAGGTATTTTTCAGAAGGTGGGACAAGAAGACTGGGTGGGGTTGAAGGAAAGCTGAATGGAAAAAAGTACAGAGATATTTTTCTTTTTCTTTTAAACTTTATTATTAAAGAAATTTTAAGCAATAGTAACAAAATAATTCTTACAGGCATCAAATGACCAATTTAGTTTAAAGGGAATCTGTCACCAGAATCATCACCATTAAACTAAAACTATTGTCTTGCAGCACTTACTACATCCTTTCCAGATGTGCTTTTCTTTCCTTGCAACTTGGTTTCTATCTTGAAAAAATCCACTTTATTCCTTATGCAAATTAGCTAGTAAGGTGCCCAGAGGGGCGTTGTTTTTCTTCAAATGTGCCCAGGAATGCCCCCGTTGAGTGCCCTGGCCCGCCCTCCAGCAAAGCCTAAGCACGCCTCTCCTTGGCTCATAGTCTACACTCCCAGCAGCGCCGTTGTCTCCTCCCCCACCACCACTATATCACCAACCGCAGATAACCCCGCCCACCCTTGGTTTCAGTGTCTCTGACAAATCTCGCTGCGCTTCTTCTCTTCCAGCAGAGGATGAAACCATCACTGGGCTCGGCGCATGCCCAGAGGGCATCAGTCTCAAATGTTTTACTGGGCATGCGCCCAGCAAAGAAAGAAAAGCACAACTGGAAAGGAGGTAGTAAGTGCTGGAAGACATTAGTTTTAGTTTAATGGTGATGATTCTGGTGACAGATTCCCTTTAATCAATTGTCTTTCTAGCTATACAAGTTAGGTTGAAGTTTTGCAACCATTTTAAAAGTATTCTTAATAAAAACCTTATCCAGAGTGCTCAAGACAATAATCCTGAGCACACAGCCAAGAAAACACAGGAGTGGCTTAAGGACAACGCCGTGAATGTCCTTGAGTGGCCCAGCTAGAGCCCTGACTTAAACCCAGTGGCATAGCGTGGGGGGCGGGGGCAGTTGACCCGGACACCAAATTGCAGGAGGCGCCAGGCAGCAGGCATTTCAATGAGGGCCATGGGAGCCTCCCCATCCCCTCTGATATGCAACGCAGGAGGTCAGGATTACCTCACTGTGACCTTCTGCGTCGGGTCTTGCGAAATGACGTGATGACGCGGCGCGGGAAGGCACAGTGAGGCGTTGGTGACCGCCAGGACACCAAACTGTGATAATAATTTTTTTTATGTATGTACCCTACCCTAATTGCAGAGGTACTGGGGCACTATGGGGATGGGGGAGGAGCAGAGAGAGGAGGACCGAGGACATTATACTAATAAGAGTGGCCACTAATAATAATAATTAATAACAAAGAGGGGGCCATTATATTAATAATAAAGAGGGGGCCACTAATAATAATTAATAACAAAGAGGGGGCCATTATATTAATAATAAAGAGGGGCCATTAATAATAAAGAGGGGGCCGTTATATTAATAATAAAGAGAAAAGAGGGGGCCATTATATTAATAATAAAGAGAAAAGAGGGGGACATTATATTAATAATAAAGAGGGGGCCGTTATATTAATAATAAAGAGGGGGCCGTTATATTAATAATAAAGAGGGGGCCATTATAATAATAATAAAGAGGGAACAGGGGGCCGTTATATTAATAATAAAGAGGTGGACGTTATATTAATAATAAAGAGGTGGACGTTATATTAATAATAAAGAGGGAGGAGTTATATTAATAATAAAGAGGTGGACGTTATATTAATAATAAAGAGGGGGCCGTTATATTAATAATAAAGAGGGGGCCGTTATATTAATAATAAAGAGAAAAGAGGGGGCCATTATATTAATAATAAAGAGAAAAGAGGGGGACATTATATTAATAATAAAGAGGGGGCCGTTATATTAATAATAAAGAGGAGACGTTATATTAATAATAAAGAGGGCCGTTATATTAATAATAAAGAGGAGGCCGTTATATTAATAATAAAGAGGGCCGTTATATTAATAATAAAGAGGGCCGTTATATTAATAATAAAGAGGAGCCGTTATATTAATAATAAAGGGAAGAGAGGCCATTATATTAATAATAAAGAGAGGTCGTTATATTAATAATAAAGAGTGGGCCGTTATATTAATAATAAAGAGGGCCGTTATATTAATAATAAAGAGGGCGTTATATTAATAATAAAGAGAGGCCGTTATATTAATAATAAAGAGGGGGCCGTTATATTAATAATAAAGAGGGCGTTATATTAATAATAAAGAGGGAGCCGTTATATTAATAATAAAGAGGAGCCGTTATATTAATAATAAAGAGAGGCCGTTATATTAATAATAAAGAGGGCCGTTATATTAATAATAAAGAGGGACCGTTATATTAATAATAAAGAGAGGCCGTTATATTAATAATAAAGAGGGGCGTTACATTAATAATAAAGAGGGCCGTTATATTAATAATAAAGAGGGCCGTTATATTAATAATAAAGAGGGGCCGTTATATTAATAATAAAGGGGGACCGTTATATTAATAATAAAGAGGGGGCCGTTATATTAATAATAAAGAGGGGGCCGTTATATTAATAATAAAGAGGGGGCGTTATATTAATAATAAAGAGGGGCGTTATATTAATAATAAAGAGGGGCCGTTATATTAATAATAAAGAGAGGACGTTATATTAATAATAAAGAGGGCCGTTATATTAATAATAAAGAGGAAAGAGAGGCGTTATATTAATAATAAAGAGAGGCCGTTATATTAATAATAAAGAGAGGCGTTATATTAATAATAAAGAGGGCCGTTATATTAATAATAAAGAGGAGGCGTTATATTAATAATAAAGAGGGCGTTATATTAATAATAAAGAGAGGCCGTTATATTAATAATAAAGAGGGCCGTTATATTAATAATAAAGAGAGACGTTATATTAATAATAAAGAGAAGAGGGCCGTTATATTAATAATAAAGAGGGACGTTATATTAATAATAAAGAGAGGGCCGTTATATTAATAATAAAGAGGGACGTTATATTAATAATAAAGAGAGGCCGTATATTAATAATAAAGAGAGCCATTATTAATAATAAAGAGGGGGCAGTTATATTATTAATAAAGAGGGGGCCATTATATTATTAATAAAGAGGGAAGAGGGGGCCGTTATATAAATAATAAAGAGGGAAGAGGGGGCCGTTACATTAATAATAAAGAGGGGGCCGTTATATTAATAATAAAGAGGGAAGAGGGGGCCATTATATTAATAATAAAGAGAGCCATTATATTAATAATAAAGAGGGGGCCGTTGTATTAATAATAAAGAGGGGGCCGTTGTATTAATAATAAAGAGGGGGCCGTTGTATTAATAATAAAGAGGGGGCCGTTATATTAATAATAAAGAGGGGGCCGTTATATTAATAATAAAGAGGGAAGAGGGGGCAGCTATATTAAGAAAACAGAGGGGGCCGTTATATTAATAATAAAGAGGGGGCCGTTATATTAATAATAAAGAGGGAAGAGGGGCCATTATATTAATTATAAAGAGGGGCCGTTATATTAATAATAAAGAGGGAAGAGGGGCCGTTATATTAATAATAAAGAGAGGCCGTTATATTAATAATAAAGAGGGACCGTTATATTAATAATAAAGAGGAGCCGTTATATTAATAATAAAGAGGGCGTTATATTAATAATAAAGAGGGGCCGTTATATTAATAATAAAGAGGACGTTATATTAATAATAAAGGGGCCGTTATATTAATAATAAAGGGGAAGAGGGCCGTTATATTAATAATAAAGAGGGGCCGTTATATTAATAATAAAGAGGGCCGTTATATTAATAATAAAGAGGGGACGTAATATTAATAATAAAGAGGGCAGTAATATTAATAATAAAGGGGCCATTATTAATAATAAAGAGGGGCAGTTATATTATTAATAAAGAGGGCCATTATATTATTAATAAAGAGGAAGAAGAGGGCCGTTATATAAATAATAAAAGAGGAAGAGGGGGCCGTTACATTAATAATAAAGAGAGGGCCGTTATATTAATAATAAAGAGGGAAGAGGGGCCATTATATTAATAATAAAGAGGGCCATTATATTAATAATAAAGAGGGACCGTTGTATTAATAATAAAGAGAGGGGCGTTGTATTAATAATAAAGAGAGGGCCGTTGTATTAATAATAAAGAGGGGGCCGTTGTATTAATAATAAAGAGGGGGCCGTTATATTAATAATAAAGAGGTGGACGTTATATTAATAATAAAGAGGTGGACGTTATATTAATAATAAAGAGGGGGACGTTATATTAATAATAAAGAGGTGGACGTTATATTAATAATAAAGAGGGGGCCGTTATATTAATAATGAGGGGGCCATTATATTAATAAAGAGGGGGCCATTATATTAATATTAAAGAGGGAAGAGGGGGCCGTTATATAATAATAAAGAGGGGGCCGTTATATTAATAATAAAGAGGGGGCCGTTATATTAATAATAAAGAGGAAGAGAGTCGTTATATTAATAATAAAGAGGGCCATTATATTATTAATAAAGAGGGAAGAGGGGGCCGTTATATTAATAATAAAAAGGGAAGAGAGGGCCATTATATTAATGATAAAGAGGGGGCCATTATATTAATAATAAAGAGGGGGCCGTTATATTAATAATAAAGAGGGGGCCGTTATATTAATAATTAAGAGGAGGCCGTTATATTAATAATAAAGAGGGAAGAGGGCCATTATATTAATAATAAAGAGAGGGCCGTTATATTAATAATTAAGAGGGGGCCGTTATATTAATAATAAAGAGGGAAGAGGGGGCCATTATATTAATAATAAAGAGGGGGCCGTTATATTAATAATGAGGGGGCCATTATATTAATAAAGAGGGGCCATTATATTAATAATAAAGAGGGAAGAGGGGGCCATTATATTAATAATAAAGAGGGGGCCGTTATATTAATAATAAAGAGGGAAGAGGGGGCCGTTATATTAATCATAAAGAGGGGGCCGTTATATTATTAATAAAGAGGGGGCCATTATATTATTAACAAAGAGGGAAGAGGGGGCCGTTATATAAATAATAAAGAGGGAAGAGGGGGCCTTTATATTAATAATAAAGAGGGAAGAGGGGGCCGTTATATTAATAATAAAGAGGGGGCCGTTATATTAATAATAAAGCGGTGGACGTTATATTAATAATAAAGAGGGGGGCGTTATATTAATAATAAAGAGGTGGGCGTTATATTAATAATAAAGAGGGGGGCGTTATATTAATAATAAAGAGGGGGGCGTTATATTAATAATAAAGAGGGGGGCGTTATATTAATAATAAAGAGGGGGACGTTATATTAATAATAAAGAGGAGGCGTTATATTAATAATAAAAGAGGGACGTTATATTAATAATAAAGAGGGGCCGTTATATTAATAATGAGGGGGCCATTATATTAATAATAAAGAGGGAAGAGGGGGCCGTTATATAATAATAAAGAGGGGGCCGTTATATTAATAATAAAGAGGGGCCATTATTTTAATAATAAAGAGGGTAGAGGGGGTCGTTATATTAATAATAAAGAGGGGGCCGTTATATTAATAATAAAGAGGGGGCAGTTATATTAATAATAAAGAGGGGGCCGTTATAATAATAATAATAATAAAGAGGACCATTATATTAATAAAAAAGAGGGAAAAGGGGGCCGTAATATTAATAATAAAGAGGGGGCCGTTATATTAATAATAAAGGGGGCCGTTATATTAATAATAAAGAGGGGGCAGTTATATTATTAATAAAGAGGGGGCCATTATATTATTAATAAAGAGGGAAGAGGGGGTCGTTATATTAATAATAAAGAGGGAAGAGGGGGCCGTTATATTAATAATAAAGAGGGGGCCGTTATATCAATAATAAAGAGGGGGCCGTTATATTAATAAGGCTACATGCACACGACCGTTGCCTGCCTCCGCGTCCGCTCCTCCTTGAAATTTTGCGTCCGTCAAAAAAAACGGATGACGGACCGTTTTTTTTTGACGGATCCGATTTTAATGGCAGATCCATTGTAAAAATGCCTATCCTTGTCCGCAAACGTGAAAAAAATAGGACATGCACTATTTTTTTGACGGAATGAAAACACGGATCACGGATGCGGAACACAAACGGTTGACCATCCGTATTTTTTGACGGACCCATTGAAATGAATGGGGAAGCATCCTATCCGTGAAAAAAAACGGAACGGACACAAAAACAAACAACGGTCGTGTGCATGGGGCCTAAAAAGAGGGGGCCGTTATATTAATAATAAAGAGGGGGCCGTTATATTAATAATAAAGAGGGAAGAGGGGGCCATTATATTAATAATAAAGAGGGGGCCGTTATATTAATAATAAAGAGGAGGCCGTTATATTAATAATAAAGAGGGGGCCGTTATATTAATAATAAAGAGGGGACATTATATTAATAATAAAGAGGGGGCCGTTATAATAATAATAAAGAGGGGGACGTTATAATAATAATAAAGGTGGGGGGCGTTATATTAATAATAAAGAGGGGGCCGTTATAATAATAATAAAGAGGGGGCCGTTATAATAATAATAAAGAGGGGGCGTTATTATAATAATAAAGAGGGGGCTGTTATAATAATAATAAAGAGGGGGCCGTTATAATAATAATAAAGAGGGGGCCGTTATATTAATAATAAAGAGGGGGCCATTATATTAATAATAAAGAGGGAAGAGGGGGCCGTTCTATTAATAATAAAGAGGGGGCCGTTATATTAATAATAAAGAGGGGGGCGTTATATTAATAATAAAGAGGGGGCGTTATATTAATAATAAAGAGGGGCCGTTATATTAATAATAAAGAGGTGGCCGTTATATTAATAATAAAGAGGTGGCCGTTATATTAGTAATAAAGAGGTGGACGTTATATTAATAATAAAGAGGGGGCCATTATATTAATAATAAATAGGGAAGAGGGGGCCGTTATATTAATAATAAAGAGGGGGGCGTTATATTAATAATAAAGAGGTGGACGTTATATTAATAATAAAGAGGTGGACGTTATATTAATAATAAAGAGGTGGACGTTATATTAATAATAAAGAGGGGGCCATTATATTAATAATAAAGAGGGGGCCGTTATATTAATAATAAAGAGGGGGCCATTATATTAATAATAAATAGGGAAGAGGGGGCCGTTATATTAATAATAAAGAGGGGGCCGTTATATTAATAATAAAGAGGTGGACGTTATATTAATAATAAAGAGGTGGACGTTATATTAATAATAAAGAGGGGGCCATTATATTAATAATAAATAGGGAAGAGGGGGCCGTTATATTAATAATAAAGAGGGGGCCGTTATATTAATAATAAAGAGGGCCGTTATATTAATAATAAAGAGGGGGCCGTTATAATAATAATAAAGAGGGGGACGTTATAATAATAATAAAGGTGGGGGGCGTTATATTAATAATAAAGAGGGGGCCGTTATAATAATAATAAAGAGGGGGCCGTTATAATAATAATAAAGAGGTGGACGTTATATTAATAATAAAGAGGGCCATTATATTAATAATAAATAGAGGAAGAGGGGCCGTTCTATTAATAATAAAGAGGGGGCCGTTATATTAATAATAAAGAGGGGCCGTTATATTAATAATAAAGAGGTGGACGTTATATTAATAATGAGGGGGCCATTATATTAATAAAGAGGGGGCCATTATATTAATAATAAAGAGGGAAGAGGGGGCCGTTATATAATAATAAAGAGGGGGCCGTTATATTAATAAAAAAGAGGGAAGAGGGGGCCATTATATTAATAATAAAGAGGGGGCCATTATATTAATAATAAAGAGGGAAGAGGGGGCCACTATATTAATAATAAAGAGGGGGCCATTATATTAATAAAAAAGAGGGAAGAGGGGGCCATTATATTAATAATAAAGAGGGGGCCATTATATTAATAATAAAGAGGGAAGAGGGGGCCACTATATTAATAATAAAGAGGGGGCCGTTATATTAATAATAAAGAGGGGGCCATTATATTAATAATAAAGAGGGGGCCGTTATATTAATAATAAAGAGGGGGATGTTATATCAATAATAAAGATTATAATTATATATTATAATAATGATAATAAGTCGATCCAAATATCTTTTTCACTGTAGGGTTGGGGGGGGGGGGAACGTAGGGTTGTCTCGATACCAAAATTTTGATTCGGTATTGATACCATGAAAAAGTTATGCGATACTCGATACCACGCGGAAAAAATAAAATGCCAAAAAAAGCCTCGTGCATTCCGCATTTTATGGAACGTCCGGCCCATAATCGAACAGTCCGATCCTATTTTTGGGGGGGACAAGGCGACTAAAAGAAAATGGCGAATTGTGCAGTTTTTATTATTTTTATTTTATTTTACGGCGTTCACTGCATAAAAGAGGATTTGTTTAATAGTTTGGACTTTTGAGACGCAGCGATATGTAATATTTTATTTATTTATTGTTTATATATTTTATATGTAAAATTGTGAAGGGGTGATTTATACTTAATATTTTGGTGTACTTTTTTTTTTTTTGTTTACAGTTTATTTATTAACTATTTCCCCCTTAGGGGCTAGAACCTGGGATCTTTTCATCCTATTCCCCCTAATAGAGCTCTATCAGGGTGAATAGGATCTCACCCTCTCAGGGCTCCAGACTAAAAAAATTACCTAGGAGCCATTGGCTCGTAAACTGAAAAATTTAGGAGCCAAATAAAATTTTTAGTCGCCAAATTTAAATAGATATATATTCATGATAGAAAAAATTGCCTCATTAACACGTCAGTGTTTGGTCAGTGATTTCCATCAGTGATTGTGAGCCAAAACCAGGATTGGAGCCTCAACAGACATAAGGTATAAGGGAAAGATCTGCACCAGTTCTGTGTTTACAGCCGCAACTGGTTTTGGCTCAAAAATCACTGACCGAACACTGATGCCTCATTCACACACGGGTTCACATTATGTTTCGGTCATATGTTATAATATACTATGACCGAAACATAACGGACACCTCAGACAGATGCCATACTGCGGCATCCCTCACCATAGAGTTCCATTGTACAAAAAATGTATAGATTTTTTTCTGGACTTTACAGGATGGGAAGACGTGGTACACTACAATCTCCCATTCTGCAAAAAAAACGTATAAATTAGCATATATGGTTTTTTGTACAATGGAACTCTATTGGATGGATGCCACAGTATGGCATCTGTCTGAGGCGTCCGTCAACATACGTTTTTTTTTGTATATGTTAAACGTATGACAAAAATCCAACACTTCCATTATTTTCATTGTTCTGCTCATCAAACGGAGCAGAACAACAGAAATAAATAGTGGTGGTGTGAACAGGGCCTAAGAGGTGGGTGTGCAGGGAACCATTACTGGTCTAATAACATGAAGCAATTATAGCGAAGTGATAAAGTCCAGTCCAATATGGCGGAACTTCCCTGTACGTTATCACTTGGCTATAATAGCCTGCTGTGTATTTACTACACACTGCACCACATACATCACTGCACTACATACATCAGTGTGCGATGTGTGTAGTGCAGTGTGTGATGTATATATGTGTATGATGTATGTAGTGCAGTATGTGATGTATGTAGTACAGTGTGTGATGTATACCTGTGTATGATGTATGTAGTGCAGTGTGTGATGTATATATGTGTATGATATATGTAGTGCAGTATGTGATGTATGTAGTGCAGTGTGAGATGTATGTAGTGCAGTGTATGATGTATGTAGTGCAGTGTGAGATGTATGTAGTGCAGTGTGAGATGTATGTAGTGCAGTGTGAGATGTATGTAGTGCAGTGTGAGATGTATGTAGTGCAGTGTGAGATGTATGTAGACCAGTGTGAGATGTATGTAGTGCAGTGTGAGATGTATGTAGTGCAGTGTATGATGTATGTAGTGCAGTGTATGATGTATGTAGTGCAGTGTATGATGTATGTAGTGCAGTGTATGATGTATGTAGTGCAGTGTATGATGTATGTAGTGCAGTGTATGATGTATGTAGTGCAGTGTGTGATGTATATATGTGTATGATGTATGTAGTGCAGTGTGAGATGTATGTAGTGCAGTGTATGATGTATGTAGTGCAGTGTATGATGTATGTAGTGCAGTGTATGATGTATGTAGTGCGGTGTGAGATGTATGTAGTGCAGTGTGAGATGTATGTAGTGCAGTGTGAGATGTATGTAGTGCAGTGTGAGATGTATGTAGTGCAGTGTGAGATGTATGTAGTGCAGTGTGAGATGTATGTAGTGCAGTGTATGATGTATGTAGTGCAGTGTATGATGTATGTAGTGCAGTGTGTGATGTATGTAGTGCAGTGTGTGATGTATATATGTGTATGATGTATGTAGTGCAGTGTGAGATGTATGTAGTACAGTGTATGATGTATGTAGTGCAGTGTATGATGTATGTAGTGCAGTGTATGATGTATGTAGTGCAGTATGTGATGTATGTAGTGCAGTGTGAGATGTATGTAGTGCAGTGTGAGATGTATGTAGTGCAGTGTGAGATGTATGTAGTGCAGTGTATGATGTATGTAGTGCAGTGTGTGATGTATGTAGTGCAGTGTGTGATGTATGTAGTGCAGTGTGTGATGTATACATGTGTATGATGTATGTAGTGCAGTGTGAGATGTATGTAGTGCAGTGTATGATGTATGTAGTGCAGTGTATGATGTATGTAGTGCAGTGTATGATGTATGTAGTGCAGTGTATGATGTATGTAGTGCAGTGTGTGATGTATGTAGTGCAGTGTGTGATGTATACATGTGTATGATGTATGTAGTGCAGTATGTGATGTATGTAGTGCAGTGTGAGATGTATGTAGTGCAGTGTGAGATGTACAGTCATGTGAAAAAATTAGGACACCCTTTGAAAGCATGTGGTTTTTTGTAACATTTTTAATAAATGGTTATTTCATCTCCGTTTCAACAATACAGAGAGATTAAAGTAATCCGACTAAACAAAGAAAACTGAAGAAAAGTCTTTTCAAGATCTTCTGTAAATGTCATTCTACAAAAATGCCTATTCTAACTGAGGAAAAAGATAGGACACCCTTGCCCCTAATAGCGAGTGTTACCTCCTTTGGCTGAAATAACTGCAGTGAGACGGTTCTTGTAGCCATCTACCAGTCTTCGACATCGGTCTGAGGAAATTTTACCCCACTCCTCAATGCAGAACTTTTTCAGCTGTGAGATGTTTGAGGGGTTTCTTGCACGTACAGCCCTTTTCAAGTCACCCCACAGCATCTCAATGGGATTCAAATCTGGACTTTGACGTGGCCATTCCAGGACTCTCCATTTCTTCTTTTTCAGCCAATCTTTGGTTGATTTACTAGTATGTTTTGGGTCATTGTCATGTTGCATGGTCCAGTTCCGCTTCAGCTTTAATTTTCTAACTGATGGTCTCACATGTTCTTCAAGCACCTTCTGATACACAGTAGAATTCATTGTGGATTCTATGATGGTGAGCTGACCAGGTCCTGCTGCAGCAAAGCAGCCCCAAACCATGACACTTCCACCTCCATGCTTCACAGTTGGTATGAGGTTCTTTTCTTGGAATGCTGTGTTTGGTTTACGCCAAACATGTCCTCTGCTGTTGTGTCCAAATAATTCAATTTTGGACTCATCTGTCCAAAGAACATTATTCCAGAAGTCCTGGTCTTTGTCAACTTTATCTCTGGCAAATGTCAGTCTGGCCTCGATGTTTCTCTTGGAAAGCAAGGTTTCCTCCTTGCACACCTCCCATGCAAGTTAAACTTGTACAGTCTCTTTCTGATTGTAGAGGCATGTACTTCTACATCAACAGTAGCCAGAGCCTGCTGTAGTTCTCGAGATGACACTTTAGGGTTTTGGAGACCTCTTTTAGCATCTTGCGGTCTGCTCTTGGGGTGAACTTGCTGGGGCGACCAGTCCTGGGCATGTTGGCAGTTGTTTTGAAAGCCCTCCACTTGTAGACTATCTTCCGGACAGTGGAATGGCTGATTTCAAAATCTTTTGAGATCTTTTTAAATCCCTTCCCAGACTCATAGGCTGCTACAATCTTTTTCTGAAGTCCTCTGACAGCTCTTTTGCTCTCACCATGGTGCTCACTCTCACTTCAACAGTCAGGAGCACACCAAACTAAATGTCTGAGGTTTAAATAGGGCAAGCCTCATTCAACATGCAGAGTAACGATCTACTAATTATGTGCACCTGGTGTGATATACCTGTGTGAGATCTGAGCCAATTTAAGAGGGAATACATGTGAGGGTGTCCTATCTTTTTCCTCAGTTAGAATAGGCATTTTTGTAGAATGACATTTACAGAAGATCTTGAAAAGACTTTTCTTCAGTTTTCTTTGTTTAGTTGGATTACTTTAATCTCTCTGTATTGTTGAAACGGAGATTAAATAACCATTTATTAAAAATGTTACAAAAAACCACATGCTTTCAAAGGGTGTCCTAATTTTTTCACATGACTGTATGTAGTGCAGTGTGAGATGTATGTAGTGCAGTGTATGATGTATGTAGTGCAGTGTATGATGTATGTAGTGCAGTGTATGATGTATGTAGTGCAGTGTGTGATGTATACATGTGTATGATATATGTAGTGCAGTATGTGATGTATGTAGTGCAGTGTGAGATGTATGTAGTGCAGTGTATGATGTATGTAGTGCAGTGTATGATGTATGTAGTGCAGTGTATGATGTATGTAGTGCAGTGTGTGATGTATACATGTGTATGTAGTGCAGTATGTGATGTATGTAGTGCAGTGTGAGATGTATGTAGTGCAGTGTATGATGTATGTAGTGCAGTGTATGATGTATGTAGTGCAGTGTATGATGTATGTAGTGCAGTGTGTGTGATGTATGTAGTGCAGTGTGTGTGATGTATGTAGTGTAGTGTGTGTGATGTATGTAGTGCTGCGTGTGTGATGTATGTAGTGCAGCGTGTGTGATGTATGTAGTGCAGTGTGTGTGATGTATGTAGTGCAGTGTGTGATGTATACATGTGTATGTAGTGCAGTATGTGATGTATGTAGTGCAGTGTGAGATGTATGTAGTGCAGTGTGTGATGTATGTAGTGCAGTGTGTGATGTATACATGTGTATGGTGTATGTAGTGCAGTATGTGATGTGTGTAGTGCAGTGTGTGATGTATGTAGTGATGTATACATGTGTACTGTATGATGTATGTAGTGCAGTATGTGATGTGTGTAGTGCAGTGTGTGATGTATGTAGTGATGTATACATGTGTACTGTATGATGTATGTAGCGCAGTATGTTATGATCACACACTCCACTACATACATTACACCTTGCGCTGTCACCTTCTTCTGTGACTCCATCTTGATGCTTGGGCTGTAGGCTTCAGCTCCTCAGCGCGCCCGGCACTCCTTGCTTCAGACACCCCCAGAGCCGGCCCCTCCTCCTTTCATCTCCCGCCGGCTTTCTCTGCTGCAGGGCGCTGTATGGCTCTGGTGCCCGCCCAAACTAACCAATAGCAAAGCTCCTTACTGTATGGAGCTTTGCTATTGGTTATTTCAGGCTGCGCTGCCTGTGCTGTGCCGCTCGCTGTGTGGTGCGTCTGCTGAAGTTTTTTTTTTTCTTAAAGCTGCAGCGCGGCGGTGGGACAAGTCGCAAATGGCGATAAGACTTAAAGGGCTTCTGTCACCCCCCTTAACCCATTTTTCACTAGCTGACATTAGCTATTTGCTAATGTCAGCTGAGTTGAAATATATCTTTTTTACCTTTTCTGAAGTTGTCAATTCTGTAAAAAGCCACTTTTTTAATATGCTAATCATCTTCGCTACCAGCAAGTTGGGCGTGTACTTGCTGGTAGCCGCCGCATCTAGATTAGTTAGGAACGCCCCCTTCCTCGTTTGATAGACAGGGCCAGCGCTTTCTCCTCCTCGCGCTGGCCCTGTCTGAAGATGAAATCCTGCGCCTGCGCCGTACCGCTCAGTAGTCGGCGCAGGCGCTCTGAGTGAAGGACGCGAGCTTTGCCGAGACGCGACTACTGACTACGCGACTATTTTCAACCTCCGATAAACCCTTTAAATCTGCCATGCAAAAAAATATACTCTGCAGAAAATGACCATGTTCACTATTTCTGTAGATTCTGCATGGAAAAGCTGCAGATTAGCCGCATTGAATGACACAATGGCACATCCTCACAGGGAATCTGAATGATCTCTGCTGCAGACCCTTGTATAAAATGCACGTCACGTTTTTTATAGAACATAACATAAACTTCCTTGACCAGTGTGAGAATGCAATGAGGGCTAGTGGGTTATTGGGTGGAGCACAGTCATGTACAGATAAGTCCCTTATATACAGAGTAACCTTGCCCGTCACTAGTACCTTCTGCTCTATTTAAAAGTCACAGAAAGGCGCTATGTGTCTGGGGACAAGATACATGCAAGCAGATGATTAGATTAAGCTACTTTTCTTCTCACTCCAAAGCTCTAGCAGCTTAGATTAAAATGCTCCATAATCCAAAAATGGCTGCCGAATTTAAAGGAGAAGCAACGCGTGGCAAATTAGAGCTGCCATAATGTGCTCATCAAATACGGCTACATCCTCATACCACCCAATATACAAGCTACGAACAACTTACTTTGCAACTTTGTCGCTCCAGCCATGCTGCTTCCCATAAACAGTCACCTCATACCGAAGTTCCTTCGCTAAATTTTGTATTTCTGGCTGTAATTTTTCCACCTAGCTGGAGAGAAAGCAAAGGTTTTTAAAACAACTCATGGGCTGGCGATGTGGGTGACAGTAGAGAAGTCTATCCAAAGGTTTTTGGGAAAGGCTATCCTCATTACAGAGGAGTAATGGATGAGCACACTGTAAGGCCTGGTTTGGGTCAGCATCCGAGCCACATTTTTTGCAGGTCGGATGCAGACCCATTCACTTCAATGCAAAAAAAAAAAAAACTGAACATGCCCTACTATCATCCGTATCACAGACAAGAATAGAACTGCTCTATTGAGGACCGGAAGTTCAGTTCAGAGGCGGAACGCACACGTGTTTTGCGGACCCACAGTTTGCGGACCACAAAACGAACGCGGTCGTGTGCATGAGGCCTAACCAGTCAAGATCTAGGGCTAAAAGAAGGTTGAGCCGTCTGCAAACCAGTGCAGGATGGGATGTTTTATATACGGCACGTACTTCAATTTAACCCCATTGTCAGCGGGTCAGGGTATATTCACATCCGGAAGATTTGTTGCCCAAATTTCTACAGCTGAAAATGAGTGACATTCACCTGAATGAATTTCTTTAAGTTCGATTAGTGCAATAAACCAGCCAGTCTGATTATACCCTGAAATAATGGGGGGAGGTATGTGGGTGCTACTGTAACCAGGTAGGTTAGTGTTATTAGGACTTGTAGCCAGAGTGGGAATTCTGGCCCGCTAAGAGCTGCTCACCCATCTTATGGCATATCCTAGAAGTAACGGCCTATAACGGCCTAGAGAATACATCAAGTAGAAAGCAGCAGAATACGCACCTTGCCAAGAATGTGCATCTGATATACTGACAGAGGGAGAGTGACCACTGATCTCAGCGCTACTGTTGTGCACATTATATTCGCCCACCATGGTAGCCCTGTGAATTCCTGAATAGATGTTAGCATGTTTTCCGCCAAATGAACAGGGGCAGAGTCGGCCATTTTTGCAAACACGCCATAATCGCCGTTCACTTGCCCTGTAGACGCAGCAGCCAGGGGGGCGGCAGAGGCAATAGTTCTGTGCCGGGGCGAAAGAGACACGTATGATGCAAACAAAGGACTCCTGCCATTAACATCTAAACGTCTGTGACTATGTGCTAAGAGTCGTACTGGATTTATTAGTCCTTCCTGGTGGTTTTTCATACCGCTGGTTCCATAGGACCGCATGTGCGGACATCTTATTGATAATAATATTTGGAAAGAATGACGTTCAGCAGTTCTGGTCCAAATTGTCTTTACATTTGTAAAAAACATGGCTCCACATCTAAAAGAGAAAAAAAAATGATACAGTACAGAATTAAAGTCAATCACACAGGAGTCTGATTAAACAAGAGATGAGTGATTCGATTCTGAACAAATCTGTCATGAATTTCACAAAAAGTCTTCCAAATGTGGTTTTGGCGATTCGTTTTGCAAAACAGAACTCACAATTTTACTTTTGAAAATCAGTACACTAGTGAGGAAACAGGCCAGGAAAGATGAAGGTGGAGGATCATATGGCCCTGGCCAGGGGGCTTGCCCAGAATGCTTTGCAGTTAGCCTGACAGCCAATCAGGAGGGAGGATACTGGCTGCTCTGTCAGGCTCTATCATAGCTCGGAGCAGAGACGTCATTGTGAGCTCAGCGACTGATTTGCAGGACGTTCCTGTCCTATCTGCAATAGACGCACAAGAAGAAAGCCACTTTAGGATCTTATGAGGACGATATATTGAGTGAGGTAGAAAGTCAGGTTTTATTATTAGGGACAACATAGGGGCAGCTGCACAGCGTTCTTTAAAGAGACAGTACCCTATTTGTTTTTCTGTGCAGGAGCCAGCCTATTTTTTCAAAAACCTGTTGCAAAGCTTCTACAGTTCAGAAGTGTTTTATAGGCATATTTCCCATCATCACTTAATTCGATGCATGTGTCCAATTGTGCCTTTTCCTGCCCAAAAACCTGTCACAATTTTTCTACCATATGTAAGTGAGCAATTAGGCTTATATTACCGTGTCAATTGCAGTGTATAGTTTTGTCGGAGTAAGGGGATGTGCATTTGCTCCTTTATCTGTTTCCCAAAAAACTGTTGCAGTTATTTTTTTTACTGTTTATAAGGGAGCGTTGCAATAATTGTATCAGAACAAGCCACTCCTTCTTCCGACGCTACCTTGTGTGTTAATAAACCCGGGCAACTATTTGGACCCAATAAGGGACCATTTTTGGAACATTGTTTTTAATTTTAAAGAGCATAACAAATCTGACCGCACAGTGTGTTTTTAAACAGGGTGTTTGTCCCTCTGACATTATTTACGTAAAAGGGGTGCACACCAATGCTCACTGTTTCAGTACCTCCCATGGCAGTGCATGGAAAATACGGAAAAAAAGCAGCACAGTAAGTTAGTTTCCGAGTTATGGAGCTAGTGAAACAGGCAGGCAGTCATGAAGGATGACCTCGGTGATCAATGGCTACCTTTTGGCTTAGTGCAGATGAGCACAACTGATCCATAGATGTGGGCAGCTGGATATAGTAGTGGCAGTGCCAGGCTTGCCAGTCTGGTGGTGAGAACATTTGTGCGCCCCAACTTTAGAACGTTTAGGGCTCATGCACACGAATGTATTTTCCTTCTGTTCTGTTATTTTGAGGACTGCATGCGGACCCATTCATTTCAATGGGTCCGCAAAAAGAAAACGGAAGTTACTCCGTGCTCTTTCTGTTTCCGTATTTCCGCTCAGCAAAAACATAGAACATGTCCTATTATTGTCCGCATTAGGGATAAGGATAGGACTGTTCTATTAGGGGCCAGCTGCTCTGTTCTGCAAAATACGGAACCCACACGGACATCATCCGTATTTTTTGCGCACCGCAAAATACATACGGTCATGTGCATGAGCCCTTATAACGATACCATGCAGTGCGTTTTGTACATTTCTTGGAGGTCTGATGTCCGGAAGGAGGGGGGCTTGTGCCCATCTTCTACACTGTGTTATGCCTACTGCAGGACTTCAGGGGGCAGAACATGACAATGATGTGCCTTAGATCACATTGCCTTATAGCTAACAAATGGGGGCCCCATATGCTGCTCTTGCACAGGGGCCCTCTGCTGTTCACTAAGAAGGTAATAAGGTCACTTCTACATTTTAATACCTAGAGCTCAGTGTGTATGGAGATGTATGACAATTCCTTCTAATGGTATCAGGCAGGTTCTGTCTCCACTCACAATACACTGCTGTCAGTTACCTCACGCTATCCCAGCGATGTCAGCCGGCTGGACTCCTCCACAGTGCTGCAGTCTTGTGTAATCCCAACCTTCTGTTTCTATTCTAAAGCCCCCGCGAGCAAATGTATGAAAAAACAGTAATTTACAGGAAGCACGTCCATTCAGACCCCTGCGCTGCCGCTGCATAGCCAGCAGATGGCGCCGGAGTTAAGCATAAAGACCCACAGCGTTGACCTTGCCTGGCGTACAAGAACAGCGTCGCCTTTCCTTTCCAACTCTATGATCACTGGAGGTTGCGGCTTTCAGAAGACGTCATGGGCGCTCTTTAGTGACGACACCATACAGCTTCCTTTATGGCATTTGGTGTGTTGCTGTTTACGGCTTCCCACTTTCCACCATAATCTGAGTGTGAAGTGACTGAACGAACCAGAATCTCCCGTGTATCTATCCATGGAGAGGGGGTTTCGTTCTAGTGCTGAACATTCTGCAGATATCCAATATACTAGTTTGCAGAAGCTTTATTAAAGGAAGTCTTTTCCCCTCCTCGCCATACACATTGCTCTGTCAACATAGCTGTATTTGGGATTGTTCTTTTGCAGGACGAGTTGTTTTCCTTAACCCCTACATTTTAGCATTTTCATTTTTTCCTTTCTGCCTTTTCGAAGCCATATTATTTTTATTTTCACATAGGCATATGAGGATTTTTTTTTTTTTTTTTGTGGAACAAATTGTACTTTTTAATGCCACCATTTGAATCCAGAGGGGGAAAAAGCAGTCTAGTTGGAGAGCTGCACAACGCAAGTTTGTGAGCGTTCGCGTGTTTGAGTTCAAGTGTGTTTGTATTGAAGGGATTCTGTCACTAGGATGAACGCTATAGCGATATTTATATGTGCCCATCCGTCTCCTTGTGTTTAAAATGATCCCACTGTTACTGCTCTATGTATCTTAGATTTTTATAAAAAACTACTTTCACACTCGTGTTTTGTGCGGATCCGTCATGGACGGATCCGTTCAGATAATGCAACCGTCTGCATCTGTTCAGAACGGATCAGTTTGTATTATCTTTAACATAGCCAAAACAGATCCGTCTTGAACACCATTGAAAGTCAATGGAGGACGGATCGGTTTTCTATTGTGTCAGTGAAAACGGATCCGACCCCATTGACTTACATTGTGTGCCAGGACGGATCTGTTTGGCTCAGTTTAATCAGATGGACACCAAAATGCTACTTTGCGTTTGGTGTCCGTCTCCAAAGCGTAATGGAGACTGAACTGATGCATTCTGAGCTAATCCTTTTCCATTCAGAATGCATTAGAATGCAAACTGATCCGTTTTTGGACTGCTTGTGAGAGCCCTGAACGGCTTTCACAAACGGAAAGCCAAAACTTGAGTGTGAAAGTAGACATGCTGAAATCTGAACTTTTAAGGTACTAGATTTTAGCCCCATATCAAATCCCATCTGAAGAAAATGTTATCTATTGAGGGGAACGCATTATCTGGATGATTAAGACTTCTTCCATATCTTGTTGTATATGGCCAAAGTTACTGGTTTACAACTGTTCTGTAAAGTCGATATTACTTTGTCTGAGAGACCCTGCCTTTTTAATGCCTGCCTCTCAGGATCAAGGCTGTCAGATTTAGCTTCTCGAGGTCCGGGTGTTTTAAAGGACCTTGTAGAAGAAGATCCTGTCTCTTTGGAAGGGATATTGGATCTGCAGTAGACACCTCTTTCAGAATTGGGAACCAACACCTCTTGGGCCAAGCTGGAGCTATCAAAATTAGAGTTGTTGAACTCGTTCTTAATTTCCTCAATACCGCAGGGATTAGTAGTAAAGGTGGGAACGCATATCCCAGATTCATATTCCAATCATGAGAAAGTGCATCCACTCCCACCGGATTGTCTTTTGGATTTAGAGAGTAGAAATAATCCACTTGAGAATTCTCCCTTGATGCAAAGAGGTCTATTTGTGGACTGCCGCACTTGAGACAAATCATTTGGAATACTTCCTTGTGGAGCATCCACTCTCCTGGGTTGAATTTGTGCCGACCCAGAAAATCTGCTGTTGTGTTGTATACTCCTTTTAGGTGAATAGCTGAAATAGATAAAACATTCTTTTCTGCCCGTGTACGTTCTTTTCTGCTAGACCCTGAAGAAGAGGGTTTCTTGTTCCTCCCTGACGGTTGAGATAGCAGACTGTGGTCATGTTGTCCAAAAGTATCTTGAGGTGGTTGGTCCTGAAATAAATGCCCTGCCTCCTTCAAAGTTGCTAGAACTGCTTTCAGTTTTCTGAAATTTGATGATCTTTGACTGTCCTGGACGGACCATTTTCCCTGAAAGAAGCAGTCTTTCCAATGGGTGCCCCAACCTTTCTGACTTGCGTCTGTGGTAATTACCGCCGCTGGAGACATATTCCAGGGAACCCCCCTCTGTAGGTTTTTCAGATCCAACCACCAGGATAGGGAGCTCCTTACTTTCTATGGAAGGATCATTTGGAATTGAGGGAGCGGTGGTCTTTGTCCCATCTTGATAGCACTGTCTCCTGTAAAGTCCTTGAATAGAATTGTGCCCAAGGGACCACTGGGATGCAAGATTTCATTAGTCCCAGTATTTGCATGGATTCCCTTAAGGTACAACTTCCCTTTCTTCTGAAGGAGTCGATCCTTTCTCTTATCTTTTCTTGTTCCAAACGAGCGAGATAAGAATGCTGCTCCTCTGAGTCTAGAAAATTTCCCAGAAATATTTTCCTGGTATCTGGATGCAGGTCCGATTTCTCATAATTTACTATCCATCCCAATTCTTTTAGTAGGGATGAGGTCTGTTGAAGTAGATCCTGCAGAAGCTGTTCGGATTTTGCTATGAGTAGAAAATCGTCCATTTATGTTACTATCATTATGTGACTCTCTCTCAAATAGGCCATTATCTCTGCCATCAATTTTGTAATTATACTGTATGTGGGGCTGATGATATTCCAAACGGAAGGCATTGCAACTGGTAGTGGTAGATAATTCCTTTGATTCTGATTTCAAATCTCAGGTATTGTTGGTGCTGTTAATAAATGGGGATGTGATAGTATGCATCCTTTAAGTCTATGGTGCACAAGAATGCTCCCGGAGTTATAAGTTGTTGACTCCCTCTTGAATTTTAGGTATATAATTCATTTGTTCAGGAACTTTAAATTTATTATCGTCCTGAATGACCCGTCTGGCTTTTTTATGAAGAACAGTTTTGAATAATGTCCCTTGAATTCCTGTGGATAAGGCACCGGGATTATTGCTCCTAGACTGGCAAGTTTCTGTATGTCGGAAAGCTGCTCCTGTAGAGAAGTAGTCTGAAATTCCGTAATTTGAAAATCGTTGGGAGGAGAACAATGGAATTCTATTCTGAACCCCTCGCGGATAGAATCTAGAATCCACTGGTGGTGCGTAATTCGCAACCACCTCTGCCAGAAGTAACGAATCCTTCTCCCCACCGGCCTGGCGTCATTGTTTTCCTGGATTATTATTGGAATTTGGATTGAGGAAAAATCATTTTCCTCCTTTAGGATAGCTCCATCTCCCTGTCTTGCCTTTACCTCTAGGTGTTGTATTTTGAAACTGTCTAGAGGGTTTCTGAAATGGCAGTCAGGGCATAGTTGTTTATTGTAAGACTCCAGAAGTCTTTTAGGGCAGGTTGCACACTATCTGTGTGCAAGCCTTCTTTTTTGTTTTTTGTTTCTATATGGGACTTGTGTCCTGTCACTTTCTCTCAACCAAAAGGGGGCAGTAAGGGGGGCGAGAGAGAACAAGAGATTCCTATAGTCCATACCTTGTGCCGGACAAACAAGACAGGGAAAGTAACTTACATAACCCTGGGCAGGGGAATCTGTACTAGCTTCCTTCCTGCTTTCCGCATACCTGATGCACAGATTGAACTCCTCAGCTGCCGTCGTATAAATGGACTTACCCCATTAGGTCCACCCCCGGCGCACCGCTCCTCCTTCTCTTCCTGGGGGACTCATTCCATGGAAGAGTCGACCCCCATGCAAGGCCTCACTAAAATCAAGGCCTCCAGCATGCAATGACGGGCACTACCATCTTCTTCCGGCGCATGTGCCCAAACTTCCGGCCACCTGACCTGATCGGCAATATCGCACACAGACGCACACCCAGAGGAGCCGCAGCCGAGCCCCTTCAGGAGAAGCGGCATCGGCTTCCCCGATACTGCGGCTTCCTCCACAGAGATGATGCAGGAGTTTTGGATCGGACCCTTCACCAAGCTCCCTACAGGTATCGGGGAAGAGTTAGGGGACCCCTTCCCAGAGGGGTGCTAGCTTAGGCTACCGGAGACTGTGAGGAGAGGCATATACCCCCCGACCCAGCCTCCTTTTCCTAAATAGGGTACTTCTCCTTACTTGCTTCTCTATTCCTGTAGGGACAGGAAGAACAATGGAGAGTGGGGGCAGGGAAGGGCCTTTTAACCACTTGACGACCGCCTATAGGATATAAACGTCCTATCAGCGGTTGTCTATCTCTGAATGGACGTTTTAAAACGTCCATTGAGAGATGGCAGCTGCACACTAATTGTCAGCTGCCAGCAGGGCAACCCAGAGAGAAGGCAGAGACAGTTCCCAGGTGTCCCTGCCTTCTAAATCGCTGCAGACACAGTGCTCACCGAGCGTTGTGTGTGCAGGGCAGGAAGCTTTCTGTCCCGGCCCAGTGGTCATGTGACCGCCGGGGCCGGGAGAGTGCAGGCGCTGTCGGGTCTTTCACAGACCACGATCAGCCCTGCACTGAGGCTGTACAGCATTGTGTTCTGCTGTACAGCCTCTCTAGCCCCAGTTACAGAAATCAATAGTGAAAAAGAAAGTCAAATGTCCCCCAGAGGTTTTGTATGACCTTATAACTATAGCTCTCAGAACATGGAGACATTAAAACATAATTTTTTGTTTCAAAAATGCTATTATTGTGTTAAAGTGAAATAAATTTAGAAAAAGTATACATATTAGGTATCGCCGCGTTCGTAACAACCAGCTCTATAAAAATATCACATGACCTAACCCCTCACACGAACACCGTAATAAAAATAAAATAAAAACATTGCCAAAAAAGCCATTTTTTGTCATCTAACACCAAGCGATCAAAATGGTGTATGACCCCCAAAATAGTACCAATCAAACCGTAACCTTATACCGGCAAAAAATGAGACCCTAACAAAGACAAAAAAAATTAAAAAGCTATGGCTCTCTGACTATGGAGACACTAAAACATCATTTTTTTGGTTTAAAAAATTCTATTATTGTGTAAAACTTAAATAAATAAGAAGTATACATATTATGTATTGCCGTGTCTGTAACAACCTGCTCTATAAAAATATCACATGACTTAACCCCCTCAGGTGAACGCTGTAAAAATAAATACTGCTAAAACAAATTTTTTGGTCACCTTGCCCCATAAAGTGTAATAATCAATGATCAAAAAATCATATGCACCCAAAAATTGTACCAATAAAAACATCAACTCTACCTTTTTTTCCCAAAAATGTTTTATTATGTAAAACTGAACCAAAAAAATGATAATTACGTACCGGTAGTTTTGTTTTTTGGAGTCCATGACAGCACCAGGAGAGAGGGATTCGCCTCCCAGGACAGGAAACCCACAGGTATAAATTTGAAAGGAGCCTCTCCCCCTTCAGTAGTTTACAGAGACTTACAGCCAATGTTTAACAAAATGTTTCTGCATAGAAAGATAAGCTAAAGAAATAGCCTGTTTAATCCACTGGGCTAATGTACCCTTACTGGCTAACTTCCCTTTGTGCTGGCCAGAAAAGAGGACAAATAAAGAAGATTTTCTCCAGTCCCTAATAGCCTCTAAATACTGCAATACACATTCCCTGACATCCAGAGAATGAAACTCTGCTTCCTTCTGATTTTTGGGATTTGCACAAAAGGAAGGGAAAATCACCTCCTGATTATTATGGAAGTCAGACACTACTTTAGGTAGAAAAGCTGGATCTGGCCTAAAACAAATTCTATCCTCTTGGATGATAGTATACGGAGGACTAAATGGAAAGAGCCTGAAGCTCGCTTATCCTTCTAGCTTAGGTAATGGCCACTAGAAAAATAAATTTTAGGGTTAGTATCTTTATCGGAAGAGAATTTATGGGACCAAAGGGGCGTTTAACCAAAGCCTGTAGTACCAGATTAAGATCCCAAGGGGGTGTTCTGATAGTCCTAGCAGGTAGACTTCTGGATATAGATTTACAAAATCTAATGATCCATGGATGACAGGCTAATCTGTAATCAAATAGAACACTAAGTGCTGCCACCTGGACTTTCAGAGTACTCAACGCTAGGCCCCTATCTACACCTTTCTGAAGAAACTCCAGAATTCTAGGCAACTGGAGCTGGCAAGATGTGGAAGGGGAAATCCCTAAGAATCTGAAAAACGCCTCCCAAGTTCTAGCATAAATTCTGGTGCTTACTAGCTTCCTGCTTAACATCATAGTGGAGACCACAAATTCCGACAGACCCCTGTCTAGCAAAAGGCAAAAGCCATGCAGTTAAATGAAGTCCCTTCACTGGGGAATGGACGATAGGACCCTGCATAAGAAGATCTGGGATCTCTGGCAAAACCCAGGGATCGGTTACAGACATGATTCTCAGCCAGTAGAACCATGCTTGTCGAGGCCAAAAGGGAGCTATTAGGATTATCTTTGCTCTGTCTTCCCTGATCTTCTTTAGAACCTTTGGTATTATCTGAAGAGGACGGCATATAACATAGCATATAACAGGCCCTGATTCCAGGGCTGGACGAAGGCATCCACTGCATCCGGGCGTTCTGTTGGTGATAGGGAAAATACCTTCTCCACTTTTTTGTTCTCCCTGGTGGCAAACAAGTCTATCAGAGGGACCCCCCAGAGTCTGACTATCTTGTGAAAAATGGACAGATTGAGGGACCATTCCGTCTGATCCAAAGACCGACGACACAGAAAATCTGCTTTCCAATTGTCCACCCTTCTGATATGGAGGGCTGACAAAAACAAGGCTCTCCCCTCCACTAGGGAGAAAATCTAAACTGCCAGGGTAGCCAAGGATTCGGATCGGGTCCCACCCTGATGGTTCAGATAAGCTACAACGGAGCCATTGTCAGATAAGATTTTTCACGTGCCGATCTCTGATCAGAGGATGGATTTTTTTGAAAGGATCGAAAGACCGCCATAAGTTATTTTAGGTTTAAAGAACTGTCCGATATTAGGCAGTCCCATAATCCTTGAAGCAAGGTCTCCCCCACATGAGCTCCCTATCCCCTCAGGCTGGCGTCTGTGGTAACTACTAGAGGGTTCACAATCTTCCAGGGAACTCCTTGAACTAGATTGTCCAGGGATAACCACCACCTTAACGTTTGACAAGTCTATGTAGATACTACGATGTTCCTTTCCAGGTTCCGTTGTCTCGCCTGACCAGGCTTCCAAGATTTCCCATTGGAGGGCTCTGCAATGGATCTGGGCCCACTGAACCGCCGGTATGCAGGCAGTCAGGGTTCCTAACACTGACATCCCCTTTCTTATAGAAACCCGAGGGTTGTCCATCAGGGAGCGAACCACTGCGTTATTTTCAGAATTTTTTCTGAGGTCAAGAAGGATCTCTGCACCACTGAGTCTAGTATAATTCCCAGGAACTGTTGCTTTCTTTCCGGGATCAGCCTTGATTTTTCCTTGTTCGGGATCCAGCTGAGGGTCGTCATTATCCCCATCACCTGCTGAACATGAGACAAGCATTTTTGATTTGATGGGGCTACAATCAAGAAGTCGTCCAAGTATAGAATAAACAGGATGTCCTTTTCCCTTTTATGGGCTGCCATCTCAGAGACCAGCTTTGTAAATATTCTCGGCGCCATTGAAATCCCGAATGTCTCAAATTCCCCTAAAAATTTAGGGCCACTCTGAGGTATTTCTGGTGTTCCAAAAAAATTGGAAGATGATAATAGGAATCTTTGATGTCCAATACCGCCATAAAACAGTCATTGTAAAGGAGCTCCACTACTGTCTTTATTGTCTCCATCTTGAATCGTTGATATAGTAGGTACTTGTTCAGGGACTTTAGATTGATAATAGTTCTGTAGTCTCCATTTGGCTTTTTTACTAAAAACAGAGTAGAATAGTAACCTGTGCCTTCTTCCTTCTCTGGGCATGGAATGAGCGCACCTTTTTGAATAAGCCTTGAGATTTCCACCTCTAAGGCGGCCTGAACTGAATGACCTACTCAAGTAACTGACATTTTCTGGAGGGGAGCTTTTGAACTCTATTCTGAATCCTTCTTCTAATGATCGAAGGATCCAAGCGCTGTTTGATATTTTTGACCAGGCTGGGAGGAAATTTTTAGCCTTCCTCCCACCCTGGCGTCACTGTGAATTATCTTTTTTGGGGGGATCCCTGGACTGATTCCTGAATAGGAATCCCTTGGACCTAGAGAACTTCCATTTCTCATTCCTGGACTCTTATTCCTATCCCTGCCCCTTTGGGAGGAGAAATTTTGCCTACGAAAGGAAGACTGAAAGGAGGAAGGGAATACCTTTTTTCTATCTTCTGCTTTCTCTAAAATGTCATCCAGGGTGGATCCGAACAAGTATTTTCCCTCACATGGGATACAACATAGTCGACTTTTAGAAGCAACATCTCCTGACCAATATTTGAGCCATGACACTGTGCGCAGAATTGGCCATAGATGAAGCTCTAGCGCAGGCATCCTCAAACTGTGGCCCTCCAGCTGTTGTAAAACTACAACTCCCACAATGCCCTGCTGTAGGCGGATACCTGTAGGCTGTTCGGGCATGCTGGGAGTTGTAGTTTTGCAACAGCTGGAGGGCCGCAGTTTGAGGATGCCTGCTCTAGCGGATAACCTCACCGCATCCGCTGAGGCGTCTGCCAAAAAATCCACTGCTTTACCAATGGCTTTAACCGACTCCAATAATTTTTCTCGTGGTGTTTTATCTCTAATCTCTGCTTCTAGCTGTTTGATCCATACGATCTGAGCTCTAGCAGTACAGGTGGAAGCGATATTGGGTTTGAATGCTGCTCCAATGGACTCCCAAGTTTTTCTTAAACTGTCTGCCTTCCTCTCCATTGGATCTTTGAGCTGACCCAGGTCATCAAAGGGTAAGGATGATCTACAGGATACTTTAGCTATGGGGACATCTATCTTGGGGGATCTATCCCATAAGGAGCAATCACCTTCTTCAAAATGATATTTTCTCTTCACAGATGATGGAAAAAAGCTTCTTTTATCTGGATGTTTCCACTCCCTATTTATCATGGCTTCAATATTTTTACGAATAAAAAATTCTCTTCTCTTTTTGGTTTGTAGGCCCCCGAACATGATGCCCTGAATCGATCGCACCTCCTTAGCGTCTTCAAAATTTATAGTTGCCCTAACTGCTTTAACCAGCTGATCCACATCTTAGATGGGAAAAAAGGTTTACCGCTACCGAGTCCTGCACTGAAAAAGGAGCGCTTCCTTTGGAAATTTCCAGTTTGCATTGTTCTTTTTTTGACATTAAAGTATTATTTATCTCTTCTCTAATCATTTTCTTCATACACCTGACCATGCCTGGGGATTAGTCAGCAATGGTGTTTTCAATACAGGTTCTACACAATAGTTTAGAGCAGGCATGCTCAACCTGCAGCCCTCCAGCTGTTGCAAAACTACAACTCCCATCATTCCCGGACAGCCTACAGAAGGGCATGTTGGGAGTTGTAGTTTTACAACAGCTGGAGGGCCGCAGGTTGAGCATCACTGGTTTAGAGTAAGATGGGTCTAGCTTATCTTTACAGATACTACACTCTTTATGGTGTGTTTTAGAAGTCGCCTTTTTAGGTTTGTCTGTCATGGGAGTTACACCCGAAGGAAACAGATAAAGCCTAATAAATAAAAGAAATGACCGTAGAACACTTACTTTTTTTAGGGCCCATACCCACAATCATACCACAGGTGCAGGGGAAACTGGATCTTTAGGGTTCTCTCCAGAGCTCTCCATGCTGGGGAACCCACTTGCAGCCTTGGATCTAGAGGGACCCCCATAAAGATCACAAGGGAGGCTTGGCTGGGCTGGATGGTCCCTGTATGGCACATCATCCAGGGAACTCCTTGAGACGCCAGGAACCTCAATAGAGCGCCTATCCCCATATACTGAGCGCCCGTCATTTCCTCCTGGGAGTTTGAAAGGTGAGTGCTTTTCAGGCTCCGCCACCCCCCCCCTTACTGCTCCTAGGGAGAGGGACGCCGACTCTGCGATGCGCTTCAGCGCTTCCTACTTCGCCGCACTTTCTGCAAGATGTATGCAGCGGCGATCTCAGTGAGTACTGTCATCCTGCTGAGCACTCCTGCCTGTAGAACGGCATCTTGGTTCCCCCAGTCTTCAAGGTGTGTGGAGTGGGGAACTCACCTGGCGCAAACCTCTGCCCAGCCAGCCTGCGATCCCAGGGAGAAACTACTCCTCGCGTTTCTTGAATGAAAAATAAAAAAAACCTGTAGGTTGTCCTACCCAGGACAGGAAACCACTGAAGGGGGAGAGGGTCCTTTCAAATGTATACCTGTGGGTTTCCTGTCCTGGGAGGCGGATCCCTCTCTACTGGTGCTGTCATAGCACGAAGGGATAAAGAAAGTAGACATATTTGATATAATTTCATCCGTAACAACCTGATCTATAAAAATAGCACATGATCTATTAGAGGAATGTTTTAAAAAATAAAAACATTGCCAAAACAGCAATGACAGCAAAACAGTTACCTTGCCTCACAAAAAACCTAATATAGCGCAATCAGAAATCATATGTACGCCAAAAAAGTACCAACAAAACTGGCACCTTATCCCATAGTTTCCAAAATGGGGTACATTTTTGGGAGTTTCTACTGTAAGGATGCATTAGAGGGCTTTGAATGGGACATGGCATCTAAAAACCAGTTCAGCAAAATCTGCCAATAAACATACGGCGCTCATTTTCTTTGTGTGGGAATCACGCTCGCTGAGAGAGGGATCATGCGGTCAGGACTACAGAAGCGCATGGCATTATCATGATTGATAATGCGATGTACCTCTGCCTGACCTTTCTGTAACTGAATCATACTGACATACTGACAAAGCAGAGACACTTCCTTCCCGACAATCACCTGTTAAATCAGGCTTTCTAATAGAGCCTTAAATGTTGCATGGCCTCTATTGGTGTATTTAAGAACATAAGCTCTTGTTGAGGTATATACTTGCGGTATATATTAGCTTTGCACACCTCCATATATTTTTATGCGTACTCCTTTGCTTGGATGTATGTTTTAGATGCAAGTGTTTTGATTCTGAAAGAATTCCTGTTTGTTACACTGTTACCTGAAGGGGGAAATAGTTGTCAACACTGTCAAGACAACTGCAATCATCAGGTTGTCTGCTTTCAGGAAGTACCGTATATAGGTTTTGGGGGTTCATTTACTCCCAGTGTCTTATAGGATATTTTTTTTATTTATTCCCACCTTAAAACCATATGGTCCTTCCAGGTCTGGTGATTTAAAGAAAGTCTATGTGCATGCAACTTTAATGCCAATTAATCGGTATGAACTCTGCACAGGTAAGTCTAATTCATCTGGGCGTTCATCTGAAGAGGCTGCCTTGGCAGATGGGCTCACACAATTTCATCAAAATGTGTGTCAATAGCCTCAATTTTTTATGTACAGTAACGCAGTTTAAAATAATGTACATGCAATGTATGAATATGTGTTAGCGCTTAACCCTTTCTACCCTGGACCAGTTTTCACCTTCCTGCCCTGGCCATTTTATGCAAATCTGACCAGTGTCACTTAATGTGGTAATAACTTTAAAACGCTTTTACTTATCCAGGCCATTCTGAGACTGTTTTCTCGTCACATATTGTACTTCATGACAGTGGTAAAATTGAGTCAAAAAATTTCATTTTTATTTATAAAAAAAATACCAAATTTACAAAAAAAAATAAAAAAAATAAATAAATCAAAAAATTTGCTAATTTCAATTTCTATGTATAACTTACCTGTAAAATCTCTTTCTCGCTCTTCCTTGGGGGACACAGGAGAATGTGGGTATAGCTCAGCTCCCTAGGAGGTGTGACACTAAGTAGAAACTGTTAAGCCCCTCCTCCAGCAGCTATACCCTCAGTCTGGAGAGAGAGACTGCCAGTTGCGTGTCCAAGTAGTGAGAAAAGTCCAACAAGTCCAACAAGTGGAGCCAACACCCCATTGGGTAAACTAAGTCCGGAAACCATGTAGAAAAACAATGAATGGGTGGGTGCTGTGTCCCCCAAGGAAGAGCGAGAAAGAGATTTCACTGGTAAGTTATACAAAAATCTCGTTTTCTCGCCCATTTTCCTTGGGGGACACAGGAGACCTTGGGACGTCCGAGAGCAGTACAAGAGGGGAGGGACCACAGCTCCAAGGCGAAACACCCGAAGACACCAAGAAACTGCCGCCTGCAAAAACAGACAGCGACCAAAGCCCAATGTCTACGGCCCAGGAGGCACCGACCGCTCCAGTGGAATGAACGGTGACACCGAAGGCAGAATCCTGCCCTTGGTACGGTAACCTCAGCCATAGCCATTGTGATGAAGGGGGCGAAAGCCACCCTGGAGACCGTCAAACCTTTGCACAGACCTCCTGTAACCACAAGGTGTCAGAGCGCCAAAAGGAGTCAGTGATCTCCAAGTGAAACTGCAAGGCCCGAACAACATCCAATCAGTGAAGTGTCCGTACCCGGGGATGGGAAGGGGAGGACGGTGGCCTTGTCGAGGCAGATACCACCTGCAGAAGGAAGGAAGGGACGGGATGGAGAACACCCTGTCCTGGGGAAGGACAGAAGACTTGGTGCAAGAAAAGGCCTCAATTCAGACACCGTCTGAGGGACATGAAGGCCACAATAAACACAACCATACAGAACAGAAGGAGTAGAGAGAACTTCTGTAACAGCTCCAAGGGGAAAATTGGAGCGTCGAGAGCACAGGATGTAGTTCCCAGGGCGGTATCGGGGGACAGTACAGAGGAACCAATGAGCCACTGCGTGGAAGAAGGTCTTTACAGACCCAAGAGGGGCCAGGGAACGCTGGAAGAGGATGGAAAGCGCCGACGCATGACCCTTTAAGGAACAGAGTCCCAGTCCCAGGTCCAGGCCGGACTGGAGAAAGGACAGAACCATGGGGAGAGAAAAAGCAAAGTGGGTGAACGCCCAGCTCCCCACAGGACCCCAGGTAAGAACCCTAAGTGCGATAATAGATCCTGGAGGAAGCACGGCCGGGAGCGAACACTAGCGTGCCTGCTGGAATCGCCTGGGCAAGCGGGAAAAAACCCAACGTGATCAGGCGCAGACCAGTAACACAGGCAGAAGAGTCCTAGCAAAACTGGTCCCGTCGACCCCCGAGCAACGTTGTCCAGTAGCCACCCCACGTGAGGAAGCAGAAGGGCAGATGGAAGGAACCGAAGGGGTCCGCCCAGCATCCGACAGATGCCAGGACAAGACAGGCTAAAGACCATATTGATGTTGCCACCAGAGGAAGGGGTTCTATCGTCCTGGTGTGGGAGATCCGAGGACAATCTTGACTGAATATTGGAGTGTGGTACAAGAGATCCATACTCCAATACTGTCTCAAGTCCCATATGCAGCACAAGCCCCCAGAAGATTTTTATTTTTGCTGCTTTAACTGGGGTCCAACCAAGGGTCTTGCGTATGGCGATGTGGGGTTCTGGGTAATAAACTGCTGGGCATATAAATTTGTTTGGGCCACAATAAAAACGAGATTTTGTATAACTTACCAGTAAAATCTCTTTCTCGCTCTTCATTGGGGGACACAGGAACCGTGGGTATAGCTATGTCCACTAGGAGGCGTTGACACTAGGCTAGAATTGTTAGCTCCTTCTCTGGCAGCTATACCCTCTCCAGCCTGGAGAAGGATATTCAGTTTTGTGCAGAAGCAGTAGGAGAAGCAGACCAACTACTAAAAGAAGAGAAACACCCAAAACCGAAGGACCGAAGAATACGAAGGCCCACCGGCAAGCACCGCCAATCTGCAGAACACAATACTGGGTGGGTGCTGTGTCCCCCAATGAATTGCGAGAAAGAGATTTTACTGGTAAGTTATACAAAATCTCGTTTTCTGGCACATATTCATTGGGGGACACAGGAACCGTGGGACGTCCAAAAGCAGTCCACGGGGAGGGAAAAACCACAGACCACGCAGGGACGCCATCAGATGTGGTGTTCAGAACCCTGCCGCCTGTACGACCAGTCGGCCCCGGCAGAGTCAGCCGATGGAAGACGCGCCTGGGAAGAACTCCCCAGAGCGCAGGAGCCACACAGCTGTCTATGCAGCGGTGGCGAGATATGATGCGATATGATTCAAACACCCACCACCGTGGGGAAGCCGTAAGTAGGGGGTGGAACCCCAACCGGGTAGAAAAATCTCCGCGGTGGGAGGAACCACCTTGAAAATCACCCGGAAGGGTCCACGACAGGATCATTAGGACCAAAAGAAGATGACTCGCGCATCATAGGAACTGGAGACAGAAAAGAAGCCTCAGGGCTTCACCAAAACTAGATGAGGCAACCCTCTACCTTTGGAGTGGGAGGAGAGACACCCTGAGGAGGAATAAGCTCCCCAGGGATAAGGAAGGCAGCCCATCCATGAAAGAACGGGGGCACCCGAAGAGGGCACCCATCGCGAAATAGAAGCAGGGCTCCTCACAGGAAGGAGCCGCCAACAGACACCTGTGCCAGAGGCGAATGGGCACCAGAAGAACCCAATGTCAGGAAGGCAAGTGCAAGCTGCCACAGAGCACTGATGGAGAAAACAGATGTAACCCTGATGGTTAAGACCCGAGGAACACCACGGGAACCAAGGTTCCCCCCAGTAGAAGAGAGATTGGAACAGGGAATCGGAGGACCCCGGAGAAGAGGGACAAGTGACGCGTCCCAGATAACCCAGCCATAGGCCCAGGGCCAGCACAGATAGCAGGAAGACAAAATGAGCGGGGAACGGAGTGAGGAACTCTGCAGCCTCAACACAACCGAGAAGAGCACTAGGATCGAAGCAGAACCCTGAAAATGTACCCGCCCTGGCAGCGGTAAGTTGCGAGGACTCTGAGAGAGAACTGCCCTGTTCCAAGAAGTGGAACAAGCATGCACATCAGCAAGAGCGAAGCAGCTGCTGAAGGACAGGAAAAAGAAAAAGAAGAGTACCTCCAGTGGAGGGAACGTAGGGAGCGGAAACTAGCGTGCCCCCTGGATATCGACTAGGCAGGCGAGAAAAAAACGCCGAGAGCAGGCGCAGCCCAGAACCTGGGCAGAGGAGTCCAGCAAAAACTGGTTTCATTGGCACACAAACAACTTCGCCCCGTGTCGGCCTGAAAGTGGATGAGCAGAAGAGCAGACGGAGTAACTAAGGGGCCGCCCAGCATCCGACAGATGCCAAGGGCAATTCACGAAAAAAAGACTGTGCCGATAGTGCCACCAGAGGAAACGTGCCGTCAACCCCTTGAAGGGGGTAACGCGGTACGCAGATCCAAGGACAATCCCCGTCCGAAGAGTAGTCCCCAGGCAAGGACTTCCTCAGGAAGGGATGTAGCTGTAGAATGCAATGCAGCAACCTTCAGTACAATTAGAAGATAGCGGTTGCAGAGCAACGGCTGTTAAGGTAGAGAATAACTAATCTCGAGACAGATGAGGTATAATTGTGGGCACAATCACTACCGTAGACCAGAGCGAACGGAAAAACAGTACAGGGAGCGAAGAGGCTACAGTCTACAGTCAGGGGCCAAAATGGCAAGCAATAGAAAGTAAGTGCTGGAAGCACTACAGTTACTAAACGGCAGCGGTCCAGGTTCAAGCGCTAGGGGTCAACTTACCGAGAGGATAAGGGTACAGCAAGACCACCGCCTAAAAACGGAAGAAGTAATCTCTCACCTAAGCGGGAGCGTAAATGGGCACACAGCTAGTACAGCTAGTGTGAAAGAGGGAGACGGTCTGAGGTCACAACAGGAACTCCGGAACCATCTGCTGTAACAAGGATTGAAAATCAACAACCATACTCTCCCTAAAAGGAGAGCGCTGTGAAGGAACAGCCTCCGAGCCTGGCCGGGGCAGAAGTCACATCGGATGGAGATGCTCCGAGCAGGAGCCAAAAACCGAACTAGGGAGAAGAAGCATCCAAGACAGAACGCACGCATAACCCCTGCACTGGGAAGGAGGAGTGGTTAACAGGGTAGCCAGCATCAGAGCGGGACAGCTCAAGTGGTAAAACACGCGAAACTCCGCATGTCACCTGGCATGCCGCCTTGCCGAGGGCGAATACCATGAAGAACCCAAGGTGGAGGTCCCCGGTCCGGGCAGACCCCAAGCACCCAGGGGCAGCTGGGTGACCCTCTAGAGGAGAGCAGTCGGCAGAGGGCGACCATGGTTGACTCATACCACTCTACATCCGAAGAGGAGGGAATGGCAGGAGATGAGGGAACCGTAGCAATGATAGAGCCACGCCCCACGAGTATGGTGGATACTGCCAAAGAGTGGAACCGCCAAATACCGGCCAACCAGGGAATACACCCCGCCTAGCTCGGATCGCATGACTCATTGAAGGGGCTCACGATAGAGCCACACAGCATCTAGGGAAGTGCAGTGTACCCCCTGATGCACATTACTGGTACAGAATGCGATGGAACACAAGCAGTCAGCCTAGAAAAGGGGGATATGCACAGGCACAATGCATGCGGTAAGAGTGTAATAGCCCGCCTAAGAAGGGAGTGATGCACAATACCAGTACCGTCTTCAGAGAAGGAGGACATCTGCGTGGCTAGCACCGCATCCATAGAAGTGCCATATTCCGTCCGGAAGGGGGACATGCCCATGACCGCACTGAAACCAGAAGGAACGCTGGAAGTCCGTCTAGAGAATGGGGACAATGGATAGCATCGCATTAAGCAAGAGTGCTACAATCCACCAAGGAAGGGGCCCAAGCGTGTGGCCAGCAGTATTCTGTGACAGTACAACTACTCCGCCAATGAAAGAGGACATGCACGTGGCCAGCACAGCAGTGCTTGAGAGTGTAAAATGCCGCCAAAGAAAGGGGGGGGCAAGTACAAGGTCAGCATGTGTGTCCCGTTAGAGCGCAATATTCCGCCTATGGAAGGGGTTAGGCACATGCCCAGCACTACTCCAGTGAGAGTGCAAGTATGCCACCTATGCGGAATTCCGCCTAAGGAACGGGGTCATGCACATGGTCGGCAGCGTATCCAGAGAGTGCAAAATTCCGCCTAAGGAAGGAGTTATGCACATGCCCAGCACCACTCCAGTGAGACTGCAAGTATGCCGCCTATGCAGAATTCTGCCTATGGAAGGGGGTCATGCACATGGCCAGCACCATTTTTAGTGAGTGCAGCATGCCGCCTTGGGAAGGGGGTCATGCACATGGCCAGCACCGTAGTCAGTGGGAGTGCAGTATTCCGCCAAGAAGGAGGTTATGCACATGGCCGGCACAGTATGCCGTGAGAGTACATATGCCGGCTAAGGAAAGGGGTCTGTACACATCCAGCACTGCATCTCGTGAAGTGCAATATGCCACCTATGGAAGGAGTGGCCGGCAGGTGCAGACTGCCCACCCTGTATCTCGTCAAATGCAATAGTCCGCCTATGAATAGGGGGCATGCACACGTCCTGCGGTGTATCTCGTGAAGTGCAAAATGCCGCCTATGGAAGGGGGCATGCACCCGGCCGCACCAATCCAGTAAGAGTGTAATGTTCCGCCTATGGAAGGGGGTCATGCACACGGCCACACCGTATCCAATGAGAGTGCAGTTTCGCCCCTGGAAGGGGGTAACGCACATGGCCACCGACAGCAGTACAGTCACCCCGGTAGTGCATTACACCTTGGAGCGGGGAATGCAACGGGCTGAATACAGGGAGGGTGCTGTTCCATGTGAATCCACTAAATACAGATTTTTCGCCTGTATCCTTACGTCAGGCCTGGCACTCAACTGAGCGGATGCAGAATATGGCACCTGAGGACATTGTAGGACTAGGGAGATAGGTGGTCCCCTGTAATAATATACTTATGTGAGCTGGGAGGAGGGACTTACAACAGCCCGCAGCCCTATGCAGTACTGTAGATAAATAGAATGGCCCCCGCTCCTCCCCAATGATGCATAACGCCCAGGGAAGCGGCAGCTAGAGGGTTAACTAGCCACTGCCCTGTTGAGCGCGCTGCGCACAGCAAGCGACAGAGACACTCCCACCCGCAAAGGCGGGAAAGGAGCGGACCTCCCGAAACCCGCGCTGAGGCGGGAATACAGTGTCCATGGCTGACCACGGAGCTCCAACGTCGGCAGCCCGTGGGGAGCGCAGAGCGCGGCCGCTAAACAGCCCTGGCCGGAGGCACTGGGAGAGAAGCCCAAGCCTCCAGAGATACAGTTAACCCCCGCACTGCCGGAGGCGCGCTGGCGCTTATAGAAGTGCAAATTTACCCCCCACACCGCCACGGGCATACAAGTGCTCATGCACACGGGGGGGGGCCGGGACTGTAAGAAAATCTTCAAGCAAGCCCCCCTGCAGAGCAGGGAGGTCTTGCGTCCTTTGACACGAAGCTAAAACTGAAGCTCCTTCTCCAGGCTGGAGAGGGTATAGCTGCCAGAGGAGGAGCTAACAATTCTAGCCTAGTGTCAACGCCTCCTAGTGGACATAGCTATACCCACGGTTCCTGTGTCCCCCAATGAATATGTGCGAGAAATTTACTAAATCTTCACTGAAAAAGACTTAGAAAAAGTCAATTTCTGTGAAGCCGGTGCAGTCAATTTGGATTCCAGAGTTTCTCCCAAACTGGGAAAGCTGCTGTTCTGGGGCGCCTTCTAGAGGGTCCCTCATCAGCGGATGATGATGAGGGGGTAGAGGAAAGAGGCATCCTCTTCTCCCTCACTGGCAGACTCCGTATCGGAGGCAAGCATGGCGTATGCCTGTTCAGCAGAGTATACTTGTTGGGATGGACGGACCATTTTATTTTATTGGGGTGTGAAGTGTGAAATGTGGAAACCTTTATTTCGTATAAGGGGTGTGGTATGTTGTGTTTTCACTCGAGAAGGGGCTTGTAATAAACTTGAAATTAAATTTAGAAGAAAAAAAAAAGTATTTTCTGCACAAAAAAAAAAGTCTGAAATGTATTGGAAGGGACAGGGATGGGATCTGAAACAGCTGCAAATGAAGAAAAAAAAATAATCAAAAATAAGCAATTCCAGATGTCCTTTTCTTTCTTCTTTTTAGCAGGAAAGGTGTTAAAATTGCAGTGGTGTGCACCACAAGTCCCAGCAAGCCAACAGCAGCACAGAACCTCTCTGCATGCAGGGAAGTTCAGCCCCTTCCTCTGCTGCTGTAGTGCTGCCATTGGCTGGAGCGTTGTTCCAGCCAATAGCAGCGCTGGCAGGAGACACTGGAGTCCTCTGCCTGACCTCGGAGGAGACAGGTGCTCACTAGTTCAGCACCAGTCACCTCCACATGACCCCTCCCCCCTCCCTGCAGCTCTGTTTCACAGCCGGAGCTGCTATGCGCCAGTCTATGGAATCCGGCCAATAGCAGCGATCGTAAATACCTCCCCCAGCCCTTAGTTAACATGGCTGCCTGGTTCCCGAGGGATGATGCCCGGGGGCTGGGTGTTCGTTGTGCCGGCAAGTCACTTCCTGCTGCGCCGTACTATTACAGCACTGGTCGGGAAGGGGTTAAAACAGTGTCATGCTACATGTGCTGTTTGTTTGCTTTTGCATTTCTGCCAAGTTAGCATGCACCCCCACATTTACTCCAGATGGATGTTTTTTTCCTGTCCGGGTATGGCCGAATGTAAAACAGACTGCACCCAGACAGAATACCGACCTATTCAATCGAATGGGTATTCTTACAGGAGCAAGATAAAAATCCATGATAAAAATTATTTGGAGAAATCCAAGATGATCTCCATTGACCCAAGAAAGTGTGTTGCTGAAGCCAGACCGCACGGTTGCTTTGCCCCAGTGTGGAGGATCAGATATCTAGTGATAGAGTTGTACGAGACTGACACATGAAACTCCTTGATAGAAAGGACAGGAAATTTTAGTTTTTGATGGTGTTTCCTGGAGACAACTGCTAGCAAGGCAATTACCAGTGTGTGATGGATGCGTATTAAACCATGCCACTTTGAATGAAACCAGTAGAAAAGGTATGCTTATTAATAGTTTAATGTATGAAGGAAACATCCAGATTTCTGAATATGAAGGTACATCTCACATTAATTTAAGTCTACGTAATGTAGAGCCTCTATACTGACATACTGAATTCTCTGCTTAGCCATTTCTCTTATGTAAACAATTGTACATTTATTTGCCATTCTAAAACTTCAGAATCAGTTACATAATTTTGCTAATTTTTTTCTGTGTTTGCTCAGAAGCAGTTTACAGTACTAAAACCAACCAGCCAAACAGCTTCAAGGAAAATAACGTTATGTCCATAAACAAAGAAAAAGGGGGAAGTAAAAGAAAAGGAAAATAAAATAAAGGTGGGAGAGGGCTAACTATAGTGAACTTTGTGGTAATGAGAACTGGGTGGTCACAACAGTCACAGAAAAAGGTCAGTTAGTAAGTTCATCTGCAAAAAGCCTACACTTCAGTCAAGCACATCAGTAGAATGATCTGGGAGTATGTCGTCTCTTTTTGCCTCTGTGGTATGAAGGTATTGGGTTTGATTTTCCCTACTCGCTGAAGGATTTTCCATGCTAACAAGGGCGTTCAGATCAACCCATCTGGTTCATGTGTACACTGTTCATGTGGGGATTCCAGGTTCCAGTCCATACCTGCAAAAACAAGAGTGAATCAGTCAATATACTTTGTTTATTATTATTATTATTATTTGTTTATTTTATTATTTTAGACACTTTTGCCTCACTACTGAAAAAGACGTGACCTACAGCGAAAGTGGTGCCAATGTGTCAAAAGTTTGGTACAATGTAAGCCAAACAATAGGTGGTGTAAAGTTACACAAAGTCTAAAAGGGAACCTGTCATCACATTTCTTGCCTTTAGAGCAAATTGCATTTTGCTGCTGGGCATATAAGTGTTTCTAAACGTATTTTATTGAAAGTGTCCAACAGATAAATCAGGCCTGACCTGTGCTCAGTGCAGGACCTGGATCGGGGCATGTAGCTGGATTCACCAAGTCACACGCCTGTCCATCCCAGTACTGACCTCAGCACTAACACAACTGAAACCTTGCGCCTGCACATTACACAGAATCTCCTCCTTGCTCCTGACATGTTTCACCTTCAATAGCTCACGGCTTAAACGACTCACAGGACCCGATCCACCTTTATCAGGAAAACTGTATAATAGCCAAGGGGAATATAGCCAAAGAAATCTCAGAAAAGAAAGAAAAACCCTCAAAAAATTAGGGGGTCATTTACGACCAGATATACACCATGTACATCTGGGGCAGATTCTGTCGCACGCCATGGTGCGGCAGAATCTGCAACTTCTTCTCTGCTTACACCAGGTCTAAAAAAGTGGGCAGGGACAGGCCGGTGGATACGCCAAAGTTATGTAGAGGACGGAGCCTCTACATAACTTCATAATCCACCGCCAGCTATAGGGCTTATTAAGACCGGCTTCTAAAACTCCAGTCTTAGGCTGGGTTCACATCCATTTAACGTATATAAAAATCATATACGTTAAAAGGATGCCTCAGACAAATGCCATACGATGGCATCAGTTCACCATAGAGTTCCACTGAAAAAAAAAAACTTTACTGGACTGTGCAGGATACAAGAACGTGGTGTGCTGAGTTTTTACATCCTTTTGTAACGTATACGTCAAACTGAGTCATAAAATGTGATGTGAACCCACCCTTAATAAATGCGCACCTTAACTTTTAGTAATACGAATAAAAAGGATCAAAAACTGATTCTCCCTAATACATCCCTGAAAAACTGATTCCTACCTAGAGGGTGGAATGGCCATCCTGACAAGAGCAATCCCACCTTCTTCAAAGCGGTCACTATATCACCCTAATCTGTGGAGCCGATGCCACACTGTCGGTCTCCTAACAGATTAGGGACAGCTTTGAAGAACGGGAGATCGCTCTTGTCAGGGTGGCTATTCCAGTGGCCATAATCTGTAGGTTCCCCAAAGAAGCACTGGTGAAATACCCACTGAGGTAGCAGTCACCATCTTGGTCACTACTTTAAAGTAGAACTCCCACAAAGATTTATATTCTCTGACCTGTTAGAAAGGTGCATGATGTAATCTGTAGTGAATGTAATCTTCTCATCAGTGACTGTATCTGTGAGTTATCCCCTCCCTTCTAATTGTAGCCTTATCATGTGACCAACTCTCTGATCTCCAACTGACACAGGACCGGAAGTCAGTTACGTCTAATTATTCCTATGAGACTGAGGCTCCCATAGGAATACATAGAGAAACTGAATTCCTGTCCACACATAACATGCTGTGTCAGTTGGAGAGTCTGATTCCTGGTCACATGACACAGCTGAGGATCAGAAGGGAGGGTATAACTCACAAATACAGCCACTGGTAAGAAGATTACATTCACTACAGATTACATCATGTACCTTTCTAACAGGTCAGAGAATAACATTTTTTGCAGGAGCTTTTCTTTAACAATGCTTCATATAGAGATCATTATTGAATGGTATGTACTCTTATTTCTCGTACGTGTTGTCCTATGTACCTACCCTCTGTTGCTATATGTAAATACTAGTACCTGTAGTGTGTTTATTACTGCAATATATGTCATTTGGACCTTGCACATTTTGATGTACTACTTTTTAGGATTTGTAAGCGTCACATTTGCATGTAAATATTTTTTTGTCTGTGTGTCAATTTTTTGCAGATTATACCAGGCAAGCAAAGTGTAAGCAAAATTATTCTGAATAACCAAATCGGAAATAAAAGAATCCAGTTTATAACTTTACATAGCTGAATACTCCCACTAGAGAACCCCAATGCATAGCTTCTCTTCGTTTTGATAAACTTACAGTTTGAGGCCCATTCTCTGTGGAGTTTGAAACCATCTTTATCAGTGAGTTCCAAGAGGGGTCAGCAGCATGAGGTCCATTGAAAATCGGTCCACCAGTGCCATCTGGCATTGGAGCCACAGAAGGAATCATTGCATTTCCGTACATGGAAAATGGCATGCCCTGAAAGGAATCAATAACATTTCATGTTTACCCTGTAATTTCACCTGAGATATTCTATAAATTGAATTGCAGAAAAAAAGTATGACTTTTACCCCAACTTTTGGAAAGTCCATGTAGCCGGCAGGCACATGTTGATGGAATGCTCCTGAAGCAGTTACAATGCCAGATGTATCTCGCTCTATTCCTTGATGCTGTGAAAACACTCCAGGGTCAGACATGGGCCTGTGCATCATGTGATTTCCCATGCCCGTGTGGCACCAGTCTGATACTTTATCTAAAACAAAAAGTTACGGTTATCACTCACACAGGTTGCAGGCGTCTATGATAAGTAGGTAGAGAGACAGAAATGAAAGTGAATCTGATGTCGATATGGGGTGGGCAGCAATGTATACTTACCTTACCCATTCTACTTTGGTCCCCCATATGCATTGATGTGGCAGCTATCATGACTGGCAAAGACTGGTTGCTGCTATGACTCGTGTGCCAGCATACAACAAAAGCAGGAGGAGCCTGGTGGCAGGGGACTTAAAGGGAATGTCCAGATTATATTAACTATTAGATCACGAGAACCCCGTAACCCAGGGAGCCCGCCACTAATTTCTATGGAAGTTCTGGAGACCTCTGAGACCCCCACCGATCTAATATACAGAAATTTTTAAATCCTGAAACACACCACTTTAAGAAAGCTTTAAGTGTTGAATATCTACTAAGACAGGGGCTTTGGACAATAGTTTTATTTTCAGGTCAATTACATAATGTCATAGCAACTTTAAGAATGGGGTTTCGGGTGTAAAAGTTAGTTGGCATTTGGTTTATCTCTGCATGCTGACAGATGGAAATTTTAAATATGGAGAAATAATATTTGCATCAAGACTCTAAAATGAAAATGTGTAATCCAGCTTACCTTGACTGCCTCCCATTCCTTCAAAAGACCATATTCCACTGTGCCCAACGGACGTTGCCAAGTTACTCCCAATTACAGATGGTGTAGAAGTCCCCGTCTGCCGTATACGGGCTGATCGCTCTGTTCCAATTGGCACAGGGACCTTATGAGGCACACAATTGGGTTTCTCAGACACCATAGGGACTCCCGAAGGTGAAGGAGACTGTGCTCGAACGCCAGTAGACACAGCCTGAGCTGAAGAATCTAGACAATGAAAAAAGAGAAGAGCACAACACTTTTACAGGAGCAGTTTATATACAATCCCCGCTATTGTGATCAGTTGGGGTCTCAGCTTTAGGACCCCACCAATCTAATAAGCTATCCACTATCCTGTGGAGAGGATAACTTATGTGAGAGCAGGACTGGTTGCCTCCTCTTGTAGCGCTGTCTAGGCTAGTTAAGAGTGGGGATTCACTACACATTATGCTCTGGTAATTGCATATACTACATATTGGCGAGTTTTCCTGTCAGGCTGCTCAGCCATGGTGGCATATCATAGGCAGGGACATATCATTACCATCTAATAAAGAGCAGAGTAATGTGTAGTGAGGGTGGCCCCCCACACCCTAGTCAGCTCTGTAAGTGGTCCAACCAGTCCTACTCACGTTTTAGGACAGGGTGCTGGCAGCCATTTTCAGTTATTCACAGACAACCCTTTAAAGGAAAGGGCCAATTTTTTTTTGCATTCTTGTTTTCTCCAGCCTTCCAAAAGCCATTACTTTTTCATTTACAAAGCAGCACGAGGACATTCTTGTTGGGTAAGTTGTATTTTTTAATGTCAGCATCAAATTTACCAAATTTTGTATTGAAAAATAAGGGGGGGGGGGGGGGGGGGTTTAAACAATACCACCACGTCAGGGTTTTGTTTTTATGATATTCAATGGTGTACTAAAATGACACGAGCATCCTATTCTGCGGGTCAGTACAATTACAGCAATATCGCATTTATAGTGTTTTTATAATGTTTTACAACTTTTTTTTTTATATTTTCATCTACAGATCTGCATGAGGGCTTGTTTTGGCAGGACGAGCTGTAGTTTTTATTGGCAACATTTTGGGGTGCATACGATTAATTTGATCATTTTCCATATTCTGTTTTTGGGGAACGAGGTGACTTTTTCCCGTTACAGTGTTCATCGCAGTTATTTTTTTATATTTTAAGGGTATGTTCACAACACAAAAATCTGCCGCGTTAAAAACAGTGGCAGATCAGAAGGCTGATCTGCCTCTCTGGGCAGAAAGTTTTTGGCGACTGAAACACTGCAAAAAACGCGCACAGCCATTTCAGCCCTTCCCCAATGACTTCAATAGGAAACACAACTAAAATCTGCTTCAAAGAAGTCACATGCCACTTCTGAAAGAGATTGCAATTCAGTGGCGGAAAAAATTCAACCATGTGCACATGGAGGCGGTTTCCCCATTGAACTCAATGGGATGCTGCAGTTAGCGTTTTGATCACAGATTTCGCCGTGGCTTGCACTATGGAATAAGTGGTGGGTTTTTGCCATGTGAATATACCCTAGAATTTACCATAGAATTTTTTAACATTTGTTTTTTATTATTTTTATGTTTTCAATTGGAAAAGGGGGGCTATGAATTATCACTGTATTTTACTCAATTGGGGCTAAAATCATTTTAAAAATGTTCAACAGTATCTGTTCTACAGCCAGCAATTTCACTATTAAAGAGCTGCTCAGGCAGTTTAACATATAGTCTTCATGTCTGAACTCCTGACGGCTCATAAACACTCAAAATGATATTATCGCTTAAACTAATGGTTATGGGCTGTCGAGTTCAGAGATCAAGGCTACACATCAAGCTGTCAGAGCAGCTCCTTGATTGATTCATTCTAAGCACTGAAAGGGAAGGTTGTAGGGACTGATTGAAAAAAAATTCGTTTTTTAGCCCATTTAAGTAAACAGCAATGCAAATAATTGCCACAAAGGTGTCCATAGCCTTTAATTATTAGTCTACTATTGCAGTCTATGGGATTTTAACTGGCTTCCGATTAAAAGGGGTTGGCCAGTTTCCTATATTAATCCTATCCTCACGGATACGTCAGCAATATTCGATCAGCAGGCGACCCACACAAGGTCTCATGCTGCCATAGCAGATTCGCCACTGTGGGTCCGATCGGAGGACAGAAGAAGCCCCTTCTTCGGGCTAACCTCCCAGATACCATAGTCACTATTGACAGATGCATCTGAGGGTTAAGTGACCAGGATCAGAGATATCTATGACTCTGGTCATTGCAGCCGCTTGTAAACTGTATTACACAGCGAGCACCTGCCACGTACGGAGTCTGCTCCATACTTGCCTTACACGCAAATGATGTACAGTTAACATCATTTTGCATTACAGAGTTAATCTCTAAACAGTCACTTAAGGATGTGATTAAATGGTAGTAAACATGAAATCTGGATTCACACTAATACTACAAAAGTAAATAAAGACTGCAAGTGTGAACCAAGCCCAAGGGCTAGTGGACTGACTAATGCAAGTTCTATTGCGTGCATTGTCTTCTTTGCTTACCACTAGATGCTGATGAACAGGGGGTCAATAAACTAAGAGGAGAAAAATGTTGTCTGTTGAAATTAGCAGCGGCGGTTGCTCCTCCAGGTACATACATCTGACTTCCAGAGATGTTAGAAGCAAAGGTACCCAAATGAGTAGTGGATGATGCCACGGACGTGTAAGAGGAATCCATGTTCACGATACCTTAACAGAGAGCAAAAAAAATCAACTTTAATACACTGATGGAACCACAGCTTGTTAAGAAGCCCTTTTTTCCTGTGATTAAAACATGTGTAAAGCGCATGAGTCTCACCTGACTGACTTGGAGATGGCCTTTGCATTGGTGGCCTGAAACCTGGGGCTTTGGAAGTATCAGATGGAAGCATAGACTCTGGATTTGGCAAATATGAAGACTGTGTGGAAAGAATGGAATCTGAAGCAGACTGTGAGGCGACCATAGATCCACCCCAGAAAGGATGAGTGGGATTTGGATTGTTTTCAAAGAGGGTGCTAAAGGGGCTATAGGGTAGAGCAGAATTGTAATTGGGAGCCAGAGGCTTAGCTGAAGGATGACTGGAACTCTGAGCAGCACTTTGTGTACTTAGATTGGAAGGATGTGGACCTGAAGGTACACTTTGGGGTCGCTTGAGATTTGGATGAGGAACAATGCCTGGCACAGGAGAATTTTGAACTGGGACTTGGTTCTTATGTGCAGGGTTTGTTCCATGTAGGTGAGATCTAACTGCAGGGGATTCGATTTTAGCAGCAGAAGGCGTAGACACTATAGAGGACTGGGTCAGGGGGTAGGATGCAGGGATATTAGCAGGCTGGTGAGTGGGACCACTGACTGACAAGTTGAGAGATGATGCCATTCTTGGGTCTGAAGGAGGAGGAACTTGTGTCTGGATTAGTGAAGGTCGGGAATCCTGTGAAACAGACACTGGAGGGTGTGGATGAGCAGAGTGCATCGTGGTACTCCCAGAGGTAGAGCTCGCTTGCTTACTGTTGCCTGAGCTAGTTATCTCCATGACAGGTTGGATAACCAAATCCTGGTCAGTGGAAAGTGAGGTCCCTTTGTTTGGAGAACATGTCAGGCAATCAGAGGGGCTGCTTCTAGACCCCCCTCCAGGTAAGGATGGTGGGGAGGGTGATGAAGGTGATGACATGGGGTGATGTTCTTTGGCAGTGGGAACAGGGCAGGTTGAGGCTGTTGGTGTGGTGATGTGATTGCTTGCAGTTGTCGTAACTGTGGTTGTAGTAGAATTCGAGGTCTTGACCACTGTGACAAAAAGCTGTCTCCTGACTGAAGGTGAACTGAGGCTCCCATTTGTAGATGAGACAGGCACTGAAGCCGCAGAGTTTGTGGTAGCTGATGGGCTAGATGATGAAGGAACTCCTGGGATCACCTGAGGGCTACTGATGTTCTGGTTAGTATGGCGAGGCATCACGTGAGATTTAGGAGAGTTGGTAGCTCGTGCAGGACTTAGAGGCCTGACAGGAAAGGGGCCCCAGGTAGACTGGGCTGGGGGAAACGGTCCTCCAAAGTGTGTCATAGGTAACCGTGGAGGACGGATCTGCTGGAAAGTCTGAGCAGCAAGTAAAGCATGAGCAAACTGTGGAGGAGGGTAAGCCAAAGGGAGAGATACTGGAAATCCTGGTCGCACATTATTCACTGGATTTTTCAGGGGTTTGTGAGCAGACGCTGAAGTAATAGCTGGCACCGTGAGGGCAGAGGCAGCTTGTGATGAAGAAACTGTGACAGCTGTAACTTTGATTCCCATAACTGAACTGTTAGAGGATACAGTGGTAGAGGCTGAAGATTTGGAATTTGTCGAGAAGCTTTTTAGGCGATTCTTTGGGATCAGTTCATCTATTTCTTTATCAGGATCTTTAATAAGTGCATTAATCAGATGTGTTGCTTGTCTGGTGGATTCTGTTCCTCCCCTATGTATACAACAATAAAAAAAACAACAGGTTACCTACCATTTAAATGTCTACAGATAATCAGACGAATTCTGTTCAAAGCGAGCCAAACAAATGCTTCTAGAAGCTTGTCCACAGCAAAAATTCACCTTTTAAATGGCATATTCTAAGGGTGAATATTGCTTTATACTTAAGCCAAGTATTTTCTTTCACTTGTGGCTATAACATAAGCCTCAAATATGACCTTTTTTTTTTAGTATCAACAATTGAGGTAACATATAGTGAATAAGATAAGGAGATATCTGGTATGGACTAAAACAACCATAATCATCCTGAATGTTCCGGAGTTCAAAAACTACTCAGTGGTTACTAACTGAAGAAGAGAAGAAGGTCCGATGTGAACTAAAGCTTCTAGCGTTCGGTCTTTTTTGCTTCAGACTATCCCCATTTGGGGTCCCTTTCTATGAGGCAGAACAAAGAGCTGCTATGTGGGAGAGACTGTTCTGACAACCGCTAGTTGTCCCTCTGTTAAAGGGGTTTTCTCATCATGGGGGCATATCGCTAGGATTGAACCTATATCAAGAACGGAGCCCCACAACGTGGTGGCTGGAGGACCCCGGTCCAGCCACCACCAAGCTGGCCCCCCATAGAAGTGAATGGGTGCATAACGCACATGCGCGGCCCCCACTCCTACTCATTTCTATGGGGCCCACGGAAATAGATGAGCCAGTGCTCAGCTATTTTCGCCGGCACCATAGAAAATGAATGGAGAGCAGCTGCGCATGCAAGGTGCGCCCTCCTTCACTTGTGGGGTTCCGTTCTCGATATAGGAGCGGGTCCCAGCGGTGGGACCCGCACCTATGAGACAATGGGGAAATATCATAGCGGTATTCCGCCATTGTCCATGATGAGAAAACCCCTTTAAACAGACTATTTAATACTATATTTCTGCCTGGCTATGTTTCAGGGGCAATTAGATGATTACAGTGGCGGAAGCACTTTGAAAGTGGCTGTCTCAGAGACAGACCCTATAGTAATATTTTATAATGCCTGCTGTACAAACTAGGTCCAAAAGGGGTAGGGCAAGCGACTTCTCTAAATTCTACTAGAAAAAGTTGGAGTTTCTTGTACTAATTTTAGATTTGGTTGCTATAAGCTGAATACTTTGAAAAGCCATATGCTTAATGTATCTTACAACTAAGGGCCTGAAAAAGACCAACCCCATTTAGAATAACTTTCCCGAGCGGATATCCCATTTCTTCCACATTAGTTCTATTTCAGTCAATTAAAAAGGTATTTCACCTGATGGTTATGATTCGATCACCAGTTTTGTCCTTCTGCTTGTCTATATCAATGTGGGCTCCGGTGAACTCTCTGATAGCATTGATATTACAGCCACCCCTGCCAATCACTCTTGAAATGACTGTTGATGGTACAGAGACTTTCTTTGATCTGGAAGCAACAAGAAACCAATTCAGATTACATTACATTGTTCATAAATTAAGCAACCTGTGGTTAGGATGCTTTGCAATAAATGTATCAGCTATCCACAGGATGGATGATGGGTGTTTAATCTCTAGGGAGTTCCACAGCTGGGACCCTCACTGACCACTGGAATGAGGGTCCAGGGTGCTCTACTTGGCCAGCTCCAGCAGTGCAATATAGACTTTATGGAGTGCCAGAGCTCATGTGTGACCACTACTCCAATTAAACTGGGACGCCCATTCCCATGATCCATAGAGGTCCCAGTGATCAAACACTAACCACCTATCGTGTGGATACTTCATAAATTGCTATGGGGGACAATAAAAATTGTAAAGCTATGGTATATATGTATTACAGCATTACGTGTTACCACCTGAGCTTCCCTTGGAAAATCCTTGCAGTGCAAATCTAAGATATATGTATTACTCCTAAAATGTGTCTACATTTTGGGTTATTCTATAACTGTATAGATTGAAATACTTACAGGTCATCAGTTATGAACAGTACTAAATCTAGGGATGATAACTTAGGGGTATCACTTGCTACATTTTACACAGTTTATCAATGGAAGAAATCTGACAAACAATTGATCGACAATAAGGGTCCATTCACACATCCGCAATTCTGTTCCGCATTTGCGGAATGGAATTGCGGACCCATTAATTTCAATGGGGACAGACGATGTCCCGGCCGGGTCCGCAATTGCGGATCCGCACTTCCGGGTGCGCAATCGCGTTCCAGAAAAAAATAGAACATGTCCTATTCTTGTCTGCAATTGCGGACAAGAAAAGGCATTTTCAATGAGAGTGCCGGCGATGTGCGGTCCGCAAATCGCAGATGTCCGTGTTTTGCGGATCCGCAAAACACACACGGACGTGTGAATGGACCCTTAGACAGTCTTTTAAAGGAAAAAAATCTTAATACACTAAAGTTTCTAGTCACGACTAAAATCTGTGTAAAACAGTAGAATATGTGGTTCCAATAGCACTGAAACATACCTTCTGACCACTTCTTTCCACCCTTCTTCCCTCTTTTGTCCTCTTTTTGGACTGGCAATAGTTAATTTACCATTAGGAGATGATAGTGGAGAAGGCCCCGTCTTACTGTTTGTGGACAACGAATTGCTTGTTTCGACTGTAGATTCGGATAACCTTCAAAACAATGAAAACAATATATATATGGTACCATCAAGAATTAGGATACAAGTCTGAGATTTTAAGACAGATTTAACTCTTTCCCTGCCACCAGCAAATGCAATATTTCATGACTTTCAAACACTTGAGACATTAGATGCAGGTACTGGTTCCATACTGAATCCTAAATGTAAACTATGAAATGATCAAAGCACTAATGGCACTAACTAAATGCTCTGTGACCTGTGTAGGGGTCTTATCAGCAGTGATATACATTTAAAAAAATATACATACCGACATGGAAAACATTCATCAAAAAAAAAAAAATTAACACAAAAATGTGATTTGAACAATAGTTTTTTTCTGATGACACATTCCCTTTAACATCCCTCTTACTAATGACATGTGCAGAAAGTCTTTTATGCTGTAATTTTATACGAGTATATAGTATAGCAGTATTATGTTACAGTCAAAAACAAATTGTAAAATGTGAAGGGGCCTAACTTAATACATATCCTGTCTATCACTCTCAACTTAATTTAGGCTACATGCACATGACTGTAGTTTTGGTTTGCGTCCAATTGCATTTTTTGAGGATTGCACTTGGACCCATTCATTTCTATGGCTCCAAAAACAGCATGGCCACTGCTGCTGGATTGCAGGGTGGTCATAACCCCTGGATATGAGTAGTGTATAATTTGATGGAAAAATGAATCACACAAGGAAATTAGGCAATATGAATAATAATAATACATTAGTAAGCTCCTGAAGTGAGAAAACCCTTGAAGCCACGAGCACATATACTCTGCTTCCTTCCCGTTTCCTAATGAATTATGTAACAGTTTACTTCAAAATGAACCTTTTTACTGGAAAAACTGATATCAATATATAAAACTCTTGCGTTACAAATATCAGGCAATACAGCCCTCGTTTGGATAGAGGCCTTTTTTTAGTTTTTACTGAAAGCATAGAAAATCTAACATGAAACTCACTTTACTGAAGTTTTAGAAGGTAATTTTCTTTCTTCCTTTGGGGAGGACACTAGGACAGACGGCTTCTTCTTGCTCTGCAGACTTCCATCAATAGTAGAAGAATGATTGTCGCTCTTATTGCTGCTGTTACTGCTTTCATCGCTGCAGCTTGAGATCCTCATGTTGTCGCTGTCTCCACTTTCAGAGGTGCTACTACTTTTGGACTCTCCATTTAACTTTTCCTGTTGTCCATATGATATGGGGAGCTGGTCCTCAAAGATTATCTGCACATTTTCTGCAATTTTATTCTTTCGGCTTTTCCTTTTCGTGCTGTTTGTGGTTATAGTATTATTCCTTTTTCCATGTGAGCCTGCCAGCGTGGTCCATGTAGCAGAGATCCCAATAGTGGTGGTGGTTGTTGCGCTAGGTGGTTCTGTTAACACTTGGGGCTCATCTTTTGGAAACAAAGACAAATAATGAACATTAATTGTTAATGCAGGCTATGCACTTCTGTATTTATAGATCACAGAATACAGTTATGATAATGTGCTTATTAATGGTATGAGCTGAAAAACAAACTAAATGTGCATGCTAGTATGACAGCAAACTGCTATGCCTACAGGTCTGTAATGCCAATATAAATCAAATATGCCAGGCTTGCCAACTTACTACTTGCATCACTAAAGAATAGCTATGTTCAAATGTGTGTTGATGGCTCCATTAGTGGTCTCTGTAGCAGAGTCTGCTACACAAAAAAACGTAGGTCTTGGTAGCACTTGTCATTGTCGCTCACAAGACAGATTACCGTTCAAAATTATCTATCTAAATTTTGATATGTATTCCTTGTTTTGCCAATCCTCATCTCATGTCTTTTACATCAAGGTGATATGGTGGCTCCCAAACTTTTACTTTTTAGAATATCAACTGGTGTATACCCGTCCAACTTGCTATAATGGTATAAATCCTTTTTCTCTATACCATTACCCCTCAGGACTGTGGCTTAAAGAGGACCTTACACCCGCGGCAGTATCAGAATTGGACCTTCAATGATTGGTAAAGGGTTGCCTTCTCAGACGAGTGGCATTTTCTGACTCATTGTACAGGTGGACATTGATGTGTCAGGTAAGAAACATCATGGAACAAATACCCTGCAGCCATTGCTGGAAGAACACAAGCTGGGGGTGGCACCATTATGGTCTGGGGAATGTTTTGGTGGCATTCTCTTCTCATCCATGTGGGACTGATTTGGGTATGAATCCATCCTTGCTGATCACGTACACTCATTCATGCCGATTGTCTTCCATGGGGAGGATGGGATCTTCCAACAAGACAATATGACATGTCACATGTCTGGAAATGTCTGACACTGGTTGGAAGAGCACGACCAAGATTTCCAAGTACTACCCTGGCCCCATAATTCCCCAGAATTTACTGAGCATCTGTGGGGGAGGATTCATAGTGTTTGCTGTATGGATCCTCCCCCGTGCTCCCTCCAGGATCTGTGGGATGCACTGCAGTCAGCATGGCTCCAGTTACCTGTCACAGCTTATCAGGACCTTACGGCATTACTCCCAGCCTGTCTAGCTGCTGTCCGTTCTGCACACGACGGTCACTCTGGATATTAGTTGGTGGTCATAACATAAAATCGACTGTTCTCAGTAAAGTGCCATTTTCGCATACAAATCGAGTATTGTGGTAGTTTTCTATCTAAAATTTCCACTAGCTCAAAGGGGACCAGCTAATTTTAAGTGGTTGCTGAGAACTTACTGTATAATCATCACAGACCGCACCAGAGAAGAGTCACAGACTGCATGACAAGAGTCACAGTTATTCCCAACCTCCTGCTCCCTGTCCATCTTCTGAAGACTGGCAGGAAGAGCAGGAACAAATTGAGAAATTTAGGTGATTTTTGCTACACACTGTTCCAATCAGTGCTGACACTACCAGGCTGTGGTGATTCCTACATTTCTAGGAGGAATAAGGCCTAGAAGTGGAGGATACACATAGATGAGGTATAATGGAAAGATTTACACCCGTTCTGAATTTTTGACCCACTCCTGGTTTTGGCTCACAATCACTGATGAAAATCACTGACCAAATCACAGACGTGTGAACTAGGCCTAACAGAGGAACCATACAACAGTTCTAAAGAAAAGATTACCAGAATCGTTTGACGCATGTGCTCATTAAATGTAATAAACTCAAAATACTGTCCTAAAATCAAACATATGTATACTTGTTCACATGATAACTATTGGCCAAAATGACCTTAATTACCTTCAACCTTTTGCTTTTCTTTCTCAAGTGCGGCTTGGAGCTCAAAGTTTTCTTTATTTTTAGCCTCAATTTCTTCAAGTTTCCTTCTTTGCTCTTCTTTCTTCTTCCTCCTCTTCTCCTTGCGTTTCTCTCGCTTAGCTGCCAAAGCTAATCTTCTGCTTTCCTCTCTTAGCTACAATTTTAATTAAGAAGTGTGAATACAGTCCTGACAGGTGTCATCTAAGTCTAAATATTTTCTGCATTAATGAACAGGAAAATTCTTTAACACACACCATAGCCTGCGGAGAACTTGACATTAAAGGCAAAAAGGTTGTCACACAATTACTTAAAGGGAACCTGTCACCGGGATTTTGGGTATAGAGCTGAGGACATGGGCTGCTAGATGGCCGCTAGCACATCTGCAATATCCAGTCCCCATAGCTCTATGTGCTTTTATTGTGTAAAAAAAACTATTTGATACATATGCAAATGAACCTGAGATGAGTCCTGTCCTGGAGATGAGTCAGGGACAGGACTCATCTCAGGTTAATTTGCATATGTATCAAATCAGTTTTTTTACACAATAAAAGCACATAGAGCTATGGGGACTGGATATTGCGGATGTGCTAGCAGCCATCTAGCAGCCCATGTCCTCAGCTCTATACACAAAATCCCAGTGACAGGTTCCCTTTAAAGAGGACCTTTCATGAGTCCGAACATTGTAAGATAACTATCTGGACATGCAGAGCGGCCCCCAGGGATCTCACTGCACTTACTATTATCTCTGGGCGCCGCTCCGTTCGCCCGCTTTGTCCCCGTTACCTTCTCCCGAGCTGTATGCTAATTACTACTATCGGAACACCAGGGAGGAGACATCAGCTTCTCTCCCTGGCTGTAGCGCTGTCCAATCGCAGCGCAGAGCTCACAGCCTGGGAGGTTGTTTTTTTCCCCCAGGCTGTGAGCTCTGCGCTGCGAGTAGACAGCGCTACAGCCAGGGAGAAGGAACGCCCAGGGAGAGAAGCTGATGTCTCCTCCCTGTTGCAAAGTTAGTAGCAATTACCATACAGTGCAGGAGAAGGTAACGGGGACACAGCGGGTGAACGGAGCGGCGCCCTGGGATAATAGTAAGTGCAGTGAGATCCCTGGGCGCCACTCTACATGTCCAGATAGTTATCTTACAATGTTCGGACCCATAAAAGGTTCTCTGAAAAGAAAAAAAAATTGTCTTAAAACGAACCAGCCACAGTGAAAATGTCATCCAACGCAGATTGCGAGGAAGCCAAACAGACATATATACTGTCGTTTTGTGAGAAAAGAATCAGTTTAACTTGCCATTTATTGACCTGGACAACTGCTAATACTGGGCTTAGTTGTCCAGTGCGCAGTCCTAATCAGTGACTGACATTACCTCTCCATGCACAGTAATACAGTAAAAACTAGGAGGAGCCCACTGGTCTCCTAAGCACAGAAAGAGCAGAGATTTAAATATGTGAAATAAAAGTTACATCTTTACTATAAAATGATATATAAATCTGCTTAGCTACTCAAGCTCTACAACACACTGGCTGCAATTTGGACTGTATGGTTATTGAGACAGGTTCTTATTGGGGTCCCTACTTACGAATTATGTCTGGTGTTATATGTCACCACTAAAACTTTCCCCCCTGCCATGTGTGATTTTTTCATTCGCTACAGAAGCCAACAAGCTACACAAAAAAAAAAAAAAAAAAAAAAAAAAGGCAAAAGCTTCAACATGCAGTGTTTAAAGGGAAGGCACCCAAGAGAAGCCGCCCAATTAGCAAAAAACACCAGTAGCAAGAACCACTTGTCTCCATTTATGGAAAAAAGAAGTGCAGGGGTTACAAGACTGAAAAGTCTTGTCACAATTTGGAAACTCATGGTCGTCCCTATCTGGACGCCGTAGTGCTGTCTTAAGATAGTTCCTTGGCTTTTTTCTTTTTGTTGCCGATGTGTTTTACCATAGATTTCTCTATAGAAAAAGTCAGGAAAAAAGGCAAGTTAAAAAGAAAGAAAAAAAAATTAAAAGTTAGTGTAGCAGCACCCTTAAAGGGGCAGTCCCACCTGGACGTTTACAGCGAGATGCATGCTTGGTTCCCATAGTAGTAAAGGGAACAAGCCACTCATGCGCAGCTTGCTCTTCACCCAAATCAGAGCCATATTCTTATGATAGCAGATGACAAAAATATCCAGATGGGAATACCCTTTAAGGAAATGTGTAATGTGTTCTTGCACATCTGTAGAACAAATATCTACCTTCTCTAGATCCAGCTCCTCCAAGAGGATACTTGCATTCTTGTTAGCTTCAGCAGCTTGCCTGTCTTTCGCTTGCACAATTGATTCCATACAGAGGTGGCACTTCTTTAGCATCTCCTGAAATCACATTATACGGAAGGTTAATTGTCCTCCAAGAAACACAATGGGTCCTGTTCATGAAAGCTGTTCTAAGAACCAGTCAGTCCTAAGCAATTAGATTTCATTTTTCCCAGCAGTACAGAAAATTCATCAGATTGGTAGCTTTGGGGAATCTTGGCATTTTCTTTAAACAGCAGGACAAGGTGTGTATATATCGTAATAACACTGCTTAAATGGGAATATTTTGACCTAAAATGTAGTCCCAAACACAACTGATCCACACTGGGTGCTTACAACCTTACCGGCTACGCAGATGTACACCAGTTACTGAGGTCTGCCTACAAGACAGAAATGCAAGTAGCAGAATTCTAATTATTAATTTGCCATAATATCCCTTACATTCAAGTCACAAGTCAGATATGAATGCAATAACTAAGTGCCAAAGGAATCATTAGGAAATCAAAGATTCCATGTTCAACTGAAAAAAGTAAGTCGGTACACCATAAATACGTCAGTATGTGCTTATACAACACCCGCTAACGAATCTGCTAAGGCTGCCTTACCTTATCTGTAATTGTTGCTATGTATCTCATGCACTCGGAATCTGATGGAAACTGGTTTACCTCTTTGACAAGGTAACGCACCACTTTAACATGACCCTGCAATAGAAGAAAGAACCAGTATTAACTGCTAAACGCTTCTACAACACCAGATCCAAAAACATCTATAAAATATACAGGGGTATTGGCAGCAGAGAATCTTAAGATTCAATTGGATCAAGAAAATACCTTTCTAAAAGCCGCCATTAATGGGGTTATTTTTCTGTTGTCTGCTGCATCAACATCTGCTCCAGCTTGGACAAGTAGCTGTACAACATCCAAATGACCTCCATTTGCTGCCAGCCAGAGCGGAGTATTCCCCTTCTTGTTCCGCACATCAATGTGAGCGCCCCTGGAAAAAGAAATAAAACTGTTTCAGGCTACCTTCACGTGCATCAGTGATGCCTAGCCAGTTATTTTATGCTGGAGCCGGACACAACTGATATATGTACTGCACTTCTGAGCACAGATCCGGCATCTGTACACTGATGGCTCCGCGTGCAGCGGTTTTCTGTCTGGAACTATTTGAAATCCAGCATCACAACTGATGTGCTGGATATATAAGGACGACCCCATGCAAAAACTATAGGATCAGTTCTGGCTCGGTTTCCATAAGGGGTTTTCTGCTTCACGCCAGAGGGGAACTGAGCCGGATATATGTATTGGGGCCCTAACACATATGCCCACAATTACTAAGTGAGTGCACTAAGATTTCGGCGTAAACTGCACCTAAGATTGGAAATGTGTGACACATCTAGGTTTAGAGAAAGTGCTGTGCCTTTGGCGAAAAAAGGGCAGGATTTACTGGGAAAAAGGCCTGTTTCGTGAGGAAAAGGGGCGTTGCCTAACAGGGGAGTTTTTGAGCCAACATTTTGCCTAATTTCTGGCATAGAATTCCGCCTCTAAGTAAGCCAATCAATGACTGAGAAAAGTGCCTATCCCTGCACCAGATTTATCATCCAGCCTGATCCCTGTGATAAATAGTGCCTTAGTAAGTCTCAGATAATGCACATGACAGCGAAAAGTATAACCACGATGGTCTGATCAAATTATTAGGTGCTAATAGTTATTAGAAGCATAAGGGGAAATGTTTGAACGTTGCACACTAGACAGTCGCATCTACTGATAATGGTTTCTGGATGTACCTGCTGATAAGTAGCTCACAAAACTTGTAATGGCCCTTGTCTGCAGCAATGGTTAAAGCTGTATCCCTTGACGATGGCACAGGGGGGGCATTAACATCTGCACCTTTGTCGAGAAGAACCCGGCCTACTTCTGCATAACCGCCAGATGCAGCTTCCATTAATGGCGTTAGGCCAGTCTGTAAGACAAAGCAATTACTTACATACCTTAACTTACATACTATTTGTGAAGATTTCTAGCAAAGCAGACTGCACTTATACTATTAATTTGACATTTTGAATCACCACGTTTAGACCTGTTCACCTCAGTGTTTGGTCAGTGATTTCCATCAGTGACAGAAAGGTGGCAGATCTTTCCCTTATGCCCAATCTCTGTGTAGCCTGGGTTTGGTTCACAATCACTGATCAAAACACTGCCATATGAAGAAGGCCTTACAGGTTCAAGTAGAACGGTGTCCCCACACATTAGAAAAACGTGCACGTCAGTGGACTCCCGACATCCATTCATGACTTCTTAGTGCATGTTCTAGGGATGTCAAACAAATGGGTATTCTGGTTGTGCACAGGATAGGGGATAACTATTTAGATTGGTGGGGGTCCAACTGCTGGGACCTCCATCGATCGTAAGAACGGGGCCCTCAGACCCCCCGCCCTAAAGGATAGGGGGATAACTTGTCACATCCGAAATATCCATTTTACCAAATTTATTATTCACAGATGTTAATGAACGCAGACTAGAGAACAGTACCAATATATTTCAAATATTACATGAAATGCCAAGGTAAAAAGGTAATTTTGGTTATAAAATTTGGGGAACTGTCCAACTCAACGGACAGTAGAGAATAAAATCAGGACAAATGTTTACAGTGGGCAAAAAAGGGGGAACCATCCCAACATATTTTCTGTATTCCCTGTGGCCATGTAAGACAAAGAAGGGCACGGTATTAGTACTTTAGTACTGCTGAGCTGCTTTCCATCTCAGTCTAAGCACTAATCTGGGTGAAAAGCAGTGTGTCATTTGAGAAAAGACGTGTCAAGGACACACAAAGCCAGCAGTGTAGAACTGAGGTTATCAGCGCCGCTAACCGCTGGCTAAATGGCACAATGCATGTGAAGTCTACCTACATTTGCTGTGCAGTTAAATATATAATCTAGCGTTCCCTGTAAGCAGCCATTGCAGCATGGAGGAAGCGGACTAAGCAGATCTTCACTGGGATTCATCACTACTTCATGCTTCATATCGTAAAGGGCTGTGTCACTTCAGCAAATGGCATTTATCATGTTGAGAAAGTTAATACAAGGCACTTACTAATATATTATGACTGTCCATATTGTCTCCTTTTCTGGCAGGGGTCATTTTTCCATCATGTTTTACACTCCTCGTTTCCATTCAGCAGTAGTGGTCATGCTTGTACACTATAGGAAAAAGCACCAGCCTGGACCATGGGAGTGTGCAGAGGCTAGTGCTCTTTCCTATAGTGTACAAGCACAACCACCCCTGATGGATTGCAGCGTGGTAATAACCATGGAAACAAGCAGCATATAATGTGATGGAAAAACTCTCTCACACAGATTTATGACAATTCGCATGAAAAGTAGTATTCTTGCAATATTCCTCTGGTTTCATTTACCTTAGCTCGATGCTCCACATTCGCTTTCCTGTCGAGCAGCAAGCTGACCACCTCAGTTCTTCCCTGGAAGCAGGCCAGAGTAAGTGCTGTGTTTCGATTGGTTTCTATCTGTGCGTTGATGTCTGAACCCATATCCAAGAGCAACTTAACAGCAGCAGTGTGCCCATTCATGGCTGCCAACATCAAGGGAGAAATTCCCAACTTGCTACCAGTTCTAGGAAAGTAAAAACCCATTTTACAACACTAGTTTCATCACAAAATGACCTGCAGATTAACATTCTGCCTTCCTTTACTGTGACCATTAGTTTGTGAAAATGACAAAAAACTTAATATAAAACAAAAAGAAAATGACAGCAATCCCAAGTGAGGATTTTTCCAGGAAGTTAGATAAAAACAGATTCTTCAGCCTGTGAAAATCTGGTATCCGAACACTGAAGCAAAATGGCCGACTGTGTCACCGTCCATAAGTGAATACATGACATTTCTGCAACTTAAAAAGCAGGAACACATAAGCCCCATGAAAACATTAATTGTGACCAAGGACAAACACCTGGGAACTATATCTTACAAGAGACCTTCCCACATTCATGGAAGAAAAGAAAAAGATAAAAACTATTACACCCTCGACCACTAGAATGGTTTCTTTGAATGAATATGTATCCAGCAAACATCTCCAGGCTTTCTTGAAAACCTTGCTGTGTGCTGCTGACCTGTGGAAGAAAGACCGTCTGCTCAGTGCTAACCCTCCGTCACACTGTGCATTCTACTGTGCTTACATGACCGCTGGCTCTTCCATTCAGGTCCCAATCGCAGCTGAATTGGAAGGCTCAGGAACAAACCTAGTGAAGACCTCAATGGAAGAGCACCGGCAGAGGGGGAAGAATTGAGGAGACTCTTCCCTCCACAGGTCAGCAATAAGCACGCTCAGAGAAACCATTTGATGACGGTGTGTAGGGAAATAAGGAACTCCGCTGTGGTAAGGATGTGGACAAGCAGCTCGTACTTGATCTGCTCATATTTGAGGTGGCACTGTAAAAAGACAATTAAATCTAAAAAGGTACAACGTGATTACGTCCCTGATTGTTTCCAATGGTCCAATATGGATCAGATAGGGACAGTCCCAGAAGATACGCTGAGGAGCATCTACACGTTTGAAACGGCATAATTAGACGTAAAACTACAACTCCCAGCATGCCCAGTCTGCCTACAGCAGGGCATGGTGGGAGTTGTAGTTTTGCAACAGCTGGAGAGCCGCAGGTTGGCCAGCCCTGCTCTATATCGATTCGAGATATCGACATAGATGCACTTGTTGTCCGATTATGCTAAAAAAACTGATGTGCCACAGATTTATTGAAGACGGTCCAATTTAATATCAACATCTCAGTAAAGCACATACCTGGAGTTGATTTCGGCACCAGCATTCAACAAGATTTTGATGATGTTAACATATCCACCGGAAGCAGCCAGGCTCAGAGGGGTATAGTCTGAAACATTTCTATGCTCTTTATTCGCTCCACGAGCCAACAGCAGCTCAACCACCTAAATTTGAAGGACAACAATTTTACCGATTAGTAACTCTAGCAATATGTGTGCCACACATGGACGCCCTTTTTAGAAAATAAAATTAATACGTTTTCACTCATATACCAGCACTGCAGAATATGTCAGTACAGGGAAAATAAGCAAATGGGTGAGGAAAGGGAGAAATAGTAAATTTGTAAAAATGTATGGAATTCAAAAACTGGAAGAGGAAACAAAAAAGTGATTGGAAACACAGTCAAATCACTCCAATAATGGAAAGTAACCATTCCGATACTTCCACTTTGTAATCATTTACTGTAGAAAAAGCAACAAATCTGTTGCCTTGTCACATCTCTCTTGAAAAGTGTAATCTTCCTTAAAGAAAACAGTCTGTGCTGTAAGTGCCCACTCCACAGGTACACGGGTGCATAAAGTGTTACATGCTTCCCTGTGGCTGGCACTTATGGGGGCTCACGTCTTGCCAGGACTCAGGCAAAATGGCGTGTTTGAAATCTTTATTTCCTGGCAAGTCTTGTCAAAAATATGTGCAGAAAATACAGACTTGCAGATGTGCATGCTATATAACCAAACCTTGTAAGTATATGGGGACCCCAAATTTATTGGTTAGAAGGGTAGAAGACATTTTAAACTTAGTTGGCAAAACCAAAGGAAAATGACAGAAAATATGAGATGCCATTTCCGCTGTTCAGTACACACGTATATCCATGTAGTGTAAGAACACGAAGAAAATGCTGATAAGAAATAACACATTGTCTGGTACAATGTCTTTTACCACTAAAATAGATGAAATCCGATTTGGATACCTCTTGTCTGCCTCCGGAGCAAGCCAATGATAATGGGGTGTCTTTGGTCCTTTCAGACTGAGCTTCTATGTCAGCACCATTGTCCAGCAAAATTTCAACCACGCCAACATGACCAGCAGTTGCTGCCAAGATAAGTGGTGTAAAACCTGGAAAAGAAAGTCCAATTACAGAACATATACGCAGAGTTCTTAGGCTGCATTCACACTCCCATACAGTTTGTAAAATTAGCATCACAGCCAGTCATTTAAAAGCCCTCATTTTAGGTAAGGACTTTTTGCTGTCTTCTGCCAATCCTACGTTTGGTCCCTGCTGCAAATATGCCACGAAAGTGAGCTTGCTCCGTTATCAATGGGGGGGAACTTTTACCTTTTTTATCTCGGTGTTCAATGTTGGCTCCCCTTTCCAGAAGCGTCTGCACAAGCTCTTCATGTCCACCAGCACAGGCAAGTGTTAAAGCAGTATCATGATTACTTTCAGTCTGTTACAAGAGAGAACCCAAGCAGTTAGGACACACACAAAATTCCAAATACGTAACAGCTATGGAGCTAGCACCGTTTCAGCCACTGCTTAATGTATGGATTCGGAAGAGCTCCCGACTTGTACATCCAGAAGCAAAGCGATGATGGATCCCACTGAATAAGCATACTGAGGGATAACTGCATCCTCATTTTACGTAATGTAAACTCTGCACAGACCAGCGAGGTCTACAGTGCTTCTAAAGCCCCATTCATACGGCCTTAAAGGGCTCCGTGCTCATATTGGGCACCGCAAATGGCAAGTCCACAATATACGGGCACTGGCCATGTGCACTCCATGGTGCAGACCCATTGACTTGAATGGGTCCACGATGAGCAAGAGACGGCCGAATATGGGACATATCCGAACTTTTGTGGAACGGAGGCACGGATCGGAAGACAATGGAAGCACTGCAAAATGCTTCTGTGGGCTTTCTGGTCCGTGACTCCGCACTGCAAAAGACAGGACAAGTCCTATCTGCAGATCGCTGACCCAATCAAGTCAATGGGTCCGCATCCGCACCACCGAGTGCACATAGCTGGTGTCCATGCATTGCAGAACGCTATTTGCAGTCCACAACACGAGCACTGATCCCTTACAATCGTGTGAATGAGCCATAAGGGACACTCAACCTATGTCAATGCAATAGAGCCCTATGGATATACCTGGCATATATATATGTCAAGCTTAGGGCCATAAAGTGCTAGGAAAGACCCTTAAAGACAAAGATCAGGCAGCCATGAACTAAATAAACATTTCTTAAAGCAAGCATCATCAAAAAAAGAACTTTTCCTGTCCAGCTAAACATAGGCACTCAATTCCGTCTCATTTATTCACCTCCTGATATTACATGTAGAACAGTCAAAAGGAACATATGGAAGATTTCATATCAATAAGATCTGTTTGTGGACAGTATCAACCACCCATGATAACCCACACACAAATGGACTGGAAGCATTAAAGAGAACATGTCATGGAGATTTATGCCGTCTGAACTATGGGCAGCATGAAATCCTGACAGCCGTCATCAGGGGGGCAATTTTTTTTTTTTACGATTGCATTTTACAAATTTTGGGCTAAAAATCATTTTCTCAGTGGGTCTCAGCCGTTCTGTCACAAAGGATTAACTATCTAATTGTGTCAACGGTACTGGTCATCTAATGGGGTCATTTATCAAACTAGTGTAAAATAGAACTGGCTTAGTTGCCCACAGCAACCAATCAGAGTCCACCTTTGATTTTTGACAGCACCTTTGGAAAATGAAAGGTTGTATCCGATTGGTTGCTATGGCAACTAAGCCAGTTCTATTTTACACTAGTTTGATAAATAATCTTGTTTATCTCTAAATTACTAAAACACTATTAACATAAACACCTTTTTAAGCCACATTCTTTTTAGTGAGATAAGACTTGAGCTATAATTAGTGTTTAGAAGTTCAGACATAAGGAGCCCGTCAGCTGAGCGGCATGACAGAACACAGTAAAAGTAAAGGTCAAGCATGCTGCTAGAGAATCTCAAGGCTGTACAGAGAAAGGGGCTCAACCAATTGGAAAAAAGACTTTGCTCAAAATGTGTACAATGCAATAATAAAAAAACTGCCCCAAAGGTGTACATCGCCTTTACAGACAACTATGTTTGCAATTTAAAGAACATTCTCTAATTGAAGGGGGTATCCCCAATTAATCATTTTTCAACATAGCGTCCGAATGTCAAGAGTCTCATATGCAGCGCCCACCTCTGGGACTTACACCTATGTAGAAAAGGTGGCCTCAAAAACCATTTGGTGAGGTGGTCACCAACTGCAGGTGGAGCATGTGTGGAGCTCTCTCCAGTCATTTGGAAACAGCCAAGCAGCTTGTACACATCTTACCTGTGCATCAATATCTATGGAAGGGTAGATTGGTAGCATGGCTGAAGGAGATATAATGGGACTTGGAGTTGGCGTCTGAGGTTGGGATATGGAAGTTGCAATGCTGTGGGTAGGAGTGTTTGAGATTGCAGACGTTCTTCCACTCACTGCTGTTGAATAAAATATCTAAACTTAGTAGGGCTAGAAAAAAAAAGCATCTGGTTGCATCAACAGTTATATAGCATGTCTGATGTGAAACAGATGCTGACTAAACGTACCGCCATTACATTAAGGCCTTGTTCACATCTGCATTGTGGCTTCCTATTATAAAAGAACCCACAATGCTCTTACCAACCATTGCATGAGGATCCAAATGAGTTATAAGAAGGTTCATTGGGTTCTACTAAGGTGTTCATTGTTCTGACATGAAAAACACTGCTGCGATGGAACCCATGATGCAGATATGAAAAAGCCTAATATATCTATCTAAGCATACATAAAAAGGATTTCTAGTTGAAGCGATACGATCAGCTACTCATGAAGATCCATTTCTCCATGGACCCTCTACATAAAATGCTGATGACGACCGGGAACTCTGCAGCTCCAGAACAGGCACCACGGGTCATGAGCTGCCAGCAAGGAGTTCATTTTTGTGCCTTGTAAATCACTTCACATTTAGTGATTGATTTGTTTCACATACCCTTTTTTTTTTGTAGATCTGCTAACTACAGTATAACCGGATTCTACTCATTGTGGCAATTTGATCCTAAACTAAGCAGCCTACATTACCAAGACAGCCATACATGATACTACACCAGCTAACTGTCCCAATACAATCTAACTGCACAATATCAGAAGACCAAGTCAGTCCTATGTATCATGCTGCTATAAAGGGGCACGTTTAACCATAAAGTCATTAGAAAGTGAAAAAGAGAACCTTTCACGATAAAATGAAGTGTAATATACAGACAGCATATTGTAGAGCAGAAAGAGCGGAGCAGATTGATGTGAAAAGATTCAGTAAAACCTGTAATTTATACATTTAGTTCAACACAGGGGAGGTACTATAAGTGATTAGTGTTATCAGTAATTGATAGCATTCTCTGTGTAAGTGTGTATATAGATAGCTGTCACTCATTGATATATGTACATAGGGGAGGCGTTATCAGTGATCGATAGCATTCTCTGTGTAAGGGTGTATACATAGTTTGCTGTCAGTCACTGATAGCTGTACACAGTGGAGGTGTGATCAGTGATTGATAGCATTCTCTATGTAAGTCTGTATACATACCTAGCTGTCAGTCACTGATAGCTGTACACAGGGGGTGTTATCAGTGATTGATAGCATTCTCTGTGTAAGTGTGTATACATAGTTTGCTGTCAGTCACTGATAGTTGTACACAGGGGAGGTGTGATCAGTGATTGATAGCATTCTCTGTGTAACTGTGTATACATAGATAGCTGTCAGTCACTGATAGTTGTAAGCAGAGGAGATGTTATCAGTGATTGATAGCATTATCTATGTAAGTGTGTATACATATATAGCTGTCAGTCACTGATACCTGTACACAGGGGAGATGTTATCAGTGATTGATAGCATTCTCTGTGTAAGTGTGTATACATATATAGCTGTCAGTCACTGATACCTGTACACAGGGGAGATGTTATCAGTGATTGATAGCATTCTCTGTGTAAGTGTGTATACATATATAGCTGTCAGTCACTGAGAGCTGTACACAGGGGAGATGTTATCAGTGATTGATAGCATTCTCTGTGTAAGTGTGTATACAGAGATAGCTGTCAGTCACTGATAGTTGTACACAGGGGAGGTGTTATCAGTGATTGATAGCATTCTCTGTGTAACTGTGTATACAGAGATAGCTGTCAGTCACTGATAGTTGTACACAGGGGAGGTTATCAGTGATTGATAGCATTCTCTGTGTAAGTGTGTATACAGAGATAGCCGTCAGTCACTGATAGCTGTATATGGGGGAGGTGTAGTGATTGATCGCATTATCTTTGTACGTGTGTATACATAGATAGCTGTCAGTCACTAAAAGTTGTACACGGGGAAGAGTTCTCAGTGCTTGATAGTATTCTCTGTGTAAGTGAGTATACAGACATAGCTGTCAGTCACTGATGGATGTATTTGGGGGAAGTGTAGTGATGGCTAGCATTCTCTGTTTAAGTGTGTAAATATATATATATATATATATATATATATATACATATATATATAGAAAACTGTCAATCACTGATAATTCTACATGGGAGCGGTGTTATCAGGGCTTGATCGCATTATCTTTGTACGTGTGTATACATAGATAGCTGTCAGTCACTGATAGCTGTACATGGGGGAGGTATTACCAGTGATTAATAGCATTCTCTGTGTAACTGTGTATACATAGATAGCTGTCAGTCACTAATAGTTCTACACGGGCGGAGGTGTCACCAGTGATTGATAGTATTCTCTGGGTAAGTCTGTATAAGGAGATATCTGCCAACCACTGATAGCTGTACACAGGGTTGGTGATAAGTACAGAAAAGGCAGAGGTTATGTTATATGTCAATAACAAGTTTTGCTCAATCTTTTCCCACAAAACTATTGCACTGTATTTTACAGTTAAGGTTCTCTTTAAGGGGTTTCTTTTAAAAAAAAATAATAATGGTATGATCCATGTTCAGCAGAATGAAAGGGTCGTTAAAGAGGTGTTATGCTTTCAACAAACCATGCTTTGTATAATGAAAAGTTACAGAATCAATTCACCGTTTTTAGGATTTCTGCTTGCAGTCATTCAATGGGAATTTCCAGTGATAAACAATCTGCCCTGGTCAAGTGACAATCACTCAGGGGCAGGGGTCGTGACATATGTAGAACAGTTATCATAGCTGTGTCTTGTAATCAACTGATCATTACATGATCTGGACACATTTATTAACCCCCTGGAATGAAAATTATAAGTTTCCATTGAGCGACAGCAAGCAGAGATGTGAAAACCCATTAGGAATTGATTGTCTACCTTTTCGACAATGAATAAGCAAATGTGTGTGAATACGCCCCAAGTCACTAATGTGATTCAGAGAGAGGAAAGGATAAAGTAATATAGAGTTTTCAGGTATGACATTTCTTAAGAGAATGGCCGTTTCTCATGACATCTATACACTAACAATGACATACCTCTACGAAACGTTCCATTAAATAGTTTCCCTTAATTTAGTCAACAGGGTGGGTACTAAGTAGCCCCATTTTTCTTTAAGTAGTAAAAGTGATTTATGCCACCAACTGAAGCCAATACTGTGAACAGTCTGAAATGTCTTTCGGTGAGACATTAGATGGTATAGTGGAACGTCACACATATTCCAGATTCAGACAAGGGCATGCAGCCTACGAAACATGGTCCCGTGTGACAGCCCCATTTCATGGACCGACTGTGGCTCGCCCGACCCGAGCTCACTGCATAATCGTTCACTTTGATGTTGTGAGTACCATGAGGTCTCCGGTCCCAGTACGCACACATCGGTGAGAACGGGACAGACACACAGTCAGGCTTTAACTCAAGACACCATCGTAGATCACCATGATGTTGTGAGCTCGGGTCAAGCCACAGTCAGCCCAGGAAATAAAGCCATCACAGACTGCCCCTTCAAGGACCCCACACACTTATGAAATCGGCTTAAGGGACAAATTCCTGAAGAATTTTCTCCTTAAGAGATTCCTAAATTCTTTGTGGTTGTGGCATTGCACACCTTCTTCCTGTACATTAATGGGTCCTTATCCCAATAGTTCAATAAAATAGTTGGATTTCTCATGGCAGTACAACATATTCTGCCATAGCGTTCTAGCTGTCAGAGGCTGAAAGTGAAAATAAATTAATGTGAAGATCTTAACTATGGTCACAGTAAACAGAAGTGTTATTGCGCACATGTCAATAAAACCACATGGTGAACCATCATACCCACCTGCCATGATGTCGTCCAGCGTGTCAGTGAGGGTCTGAGCAGGACTGGCTATCATTAACCCTTCTTGTGTTTCTGCCAGGACACCTTGCCCAAGCCCTGTCAGCTGTGCTTGACCCAATTCTTGCTGTCCCACAATAACTCCTTGGAGGTCTGCAAGATTTGCAATGGGCCCTGGGGATAATGTACCTGCTGGCAATGGCAGAGCTGGAGGCATTGCCAACGGCTGCATGGGGGTAAAGCCCATAGGGACTGCAGTCTGCTGGGAGTCCTGTTTGAGCAGAATGGTGTCAACCTGCTGTAAGTGAGCATAGTCTACCTCTGTGATCTCTTCCCCATCCCCTACTGGAGTCAGCAGCCCTAGATGCTGGCAGGACTGCTGCTGTTGCTGCTGCTGAAGTTGGATTCTCTGGGCTTTCACTTCCAGGTACTGCTTTTTAAGCTGCTGTTGGGTTTTTAATTGCAGCTCTCTTTCTACTTTTTGAAGCTCCTCCAGTATTTTTTGCTTCTTTTGTATCTGCTCCTCTCGGGTTTTGTTCAACTCCTCTATTTTTTCCTTCGTCAACTGATCGGCATGGGCGAGCTCCAGAGACTGTAATTGTGCGTTCTTTTCAATGGCTTCTTTGATCCGCTGCTCCAGTTCAGTCAGCTTCCCCTGAGCTTCTTCTACAATGCTTTCTGGAGACTGACTGCTGATGTATCCCTGTGCATCTTGGACGTTGTCTGGCACTTGGCCACTGGACTTCTGCTTAGATGCAGCTGTGTGAAAAAGAAACCCCCTCAGAACCAAATGGAAGCGCAAAAGGAATGGTAATCTCATGCCTGGTACTGCCAGACATGGGGAGAGTTGAAAGGACAGGCACATGAACGACACCCACACAACTAAGAAACCATTACAAATGGAAAACCCATAGGCAACCATACAGTACAAATGCATCCCCACAGAAGAAAGAAACCCAAGATTTAACATGCTGGAAAAATAAAGGCCTACTATGGAGTCGATCTACAGATGATGGGTCTTATGCTCCATGCTTTTGTAGTTATGGCAAAAATGAGAAACCTGCACCTGACAAGTTCTGTCAGACGGTTACACAAAAGACCAAAAAAACAGAAGGGAGATGGCTGAACAATGGTACAGAGATACTGCAGCTGCGCTTTGTAAGAATGGGCCACAGAGGATCCTGGACCTCAAGTCCTACAACCTCCATATATAGCGCTCTAATCAATAACTTTCCAAGGAGGAAAATGGTTTTGTGCAGAACATGGGCTACCACTGGTGGGTGAGAGTGTAACGAAAAAAAACATATGTAGGGAAAACACTGATGGGGGAGACTTCTAGCAAAATGGCATCCCTGCAAGTCGGCTAAAAAAAAATTCAGGGTATTACTCCTACAAAGATGGTGAGATCTCAGACATATTCCTTCTCTAATCAGCAACACCAGCTTTATGCAAGAAGACCAAAATGTACAATGCAACAATTCAAGAAGAATATCCTACAGAACACGTTCCAGGTAACTGGTTTTACTGTCTAGGGAACAATGCAGATCTCCAATGTCTACAAGTTTACTTCCACTCTGGAGATCCTTTGTGTACTCAACCTCCGGTTTCTTACATGGAAATAGGCACTTTGAAGTGAAGAACTTGAGTCACCCAAATAATCCACAAGCCATGCCCAACCCAAACACCAAAAGTGGTGAAAAGCCTTTGAAATGCAGGGGGAGAGCATGTGCTAATTGTTCCACACGGTGTATCATTTTAAAAGGCCCTTTAATGTAAGGGTAAATTAATGTTACAGGCTCAATGGCGCTCCTGCATCCTCATGACAACCCTTTGAAGAGGCTTATCCACCACTGCACAGAACAAAGGGGCACTGTATGGGTCCGAATCACCAGGCACATAACTGGAACTACTCAAGCCACCTTGGATAGGGACATAGTTCTGGAGGGTAGACTGGATCCACACGTCATCTGACTAAGGGTCCTTAATCCCCCCCGCCGCAGCCATTGTTACTTTTTCATTTTTAACTCCCTGCCTTCCAAAAGGCATAACGGTTATTCTCCCTTCACATAGCCATGTGGCTAGGGCTTGTTTTTGCTGAACAGGTTGTACTTTCTAATGGCACCATTTAGTATTCCGTAAGGTGTATTGGGAAATTGGAAAATATGACTGAAGGGACGAGGAAGCCAAAAAGCAATTGTGCAGTTGTTTAATGGGTTTTGTAACCTATTGGTAAAAAAAATTCTTTATGATGGGTGTCAGTATAACTACAGTTACATAGTTTCTAGCAAATTTCTTCGAGTCGCATTAATCTGACACCAATACCTTTTTTACATTCCCAGCTACAGAGCTATGCTATGGCCCTTTTTTGTGGGGGCAACCTGTATTTTTTTTTATTGATACCATTTTTGTGCCATTATGTGACTTTTTGATTACTTCTCAGTGAATTTTTGTGGGAGACAAAGCGACCAGAAAATATGATAAAGCCATTTTTTATTTGCAAAATAGGAACATGTGCTTTGGATTAATTTTTAATATTTCTTTTATCTTATTGGGTGCCCATACACTGTGCAATCCACTCCCGGGGACCACATGCAGATTACCGCTAGCTGGAGGTAGCACTTGTACTTGATACATTGGCTGTAATAAGCTTACCGATCCCGCAGCCAGGCACCCCTTACACTGGCAATTGTCAGTGCTGAATGGCCACAAGAACGATGGTGCATAATGTCTAATAGCTGGGGCAGCTCTAATAGCAGCAGCACACATCCTGCTTACACAGGGCCAGGTACTGCCGACAAATGAGCATTTTTAGTTGGCTGATCTCAGGGCGTTTTACTGAGAACAATGATCGAAACAAAAAGTTCATTCAGTGGACTGGTTCCTGTAAAAGGGGCTTAAGCAAAGCAACCAGAGCAAGTAGTGTCCATGAGAACTCAGGAGCTCCAGCCATCAGTCTGTTAATTCAGACAGAACTGGAGCTAGGTGGAGATCTGATTCACACCACCCACACTAACTGAAAGGGCTCCAGTGAGTGCCATGTCCCCTCCACATTTTGTACAGGCTGTGCCTTCTACTGAAGCTTACCGGGTAAATAAAGGTGCCACTTCAATCAAGCTGATCAGTGAGGATGCCAAGAGTTAGATCCAGACTAGTGTTGAGCGAACTTGTATTTTAAGTTCGGAGTCCAAAGTTCGGGTTATCAAAGAATCCCGTTATGGATTCTGCTACCACGGACCATAACGGCATCTGGAATCCATAAGGGGATTCTTCAATGAACCCGAACCTTGGACAACACGAAGGACCTGGGGTGACGTCACCGTCATGTGATCAGTGCAGGGGGCGTGGCTCAGCACTGAATCACCTCTTATCCAATCCAGTGCTGAGCCACGCCCCCTGCACTGATCACATGACGGTGACGTCACCCCAGGTCCTTAGTGTTGTCCAAGGTTTGGGTTCATTGAAGAATCCCCTTATGGGTTCCAAATGCCGTTATGGTCCGTGGTAGCGGAATCCATAACGGGATTCTTCGATAACCCGAACTTTGGACGCCGAACTTAAAATACAAGTTCGCTCAACTCTAATCCCGTGATCTAATCCACTGATATTGAAGGCCTATCGCAAGGCCATCAAGCGAATACAAAATCTCCCCCTAATTGCTTAAAATAAAATTAAAAAAATAAAATCTAATACTGCTCTCTCCAGCACCACTGTCTCTGCCGCTGGTCTGGTCCTGCTTGTTTCACAATATAATCGCTCTATGGAGGAAATTATTGCAACCAGACTAAACAGATATGAGGGACCTATGGAGGAAGCACACCCGAAAAACATCTCCGACAAAGCTAGATGTAGTTTTATGCCAAGACTACAAAAGGAACACGGACGATGAAAATAGAAGAGCAGCCTTAGGCCTCATACACACAAACGTATTTTGGGTCCGCGTCAATGGGGTCACAAAATGCGGAGCGGAACGCAGAGCAGCATCCATGGTTTGTGGACGGCAAAACACCAACGGTCGTGTGCACGAGGCCTAAGTTTGGGGAAATCTCAGATACTCCCTCCTACTCTCGTTCTTGGACGGTTGTCGGAATTAGGTGCGATTTAGCATTCTCCCTACAAACTCGGACAATACCTGATACTAGAAAGGTTTATTACTTTAATGTTTTATTTTTATCCTCGTATTTGTTTCTATGTGGCAGTTTAAATATGTAATGTGAAGATAATCAAATGAAAATGGAAGATTTTATATCTTTATTACTGCAGAATACAGCCCCAGAGCACTGCAATTTCCTAACAAGCAGCAACAGGAGGAACAAACCAGCGGTGCAGAGAATGGCGCTGGAGAAAGGGATGACTATAACATGTTTTTATTTTATTTTAGACAATTGGGGAGCTTGTCCAAGATTTTGAAATCACTCAGACAACCGCTTTAACAGTTCAGATAGTATTGCTGAAGAAAAATGCAAACAGGGGAAAAGTGGTACACAAAATAAAAAAACAGCTACACACTTCCAAAACCAGTTTGCTAGAGTTTAGAAAATAATGGAAACTAGGTAAAAAAAAAAAAACGCAGGCAACCAGCATAAACTTTGGTCAAAAAAAAAAAACCTCAAGGTGAGAAACAACAGGAAGATTAAAACCTTATTTAAATAGAACCGCTTCACACCTCTACTATGCAAAGAAGCTGCAACCCATGAACAAGCAAAAGGTGCTGAGTACAGAGATGAAAAATAAAGAGAGGAGGACCAATCCCCATATTAAAAGACAGGTCTTGAAGCTAGCAAAGGCAAGTTTCCCTCACTGACGTGACAAGAAATCTGGTTAAAGCTTCTCACAGGATCAAAAGCTTATGTTTCATGCACACTGGTGTTCAAGAGATCTGCTCCCCCGTTCATTATCATTAAAGAGAACCTGTCACCAAAAAATGCTAAGCAATCGGAAACCACTAGGTCATAGAGGAGGAGGAGCTGAGCGGATTGATATCTATTTTTGTGGGAAAAGGTTCAGTAAAGCCTGTCATTTTTACATTTACATCCGCAGTCCTGTGGAGTGCTATCGGTACAGGGAGGAGAGGTTATCAGTAACAGACAGCTATGTACACTTATACACACAATGCCATCACTGATGAAACCTCCTCCTTGTACCTATTGCGGTTCACTGAAGGTAGAAAAAGCAGAGCTATAAATGTAGATAGGTTCTTTTCCCATAAACCTATATAATAATCTGCTCAGCTCCTCCTGCTCCATAACATGGTGCTGTCAGATTACATAGCATTTGTGGGTGAAAGGGCCTCTTTATCCAAGAAGGGAAACACGCCAAAGGAATGTTTCCTTGGTGCCTTGCGCTTGGATCGATTTCCAGCAAATAACGGACGGGAAAATGTCTCTCTCAAATGTTCAGTGTGCGCACACGATTGTCTGAAATGTAAAATTGGGCAGAATTTACAGTGGTGACGACATCTGGAATATACCTAAAACCGGTGCGTCAGGGTACAAGCTTGAAGAACATTTCTCAGTCACTATCTGGTTCCTACTGACCTAACTCTACCATGTAAAAAACGCAATCTCAAGGTGCAACTGGTTTAGACTGGTACAAAGCCCATGAGGAGCTCCTGGTTTCTGAACTTACTCAGCACTGGAACTTTTGCATGAAATAAAATAGGAAATGCAATATTCCTAAATGCATGTAAAATAAAGCCGCCTTAACTTTAAAATTTAGGTCCAACGTCTGAAAAATGATTTACTTGAAAGCTGTAAAAAATTTTTTTTTTAAAAAAGGCTTCCAAACCTTCCAAATCTGATTAGCATAATGGAATAGGAAGGCCAAAGGCAGCTAAGAACCCAGACTACACACAGCGTATTAAACTAAAAATTAGCTCTGCAACAGGGATAGGATTTGTAAATGAAGATTACCAGAAAAACTTATTTAACCAGATCATCCTCACTCTTCTGCAGTAGCATGCAGCCATCAAAGAGTTCAGCAAATGGCATGTATCATGTAGAGAAAGTTAATACAAGGCACTTACTAATGTATTGTGATTGTCCATATTGTCTCTTTTGCTGGCTTGATTCATTTTTCCATCACATTATACACTGCTCATTTCTATGGTTACGACCACCCTGCAATCCATCAGTGGTGGTCGTGCTTGCACACTATAGAAAAAAAGAGCCTGCCTGGTGGCTGGGACAGCAGAAGCACACAGGCACATTTTCTATAGTGTACAAGCACGGCCACTGCTGCTGGACTGCAGGGTGGTCGTAACCATGGAAACGAGCAGTAAATAATGTGATGGAAAAATTAATCCAGCCAGCAAAGGAGGCAATATGGACAATCACAATACATTAGTAAGTGCCTTGTATTACCTTTCTCTACGTGATAAACGCCATTTGCAAAAGCGAGATCTCCCCTTGTAAGTCTGCTGAAGTTGCAATGGAGCATATTATGACAATTATTAACCTTCTGGTAAACCAGTGTATGTAAGTCCTAACGTAACAGCAGAAGAAGATAAGACTGGTGGGGTGAAGAAACTAACCTTTATTTCTGATCGGAAGGTTTGTAGCAACATTTGCAGGAGGCTTGTCTGGCTCCTGAGGTGGTACAACCATTGGCAGTGCCTGCATTGGAACACGGGGAGCCTAGAAGATTTGTAATTATGGATTTAGGATGGTTATTCCTTTACTGAAAGCTTAAAAATGTTTAGAAAAACATATGCAAGGAATAAGGAAAGTCAGAAAATAATAGGTTACCCGATTCAAGTCATGGGATGGAGGGGTGAACTGTGTAACGTCGGGTGGGGGAGCAGAGAGAAGGTTATTAGGATAATCCAATAGGTAGCAAACTACACTGGTGTGACCTCCTTTGGCGGCTTCAATTAGCATTGTGGAACCATCCTAAAGAAAGAAAAAAGAAAGCATTTAGTACGAATGTGCAAATTAGATATACTAAACACACAAAAAAAAATGTTGCGTCTGACTTTCAATCGAAATATTAAATCGTGTGGCAAATACTTGGGGCTGCGTTCACGCTTCGACATAAATGATTCATAAAAAGAACATATACAAGATAGTGGAAGCACTCAGAGGAAAGCAGGATGGTCTTTTACTTCTCCGTACTAGATCATTTCATTAAAAACATGGTCTTCTACAGAGTACACTCACATATGGGAGAAAAAAAACTCACATCATGGCGAGTCATATGTGCACCATATTTTGCAACTTTTTAGGCTTCTTTCCACTTTTCCAAAGTAGCAAAAAGGGGTGGGGCTTCACACAGCCTGGCGGCTTGACTGTAACTTACTTCAGTTTCTGGCGCAAGTTATAGCTGAAATCTGCGTCAGCTACTTGCAGGGCAGCAATGCGCTTATTTTATATAGAGGCATCTACCTCTTAATAAATTAGGCACATCTCAGGGCAGTGCAGGGAAATGAAAACTGGCGTACGGGTATGTCAGGCTTGATAAATCTCACCCCATATTCAGAAAGGTTTGCGTCTGTTCCATATATTTGCAAGGGAGTGCTTCTGCAGAATGGATGGATGGGTTTTTACAGACTCCATTCAGATGCATGAAAAACTGTACCATAAGTTTCTGCATTAAGGAAACGCATTTCTATGTGAATGTGTGCGTAAGAACAAAAAGTAAAGCAGCTCACACACAAAAAATAATTACTCAACTTTAAATGCAAGGTTGAACAGAAAAGTGATCATCCATGGCAGAGTGTCTTGCGTGTCATATGCCAAAGACAGAATGGATCAAAGTACAATTGAGATTTTTAAAGACTTGCACCCGTGGTGATAGTGAATGCCAGTGTGAATACATCCTAATATAAGCCTAATACAAAGGTAACGAACATTGAAGTGGTTTTACCCTAAGGAATAGTATATATCAGGGCTAGCCAACCTGCGGCTCTCCAGCGGTTATGAAACTACAACTCCCACCATGCCCTGCTATAGGCAGACTGGGCAAGCTGGAGTTGTAGTTTTGCAACAGCTGGAGAGCCACAGGTTGGCCAGCCCTGGTACATATAAGTAAATCTAGCCCATAATTACGACAATGTTTGCATTTACATGTATTTAATATGCAGAAAGAAATGACAGCACAGTGCCACCTGCTGCTTTTATGTAGCAGGTTTTCTGTGTCCACCTGAGTAAATGTGTGGAGGTGGACACACATGCTCAGTCTTGCTTCTCTCTCCTCCTCTAGGAATGCGGAGAGATCCCTCTCAGAAGCGGAGAAGACCCTGTAGCTCACCACACCAAGGATCACATGCACATCTGCATGAGCAGAGAGAAAGCCAAGACTGAACATGTGTCCAACACATTTACTGAGGTGGACATGGTAGGGCTGTTCAATAAAAACAGCAAGTGGCCCTATACCAACGTTATTCAAGGAATGTCTGGGGAGTTTAACCTTTTTAAATATGTGTAAATACAAAAATGTTTAGAACAGGATGGATTTAATTAGAAATATTTATTTCGGGGACAACCCCCTTTAAGACGCTCCCACTTATATTTTCAGCAAGGTTTTAAAATGGAGGTTTATACCCTAGTTCATTATGCAAACAGATAACGTCAGAAGATCTCTTCCCGTAGATCCCTACAAATGCATGTTCACTCATTACAAAATAATAAAAACGTGGTCTTTTGGGACAAAATATTAGAGCCATTTTACCTTTAACCTATGCGTTGGATCAGCCCCGTGAGCTAAAAGCAACTCAACCACTGCCAGATGTCCTCCAGCACACGCAAGAGACAGGACAGTATGGTCATTATTCAACGTTGTCCGGTTCACATTTGCGCCTAAAACAAAAAATATAATTATATCGAGGCGAACCATATACAACCTAACTGACATCTAATATTCTATTCCATTACCCATTTTCTTATAGCTACACAACTGCTGAAGATTTACTGTAAAAAGGACTATCACAGGGAAAGTAACAATCCGTTCCTTTTTTTTCTTAATTAACTTTATATAGCGGAGCTAAATATCATGCTTTTACCGTCATCTGTATGCTTCTCTCCCTGTTGCCAAGTCTGAGAAAGCACAACTCATTTTAAAGGGCTATAATACAGATCCAATGGACAGCTGATTAATATTTAGAGGGGTCCAACGGCAAGTACCTGCACCAAGTGCCTACATGCACACGACCGTTGGTGTTTTGCGGTCCGCAAACCGCGGATCCACAAAACAAGGAAGCTGCTCCGGTTCTGTAATTTGGGGAACGGAATGCGGCCCATTATAGAAATGCCTATTCTTTTCCGCAAAACGGACAAGAATAGAACATGCTCTATTTTTTTTTGCGGGGGCACGGAACGGAGCAACGGATGCGGACAGCACTCGGAATGCTGTCCGCATCTTTTGCGGTCCCATTGAAGTGAAAATATGCGGCTCGGACGCGGACCAGAACAACGGCCGTGTGCATGAGGCCTAACCCAAACTCCTTTTCCCTGTGATCCCCCTCCTAGAGACTTGTGAGATCGCAGCAGGAACACCACCCCCTCCCCCGATTAACACTAGTTACCAGTCCATGTTTGTTGAAATCTGGAATTAGAAATGCAGTTTTTGATGCAAGGAGACACATAAATCCTTCCTTTTTAATTCCTATCCCTTTTATACTTCTATCAAAAAACTTCATTAATTGCACCAAAAGCTGCATGTGCGATTCCAGCTCAAGAATATGTTCATACAACTGATTTTCCAAGTGAACTTTGGTAGTCATTTCTTGAAAAAAATCCCGTGTATACCATCTCCCAACTGTTTTCAATGGGAAGCCATGCTATATGACATTCAAGCCATGGAGGGAAAAAGCTGGCAATTTGTGAGATGGAAACTGTGGCATTTAGCCACACAGAGATTAGCTCAATTGAAATGGGGCTAATCCGTGTACAAACTTTAAATCTGCCCTGTGGACATACCCTTATTAGGGTGGCATACAGAGGATCTAAACACTCTACAAACCGCTCTACTAAACATTCACATTTTCAAAAGATCGATTCCTACTAAGAAGGTGCCTGAGAAACAGCTCTGGGTTACGCAAAAACCAAACCAAACCATGATTAATTCACGTATGTGGTCAAAGGTTATTGACGTAATATAAGACTTGTTCACTATGCAAAAGTACCTTTGCTAATGAGAAACTGAACAGTACAGACATGACCAGCTCTTGCAGCCTTCATCAGCGGGGTCCGACCTCCTTCAGATTCGTGCTCCTGAAACATAGAAACCATACATGTCTGGATCTCTGAACTTTTCTTATTTAATACAGGCAAAAGAATAAACAGCAAAAGCTTACCAAATCTGCACCAGCCTGAAGCAGCACGTCTGCCACATCAGTATGCCCATTTTCACAAGCATACGTTAGAGCTGTATCGCCCGTTGCAGTTGTTGCGTGAACGTTCGCGCCTACAGAAACAAATGCAAAATCATTTTAGAATTTCAGGACATTGTTGTAAATGCTGCCTACCGTCAAACACTACAACTCTTAATAGGCAATGCAAAAATGTAGCAGTGTAGCGAGTACATACCAGCAGCAAGCAGGTATTTGACCAGCTCTAGGTGACCTTCTTGTGCAGCTTCCATCAAAGGCGTAGAACACCCAAGCTCTATATCTGCACCCGCTTTAATGAGGAAGTCTGCCACTTCTAGAAAACCTCCACAACAGGCCAGGGTTAGGGCAGTTTCTTGAGTCTCTTCAGTCTGAGCATTGATGTTTGCTCCTATGGAAAAGAACAGTGATTGAACCAAAGGCATGTTATTTTACAATGTTTAGTTTAGTACAGGGTATGTCAAGTGTACCAAGTGCGAACAGCTAGCAGAAAATGTAAGTTTTATTCACAATGTAAGTATGTTATATCTTTGAAAACTGCACATTCAGGACTCTATCATTTTAATGTATTTTTTCAAGAGGGAGGGGTGTTCTTGTGTTCCATTAAGGCCTCATTGACACGACAGTGTCCATTTTGCAATCTGCAAAACTTGGATGACTAAATAGAGCAGTCCTATCTTTTTCTTTAACTTTTTTTTTGGTGCGGGATTGCATAACAGACATACAGATGCGGCTCTTTTGCGGACCCACTGAAGTGAATGAGTTTAGCATCAGACCCAAAAAAAAAAAAATTATTGCAGCTCAAATGTGTATTCAAACCACAGTCTTAAGCTACATGCATGCACACGACAGTTGTGTTTTGCTGTCCGCAAATCGTAATCCGCAAAAAAAAAAAAAAACACTGTTGGCCCATCAGTTTTTTTTGGAGCATTCCTTTGTTTTCACAGATCCCTTGTAATAAATGCCTATCCTCGTCTGCAAATGAGAAAAAGTAGGACATGCACAACGGACGCGGAACACAAACGGATAAACTGTCAGCATTTTTTTGCTGACCCATTGAAATGAATGGGTTTCTGTCCTATCCGCAAAAAAAACATGAAACGGAAGCCGAGAAAAACAACTGTCGTGTGCATGAGGCCTTAAGCAGTACTATGAAAACTTCATAGAGTTGTTTCTTTAAGAACATCAATCAAGACAAAGCACCATGCAAACACTATAATTTGGAGGTATGGCATTTTTCACTGTACCACAATGCTTGGCGTGGACATAAGAAAACACATTTAAAACAAGTCAAATTTTTTTCAAACTTTTATGGAGGCAAGGCTGCGCTGGAAGTACAAATCTTCCCATTTTATCAACTTTCCCATCTGCGGCAGGATGATCCAGCCACCAGTTCCAGCAGAGAATGCCGGGAATCGGCCGGACACAAACCGCAGCAAGCAGCAGTCTCTGTCTGGCCAATTCTTGGCACTTTTGCAAGATTGCGACTGAATCTTCACAGGACTCCATTACAGTTAAATGGGCCGGCGGGCATACCAGCAGTACTGGATGTGGAGAGGTCCAGCAGGTTGCTCTCTACCAGAACTGGTGCTGCATATGTGAAATTAGCCTAACGTAGTCACTAATTAACACTATGCAGGAGAATAATGTTACGAGGAGAAGACCACATTGCCAAGGCATGTTTGCATACCCTTTGTAATTTAGGATATTCAAATGCAGGAACATGAATACTCAAACTCATTCTGAAACACAGGCATATAAAGGCCGCTTACCCTGCCCGAGTAATAATGCCACCATTTCTTCATGTCCTTCCCGTGCAGCTTCCATGAGAGGTGTATAGCCTTCATCATTTACCTCCTCTAGATTGGCACCTCGCTCTATAAGTAAAGCTGCCAACTCCACATGGCCACCACAAGCCGCCAGCGTTAGTGGAGACTCAAACGAATCTGCTGGCATATTCACCTGGGCTCCACTATCTAGCAGCAGTCGAGCCACCTCTACATGGCCATCCTGTAGGTGACACAGAAGACGATTATTAATGCATGCAGAATCCCGGGCAAGGCTACGCTGCAGAATGTGTCTGCTATCTAAAGGTCTGATTACCATGCAAGCTTCCATTAAGGCAGTGTGCATCTCATCTGTTTTATGCTCTTGGTCAGCCCCAGCCTCCAATAAAAATCTCACCATCTCCAAGTGTCCTACAAAAAAGATGACACACAAGACATAAGACACACGCATTATGCATATTACGATCGATATATGGTCCAAGCCACAATAAAGGGGGGAAAAAAACAACACAACTCAATCAACGTGCAAGTCACAATGCTTGAATATCATGACAATACGCCAATTCAGGGGCATTCGTATGGCAACGGATTTCTAAACACTGCAATATTATCCTACCTTTATAGCATGCCAAAGTAAGTGCACTCTCTTTAAATTCATTGGAATGAGTATTAATTCCAGCTCCATTCTCCAGAAGGACTCTGGCCACTTCCACATGCCCAGCACTCCCCGCCTCCATAAGGGGAGTGTGACCATTTTCATTGTGGTCCTCAATGCTAGCACCCGATTCCAGCAGCACCTTTACAACATCTACATAGCCGCCGGCACATGCATAGGTAAGTGCTGTGTTTCCTGGTTCAGGAAGAACATGTAAAATTACAAGAGAGCAACAAGGAGAAGAATACCAAGCGGGTGTATTATCACAAGTAAAGCAAACCTGTGGACGACTGGGAATTCACATCAGCATCATGAGCTAGGAGCAGCTTCACAATTTCCACATGTCCCCCATTAGCAGCAGCCATTAAAGGCGTAATGTCTCCTTTTATACCCCGATCTTCCACATTAGCATGCATAGCCAAAAGAACCTTTAAAAGAGAAGAAGAATGAGTACAGCAGGTTTTCAGGCACAGCATTTTTACCAATAAGGGGAAGGATCGTTGAAAAAAGCTTTCCAAAACTAGTAGTCACTCATTTCTCGTTTCCCAGTTTCGTGCACTTTTGAAAGTGAGCAGAAAAATGCCTATTCAACATAAAGTCAATATTTCTTAGATGAAGCCTTGGTTGTAACTATAGTCCTGATTAAGGCCGGTTTCAGAAGACCAATCACAAATCTGTGTTCAGGCCAGAAATTCGTACACGTTTTAAATTGGACTGCACACAGATGGATGCCTTGTGAAGTCTATTTTTCCCACAGAACCATTCATTTAAGTCCTGCGAGTGAAATCGGACAAGGAAAGAACATGTTGTGATTTTCTGTGAATGGATCACTGGTGAACAGAATAAATGTGAATATGCTCATTCACGTTACTGGGTCAGTGACCAGCCTGGGTGCTGTCTGTTCTACACCGCTTCTCTGAAATACAAGAAACGCAAAATTATAAAAGAAGGAAAATATATGTAGAGTCTAACCTGTGCAAGTTCATAATATCCAGCAGAACAGGCAAGGCAAAGGAGGGACTCCCCTTCCTCTGTGTGCTCATTAACACTGCGGCCTTCAATTAGCAATTTCCTCACAGCATTAACATCTCCTTCAGAGCAAGCTTCGGCTAAACTGCGGCTGTCAAAGCAAGAGAAACATTACATGTCTACATCAAACGGCAGAAACAACAAGTTTTGTGATGCGGTTATATGTGACCTAGCAGTGAGGTGCCGCTTGGGGACTTGTAGACTTCCAAAAACGGAAGGCAGTGACAAGTTGCAGAGCGGCGATCACTAGGAAGCAGAAACAGAGGAGTAGGATTTTTTTTCCAACGGGTACATACACACGGCTGCCCACAGTTAATGTCCCAATGGGTGGACAACCCCTTCCCACGTTTTGAGAGCCATAACTTTTTTAAAGGCTAAGTTATATTTTTAAAGGACAATTTAATTCACCATATCTTGTATTGGGAAGCTCGTAAACTTTTGTGGGAATCAAACTGGAAAAAAAATGCAATTCCGGCATGAATGTCAGTTTTGCTTTTACACATTTCACATTTCTATACTTTTTATTATGTTTTACTACTTAACCAGTGAACACTCACTGCCTTATAAGTATGCTATGGTGATGGTAAAGGCTCACTAGCTGCGCCCATGTGGGTGCCTGATGTATAATACAGTAGTCTTTACCTGGTTCTCACTGGCAGGATCAGAGAACTCAGATCATGGCAGTTTAACCCTCTCAGATGCCACAGTCAATAGTGGCCACAGCACCTGAGCTGTTAGACAGGCACCCCGCAAAAAAACAAAAACATCAGACTGACTATGCACTGTAATACAGGTTTTAAAAAATTGCCTTCTTTCCCTAGTTTACATGTAGAAATAAATAAATTTAACGCAGGTGGTATTGCTGCAATTCAAAATGCCCACACTTAAAATCTAAAAATATATTTTTTCTGAGTGAACGCCAAAGCAAGGGGGGGGGGGGGGGGAAAGCAATTCACCAATCACTTTATCCTCTTCCAAAAAAAATATTAAAAGTTGTCAAAAAGTCATACGTACCCCACGAACAGTAGCAAAAAAAAGGGAAAATTTTTTAGTCTCTGAAAACCCCTTTAAGCTGAATTCATATCAAGTTAATAAGAATTCAGTTTAAATGAGTGCAGAGATGAGGGCTAGAGAGCTAGCTGACTGACTGTGAAAGAGCCTATACACATATATATATATATTTTGCAGAGGACAAAATGTTTGAAAGAGTTTAGATATTGATGGAGCACCCTCAGAACAGGTCATCAATATCAAATCTTGGGACTCCACCATCCAGCAACCCCACCAATCGCCTATTTTTTGGCAGGTGTCGGAAACTATTCAGTGGATGGAAGGCTCCATTTGCTGGGTAGGTTTCAGCACCAGCTCAGCTCACAGTCAGTCGAATGGGAGCCGAGCTGCAGTAACCCTGTATAGCCACCACACAGAACCTTTGTGCTTCTAGTCTATCGGTTGCTGGGGGTCGGATCCCCACCGATCTGGACCAGAAAACCTTTTTAACAAAGGCCCATTGAAAATAAAGGTTCTTCTGAGATTTCAAAATGTAAAGGAACCCTCTGGACAAAACTGATCCAATGCAGCCTAGTGCAGGATGGGAGAAAGGTGGGGCATGGCAAAGAGGATTCTACCTTTTGCATTCTTTGAATACCTGTACTAGGGCGCCACCTTTCAGGGTGTTCCCTAGCCATAACGTAGTGATGCATTAGTTTTGCTTGGTGTGCTCCTTTATGCCAGATTCAGACATGGTAGGTATGCACCAAAAAGCTGAAAAACGGCACATTACAACGCTTGTCTGCGCTTTATTGTTCCATTGTGAAATAGCGGGCAGAACCTGCCTCTTGTCCATTATGGAATTTTCATTGCAGAACTCGCCCTTTGCAATTTACAGGGTGATAATCTGTACGTACCACATGCAGGTTTACCATCACATCTGAACTCGCCCTTAGGTTACATCCAGACATCATGTATTACAAGCATGACCGCTGTGCCGATTTTCGTGTGGCACATCCGTACCTTAAATGGGTTGTCTCATCTCAGACAATGCGGTCATATCGCTAGTATATGCCCCCATTGTCGAAAAGGAGCCATTTCCATCTGTAACGAGAACGCGTTTGCACAGCCGCCCTCCATTCATTTCTATGGCGCTGCCGAAAATAGCCAAACACTGCCTAGGCTACTTCCGCCGGGCCCATAGAAGTGAATGGGAGAGGTGGCTGGTCATGTGCAGTGTGCTCCCATTCACTTCTATTGGGAGAGCGCTTGGTGGTGGCCGGACCTTAGTCCTCCAGCCACCACTTTGTGAAGCTTCGTTTATGAGATTAAATCTTACCAACTAGGTCGATTTTCCAAATCAAATTTAAATGGTGAGGAAGTTTCGTGTGTGAATTGATCTGCGGTGCAGATTTTGAAATCCACAGTGTAACCTGGGGTAAATCCACACGACACATGCAGAGTTTGCTGTGGATTCAAGGCTGATGTGCAGTAAAATCCACATGCAAATCAGCATGGAAAAGCCACATAAAATACACTGCGTGCATGTGGTCATAAAGCTAAAGGTCTCTACAAGTACAAGCATTGATTTCAGATAATACATAAACTTACTTGTCCGTCTGCCCTGCATTTGAGGTGCTCTCAGCTCTCATTCTTGTAAGTGCAGCAGCAGCTTCATCCAACGCACAGCTGACCGAGGACGTCAATCTGCGAAGCACCTCAGGATCTGCGAACGCTTTACCATCAGCAGTGGATAATTTACCAATTCCTTGTTAGCACAAGTCGCCAAGCCAGTTAGTAGGTAAATGTAAGGAACCAAATAAAAATAGGGAAAAGCCTACTGTTAGTTCAGTCATGCAAAACTAGCATACAGCTGAGCTCAGAGCTTTCTGGCCAGTGACAAAGGGAATGTCTGACATGCTGAAGACGTCTGCTTGGCACACAGAGGCAACAGAAAACCCGGCTGGAAAAGGTATATTCCCCGGGGGAAAACAATGGATCTCAAGCCAAATCTGACTTGAAGGGCATGTCTACATTTGAACACCAATTTACACTTGATATGAATCTGCAGAAAACATTGAGTAACTTTGTAAATGCATTAGCTATCTTGCGTTGGAGTTGCAGTCTGCATTCATACCCAAGAGGGGTGTCAATTGACAACAGGTTGACTATAAGGCTGGGTTTCCACGATGCAGCCATGGGTCGGTAACGTGCCGCCCAGGCAACAAAACGCAAAGCAAACTGCAGCAGTTTACTGTACAGGTGAAGCACACAAAAACCGTGCTTCCAGCGAAACTGTGGCAAAAAACTGTGAGGGTCCAGCCACACAATGACACGCCTCGCACAACATTTTGTAATGATAGTCAATGGTGGAAAAACGTGAGGCACATAATATCCATCCAAGCTAACTTTTTTTTTCCACCGCAGTCGCAGCATGCCGTGTTGCGTCACCATTCACTATCAGTACAAAAAAGTTGCGCGACTTTTCTACAACAAGAAGTCACGGTACACATGTTGCCATGTAGCGGACCCTAAAGCTGTCTGTGCGGGACACTACAGCCCCATGGCTGCAATGTTGAATCCCAGCCTATTCACACGTCAGATTTTTTTGGTCAGTGATTTCTATCATTAAGGGGAAATGCACACGACCGTTGGCTGTTTTGCGCTCTGCAAATTGCGGATTCACAAAACACGATACCAGCCGCGTGCATTCTGCATTTTGCCCCGAATACAGTCCTTTCCTCGTCCGTAATGTGGACAATAATAGGACATAAACACAGTCATTTCCATTTTTTGCAGCTCCATAAAAGTGAATGGTTCTGCATACGGGCCGCAAAGAAAACGGAACGGACATTGGGGGGGAATTATATAAAAAATACGTTTTTGTGCATGAGTACTAAAATTAGGAATGGAGGTTGCACAGAGATCAGGTAGAAGGGAAAGATCTGCTCCTGTTCTGTGTTTAGAGCCACACATGGTTTTGGCTCACAATCACTGATGGAAATCACTGACCAAACACTGATATGTGAATAAGGCATTAGGATGTGTTCACACAATGTGGTCAAATTGCATCTTGCAAATTGTGATTTTCTTAATGGAGCATTTTTTTTTTTTTTTTTAAACTGCAGCAAACCCACAATGTGACCGTTTTTTCTTTTCAGAATACTGTGCGATGAATGGTTTAAAGACTACTTTCCACAATGACATCCAGGTGGACTGGGTGAGAAAGGAATACGACAGAATGCAGGCAAAGATCAGCACAAGCAAGGTAGCTTTACAAAGTTGCTCCAAGTTTTACAGAATATTTCCACATATAAAACATTAAGTTCTGTCTACATGTTAACTCCTGAAAAACAACAATAAAACAGATGACGAGTTTCTGAAGCTTTGGAGGAGCAGAGTCCATAAAGGCAATAATGGCCAATCTCTCTATTATCACAAATACGAAGGGTCAGAAGACCTGAAGGGGTAACTCCACACGACGCAGAATAAATGGGTCATTTACCAGACTGGTGTAAAGCAGAACTGACAGTCGCCCTTAGCAACCAATCAGATTCCACCTTTCATATTTCACAGCTCCTTTGGAAAATGAAAGCTGGAATCTGATTGGTCGCTATGGATGAATAAGCCAGTTCTGCTTTAAATCAGTTGGATAAATCTCCCCCTATGTGCATTTTTTTCGTGTACACTGCAGCATGGCAGTTGTTAGTGGGGGTTTAAGAGCCTTTTTATGCAGTTTTGGTGACATTTTCAGGTGAATTTTCTGCATACAAATAAGCAACGTGTGCAGGTAGCCAAGGAACATTAGCATTGCCTGGATTCCCTCTGCTTTATCAGACGGTAAAAGGTTAAACCATGAAACATCAAAATGAAGCAGGACCGCACATGGAAAACGTAAGGATGACTAGACAGCAGGACCGCACATGGAAAACGGTAAGGATGACTAGACAGCAGGACCGCACATGGAAAACGTAAGGATGACTAGACAGAAGGACCGCACATGGAAAACGTAAGGATGACTAGACAGCAGGACCGCACATGGAAAACGTAAGGATGACTAGACAGCAGGACCGCACATGGAAAACGTAAGGATGACTAGACAGAAGGACCGCACATGGAAAACGTAAGGATGACTAGACAGAAGGACCGCACATGGAAAACGCAAGGATGACTAGACAGCAGGGCCGCACATGGAAAACGTAAGGATGACTAGACAGAAGGACCGCACATGGAAAACGTAAGGATGACTAGACAGAAGGACCGCACATGGAAAACGTAAGGATGACTAGACAGCAGGACCGTACATGGAAAACGTAAGGATGACTAGACAGCAGGACTGCACATGGAAAACGTAAGGATGACTAGACAGAAGGACCGCACATGGAAAACGTAAGGATGACTAGACAGCAGGACCGCACATGGAAAACGTAAGGATGACTAGACAGCAGGACGCACATGGAAAACGTAAGGATGACTAGACAGCAGGACCGCACATGGAAAACGTAAGGATGACCAGACACTACTATGTCCACTGACATGAAGAGAGGAGACCATCACAAACCTAAGATGAAACTAGCATCAGCTGCGTGAGGCAGCGTAAGAAAGCAGAGACTGAGGCATTTCACAAGATAAAATACTGGATCTGGCTCAGAGGGGTTGTCCTGTGACTGAATATTGCATTTCTCAGACTGCACAGAACATACACGTTCATAGAAGCCCTCCTGGGCCTACATATAATGCTTATTAAATGCTTGGTATGGTGAACCTGGGGGTTTTTCTGGCCTCAGCTCAGAAGGTCCACCTCATGTCGGTGCCGTTGGTCACACATGCTCGGCAGCTTTAAAGGGGTTGTCTCATCATAGACAATGGGGGCATATTGCCAGGATTTGCCCCCATTGTCTTATAGGTGCAGGTCCCACATCTATGTCAAGAACAAAGCCCCGCAAGGTGGCGGCCACCACCAAGCTGGCTCCCCATAGAAGTGAATGGGAGCGTACACGGCATGCACAGCCCCCGCTCCCATTCATTTCTATGGGGCCGACGGAAATGCCGAGCCAGCGCTCAGCTATTTTCGCCGGCCCCATAGAAAATGAACAGAGTGCGACTGCGCATGCGCCCTCCCCTACTGACGGGGCTCCATTCTCGATATAGGTGGGACCCGCACCTATAAGAAAATGGGGGCATATCCTAGCGAAATTCCCCCATTGTCCATGATAACACAAGCTCTCAGACCCTCTCGTACACAGGCAGCAGAGCGATTGGGGCTATTGCGCCGGCCAACCAATAAGAATCAGTGTACTAGAAGCAGCTTCTTCTCAGAACTGGACATAACAGGTGGACGTTCTGAGGCAGAAACAAAACCACTGCAGGGGGCGCCAAAACAGGCATGTAACAGCCATATTTAAAGACAGAAACATCATTTTAAATGACAACCTGAAAATGTGAAAGATCGAACTATTCTGTAGCAGAACAACCCCTTTACGTGAAGGGACATAAAACAAATGCCAACCTGAAGTCTAATAAGTCAATCAATGCAGCAAATCTGTGTGAATGGGAATTTATGAATGCCACTTCCTACACTGCATGAATATACTTGCCCAGCGCTGACAAGGCATCAGAGAATGCCGCCCTCTACAATCGAACTATCAACGCCAGTCTAAGACCGCAAAAAGCATTGAGCAGTTTATAAATGACCGTACCTGCAGCTTCTAGGAGGGCCTCTAGTCTAGCCTGCGTCTCAGGATCTACGGTTCTTAAATCCGTCCCATCGGCTGTGCCTGATAAAAGGAGCTTGGATGCGGTCTCCAGCATAGGGTTCTCCAAATCATCTTGGTCCAAAATGAAAGACTCCACCTGTATAAAGTACAAGAACAAATCACAGTAAATAAAAAAAAACATTAAAAAAGGTAGAACTATAGCGACCCTCCAATATGTGATGGGGAATAATGGAAACAAGCTCATTAGAGAACCTGTCGGTAGTCTGAGACACTCCCCTTCTGCTGCCGATGTATGTGCTGTACTCCATTGTGTCCTACAGCATCTACTCAGCATTGGTTCTGGCAACCCAAAACCAAGAGGAACACAGCAGATGGTCATCAATGCCTCAGCCTACCGGCAATCATCCAGTAACCGCACCAGGTAACCTTAAACTATTCCACATCACATCAGATTTAGGCTACATGCACACGACAGTTTTTTGCTGCCCGCAAATCGGGATCCGCAAAAAAAACTAAAGGTCCATCAGTTGTTTTTTTTGAGGATTCCTTTGTTTTCACAGATCCCTTGTAATAAATGCCTATCCTCGTCTGCAAATGAGAAAAAACTAGGACATGCACTACTTTTTTTGCTGAAGGGAAACACGGACAACGGACACGGAACACAAACGGATGAACTGTCAGCATTTTTTTGCTGACCCATTAAATTGAATGGGTTCCTGTCCTATCCGCAAAAAAAACACTGAAGCAAAAAACAACTGTCCTGTGCATGTAGCCTTAGACCATAGCGCGACTAAGCAGTGGCTCTGGTGGGTTTTTTTTTGCTATATTTTTTTTTAACTAAATAAAAACAAAATTATGCAAAACTCATGTTCCAGATGCACAAAAAAACACGTTTAAATCGACCGCACATGGCTGACTTCGGCGTCAATGGTAAGCTGAAGGACCTCTAAACCCAGGGTATGCAGCATACACACGGCAGATATCATGGCGCCACCAGCAGGGCTGTGGAGTCGGAGTCGAGGAGTCGGAGTCGGAGGCAATTTTGGGTACCTGGAGTAGGAGTCGGCAAAAAATGGACCGACTCCGACTCCTACTAGATTTAAATTGGAATTTAAAAAAATTGGAATAAAAAAAAGCAAGTTTAAATGTCCCAATTCAGATAAAGTTATAATTAATTACTTCTCTACTGTAAGAATAAAGGCCAATGCATGCAGTGCGTCACGTTACCGCTAAACAAAGACGTTAAGTGACCGTGAAGAAGCATGCTTTTCATATGCTTTACTATGCAGTTAAAGCAGTGTTTCTCAACTCCAGTCCTCAGGGCCCACCTACAGGTCATGATTTGAGAATATCCCACAGAATGAGTACCTGAGGTGAGTCCTGATGCACTGACACTAATTATATCACCTGCTAAATACTAAGGAAATCCTGAAAACATGACCCGCAGGTGGGCCCTGAGGACTGGAATTGAGGAACACTGAGTTAAAGGGACACTGACAGGCTGATTTACCGGCTAAAGATATATCTGCTGGTATTCATCAGAGGATTAGGAATACAACTAGACGACTGTTACCCCAGTTGAGGTTTACTTGTGTTTAAAAACGTTTTAATCAATATGCAAATTCTCTACCTTTGTGCCCAAGGGGCACGCGCACATGTAGAGTACTGGCAGCACTAGACAGGACTAGGTAGCGAGGAGGAAGAGAGAAAGCTGGCACAGCCTCAGCATAGCCAGACGAGGCTGCTGCCAGCACTCTACACGTGCGCCTGCGCAGGAATTCAGCGTTCGGCTAGCCTGAAAAAAAGGCCAGTGCAGTGAATAATAACGAGGGAACAGCGCTGGGAAGCTGTACTCGGGCGCGGCTGGGCACAAAGCCGCAGGAGACGCTGCCCCATTGGGCACAAAGATAGTGAATTTGCATACAGATTAAATGTTTTTTAAACACAAGTACAGCTTAACTGGGGGTAACATTAGTATAGTTTTATTCCTAATTCTCTGATGAATACCAGTATATATATATATCTTTAGCTGGAAAATCAGCCTGTCAGTGTCCCTTTAAGGAGCGGCAATACTTACACTTTCCATTGTCTTGTGGTCTGCTGTTACAGGGAACCCATGGTTATCCTAGCCTCTCACTGATAACTGATTAAGGACTGGAGACACTTGTATAAGTGTAGGGAATGGATAGTCAATAGTTCAAGACTGAAGCTGTAAACCATTTGAAAAACTGCTATCATTCAGCTAAGGCTATAAAACATGTAAACTCAGATTGTTAGCTTAAATTTTAAACATGACTATGGGATTCTACTAGGAAAATCATGTTTTAAAATAAATGCCCCTTCCCCTGCCCCTTCCTGGATCCTCCCACTGCTCTATCTTCAGCAGAAGATCAGCACACAAAGGAGAAGGCAGCAGCTTCTGCTCAACTACCTCTCTGTGCTAGAGGAGATTAGAAGAACTTGGTGGAACAGCTTCGTATTTGCATATTAAATACAGAGGAGTCGGAGTCGAGGAGTCGGAGTCGGAGGTTTCAAAATCTGAGGAGTCGGAGTCGGACAATTTATCTACCGACTCCACAGCCCTGGCCACCAGTGACCCCAATCAAACACTCTACAGTACAAATCCAAGAACCACTGCTTACAAGTGATGGGACGCAAATATCCTTCCAGTCAAATATCCTTTTGTTAGTCAATTCTTTACTAACAAAACCCAAAATCATTTTTCAAAACTGGTGAGATCAGCGTAAAAGTTGCAATATTTTGCACAAAATGATGCTGCTTGAGCATAAATCGGTAACCTCTGTACACCAGAAAACTGCTTTTTCATACACCCCGATAATTTTAATCCCATTAAGGGTTCATTCAGACGTCCGTAGAATGTGTCAGCACCCGTCCCACAATTCTGCGTAACGGGTGCGGACCCATTCATTCTCTAGGAGGATGGAATGGATGCGGATAGCAAACCGTGAGCTGTCCGCATCCCCAGAGCGCGCCCCCGAACTTCCGGTCCAAGGCTCAGGAAAAAAATAGAACATGTCTTATTCTTGTCCACAGCTGCAGACAAGAATAGGCAGTTTTATGGGGGTGCCAGCCGGGTGTATTGCGGATCCGCAATACACTACGGACGTGTGAATGGACCCCAACTATGAATGCCGCCAGCCGTGTGCCAGTCTCTGCCCAGAGTTCTGTAATTAGCCATCCTGCTCACCATTCTGTAGGAGCAGGACAGGGTCGCTGACAATGAAACTGCATTTATCCTACAAGCGGTCGGTGCCAGGGGCAGTGGGATGGGCGTGTCTCAGTCACCTTCCACGCTCCCCGACCGGACAAGGCAATGCACTCCAGCCACACACATTGTGGAGAGGACGGATGTAAGGCCTGACAGGTGACCAATCCATCAGCCGCACTTCAAAGCCGGTCTGCTGACCCCAGAACAGAGCACTGGGAAGCATGGGTTGTCTTTTCAACAATTTATAGCAGGGTGGGCTTGAAATGTAAAAAAAGGGCAGAATGCTGGAAAAGCCCTTTAAGCCCCAAACATACTGAGCTTAGGCTGCAGTGAAGAGTAAACTTCTGTTCAGACCCTTCCCAGGACAGACCCGCACGCTGTCCACATCCGTATGCCTGTCCCACAGCCCCACTAAGAGGACGGACAGGCATTGTTACAATGGAGCCAGATGCACAAGGACAGCACCCACATTTTGTGGCTGCGCAATTTGCAGACAGCAAAACGGATACGGACATGTGACTGGACTGAACAGTGCACTATTCTTACATACAGCTACACTCCGGGTTTTGGCTCACAATCACCAATGGATCACTGATCAAACACCGCCTGTGTGAAAGCAGCCTAAGGCCTTGTTCACATTTCCATGTCGACATCCATCACAAGTTGGTCAGTGTTGCATCCGTCAACATGTACCTAAAGGGGCTGCGTTTTCTGATTTTGTCCACTTTCTGTCTCCGTCGTTTTTTTACTGACCCAGTCTGTACAAAAACCAATGCTGCTAAAGTTCCATCCCTGATTCACTGAAGGGTGAACGAGCCCTAAGGCCACTTTTTACACGTCAGTGTTTGGTCAGTGATTTCCATCAGTGATTTAGAGCCAAAACCAGGTGCGGCTCTAAACACAGAACAGGGGCAGATCTTACCCTTATACCTCATGTCTGTGGAGGCTCCAATCCTGGTTTTGGCTCACAATCACTGGTGGAAATCACTGACCAAACACTGATGTGTGAAAGCAGCCTTCTAAATAAACCTTTTCCCATAAACCCATCTATCTAGCAATGTGCTTAGCTCCTCCTGCTCCATGACATGCTGCTCGGAGGTTACACTGCATTGAAAGGCCCTGATGCACATTAATGTTGGTGGGACCGGCAGACAATCTAATATGTACGGGAAGCTCCCTCAATATCTAGCAGGGAAGCAGAGGATCAGGATGCACCGACTGTCCCTCTCCTGGTGGAAATGAGATCACACATGTATGGGGGAGAGACGTCGTCACTCAGCCAGTGAAGGGCTACCCAGCACACAACTTGACAGACCCTCATTAGCTAAACAGCATCATTTAGGGCTAAGACGGGTTGGACAACCAGACAGCGGGTGAATGGGGCTAAGCTACCATACCACAGCCGCTATACAATGGTGCTGATCCCCCAGCAATCTGATATTGATAACCTATCCATCTCAGAAAACCCCTAACTTTTTAGACCATTTTTCATGAGACCACCCCTTGTGGCCCTATGAGGTCTACTTTAAAGGGGTTGTCCGGACTGTTCATATTGATCCCTCCTGAGGATAGGTCATCAATAAAAATAACTTAGACAACCCCTTTAAGTCGTCAGAGTTTTATACCACTTAGGGCTCTTTCACACTAGCGTTTTTGTTTTCCGGCATAGAGTTCAGTCGTCGGGTCTCTATGCCGGAAAAATTCTGATCAGGATTATCCCAATGCATTCTGAATGGAGAGAAATCCGTTCAGGATGCATCAGGATGTCTTCAGTTCAGGACTGGAACGTTTTTTTGGCCGGCCGGCGAAAATACCGCAGCAAAACACTTGCTGCAAGGCCGGATCCGGAATTAATGCCCATTGAAAGGCATTAATACGGATCCCGCCTTAAGCTAAACATCGTTTCGGCGCATCGCCGGATCCGACGTTCAGCTTTTTCTGAATGGTTACCATGGCAGCCAGGACGCTAAAGTCCAGGCTGCCATGGTAAAGTGTAGTGGGGAGCGGTATACTTACAGTCTGTGCGGCTCCCGGGGCGCTCCAGAGTGACGTCAGGGCGCCCCCAAACACACATGGATCACGTGATCGCATGGATCATGTGATCCATGCGCATGGGGCGTTCTGACGTCATCCTGGAGCCGCACGGACTGTAAGTATACCGCTCCCCACTACTACTATGGCAACCAGGACTTTAATAGCGTCCTGGCTGCCATAGTAACCTCAAAGCATTTCGAAGACTGATCAGGATCCTGATCAGTCTTCTAATGCTTTCAGACGACTTGCGTTCTGACGGATCCGGCGGGACGGAAGTGCCTGCCGGATCCTCAGAACGCAAGCGTGAAAGAGGCCTTAGATAGCTGGCTGCTCATTTAGTGAAGGAGATCGCTGTATTTACATGCGGTGAGCTCCTTCACAGTACGAGGTGATTCATCACGTGATTGAGATTATTGGGTACGAGCATTTGCAGGAATGGTTGTTCCTAATAATCTGGATAATTATTGGTTTGTCTAAATCCCCCTTTACTGTAGACCTACTGGGGGCAGCAACAACACCCAGAAAGTCTAAAGAAAAGTAACCCAAATTGTTACGTTTACGCTAACAGCAAATTGTTGGACACATTGGCCATTAGGTTCCTGGGAACCCTGCTTAATATTCTGCCAAACGGGGTACCAAATTATATTACAGTACACTAAGGCCTCTTTCATACGACCGTTGGTGTCCCGTTCTTGTATGGCGGATCCGCAATACACGGTAACCGTTCCATTGTCATTCCGCATAACAGATGCGAACCCATTCACTTCAATGGGTCAGCAAATCCGGAGATGTGGAACAGAACACTACAGAAGCACTACCTAGTGCTTCCGTGGGGTTTCATCCCGTACTTCCGTTCCGCAAAATGATAGAACATATCCTATCTTTCTGCGGAACGGCGGATCGTGGACACGGGACACCTACGGCCGTGTGAGAGAGGCCTAATGCACAGTCAAAGTGCCAAGCACATGAAGTTATGCAACCATCGGAGGCAGCCGCTTATGTCCCAATAACACACACTGCTCACATTTCCTCCTAACATGTAATGCAGTTTAAAGTTCAGGGCCTGGTATAAGAGACAGCAAAATACTGAAGGGATTATCAGCGCAAAAAAAAAAAAATGCTATGCAATCAATAGGTCATTTTCAATGAAGTATTATTGCAGTATTCAAGCAGTAAAAATATTTAGTTTAGTTTTTTTTTTTGTACATTTACCTCTCTGGTAGCGCCCCCTGCTGTTCATCCATGTGGGACGACATCTCCTCCATTCCCTGCTCCCTCCCCTCACTGCATCCATCTCTACTTCTAAATCCATAGAAATATAAACCTATAGCTAATAGAAAATTGTGTGGCATTATATACCATATGGACCTGTATATGAGGGACTGTTTTCTATGAAGGGGTTAAAGGGGTTGTTGTCCAGGCTTTTACTATCATCAAGAGTCCGACACCCCCGCCGATCGTGCCTTGGCAGACAGGGAGAGAGAAGGGAAATGGCACGTGCACCGTCTCCTCAGACGGCGGATCAGCAGGGGTGCCGGGTAGGCACGGTCAATAGTAAAAGCCCGAACAACCCCTTTAACAACAGCACCCGTGGGTTATGCAAAGCTTTCAGCGGAGCGGGCACAGCTGTGGGTGCTGACGCCAGTATGGTTCAAGATCCGTACATCACGTACATGGCTATGGTGGACGGATTCTGTATGCACTAGAGAAAGGCTCGGACTAGCAAATCTATAAAATTAATAAAATATACTGCAAAAATATTTTTAGACAATTTATAACTTTGGAAAAGGATTTTCCGAAACTTTAATACTGTGGCGGTCCGGCAAGCACCGATGCCTTCTCAAACAGCTGATCAGTGGGAGTCCCGGGTGTCCCACTCCCACCGATCAGATACTGATGACGTATCCAGAGGATAGGTCATCAATATTTGACCATTGGGGGGTTCAACTTCCGGCAGTGGTGGTCAGTCCGTGGGAGAAGGCACAGCAGCTCCTGTCCCGGACCCTCATACCTGGAACGCCTGGAACAAGCTGAGGTGGTTATGATGATAGGACATTGTCTTTACCAGGATTACCCCTTTCACGTGTGGATTCAGACACTCATGTTTTTCCAAGTGTAAACTAATGGAGACATTCACTACTTTGGACCATGAGGCAGGCCAAGCATGTCCATTGCAGTCTATGGGGGAGATTTATTAAAACTGGCGCAAAGGAAAACGGATTAAGGCTACTTTCACACCAGCGTTTCTATTTTCCGGTATCGAGATCCATCATACGGTCTCAATACCGGAGAAAATCGCTTCAGTTTTGTCCCCATTCATTGTGGACAAAACGTAACTGAACAGAACGGAATGCTCCAAAATGCATTCCGTTCTCATAACGGAGAGCAGACCGCAGCATGCTGCCATTTTCTGTTCGTCCTGGGATGCGGAGCAAAATGGATCTGTCATGACCCACAATTCATAAGGGACAGATCCTTTTTCTCTGACACAATAGAAAACGGATCCGTCCCCATTGACTTTCAATGGTGTTCATGACTGATACGTCTTGGTAATGTTAAAGATAATATAACCGGATCCGTTCATAACAGATGCATGCGGTTGTATTATCAGTAACGGAAGCGTTTTTGCTGAGCCCTGCGGATCCCACAAGAACACTAGTGTGAAAGTAGCCTAAGTTGCCACAAGCAACCAGATTGTTCCATTAATATATATTTTTTAAAGCAGATCTGAAAAATGAAAGGTGGAGTCTGATTGGCTGCTATGGGAAACTAAGCAATTTAAGCAATTTTCCTTTTGCATCAGTTTTGATAAATCTTTCCGGTGTGACAAAGAAAATCACTGAACATATGGCATCAGTGTTCTGTCAGTGGTTTTTCACTGACCTTGAAGGAGGTGCTCTCCCTCTTCCAGCCTAGCAATGCACATTGAATACAGATGTAACACGCAGGGCAGAAAACCAACACCCGGACCGACGAGGAACACGGATGAAACACTGACCATCCCTGTCACAGACATTTGAAAAAGGCCTAAGTCAACAGGTTCCAGCAGACATCGGTGATATCCATGGTAAGCAATAACCATGACCCAAGTGTGAACAGAGCCTTATGTTCACTATCTAACAGACCACCTGATTCTACTGACCGTACACTTACATTACCAAATCACCAGAAATGGCTCCATTCACACTGGTGTAGAGTCTACCCAGAGTGCTCTGTCACTTCAGACAGTGGGGGGCACAGGAAAACTGTCTTAGTTGTCCATAGCAACCAGATTCCACATTTTATTTTCAAAAGGTGGAATCTGACTGGTTGCTACGGGCAACTAGGCCCGTTTTCTTTTACACCAGTTTAGATAAATGTCCCCCGCATGCAGCGCCATTCTTACGGGTGAAATAAACCCCAACGACCCTGACAGAGCCCATTATAAGAATATGGGATACGTAGTTCCATGGCCCGGGGGACAATGCAGGTGAAATAGACCAGTGGCTCCGGAGAAGACCACCCCCTGGGAGGCTACTGTTCCCACAGACTAAAAAGGTGCGGCCCCCGGACACTGGTTTCAGACGTATGCGGCAGTCAGGCTGGGAGGTTTTGCCTTAAGATTATGGGGGAGATTTATCCATTTGGGCGCAATTTGCACCATAACTAACTTTTACCCTGGGTTCAGACCTGAGCGTTCTTGAAACATACGTGAACCGCGCGTTTTTGTCGCACGTATTACAGTGCGTTTTTGCAAATAGGAAACGCGCGTCGTACGCACGTTCTTGTGATTGACTACTGTGGTGTCAATCACAATACGCGCGACAAACGCCCCAAAAAAAGCTCAAGTACTTGTTTATGCGTCGGGCGTTTTACAGCACGTTCGAACGCGCTGTAAAACGCTCAAGTGTGAACTTAGGGTTAGAGCTGGGGATGAAAGTGGTGAAAGTTGAGGCCAAATTCAGAAATGAGACCTAGTGCAAGATTTGCAATATTCTGATGGAAATAGTGGGAGAAGAGCAGGAAGGCCTGATTACCACCAGCTCAGGAGGAGACGGAAACTTTTTATCCAAAAAATATATAAAAAATAATCAAAAATAAAGCCGCAATTTTGCTTACAGTGTGCAACTTTTCATGAGTTTAAGCCTGCCTGGGGAATGCGCTTTTCCTCATAAATGTTACGGTCCCAACGTCACCATTAACCAGACCCACTTCTCGTCCGATTTCTACTAGGGGTCGACCGATTATCGGTTTGGCCGATATTATTGGCCGATATTCATGATTTGCACAGTTATCGGTATCGGCCCCTAACCAAGCCGATATACCGATAACTGTGCTATCACAGAACATGAGCGTGCCGGTCTCAGCGCGGCCATGTTCCCTCAGCAGCACAGGGGAGAAGGAGGCAGTGTCTCTCCCTCCCCCTGTGCCACGCTGCCAGTGGAGAGAAGAGGAGGAGGGGCTGAGGGCGCACTGGCCACCAATGAGAGAAGAGGAGGCGGGGCTGAGGGCGCACTGGCCACCAATGAGAGAAGAGGAGGAGGAGGGGCTGAGGGCGCACTGGCCACCAATGAGAGAAGAGGAGGAGGAGGGGCTGAGGGCGCACTGGCCACCAATGAGAGAAGAGGAGGAGGAGGGGCTGAGGGCGCACTGGCCACTAATGAGAGAAGAGGAGGAGGAGGGGCTGAGGGCGCACTGGCCACCAATGAGAGAAGAGGAGGAGGAGGGGCTGAGGGCGCACTGGCCACTAATGAGAGAAGAGGAGGAGGAGGGCTGATAGGCGGTGCGATCCGCGGCCATTAACCCCTCAGGTGCCGCACCTGAAGGGTTAATTGCCGCGGATCGCACCGCTCTATCAGAGGCAGGGTCTGGGCAATGTGCTTCTAATGCCTGCGTTTGTAATATCTTAAACGTTATTATCATTGGTGGCCAGTGCGCCGCCTCCCCTCCCCCACCCCCCCCCCTACTTTGCCGTGACTCCTGATGCAGGCATTTGATAAATTTGACACAATTTAGCTTGCACGTCATTTTGCCGCAGACTGAAATCTCCCGCTAGGTGTATAAGCCATCGTTACTCTTATTACTCTAAGGGCTCACCTACACGGCCATAGTAGTTTTTGTGGCCTGGAAAGCACGGATATCGGCCTTGTGCGTGTTCCGCATTTTGTGGAACGGAACGTCCAGCAAATAATAGAACAGTCCGATCCTTGTAATAAGGACAAGAATAGGACATGTTGTATTTTTTTGCGGATAGCCCACGGTGTGCTGTACGCATCTTTTGCAGTCCTATTGAAGTGAATAGGTCCGCAAGCGACCTGCAAAAAATTCATATCGGATGCGGACTAAAAACATGGGTCGTGTGCATGAGCCCTAAATCTAAGATTCCTTTTATTTAGGGTGGGAGCACATAGCGCGGCTAGTGAACGTAAGACTGTGGCCTAGCCGCACCCTGGGGTCTCACCGTTAGGTCACCTAATAGATTCTCAGGACAGCAGACCATGTGGTGTCACCACCTAACACCAACTTACTTCGAGGACATGAATCTGTAGAAAGAACTCAAGCAGGGACACCTGGCCATATGCCCCCCGTGTATTCTGCTTCTTCAGAAAACCTGAGGTGTGAGTGGCAGGAGGCCTATACATATGTAGGGGGGGGGGCTGTATACAACAGCCACTATAAATAGTAGTCACCCCACTCAGTATTTTCAGGGGTCTTCTATAAAGAATGCTGCTGAAATCAAAAATGACAATGATGGAGATTAAGGGTCCATTCACACGTCCATAGTGTATCGCGGATCCACAATACACCGAGCCGGCACCCCCATAGAACTGCCTATTCTTGTCCGCTATTGCGGACAAGAATTGGACATGTACTATTTTTTTCGGGAGCCGCGGACCGGAAGATCGGTGACACGCACCCCAAATGCGGATGTGGACAGCACACCGTGTGCTGTCCGCATCTCTTCCGGCCCTATTGAAAATGAATGGGTCCGGATCTGTTCCGCAACGTTGTGGAACAGATCCGGACCCATGAATGGACCCCAAGGCCGGGTTCACATCTGCTTTTGTGAACTCCAGCACTGAATCCAGTCACTGAATCTGGCGCATATACCAGCTTTTAGCTGGACACACCACCATTTTACGTACGGCCAAAAGGCAGCATAGATCCTACTACAGTGAATGGGGACCTGGCATGGAGCTATGGCAGATATGATGGACTCCAGCGGAGGAACGGACTGCCAGATTTCACAGCGCAGATGTGGACCAGGCCTATTAAAATAAGACTACTAGAATCCGCGCAGAATTGTAGCCACTATGAAGAGGCAGAGTTTAGTCACGGGCATCAGACTGCTGGCATGTGCATCTAGTGTACTGCTCCCAGTAAGTAGCGCTGTCAGGCTGGGAAGAGGATGCGGGCAGCAGGGCCAGACTGGCCATAGAACCTACAGGGAAATTCCCAGGTGGGCCGCCTGAGCCCTCCTCATGTCTGCTGGCCGGGTACATAATCTGATGCTCTCGGCATTAATTATAGGAGTATCAGGCCCTCCTGAACTCAACCGCCCTCAGTACAGTGATAGGGCAGTACTGTATGCTGCACTGTGGTATTGCTGGCACCGCCCACAACATGGCGCCACTTTAAGTTCCCAGTCGGCCCCTGGCGGGTAGTGTCCCAGTGCACCTGCCTGGTCATGGCATCGCTTCTCCCCTTAGGTTGTCCTGCGGCGATTGTACAGCAGCTCCCCTTGTGACACAAACCACAGCAGATGTAAATCTGGGTGCAGACAGGTATATAGACCCGCCGCACGTTATCTGCTGAACGTTCCTTTAGTGTGTCGGCGACTGTTCACACACTCCCAGCAAGAGGCAGATTACCTTACATAAGCCAGGCTCCTAATGCCCCTGGGAGGGGGTGACCGACATCAGGTGACTCACTAGCTTATACCGTACAGCTAAAAGCCGTCAGCTCCGGGCTCAGCAGAGGACTCCAGGATCTGCTCAGTGATCAGACCTTCCCCTAAAATGCTGGGAAGGGTCACAGCACTCCCCCATAAAACCACAGCCGGCCTCCAGTGTCATAGGAGGGCAGGTGACCCCTACCCATAGTGCTCCTCCTGGTATGGATCCCCAGGGTGGATTTGACAAGAATCTGCACAGTGTGGGCCTGTGACAGGATGAGGCGGGCACACTCCTGGCACTGTGGTGTGTCACACATGTACAGTGCAGGCCAGAGGTGAGCTGGAAACTTCCACACTGCCGGCTGCGGAGACAGGCAGGGCACTAGGCCTCCAGACGAATTGTGCAAGACATCCGATACTGGGAGAAAGCTGCTCCGCAGACCCCACCTTCTAATGAGTTAATGGAAAGGTCACAGGCACGCAGGCACTTTATGTAACGCAAGGCCCCTCGCTGCCCCCGATCCCGCACCACACAACCGGACCGGTACCGGGCGCGGGGAGGACGGAGCGGGAGCCGTAGCAGAGGAGAAGGCACAAGGTCTGGCGAGCCGCCGGCCAGCCTCCCCCTCCCCTCATGTCCCGCACCCGACGCCGTACCTCCAGGATGTCTTCTAGAACATATGCTTCCATGTCGGCCGCCGTCTCCACCATGTTTCCTCACACAGCCATAGCTCTTGCTGCACTAGGATTAGCTCTGTGCCAGCAGGAACCCTCCTCTGTCAGCCAGGGAACAGGAAATGGAACGTTCTATTCTGGCTCGGAGCGGCTCTGCAGTTCCAGCGCAGGCCTCTACCAACACACACAGGGGTGACTCACGCAGGCTGCTCTTAAAGTCACACGCTTGTTTTTTCCACCCACCATTTTCTGTGCTGTGGAGAGGTGACCAGTCACTCGCGCCGTGGCCCATACAGGCTGCACGTGTATTATACAGTACGGGCATCTGCAACTGCCCGGTCAGAACCTACAGAGGATAGGGGGAATGTGCCTCTTCTGTCCCCTGGAACCTCCCCTGATTTTGTGAGAAAGTGGCCCCAAGGCTCCCTTCACACGTTTTTTTTTTTCTCAACAAAAATGTGAAACTCCTTAAAAAAAGGTCTACTATGTCAGTAGTTTGGGCAGCATTTGTGCCCATGCAGTGTTCTAGCACCTGGCAGCATCCTTAGCCTTAAAGTATGTGATGTCACCAAAAATCCCAAGCAAACACACTGCACCAAATGAGAGAAAACCAGCACTCCGTGGTTGCTGCATTGCCCCCAAAACCGCCACTACAGAAATACTGGGTCTATTTCCCATAGACTTCCATGTAACATCTGGAACTGCGGTTTTTTGCCTAAAAGCTGAGGTAAAAAACAAACCAAAACCCATTAAAAACACTCCAAAATTCCCATGGAACCCCTGCCCAACACAGTGCACACATAGCAGGGCCGAGTCAGTGGTTCATCCATGAAGGACCCAGGTTTGGTCCGTGTGTCATCTGCATTCCATAGACACCGCTAGGGTGAAAATTAATTTCCAGAGCATCTCCTACCAATGGTCCATGAAAACTGCAGGTCCAACATCCATGGTTTTCACGGACCCATGAGGGACCCGTAATCAGACAAAAATAGGACACGCTTCTGTGGTTTGACCATGGAAAACCACTGGTGAATACGCATTGAAGTCAATGGATACGTGAGCAGTCTGTGGAGACCAGGGACAGCACACATCGCCCATTCACTGACTTGTTAGAGGCATGTGGGCCAGAAACTGAAATCCACATCAGATATGGGGGGCTGCAGAAGACTTTGGAACTGGAGAAGAAGTTTTAGGTTTTACCCCTCTCCTGGGATACTTGTGTCCTGCAGCGTATTACAGCTGGCACTTCTACCCAGCCTATTAGGCCCTGTCATAGCGAAGTACTGCTGGAGGGCAGAAGAGGAGAACGTGGCCTTCACAATCCACTCTGCGCTATTCTCTCCCAGCTCTTATTAGCCACATGGCACATTTTTGCCATTCGGGTTAACAAGCATACCAAACCGACCAACAAATCTTTTTTTTAACCAATTCAAGACCAGCCACAGGCTAAACTTCTAGGTGCATTTGTATCTGCAAGGCCACTTTGGAAATTCCTAGCAGAGCTAGCAGCTGCCATTAAGATCGCCAGTTGTCTCTGACAGCCGGCCTACCCACAAATGCGGAATATACCGCTATCAGATATATACACACAGGTGTACAAGACCTTACACTGGTTACGCATGTGGCAGTATAGACTAAAAATCACTAATACCTAATAAAGAAACCTGATTGGGGTCACCAGCAGAAAAATAATAATGCACTACTGTAATATACATTGTACAGCATCATCATCTGCATCCATGTCCCGGCTGGGGGCAGGCTCCCCCAATGGACCATAGCGTCCCCCTGTCCAAGCCTATGAAGCTGAGGCGGTCCACTCTGACACACTGCCATGGGACTGCCGAGGCTCTCCTTCCCACACCAGCATAAGGCCATGTCTACTGCCTGCTCGGCGGTGAAGAGGAGACCTGGCTGTGGGGCAGCGACCAAGCATGCATGTCCACCAACACTCCGCTCTTTTCCGGAATCAGTGCCACACGGACTGCCATGCAGACATGGCACTGATTCTGGAAATGAGCCGAGCGTTATTACACATGAAAACAAGAGGTGCCCCCACCTTGGGGAACAGGAAACAATACCTGGCCCATGGCAATTTCTTTCCAGCTTTCATTTCTCACAGGCTTTTTGCGGCACGAATTCAACAACCAATGAAAAAGCTGCTTCTTAAAGGGGTATTCCCATCGGAGACAATGGGGGCATATGCGCATTGTCTGATAGGTGCAGGTCCCACCGCTGGGACGCGCACTTATATCGAGAGCGGAGCAGGGAAGGTGGTGGCTGTAGGTGCATGGGTTTTACCCAAGTCCGGCCACCACTCCCATTCATTTCTATGGGGCTGACGGAAATAGCCGATCCAACACTCAGCTATTTTCAGCGGCCCCATAGAAATGAATGGAGGGCGGCTGCACATGCGCAGTGCGCCCTCCACCAATTTAGGGGCTCCGTTCCAGATATAGGTATACCTGCACCTATCAGACAATGGGGGCATATCCTAACGATATGGCCTCAAATGTCTCAGATGGGAAAACCCCTTTAAGGAGAATTAGGCTCCTACACCTTCCTGGTACGTGGTCTAAATAACAAACCCTCAAGCCATATAACTGCTATATGATATAAAAAGGCATCACTGGGACCCACGTATGTCGGGCTCCCATTCCCACTGCCCAAAATAAGGTTCCATACAACGGACAGACTGCCAGCACACAGCATTCAGATCATGTATTTTCTTCTCCTGTCACTTGGGCCTCACGCACACAGCAGGTCCGCAATATACGGGCACCAGCCATTTGTGGACCGCATCACAGATCCAGAAGAACCCCTTTAACTGTTTACAACCTATATCGGACACATTGCAGATTATGCCGGTTTTCAGCACAGATTTACATACAGAAAACCCTCAGCGTAATGCCATACACAGGTACTGTATAGACAAATCTCATGTAAACTTTGCTTCTCCCTCATGCGGAAATTAAACTTGCATGAGATTTAGAAACCCGCTCTATGTCATCTGTGTGATTTCTAGTGCAGATCTCACCCTTTACAATGCAAGGGTGAGATCTGCGGGAAAATCTGCATTAAAAAAATAAAAGTGTTTGGTGCAGATCTTTTGCGGACATGCACAGAAATCCACACGAAAATATACCATATTTACGTGTGTTACCGTGCACAAGCCCAACATGCCTGGGCACTTTCAGGTCTCTTCTCTTTTACGTATTCTTCTCATGGCAAGTTACTATTAAAGGAGTTCTCTGAGATTAAAAAATGCCCCCACACAATCTACTTACTTGGCTCCACGCACCACTCCTGGTCGCCGCAGCAGCTTCATCCGAGCACGGGGAGAGGCAACAGCGGGGAGCCAGGTAAGTAGATTCAGTGTGAGGTGCATTTTTTAGTCTCGGATAACCCCTTTAAGGAAAGTTCCTCCGCCTGCACTGTGGTGACATGTTCCCTCCCAGAGAGTCAGTGTATTGTTTGTATTCATGGACAAGTGGGAAACAATCAGCACTTTATCCACAATTCTCCACAACTGATGTCAGCTCTCCCCAGTACGCACACTGCTGCACTGGTGTATACTGGGCTATTTAGACAGCTTCACTTTTCTACATACAGTTCTCTAAAAAGATGAAAGGCCACACACACAGCAGCTCAGCGCTGAGGGGGAAAGGAAGTTTCTTTGGGCAGAACTGTGTATGCGTCCAGGACTACTGGTTTTCACACGCTAGGGAAACTGGTTATTAAACTGCCCCCTTCCAGCCTCCCTCACCATTATCCAGCGATGAGCTCAGAACACCATCCTGAATACTATGCTGCATTTCCATCAGTGAGGCCTCATGCACACAACCGCATTTAGTGTCCGTACCGCTTTATTTTGCGGACCGTATGTGGAACGATTCATTTGAATGGGTCCGCAAAAGTAGACACTAATTGGTTCTGATAATGGCGGATACAAAAACAGCAGTCACATGGTCTTTCCCCAAGGTCAAGTGAATGCAGCCTTCAGAACATGGTCAACTGCTGGACCGGAGCGTTTCCTTTAAAAGGACAGACAGAGGAAAGTGCTTGGCTATCTCCAGCAGTCCCCTAGAGAATGAATGGCGTAGCACGGCGTATGCGCCTTCAGGATGGAGGAGAACTTTAAGGCTTGCCACGAGCCCTTTAAACTGGCTTTGGGAAAACTTTTGTCATGTCACAGTGACTTATCAAAAGTGTTGATCGGTGGGGGTCCGAGCAGTTGGACCCAAGCCAATTGCTAGAACGAGGAGAGAAGCGCTCATATAGCTCAAAGGTTCAGCAATAAGGCCCCTTTCACACGGGCGAGTTTTCCGCACGGATGCAATGCGTGAGGAGGACGCATTGCACCCGCACTGAATCCGGACCCATTCATTTCTATGGGGCTGTGCACATGAGCGGTGATTTTTACGCATCAGTTTTGCGTTGCGTGAAAATTGCAGCATGCTCTATATTGTGCGTTTTTCACGCAACACAGTCCCCATAGAAGTGAATGGGGCTGCGGGAAAATCGCAATGATCCGCAAGAAAGTGTGATTTTCGCGCATGGTTGGTAGGAGATGGGGACCCAATCTTTATTATTTTCCCTTATAACATGGTTATAAGGGGAAATAGCATTCTTAATAAAGAATGCATAGTAAAATGAAGTGGAAGGGGTTAAAAATAATAAGAGATAACTTACCTTAGCCACTTGATCGCGTAGTTGGCGATCTCTCTTCTCTCTTCAAGCTTTAGCTGCAGTCTAAAGGACCTGTGATGACGTCACATCACATCACAGGTCCTTTAGCTGTTAGCTGAAGCTTGAAGAGAGGAGATCGCCAACTACGCGATCAAGTGGCTAAGGTAAGTTATCTTTTATTATTTTTAACCCCTTAATCCTCATTTTACACAGCATACTTTATTAAGAATGCTATTATTTCCCCTTATAACCATATTATAAGGGAAAATAATAAATTCACCAGAATACTCTACCCGAAACTGGACTTCAGTGATAAAGTCCGGCTTCGGGTCTGGGTACCAAACATGGCGATTTTTCACACACGCGTGCAAAACGCATTACAAACGTTTGCACACGCGCGGAAAAATCACGCATATTCCCGCAACGCACCCGCATCCTATCCGGGCGTTTGACGCCCGTGTGAAAGAGCCCTAAGTCTACGGGCCCATCCCAGAGGCAAGGAGATAGGACGTGCTATGTAATCTGCAGGTTCTCAGTGTCTCCCATCTATCAAAACTTCTGATACGTCGCTACGACAGTGCCATTGTAAGTGTGTCACATTGCCAAGTCCTGGCCCAACTGCACCGTGATATTAAAGGGGTATTCCCATCTCAGACAATGGGGGCATGTCACTAGGATAGGCCCCCATTGTCCGATAGGTGTAGGTCCCACCGCTGGGACCCGCACCTATATCAACAATGGAGCCCCGAAAGTAAAGTTGGGCGCACTGCGCATGCGCAGCCACCCTCCATTCATTTTCTGTGGGGCCGGCAAATATAGCAGAGCACTGGCTCGGAAATTAATGGGAGCATGGGCCGCGCATGCACAGTGGCTCCCATTCACTTCTATGGGAGATGTGGGGAGCAGCGCTTGGTGGTGGACGGCCCCCGGGACATCTGGCCACAGCTCTCCCCGCTCCGTTCACAATATACCGTAGGTGCTGGTCCTAGCAATATGCCCCCATTGTCTGAGATGGGAATACCCCTTTAACCCTTTAAGGCAATGGCCTTGTTTTTCCTTCCCTGCCTCCCATAGCCATATAAAGGGCTTGGTTTTTTGCACGGGCAGCCTGTAGTTTTTAACGGTACCGTTTTGGGGTACATACAACCCACAGATTGCAATAGAATACTGCTGAGGTCTATGGGATTATGAGACACTGCCTGCTGAGGTACCTCAGGGTGTCATGGCAGCTGATCGGAGACCTGCGAGTTCACCGCAGGGGCTCCAACAGGAAGGCAGAGGGAGCCCCCTCCATAGGCATAACACCACTGACCACTGCTACTGACCACGGCATCTGAGGGGTTAAATGACCATGATTGTTGTCATCGCCAATTCCAGTCATTGTGGACGGGTGCATGCTGGCACCCACCTCATATGGAGCAGGCCAAATAATGATTATAACTTGTAGAGCTGTTTCCATATGAAACAGCCAATAATTTGCCCCTTTGTCAGCTGACGTACTATTGTCATAGCTTGTAACCAGCAGTAATGGCCAGGGTTGGAGATAAATGACTAAGATTAGAGTTAACCCCTCAGATGCCTCGGTCTATAGCAACTTCAGCTTCTGGGCCTTTAAACAGAGGGAAGGGGCTCCTTTTGCTCTTCCATCCAAGCCCCTGCGGTGATTTATACTCGTTATAAATTGAACGGAGCCACTGAAAAATACAATAAAAAGTTGGGGCTCTTGGAAAGCCAGTAAGGGAAAAAATACATAAATAATGAAAAATAGAGAAAAAAACATAAATTGGTTGCTGTTGAATGACTGCCCATCACAAAAGGGTATTCCTAAATACACGCCACGTTTTAAACCGGTGTGTCCGAACGTATGGGAAAGCAGTGTACGTCACTGAGGAAGCATTACGGCGAACTAGGAAAACCGCAGCAACGTGTAGCATAGAACTAGGGCAGCTAGATTTAGCGAAAAAAAAAAAAAAAAGAATAATTTTAGCCCCAAAGAGGACCTGTCGCCTCTCCTGACTTGTGTTTTAGTAACTACTTTCATTCCCCATGTAATGAGAGTTCAAGAGCACCTTTTCATATGACTATTTCATGCCACGGCTCTATTATTCCTACTAGAAGTTTATGAATTAATATTACATTTTTGGGGAAGTAAAGGAAACAAATGCAAATCTATTTATTTCCGCACTTAAGTTATGACATTCACCCTGCAACATAACCATCATATTACTTTTCTATTAATGTAGCATGAGAGTTTTCTTGAGAAATGAGATGTATGCCATATTGGACACCTCTTAGGCCTTGTCCACTTTTCCACAGACAGCACACATAGCCGTTTATTTCCATGTGTCTCTTCACGCCGTGGCTCAGCACGGAGAGACACGGAGACATGCAGTACGTTGGTCCGTGATGCGGACCAAACACACCCATTCAAGTCTATGGGTCCGTGAAAATCACGGACATAACATGGATCGCACCCGTTTTGCTTTAAATGTTTTCAGATGAGCAGCGTCTATGGATTATGGATGACGAACGGAGGGCAAAAACGGACACAAGGACCAAACACAGATCCTTCACGGATAAAACAGACTCCAAACTGACACGGAAATGCGGACAATGCCTTTATGACTGAGATCCTAGGTGCACCTAGCCATGCGGGATGCCTTTACTGGGTCACAGAATTCCAGCGTGGTACTGTAATAAGATGCCACCATTGTCAGCTCCTGAAACGTCTTCCCTCCTGGTCATTACACTTTGTATTATTACAAAGTGGAAGCGTTTCGGATCCACGACAACTCCGCCATGAAGTGGAGACCGTGTACAGCTGGCGCACAAAGCAGCGGATTTTATGGTGTGAACTATGGCGCAGAGAGTTGCAGAATCTCGCCTTTGATTTCAATGGGAAATTTATTATTCAGTGAAAATGCTGCAGAAACATCTGCAACAGAATCGGAGCGGATTGTATTACGGATTTTGCCGCAGCGTTTTCCACTGCAGAATCAATTTCCCATTAGATTGAATGGAGAGATTCTCATACGGGAAAGTAGCAGCACATTATATACGCAGCAGAATGACAATTCCACAGCGCAGCGCAGGGACAATTTTCAGCCCCATAGGATAAGCTGGAGGAAGGCCTGATGTTTATTTTGGACAAGTTGGAGTTTTTAATGGTGCCATTCTGGGGTTACTTATTAACCCTTCAGGGTGGGAGATGGGAAAAAACAGCAATACTGTCACTGAGTGTTTACTTTTCAGCATAAATGACATTCTCTAGGTCAGTACAATTACAGCAATAAATACATATAGTTTTTTATGTTTTTCTACTGTTATGCAATAAAACCCTTTATAAAAAAAATGCTCTTTCATCGCAACATCCCAAGAACCATACCCCTTTTACTTTTCTGTCTACAGGGCTGTGTGAGGGCTTGATTTTTGCAGGACGACTTGTAGTTTTTATTGGTATCATTTTGGGTTAAGTAACACTTTCTGACAGCTTTTTATTCTGTTGTTTTTTTTTGTGGTGAATAAGCAAAGAGCAGCAATTCTCTTTTTATTTTATTTTTTAAGGCGTTCACCGTACATGATAAATTGCTTAATGTGGGTTGGTACAGACATGACAATACCAAATATGTGGCGTTTTCAATGGAACAAAGTGTATTTTTTAACAATTTAATAGTCCCACAAGGGGACTATAATAGGCAATATTTTGACAGCTTCTAACATACAATGCCCTATGCCTTTGTGCATTTTAGGCCTCATGTATACGAATGTTATTTGAGTCCACATACGAGCCACATTTTTGTGGCTTGGATGCAGACTCGTTCATTTTAGCCTGCGTTCACACCTGAGTGTTTAAAACTACGCGCTGTAAAACGCTCAACAGGCGAAAACCCATGTTTCCCTATGGGCATGGTTCTCACCTGAGCGTTTTACAGCGCGTACGAACGCGCTGTAAAATGCCCTATGCCCAAAGAAGTACAGGAGTTTCTTTGGGGCGTTTTGTGGCGCGTATTGTGATTGACGCCAGAGTGGTCAATCATACAAACGCGTGTACAACAAAAAAACATAACATGTCCTATCCTTGTCCGGTATCAGTGTTTTGCAGATCCGCGATATGCGGACCGTAAAACATGGTACGGCCATGTGCATGAGGCCATATTTTAATATCAGTGCTATTTTATGGCTGCGACCCTGCTCCAACAGCCCGGACCGGCAGGAGTGCCGAACTGGGCTGTTTAACACTGGCAATGGAGCACCTCTCTGGTGCAGCCTGCTGGTCAATGGCAGAATAGCACTAACATAAAAATGCAATGCAATACAGGGATAATGCATTGCATTTTAAAAGCTGTCTGTTATAGTCCCTTTGTGGGACCATAAAGTGGTTAAAAAAAAAAACTAATTTATTCAATAGAAAAATCCCATAAAAAAATATATGCTTTTTTTTCCATTGAAAATATGCTCTTCAATGAAATTGCAAAAAATAAAAATAAAAAAAAAATCTTCCCCATAAGTTTGGTATTGCCGCATCCGTAACAACCTGGACTACATAAATATGTAAATTATCCCCTACGGTGAACGCCGAAAAAAAAAAAAACAAAGATAATTGCCAATTTATCCCACAGAAAAAACGTAACAAGCCATCAAAAAGCACCATTTACTCCAAAATGATACCAATGAAAAATACAACTTGTCCCGCAAATATTGCTGTTTTTCCCAATCTCCCTCCCACAAAGAGTTAATAAAAGTTCATCAGAAAGTTATGTGTACCCCAAAAAAGCGCTATTAAAAAAAAACAAGCCCTCATAAAGCTGTATAGACGGAAAAATAATAAAGTTATAGCTCTTGGAACGTGACGATGAAAAAATGAAGAAAAACACTTGGTCAGTAAGGCCCAAAACAGGCTGGTCGGGTGGAGAGTGGAGCTAAACTGGTAGTCACTACTGGAACAGCTTACAGTGAAAGATACTGTCCATCCTATAGACTACCAATATACAGTGACAAGAAAGAGTGACCAATAAATTTGTGGTCCGACTGTTATCCAAGCTACAGTTATAGACAAACACAATCTACCCACTAACATTGCACAGTTTGTGATATTGACCATACAGGGGGTAATAGTAACCCTGGGTTCACACTTGAGCATATTTGATACGCGCGTTTTAGTCGCACGTATTACAACGCGTTCGCGCGATTGACCACTGTGGCGTCAATCACAATACGCGCGACAATACTCCCCAAAGAAGCGCTGTAAAACGCTCAGGTGAGAACCATGCCCATAGGGAAACATGGGTTTCTGCCTGTTGAGCGTTTTACAGCGTGTAGGAACGCGCTGTAAAACGCTCAGGTGTGAACCCAGCGTAAGAAAACCCCTGTAGCTGCAACCACCCGCACCAACAGCTTCCTGTAGCTGCAATTAAGGTATGCACAATCCTGACAAGGGGTTGTCGGAGTTAAAAATTAACCCCATGTCAGTAAATGCTATAAAATAAATCACCTTACTCTCAGCAGTTTCTCCCCTTTTGTATACAAGGCTGTAAGTGCAGGTATTAGCAACCTCTGTTCTGAAACTACAGCTCCCAGAATGCTCCATACACTAGGAGAGTTACAGGAACAGCCATGTTTGCATCTCGGGAATTGTAGTTTGACGGCAGCCGGAGTCCCGTAGGTTGCTGATCCCTGCTGTAGTGTGGGCTAGAGGTGTACGGTATCTGACCGCTATTACCAATCACCAGCGGTTTCCTGCTGTACACTACTGAGATCAGTGATTGGCTGCAGTAGCTGCATACCTCTATGTTCCCGCTGCAGTCTTTTTCCTGACTTTATACCGACTACTACAAACAGAATGTTACACCTTTAGGGCTCATTCACATGACCGTATAGTTGGAAGAGCTTCAGAGTGTTTCTGTGGGCTTCCGGTCTGGGCCTCCACTCGGCAAAAGATATGACATGTCCTATCTTTCGCAGATTGCGACCTGATTCAAGTCAATGGGTCCGTATCCGCAGCATGGAGGTCACAGGCAGACCGCAACACGGGCTCAACAATCATACGGTCGTGTGACTGAGCCCTTAGCGCGATGCTTAGTGCAAAATGGCCCTATATAGGCCTCACCCCTTTCTCGAGACGCTCCTGTCTGTTATTGACTGTCCGAAGAAAGTGAAGAAACTCTAGATGCAGCGATTTACGCCACTTTCTGGGCAGATTTGTGTCTCCCTGAACTGTGGCTGTTTACCAAGGTGCTCGATAAGAGGCTGGATCAGTACAACTGTCTGTGTGCAATCTGTGTCCGTCTATAATTGGTATTAAAATAAAAACAACCAGATCATTTCTCTTGGCAGGAAGCCAAGAAACCCCAGAGCGGTCACTCATTTTTGACTGCAGCTGTAATGCAATCACACAGGAAGAAAGCATAGTGGCATTAGTGCCAATACAGACGTCACATGCCAGTTAAAGGGAATGTCCGACTTCACCAAGGGCAAGTGGGTTAGAATAATAAAGAACATGTCCAAGATACTTAAAACTGCAGCAGTGTCACAGATCATCACGGTGACGTGCACAATGATATGCAGGTGCACAGCACTGGAGAAGAACGCATGTACAACAACTTGAGATGCCAAATTATCTTGGACAACCCTTTTAATCCTCTGACAGACAATCATTGGCTTCAGCAGTCTTATTTTGTTTACCACCGCGACCAGTGACTCCCTGTAAACGGGCCGTCCATCAGAAATTATGACCATGCAAAACTGCAGACAGCACTAGATAGAGGCTGAAAAGGACAAGACAACCCTACCTTTTGTGGAATTTGTATTGACCAGGGTAGGGGGAATATGAAGTTTTATTCTGTCTGGTTCTGCTCCTCCAAAGTTCCTGGAGACAGTGCTTCACTTTACATTTGAGTGATAGCTTTAGGGGCCTCCTGGTTGCACGCTACAGTTGCCACTTCAGGCAGAAGGGAGGGACTAGAAAACCGATCACTGCACTTGTGGGAGCAGAATCTAGCAGAATAAAACTCTTTATTCCCACTACACCTTAAATGTACGGCGAACTGATCAGGCAAGCACGGGAGCTGTGCTTGTCCGTTCAGCGTCAGAGGCCCAGTTTTTTCTGACAGCCGGGCCCCCTGGTGTAACCACAAGCATGGATCAATACACAGATGCCAGCAAATTAACCCCTTGAATGCCACAGTCAATGTTTACCACCGCATTTAAAGGGTTTACAGAGGAAGGAAGCTCCCTCTCTCACCCCATCTGCTCCCCCAGCCACGTGTACCTTATGGTCTCTGAAAATATGATTAAGTGCCTGAAAACCATTCCAGCAAAATCCATGCTCCAAAAGCCAAATGGCGCCACCTCCTGCCCTTCCAATCCCTGTGATGTGCCCATACAGCAACTTGCCTCTACATTTACGGCATTTCTGTACCCAGTAGAACCTATCAATTCAAGTAGTGTGTTGTAAGTCTCAGATGGGTGCAACTTATTGGGCACTGAAAAGCTGTGTCCCTTAATACCTTGAGGGGCGGAGTTCCCAATGTGGGGTCAGTTTTCAGGGGTTTCAGTTATCATCTCACCCTAGAACCCGAACAGTTTTCAGCACGATTTCTTTGTAAATCACTTCTTGGGGCTTTTTTTTATTTTATTTAAATTCGGAGCCTCTGCAGTTGCTCTATCACCAAACTAGGCCCAGCAGTGTGCCCAAAAAGGAGAAATGCATAACAAATTGTAGTTTTTTTTCCTCCTGTTAGCCCCTGTGAAAATAAAATCTGGGGCTAAACAAACATGTTATTGGGAAAAAAAAGTAAATTTTTCATAGCCACAGTAGAGTTTCTAAATTGCATGGAACGCCTGTAGGGTCAAAAACGTGTACTAAGTATGCTCACATGCAGAGCAGCCCCCAGGGATCTCCCTGCACTTACTATTATCCCTGGGAGCCGCTCCGTTCGCCCGGTATAGGCTCCGGTATCTTCTGGGACTTGGTTCTACTAGGCGTATCCCAGGCTGTAGCGCTGGCCAATCGCAGTGCACAGCTCATATCCTGGGAGGGTTTTTTTCTCCTAGGCTGTGAGCTGAGCGCTGAGATTGGCCATCCGCATGCAAATCCGCACCAATTGATGCGCATTCACCACACAGATTTCCTTGCAAACACCTGCAAATTTCAGTGCAGATTGTCCGCACATAAATCCTGAACGTGTGTATTTACCCAAAAAGGAGTTTTCCAGGATTGCCGGGGGCAAATGAAGTGAATGGGCCGAATTCTAGTAATTACACTTGCTCACTGTGATGTCAATGGCGAGCAGGTAAACAATGAAGGGAAGGCTGCGCTTGGACGGAGTGCAGCCTTCTCTTCAACTAGCTGATCAGCGGGGGTGTCGGGTGTTGGACCCCCACCAATCTGATACTGATGACCCATCCTCTGTTAGGTCAATATTAAACTGATAAGAACAGATACGACACTTGATCTTAGCCAAAAGGCCGAGACGTGGAAAATCAAAGGGGATAATAAACAAGATCAACCTTTTTACTAAAAAGCATCACATCCACCACCTACCAGCCTGTCTGTGGGGCTGACTTACTGGATAGACATGTTTTCATGCCCGTCTCTGTTTCCCCTTGCTCTGCTGAAGGATTAGCCTAATATATGAAGTGTGCGCCTCATGATAAATTTGGTTAATCCTCCTAGCAGCCGTGTGCCTGGTGGAAAAACTATGGCCCAGGCTGTTTCCAGCAGTGGTCAGCAGGCGAGTACAATTCTGCGGGGACAGCTCCTTCTGATTCACTGATATAGGAAGTATCCGTCTCCTTGGAGTGAATGGGACGGTGGAATTTTAATGCTGACAGCAAGATAACACTGTGTTCTCCGCTAACAGCTGATTGGCTGAGGTGCCAGCAACCGGTATAGCCAAGCATGGTATAGGTGGTGCGCATTCTCCACAGGAAAAGCTACAGCATTTAAAGTAAGAGCAGAGCCACTCAGATTTTAGAAATTCTGCTGTGTAATCTGACTTGTGCTGTGGGTTTTCAGTCTGCAGAATACTATACAGGTGCATCTGAATAAATCAGAGTATCGAAAAGTTAAAGGGGTTTTCCGGGACCCTCTGGATAGGTCATCAGTATGTGATCGCTGGATGTAAGATACCCGGGACCAGAGGTCGCACTACATTTTTTCCAGAAGAGTAAAAATACTACTCTTAATTTTAAGCAGCGCACGCCATGTTCTGTGATACTGGGCTGTGCAGTAGCGCGGCCTAGTAACGGTAAAAGGTAAATCCCGGCATCGAATCGATACCGGTACAAAAGTATCGATTGGGTACCGATAATATATATATTTTTTACAATGGAACTCTGTGGTGAACAGATGGTACTGTCTGATATATACGTTTAACATAGACGTTTTTTGTACAAGTTAAACAGATGGGGAAAACGTGATGTGAACCTACCCTAAGCCATAATCATCAAGATGACAAGAAATAAACCCTTGAAATAGAACCTATATAATATAGGAGTTTCACTTCAATTTAATAACTGATATAAATCAACTTTCTAGATGATATTCTAATTTATTGAGATGCATCTCTATAGAAAGTCTTCAAAACCTTTCACATTTGGTTAAAGGGCATCTGTCAGCAGATTTGTGCTTTTGAAACTGTCTGACCTGTTACATGTGACCTTGGCAGCTAGAACTCTATGTCGGTCCCATGTTCATATTGTCTGCATTGATGAGAAAAATAAAGTCTTAATTTAACCCTTTAAGGACTCAGGGTTTTTTCATTTTTGCATTTTCGTTTTGCGCTCCATGCCTTCCGAGAGCCATAACTTTTTTATTTTTACGTTCACATGGCCATATGAGGGCTTTATTTTTGCGGGACAAGTTGTACTTTCCAACGCCACCATTTAATATTGCATACGATGTAGTGGGAAGCGGGAAAAAAATTCCAAATGGGGTGAAATTGCAAAAAAAAAAAACAATTCTACCACAATTTTACGGGTTTTTAAATTACGACGTTTGATGTGTGATAAAACTGACCATTTAGTTTTATTCTACAGGTCAGTACGAATCCGGCGATACCCAATATGTATAGTTTTTCTTACGTTTTGATAGTGAAAAAAATTCAAAAGTGGGAAATTTTTTTTTTTTTTTTTGTCGCCATATTTTGACCCCTATAACTTTTTTGTAATTAAGTGTATGGCGTTGTATGGGGCTTATTTTTGCGGGCGATCTGAACTTTTAGTTGATACCATTATGGGGTGTGTAGGCCTTTTTGATCACTTTTTATTTAATTTTTTTGAGGAAATGAAGCGTTCAAAAATGGCGAATCCACTCATTTGGGCGCTTTTTCCGTTTTTCTGTTTACCGTATGGGGAATATATTTTTATATTTTTATACCACGGGCGTTTTCGCACATTATGACACCCATGATGTGCATTTTTAAAAAAATTATTATTTTATTTTAATTTTGGGGAAAGGGGGTGATTTGAATTTTTAGGTTTTTTTATTTATTTTTTTAATTTCTTTTATTTTTCTTTTACACTGTTATATAGGTCCCATAGGGACCTATATAAATCAGTCATCTGATTGCTTCTATCATAAACTCCAATACACTTGTATTGGAGTTTATGAGCATTTACTACTTTCCTATGAAGCCCTATTGCTAACAAGGGCTCCATAGGAAATAGTAAGTGATAGCCTCAAGCTGAATGAAAGGCTTGAGGCTATCACTTAGCGCTCCGATTCTCCCGATCACCACTAGGGGAGCCGGAGAGCTGCCGAAAGTTTTACTTTCGGTTTTAGCGCGCGCAGATGCCGTGGTCAGGATTGACCACGGCATCTGCGGGGTTAAATGATTGCGATCGGCATCGCTGCCGGCCGCGATCATTAGCCGCGGGGGTCAGCTACAGGAAACAGCCGGACCCCCGCAGCGATCGCGCCCACAGAGGGCAGGAGCGGGCGCCATACTTAGGGATCGGACCCATGACGTACCCATATGTCATGGGTCCTTAAGGGGTTAAGTAAATGAGCTCCTATGAGCAACCGTGGCGTTGCATTACACCTAGGGGATCTGCTCATTCTGCAACTGTCACGCCCACCCTCTTGATTGACAGGACCAGGCATTGACATGACGCCTGGCCCAGACTGCTCCTAAAGTAATTAAGAGTGCAGAGGGCGCGGCAGATGTAGAGAGCTGAGCCTCTAGGTGTAATGGCAACACCCCCGTTGCTCCTAGAGGCTCATTTGCATATAATAAAAGATAATTTTTTTCAGCAATGCGGGCACATATGAACATGGGAAGAACACAGATGCCTTCAGCTGCCAAGTGCACATGTAACAGGTCAGCCAGTGTCATAGGGACAAACCTGCTGACAGATGCGCTTTAAAAGAGAGCCTATCACCATGAAAGTGCAATGTAAACTGCAGCAGCTTTCTATACAGCCGGAGGAGCTGAGAAGATTGATATATAGTTTTATAGGAAAAGGTTCAGTAAAAGTTATATTTTATCCAATGACATCCCTGGTCATCTTGGGCTTTGAAATCAAGGAGTCCTATCAGTGACTGACAGCTACCTCTGTATACACAGGCACAGAGAGAAAAGGACGTCGGATCTATCCGATCGGGCACAGGACAGCCAGGGGCGCACTCAGACAGTGGATGAATAAATGCTTAGCTTATTAATTGTCTACCCAAACAAAGCTAACCATTTATCCACTGAGTGTCTGTGTGCGCCCCTGGCTGTCCTGTGTCCGATCAGATAGATCCGACGTCCTTTTCTCTCTCCGTTGACCCGACCGGCGGATTGGCTACCGCCAAAGGTTCTTGGACAAGCTTCGGCTGCACCAACCATCCACATTTGTCTCTCTACGCCTTCATTGTGGTTGTGCCCAACATTTGGTACAACCAAAATAGGTGAGCAAGCTTTTGCCTATCACTTTGACCCATCTACTGTCTAACGTTATTACCCTATGAGCGCCTTTTTCTCTCTCTGATCGGCACACAGGTATAGAGGGAAGGCTGTCATTGACTGATAGGACCGTCTCCTTGTCTTCAGTCAGTGACTGACAGCTATCTCTGTATACACAGTCATAGAGGGAAGGCTGTCAGTCACTGATAGGACGGTCTCCTTGTCTTCAGTCAGTGACTGACAGCTATCTCTGTATACACAGTCATAGAGGGAAGGCGGTATGTCACTGATAGGACCTCCTCCTTGTCTTCAGTCAGTGACTGACAGCTATCTCTGTATACACAGTCATAGAGGGAAGGCTGTCAGTCACTGATAGGACCGCCTGCTTGTCCTCAGTCAGTGACTGACAGCTATCTCTGTATACATAGTCATAGAGGAAGGATGTCAGTCACTGATAGGACCGTCTCCTTGTCTTCAGTCAGTGATTGACAGCTATCTCTGTATACACAGTCATAGAGGAAGGCTGTCAGTCACTGATAGGACCGCCTCCTTGTCCTCAGTCAGTGACTGACAGCTATCTCTGTATACACAGTCATAGAGGGAAGGCTGTCAGTCACTGATAGGACCGTCTCCTTGTCCTTCAGTCAGTGACTGACAGCTATCTCTGTATACACAGTCATAGAGGGAAGGCTGTCAGTCACTGATAGGACCGTCTCCTTGTCCTCAGTCAGTGACTGACAGCTATCTCTGTATACACAGTCATAGAGGGAAGGCTGTCAGTCACTGATAGGACCGTCTCCTTGTCTTCAGTCAGTGACTGACAGCTATCTCTGTATACACAGTCATAGAGGGAAGGCTGTCAGTCACTGATAGGACCGTCTCCTTGTCTTCAGTCAGTGACTGACAGCTATCTCTGTATATACAGTCATAGAGGGAAGGCTGTCAGTCACTGATAGGACCGTCTCCTTGTCTTCAGTCAGTGACTGACAGCTATCTCTGTATATACAGTCATAGAGGGAAGGCTGTCAGTCACTGATAGGACCGTCTCCTTGTCTTCAGTCAGTGACTGACAGCTATCTCTGTATACAGTCATAGAGGGAAGGCTGTCAGTCACTGATAGGACCGTCTCCTTGTCTTCAGTCAGTGACTGACAGCTATCTCTGTATACCCAGTCATAGAGGGAAGGCTGTCAGTCACTGATAGGACCGTCTCCTTGTCTTCAGTCAGTGACTGACAGCTATCTCTGTATACCCAGTCATAGAGGGAAGGCTGTCAGTCACTGATAGGACGTCTCCTTGTCTTCAGTCAGTGACTGATAGCTATCTCTGTATACACAGTCATAGAGGGAAGGCTGTCAGTCACTGATAGGACCGTCTCCTTGTCTTCAGTCAGTGACTGACAGCTATCTCTGTATACACAGTCATAGAGGGAAGGCTGTCAGTCACTGATAGGACCGTCTCCTTGTCTTCAGTCAGTGACTGACAGCTATCTCTGTATACCCAGTCATAGAGGGAAGGCTGTCAATCACTGATAGGACCGTCTCCTTGTCTTCAGTCAGGGACTGACAGCTATCTCTGTATATACAGTCATAGAGGGAAGGCTGTCAGTCACTGATAGGACCGTCTCCTTGTCTTCAGTCAGTGACTGACAGCTATCTCTGTATACACAGTCATAGAGGGAAGGCTGTCAGTCACTGATAGGACCATCTCCTTGTCTTCAGTCAGTGACTGACAGCTATCTCTGTATACACAGTCATAGAGGGAAGACTGTCAATCACTGATAGGACCGTATCAGTCTGCTCAGCTCCTCCTGCTCTGTAACAGACTGCCTGCAGCTCAAACTCCATGTTCAACCTGGCATGTCCCCTTTAAGTTGTGGCCCTGTACTAAAATAAAAACATGTATGTTTTCCCCCATCATTCTGCACTCAATACCCCATAATGACAAAGTGAGAATAGAATTTTTGAAATGTTTGCAAATGTATTTAAAAGGAAAAAACAACAAAAATTCACAAGGACATAAGTATTCAGATGCTTTGCTGTGACACTTGAAATTTAGTTCTGGGGGTCTCCCATTTCTGTTGATCATCTCATATGTTTATACATCCTGCTGTGGTAAATTCAGTTGATTGAACATGACTTGTAAAGATTCACCCCTGTCAATACATAACAGAACAAAAGCCAAGCCAGGAGGAGGAAAGGACTGCCTGTAGAGCTCAGAGACAGGATTGGGTGGTGGCACACAAAGTACAGAGATGTTCTTAAAGGGGTTGTCCGAGTTATGTAAAATAAAATACAGTACTGTAAATCTGATGGGCAGCAATATATACATAAGCTAAGCAAGTTTTGGATAAAACAAAAAATATATATTATATAGATATATATTGAATCATTTCGCTGGCTCTCTTCTGGCCTCTGTTTACCTGCAGTAATAACAATATCTGAGGTTTTCCTCATGAAGATTTATGGGCGTCAACAAAGACTGCCTTTCGGCACTTGATTCAACTTTCTGTTCTGTACGATTGTGCCTTCAATAAAATATTTATATAAAATCAAAATAAATAAATAAATTAAAATAAATACAAAGACCACCTTTCCCCTCCCCCTGCTCTGCAAATAGTGAAAAAAAATTGCTACCCTAAGTGAAATCTCTGACTGCTGGGATAGTCATGTTGTATAGGTAGGACTAGGTGTCGACCGATTATCGGTTTGGCCGATATTATTGGCCGATATTCATGATTTTCACAGTTATCGGTATCGGCCCCTAACCAGGCCGATATACCGATAACTGTGCTATCACAGAACATGGCGTGCCGGTCTCAGCGCGGCCATGTTCCCTCAGCAGCACAGGGGAGAAGGAGGCAGTGTCTCTCCCTCCCCCTGTGCCGCGCTGCCAATGGAGAGAGGAGGAGGAAGGGCTGAGGGCGCACTGGCCACCAATGAGAGAAGAGGAGGAGGGGCTGAGGGCGCACTGGCCACCAAAGAGGAGGAGGAGGGGCTGAGGGCAGACTGGCCACCAAAGAGGAGGAGGAGGGGCTGAGGGCAGACTGGCCACCAAAGAGGAGGAGGAGGGGCTGAGGGGCAGACTGACCACCAATGGAGAGAGGAGGAGGAGGGGCTGAGGGCGCACTGGCCACCAAAGAGGAGGAGGAGGGGCTGAGGCGCACTGACCACCAATGGAGAGAGAGGAGGAGGGGCTGAGGGCGCACTGGCCACCAATGGAGAGAAGAGGAGGAGGGGCTGAGGCGCACTGGCCACCAATGGAGAGAAGAGGAGGAGGGGCTGAGGGCGCACTGGCCACCAAAGAGGAGGAGGAGGGGCTGAGGGTGCACTGACCACCAATGGAGAGAAGAGGAGGAGGGGCTGAGGGCGCACTGGCCACCAAAGAGGAGGAGGAGGGGCTGAGGGCGCACTGGCCACCAATGATAATAAGGTTTAAGATATTACAAACGCAGGAATTAGAAGCACATTGCCCAGACCCTGCCTCTGACAGAGCGGTGCGGCACCTGAGGGGTTAATTGCCGCGGATCACACCGCTCTATCAGAGGCAGGGTCTGGGCAATGTGTTTCTAATTCCTGAGTTTGTAATATCTTAAACCTTATTATCATTGGTGGCCAGTGCGCCCTCAGCCCCCCCTGTCCACAGTATAAATAACATTGGTGGCCAGTGCGCCCCCCCCCCCATCCCCCCTTCCTCCCTCCTCCCCCCCCATCCCTTCAGTATTAATATCATTGGTGGCAGTTGCCCACCCTCTCTCTTCTGATCGGAGCCCCAGCAGTGTAATGCTGGGGCTCCGATCGGTTACCATGGTAACCAGGACGCTCCTGAAGCCCTGGCTGCCATGGTTCCTGCTGCTGTGTGCCCATAGCACAGGGCAGCAGGGACAGTGTAAGATCCTATTCACCCTGATAGAGCTCTATTACGGTGAATAGGACAAGGGATGTAAAAAGCACAGGTTCTACATCTAAGGGGGGAATGGTAATAAAATAAAAAGTAAAACAATTTAAAATAGTAAAAAAAAAAAAAAAAAAAAAAAAAAAAAAAAAAAAATCGAAATATTAAGTATAAATTAACCCTTTTCCAATTTTACATATACAATATATAAACAATAAATAAAAAAACATATCGCCGTGCCCAAAAAGTCCAAACTATTAAAATATTTTTTTTTTAAAGCGTTGAACGCTGTAACAGAAAAACAAAATCCAAAAATTAAAATACGCAAAATATCGGTATAAAATATCGGCTATCTGCCTGAAAATTCACGAATATCGGTATCGGCTCTAAAAAATCTATATCGGTCGACCCTTAGGTAGGACTACATGTCCCAGCTGTACAATGACACTACTGATACATACAGGACCTTCCCCCCACCTGTTCTTGTGCAATGCTCTGCCGAACTCCTCCAGTCCGTCAGATCAGTGTTTCAGGGCAAGGAGGGAAGATCCTGTGCCCAGCATTTGTCTCTTCACTGCCTGCAGCTGCTGAGCAAATCCTCCAGCCCCAAGTCTGTGCTGCTGATGGTAGAAGACTTGTGCACAAAACATCAGAACAGGTGGAGAGGCCGACATGACAGGTCATGTGACCCTCAGTGAAATCTGAGAAAGGAGCCACTGCAGATGAATGGAATAGTAAACCCCTTACATTTGATTAGTTAGAAACATACAAAGAACAAAAAAATAACTTGGTCAACCCCTTTAATGAAAACCTAATCCAGAGTAGAGTTGTTTCGATACCAAAATTTTGATTCAGTATCGATACCATAAAAAAAGTATTGTGATACTCGATACCACGCGGAAAAAATAAAATGCCAAAAAAGCCGCGTGCATTCCGCATTTTATGGAATGTCTGGCCCATAATCGAACAGTCTGATCCTATTTTTGGGGGGGGGACAAGGCGACTAAGAGAAAATGGCGAATCGTGCAGTTTTTATTTTATAATTTTTTCTTTCACGGCGTTCACCGCATAAAAGGATTTTTTCAATTGTTTGGACTTTTGAGACACGGTGATATGTAATATTTTATTTATTTATTGTTTAAATATTTTCTATGTAAAATTGGAAAAAGGGGTGATTTATACCTAATACTTTGGTGTACTTTTTTTTTTTTTTTTTTTTTACAGTTTATTTATTACCAACTATTTCCCCCTTAGGGGCTAGAACCTGGGATCTTTTGATCCTGATAGAGCTCTATTAGGGTGAATAGGATCTCACACTGTTCCTGCTGCTCTGTGCTTTGTGCACACAGCAGCAGGGAGCAGACTATGGCAGCCAGGACTTCAGTAGCGTCCTGGCTGCCATGGTAACCAATGGGAGCTCCAGCATTACACTGCTGGGGGTCCGATCACTGCCACCAATGAGGAGGTGGTAAGGGGACCCTTTGGCCACTGCCACCAATAATCTTAATACTGGGGGGATGGGGGCGACGCACTGGCCACCAATGATGAGTAACCAAATGCAGGCAGAAGAATCACATTGCAGGCACCCGACCTCTGACAGGAGTTAATTGCCGCGGATCGGAGCAATCGGTCACAGGCAGGGTGTCGGCAATGTGCTCCTGCTGCCTGCATTTGTATATGAAACGCTACTTGTCATTGGTGGCCAGTGCGCCTGCCCCTCCTCCCGTCTCTCCTCATTGGCAGCGGGAGCACAGGGTGGGGGGCGCTGAGTCACTGCTTCCTTCTCGCCGTGCTGCTGAGGGAACATGGCCGCGCCGAGATTAGCGCTGCCACGTTCTCTGATACTGGGCTGTGCAGTATTTATTTTTTTTCTCATGGGGAAATCATTTAGGTAAATCTCATGGGCGTCTAATCGGCTGCAATGCAGGGGACAGTTCTCTTATGCGTTAGGTCATCTGGCCTTGGGAGCAGACAACGCCCCATCATCCGGACCCGAGCCCCTGAACATAATGGGTCCAGATGATACGGGATATGGCTGGTCATTTCGTACATACGGCCCCTAGACTGTACTACGTATATAGTTTATAGCCATCTGCTTTGTGACTTTCTGTCCTGTTATGACCTTTGATCAGAGCTGTGTAGATACTGAAGGCTGGAATAATGACAACTGCTGCATGCTGTACTTACCTGCAGCAACAAAACCTATAGTCACGTGCATACAGACAAGCCGTCTCTACAGATATTTCCACTACATAACAAAATATTATCCGTAAGGATTTATTCAGGATTTATGTGCGGACAATCCACACTGAAATCTGCAGGTGTTCGCAGGGAAATCCGTGCGGTCAATCCGCATCAATTGGTGCGAATTTGATGCGCATTGGGTGCGGATTTTACTGTCCCTATTGAAGCGAATAGAGAAAATCCGGACAGGAAAACTAAAATAAAATCGACCTGCTGCGGGTTTTTAAATCCACACCGTAGGTCAAAATCCTCACGGAAAAAATCCGTACGGTGTGCATGAGAATTTCTAATTCTCATAGAATACAACGTACAAGGTTTTTCCACACACAATCCCGATCGCGTGCATTTAGCCTAAGATTTATTCTTCCAAACCTTATTGACTTTTCTAATGGAAAGGTTCTGCTCCTATTAAATGGGCGCCATTAGGGCAGAATGGTTGGCAGTGCCCTGACTGTACAGGAGACTGGACCGCCTGAAACTGCTGAGCTGTCACATACACGGACTGATGCGGTCAGCTACTGCTGGTCTTCCATTACCTGTAATATCAGCTAATGTAAGTAAGAGGCAGAGACGGCTGCAGTCAGATTTCCTACAGCTTTATCCTGTCCAGTCTTACACTGATCCAACAGAATAAAAATTGGGACACGCTTCATCAGAAGGTCTATCTGAATCCTCTACAATACCGCGCCCCAGAGAGCACCACATGGCAGCACACAAAGCCCCTGCTGCTAGGAGGATTCAGCAATAAAGGGCTCGGACCGTCAGAAGATGTGGAGCGCTACAGTGTACCGTACCGTCAGTGTTCTCCGTCAGAATATACCTGGGCATTACTCCTATGTGCGCCTTCACAGAAAATCCCTGTGACGGATAAATGGCAGCACGCGGATCTCCGGAAAGACCATTCAGATGGGTGGAAATGATTTCCAATATCAATATCTGCCGCGTGTACAGAACAGCGCAGTCGGGTTGTGGACCCCAGTACCAGACGGTCGTACATGCCACGGCGTGCTCTAATTAAACTAGTTAGGACTGCACTGTTTAGTCGGTGTCGGTATTGTTAACAGTTGTGCTGTATTACAGGTGACGCGTGGCCATTAGGTTTAAGGCCGCACCCAAGCCGCATTTTTTGCGGGTCAGATGTGCACTCATTCACGTCGAAAAACAAAAAATAAAAAATGTCCTATTCTTGTGCGTATCACGGACAAGGATAGGACTGCGCTACTGAGGTTCGGACATTCCGTTCCGCAAAATGCGACCGGCATCTGTGTTTTGCAGACCGCAAAAAATTACAAACTCTCGTACATGAGGCCTTAGACCAGGTTCAAAGGTTTAATCTGAGACCTGTTATTTTAGACAGAAAAAAAAGTCCTGCAAGCAAGATATATTTTTTTTTGTCCGTCTAAAAAAAATCGGATCGCAGACGGGAACAGCTGAAACGGATGCCAAATGTGTATAAATGAGCATAATCACATAATCATTTATTTCTCTGTTCTTCTGACAAACTAAACAGTGACGTGAACCCGGCCTAAGGTCTCTTACACAAGCGACACAGATTGTCTCAGGATCTGTTCTGGAAAAGACGGATGGTCCTGCAAGAAAGTTCAATCAGTTTTGTCTGCGATTGCATTCCGTTTTTCACGCAAACCCCATTCACTTCTATGGAGCCAGGGGGCTGCATGAAAAACACACAATATAGAACATGCGACTTTTCCAGAACGCAGAGATGGAACACGACATGTGCAGAGATCCACTGACGTGAACAGGTCCGGATTCTATGCGTTTGCTACGTGCATCACATACGGACGGAAAGCTCCTGTGAAAGGGGCCTAAGGGATGTGGGCATTACACTGTACTTCATTCGGGGATTTTCTACATGAATTCTGCACTGAAAATCCAAATGAATCCTTAACAACCCAAGCCTTGTTATGGTTAAGATGTAGAAGTAATACCCAGGTAACTACAGGTATACTCCGACTAAAGACAAGCTATGGTATAGTGTAGGACCCGCCACGTGAAAGGCACTACTGAGGATCCAAGATCTGTATCGCTCAAACAGGTTATAGACCTTTAGGAACATGTGCTGCCATATAGTGGCCTCTGGGGTGCTGGGTTACTCTAGAACAGGCATCCTCAAACTGCGGCCCTCCAGCTTTTGCAAAACTACAACTCCCAACATGACTGAACAGCCTACAGGTATCAGCCTACAGCAGGGCATTGTGGGAGTTGTAGTTTTACAACAGCTGGAGGGCCGCAGTTTGAGAAAGCCTGCTCTAGAAGAGCACTCGATGGGGCGTGCCAGCATTTATTTTTTATTCTGCTGCATTCATTCAGGATCTGACGAGATAATCCTACATATGAATCCGGAGGAGATCAGAGGCAAACAGAGGTACACTATACTGCACAATTAGCACTCTGTACAGTTTGGAGGTTGTATGGAGCTGTCGCACAGCCATGTGCATGATGCCTTAAAGGGAATCTCACCATAAAAGTGCAATGCAATCTGCAGGCGGAGCTGAGCAGGGCGATATATAGTTTTATGGGAAAATTTCACTATAACAGATTTCATTCATGTAAATTCCTGCTCTTTCTGGGCTGTAAAGACAAGGAGACGATCCTATCAGTGACTGACAGCGATCCCTGTATGTACAGTCATGGAGGGAAGGTGTCAGTCACTGATAGGACCGTCCCCTTGTCTTTACAGCCCAGAATGAGCAGGAATTTAATTAAATTTTATTCAATCTTTTCCCACAAAACTATATGCATATCTGCTCTCTAACAGGCGGCCACAGCTCACCACCATGTTCTACGGGAGAGGTTCCCTTTAAACTGATCAGCTGTTACTATTGCCAACAGCTTTTCACACATTGACAACCATATCCAGTCAGAAATCATTTGGTGGCTGCCTATGGCCGACTTGATCATTCGCACAAAGAATTGTACCAGTTATGGGATAAAGACTGCCGAAATCACCTGTGCCCTATTCCTGTTGGCTCTACGCTCCTCTCATTTCACTAGCTATGGCACTGGATGGAGGATCAGTCCGAGTATGTGACATCTCGGCACTTTCAGGTGGTCGCGCGCTCGTCCAGTCTCCTGCACAGGCGAGAAGTCGGCCAGGGCGCAGGCACTGCAGAAATGGCAGCGTGAGGATTTGGTTGTTTTTATTTTAACCCATTTTTTCTTCACCTGGACCATACATACTAGAGCTGTGTCAGTCGCACCCACCGATTTCAGGTCTGGCCCACCATCTAAAGTGCGTGCTGTCATTCCACCTCTCTCCTGGCAGGTGATGCTAATAGGAGATAAGGATCAGGCATTCTGGATTTCAATGCCCCATCCTTTTGGTTACGATGGAGATACGCCACTGCCGGGGGTGTCTGGGCCTTCTCCCCCTTCACTACATATGCATGCAGGGCCAAGTATGAACATGTATGAGAGTAGGGATGGGCAACTCGATCTGTCTCATCAACCAAAATTCTTCACCTGCGAGGGGCTGTCCCCGCTGCTGGGCTGACAGGGCCAGACATCTCGCCCTGCACTGACAATGCTCCAAGTAGGCTTCAGGAGCATCACTGTTCATGCGCCACTTACCTGAAGCAGGGGGGGGGGGGGGTCAGCCTTTTCCAGGTGAAGAACTCCGATTGATGAGATTGATTTATACAACTGTCTCATCCCTATATGGGGGGAGGGGATCAAAAGAAACAGCCGTCGACCAAATGGTTGTCTGGCCAACAGTTATCTCACATACGGCTTTGGAGTCTGTTCACACTGATGTTAGTTTCTATTTTATCAGGTCCCAGTCCTCTCTGACAGTCTGCTTCCCTGTAACATATATATACATACACACACACACAGGTCTATACGTCACTGGATCCGTCGTACATGTTGTCACTCCTGTAATAACGGAAGCCATGACACTTATGTGCCGCTACCTGTACACCTACGATAACCCCTGAACACTAGAAGCAGCATGTATACAGTATGCAGAATGTAAGCGGCTCATGGGAGAACCCTGCTGGCCCAACCCAAGTCATTTAAAAATCCAGAAAGACTACCGAGAATTACGCTAAGGATCTAGCCCCGGCCAACGCTAAGGATCTAGCCCCGGCCAACGCTAAGGATCTAGCCCCGGCCAACGCTAAGGATCTAGCCCCGGCCAACGCTAAGGATCTAGCCCCGGCCAACGCTAAGGATCTAGCCCCGGCCAACGCTAAGGATCTACTACACTTCTATCACCACAGGAACCCCTGAAGCCATAAACAGGCGTCACCTTTTCTACATGGGCCCCGTTATCAGCCAGGCTGGCTACTGACAGGAAATCTAGAAACAAACATGTCAGAGGTGCCCAGCCCTGGGACCATTGGTGAGAGACCCTCGGTGTGAGTGAGCGGGACTCACGTGTGCCCCAGGTACTGGCTGCCCCTCCCTCCAGCCCAGGACTCCCACCTCAGACACCTCTTCTCCTCCTCCTCCTCGTCGTCGTCGTCTTGGCTGCTGCTGCCGCTCTCGCTGCTCTTGTCGGTGTCGCTGCTGCTGGCCGTGCGGCTGCTCCGGCTCCGCTTCTGCCTGCGGCTTCTCCCTGGAGGCCCGGCCCCAGTGGGTGAGGCCGGCAAGGCCCCAGCTCCTTGCTGTCTCCGCTGGCGCTGTTGCTTCTTCTTCAGCAGCAGGTCGCACATCCTGACCAGGCCCCTGGCAGATTTGCTTAGCTCCGCGGGTGCCTCACTGGCTGCCCCGTGACTCCCGCTGCTGGTCCGGCTCGGGCTTTTCTCTTGGTCGTCTTCAGGGTTTCCGCTCGTCTGCTGCGGCTCCTGGGCTGGCGGTAACGGCGGCTCCATCATCATCATGTCTCTGTGGCCTCCTCCTCCTCTCAGACACTGCGCTGCCTCTCCAGGCAGGATCTCGCGAGAGCTCTGACGTCACCGAGTTCTCACGAACCGGACCTGCAAAAAAGAGGGGGGTGGGGGGTGACTATGTGGGCGCACGCAGGTAGGGCGCTCTCCCCCGCTGCTTACAGTCAATACTCTGCTTTATTGATTGCTGCCACTAGCGGCGGCTGCTTTTATTTCACGTCCCTCAACCACATTTACTCAGCTCGCTCTACGTCTACACATATTTACACAGGTACGGCTCTAGCTCAGCTCCTCATTCGTCAGGCACACGGTCCCTGCGTATTCTGCGTGTCCCGTACAGTGTCCTCTACGTCCCGCTTTAGCACTTCACACCCCGCCTCTTGCGCTCACGTGACGGCGCGGTGCACGCGCATGGCTGGTGGGGGGAGTGCGGGGCGCGCGCTTCACTGGGGTCAGGTGAGGAGAAGATTCGGGGACGTGCGGCATCTTTCTCCTCATGTCATTCCCCACATATAGTACACACAGGTGTATAAGGTGAGGGAGTCAGCCTCCACATTTTGAGGACCGCACATGGCCGGCATTATAAGGCCTCTTGCACAGAACGTATTTTCTTTCCACGTCCGTTACGGGTTTTTTTGCGGACCGTATGCGGAACCATTCATTTCAATGGGTCCGCAAAAAAACGGAAGGTACTCCGTGTGCATTCCATTTCCGTATATCTGTTCCGCAAAACGATTGAACTTGTCCTATTATTATCCGCATAACGGACTGTTCTATTAGGGGCCAGCTGTTCTGTTCCGTACAATACGGAATGCACATGGACGTCATCCATATTTTTGCAAACAGCAAAATACATACAGTCGTGTGCAAGAGGCCTAATACAAATGCCTGTTCTTGTCCGTGTCTGCGGACAAGAATAGGACATGTTCTATTTTTTTGCGGAACGGAAGTGCGGATGTGTGAATGGACCCCTAGGCCTCGTTTGCGACGATCGTATGTATTTTGCGATCAGCAAAAATTGGATCTGCAAAGAATACAATTGACGTCCTTGTGCATTCCGTATTTTGCGGAATGGAACAGCTGGTCCGTGATGCGGACAATAATAGGACATTGAGACAATATGTCGATCGGCACTGCAGTGAATTAGAGCAGCGGTGTGCGTGTCTCAGGGCAGGCGTCCCATAAACATAAGAAGATTATCTAAAAGCGAGTGCCAGTCTCTTCTCTTCTTATTTTTATTAATAATAGGACATGTTCTATCCTTTTGCGGAACGGACATATGGAAACGAAATGCACACGGAGTACCTTCCTTTTTTTTTGCGGACCCTTTGAAATGAATGGTTCCGTATATGGTCCGCAAAAAAAAAACGGAAAGGACATGGAAAGATTATACGTTTATGTGCATGAGTCCTTATTGTGGGAAAAAGGGGCTGTTCACACATGGCAGACTTGTTGCAGAAACTTTAGTGACTGGCCAGAAGTTATCTGTGCCGTTTCCACAAAGGGGCATGCCGCGTGAACTAAAATACAACTTTTTGCACCTCTGTTCTGGTTTAGTATTTACCAATAGTTGGTACAGAGTCACACAAAACTGTCCCCCACGGTGACATATAGGGGACAACTAGGGTTGCCACCCAGCCGGTACTTTAGTGCCCCTGCCGATGCCGGTAATTTTTTTAATAATAATTTCCAGTATTTTCCTATAAGGACTGTTACTAATGAGGCTTCTATTGTGGAGTGCTCAATAGTGAAGACTTTACCTCCCTCCACTTGTGTTAAGAAAAAAAACTCACCTCCTCCACTTGATGGTGCTGACTGGATGTGCAGGACAGCACCTGCTCTCCAGTGTGATGACGTCTCACAGGCCCTGTTCTGCACATCCAGAAGCAGAGAAGGTGGCGCTAATGGGGGGCATTACTCTTACTTGGCGGCACTAATGGGGGGCATTACTATTACTGGGGTGCACCAAAGGGGGAATTACTATTACTGGGGGTGTTAATGAAGGTATGACTATTACTGGGGGCACTAATGGGGACATTAATGTTACTGTGAGCCACAGTATGACAGCGACTTGACAGCTTCCCGACAACCTAACGCAGGGATGCGTCCTGCAGGCGGCCGGGTTATTCCTCCTTGACGCGTCTAAGCGTCATCTCGTGAGACTTCCTGTGAACCGCGCGCGCATTCACAGTGCCGTGCAGCTGTAAAGTTATACTACATTGTAGATGTAAAATAATCGCATCAAAGAGGTATATCAGACGGTGTTTTGTGAACAGCGTCTGATATAGCTGCTACCTGGTCCTCCGGTGGTCCCATTTGCTGGGATCGACCACCAGAGGACACAGGCAGCTCTGTAAGTGGCACCAATCACTACACTACCCGCCCCCCCCCTGTCACTTATTAACCCCTGAACACCCCATATAGACTCCCTGATCACCCCCCTGTCATTGATCACCCTCCTGTAAGGCTCCATTCAGACGTCCATACGTGTTTTGCGGATCCACGGATCCGCAAAACACGGACACTGGCAATGTGCTTTCCGCATTTTGCGAATCCGCACATTGCCAGAACTATATAGAAAATGGCTTTTCTTGTCCGCAATTGCGGACAAGAATAGGACATGTTCTATATTTTTGCGGAACGGAAGTGCGGATCCGCAATTCCGGATCCAAGCGGGACAAAGTCTGTCCCCATAGAAATGAATGGGTCCGCAATTCCGTTCCGCAAAATGCGGAACAGAATTGCGGACGTGTGAATGGGGCCTAAGGGTCCCTTATCACCGCCAGTTAGTTAGCTAGGTAGTTAGCGCCCAGCCCACCGCAGTCACTGATTAGCGTCATCGCTGTCGCTAATCAGCACTAGTACTATATAGTATCTGTAAGTAATTAAGACTGATCGCAATCAGATCTATATCAGTACATAAGGGTCACCTTAGGCTCTACAAAAAACGATCAGGCCTGATCTTGTGCGCACACTTGCGTTCAGTCCGCTCCACCGCAGTGTCAGAATTTTATTTTTTCTAAACACTGCAAAAACACTGTAAAATCGCTGCGGTGCTATAAAGATCACTTTTGAGCTTTTTGGATCTTTATTAGCGATCGCAGCTTTACTTCGCAAGCACTCCTCTGTCCTGTCCCCTTTTTTTTTTTTTGGCACATTTTTTGGCAGAGATTTTTTCATCCACATTGATCGATGCGCCGTACTCAGGAGAAGTAGGGCAATGTGTTTTGGGGTGTATTTTTACATATACCCATGCTGCGTGTGAGAAATATCGCTGTAAAAGACAACTTTTTTTTTTTTATACAAAGTTGTCAATTTACAGAGATATTTCTCTCACTGGAATCCAAATGCCCTCCTAAAAGGTACTCATTGGAATTTGGGCCCCTTTGCGCACCTAGGCTGCAAAAAAGTGTTACTCATGTGGTATCGCCGTACTCAGGAGAAGTAGGGCAATGTGTTTTGGGGTGTATTTTTATATATACCCATGGTGGGTGAGAGAAATATCTCTGTAAATTAACAACTTTATATAAAAAAATTTAAAAAGTTGTCATTTACAGCGATATTTCTCACACCCAGCATGGGTATATGTAAAAACTTTTTTGCAACTTTGCAATGACAACTTTTTACATTTTTTTCTACAAAGTTGTCAATTTAAAGAGATATTTCTCTCACCCAGCATGGGTATATGTAAAAATACACCCCAAAACACATTGCCCTACTTCTCCTGAGTACGGCGATACCACATGAGTGACACTTTTTTGCAGCCTAGGTGCGTAAAGGGGCCCAAATTCCAACGAGTACCTTTACACTCAGTTCACACTTTCGCGTAAAACGCCGCATTCGAACGCGCAAAAAAACGCACAACAGTACAGGAACCATGCATTCCAATGGGGGTGGTTCACACTTGCGCGTTTTTATGCGCGTTCAGCGCGCCTAAAACGTCCGGCGCATAAGCAAGTATGTTCGCGTTAATTCGGGCTTTTTTCGAGCGTTTGGTGCCAATATACTTCAATGGGAAACGCGATACGCGTGTTGTTCGGGCGTTTGTGCAGCGTAAAACGCGCCTATGGATGCGCGTTTTTCAAAGTTTGCAACATGCTGGATCAGCCACCATGGAATTTCACACCTCTAAAGCACTCAGATTGGCCAAACTATATATAGCGAGGGCTGTTTGGTCATTGGCCAACTATGCAGTCAATCACATAAACGCGCGTCAAACGCGCCTACACTATTTACCAAAACGTTTGAAAAAAACGCGCGTTAACGCCCGTCTTGAACGCGCAAAAAACGCTAGGCTTCAAAACGCTCAGGTCTGAACCCAGTGTTAGGCTTTACAAGGTTGCTCACAATTTAGACCTGCCCAAAATGCCAGAACAGTAAACACACCCCACAAATGACCCCATTTCGGAAAGTAGACACCCCAAGGTATTCACTGAGGGGCATAGTGAGTCCGTGGGAGTTTAGCAGAAATGGAAACTTTATTATTATTTTTTTTTCCTCAGAAAGTGTCATTTTCCGCTAACTTTGAAAAAAAATTAAATCATACATGAACTCACTATGCCCTTCAGCGAATACTTTGGGGTGTCTTTTTCTAAAATGGTGTCATTTGGGGGGTATTTATACTATCCTGGCATTCTAGAACCTGAAGAAACATGACAGGTGCTCAGAAAGTCAGAGCTGCTTCAAAATGCCGAAATATCCTTTTTTGTACCATAGTTTGTAAACGCTATAACTTTTACCGCAAACCAATAAATATACACAATAAATTCTGACACAAACTTGTATAGAGATGTAATTATATTTGAACAATTTTACCAAAAAAGTTAAAAATACACTTTTTTTGAGAAAATTGCAGTCTTTTTTGACTAATATCAGAAAAACGAAAAATCTCAGCAGCAATCAAATACCACCAAATGAAAGCTCTATTTGTGAGAAGAAAAGGAGGTAAAATTCATTTGGGTGGTAAGTTGTATGACCGAGCAATAAACCGTGAAAGTAGTGTAGTGCAGAATTGTAAAAAGTGGTCTGGTCATTAAGGGTGTTTAAGCTAGGGGGGCTGAAGTGGTTAAAGGGGTTGTCTCACTTCAGCAAATGGCATGTATCATGTAGAGAAAGTTAATACAAGGCACTTACTAATATGTTGTTATTACCAATTTTTCTTCCTTTGCTGGCTTTATTCATTTTCCCATCACATTATACACTGTTTGTTTCTATGGTTACAACCACCTTGCAATCCAGCAGTGGTGGTCGTGCTTGCATTCTATAGGAAAAAGTGCCAGTCACGAGAGAGGCCGGTGCTTTTTGCTATAGTGTGCAAGCATGGCCACCGCTGCTGGATTACGTGGTGGTCGTAACCATGGAAATGAGAAGTCTATAATGCGATGGACAAATGCATCAAGCCAGCAAATTGGACAATGACAATACATTAGAAAGTGCCTTGTATTATCTTTCGCTACATGATACATACCACTTGCTGACGTGAGACAACCCCTTTAACACCCTGGGTTAAGCGCCACAACCACACCCCCTTTGGGGTGTGACTTAACTTGGCAGGTATTTTTTTGTTGGGAAAGGTGGCAACTAAGGATGAGGGAATCTACTTTGGATGAAACATCCAAAATCGATTCGCATGAAACTTGTTTCAATACTGTACAGAGCGAGCGCGCCGTACAGTATTAGAATGTATTGGCTCTGATGAGCCGAAGTTATTACTTTGCGAAGTCTCGCGAACTTTAGAAATTGATTTATACAGTAAAAAAAAATTCCAGGACTCGGGTTCGATTCCAACCTTGGAACCGAACCCAAGTTCGGAAAACGTTTTTTTACAGTATAAATCAATTTCTGAAGTTATTATTCGCGAAGTCTCGGCGAGTCATCGGAGCCAATACATTATAAGGCCTCTTTCACACGACCGTATGGTTTTGCGGTACGCAAAGAACAAAACAATGAAATCCGTGTGCATTCCATTTTTTGCGCAACGGAACATCTGGCACCTAATAGAACAGTATTATCCTTGTCCGTGATGCGGGCAATAATAGGACATGTTCTATGTTTGAATGGAAATACGGAATGCATACGGAGTACCTTCCGTTTTTGGATCTCTACGCCGGAAAGGAAAAACACTAGTGTAAAAAGTACCCTTAACACAGGGAATGTCTTTATGTTGCAGATTATGTGAGGGCACCCTAATAAGGCCCTATATTTACCCCATCTATAGGATTGTCCTAAAGATTTCTGGTATACATTCAAGTCTCACCACTTGTTGGGCAAAGAAAAAGTAGCCAGCATATCAACAGAGGCTAAGCCAGAAATGTGCCACCTTACTGAATCTAACCACAATTACCCAAATAATACCCCATCCCCTGGATTTGGGCAACTCAATGATAAAGTCCATGGATATGTACATTCATGGTCTCATAAGAATGGCCAAAAGTCAGGCATGCATGGCTGGAAGCCGATGGAGAGAGATATGTAAGCTGACCAACAGGCTCTTAAGCACTCCTAATTTTCACCCCTTGCTACTAAATAGGGGAAAAAACAACAGGGGAAGACCTCCAAAAAAATCCCTTCCCTCATCTTTTTACTATGGACGCTTTTCTGAGCAAGAATTGTTGCAGCCCGAATGTTGAAGCCAAGATGGCACTGACCCATTCCTTGCCAGAGCCACATGGCCCTTCTCCAGACCAGACCCTTCTTCTGGCCCTCAGTCTCTTCCGCAACACATACCTTCTGTCACGTTCTGAGGGCCCGGGCAGACCTCTGGAACGCCTTGCAAATGGGACACAGGCAGATCACAGACCAGGAACCCACAGAATACTTTATTACACATGTAATAAATGAACATGACAGTAAAAAGATAAGCAGGTTAAGCAATAGTGGTAGCTCTACCACTGAATCAAGTACACCGGCAAGGCAGGAGGCCAAACCCAGAGGGTGGAGAGCCAGTGAGCCCCGTTCTTCACAGAGCCCCTGGTGATGGGGATGAACTTGGCCGAGGGCTCACTGGTCGCACCTCCATGAAAGTCCCGGTAAACTTGGCCGCTACTTGCAGAGAACCACAGACAACAACAGGACTGGAACCCAAACAAACTCACGACATTGATCAGACGACAAATGGGAACCAGCACACCATGCGGAATGGAAGCATGACGGTCACAGTCCAAGCTGCACACAGACTAGATATCCTCTCTCCGAAAGGACCCAGGAGACACTCACGAAAGCAGGACATACACAGGACAGGAACAGAAGCAGTAAGGCACTGCAGGTTATACATGGAACATACAGGATTAGAAGCAGTTACACTGCCAGGACCGGCTACAACATCAACACCACCACTTTACCAGGCGACACCACACAGAAGGGCAGATGGCAAAACATCCTGGGTCAGCAGCAAGGGGCAACACCCAGTGAAGCAAAAGACAGACTCACCACAGCTCACAAAAATATAAATAGCTGCAATAACGAGGGAATCTGATAAGCCACATCCAGGAACAGACCAGGGAATGTTAGCCCTACCAGAACCAGGAGTACCAAGAACCATAGAACAAACAATCAAAACAAGTGTCTGTTCACACCAGTCACAGAACGCTGCAGCCAGCACGCCCAAGCGACAACTAGCCTACACAGGATAACTGTAGCCAGTAGGTTACACACAACAACTAGGAGTGAAAGAACTGCACAGTGAAACAAACAGAAATGCATCCATACTCAGACCCTGTACACACACAAGGCCGCAGACAGCACGCATCACAGAACCAGCATACATGGGAATGCCCACAGCCAGTACACAAACTGCATGCAGCCTGCCTCCACAGCACCGGTTTCAGGAACCACAGAGATATGGAAGTGGGAAGACACAAACACAGGCAACAGTTCACACACAACACCGCAGCCAGCACGCAGGGCAAAGCAACCAGCATACACAGGTGTCAGCCTTCAGCCAGTATGTGAGAGAGCATGCAGCCAGCCTTCCTGACCCCCTCTAGGTACCCTTCTGATGCCATCTGCCAACCTTGTGGCACACATATGCAAGCAGTCTCAGACATGTGGCCCCAGATGATCCTCTCTCTCAATGGTTCTGCATTCTTGCTCTCTCCAGAGCTCCTATTGAAGGAAAGCCCTGCCTCTTCTATTCCATGAGACTCCACTCCAGTTGCTTCTTTAACATCCTCCTCAAGTGCGCTACATAAAGACACCATTGCTCACCCACCACGCGAGCTATAACTCTAGGTGATCTTTATTTTTGGACTCTTTGGGTGGTGTTCCTATTATATACAACAGAATACTATTAAACATTATTTTCACGCACTTATTTCTGAATGTAAGGACACCTTCCAGGCAGAGATTGTGTAGTGGTCCACAGGGACACTACCACTCCTACACTCCTACATCCTTTTGCTAGCCTGTTTGCCACCATTGTATTGGTTTGCAACTGTACCACCACCAGCAAAGTGTCATTTTCTATTATGCAAAAACTGTTATTGTGCCTGGCTCACCAGAAGGCGGCAGTGTATCTAGCAGAGAGTACCTTTAGATAGAATGGAACTTACCATTTCATTCTCCCCCTTTTGGGCAGAAGTGGGTTGGTCCTGCTTCTTACCAATGGAGAGGTTGCATGATGCTGTAGTGAGTTGGAGTTGAGCGGTGAAGCAACAGAGTGAAGCAGCATGGTGTAGTGAGGGAGCATTTTCCTCTTACTGCTGCAGGAGCTTTGTGGAAGTAGGTCAGACAGCAGCCTATTCCTGATACATAAAAGGATGTAGTACCTCTAAGGGGAAAACGGAGCCCAGGACAGCAAAACGGGTCACAGGATACCTCACTCTCATAAGAAACAGTAACTGAAGCTGATAGGAACCAGACCGAAGCCAGAGATTAGTAGTGTTGATCACGAATTTTCGAATTGCGAATTTTAATCGCGAATATCGGAACTTCGAGAATTCGTGAATATTTAGAATATCGCAAAATATATTCGCAATTGCGAATATTCGTTGTATGCAAATTTTTTATATGCGAATTTTCGCAATCAGAAAATAATAAAATTATTTTCTTGCTTGCGAAAATTTGCATATAAAAAATTTGCATAAAATGAATTTGCGATATTTCGCGAATAATTGGGCGAATATTCGCCATATATTCGCAAATTCGTAATCTCCAGTCATTATTCTCTTGATTGCAAAAATTCGCATAAAAATTCGCATAAACTGGTATTTAAAAGGTATCTTTTAAATGCCATTTTATGTGGATTTTTATGCATAATTTTATGCGAAATTTTATGCAAATGTATGCGAATTTTTATTGCGAATTTTCGCAATCAAGAGAATAATGACTGGAGATTACGACGAATTTTCGAATATATGGCGAATATTCGCCCAAATATTCGCGAAATATCGCGAATTCGAATATTGCCCCTGCTGCTCATCACTAGAGATAAGCACAACAGCAGAGAAGGAAAGTATTCTGGAGCCAAGAGAAAGATCAAGTATTGTTTGGATGACACAAGTTTATTCAAGTAAAAACCGTTGACCTTTACCCAGTCTGGACTGTACTTACTCCACCAACCTTTGTTGCTACAGAGCCTAAACTTAAAAAGACATACTAAATACGGTATGCTTCAATAGATATTTAACTTAGTCATGAGCTGCCCACTAGACTAACCAATTAAGATGGACCGTGCACATAGCGCTCTTCATCCGAAAACCATAGGAGGAAACTCCAGCAACATAATTTATGTTACTAATTTCTACCTTAAATTCTATGTAAACCTTCGGGCCAATTTTTTTTTATTATTGCATTGCACTTATTTTGAGCTAAAAATCATTTTTCGATTGGTCTTTATTAAAAATATGGAATCCTTTTTTTGTGTACATAGCTGAGATTCTCTAGTAGCAGCCAGTGGATTTTTTGTCTTTTCCATATCTGGGGAGCTGACAGACTTTTTATCTCTGCTCTCTGACTCTGGTTATTAGATGACCGCACAAAGTGAAAGTGCAAGTCACATGATCAGAAAAACAATATTTTTAATAAAGGCCAACTAAAAATATGATTTTTAGCCAAAAATGAGTGAAATGCAATCATAAACAAAAATTGCCTCCAAAGGTGTACATAGTCTTTAAAGAAGAAATTATGGCTAAGACACATAACATCTGTCACATTGATTTAATGCAGCGTTTCTCAAATAGTGGGGCGCGAGGCTCCGTAAAGGGGGCTCCAGGTGACAGGAGATGAACGCTTCCACTGTGGAAGCGTTCATCTCCATAGTGATCTGTATCACCGTCCTCTGGACAGCGATACAGATCGCTGTGCTGTCCGGTAGGGGAGGGAGAGGCGCCTCCCTCCCCTGCTCCTCTGATAGGCTGCGGGCCTTGTGCCGGCAGCCTATCAGAGCGGTTCAGGCGGCGCGATGACGTCATCGCGCCGCCTGAGCAGAGTACCGAGCGGGACACAGGCCGGAAGAGGCCTGCATCCAGCGCTCCAGGAGGTAAGTATTGGGTGGGGGACCCTGGACTCTATTGGGGGAGAGATCCTGCACATGATTTGGGGGGTTAATGGAGCCTGCACATGATTTGGGGGGTTAATGGAGCCTGCACATGATTTGGGGGGTTAATGGAGCCTGCACATGATTTGGGGGTTAATGGAGCCTGCACATGATTTGGGGGGGTTAATGGAGCCTGCACATGATTTGGGGGGTTAATGGAGCCTGCACATGATTTGGGGGGGTTAATGGAGCCTGCACATGATTTGGGGGGGTTGATGGAGCCTGCACATGATTTGGGGGTTAATGGAGCCTGCACATGATTTGGGGGGGGGGGTTAATGGAGCCTGCACATGATTTGGGGGGAGGGGGTTAATGGAGCCTGCACATGATTTGGGGGGGGGGGGTTAATGGAGCCTGCACATGATTTGGGGGGGGAGGGGGGGTTAATGGCCCGCACCTGTGGGGAGATTGGTGTACTTATAACAATTTTATAGACAAATGATACTATTTACAGTCGCGCGGGGAGGCGCGAAATGTTTTCTTCTTCCTAGGGGGGGCATGATAGAAAATAATTGAGAAGCACTGATTTAATGGGAGCTGTCATGCCTTTTCATAAGTATATAAACATTTATACATTTATTATTGTTATAACATGTATTCATGGCCTATAAGCAGCCATGTTGTACTTATATTCACCCTCCTGTATGAACCTTCATTGTAAAATAGAAAAATGGGTTCAAGGAAAGGTCCTTCCTGGCAGATGTGGGCCTATCTAAGGGAGTAATTTTACATCATCACTAGGCTATAAGCTGAGATAAGGTTCTTCCTGGCGCTCGTCTGTCATCTTTTTATAGTGAGATGTATTAATGAGACAAACATATAATGTCTGTTTGTTCATATAGTGCATCTGTAATGCAAGGCACCAACAAACAGACCAGTGATGAAAGCAAAAAGGTGTTTATTCACCAGAAACATAAACGTCCAGAAACACTTGCTGGTAACAAGAAATAATAACAAAAACCAGGCAAGGAGATTCCAGGAATAGTCCCAACCAGTGCTGAATGATGCTGTGCACTTGGCAGTCGAGTCACTCCAGATCTTGGGTCCGCTGCAAAGGACAAAGTTCCTGGCAGTCTTCAGTCACTAGCAGTTGTGACCTATACCTGGTTGAGGGAAAATAACAGTGGGCACTGATCACCCTGAGAGACCTCCTTTTAAAAGTCTGTTGACCAATCCCAGGGTGCCAAGTGTCCACTTCTATAGGTGAACAAATTGCCCTGCACCTGAGTACATGGCCTAAGGCAATCACAAGTTGATTAACCCATGGCTGGCTCCCTAATCTACTTTGCTCTTGTGAGTCAGTATATTATGCGCCACTGGTCGGCGAAGCGCATAAGAAGCGCGTACTCGCGACCGTGTATCCCTTTGCGAACCTGCCCTCGTGCGTACGCACGGACGCATGATCGACTCAGCGCGAGTATGCGAGCGTGTGGACCCAGATGCGGAAATGGAAGTCGCAGGAGACACCGGAGACAACCCTGGCCGCGGCGTCTTGTCACTTGCCTGGCCACTCTGTCCCCGGGACTCCGACGGTCCTCCCCTCCGATGTCCACGCGAACGCATTCCTGCACTGGTTCGCAAAGGGGTCAGAGCTGGTGCATCAGAGACACGCATAACCTGTCCCGCAACTCCACGAGGACCCCTCTTGGTTCCCCTGGAGTGTAAAGCAGGTGAGGATCTTACAGCATCGTATTTAGTTTTGACACAAGTTAATCGATATATCACATATGTGTTGTTTTATGTTTCATGTATTGGTTTATTTTGTTACATGGTATAATCATATACTTACATATATATATGTCCTGTGTGTGTATCACCAGAAGCGTGCATTCCTGAGGTATGTGGGAAAGCATGCTCAGTTGGATTTCTGCTCAGAAAAGTTGTGTTATTTTCATAAGATAAGGCACCTGTGAAATCCAAAACCCACACATTTGTTGTCTACATTTTAACTTTATGACGTGAGAACAGTTATTCTAGTTTCTCGGAATCTAGGTTTTAATTGCTTCAAGTGTCAGGGGGTATGCCTCCCTTTTTGATGTATGTCCCAGGTGGTGGATGTCTACCACTTAACATGAAGTCACATTATATAAATTTAACTCCTAAAAGCTTCATATTTATTGCTTATACAACATTGCCGCCTAGGTATCGGCAGATAACATAGCACGTTCACCACAAAGCATTTTGGGTAATGTATTATCTCACAGTACCATTACCATATGTGCACACTCCCTGGTTTGGTTGGAAGACTGTTATCTAAAGGGGTGTATGCTTTTGATAAGTCTGTGAATATATTAAAGGGTTTCTGTCACCAACTTTTGACATTATAAGCTGTCTGACATTAGCTATGTGCTAATGTCAGACCAGCTTGATAATGTCTTTTTTATAAAAATCCGCTGTATATATAGTCTGAAAAACTTACTTTTATATTATGTAAATTAGCCTCTAGGAGCAGGGGGGGCGTTGCCCTGCTCCTAGCGGCTCCGTCCGGCAACCTGCTGGCACGCCCCTTCATACTTTGATTGACAGTGCAGGGCAGCGATCCTCCTGCACTGTCTCGTTCTGAAATCGCGCGCCCGCGCCGCCGCTCTGTATTCGGCGCAGGCGCGGTGAGCAGAGGACGCTGGTGCCTGCTGTCCTCTGCTCACCGCGCCTGCGCCGAATACAGAGCGGCAGCGCGGGCGCGCGATTTCAGAACGAGACAGTGCAGGAGGATCGCTGCCCTGCACTGTCAATCAAAGTGTGAAGGGGCGTGCCAGCAGGTTGCCGGACGGAGCCGCTAGGAGCAGGGCAACGCCCCCCCTGCTCCTAGAGGCTAATTTACATAATATAAAAGTAAGTTTTTCAGACTATATATACAGCGGATTTTTATAAAAAAGACATTATCAAGCTGGTCTGACATTAGCACATAGCTAATGTCAGACAGCTTATAATGTCAAAAGTTGGTGACAGAAACCCTTTAATCATAGACGGGATAAGAGAGGGATTCCAAAAGAAAGAAAAAAAAGACTACAAACAAAAGATTAAACAGACACGTGGATTTGATCCTGGATCACGGGGAACCCTCTGGAGAGCTGACCATCCCTCCGGAGCCCTACTCACCTTTTGACCCTTGGTAACGTATATCTTGCTTATTGCTTGCGGTATTGATAAGTTACTCAGCCCGGTATATAGTCAAAGGTCCCCATTTGTGGATCTGTAATTGATAAAGCTCCTGATCAAGTTTGATCATTCTCTTAGCAAAGATGCATATTGCTAATTGAGCATCAGACATTGGTACCTAGTCCTTGGGAACTTTGTTATTCCCTAGCCTGATACCGAGCTGGTAAATTTATAGTGCCGCCATATACCTCAATTGGTTAAAAGGTGATAGAAAGGGATTCTTTTCTTTAATTTGGATTGTTGCATATCATTGCATTGATTGGCGATATTCAGTATTGTTTGAAGGTAGTGGTATTATATTTCATTGTCTATCATTGTACAGGTTGTATCATCGATTTTGTATTTAGCACTTATGTATAATAAACTCACATATATTTTTGCATAGATGATGGTACCTCGTTTTCTTTGTAGTTGCACAAAATAATTAAGGTTCTCGTCAACGAGCTGAGAGGTTATTATGTCGGCCTCTCCTCAATAGGATCAATAACTTTGACATTTTTTCCTTTGATCTTTTGTTTTGTTTTTGTATATAAAGCATTTTGCGCTTTATATCCGCGACAGAGCACAGGTCTATATTTACCAAAACTTGTGTAGGGATTTCCTATAGATGGGACTTCCCATTTACCCGACAGCACAAAAGAATGGAAAAACAGCTATACCATGCTTTCAGAGATCTGGGAGATTTTTGGCAGACATTTGATATTCAAACTACTAAAGTACCAGATTGGAACATGAGGTTGATTCTTCCTCTTCTACCACCAACCTGGCAGGACAACACAAGAGACAACATCATCCTTCTGATGAACATAGAACATCAAGTATATTTTCTTGGTTAAAATTTCCATCACTTTTAAATTGTTAGACACCTTAACAGTCGTGTAATACCTACTTTTATGGCTGTTTTCCCAGTTTGGCTTCATGTAGTGATGGGAGGATTGAGGGTTACCAGATGTCCTGTCTCCCCTAAGGAATCACTTTTATAGTTTTCATTGTGTCTTGAAGATTATTTTGCCTTATTTTGTTGATTCTGGCTCAGAGGATACGACACCTTAAAAAAAGTATTTATACATGCTGAAAGTTTTATTTCTCACGCGTCCCTATACTGATTTAGTAACTTCTTGGGATATAACTATAATTATTGTTAGATCATTATTTTTTGTCTTCCGTGGGTGTATGTTTTACTATGTTTATGATTGCTTGCATATTGTGACCCCGGTTGTCCAGAGGAGTAGCTTAGTTATTGTTTAAGTCCATTGACTTCTGTCCCTCTTCAACTTTCACTTCTCACAGGTTAGCAAATCTTCTTGCTGTGATTACTAATGACTATATTGTTTTCTCTCAATGTACATTGTAAAGGAACAACTCAGATCTCAAAATGCCTCTTACCCTACAAGAGATACGTAGGTCCCAGGAGGTTATTGTTTTTTTTACAAGAAACTCACTTTAACCCCCTTCCCGACATGTGACATACTAAATGTCACATCAGGAAATGACTTCCCGTATATTGACGTGATAGTACATCATACTGATCGAGCCGGTACAGTAGCTCTGTGCGCCTGATCACACAAATGCCAGTAGATCAATGCTGACCACAGCAGACAAGAAGTGGGCTCCCTCTGTCTCTCCATCAGCCCTCTGCGCTGCAATGACAGGGGGCTGATGGCTGCCCTGGCAACCCCAGGCCTTGCAAAGGCCTTGGGGTCTGCCATGTACTGAAACCTATGAGGCCCAGTCCCCAGCCATTTTTTATTTAAACACAAGATCATCGGCAGATAAATAAAAAAATATATATATGGCTTTCGCAAAATTGTGAAACAAAAACATGATTTTTTTTTTCAAAAATGCTTTTATTGTGTAAAACTGAAAAAAATAAAAAAAATAGACATATTTCGTATCACTGCGTCTGTAATAATCTGCTCTATAAAGATATTGCATGATATCCCATCAGGTGAACACTGTAAAAAAGATATATAGAAACTGTGCCAAAACAGCCATTTTTTTGTCACCTTGGCTCACAAAAAGTGTAATATGGAGCGACCAAAAAATCATATTTACTCCAAAATGGTACCAATAAATATGTCAACTCTAAATGCAAACATCGAACCCTCATACAAGAAAAACATGATTTTGAAATGCTTTTATTGTGTAAAACTAAAACAAATGAATCAAAATATACATATTTTGTATCACTGCATCGGTAACGTCTGGCTCTATAAAAATATCACATGGTGCCAGAAAAGCCATTTTTTGGTAACCTTGCCTCACAAAAAGCATAATACTGAGTGATCAAAAAATCATATGTACCCAAAATAGTACTAATGAAACCATCACATAAGACCATCATCAGAAAAAGAAAAAAATATGGCTTTTAGAAAATGGCCATTTTTTTTTTTTACAAAAATACATTGAATAAAAGTGTTAAAATGTAGAAAGAAACCATATAAAATTGGTATCTCTTTAATCGTACTGGCCCGCACAATGTATGCCTCAGTAGCAAACCCAAAAATGAATGGCAGAGTTGCTGCCTTGTCTTTATCCCACTTCCCAAAAACTGAAATAAATAGCAATGAAAAAGTCGTACATACCCCAAAATAGAACCAATGATAATGGCAACTCATTCCGCAAGAATATAAGTCCTCACACAGCTTCATCGAGAGAAAAATAAATGTATAGTTCGCAGAAAATAGCTATATCCCAGAGGCTGTTCAAAAGCAACATGGCACCCGTAAACCAATCCATCAAAATCTCAGCTGCAAAAGCCAAATGGTGGTCTCTCCCTTTAGAATCCCGCAGCATAAACAGCAGTTTATGTCCACATTTATGGCATTTCAGTAACCAGTAGAACCCACCTAACAATGTAAAGGGTGTGGTGTGTATCAGATGGCACGAGCTAGGCACTACATACTGGGCACTGAAATGCCGTATCGGTGGAAAACTTGCAATTTTAATTTCACACAGTCCTTAGCTCATTAATATCTGCAAAACACCTATGGGGTCAAATTGCTTACCTTACCCCTGAATAAATACCTTGAGGAGTGTAGTTTCTGATTTAGGATGACTTCTCAGGGGTTCCATTTATTACAGTGATCCCTCAAGATAAAATGGCCTCAGGATACAATATTTTCAACATACAATGGTCTTCTCTGACCGAGCTATTCCCTACTGTTATAAGGGTGCGTTTTATCTATCTTAGTTATCTGATTATTTTTCTTAAATCTTCATTTTCTTTTATCTTGGATGACATTTTGGGGCTTTGTAACCAATTGCTCAACTTACGATGGTTTCAACTAGGGCTGCACGATATGGGAATTTTGTGCGATTTCGATTAGGGCCCTAAAAATTGCGATAACGGTATGCAATGCGATACTTTATGGGAATTGTGCTAGAGGTCTACTTGCTTGGATTTTCAAGGCAAAAGCACACACAAGTTACTGATAATGCTGAAATGTAGTTATGCTTAACTCAAGAACTGAAATGCACAGTGTTTTTCAAAATAAAACATCTAAATTTTACTAAATTAAATAACATATTTGCATTACTGCAAAAGTACAAAATACAAAAAATGCCATTTTCTTTATAGCACTGCACAGAACAGATAAATAAAATACAATAGATATAAGAACATGTGTTCATTAAAATAATGACTTGCCTCCAGCCCCTCCTCCCTCCCCGCACTGTGTAGCATAGCGGGCGGCGATACATCAGTGTCAGCCACTTAAAAAGTCAATCATCGCTTTATAAGACGCACTGCCATTCCCCCCCCCACACACACACACACTTTTGGGGAGAAAAAAGTGCGTCTTATAAAGAGAAAAATACGGTAATATAATTGCAGCATTTTTGGGTCGGCCAATTGGTGATTGCAATATGGCGATTTATCGCGATACCGATTGCTTTGGCGATATATTGTGCAGGCCTAGTTTTAACATACAATGGCTGTCCTCGAACCAACTAATATTGTAACTTGAGGGATCACTGTATTTCACCCTAGACCTCTATAATTTTGAGCCCAAGATGCATAAATCACTGTAATGGGCCTCAAATGCGCATGGGTCTCTTTTACTCCTAAACGATTAGGGCCACATGTAGGGTGTTTATAAAACCAGGAAGCATGACATAACAATAAGCGGGCTTGCTTTTCACACTGCCATACTATGTTCACAACATATTGGGCACTGAAATGGCATATCTGTATAAAAATTCAAATTTTCTCTTTGTACCATCTAGTGTGAATAGATTTTTGCAAAACATATGTGGAGTCAAAATGCTAACTTTTAGACAAAATGGGCCGGTTTTAGACAAAATGGGGCCCTGGGCAAAATCAAAAGGGGGAACCCACATCTTGTAATAATGTTCTAAAAATACAGTCTGACGTCTGACACCCCGCCAATCAGCTGTTTAAGTATGTCCCAAAAGACATACAGCAGCAGAGCAGGAAGAGAGGAGGGAGACGGCACAGCGCACGCCGTATCCTCAAACAGCTGATCGACGGCAGTGCCGGGTGTCAGACCCCGGCCGATCTAATATTGATGACCTATCCTAAGGATAGGTCATCAACATGAAACAACATGAAACAACCTCTTGAAGCTTCCCCCAATACTGTGCCTGTTGTGCTCCCCTCCATGTCCACAAACACTGTACTATACTATACACCCAGACTGCCCTCATTAGTGCCCCCAATAGTGATATTACGCCCCAAGATGGCCCCCATTAGTAGCATTGCCCTCCATATTGCGTCAAATAATAATAATACCCGTACAGTACCCTAGTAGTAATATTATAACCATAATGCTGCCAGTGGCTTTAATGTCCCCCTGTAGTGCCCCCCACTAGTTCCAATATATAATGCTTTCCCCCATAGTGCCAATATATATATAATGTTCCACCGTAGTGCCAGTATGTATATAATGCTCCTCCATTCCTCCCCAGTAGTGGCAAGTATATATAATGATCTCCTTTCCCCCATCCCTGGTGCCCCCAGCAGTGTGGACAATAGCACGAGCACATTACAGGGGGGCGTAAAAGAGGATGGGACTATATCCAAGACGTTATTATGTAATATCAGAGTACATTACAAGAGGAAGTATAAGAGAAGACTACAACTCCCAGCATATCCAGGGTGTTGTAATGTACTCTGATATTATATAATAATGGCCTGGACATGCTAAGAGTTGTATTCCTCTCCTCTTATACCTCCTCTTGTAATGTACTTTGATATTATACAACAAGTCACACATGTCAGATTTGCAAAAAAAAACATGGCCTGGTCGGGAAGATGAAAACTGGCCTGGGGTAAAAGGGGTTAATACACCAAGGTCTTTATGATGTTGTGAAATATTGATTTCTTAGAACCTATATGGCCAATGTCTCTGACAAAAAGGCTGGAGTGGCTATTCTAATAGCCGTATCTTGTCCATTTCAAGTCAATGCGATAGGCCAGTGATGGTGAACCTTTTACAGACTGGGTGCCCAAACCGTAACCCAAAATCCACATATTTATCGCAAACTGGCAACACAGCAATTTAACCTGAATATTACAGTACAATATACAGTCCTGATCAAAAGTTTAAGACCACTTGAAAAATGGCAAAAAATCATATTTTACATTGTTGGATCTTAACAAGGTTCCAAGTAAAGCTTCAACATGCAACAAGAGAGTGAGACAAAACATTTTTTGAGCATTCAATTAATTGAAAATAACGATTAAACTGAAACAGGCTGTTTTTAAGCTGATTCAAATTTTAGGACCAATCTGTTCAAAGATGTGGTTTCATTGTCATTTTCTGTCAGGTAGTTGTGATGGCAAAGGCAAAAAAACTCTCCCTTTTTGAATGTGGTCGGGTTGTTGAACTGCATAAGCAGGGTCTCTCACAGCGTGCCATCGCTGCTGAGGTGGGATGCAATAAGACAGTCATTTGGAATTTCTTAAATGATCCTGAGGGTTATGGAACAAAAAAATCAAGTGGAAGACCCAAAAAAATTTCACCAGCACTGAGATGGAGGATCCAATTGGCTGTCTGTCAATACACTGAACAATCCTCAACCCAAATTAAGGCCTTTATTGGTGCTGACTGCAGCCCCATAACAATCAGACGGCATCTGAGACTGAAGGGCTTCAAAAACAAAAAACCTCTTCAAAAACCTCGTCTCCTTGAACACTACAGAACTGCTTGTTTGGACTTTGCAAGAGAGCACCAAACATGGGACATTCAAAGGTGGAAGAAAGTTTTATTCTCTGATGAGAAAACATTTAACCTTGATGGTCCTGATGGTTTCCAACGTTACTGGCATGACAAGCAGATCCCACCTGAGATGGTTTTTACGCACCACAGTGGAGGGGGCGCCATAATGGTCTGGGGTGCTTTTTCCTTCAGTGGAACAATCGAGCTTCAGTAATTGCAGGGGCGTCAAACGGCCGCTGGCTATGTCCAGATGTTGCAGAGAGCATTCCTCATGACTGAGGGCCCTCGTCTGTGTGGTAACGACTGGGTTTTTCAACAGGACAACGCTACAGTACACAATGCCCGCGGGACAAGGGACTTCTTCCAGGAGAATAACATCACTCTTTTGGCCCATCCTGCGTGTTCCCCTGATCTAAATCCAATTGAGATCCTTTGGGGATGGATGGCAAGGGAAGTTTACAAAAATGGACAACAGTTCCAGACAGTAGATGGCCTTCGTGCAGCCGTCTTCACCACTTGGAGAAATGTTCCCACTCACCTCATGGAAACGCTTGCATCAAGCATGCCGAAACAAATTTTTGAAGTGATCAACAATAACGGCAGAGTGACTCAGTACTGAGTTCATGTTTGAAAGTTTAATTTCTGTTTTGGTTTTTTTTTTTTTTTTTTTGGAGGTGTTGTCCTAAACTTTTTATCAGCTGTAAAACAGCCTGTTTCAGTTTATTCGTTGTTTTCATTAAATTGAATGCTCAAAAAATGTTTTGTCTCACTCCCATTTCTTCTTGTTGCATGTTGAAGCTCTACTTGGAACCTTGTTAAGATCCAGCCATGCTAAATATGATTTTTTGCCATTTTTCAAGTGGTCTTAAACTTCTGATCAGGACTGTAGTATATCTTCCATGTACTTTATCATTTAGCTATGATAGCCTGTCTACATTCAGTGCGCTGCTTGTGCCTTTCATAGCACGCCCTGCACTGATGAATAGCAGGAAAAGTCTAAGTTACGCATTAGACTTTTTTCAGGGCATGCTTGCCCAAAGAGGGGGCTCTGAGTGCCACCTCTGGCACCCATGCCATAGGTTTGCCACATACCATAGGTGCGATAGGCGAACCTGTAAAGAGACTCTTTTTCGCACTAAACTTAATCTATGTACAATTTATGTCCCTAATTCTGGTCAACTTTCTATTCTCTCCTCATTACTTTATAAATTGTTCTCTTACCAAGATGCGCCCTTAAGACCTCAACATTCCCTTCTCAGATATTTGTGGTAGGTTTACAATGTCTCCTACCTCCACCCCTTGGCAGTCTACTATTCCAGCTCTAAAGGCTTTCATAAACTTGTCCACACCTACTCCCTATACAATTTTAGGGAGGGTAAATAACTCTTTGGCGCTTAGTTACATTTTCCATATTTAAACCCTCATCTCATACACCCTGATTATTTTTTGGGAATATTCTGAGACTTTGATCGCTCATGATTGCTGACATATGACCCATTTCTTGGTCAGTCCATGTTCCCATTTTAGTCGAGATTGATTTCTATCCTGCTTTCCTACGACATACTCATTGGTATCTTAATGAATCCCTCCTTTCGAATACTTTAAGGAGAATGCTTCCACAGTATTGTCAGCTGCAATTTTGTGAGACACTCATAAAGTTGTGTTCAGAGGTCAATCTTTTTCAGTGGCCTCCATGTCTTAGAGAGATGCTGGGATGTGTTTTTGCATGTATCTGGACAGTGATAGAGCAGGTGTTGACTAACCAACCCTCAAAGTGTCTCTTAAAAAAGTTATTGATTTATGAAACCAATTAAAAACTTTGGCGTTAGCCAAGATCGAAAGATTGCTTCATCACTCTAGACAGCTTTTCTTCAAATTTTGTAATAAAGCTTACACACCATTAGCTGGACAGTTTCAAGACCATACCACTAATTCTACTTTGTATTCAATTGAAAATTCTCAGGGTACTCCTTATTATGACCCCTCCAGATTAGGCCAGTTATTTCACAATTATTATATATCATTATATTCTCTTCCTTCTGCTCTTTCATCAGATGAAAGCAGGGGAAGTAGATTGCTTGACGAATACATATCTAAATACTCACTCCCTACTCTATCGACAGAAGCAATAGCACATTTGAATCAGTCAATCACGATTAAAGAACTGAAGAAGGTGTTTGGGAAGTTACTGAGAGGTAAATGACCGGGTCCTGATGGACTGACCTACGTATAAAACATAAGGAGATATTTTGTTCCCATTTATGATCAATAAATTTTTGGTAAAGCCATCCCGGATTCTATGCTACGGTGTTGTCACTGACATTCCCACGACAAGTGGCAGGAGATCTGTGAGATCTCTGTTTGTATTTTGTTTATATATATGTATGGGTTGCCTTTCCCTTTTGTTTGTCATTAGGCCTGAGGGAGACTCCTGTTCATCCTTCCATTTGGAGGAATAGGTAGACTCAGTCCTGACATTAGTTCCAGGGTCCTATATGGTGAGAAAGAATTTTAGATATCCGGTGTATTAACTTGCCTACCTTTGGGGTCGGTTCATACTGGTAGTCTGTCAGGACTGGAGTTAGGGTTTTTTCTAGAAGGTGTCCATCTTCCTTCCCTAGTCTCCAGGCCTTATTCCGGTATCCCCTTTCCCTCATATGCTTGGTGTGGTGTTTTCTAGTGTTGATCACGAATTTTCGAATTGCGAATTTTAATCGCGAATATCAGCACTTCGAGAATTCGCGAATATTTAGAATATCGCAAAATGCGAATTTATGCGAATTTTTTATATGAAAATTTTCGCATGCAAGAAAATAATGTCATTATTTTCTTGTTTGCGAAAATTCGCATAAAAATTCGCATAAATTAGCATAAAAATTCGCATAAGCTGGTATTTAAAAGGTATATTTAAATGCCAGTTTATGCGAATTTTTATGCTAATTTATGCGAATTTTTATGCGAATTTTCGCAAACAAGAAAATATTGTCTGGAGATTACGAATTTGCGAATTTTCGAATATATGGCGAATATTCGCCCAAATATTCGCGAAATATCACGAATTCGAATATTGCCCCTGCTGCTCATCACTAGTGTTTTCCTCCCCCTCCAAATGCTCAAGCTCCTGTCCTATTAGCCTCTACTCCCCACTCTCTGCTCATTCTTCTAGATCTATCTGTAGCATTTGACACTGTAGACCACCATCTCCTTCTGATTATGCTCCAATCTCAAGGACACTGCTTTTTCTTAGTTTTCTTCCTATGTCTCTTGTCTTCAGTGTATTATTCGCTGGCTCTACTTCTTCAGGGTTCAGTCCCAGGTCTTCTCCTCTTTTCTCTCAACACAGTCCATATCAGACAAACTATCAGTAGATTTGATTTTCTGTATCATCTCTATGCTGATGACACCCAGCTATACACTTCATCCTCTGAACTCACCTCTGCCGGACTTTACAACACCACTAATTATCTGTTCACTGTCTCTAACATCATTTCCAATCTCTGTCTTAAATTGAATCTTTCAAAAACTGAACTAATTGTCTTTTCTCCATCTACTAACCTACCTAAACGTGATATGTTCCTCTTAGTGTGTGGCACCACCATAATACCTAGGCAGCACACCCGCTGTCTCAGTGTTATGTTTGACATTGATCACTGATCTCTCTTTCACCCCCTATACTGGAGGTCCCCAAACTTTGTATGTTGTTAGCAACATTCAACTTTCAGTGATGGTCGGGAACAAGAGGCAATTCAAAAATAGAATAGATAAATTTGCTGATATTTTAGTGTGAACTTTAACTCTACTATTATACAATCCAAATTGGCACTGTTTGGTGGTAAATGTAGGATATGTCTGCAAAAATGTCAATTTCCAGTACATATGGTCATACCTCTGGACTCCCATGGCGAGCCACACAGCAGAAGGTCTCAAGCCACAAGGGGCTCCCAAACCAGGACCACTGCCCTATATTCAATCACTTGCCCACTCATGCTGCCTGCACCTCTAGAATCAGCCCCATTTTACTGTGCAAACAACTAAAACTCTTTTTGTCAACTTGATTACTGTAACTTTTTATTGATTGTTCTCCCCATCACTAAACTTTCCTCTTTCCAACCTGTCCTAAAGCTGTGTTTAGGCTGTGTGAGGAACAGCCGATTGTTGGGTAGAAAGCATTCCTTCCCGACAATCGGCTGTTTTTTAAGTAGATGTCAAGCACTGCATTTACATGTAGCGATCACCTCAAGGTATGAGGATAATCAATTTTAAATAGATGGTTATATCTTGGATCATTTTGTGGTGGACATTGTGTATTATTATTAGGGATGAGCGAATCGACTTCGGATGATACATCGGGAAATGTTTTTTTACAGTATAAATCAATTTCTAAAGTTATTATGCAAAGTCTCGCGAGACCTCGAAAAGTAATAAATTCAGCTCATTGGAGCCAATACATTTTAATACCGTATGGAGTGCTCGCTCCATACAGTATCAAAACAAAGTTTCATGCGAATCGACTTCGGATGTTTTATCCGAAGTCGATTCGCTCATCCCTAATTATTATTATAGTGTAAAAATTTCAAAATTGCTTCAAATCGTGTGCGAGTGATGACCATGCAGTAAATTTGAGTCTGGTACAAGGCATCTACACTCCAGTACAGTCTAATTTCTGTTTTTTTTTACAAGGCCCATACATTGCATGAGCCCCCAAAACATCATTGTCTCTGCTGAATTTACTGGGGTCTGCACTGAACTCGCTCCCTAAGCAGTGGCTGCCAGCTGTATAACACTGCAGGCACCCCACCACAATGACAATTATGACACTGAACCTGGTCATTTAAGCCCTCAGATGCTGCTGTCAATAATGATTGCAACATCTGAGGGGTTAGGCAGCCCTTGCAGCGAAATTGCTGGCTCCAGTAGGTTTCCATGATAGCCTGGGGTCTTCTGAAAGTTGCCAGCGCCGTGATTGTTAGCTGGCATGGGCAAAACTGGCTCAGCAGGCAGTGTCTCAGAATCCTATAGGCCTCAATAACGTAGACAGCAATAGTATTTTATTGTGGTGTTTGGGACAAGCGATCAGAAGATTACAGGTTTCAGTCCTCTAAGGGGATTAAAAGTTACTGTGAAGAAAGTGAAAAAAAACCCATTAAAGTATTCAAAATTTAAATCACCCCCCTCACTTTTCCCAATTTTACATATAAAAGTAAATAATAAAAAATAAATCATCGCATCCCGAAAGGCCTAAACTATTACAATACAAAAATATATTTCCTGCATGGTGAATGGCGTAATGAAACAAATCCACGATTCGCCATTTTTTGTTCACTTTGTCCCCACAAAAAAATTGAATAAATTGATCAAAAAGCCCTACATATGAATAAAAACTACAGTTTGCCTCACAAAAAACAAACAAGAAAAACAAAAACGATATATATTTGGTATCACTGTAATCGCATTGACCCGCAGAATAAGGATGTCATGTCATTTTTAGTGCACAGTGAACATCGTAATATCAGAAACCCCACATCTTCGGTGGCATTGTGGTTTTTTTTTTCATTCTCACCCCACAGAGAATTTGGTTTCACATTTTCCAATGCAAGACAAGGTAAACTAAATGATGCCATTAAAACATACAACTTGTCCCACAAAGCCATCTTATGGCTATATGAACAAAAAATGGAAAAAGTTACAACTCTTGAAATGTGTTGGGCGGAAAAAAGAAAAATGCAAAAATAAAAATGGGCCCAGTCCTTTAGTGGTTAAAATGATTCTCCACTTTCATAATAAATTCCTGTTCCTTTTTGAGCTTCACTTCATCCTGGCAGGATGTTTATTTTCAAAACTTCCTGTTTTCATCTGCTTCCTGCTGGGTTTTCTAACCAATCTCAGCATGCTTTGCCCTGTAATGTTTCTCAGGGCTTACTCCGCCTGCCACACTTTTCACTCTGTAGTAGTTTTACCTCTTAAAGCTCCCCTCTCCATGTTCATCTCAGGGCATTGCCACTATAAAGATGGCACAGAGAGCATTAGTACTATAAAGGGTGCACAGAGGGCATTACTACTATAAAGGGGGCACAAAAGGTATTGCTACTATAAAGGGGGCACAGAGGGCATTACTCTGAAAGCAAGGGCTGTGCTGCGCCGGCAAACATGGCGTGGAGCTGAAGAGGAATGGAGTGCTGGACAACTGCAGGGGAGCCCGGACGTCCAGTTTGACCTGCACCACAAGGTGAAAGTGTAATGTATGTAGTGTGGTGTTTGATCTACACACTGAACCACACACTGCACTACATACATCACACACGCAGCACTACATACATCACACACGCTACACTACATACATCACACACACTGCACTACATACATCACACACACTACACTACATACATCACACACACTGCACTACATACATCACACACACTGCACTACATACATCACACACACTGCACTACATACATCACACACACTGCACTACATACATCACACACACTGCACTACATACATCTCACACTGATGTATGTAGTGCAGTGAGTGATGTATATGGTGCAGTGTGTAGTAAATGCACAGCAGGCTATTATAGCCAAGTGATAACAGTACAGGGAGGTTCCGCCATATTGGACTGGACTTTATCACTTCGCTATAATTGCTTCATGTTATTAGACCAGTAATGGCTCCCTGCACACCCACCTCTTAGGCCCCTTTCACACCACCACTATTTATTTCTGTTATCTCCGTTAGATGAGCAGAACAACGAAAATAATGGAAGTGTTGGATTTTTGTCATATGTTTAACATGTACAAAAAAACCTGTATGTTAACGGACGCCTCAGGGTACTTTTACACTTGCGTTTTTGGACTCCGACAGGCATTCCATCACCCGAACTGCTTGCTGGATCCGGCAATCTGTATGCAAACGGATACCATTTGTAGACGGATTCGGATGCGGATCCGTCTCACAAATGCATTGCAATATCGGATACGTCTCCGGTTGTCATCCGGAAAAACTGTGGTAAATTTAATGCCTTTTAATACTAATACATTTCAGTGGAAATTAATGCTGGATCTGGCATTCCGGCAAGTGGTCCGGATTTTGGACGGAGAAAATACCACAGCATGCTGCGGTATTTTCTCTGGCCAAAAACGTAAGAGGGACTGAACTGATGCATCGTGATGCATCCTGAACGGAATGCCCTCCATTCAGAATGCATTAGGATTAAACTGATCTTTTTTTTTCCTGGTATTGAGCCCCTAGGACGGAACTCAATACCGGAAAAGAATAACGCTAGTGTGAAAGTACCCTCAGACAGATGCTATACTGTGGCATCCATCACCATAGAGTTCCATTGAACAAAAAAAAAGAACATATATGCCAATGTATAAGTTTTTTTTTTTTTTTTTTGCAGAATAGGAAATCGTAGTGTACCACTTCTTTCCATCCTGCAAAGTCCAGAAAAAAATATATAAATTTTTTGTACAATGGAACTCTACTGTATGGTGAGGAATGCCCCAGTATTGCATCTGTCTGAGGCGTCCGTTATAGTATAAGTTTTTTCATGTACGTTAAACGTATCACCGAAACATAATGTGAACCCGTGTGTGAATGAGGCATCAGTGTTCGGTGATTTCCATCAGTGATTTAGAGCCAAAACCAGGTGCGGCTTTAAACACAAAACAGGAGCAGATCTTTCCCTTATACCTCATGTCTGTGGAGGCTCCAATCCTGGTTTTGGCTCACAATCACTGATAGAAATCACTGACCAAAACACTGACGTGTGAATGAGGCATTTTTTTATATCATAATTATATATGTATTTAAATTTGGCGACTAAAAATTTTATTTGGCTCCTAAATTTTTCAGTTTAGGAGCCAATGGTTCCTAGGTAAGTTTTTTTTGTCTGTTTTTTAGTCAGGGGAAACTAAGGGCATTGCTACTATAAGGGGGGCACAAAGGGCATTACTACTATAAAGGGTGCACAGAGGGCATTACTACTATAAAAGGGGCACAAAGGGTATTACTACTATAAAGGGGACACATGGGACATTGCTACTATAAAGGGGGCACAGAGGGCATTACTACCATAAAGGGGGCACAGAGGGCATTACTGCTATAAAGGGGACACAGAGGGCTTTAATACTGTAAGGGCGGCACAGAAGGCATTACTACTACAAAGGGGCACAGAGGGCATTAATACTACAAAGGGGGCACGGAGGGCCTTGCTACCATAAAGGGGGCACAAAGGATATTACTACTATAAAGGGGGCACAGAGGGCATTACTACTATAAAGGGGACACATAGGGATTTACTACTATAAAGAGGACCCAGAGGGCTTTACTAGTATAAAAGGGGCACAGAGGGCATTGCTAATATAAAGGGGGCAAGAGGGCATTGCTACCATAAAGGGGGCACAGTGGGCATTACTACTATAAAGGGAACACAGAGGGCTATACTACTATGAAGGGGGCACAGAGGGCATTGCTACTATAAAGAAGGCACAGAGAGCATTACTACTATAAAGGGTGCACAAAGGGCATTACTACTATAAAGGGGGCACAGAGGGCATTACTACTATAAAGGGGGCACAGAGGGCTTTACTACTGTGAAGGGGAAACAGTGGGCATTACTACTATGATGGGGACATAATGGGCATTATTACTTTGAAGGAAGCACAATGGGATTTACTACTTTGAAGGGGCACAATGGGCATTACTAGTGTGAAGGGGCACAGAGGGCATTACTACTGTGAAGGGGCACAATGGGCATTACTACTGTAAATGGGGCACAGTGGTCGTTACTACTATGAAGGGGGCACAATGAGGGCAATGCTATTGTGCGGTGGCACAAATTTTTTAAGTAATACCGGGGGGGGTTTGTGCCAGAGAAAGGACCCAACCCAGGTGCCAAACACCCTAGGCACGCCACTGCGTCAGACATTTGGAAACTGTTCCCAGTTCTGATGCCTTGGCTGCTTTCTTTTAGTTTTCCGATCATGTCATCAAAGATGCAAGTAGGCCTTGATGGTAGGCCACAGGTACACCTCAAGTTAAGGCCTCTTGCACATGAACATGTGCGCCCGTGCCCGTATTGCGGACCGCATTTGCGGATCCGCAATACATGGGCACCATTCCGTGGCCATTTCGCATCGCAGATGCGGACCCATTCATTTCAATGGGTCCGCAAATCTGGAGATGCGGAGTGGTGCAGAACGGAATGACGGAACAGAACACTACGGAAGCACTACTTCAGTCCCGCAAAAAGATAGAACATTTCCTATCTTTTTTTGCGGAACGGGCAGATCGCGGACCCATTCAAGTGGGTCAATGGGTCTGCGATCCGCTGCGGCTGCCCCACGGTCGGTGCCTGTGCATTTAGCACGGGCACGGGGCGCACACGTTTGTGTGCAAGAGGCCTAACTCAGATGCTTCTAAAGCCATAACGTTGTTTTCTGGAATTTTCCAAGCTATTTAAAGGCACAGTCAGCCTAGTGTATTCAAACTTCTGAGCCACTGGGAATGTGATGAAAGAAATAAAAGCTGAAATAAATCATTGTCTCTAGTATTATTCTGACATTTCATATTCTTGATGTATAGCAGTGATCAACTGACCTTAGAAGGAATGTGTAATAGGATTAAACATCAGGTATTTAAAAAAATTGAGTTTTAATGAATGTGGCTAAGATGTTTGTAAATTTATGACTTCAACTATATTGTATGCACATATATTACGCTACTGTATTCCGCAGCACTCTACAGACATTAGTATCAAGCTGACCCAATGGGGCTCACAATCTAAGTTCCCTATCAGTATGTCTTTGGAGCTGTATACTGTATATCTTTATTATCCAAAATTCTGTGACAGATTCAAAATACTATGAAACCTTTTTGAGACGACCACCCAAAACTGCAGCAAAAAGTGGTTTTAAAAGCGTGTGGTCCTAATATATACATAATACAGAATAACTTGTCTCAGAAACGTTTCCGTTTACAGATGCAGCAAACATTAACTTATCCCTTAAAGGGGTTTTCCACTTTTTTATATTGATGACCTATCCTCAGGATAGGTCATCAATATCAGATCATCGCCAATCAGCTGTTTCAACAGAAAACAGTGCTTGAGCAGTGCCTTCTCTTCACTGTTTATCTGCTCGCCGCTGCAACTGCAGCAATGAGCCGGTGTAATTACAACGGCTCTGTCACCATTCACTTCTACGAGACGGCTTCCTTCTGTTTAAGTGAATAGGATGGAGACGTTCCATAAAAGTGAATAGGGACAGAGCAGTTGTAATTACACCTGCTCATCGCTGCAGTTGTACGAGTGCTACTTTCTCTTCAAAAAGCTGATAAGGGGGGTGCCAGGAGTCGTACCTCTGCCAATCTGATGTTAGTGACCTATCCTGAGGATAGGTCATTAATATAAAAAAAAGCTGACAACCCCTTTAAGGGTACTTTCACACTTGCGTTGTGAGGATCCGGCAGGCAGTTCCGTCGCCGTAACTGCCTGCCGGGTCCGGAAATCCGTGTGCAAATGGAAAGCATTTGTAGACGGATCCGAATGCGGATCCGTCTAACAAATGCATTGAAATACCAGATCCGTCTCTACGGTGTCATCCAGAAAAACGGATCCGGTATTTATTTTCTTTCCATTTTAAAAAGTCTGCGCATGCCCAGACCGGAAAAGTGGATCCTCTTGCTGGAACACTTGGTGCTGCATCCGGCATTAATGCATTTCAATGGAAAATAATGCCGGATCCGGCAAGTCTTCCGGAATTTTGGACAGAGAAAATACCGCAGCATGCTGCAGTATTTTCTCTGGCCAAATTCCGTGAGAGTGACTGAAATGAAGACATCCTGATGCATACTGAATGGATTGCTCTCCATTCAGAATGCATTAGGATAAAACTGATAAGTTTTTTTCTGGTTTTAAGCCCCTAGGACGGAACTCAATACTAGAAAACTTTAACGTAAGTGTGAAAATACCCTAATGCGTTAAACGGTTGTACCAAACTTTAAATTGATATTTTAGACAACAAAAGTCATTGAGTTACAGTTACAGTTAAAGTTACAGCAGTTTTCTGCATTGTGTATATAACACTTTCAATATCAATTTAATGTTTATTTCATCCCAATATCTGGGCTGGAACCCTCTTTCCTAACACTTAGGCTGCATTCACACGGGCGAGTTTTCCACGCGGGTGCAATGCGTGATGTGAACGCATTGCACCCGCACTGAATCCGGACCCATTCATTTCTATTGCACATGAGCGGTGATTTTCACGCATCACTTCTGCGTTGCGTGAAAATCCCAGCATGTTCTATATTCTGTGTTTTTCACGCATCTCTGGCCCCATAGAAGTGAATGGGGCTGCGTGAAAAACGCATTGCATCCGCAAGCAAGTGTGGGCGTGATGTGTTTTTCACTGATGGTTGCTAGGAGATGTTGTTTGTAAACCTTCAGTTTTTTATCACACACGTGAAAAACGCATCAAAACGCATTGCACCCGCACGGAAAAAAATGAGCAACTGAACGCAATCACAGACAAAACTGAATGGCTTTGCCCGTGAAATCGCACAGTTTTCACTGAACGCATCCGCAACGCATCTGGACCTAATCTGGACACGCTCGTGTGAACCCAGCCTTAAAGAGAAATGCAGCCTGCCCCATTCACTTAGGTCTGGGTGCGTGCAAACGTGCAATGTGAAGCAGTTAAAGGGACAGAGCACCATGCCAGTGCTGTATTCATTTCATTCTCAGGATCGGAGGGGGTCCCAAAGGTTATGTGGTCACTTTTTTTTTAGCCAAAATATTTGTTTCTCTGACTAAGGTTGGCCAGAGGTGCTTAGCAGCATTTCCCCCTCTGTAGACATAAGCATGCATATTCAGCTGAGCTAAACATAGTAATAAAAAGACTGGGTCACGAATTGATAGTGCTCTTACTTATTTGTGGGTCATGCTCATGTTGGAATAAATGATTCCCATAGGGGAGTAGGTATAGGTGGTGCTAAGATAGCAACCATACCTGTGCCCTGGTGCCGGAAAGGAATCCAAAAGCTTGTATAAGGGAAAAATATTATAGATGGCACATAGTAGGGGAGGATCCTGTTCAAGTTTGGAGCTTCAAGTTACATCTCTTTGTACGCATGTGATCTCAGAGTATGCAGGTATTTTCTTTTGCGGGTGAGCACATGTTATGTCTGTTTGCAGTAAGGGGTTAAAGACAGAAGGTATAGGGGAATGTGTAACAAAGGAATATATGAAAGCATGAGAACAGGACAGCAGGTAGAGATGAAAGAAGGGAAGCATAACACTTTAATATCATCTTAAAAATAAAGAATAATAAATAAAACATGCATGTGATATATATGAAATATATATACAAAAATGTATATACACTATACGACCAAAGGTAAGAACGGACGGTCTGCTACTGCACATAGCCTAAACCCCATCTGCTTGCAGGGGCCAATGGCCACACGATTTTGGACACAAAGGTAGGTTTACCAGAAAGTAGGTCAGGAGGACACCCCTTCTATATATCGAGTCCAAACTCATAGCAAACTGTAGTAGTCAGAGCTCAACTTGTTACTATCACAGGATGCCAACTTACGATTTGAAGCACAAAAATAAAAGAATAATACTAGCTAAAATATGCTGGCAGACTGCAGAGGGTCAGTGATTCCTGTGACCACGCTTTTGAAAAAAACAACCTACCAACAACCATCGTGCACAAGCCACTGTCAAGAAAATTTGAGAGTCCTCTATGATATAGTACCTGTAAGCGAGCCATAAACAAGCTAAACCATAACCAGAGTACCACTAGCCAAGCTGTCACACATATAGTAGATAATCCAACACAGAACTAAGCACTGGGAGACTACCCTATTGGAGTGGCTAGGTTCTGCAGTTAGCTAGCTTGCAGGTTCTTTGCTCATATTCATGATACTCCTTGCAGATAAGATACCGTAGACTTACTGTAGACTAAAATTCTCTTAGTAGTGTCCGTTTACGTGCTCACTGTTGTATCATGCAAACTCAGGACATCCCTCATTGTGACAAAACAAATCAGTCCTGATCTCAACCCCATCAAATGACTTGAATTAGAACGTAAATCAGATCTACTTCAAATTTTGTCTATTAATTCCCACAGACACAATCCAAAGCCTTCCAAGTAGAGTTGAGGCTGTTATAGCTGCAAAAGGGGCCTAATTCAATTCAATGGTTTTGAAATGGGGTTTCCTACAAGCTCATAGGTATAATGGTAAAGTGTCCACTTACTTTTGTGTTTTTTTACTTTGTTAGCTATCTTTTACCTTTATGCCTCAAGTTAACCCTTTGAGGCTGGGTTTAGACTTGCGCGTTTTACAGCGTGTTCAAATGCGCTGTAAAACGCTCAACACATGAAAACCAATGCTTCCCTATGGCCCTGGTTCTCACTTGAGCGTTTTACAGTGCGTTTGAACGCGCTGAAAAACGCCCTACGCTCAAAATAGTTCTTGAGCTTCTTTGGGGCGTTTTGTCGCGCGTATTGTGATTGACGCCACAGTAGTCAATCACACGAACGTGCGTACGACGCGAGTTTCCTATTTGCAAAAACACGTGTAACACGCGCGACAGAAACGCGCGTTTTACGCGCGTATCAGATACGCGCAAGTCTGAACCCAGCCTTAAGATCAAGCCATTTTTCACCTTCGTGACTAAATCTGACATGTGTCACTTTATGTGCTAATAACTTTGGAATACTTTTATTTATCCAAGCCATTCTGAGATTGTTTTCTCGTGACATCTTAAACTTAATGTTAGGGGTAAATTTGGGTCAATAAGTTTTACCTTTATATTATAAAAAATCCCCCAAAAAAATTCTAAATTTAAATTCTATGCAATAAAGTCAGATAGTGATACCTCATTAGATAGTTTTTACTTAAAGGGACACTGACAGGCCGTTTCATCATATAAAGTGTTTTATATGACTCTATTGGTCTTAATCTGCTTAATCCAATTATACTATTTCCCCCCCTGTCTGCCTTTCCAATGCTTTTAAAAAACATTTTTCTTGATATGCAAATTACCTGAGTTTGTGCCCAAGGGGCGGTCCCTCTTCTAGCTTTGTGCCCAGCCGTGCCCCAACTGCTGTCTCCTAGTGCCGCCCAGCTTATTAGTATTCACTGCGCTGGGCGGCTTTTCATGCTCCTGATGCAGCGAAATCCGGCGCATGCCCAGTACTATATTGCTGGCATCGGCCTCACATGGACGTTGTGCGCCTGCGCTGGATACGGTCCCCGGCAGGCGCAGGAGGAATAACTGAAGCCGCGGCCGACTACTCTATGTGGCGGAGGCGCACTCCGTTACTAGAGCTGGAGGGTGCCGGGGACCGTATCCAGCGCAGGCGCACAACGTCCATATAGAAACCACCCATAAATGACCCCACTTTAGAAACTACACCCTTCAAATTACTTGAAACTGGTTTTACAAACTATATTAACCCTTTAGGTGTCCCACAAGAATGAAAGGAAAACAGAGGTGAAATTTACAATTTTCAGTTTTTATGCAGATTTTTAATTTTAATCTAATTTTTTCTCTAACACAGCAAGGGTTAACAGCAAAATGAACCTTAATATTTATTACCCTGATAATGCAGTTTACAGAAACACCCCAGTTATGTTCGTGAACAGCTGTACGGGTGCACGGCAGGGTTCAGAAGGAAAGGAGCAACATATTGTTTTTGGAGAGCAGATTTGCTGGAATAGCTTTTGAGTGTCGTGTCATATTTGAAGGCACACTAGGGCACCCCTACAGTAGAAACCGTCCAAAAATGACTCCATTTTGGAAACTACACCCCTCAAATACTTTATTGATTCATAATATTTAGAAACACATGGCTATGAAAATGGAAAATTATATTTTTTACAAGAAAAATTTGCCAAAAAGCCCACATTTATCACTTTAACAAGGGATAACAGGAGAAAATGCACCCCATATTTTTTTTACCTATATTCTCCTGAATATGGCAACACCCCAACTGCTGTATGGGAAGACAGCAGAATTCAAAATGAAAGCGGCATCTGCATTTTCTAACATGAAATTTGCTGAAATAGATTTTAAGGGCCATAACTTTCTAATTTTTTTGTTGATTGAGCTGTGTGGGCGCTCATTTTTTTGCGGGTGAGCTTTAGTTTTTAATGGTACCATTTTTGGGTACATATGACTTTTTAATCACTTTTTATTTAATTTTTTATGAGGTGAAGTGGCTAATATTGCAATTCTGCCACAGTTTTTTTTTTATTTTTTATGGGGTTCTCCATGTGGTATACTTGATAAGATGGTTGTATTCTGTGGGTTGATACAGTTCTGGCGATACCAAATTTATATTGTTTTATTCATGTTCTACCACTTTTATATCATAAAATAATAATTTTTATAAAACTTTTTTTTTGCATCACCAAGTCGAAGACCCATAATTTAATCAATGTAGCTGCGCGAGAGCTTGATATTTCGCAGGACAGGCTGTAATTTTTATTGGTACAATTTTGGGGTGTATATATTTTTGAGTGCTTTTTATTATTTTTTCAGGAGGTGAAGCGGGCAAAAATTGCATTTCTGTCAGTGTTTTTTATTTTTATTTTTTATGGCTTTCTCCATGTTGTATTTTTGATATGATAAAGCGCTGTAGATATAGTGTGGCTCAACTGATTATAGGAATGAGTGGGTGCTCCAACTAAAGTATTACCCTTTACTGATAAATTGAAATCCAACCGCAATATAATTGGGCGCTACTTACCTGGATTATGTCAGAAAACACCATGCGATTGTTCAAAAGTATTCAATAAAATGACATATTTTATAGCAAAATCATACACATCACAGATATCTGCAAACAAACACTAAAATCAACTGTAGTAAATTAAAATGTCAATAAAAATAGATGGATGCATCGGGTCTATATGGCTTTTTATTTTTTAGGAGGTGAAGCGGGCAAAAATTGCATTTTCTGTCAGTGTTTTTTATTTTTATTTTTTATGGCTTTCTCCATGTGGTATATTTGATATGATATTTCTATTCTGTGGGATGATACGGTTATGGCGACACCAAAATTGTATCGTTTTATTTTTTTTCATTTTCTACCACTTTTAAATCATAAAATCACGTTTTATTAAACTTTTATTTTTTTGCATCACCAAAATCTAAAAACCATAACTTTTTTATTTTTCCGTCAACATAGTTGTATGAGGGCTTATTTTTAGCAGGATGGGCTGTAGTTTCTATTGGTGTCATTTTTCAGATGCATATGACATTTTGATCACTTTTTATTAAAGATTTTTGCGATGTTCACCACGCGGGATTGATACTATGATCATTTTATAGATCAGGTCATTACGTGTAGTTTATTTTTCTTTTTTTAACTTTTTAACCCCTTCACTCCCAGCGCCGTACATGTACGGAGCTGGTAGGGTGTTTAATGATGGAGCCTGCTCCTGCCCACTACAGGGGCCATAGCCACGGGTGGCCGCCTGCTTATTTTAGCAGACACCTGCGGCAGTGATGCCAATCCTGACCACGGCATCTGAGCATGCTGAAAACCAAAAGCAAAAGCTTTCGGTTGTGCTCCGGCTCCCCCGTGCGGCGATCGGCGGAGCTGGAGCATGTATGCAGCAGCCCGTGTCTTTATAAATGACATGAGGCTGCTGCATAGTATTTCCTATGGAGCCCTTGCCTGTAATAGGGCTCCATAGTAAAGTAGTAAAATCATCATAGACTCCAATGCAAGTGCATTGGAGTCTATGATTATAACAATCAGATTATTGCATGTTATAGTTACCTATGGGAACTATAAAAACGTGTAAAAAAAAAGTTTAAAATAAATAAATAAATAAAAAAAAAAACTATTCAAATCACCCCCCTTTTCCCAAAATATAAATAAAAGAACTAAAAAAAAAATAAATACACATCATGGGTGTCGCAATGTGCGAAAACGCCCATAGCATAAAAATATATTCCCCATACGGCAAACAACAAAACGGAAAAAAGTGTCCAAATGGCTGATTCGCTGTTTTTGGTCACTTCATTTTCTACAAAAAATTTAATAACAAGTGATCAAAAAGTCATACACACCCCAGAATGGCATCAATAAAAAGTTTGCCCAGCAATAAATGAGCCCCCAAACAGCTCCTTACACAAATACAAAAAATTATAGGGGTCAAAATATGGCGACAAAAATATATTATTTTTTTTATCACTATCAAAACGCAAGAAAAACTATACATATAAGGTATCACCAGATTTGTACTGACCTGTAGAATAAAACTAACCAGTCAGTTTTATCGTACATCGAACGTCGTAAATTAAAAAAAAAAAAACGTAAAACTCTGGTAGAATTCCACCCCATTTGGAATATTTTTCCTGCTTCCCACTACATCATATGCAATATTAAATGGTGGCGTTGAAAAGTACAACTTGTCCTGCAAAAAACAAGCCCTCATATGGCTATGTGAACAGACAAATAAAAAAGTTATTGCTCTGGGAAGGCAGGGAGTGCAAAACAAAAACGCAAAATAAAAAAAAGCCCGGTCCTGAAAGGGTTAATCTCTTATAAATGAGCAGATGTGGGAAAAGGAAATTTATTTTATTATTCAAGTGCACTTTTGCCACACCTATCTAATAGGTGACCTTGATTAAGGTGGTACATATAGGTGTGTGTGTCCCTCCTCCCACCGGTTGCTGATGCACATGGAAGTAACAAGGGGCAGCACACCTTATGTGCGGGGACTGTGCTCCTGAAAAATGTGCCACAGCATGAATAGGTTAGCATAGGAACCCGCCTGAACTGAGACCACCTTGTCGCTGGTAGGTGGGCTTAGATGTATTTTGATCCAAATGTATTGACCAAGTGTCTCAGTTTTTATCAAGGGCTTAGTCCATATGTCTTGCATCTATTTTTATAGTGCATTATTTTCTGTTATTTTGTAAATGTTGCCATATACATCCGCACATTTAATACCATATCGTGCAGGATGGTTTATATATAGTTTTTTCTGTGATTTTTTCTATTTATTTTATTTTTAATGTACTTTTTTAAATGTACATTTATTTTTAACTTATTTTTTTATTTTAACACTTTTTTTTTTTTTAATCAAGTCCCATTTTGATCTTGAAGATCCAGTGGGGCATAATGGCTGTACTTTACTTTGCAATGCTCTTGCATTCCAAAGTATAATACTATCAGTTTTACACTGATAGATGGCAACACTAGATGCCTTTGCTGACAGCTGCATCTAAGGGGTTACAGCAGAGTGTCAGCATACAGCTGACACTTGCTGCTGATGGTGGCGGCTCAGGAACAGAGCTGCCCCTATTAGATACAGCAGGACACCAAACAAGGGGGGCACAGATGAGGGCTGGGGAGGGGACACAGATGGCAGGGGGCCATGGATGGGGGCAGGCGGGCACAGTTGCCGGCACATACACAGTGCATGGCCGGCAAAGCTGGAGGGAGGGTGCACTTTTATAGCCGTATGACAGTCGGGAAGGGGTTAAGCATCTAGTTTACATATGAGATCAAAATTCTAGATTGTTTTTTTTCACAAAACACTTTTCTTCCATGTTAGTTATATAATTTCTGGGACACTGTTACTCATAAAGGATATTGAGCAGTTTGGATTATTATGTTAATGGCTGTTATGACAGATACACTCACATTATGTCTAATAGTTTGTATTTACTGTACTGCACCTTGATGTTGTCGGGCATTTTCATGAGTGTATATGATACCTGATCATATTATAGTCAAAATGGATGCTTATTGTCTTTAAGAGACTGAATGAACCACAGTTTTGCTGTATGGCTGGAACAGGTCAAGATGAGGTCATACAAAGTTCGGTCTGTGTAAAAATTTTCTATTGAATACAGAGTACATTGTATTTTAAAAAGTTATTGTCACAGATGTGGGCTTATCTGTAGGGAGTATACTGGATTCTCCAGACATGTCCGTCTGAAGAGAACAAGGCCCATTCATATTATTGTGGTCCATAGATCAACAGTGGGACTCCGATCAGAACTGCCACTCCGCTGCCACCAATGATGGGGGGAGGGGGGAGGGGCGGGTGTCAACCTGTTGCCACTGCCACCAATGATTTTAATAGGGTGGGGAGGCCGCACTGACCACCAATGATTTTAATTGGGGGGGGGGGAGGCTGCACACTGGGCACCAATGATTTTAATTGGGGGAGGAGACCGCACACATTGGCCACCAATGATTTTAATGGGGGAAGGAAGGCGCACACTGGCCACCAATGATTTTAATTAGAGGGGAGGAGAGCCGCGACACTGGCCACCAATGATTTTAATAGGGGGAGGGAGGCCGCACTGGCCACCAATGATTTTATATAGGGGGTGAGGGAGGCCGCACACTGGCCACCAATGATTTTAATGGCGGGGAGGCCGCACTGGCCACCAATGATTTTAATGGGGGGAAGGGGAGGCCGCACACTGTCCACCAATGATTTTATTAGGGAGGGAGGCCGCACTGGCCACCAATGATTTTAATTGGGGGGGAGGGGAGGCCGCACTGGCCACCAATGATTTTAATTGGGGGGGAGGGGAGACCGCCCTGGCCACCAATGATTTTAATGGGGGGGGAGGGGAGGCCGCACACTGGCCACCAATGATTTTAATTTGGGGGGGGGGAGGGGAGGCCGCACATGCTGGCCACCAATGATTTTAATGGGGGGGGAAGGGGAGGCCGCACACTGGCCACCAATGATTTTAATAGGGGGGAAGGGTGTCCGCACTGTCCACCAATGATTTTAATTAAGGGGGGGAGGGGACCGAACACACTGGCCAATGGTGGGGAGGGGTTAATTGTGCGGATCACAGCCCCCTGTAAGAGGTCAGATGCTGCCAGGCAGCAGGGGGTCGGTATATACAGACTTCTCAGTATATTCTAACTTGAAGCGTCCCCATCACTATGGGAACGCCTCTGTGTTAGAATATACTGTCGGATCTGAGTTTTCACGATCTAACTCATATTCGATGGTATATTCTAACACAGAGGCGTTTCCATGGTGATGGGGACACTTGAAGTTAAAATATACCATCAGATTGGAGAAAACTCCAATCGACACTGGTTTTGGTAATCTGTGGATGAAATATAGCATACGATGCTATGTGTCATCTACGGATACTCCCATAACAGTGTCAGCCACAGACCCCCATAACAGTGTCAGCCACAGACCCCATGATAACAGTGTCAGACACAGACCCCCCCATAACAGTGTCAGCCACAGACCCCCCCCAAAACAGTGTCAGCCACAGACCCTCCCCCACAACAGTGTCAGCCACAGACCCCCCTCAACAGTGTCAGCCACAGACCCCCCATAACAGTGTCAGCCACAGATCTCCCATAACAGTGTCACCAACAGATCCTCCATAACAGTGTGTCCTCCACAGATCTTCTCCATAACAGTGTCAGACACAGATCCCCTATAACAGTGCCATCCACAGATCCCCCCATAACAGTGTCAGCCACAGATACCCCATAACAGTGTCAGCCACAGACCCCCATAACAGTGTCAACCACAGATCCCCCATAACAGTGTCAGTCACAGACCCCCATAACAGTGTCAGCCACAGACCCCCATAACAGTGTCAGCCACAGACCCCCCCATAACAGTGTCAGCCACATATCCCCCATAACAATGTCAGCCACAGACCCCCCCATAAGTGTCAGCCACAGACCCCCCCAATAACAGTGTCAGCCACAGATCCCCCATAACAGTGTCAGCCACAGACTCCTCCATAACAGTGTCATCCACAGATCCCTCCATAACAGTGTCAGCCACAGATCCCCCATAACAGTGTCAGCCACAGATCCTCCATAACAGTGCCATCCACAGATCCCTCCGATAACAGTGTCAGCCACAGATACCCCCATAACAGTGTCAGCCACAGATCTCCTCCATAACAGTGCCATCCACAGATCCCCCATAACAGTGTCATCCACAGATCCCCCATAACGGTGTCATGCACAGACCCCCCATAACAGTGTCAGACACAGACCCCCCATAACAGTGTCAGACACAGATCCCCCATAACAGTGTCAGCCACTGACCCCCAATAAAAGTGTTAGCCACAGACCCCCCCATAACAGTGTCAGCCACAGACCCCCATAACAGTGTCAACCACAGACCCCCATAACAGTGTCAACCACAGACCCCCATAACAGTGTCAGCCACAGTCCCCCATAACAGTGTCAGCCACAGACCCCCATAACAGTGTCAGCCACAGACCCCCATACCAGTGTCATCCGCAGATCCCCCATAACAGTGTCAACCACAGATCCCCCATAACAGTGTCAGCCAAAGATCCCCCATAACAGTGTGTCCTCCACAGATCTCCTTCATAACAGTGTCAGACACAGATCCCCTATAACAGTGCCATCCACAGATCCCTCCAATAACAGTGTCAGCCACAGATTCCCCAATAACAGTGTCAGCCACATATCCCCCATAACAGTGTCAGCCACAGATCCCCATAACAGTGTCAGCCACAGACCCCTCCCATAACAGTGTCAGCCACAGACCCCCCATAACAGTGTCAGTCACAGACCCCCCATAACATTGTCAGTCACAGACCCCCATAACAGTGTCAGCCACAGACCCCCATAACAGTGTCAGCCACATATCCCCCATAACAGTGTCAGTCACAGATCCCCGATAACAGTGTCATCCACAGACCCCCATAACAGTGTCATCCACAGATCCCCCATAACAGTGTCAGCCACAGACCCCCATAACAGTGTCAGCCACAGATACCCCCATAACAGTGTCAGCCACAGACTCCCCATAACAGAGTCAGCCACAGACCCCCATAACAGTGTCAGCCACAGATCCCCCATAACAGTGTCAGCAACAGATCCCTCCATTACAGTGCCATCCACAGATCCCCCATAACAATGTCATCCACAGATATCCCCATAACAGTGCCATCCACAGTTCCCCCATAACAGTGTCATCCACAGATATCCCCATAACAGTGCCATCCACAGATATCCCCCATAACAGTGCCATCCACAGATCCCCCATAACAGTGCCAGCCACAGACCCCCCATAAGTGTCAGCCACAGACCCCCCAATAACAGTGTCAGCCACAGATCCCCCAAAACAGTGTCAGCCACAGACCCCCCCATAACAGTGTCAGACACAGACCCCTCCATAACAGTGCCATCCACAGATCCCTCCGATAACAGTGTCAGCCACAGACCCCCCATAACAGTGTTAGCCACAGACCCCCCATAACAGTGTCAGCCACAGACCCCCATAACAGTGTTAGCCACAGACCCCCATAACAGTGTCAACCACAGACCCCCATAACAGTGTCAACCACAGACCCCAATACCAGTGTCAGCCACAGTCCTCCCCCATAACAGTGTCAGCCACAGTCCCCCCCATAACAGTGTGAGCCACAGACCCCCCCATAACAGTGTCATCCGCAGATCCCCTATAACAGTGTCATCCGCAGATCCCCCATAACAGTGTCAGCCACAGATCCCCCATAACAGTGTGTCCTTCACAGATCTCCTCCATAACAGTGTCAGACACACATCCCCTATAACAGTGCCATCCACAGATCCCTCCAATAACAGTGTCAGCCACAGATCCCCCCATAACAGTGTCAGCCACATATCCCCCATAACAGTGTCAGCCACAGACCCCCATAACAGTGTCAGCCACAGACCCCTCCCATAACAGTGTCAGCCACAGACCCCCCATAACATTGTCAGTCACAGACCCCCCCATAACATTGTCAGTCACAGACTCCCCCCATAACAGTGTCAGCCACAGACCCCCATAACAGTGTCAGCCACATATCCCCCATAACAGTGTCAGTCACAGACCCCCGATAACAGTGTCATCCACAGACCCCCATAACAGTGTCAGCCACAGACCCCCCATAACAGTGTCAGCCACAGACCCCCCATAACAGTGTCAGCCACAGATACCCCCATAACAGAGTCAGCCACAGACCCCCATAACAGAGTCAGCCACAGACCCCCATAACAGTGTCAGCCACAGACCCCCATAACAGTGTCAGCCACAGATACCCCCATAACAGAGTCAGCCACAGACCCCCATAACAGTGTCAGCCACAGATACCCCCATAACAGAGTCAGCCACAGACCCCCCATAACAGAGTCAGCCACAGACCCCCCATAACAGTGTCAGCAACAGATCCCCCACAACAGTGTCAGCAACAGATCCCCTCCATTACAGTGCCATCCACAGATCCCCCATAACAATGTCATCCACAGATATCCCCTATAACAGTGCCATCCACAGTTCCCCCATAACAGTGTCATCCACAGATATCCCCCATAACAGTGCCATCCACAGATATCCCCCATAACAGTGCCATCCACAGATCCCCCATAACAGTGCCAGCCACAGACCCCCCCATAAGTGTCAGCCACAGACCCCTCCCATAACAGTGTCAGCCACAGACCCCCCATAACATTGTCAGTCACAGACACCCCCCATAACATTGTCAGTCACAGACCCCCCCATAACAGTGTCAGACACAGACCCCCCCATAACAGTGTCAGCCACATATCCCCCATAACAGTGTCATCCACAGACCCCCCCATAACAGTGTCAGCCACAGACCCCCCCATAACAGTGTCAGCCACAGACCCCCCATAACAGTGTCAGCCACAGATACCCCCATAACAGAGTCAGCCACAGACCCCCATAACAGAGTCAGCCACAGACCCCCATAACAGTGTCAGCAACAGATCCCCACAACAGTGTCAGCAACAGATCCCCTCCATTACAGTGCCATCCACAGATCCCCCATAACAATGTCATCCACAGATATCCCCTATAACAGTGCCATCCACAGTTCCCCCATAACAGTGTCATCCACAGATATCCCCCATAACAGTGCCATCCACAGATATCCCCCATAACAGTGCCATCCACAGATCCCCCATAACAGTGCCAGCCACAGACCCCCCCATAAGTGTCAGCCACAGACCCCCTCCAATAACAGTGTCAGCCACAGATCCCCCAAAACAGTGTCAGCCACAGACCCCCCATAACAGTGTCAGCCACAGACCCCCATAACAGTATCAGCCACAGACCCCTCCATAACAGTGCCATCCACAGATCCCTCCGATAACAGTGTCAGCCACAGATACCCCCATAACAGTGTCAACCACAGATCCCCTCCATAACAGTGTCAACCACAGATCCCCTCCATAACAGTGCCATCCACAGATCCCCATAACAGTGCCATCCACAGATCCCCCATAACAGTGTCAGCCACTGACCCCCAATAACAGTGTCATCCACAGACCCCTATAACAGTGTCAGACACAGATCCCCCATAACAGTGTCAGCCACAGACCCCCCCCATAAAAGTGTTAGCCACAGACCCCCTCATAACAGTGTCAGCCATAGACCCCCCCATAACAGTGTCAACCACAGACCCCCATAACAGTGTCAGCCACAGACCCCCATAACAGTGTCAGCCACAGTCCCCCCCATAACAGTGTCAGCCACAGTCCCCCCCATAACATTGTCAGCCACAGACCCCCCCATAACAGTGTCAGCCACAGACTCCCCATAACAGTGTCAGCCACAGATCCCCATAACAGTGTCATCCGCATATCCCCCATAACAGTGTCAGCCACAGATCCCCCATAACAGTGTCAGCCAAAGATCCCCCATAACAGTGTGTCCTCCACAGATCTCCTCCATAACAGTGTCAGACACAGATCCCCTATAACAGTGCCATCCACAGATCCCTCAGATAACAGTGTCAGCCACAGATCCCCCCATAACAGTATCAGACACATATCCCCCATAACAGTGTCAGCCACAGACCCCCATAACAGTGTCAGCCACAGACCCCTCCCATAACAGTGTCAGCCACAGACCCCCCATAACATTGTCAGTCACAGACCCCCCCCATAACAGTGTCAGACACAGACCCCCCCCATAACAGTGTCAGCCACATATCCCCCATAACAGTGTCAGCCACAGACTCCCCATAACAGTGTCATCCACAGACCCCCATAACAGTGTCAGCCACAGACCCCCATAACAGTGTCAGCAACAGACCCCCATAACAGTGTCAGCCACAGATCCCCCATAACAGTAGTCAGCCACAGACCCCCATAACAGTGTCATCCACAGATCCTCCATAACAGTGCCATCCACAGATCCCTCCATAACAGTGTCAGCCTCAGATCCCCCCATAACAGTGTCAGCCTACAGATCCCCCATAACAGTGTCAGCCACAGATCCCCCATAACAGTGTCATCCACAGATCCCCCATAACAGTGTCAGCCACAGATCCCCCATAACAGTGTCAGCCACAGATCCCCCATAACAGTGCCATCCACAGATCCTCCCATAACAGTGTCAGCCACAGACCCCCCATAACAGTGTCAGCCACAGATCCCCATAACAGTGTCAGCCACAGACCCTCCATAACAGTGCCATCCACAGACCCCCATAACAATGTCATCCACAGATACTCCCATAACAGTGCCATCCACAGTCCCCCATAACAGTGTCAGCCACAGATATCCCCATAACAGTGCCATCCACAGATATCCCCCATAACAGTGCCATCCACAGATCCCCCATAACAGTGCCAGCCACAGATCCCCCCATAACAGTGTCATCCATAGATCCCCCATAACAGTGCCATCCACAGATCTCCCATAACAGTGTCATCCACAGATCCCTCCATAACAGTGTCATCCACAGATCCCCCCATAACAGTGTCATCCACAGATCCCTCCATAACAGTGTCATCCACAGATCCCCCCATAACAGTGTCATCCACAGATCCCTCATAACAGTGTCATCCACAGATCCCCCATAACACTGTCAGAACTAATGTTCTAGCGCCCGTTATTGTAACGAGCCTAATGTCTAGTAATTAATAATTCTTAATTGAATTATTATAATCCCGACAATGTATCATCACATCATATAGAAGGAATGACTCTACCTAATTTATTGAAATACAGACCCCTCCCATCACAGACCATTAGTAATGACAAAGTGACAGCGACATATGCCTATGGGTAACTGCAGGGTTGCCAGTGATAAACCACTTATTTAATAACACACTGAACTGTCGGATTTGACATTGACAGGGTGTCTGAGTTCTGAGAAAACGAAAAACAAATCACTGTTTTGTTAAAAGCTAGTTCATTAAAGCACACATAGATTAAAACCAACTGCAGCAATGCATGGACAACATCCCCCAAGTGGGTTAAATAATGTGCAAAATGCAGCCAGTACCACTGCCTGACAATGAATAACAATGCGTATGAAAAAAACATCCAAATGCAAAATAGCATGAAATAATATACGTATCAAGAAAACAGTGGTGGCACAAGGCAAATAGAGACTCACAAAGGGAGGGAAACCCTCACGCGTATCACTAGACCATGTGCTAGCTTCTTCAGAGGTCCATGTATGTATGCATATCAGCTTTACAATAATATATTTAAAGTCAAGATAATCATTTATTTAATACAACTGTGGTCAGATACTCGGGGGGGGGGGAGGAGGGAAGGGAGGTAGGGTGGTGATACCTATTTTCTTCCCGATGCATGGTCCATGCGCATGTGATGGTGCCGGTGGAAGCCATCGTGATGGAATAACAGAGGCGCATGCGCAAAAATGGCACCTGGGCAGCTGTAGACGCCACGATCCGCTCCATACAGCGGAAGCGCATCAAGGTCTCCCAAGCACTGTCGGGCGCATGCGCAGAGATATGCGCAAGATGGCGCGCGAACGGATGTGGACGCCACAATGCTCTCCAAAAAGCGGAAGCTCATCTAGGCTTCCCAAATGCCGCTGGGCGGATGCGCACATCCCTGATCAAAGAAGCGCCCAGCGGAAGTGGATGCCGCGATGCGCTCCAAAGCCCGGAAGTGCATCCCGGCCATCCCGATCACCGCAGGGTCTCATGCGAAGGAAAACATCGCTGAATGAACAAGCCAGAGCCAACAGGATGAATGCAGGCTCCGGTGATCCAAACAGGCATACCTGGAAGAAGAAACATGACATATTAAATATAAAATAAATAAAATCAAGTCGACATGCAAATAAACGCAATCTCAATATATACTATTCAAGTAAATTCATGATCTAGTGAAAGAAGAAAGAAATAAAATAAGAAAAATAATAAAACATTATAATTACATAATTAACATAAATAAGTGAAATAAATAGATAGTACATACGTGATAAATGTGCAATGTATAAAAAAGTACAATACATAAATAAATAAATCAACGTGAGTAACAATATATATTCATATATGAATTAATGAATGAAAATACAGTCAAATAAATAATCAATTATGAGTGAATAACCACAAATAATATGATTTTTCATATGTCATTACATATAGTACATTATTGAATGGTGCAAATGAAAATATACAATGAAAAAATACATAAAAATCTCCACAATTTTGTCCCTGTCTCCGCATCGCCTCACCATTTTATCTGACAAGATTTATTGTCTCTTTATGTCCTTTACAAAGCATTATTTTATTTTGTTAATTTTATTTTATTTGTTTATTTTATATATTATGTTAATAATTGATTTATTTATTTAATTATTATCATTTAAAATAATTATTGTTATTATATTTAATTATTATTATCATTTAAAATAATATGTATTACCTTATATTCTATTATCAATGGGTAAACTATATACCTGGTTTATAATCATTTAGAAAGATGAGCCAAGTTTACATGGTGGGGGATGCAAAGTACTGGACCCAAAAAAATGTGCCATACGCATGAAATCTTCAAACAGATAGCCAAATGAGGGAATAATGGACCATGCACTGGGAAAAAAGGGAATGAAGCAGGCCAGAGTGCTGCAGTAGGATAAGGGGAAGAGAAAAAATATTTCACAGATAGTAATATGTAATACAGATATTTGTATGAGAGAAGCATAAATAACACATAATAGGATTTGAGTAGTAAAATGCAGTTGTAGATAGAGAACTATAAGGCCCCTTTCACATGAGCGAGTTTTCCGCGCGGGTGCAATGCGTGACGTGAACGCATAGCACCCGCACTGAATCCTGACTCATTCATTTCAATGGGTCTGTGTACATGAGCGTTTTTTTTCACGCATCACTTCTGCGTTGCGTGAAAATCGCAGCATGTTCTATATTCTGCGTTTTTCACGCAATGCAGGCCCCATAGAAGTGAATGGGGCTGCGTGAAAATCGCATTGCATCCGCAAGCAAGTGCGGGTGCGATGCGTTTTTCACTGATGGTTGCTAGGAGAGGTTGTTTGTAAACCTTCAGTTTTTTATCACGCGCGTGAAAAACGCAACAAAACGCATTGCACCCGCGCGGGAAAAACTGAACAACTGGATACAATCGCAGGCAAAACTGAATGGCTTTGCCTGTGAAATCGCACAGTTTTCACTGAACGCATCCGCAACGCATCCGGACCTAATCCGGACACGCCCGTGTGAATGCAGCCTAAAAGTGCTAAGTGCCATAAAGTGCAAAAAGAGTGCAAAGAAAATGCAAAAAATGCCAAAAGTGCGAGCAAAGTACAGGAAGTCCCATCAAATATGTGGATTCTCCAGTAGTATATCCAAACTCTTGAACCTAAAGTGAAGAGAAGAGAATAATAATTAGTGATGGGAGAACCTAAACTGTGGCTTTCCAAAGGGTCAGCCATAGATTGGGGTTCTATGTGTAGAAGCCGGTAAAGGCTTATCCCTTATTGAGGCCCCGTGGTGCCTGTGATTACAAATTAAATATCCACCTCGATTCAGATCGAAGCAGTTTTTGCAAAACTTGTGTACCCCTAATGTTTCCATGAATTAAATCTAGTCCTGCAACCCTCAAGTCATCATACCTACCTTCATGGTAGTCCAGGAAGTGAGCCGCCAGCAATGTTAACAGTTTCTCCCCTTTATTTCTATCTCGTGCTGCCAACCAAATATTGGATGTGTGTTGTTGTATTCTCTTCCTCAGCTCCTGCATGGTCTGGCCCACATAAATCCTATTACAGGGGCATAATAGAACATAAACTATTTTTCTGGAACGACAATTGACATAGTGTTTCAGTTGTATTCTGCGATTGTCCTGGTGGATAAAATTATCCGAGTTTAGCATGAATTGACAAATATTGCAATGTCCACAAGGGTATGTGCCTTTTAGGGTACCGCCATTCCCCGTGGTCCCTCCTGGACGTTGGAAATGGCTGCGCACCAGTGTGTCTTTTAGGTTTTGGGCCCTCCGAGCTATAATTCTTGGTTTGTCATCAATGAATAGAGTAAGTTTGCTATCTGATGTGAGCAAGAACTAATGAGTGTTCAAGATTCTATAAAGGTCCGACCACTGGTTATTATATTTGGTGATCACTCTTATTTTGTTATCCCATATTTTAGCTCTCGGTTTAAATAGGTCCTCACGATTAGAGTTTTTTGCTCCTTCAAAGGCCTGCGATATAACCTTTTTTGGATACCCCCTCTCCTGTAGTCGTGATGACAAATTTTGTGAGGCCTCCCTAAAATCAGAGACATTAGTACAATTGCGGTGTAGACGCAGGAACTGACCCCTGGGTATACCTTTCTTCAGGTGGGTCGGGTGAAAACTAGCATGAAATAATATACTTATCAGGAAAACAGTGGTGGCACAAGGCAAATAGAGACCCACAAAGTGGGGGGGGGGGGGGGGGGGAAACCCTCACGCATATTGCTAGACCGTGTGCTAGCTTCCTCAGAGGTCAATGTATGTATGCATATCAGCTTTACAATAATTTATATAAAGTCAAGATAATGATTAATTCAATACAACTGTGGTCAGATACTCAGGGGGAGGAAGGGAGGAAGGGTGGTGATACCTATTTTCTTCTCGATGCATGGCCCATGCGCGTGTGATGGCACCGGTGGAAGCCGGCGTGATGGAATAACACAGGCGCGTGCGCAAAAATGGCGCCACGATGTGCTCCATAGAGCGGAAGCGCATCAAGGTCTCCCAAGCGCCGTCGGGCGCACACGCCCTGCGGTGATTGGGATTGCCGGGATGCGCTTCCGGGCTTTGGAGCGCATCGCGGCATCCACTTCCGCCCGGGCGCTTATTTGCGCAGGGATGTGCGCGTGTGCCCAGCGGAATTTGGGAAACCTAGATGCGCTTCCGCTTTTTGGAGCGCATTGTGGCGTCCACATCAGTTCGGGCGCCATCTTGCGCATATAAATGAATTCGAATGAAGTTTTATATGAATCAACTTCCGCTGTTTCATCCGAAGTCGATTCGCTCATCCCTATTCAAGACCAAATTTTCATTACTTTTCCTGCGCTGTTGTGAGATGCACCACAATTATTTAGAGGTACACATCTTTTAAGAATTGTGGCACATTTTGGGCCTCTCATGCGGTAGAGCTGAAATCTACTCCTGTAAAGAACCTGGAGTAAGCTTCAAATGTAATATGCAACAATTTTCTGGCAAACATATTGGTAACTGTGTCAGGCTGTATAGACCATGCCCCCTCCCATGTCTCACTCACTTTTTACAAAATGACAAATATTGAAAAAATCACATATTTTACACAAACGGCGTGATTTTTGTCACAAAGCAAAATGCGTGATTTTTCTACACTAAAAAATGGTGTGGCAGCTTAGTAAATCTACCCTTGTGTCTTTAAATTTTAAATGTGATGCTTTCATTTGTACTGTATGTGGGACATATGCTGTTGTATGCATTTACACATTTCCGTCTGCTGCAGTACTCATTCTTGACACTAGGTGTCACTGTTTGATAATATGCAGTCCCTTGCGAAAGTATTCACCTCCCTTGATGTTTTTGCTGTATTGCATTACAACCTGGAATAAAGTGGATTTTTTGGTGGTTTGATCTATTTGATTTACACAACATGCCTACCACTGTGAAGGTGCAAAATATGTGTTACAGTGACACAAACAATAATTAAGACAAAAATCTGCCTAACAGTGAATACTTTGTGTTGCCATGTTTTGCGTCAATTACAGATGCAGGTCTCTTTGGGTATGTCTCTATTAGCTACGTCCACTGAGATTTTTCACCTTCTTCCAGACAAACTTCTACAACATGATCATCTTAAAGTTAGATGGGTTGTGTTGGTATAAAGCAGTGTAGCTTTTGCAGTATGTTTAGGGTCACTATCCTGCTGAACGCTGAGCCAGTGACCCAGTCTCATATCTCTGGTAGACCAAAACAGGTTTTCCTCAAGATTTGCCCTGTATTTAGTGCCACCCATCTTTTTTTTAAGTCCTGAGCAGTTTTATCTGTGGAGTATATGGCTTTTAGTGGTCCTGTGGAGATATACTTCCATCTCCGCTGTAGATCTTTGGAGCTCCTTCAGCATTATCATTGATCCTTTGTTGAATCCCTGATTACTGCCCTGCGTGCCTAGTCTATGGTAAGTTTTGGTAAGTGACACACACTCACAAGTCCTTTCAGGTTTAAATTAAATCAATTTTAATTGCAAACTGTAAGGGTCCATTCACACGTCCGCAATTCTGTTCCGCATTTGCGGAACGGAATTGCGGACCCATTAATTTCAATGGGGACAGAATATGTCCCGGTGGGCCCCTGAGAAAAGTGGGCCCCTAGTCTCCCACCCCCTGCACAAGTGGCACATAACACATTAGACTTGTTGCACTGCGTACTTATAGACAATGTACATCTTCTATAAGTGCCAGCGTATGTTCGGTACACAAACTTGTTAGATTATGCATCATATCTGAATGTATCCGTACGTTGCGGATCCGCAAAACACACACGGACGTGTGAATGGACCCTAAGGCAACAAAACAGCAGGGAGGCTGTCGTGGTTATGTAGCTGACACTACATTGGGGAGGGGGCTTGCAGGATACACCTACGCGTTGCATGCACCCTCCCAACAGGGTGTGTAAGTTGGATGCCAGGACTTGTGGTACACCAGAGGAGAGAGAGCTGTGGGGAAGGAGAGCAGCGGGAAGGAGAGCAGACAAGTCTGAAGGGCTACAGACAGAGTAGAAGAGGCACTGAGGCCCCATTGAGCTGTTGTTATACTGGGAGAAGAGGCCGTGGAGATGAGAAACAGAAACAGATGACAAGTGAGTGTACCAGCTGTAGAAAGTGATGCAGAAACAACTGCCTAGAGATACAGGAATGAGGGACAAGCTACGTCCCTTTGGACTGAACGGTGAGCCTGTTGGGTGTGTGGTAGCAGCAAACAAGACTGACACTTCAGCTAAGATTTGATGGAGGTCTATCACAAAAACTTGGTCCCTGTCAGTTACAGAAAGGCATTCACCCTGTGACCAGAGTTGACTAGTGTAGCTTGAGTGAACCAAGGTACCATTGACAGGTCCTCAACCGTGTGTGTTTCCTGCGAGGCAGGAAAAAAACAAGATACAATAAAAAATGCATATGAGTGGACTGATACTGTACCTTGGCAGGTGGAAACCAAGATATCCCTTTCTGTAAGTTTGTAATTACTGTAACCAGTGAGAATATGAACTGGGAAGTGTGCAGGAAAGCTAATGCCCCTCATACAGTATAATTCACCCTACATGAGACCTTCATACGGTATAATGCATCCTACATGAGCGCCTCATACTGTACAATACATTCTACATGATCCTCTTATACAGTATAATGTCCCTACATGTGCACCTCAATACAGTATAATGCCCCTACATAAGCACCTTATACAGTATAATGCCCCGACATGTGCCCCTCTTACTGTATAATGCCTCTTACATGTGCTCCTTATACAGTATAATGTGCCTACATGTGCCCCTCATGCAGTATAAGTTCCCCTACATGTGCCCCTTATACAGTATAATGCCTTATACATGTGCCCCCATACAGTATAATGCCTCTTACATGAGCCCCTTATACAGTATAATGCCTCCTACATGCACCCTTAATGCAGTATAATTCCCCCTACATGTGCCCCTCATACAGTATAATGCACCCTACATAAGCCCCTCATACAGTATTGTGACGACAACCAACCTTGCCACTGGGCATTGGAGAAGACTGATTGCCCACCTCCTCCCCTGCGACTATGGCCCCTGGGAGATTGTACCCTTTTAAACCAGCATTTGGGCATATTGTATTTTATTATGCTGCTGCTGGCCCTTTAAGAACCATCTGGGGACATACTGTGGAGTTACTGGGTGGCCACCATTTCATGTATCAGAGACACATGGTGAGAACAATGGATGAAGCACATGGTGAGAATAATGGATGGCGGCCATTTTAACTCACAGACACTGTTTTGACTTTTCTATACGGTGCCATCTCGCCGGTATTTGGTGCACAAAGACATCGTTCAGTAGTTTTAAACTACAGAACAGGGGACACATTTAAAAGTAATTATTTTTCATATAGCCTGTATATGTTCTGCGGAATCTGCATTAAACCGTATCTTCCAAACTACTGAACGGATCTGGGTGAATTTTGGATATGTGGTTCACCCAGATCCCCCGGTTCCGAGGATATATTTTTATGGGGTTATTGCATGTTTTGGGGTCCCTGTGATATGTTTTATGATACTGTATTTCTCTGCCTGTGATAATTATATTAACCATTGTGTTCGGTAATCATATCACAAGCAGGTGAGGATTTTGTCTGGGAGGGTCTGTGTGTATTGTACGGATTGATTGGTTGTATTTCAAAACCCTGTGGGCAGTACTATGTTTGTGGTTTGTGAATAAAAGAGGCTGTATGTACCAGTACAGTCAGTTCCTGCTTGACCCTCAAAACACAGTGTCGTCTCGTTATTGGGGGGGATTTATTGTATGCTGTTTCAGTTTGACTGCTAGGAGTGTAAACCTATTCGTATGGTTTTTCCTATTCGGCTGTCTACAGCATTCATATGCTTCTCCGATTTGGTGGTTGTGGTGTCGGCTAGAGTACTTGGAATCCTCAAGAAGCACTAGGAGCATCCTTCAACGGAGGTACCCAGTCGGGGTGCCCGTCGATCCGTTACAAGTATAATGCCTCCTACATGCCCCCTTAATGCAGTTTTATTCCCCCTACATGTGTCCTTTATACAGTATAATGCCTCCTACTTGAGCCCCTTATACACTATAATGCCTTCTACATGAGCCCCTCATACAGTATAATGCAGCCTACATGAGCCTCTCATACAGTATAATGCATCCTACATTAGCCCCTCATACAGTGTAATACATTCTACATAAGCCCCTTATACAGTATAATGTCCCTACATGAGCCTCTCATACAGTATAATTCCCCCTACATGTGCCCCTCATACAGTATAATGCCTCTTACACGTGCCCCTCATACAGTATAATGCCCCTACATGTGCCCTTAATGCAGTATAATTCCCCCTACATGTGCCCCTCAAAGTATAATGCCTTCTACTTGAGCCCCTTATACACTATAATGCCTCCTACATGAGCCCCTCATACAGTATAATTCCCCCTGCATGTCCCCCTCATACAGTGTAATGCCTGTTACTTGAGCCCCTTATACTGTATAATGTCTCCTACATGCCCCCTTGATGCAGTATAATTCCCCCTACATGTGTCCCTCATACAGTATAATGCCTCCTACTTGAGCCCCTTATACACTATAATGCCTCCTACATGTGCCCCTCATACAGTATAATGCAGCCTACATGATCCTCTCATACGGTATAATGCACCCTACATTAGCCCTCATACAGTGTAATACATTCTGCATGAGCCCCTTATACAGTATAATGTCCCTACATGTGCCCCTCATACAGTATAATGCCCCTACATGTACCCCTCTTACTGTATAATGCCTGCAACATGTGCCCCTTATACAGTATAATGCCCCTACATGAGCCCCTCATACAGTATAATACATCCTACATGAGCCCCTTATACAGTACAATGTCCCTACATGTGCCCCTCATACAGTATAATGCCCCTACATGTGCCCCTCTTACAGTATAATGCCTCTTACATCTGCTTCTTATACGGTATAATTCCCCTACATGAGCCCCTTATACAGTATAATGTCCCTACATGTGCCCCTCATACAGTATAATGCCCCTACATGTGCCCCTCTTACTGTATAATGCCTCTTACATGTGCCCCTTATACAGTATAATGTCCCTACATGTGCTCCTCTTACTGTATAATGCCTCTTACATGTGCCCCTTATACAGTATGGGGGGGGGGGAAGAGATAGAGTTCTTACGTATCTCCCATTCCGCACATCCAGAAGAATAAGGTAGGAGAGGGAGTCCATGAAGTCACGTTTGTTCCCATTCGGGCGCTATTCTAGCAAGCTTGTTTCCATAATTCCCTCCGACAGTGTCTCTGATAGAAAGCAGACCCATCTTGAGCAGGAGGGCAGATGCATCCTGTGGTGTGCTGCAGGCGATCAGCTGGCCCTTCACCGAGATCAGTAACTTTACAGGAAAGCCCCAGGAAAGCATCAACGTGCAGACCAGCGCCCCCCTTAATGCAGTATAATTCCCCCTACATGTGCCCCTCATACAGTATAATGCACCCTGCATGAGCCCCTCATACAGTATAATGCCTCTTACATGAGCCCCTTATACAGTTTAATGCCTCCTACATGCCCCCTTAATGCAGTATAATTCCCCCTACATGTGCCCCTCATACAGTATAATGCCTCTTACACGTGCCCCTCATACAGTATAATGCCCCTACATGTGCCCTTAATGCAGTATAATTCCCCCTACATGTGCCCCTCAAAGTATAATGCCTTCTACTTGAGCCCCTTATACACTATAATGCCTCCTACATGAGCCCCTCATACAGTATAATTCCCCCTGCATGTCCCCCTCATACAGTGTAATGCCTGTTACTTGAGCCCCTTATACTGTATAATGTCTCCTACATGCCCCCTTGATGCAGTATAATTCCCCCTACATGTGTCCCTCATACAGTATAATGCCTCCTACTTGAGCCCCTTATACACTATAATGCCTCCTACATGTGCCCCTCATACAGTATAATGCAGCCTACATGATCCTCTCATACGGTATAATGCACCCTACATTAGCCCCTCATACAGTGTAATACATTCTGCATGAGCCCCTTATACAGTATAATGTCCCTACATGTGCCCCTCATACAGTATAATGCCCCTACATGTACCCCTCTTACTGTATAATGCCTGCAACATGTGCCCCTTATACAGTATAATGCCCCTACATGAGCCCCTCATACAGTATAATACATCCTACATGAGCCCCTTATACAGTACAATGTCCCTACATGTGCCCCTCATACAGTATAATGCCCCTACATGTGCCCCTCTTTCAGTATAATGCCTCTTACATGTGCCCCCTATACGGTATAATTCCCCTACATGAGCCCCTTATACAGTATAATGTCCCTACATGTGCCCCTCATACAGTATAATGCCCCTACATGTGCCCCTCTTACTGTATAATGCCTCTTACATGTGCCCCTTATACAGTATAATGTCCCTACATGTGCCCCTCTTACTGTATAATGCCTCTTACATGTGCCCCTTATACAGTATGGGGGAGGGGGGAAAGATAGAGTTCTTACGTATCTCCCATTCCGCACATCCAGAAGAATAAAGTAGGAGAGGGAGTCCAGGAAGTCACATTTGTTCCCATTCGGGCGCTATTCTAGCAAGCTTGTTTCCATAATCCCTCTGACAGTGTCTCTGATAGAAAGCAGACCCATCTTGAGCAGGAGGGCAGATGCATCCTGTGGTGTGCTGCAGGCGATCAGCTGGCCCTTCACCGAGATCAGTAACTTTACAGGAAAGCCCCAGGAAAGCATCAACGTGCAGACCAGCGCCCCCCTTAATGCAGTATAATTCCCCCTACATGTGCCCCTCATACAGTATAATGCACCCTGCATGAGCCCCTCATACAGTATAATGCCTCTTACATGAGCCCCTTATACAGTTTAATGCCTCCTACATGCCCCCTTAATGCAGTATAATTCCCCCTACATGAGCCCCTCATACAGTATATGCACACTACATGAGCCCCTCATACAGTATAATGCACCCTACATGAGCCCCCATATAGCATAATGCACCCTACATGAGCCCCTCATACAGTATAATGCCTCCTACGTGAGCCTCTCACACAGTATAATGCCTCCTACATGTGCCCTTAAAGGGTTTCTGTCATCAAGTTTTGACATTATAAGCTGTCTGACATTAGCTATGTGCTAATGTCAGAGCAGCTTGATAATATCTTTTTTTATATGTAAATTAGCCTCTAGGAGCAGGGGGGGCGTTGCCCTGCTCCTAGAGGCTCCGTGCGGCAACCTGCTGGCACGCCCCTTCTTACTTTGAGTGACAGTGCCGGGCAGCGATCCTCCGGCACTGTCTCCTTCTGAAATCCCGCGCTGTCCTTGCTTCCGGGTGTACTCAGAGGTATTCAGCGCAGGCGTGGTGAGCTGAGGACAGCAGGCACCAGCATCCTCTGCTCACCGCGAAGGGGCGTGCCAGCAGGTTGCCGCACGAAGCCTCTAGGAGCAGGGCAACGCCCCCCCTGCTCCTAGAGGCTAATTTACATATTATAAAAGTACGTTTTTCAGCCAAAATATAAATCGGATTTTTATAAAAAAGACATTATCAAGCTGCTCTGACATTAGCACATAGCTAATGTCAGACAGCTTATAATGTCAAAACTTGATGACAGAAACCCTTTAATGCAGTAAAATTCCCCCGACATGTGCCCCTCATACAGTATAATGCACCCTACATAAGCCCCTCATACAGTATAATGCTTCCTACGTGAGCCTCTCATGCAGTATAATGCCTCCTACATGTGCCCTTAATGCAGTATAATACTCCCTACATATGACCGTCATACAGTATAATGCCTCCTACTTGAACCCCTTATGTACTATAATGCCGCCTACATATGCCTCTCATACTGTATAATGTTTCCTACATGTGCCCTTATACAGTATAATGCCTCCTGCATGTGTCCCTCATGCAGTAGAATGCATCCTACACATGCCCCTCATACAGTATAATGCATCCTACATGAGCCCCTCATACAGTATAATGTCCTTACATGAGTCCCTCTTACTGTATAATGCCTCCTACATTTGCCCCTCATACAGCATACCTCCCAACCGTCCCGGATCCAATGGGGCAGTCCCAGATTTCGGAGGCTGTCCCGCGGTCCTGGAACGTCTGAGGTACAGTGCTTTGAAAAAGTATTCATACTACTTTTCCACATTTTTTCACGTTACACCCACAAACTTAGGCCCCATGCACACGACCGTTGTTTGTTTCCGCGTCCGTTCAGTTTTTTTTCACGGATAGGATGCTTCCCCATTCATTTCAATGGGTCCGTCAAAAAATGCGGATGGTCAACCGTTTTTGTTCCGCATCCGTGATCCGTGTTTTCATTCCGTCAAAAAAATAGTGCATGTCCTATTTTTTTCACGTTTGCGGACAAGGATAGGCATTTTTACAATGGATCTGCCATTACAATCGGATCCGTCAAAAAAAACGGTCCGTCATCCGTTTTTTTTGACGGACGCAAAATTTGCAGGAGTAGCGGACGCGGAGGCAGGCAACGGTCGTGTGCATGTAGCCTAAAATGTATTGAGATTTTATATGACAGACAAATACAATGTAGCAAGTATGTGTGAAGTGAAAAGAAAATGATAGATGGTTTTCAAAATTTTTAATAAATAAAACTATGGAAAGTGTGGCATGCATTTGTAATACTTTGTAGGACCACATTTAACTGCAATTACAGCTGCAAGTCTTTTGGGGTATGTATCTACCAGTTTTGCACATCAATAGGCTCAAATTTTTACTGCCTTAAAAATCTAATATTATTAAAATCACCAAGAGTAAGACAAAAGAGATAAGTCCAACAAAACCCCCATAAGAGGCATGCCCCCCCCCAAAAAAATATATTTTGCAAATCAGAGTTAAATATATCAATTCCTAAGTCTGACAAATGCACACTATCAGTTCTCTATAAACCCTCTGTGAAGCCTTCTAAGTCATCATGCCTGTCAGTAAAACCCCAAATAAAATTTTTTCTCACAGCCCTATTCATTCTCTTTCTAATCGTTTCAGGAAAAACATATTGCTATCTGGCCCAAACCAGATGTGGAATTATTTCTAAAAATATTAAAAAGGAGTCTGGGAACATTAATTACAATATAGAAAAATGTCTTCATTTCCTATAACATCCAAAATCTTTATTTTCCCAATATCATTCCCTATCACATGTAAAATTACAACGTCCAGCGAAGACCAAAGACAATAAAACTTCTGAATTTCAAGTAAAAGATTCTTCCATTTTGATCCCCTTACACCATACCAAAATATATATGTAAAAAAAAAATCAGAATAACATCTCTTTCCAGCTCTCTTCTGAACCCAATAAACAAAGAAGTTGCCTAGAATCCAGATTATTATTAGGTCTCCTAAAGAAAAATAGAATTATTCTGAAATTAAAAGATCAAGCCTAACATATAATTTAAATCTATCGGGTTCCCATCTACCAACCCTCTATATAATTGAATCATTGAACCCAACTTAGCTGCCTTTGTCACCTATCCTAAATGAATGAGAAGATACTTTATACTTATCCAAAACCAACAATACCAGACATTTCTTGAGAATGGATCTAAATTCTCACTCAGCCCCCAACAGACCTATTACAATCAAAAGCTGCTCGCTCTCCCCGGTCTCAGAATTCCACTGTCTTGGAGGTAACCTTTGATTCTGCCCTGTCCCTTCAAAACACACATCCAAGCCCTTTCCACCTCCTGCTGCCTCCAACTGAAAAAATATCTCTTGGATCTGCATATTTCTTCACCATGAGTCTAAAGAAATGCCACACTAATGCAACATCCTTCCCTATGACCTACCATCTATCACTTTTGTGTCCCTGCTTTCCATCTTCAACTCTGCTGTCCAGCTAATCAGCCTTTCCCCCTGTTACTCCTCTGCGTCTTCTCTCTTCAAATGCCTAACTGGCTACCCAGATAATCCAGTATAAAACGTTAATTATGATATACAAACTATCTATGTAGATAACTATCTACATACATCTGGTACTCCTTAATCTCCTCTTCCCAAAATCACCTCCAATATTTCTCCCGTCCCTCCCTAAAACTCTGGAACTCTGTACTCTGATATATCAGATTTTCACCTACCGCATGGAAATCTTCTCGAGAAACCTGAAAACCCACCTCTGCAGACAACTCTACAACATGCAATAACTCTACTGCTACCATACCGTCATTTGAGCAACCTCCACTCTTTCCTTGTGGATTGTAAGCCTTTAGGGGTAGGGTCAGCGAGGGGGGTGCGGGCACACCATTGGCTGCCTGCAGAAGATTATTCATTCACTGCACTTCAGGATTGATCGCTGTATAGGGAATCCCGGTCTGAGCTCTGACTCCATATATGGTTGTGTCCATATATGGAGTCAGTGCTATGAACATGAAGGGGGTATCCCCAAGCATTGTCAGTATGCTTGGGGCCACCCAATACATTTTAATCTAATTTAGCTTCTATTTCTGAAAGGTTGCCACCAGGATTCAAACTCACAGGGCCACCCAATACATTTTAATCTAATTTAGCTTCTATTTCTGAAAGGTTGCCACCAGGATTCAAACTCACAACCTTTCATATCAGAGGCAAGAACACTAACCACTGAGCTATGAAGCTCAATGGTAAACTGTGTTAGTTTACCCAGTTCAATGGTAAACTGTGTTAGTAAACTGTGTTAGTTATTCCTATACAGCAGAAGTATAATTTAAATATTTTTTTTCAGTAATTGTAAAAAAGATGTATGACACAAAATAAATGTGTAATTACTACATATATATATAGTAATTACGCATTTATTTTTTTATTTAATTATACTTCTGTTATATAGGAATACCTAATACATGATACACTACTATGAGGTTTTTCCAGCACAATTTAGCATTGAGCATCATAGCTCAGTGGTTACGTTTTTTGCCTCTGATGTGAAAGGTCGTGAGTTCGAGTCCTGGCGGAAACCTTTTAGAAATAGAGGCTAAATTATGCATTCATATGTTATGCTAGTTGTCGCTTGGGCGTGCTGGCTGCAGCGTCCTGTGACTGGTGTGAACAGACACTTGTTTTGATTGTTTGTTCTATGGTTCTTGGTACTCCTGGTTCTGGTGGGGCTAACATTCCCTGGTCTGTTCCTGGATGTGGCTTATCAGATTCCCTCGTTATTGCAGCTATTTATATTTTTGTGAGCTGTGGTCAGTCTGTCTTTTGCTTCACTGGGTGTAGTCCCTTGCTGCTGACCCAGGATGTTTTGCCATCTGCCCTTTTGTGTGGTGTCGCCTGGTAAAGTGGTGGTGTTGATGTTGTAGCCGGTCTGTTCCATGCTTTTCCTGGCAGTGTAACTGCTTCTAATCCTGTATGTTCCATGTATAACCTGCAGTGCCTTACTGCTTCTGTTGCTGTCCTGTGTATGTCCTGCTTTCGTGAGTGTCTCCTGGGTCCTCCGGAGAGAGGATAGCTAGTCTGTGTGCAGCTTGGACTGTGACCGTCATGCTTCCATTCCACATGGTGTGCTGGTTCCCATTTGTCGTCTGATCAATGTCGTGAGTTTGTTTGGGTTCCAGTCCTGTTGTCTGTGGTTCTCTGCAAGTAGCAGCCAAGTTTACCGGGACTTTCATGGAGGTGCGATCAGTGAGCCCTCGGCCAAGTTCATCACCATCACCAGGGGCTCTGTGAAGAACGGGGCTCACTGGCTCTCCACCCTCTGGGTTTGGCCTCTTGCCTTGCCGGTGTACTTGATTCAGTGGTAGAGCTACCACTATTGCTTAACCTGCTTATCTTTTTACTGTCATGTTCATTTATTACATGTGTAATAAAGTATTCTGTGGGTTCCTGGTCTGTGATCTGCCTGTGTCCCATTTTCAAGGCGTTCTAGAGGTCTGCCCGGGCCCGAAGAAGGGTCTGGTCTGGAAAAGGGCCATGTGGCTCTGGAAAGGAATGGGTCAGTGCCATTTTGGCTTCAACATTCGGGCTTTAACAATTCTTGCTCAGAAAAGCGTCCATAGTAAAAAGATGAGGGAAGGGATTTTTTTGGAGGTCTTCCCCTGTTGTTTTTTCCCCTATTTAGTAGCAAGGGGTGAAAATTAGAAGTGCTTAAGAGCCTGTTGGTCAGCTTACATATGTCTCTCCATCGGCTTCCAGCCATGCATGCCTGACTTTTGTCCATTCTTATGAGACCATGGATGCACATATCCACAGACTTTATCATTGAGTTGCCCAAATCCAGGGGGATGGGGTACCATTTGGGTAATTATGGTTAGGTTCAGTAAGGTGGCAGATTTCTGGCTTAGCCTCTGTTGATATGCTGGCTACTTTTTCTTTGCCCAACAAGTGGTGAGACTTGAATGTATACCAGAAATCTTTAGGACAATCCTATAGATGGGGTAAATATAGGGCCTAATTAGGGTGCCCTCACATAATCTGCAACATAAAGACATTCCCTGTGTTAAGGGTACTTTCACACTAGCGTTTTTCTTTTCCCGGGATAGAGATCCGTCCTCGGGTCTCTACGCCGGAAAGAAACTGATCAGGATTATCCCCATGCATTCTGAATGGAGAGAAATCCGTTCAGGATGCATCAGGATATCTTCAGTTCAGTCTTTTTGACATTTCAGGACGGAGATAAAACCGCAGCATGCTGTGGTTTTATCTGCGTCCTGAAATGCCGGAACACATGACTGAATGCCGGATTCGGCCTCAAGTCCCATTAACTTACATTGGAGCCGGATCCGGCATTAAGAAAAGACTGAAGGATGGCTCCGTCCTTCCGGTCTGCGCATGCGCAGACCTTTAAAACAGTGAAAAAAATACAAGACGGATTCGTCTCTCCACAAGCAAATGCTTTCTGTTGTCATGCAGTGTGACGGATCCGGCGGGACGGAACTGCCTGCCGTATCCTCACAACGCAAGTGTGAAAGCACCCTAACCTATGTGGGTGAAAAATGTCAATAACTGCAGAATATGAATTCCAGAGCAGAACAGAATGCAAATAATGTTTTGTTGCGGTTTTCCTTGTAGTTTAATGTATTCATTCATTTCAATGGAGATGTAATCTGCACAGAAATCCTCAACATAATTCACAAAGAAAATATCCATCCAATTCCATCACGGAAATCCACAACAAAATCCCCAGCATGAACCACAGCTTTGTAAATTCTGCATTTGCAGATTTTGTTTAGGAAAATTCCTGGAAGTAGGATTGAAGCAAGGGGGATTGAAGAAAACTGCAAATAAAGTAAATTAAAAAATAAATTAAAAATCAAAGTAGGAATGGGAGCTAGAGTCATAGATGAAAATAAACTTTAGAGTGAAATGTAGGTTATGGCACAACTCCTTTAAGTACACCGGGAGATAACATGGCATATTTTATCCTGATGAAAGATGCCCCTCAGCCACCAAACTAACATTCTCTTATTTATCGGCTGCTTGATTATACAGACCAATCATTGGGAACAAGGTTATGTATAGTTGTTCTTGATAAATGGCCCAAAAATGGTGTGGTCTAAGGGTGCTCTCACACTTGCGTTGGTGCGGATCCGTCTGTTTATTTGCACAGACGGATCCGCACCTATAATGCAAATGTTTGTATCCGTTCAGAACGGATCCGTTTGCTTTAGTTTTAAAGAAAAATGACAAAGTCCAAAACTGATCCGTTTTTAATTACATTGAAAGTCAATGGGGAACGGATCCGTTTTCAAATGCACCATATTGTGTTATTTAAAACGGATCCGTCCCTATTGACTTACATTGTAATTCAAAACGGATCCGTTGGGCTCCGCATCTTCAGACGGACACCAAAATACAGCAAGCTGCGTTTTGGTGTCCGCCTTAAAGACAGAATAGAAGTGGAACGGAGCCTAACTGATGCATTCTGAACGGATCCTTATCTATTCATAATGCATTGGGGCTTAACTGATCCATTTTGGACCGTTTGTGAGAGCCCTAAAACGGATCTCACAAACGGAATCCAAAACGCTAGTGTGAAAGTACCCTAAGGGTGCTCTCACACTAGTTCCCATTCCTCCATGGATTGTTATTTTATTTTATTTTTTATTACTTTATTTGCACTTTCATCTTATCCCCCATGCTTGAATTCTACTTCCTGGTTTGTCATGTGATAGTTGTCCCATCATGCCTTAGGGCAGTGAGATATGTCCTAACATCAACAGGACACATGACACTAACCAGTTCATTTTCTACCTCCGCATATTCAAAATGCTCTTTGTAACTGGATTTATAACAGACGCAACTTTCCGGCCCAGCGGAAAAGATAGAACATGTCCTATTCTTATCCGCAATCGCGGACAAGAATAGGCGTTTTCTATTAAGGTTTCCGGGTTTTGCGGGTCCGCAAAGCACTACGACTGTCTGAATGGGCCCTAATAGACAACTGATTACTGAAGGAGAGAGCTGTGAGCATGTGCGTCCTATAATCCAAGGATCTACTACAGGACAGTACCAGCACTAACTGAAATGAAATCTGATTTGCCACAAGGTGCAATGATAGGCTAAAAACGTTAGAATAAGGGCTCGTTCACACAGCATTTTTTGGCGGCTTTTCACACAAAAAATTCCATTCATTTCTATGGGAGGCAGAACTTACTTTTTTCGGTGTGAAAACACAAAGCAAGTGCTGCATCCCATTGAAATGAGTGGGAGGCTACTTTGAGGCATTTTTTTAAGCTAATTTTGAGTCAGAAACGCTACAAAACCTCTGTGTGAACATGCCCTAAGGCAGGTTTGAGAAATGGTGCTATTAGGTGAGGGCTACACAATGACATTTGTTGCAGTAATGAGTCTAGGATGTCACACTGCGACATGCTGCAACTGGATTTTGGTGTCGCAGTACGTCACAGTGCGACACCATAGACTAGCATTATAAAATATGTCACATGACACATGTTGCAGTGTAGTTGAACATAGGGTTGCCACTAGGGATGAGCGAATCGACCTCGGATAAAACATCGGAAGTTGATTTGCATAAAACTTTGTTTCAATACTGTACGGAGCGAGCACTCATTACAGTATTAGGCCTCTTTACACAAACATTTTTTGCGAGTGTATGGGACGTTTTTTGCTTCGTATGCATTCCGTATTTCCATTCAAACATAGGACATGTCCTATTATTGCCCGCATCACGGACAAGGATAATACTGTTCTATTAGGGGCCAGATGTTCCGTTGCGCAAAAAATGGAATGCACACAGATTTCATCCTTTTTTTTGCGGACCGCAAAACCATACGGTTGTGTGAAAGAGGCCTTATAATGTATTGGCTCCGATGACTCGCGAGACTTCGCATAATAACTTCAGAAATTGATTTATACTGTAAAAAACATTTTCCGTTGGAACCGAACCCGAGTTCAGGAAATGTTTTTTACAGTATAAATCAATTTCTAACGTTCGCGAGACTTCGCAAAGTAACTTCGGCTCATCGGAGCTAATACATTCTAATACTGTACGGCGCGCTCGCTCTGTACAGTATTGAATAGAAGTTTTATGCGAATCGACTTCAGATGTTTCATCCGAAGTAGATTCCCTCAACCTTAGTTGCCACCTTTCCCAACAAAAAATACCTGCCAAGTTAAGTCACACCCCAAAGGGGGTGTGGTTGTGGCGCTTAACCCAGGGTGTTAAAGGGGTTGTCTCACGTCAGCAAGTGGTATGTATCATGTAGCGAAAGATAATACAAGGCACTTTAAATGTATTGTCATTGTCCAATTTGCTGGCTTGATGCATTTGTCCATCGCATTATAGACTTCTCATTTCCATGGTTACGACCACCACGTAATCCAGCAGCGGTGGCCATGCTTGCACACTATAGCAAAAAGCACCGGCTTCTCTCGTGACTGGCACTTTTTCCTATAGAATGCAAGCACGACCACCACTGCTGGATTGCAAGATGGTTGTAACCATAGAAACAAACAGTGTATAATGTGATGGGAAAATAAATAAAGCCAGCAAAGGAAGAAAAATGGATAATAACAATACATTAGTAAGTGCCTTGTATTAACTTTATCTACATGATACATGCCATTTGCTGAAGTGAGACAATCCCTTTAACCACTTCAGCCCCCTAGCTTAAACCCCCTTAATGACCAGACCACTTTTTACAATTCTACACTTAACTACTTTCACGGTTTATTGCTCGGTCATACAACTTACCACCCAAATGAATTTTACCTCATTTTCTTCTTACAAATACAGCTTTCTTTTGGTGGTATTTGATTGCTGCTGAGATTTTTCATTTTTCTGATATTAATCAAAAAAGACCGCAATTTTCTCACAAAAAGTGTATTTTTAACTTTTTCTGGTAAAAGTTGGGAGAGAAAAAACGCCCCTCTGGGCTCCTTGGAGCCTAATTCGTATAATGGATAAAGCATTTTTTTTTTTTTACAGAAAAGACAAGAGACACAACTAAAAGAAGAACACATATGGATATAAGGTACTCTATCACACTTGGATAAAGGACATATTTTTTTTGATGATATGCAGGTGACAGATTCCATTTAAGTTCTTTTATACATAGATATATCCGTTAATCCCTAGTTGAGCTGCCAGTGTCATCCAGCGGTCCTGTTTTGACCAGCAACCCAGCTGTCATTGAATGGTTGACTCGGTCTTCAACATCATCTCAAGTGACATCAGACACCTCAAGCCACGAGTCCGTGGGTTCCTATGACACCACGCTTAGTTGGCATGGCCCAGGAACAGGCTCTGTGCCCCCACCTGTCCTGAACCTGCCTCTTTCATTTTCTGTTCCTTCTGCTCAGGAAGTATTGTATGCCATGGGCTTGGCTGTGCTTTTCAGCTACTGCAAGATGCAGAGGAGAGATCCTCTGCTTCCTCCAGTAGGCGGGCAAGTAGCGATGATGAAAGTAGCGTGGGAGCTGGTGTTGCGAGTGGTCAGGCACTGGTTAGGATGACATCAGTGAAATACAGTAGTGAATTATGATGTAGCCGATCGCACGTGAGCCGTATGAAGAGGGGGCTTCATCATCATCATCATCATCATCATCAGGGGATGAGGGTGGCAGCTTGCGCATGAGGCAGCGGCTGAGCCAGCAGGGGGCTAGCATGGCTATGCGTCAGCAGGGTGGCAGCAGTGTGAGGTCTGGAGCCAAACGCGCCCGGGGTAGACTGTCTGCTACTCAGGAGTCTACCTGTCTAGAAAGAACTGGGGAGAGTGGTCGGGGGAAAATGCCATACTCACCAGTGTGGGAATTTTTCATCAAGCCACCAGAGAACGTCAGCGTGGCCATTTGTAGAATCTGTGAGCAGAAAGTGAACCATAGCCAGGGTGCCAATGTTCTCACCATGTCCCTGTGTCAACACATGCAGCGTCACCATAAAATGGCCTGGGAAAACCGTGGCACTAATGTAGTGGTACAGCCTGACGCAGCGACAGTTGCATCACCCAATTGCCCGCGCCACTTCTCCAGCAGTCAAGGCAGGGCTGGGACAAGGTCCACCACCAACAGAGGCTGAGCTGCCCAAGTGCGCCCCCCCCCCCCCCTTCCAACTTGTGGATGACACTGCTATGGGGGATCTGTGATGAATGATACTGTTATTGGGGAATCTGTGGATGACACATTTGTGTCATCCACAGATCCCCCCTCCCCATGTAGGAATGACCCCCAATACAAGGGGTGAGGCTGTGGGGTTGTATCTGCTTTTTTGATGACAGCGCCAGCAAGGCTCGTGCAGTGACTGTATTCTACTACACCCCCCCACACACACTGTATATAATCTTAACTATATAACTGTAGTGATTTACTACAGTTATATAGTTAATAAGATTATATCCAGTGAGCGGGGGGAGGGGGGGGTTTAGTAGAATACAGTCACTGCACTGGCCCTGCTGTCATTATGAAATAGCATATGTGACCCCCACCTCTTTATTGGTGGTCATTCAGTAAATTAACCCTGTTTTGGGGGGGAGGGGGGGTGTCTGTGGGACAAATATGTGTCATTCACAGATTCTCCCCATAACAGGGTTCATTTAGTGATTGACCACCCAAATTGTGGTGACCAAATACATGGGAGTTGCATCTGCAGAGCTTTTGTATAATGCCACCCCACACTGTAGTGTCCCCCACACAGTAATGTCCGCCACACTGCCCCCCACACAGTAATGTCCGCCACACTGCCCCCCACACAGTAATGTCCGCCACACTGCTCCCCACACAGTAATGTCCGCCACACTGCCCCCCGCACAGTAATGTCCGCCACACTGCCCCCCGCACAGTAATGTCCGCCACACTGCCCCCCCGCACAGTAATGTCCGCCACACTGCCCCCCACACAGTAATGTCCGCCACACTGCCCCCACACAGTAATGTCCGCCACACTGCCCCCACACAGTAATGTCCGCCACACTGCCCCCACACAGTAATGTCCGCCACACTGCCCCCACACAGTAATGTCCGCCACACTGCCCCCACACAGTAGTGCCCCCACACTGCCCCCACACAGTAATGTCCGCCACACTGCGCCCCACACAGTAATGTCCGCCACACTGCCCCCACACAGTAATGTCCTCCACACTGCCCCCACACAGTAATGTCCTCCACTCTGCCCCCCACACAGTAATGTCCGCCACACTGCCCCCACACAGTAATGTCCGCCACACTGCCCCCACACAGTAATGTCCGCCACACTGCCCCCCACACAGTAATGTCCGCCACACTGCCCCCCACACAGTAATGTCAGCCACACTGCCCCCCACACAGTAATGTCAGCCACACTGCCCCCCACACAGTAATGTCAGCCACACTGCCCCCCCACAGTAATGTCCCCACACCCCCTCAACCACACAGCAGTGCCCCCACATAGTAATTTGTCATGCCCCCCTCTTGTCATGCTTTTTCTGCCCCTGTCATTCTCCTCCATCTTTTCATGCTCTTTATACCCCCCATGTTGTCATGCTCTTTCTGCCCCCATGTTGTCACAGACTTAATGAAAGGGGGCCCGGCATTTCACTGTACTTAATGCCGGGCCCCATCAGAGCGCTCCTCTCACCTCCATTATGGTCACTTCTCCAGGCTTCCAGGATCAGGCCCCAGCGCTGCCTCACATTAAGCAGGTGGGCGGAGCCTAACGGAGGTCCGTTAGGCTCCGCCCACCTGCTTACTCTGTTTCTAGTTAGAGCCAGAGGCAGCGGGGCCTGATGCTGGGGGCCTGAAGCAGCATAATGGAGGTGAGAGGAGCGCTCTGACAGGGCCTGGCTCAGGGAATGACAGGAGGGAGCGCTGAGGGGTTCCCCCCTGTCAGTCCCTCTCCCTCTCGCCGGCCCCTGCCTGCGCCCTGAGGCTGGAGCGCCCTGAGGCTGGAGCCTCCCCAGCCTCTGTGTCGGCCCGGCCCTGAGTCAAGGCTCCACTACCTCAGCAGAAGGGAGCTGTGTTTCCTTCCCATCATCTACTGGTCCTGATGCTCCTCCTTCTCGTCACTCATTTCGTCAGTAAACGATTATCGAGGCAATTGCAAAAAGACAAGAGTATGCGTGCACTTATCCAACAGCACAGAAGCTAAACAAGCTCCTGGCCAAGTTGCTGGTACTGCAGTCCCTCCCTTTTCATGTGGTTGACTCTGCACCTTTCAGAGAACTGATGGCTTGTGCCCAGCCAAGGGGAGAGTCCCAAGCCGTCATTTATTCTCCAAAACGGTTCTACCAGCCCTGCACAGATATGTTGAATAAAAGGTGGGCCAATCCTTGAGCCTGTCGGTGTCTGCTAAAGTTCACAGGAGCGACGGCTTGTGGAGCTGTAACTACTGTCAAGGGCAATATATGTCCTTTACGGCTCACTGGGTAAATGTGGTTCCTGCCCAGCCACACCAGCAACTTGGTTAGGTGATGGCCTCCACGTTCTCAAGCTGTGAATCCTGCTGCAATGTCCTCCTTATCCTTCACCTTGTCCTCAGCCTCCACTGCAGGCACAAATCAGAGTGCTCCTCCAGCATAGCACCTATGCAGAGCACGGTGGTGTCATGCTGTTTTGCACCTGGTTTGCCTGGGTGAACATAGTCACACCGGGGAGGAAATACTCCATGTTCTTCAAGAGGAAATCAAATCCTGTCTCTCTCCTCGCCAACTGAAAATCGGAATCATGGATGGTCACCGGCAATGGGAAGAAATCGTCTTGGCGCTGTGTCAAGAAGGGCTGACCCAAGTGCCTTGGATTGCGCATGTCTTTTATTTGGTTGTAAGGCAGTTCCTGAAGTCATCTACCCAACATCTTAGAAATGGGCCCAGAACTGTGCACACACTTCAGCCACTGATACACAGCAAAACACAAATGGTCTGATATGCGACGTTTCAACCGGTTGGAACTCAACCCTCCACATATTGGACCAACTATATGAGCAGAGGAAGGCCGTAAACTATTTCTTGATGATGCAGGTGGACAGGAGCACTCCCCGCCATTTACTTAGGCCCTTTGAGGAGGCCACTTTATTTGTCAGTCGACAGGACCACGGGGTGAACGACATCATTCCACTCCTTCACGTCCTGGAGCAGGTGCTGATAAATCTGGCTGGCCAGGGGACAGGCGACGTGGCGCCTACATCTCATGGCCACCTTAGCCTCAACTAGAGGAGGAGGAGAACATTAACACACAAGCAATTTATACAGAAATAGGTGGTTTTTCTGCACAAGTGACAGGAGAGGAGCAGGAGGAGCTAGAGGGTGATGAGGAAGACCAGGCAGATGACCCCAACACACCGTGGCAGTATGCAATGGAGATGGAGGCAGGGAGTCCCTCTGAGTCCCTTGCCCAAATGGCCAGATGCATGCTGAGTTGCTTGCGTAGTAACAGCCGTATTATCCTCATTCGGCAGAGGCATGACTACTGGCTCTCCACCATGTTAGACCCTCACTACCGCTCCAAAATGGGGGATTTTTTCCACCCGCCGAGAGGAAGGATAAAGTCAACTACTATTGAGTTTTCCTATGTAGTCGGTTGGCTGCTGCCTATGTGCGCCATCGCCCATCATCACGAAGGTCTGACCAGGGGTCCCTCTGCTCTCATGTTCCACTACCATGACTGCTGGAGGGGGCAGGAGCTGCACCAGTTCCATCAGCACCAGTTCCTTTACAGCGTCGGGGGGCATAGTTACCCCAAGGAGAACTCGCCTTTCCACCCAAAATGTGGAGAGACTGACCTTTGTAAAGATGAATCAGGCGTGGATCAGGCAGGATTTTGACACGCCAGTGTCTGATGCATCAGACTATATCATTCTGGGTGCCACACCCAAACTGTGTGAAAATAGACCCTTTTCTTCTGGCCACCTGCTTTAGCCACTATTCTGATGCTGCCACATGCCTGATGACACACACCTGCTGCCACTGCTGCCATGTTGTCCTACTGCCACCCACCATCTTGTGCTGTTACTGCCTCTGCTGTTGACCTCCACCTTTCCACTCTGTGACTGGGCCACTATGATGACTCCTCAGGCGGTTGCCACCTCACCAATCTGTGACTGGACCATTGTGTTGACTTCGCATGCATTTGCTACCCTTACCACTCCGTGACTGACCACTATATTGACTTCTCATGCAGTTGCTACCTCACTAATCTGTGGCTGGTCCATTATGTTGACTCCTAATGCGGTTGCTACCTCACCACTCTGGACTGCGCCATTGTGATGACTCCTCATGCAGTTGCCACCTCACCACTCTGTGACTGGGCCACCATGCTGACTCTTAATGCAGTTGCCACTCTCCCCACTAGTGTCTCTGTTTGCCCTTGTGACATTACCATTTATTTTACCCTTCTTCTGTTCTGTCTGAAGGACAGCAAAATGAAAAACACAACGGATCCTGCCTTTGGAGCATCCGTAAGGCTTGCATCATTTGGTCCCTATTTTGCATCAGGATATGCTCATGATTTGGAAGCCAAAAGCAGGAGTGGGTCCAAAACTCACAAGACAGGCAAATATTCCTATCACGTATAATCTCTGTTTTTGATTCTCTCCTGTTTTTATTCTTTTGCCTTAGCAATACTGATAGATTATTGACCAAATACTGACCGTTTGAAGGTGGAAGCTCAAAAGACAGGATCTGTTGTTTTGGGTTGTTCTTGTGATGGATCAGAAGGGAAAAATAAACAATGACGTCAACACAAACTTACTGCTGACACCCTCTCCACTCTGTCATGGGGGCACTACTTGTTTCAGCATGTAACAGAACTGGTTCTGTAGAAATCTATGTGGAATCAGCTGATGGTGTAAAAGGAGTGCACTCTTTCACACTATAGTTCAATCTTGGGCCCCTGCATGGTTCTTTATACCTGACGCTAACATTGACCTATAAGGCTAAGTTCACACTTGAGTTATTTGGTCAGTTGTGGTACTGTAACTGACCAAATAAGTGAAGTGTGAAGTGATTCTAAGAGTGACGCCTGTCACCTGCCTGTCATACAGACGTAAAGTAACTGTTTCACTACCACAGCAGACTATCTATGCATGTTTCTGCAATGCACAGTGTTGTACACCAATATACAGGCTCTCTGCAGCCAGGAAATAGCTGATTTTTAATGTGCTTCATCACAAATAAATTCGGATCAAAACTAATTTTTTGGGAAAATTCGGCAAAGCGTCCAAATCGAATTTTTGAAAACTTCGCTCATCTCTAACTGCTACTATAGGAAAAAAAAAGATAGTAGATATGTTTATAATCAAACTATACATCATTAAACCCATGTGAAAGCGTTCTGCCACTGTGCTTGTGCTGAATGATTTGAATCAGGGTATGATAAAGCTGTAAACTGTGGGTAAAATATTTGAATGCTTTTAAAAGGGATAATATACAGGTGTATCTTGCAACTACACAAAGCAGTTATAGAACAATATCAGTACTGTGTGGATTTTCAAGGGACAGGTCTTGAAAAAAACAATTAACTTTCATCCATGTGCCACTAGGTGGCAGATGGATTTCACCATTGTCCAAATCAGTGGGTCAATTTCTTATGCGCTTCATTGAAACAGCAATTTTATTAAAACTACTGACATTATACTAAATCATAACAACAACAACAACAACATAAAAACACAACACAAGGTCCATGTTTATCTACTTCACGGGGTTGTCCAGGAGAAAAAACTGTCTAAAGGCATGGAATGTTTTTAATTACAAAGAAAAAAATTGTTTGCCCGTTTAATTCTCTGCGGATCCAGTGCTGGTGCTCCAGTAGTCCCCACTAGGCTCTGTTTACTTCAGTGCAGCTGAACACTTGCTGTCTACACAAGTGACCGCTGCCAGTCATTGGCCTCCGCAGTCTCAGCTGTACAGTATTGTGGAAAAACTTTAGGAAAGTTTGGAAAAAAATGCTAAAGATTGTAGGCTTGCTCAAATCCTTCTGTCTCTTCATGTAATTCCAGACAGACTCGATAACGGCTAGTGCTCTGTGGGAGCCATATCAACAATTCCAAGACTCATTGTTCTTCTTTACACTGAAAACAGTTCTTAATGATACTGGCTTTATGTCTGGGTCGTTGTCCTGCTACAGAATAAATTTAAAGGGGCTATCTGGGAATTTGATATTGATGGCCTATCCACAGGATGGGTCATCAATATCAGATCCAGATCTGGAGTTGGGTTGGGGGCTCAGACTCCTGGAAACCCCGTCAATCAGCTGTTTAAAGAGACCGTGATGCTCTCTGGGTGCTTAGGCCTCTACCTAGGCCAGTGATATTGCAGTACATCAGCCATGTGACCTAGGAGCAGCTTATTCCCATTCAAGTGAATGGGGCCAAGCTACAATACAAAACACAGCCGGTATACAGTGTACAGTGTTGTGCTTGGTAAGCTGTGAGGAGGCTGCAGCACTCACCAAGCTCTGGTAAGTGCGGTGTCCTCTTCAACCAGCTGATCTGCGGGGTTCCTAGAAGTTGGATACCCACCGACTTGATATTGATGACCTATCCTGAGGATAGTCTACTAGCATTTATCGAGCACCAAAGTGCTCGGGTGCTCGAGTAGAACACCTCGGGATGCTCGGGTGCTCTACCGAGCACCTGAGCACAATGGAAGTCAATGGGAGAACCCGAGCATTAAACCAGGCACCCCCTGCTGAAGAGGGGAGGGTGTCTGGTTCACAGGAAAAGGTCAGAAATTGATGGAAACCCCACTGAAATGGTTCGGGAACAGCATGGGGAGGATGTCTGGATGCATCTTGGACTCCCAGGACGCTGCTGGGAACGATGTTGTCCATGTAGTACGCCAATTTTACAGACTGACAATACAGCTGAGCTGATACAGCTGGTGAGCTGATTCTCTAAAACAATAGGGGCGAGGGCCTGGTGCTGATCTGACCATGGAAAAAATTATGGGCGAGGGCCTGCTGCTGAGCTGGCCATCGAAAAAATTATGGTTGAGGGTCTGCTGCTGAACTTGAACCATATACCATTTTTTGTGGTGTAAGGGTGCATGGGAATACAGTGTATTCAATACACCATAAAAGCCACATTTAAAGTGCCTTTATGTTCAGCCACTTTTCTCTGGTGGAGTACAGAAGTCAGGGGCAATCCAGGCCTTGTTCATTTTTATAAGAGTCAACCGGTCAGCATTTTCAGTTGACAGGCGGATGCGCTTATCAGTTATTATGGCCCCCAGCAGCACTAAATACCTGCTCTGACAAAACGCTGGCGACAGGGCAGGCCAGCACCTCCAAGGCATAGAGCGCCAGTGCTTGCCAGGTGTCCAGCTTGGACACCCAATAGTTGTAAAGCACAGAGGGATAATTGAGGATCCAGACACAGTCTGCTACATACTCCTTCACCATCTTCTTAAATTTTGTGACAGTAGGACCGCACATCAGGGTGAGGGCAGTGGTGTATCTTGGTTTTGTGCTGCCCTAGGCGAGACTAAACTCGGGCACCCCCCTAATATAAATTTGAACCGCCCCTTCCTTTCAAGGCCAAACCCCTTCCTCTGTAAACCCCGCTCTTCCTTTTAGTCTCCACCCTTTCCTGTATTTAAAAGTGAATAACGACAGCCAAACACCCTTCCAGGACCTCACACCCCTCCCTAGATCCCACTAAGTGTCATCCACAGATCCACTCCCCCTTAAGTGCCATCCACAAACCCCCTTAAGTGCCATCCACAGATCCCCCTTAAGTGCCATCCACAGACCCCCTTAAGTGCCATCCACAGATCCCTCCCCTTAAGTGCCATCCACAGACCCCCCTTAAGTGCCATCCACAGATCCTCCCCCTTAAGTGCCATCCACAGATCCCCCTTAAGTGCCATCCACAGATCCCCCCTTAAGTGCCATCCACAGATCCCCTCCTTAAGTGCCATCCACAGATCCCCCCATCCAGTGTCATCCACAGATCCCCCATCCAGTGTCATCCACAGATCCCCTCCCATTCAGTGTCATCCACAGATCCCCCCTCTCAGTGTCATCCACAGATTCCCCCTTCTCAGTGTCATCCACAGATTCCCCCCTCTCAGTGTCATCCACAGATTCCCCCTTCTCAGTGTCATCCACAGATTCCCCCATCAGTGTCATCCACAGATTCCCCCTTCTCAGTGTCATCCACAGATTCCCCCATCCAGTGTCATCCACAGATTCCCCCATCCAGTGTCATCCACAGATTCCCCCCCCATCCAGTGTCATCCACAGATTCCCCCCCAGTGTCATTAACAGATTCCCTACCTGCCCAGCGCCGCCTCCTCCCAGCCCAGCGCCGTTGTAGGTAATTATTATTCACTTCACTTGCCGAGAAGAGAAGCGCCGGAAGACTCACACAGGCGCACTGGCAGGCGCATGCGCACTTCAATGCCTCTGCCAGTGCGCCTGTGTGAGTCTTCCGCGCTTCTCTCTTCTCAGTGAAGTGAATAATACTACCTACAACGGCGCTGAGCTGAAGAGGCTGGGAGGAGGCGCTCTGCAGGGAGGAGCGGTCCCGGCGCACCCTACAGCGCGGCCAGCCAAAAGATTTCTATCACTGAGGCAAACAGGGCATTTTGCCGCCCCATTGGAAGTGCCGCCCTAGGCAAATGCCTTGTTTGCCTCGTGATAGATACGCCACTGGGTGAGGGCGCTGGCGGGGTGTCATGAAACTGTCCCAACACTTGGAGAGTGTTACCCTGCCTCTTTTGGAACTGCTGTGTGTTCCCCTCGTCTCCCCTACTCGGTTGCCCAAGGAACTATGTACTCTGCCACCAGTGCTGTCAGCTAGAAATTTTTGGAGCAATTTTTCCACAAGGACCTTCTGGTATTGTACTATTTTGCTAGTCCTCTCCACCACAGGAATGAGGGATGAAAAGTTCTCTTTGTAGTGATGGTCAAGAAGGGTGAACAACCAGTAATCGGTGTTGGCCAAAATGCGCATAACACATGGGTCACGGGAAAGGCAGCATAACACAAATGTCAGCCATGTGTGCCAGAGTCCCAACAGACAAGACTTTGCTGTCCTCATCAGGAGGATGACTTTCAATCTCCTCATCCTCTTCTGCCCATCCACGCTGGATGGAATAAACCTGCTATGAGTTCTACCCTCTGTAGCGGAGACAACCGTCTCCTGCTCCTCATCATCATCATCCAATTCGTACTGAGAAGACGAAATGAGGGTGGTCTGGCTATCACTCTGTGTACTGTCTTCACCCATTTACACCTCTTCCACATGCAAAGTGTCTACGGAAAGAGTGCACTGGATGTCACAGATATACTTAGTATGCGCACACGTCAAACAGGAGATGTCGCGCAGATAATGCCGCTGTCCGCAGTGTCTACGGAAAAGTACACTGGATGTCACAGATATTTTTAGTATGCGCACACGTTAAACAGGAGACGTAGCGCAGATAATGTTGCTGTCCGCAGCGTCTACGGAAAAAGTACACTGGAAGTCACAGATATGTTGCAGCTGGTATTCCACCACTGCCCTCTGCTGCTCACAAAGGCTGGCCAACATGTGGAACGTGGAGTTCCAGCGCGTGCTCATGTCACGTCACGCAGCTGTAGATGACTTTCGGAAATGGGCACACACTCGGCGCACATTCACCAGTAGCTCAGGCAAATTGGGGTAGGTTTTGAGAAACCTCTGAACCACTAAGTTGAACACGTTGGCTAGGCATGGTATGTGTGTGAGCTTGCTGAGCTCCAAAGCTGCCACCAAGTTACGGCCATTATCAGACACAACCATGCCTGGTTGTATTTTGAGTGGCGAGAGCCACAGCTCAGTCTGGTCCCTTATACCCTGCTCTAGCCCTGCGGCGGTGTGCTGTTTGTCACCTAAGCAAATAAGTTTCAGCACGGCCTGTTGCCGCTTCCCCACTGCAGTGCTACACTGCTTTCAGCTACTGACTGATGGCTGACTGGTGCTGATAAATGAGAATTCAGAGGTGGAAGTGGAAGAGCAGGTGGAGGAGGAGAAGGGGGGTTGCAGCCACTAATGTTGGTGGTGGCGGAAATCCTGATGGAAGTAGGGCCCGCAATCCTTGACGTTGGTAGCACTAGTGCCATTCCAGGGTACGACTCGCTCCCTGCCTCCACAACGTTCACCATGTGCCGTCAGGGAAATGTAGCGTCCCTGGCCACAAGCACTTGTCCATGTGTCAGTCGTTAAGTGGACCTTCCCAATAACTGCGTTGGTCAGGGCACGGGTGATGTTATGGGACACATGCTGGTGTAAGGCGGGGACGGCACACCGGGCGGCTGGGGACTGTGCTGCTGGGGACTGAGTAACGAGGGACGGCTGCCGCCATCAGGCTGCGGAAAGCCTCAGTGTCCACAAGCCTAAATGGCAACATTTCCAGGGCCAGAAATTTTTGAGTGAGTGGCTGGGTATTTGCGCTTTCCTTCTAAGGCCTGGGGTATGGACATCTGTACGCTGCGCTGGGACACAGAAGTGGATGTACTAGCTGATGGTGCTTGCGAAAGTCCAGGTGCAGGGCAGGAGGCATACGGGCCTGCGTCTTGGACAGGGGATTGTCCAGCACGTAACACAGTCGGAAGAGGAGGCAGTGGTGTGGACCCGCAGACACTGATTGTGGACCCAGGCATTCGGCCCACCTATTAGGGTGCTTTGATGCGATGTGGCGGATCATGCTGGTGGTGGTGAGGTTGCTAGTGTTCACGCCCCTGCTCATTTTGGTACGGCACAGGTTGCAAATGACAATTCTTTTATCATCCACACTTTCATCAAAAAAGCGCCAGACTGCGGAACACCTACCCCTTGGCAAGTGAGACTTACGCAAGGGGGTGCTACGGGGAACATTGCGGGCCTGTTTGGTGTGTCCCACCTTCTCCCTTTTGCCACCTCACTACGTCTTCCACTCTGTTGCGGCGCTATGGATCCCTCCCCCTCTGTACTGCTGTCCTCGCTCGGCTTGCCACCTTCCCAGGTTGGGTCAGTGATTTCATCGTCCACCACCTCCTCTTCTACTTCCTCACTCTGGTCATCCTCCTGACTTGTTGACCTAACAAAAACCTCACTTATTTACAACTGTGTCTCATCCTTATCATCAACCTCTTGAGACACTAATTGCGGTTGACCTATTGGCAACTGTGTCTCATCATCATCATCCACCTCGTGAAACACTAATTGCCGTTCCCCACCGTCATCTTTTTCCGAATTGTGGATGCTCAAGACTTTTGGAATCAGGGAACAAGATCTCCTCATGTCCCTCTTCAAGCGGGCTTGGCGAGAGGCCCAAATTATGGAATGTGGTTGAAAAGAGCTCCTCGGAATATCCGAGTGTGGGATCACTTGTTTGCAAAGACTCTCCATGGTGGGAGGAAGGAGGATCAGGGTGAGGATTTTGTTGACCAGACTCTTGGCTACTGAAACTGGACTTTGTGGAAAACAGGGTGGTGCTTAACCGACTGGAAGCATTATCTGCTGCAATCCAACCGACCACCTGCTCGCATTGGTCTGACTTCGAGAATGGTGTCCTGCGTCTCCCTGCAAACTGGGACATGAAGCTAGGTATCGTGGATGAGTGTGTTTCTTGTGCTCTGCCAGCAGGCACAGTTTCACCGCACCCAGGGCCAAGGCCCCTGCGTGCTCCATCAGCAGCATGGCCACTTCCCCGTCCCTTACTGCTCGCCTTCATCATATTAAATGGTATATAAGCTTGCAAGTATGTCACATGTACAGTAGCGCAGTTTTTTTTAAGTGTATGCACAAATAAATTAATGTCAATGTCACAGATATTTGGGATGCGGAAACGTTATAAGGAGATGCGGCGCAGGTAATGTTGCTGTCCGCGGCGTCTACGGAAAAAGTACACTGGATTTCACAGATATTTTTAGTATGCGCACACGTTAAACAGGAGATGTAGCGCAGATAATGTCGCTGTCCGCAGCGTCTTCACAAAAAGTACACTGGATGTCACAGATATTTTTAGTATACGCACACGTTAAACAGGGGATAAAGCGCAGATAATATCGCTGTCCACGGCGTCTACGGAAAAACGTTATACAGGAGATGTAGCGCAGGTAATGTAACTGTCTGCAGCCGACACCGTCTACGAAAAAGTACACTGGAGGTCACAGATATTTTTAGTATGCGCACACGTTAAACAGGGGATAAAGCGCAGATAATATCGCTGTCCACAGCGTCTACGGAAAAAGTACACTGGATGTCATAGATATTTTTAGTATGCGCACACATTAAACAGGAGATGTAGCGCAGATAATTTCGCTATCCGCAGCGTCTACGGAAATGTACACTGGATGTCGCAGATATTTTTAGAATGCGCAAATGTTTTACCGGAGAAGTAGCGCAGGTAATGTAACTGTCCGCAGCGGACACCGCCTACGGAAAAAGTACACTGGATGTCACAGATATTTTTAGTATGGGCACATGTGAAACAGGAGATGTAGCGCAGATAATGTTGCTGTCTGCAGCATCTACGGAAAAAGTACACTGGATGTCACAGATATTTTTAGTATGCACACATGTTAAACAGGAGATATAGCGCAGATAATATCACTGTCCACAGCGTCTACGGAAAAAGAACACTGAATGTCACAAATATTTTTTGTATGCGCATATGTTAAACATGAGATGTAGCGCAGATAATGTCCCTGTTTGCAGCGTCTACGGAAAAAGTACACTGGGTGTCCCAGATGTTTTTAGGATGCGCAAACGTTATACAGGAGATGTAGCGCAGGTATTGTAACCGTCCGCAGCGGACACCGTCTATGGAAAAAGTACAATGGATGTCACAGATATTTTTAGTATGCGCACACGTTAAACAGGAGATGTAGCGCAGATAATGTTGGTGTCCGCACCATTTACGGAAAAAGTACACTGGATGTCACAGATATTTTTAGTATGCGCACATGTTAAACGAGAGATATAGCGCAGGTAATGTAACTGTCCGCAGCGGACACGTCTACGGAAAAAGTACACTGGAGGTCACAGATATTTTTAGTATGCGCACATGTTAAAGAGGAGATGTAGCGCAGATAATGCCGCTGTCCGCAGCGTCTACGGAAAAAGTACACTAGATGTCACAGATATTTTTAGTATGCGCACACGTTAAACAGGAGATGTAGCGCAGATAATGTCGCTGTCCGTAGCATCTAAGGAAAAATGACACTGGATGTCACAGATATTTTTAGTATGCGCACACATTAAACAAGAGATTTAGTGCAGATAATGTCGCTGTCCGCAGCGTCTACGGAAAAAGTACACTGGATGTCATAGATATTTTTAGTATGCGCACACATTAAACAGGAGATGTACCGCAGATAATGTCGCTATCCGCAGTGTCTACGGAAATGTACATTGGATGTCGCAGATATTTTTAGAATGCGCAAATGTTTTACCGGAGAAGTAGCGCAGGTAATGTAACTGTCCGCAGCGGACACCGCCTACGGAAAAAGTACACTGGATGTCACAGATATTTTTAGTATGGGCACATGTGAAACAGGAGATGTAGCGCAGATAATGTTGCTGTCCGCAGCATCTACGGAAAAAGTACACTAGATGTCATAAATATTTTTAGTATGCGCACACGTTAAACAAGAGATTTAGCGCAGATAATGTCGCTGTCCGCAGCGTCTACGGAAAAAGTATACTGGATGTCACAGATATTTTTAGTATGCGCACACGTTAAACAGGAGATATAGCGCAGATAATGTCACTGTCCACAGCGTCTACGGAAAAAGAACACTGAATGTCACAGATATTTTTTGTATGCGCATATGTTAAACATGAGAAGTAGCGCAGATAATGTCGCTGTCTGCAGCGTCTACGGAAAAAGTACACTGGGTGTCCCATATATTTTTAGGATGCGCAAACATTATACATGAGATATAGCGTAGGTATTGTAACCGTCCGCAGCGGACACCGTCTATGGAAAAAGTACACTGGATGTCACAGATATTTTTAGTATGCGCACACGTTAAACAGGAGATGTAGCGCAGATAATGTTGGTGTCCGCACCATTTACGGAAAAAGTACACTGGATGTCACAGATATTTTTAGTATGCGCACATGTTAAACGAGAGATATAGCGCAGGTAATGTAACTGTCCGCAGCGGACACCGTCTACGGAAAAAGTACACTGGAGGTCACAGATATTTTTAGTATGCACACATGTTAAACAGGAGATGTAGAGCAGATTATGTCGCTGTCCGCAGCGTCTACGGAAAAAGTACACTAGATGTCACAGATATTTTTAGTATGCGCACACGTTAAACAGGAGATGTAGCGCAGATAATGTCGCTGTCCGCAGCATCTAAGGAAAAATTACACTGGATGTCACAGATATTTTTAGTATGCGCACACATTAAACAAGAGATTTAGTGCAGATAATGTTGCTGTCCGCAGCGTCTACGGAAAAAGTACACTGGATGTCATAGATATTTTTAGTATGCGCACACATTAAACAGGAGATGTAGAGCAGATAATGTCGCTATCCGCAGCATCTACGGAAATGTACACTGGATGTTGCAGATATTTTTAGAATGCGCAAATGTTTTACCGGAGAAGTAGCGCAGGTAATGTAACTGTCCGCAGCGGACACCGTCTATGGAAAAAGTACAATGGATGTCACAGATATTTTTAGTATGGGCACATGTTAAACAGGAGATGTAGCGCAGATAATGTTGCTGTCCACACCATTTACGGAAAAAGTACACTGGATGTCACAAATATTTTTAGTATGCGCACACGTTAAACAAGAGATTTAGCGCAGATAAAGTTGCTGTCCGCAGCGTCTACGGAAAAAGTATACTGGATGTCACAGATATTTTTAGTATGCACACACGTTAAACAGGAGATGTAGCGCAGATAATGTTGCTGTCCGCACCATTTACGGAAAAAGTACACTGGATGTCACAGATATTTTTAGTATGCGCACATGTTAAACGAGAGATATAGCGCAGGTAATGTAACTGTCCGCAGCGGATACCGTCTACGGAAAAAGTACACTGGAGGTCACAGATATTTTTAGTATGCACACATGTTAAACAGGAGATGTAGAGCAGATTATGTCGCTGTCCGCAGCGTCTACGGAAAAAGTACACTAGATGTCACAGATATTTTTAGTATGCGCACATGTTAAACAGGAGATGTAGCGCAGATAATGTCGCTGTCCGTAGCATCTAAGGAAAAATTACACTGGATGTCACAGATATTTTTAGTATGCGCACACATTAAACAAGAGATTTAGTGCAGATAATGTCGCTATCCGCAGCGTCTACGGAAATGTACACTGGATGTCGCAGATATTTTTAGAATGCGCAAACGTTTTACAGGAGAAGTAGCGCAGGTAATGTAACTGTCCGCAGCGGACACCGTCTATGGAAAAAGTACACTGGATGTCACAGATATTTTTAGTATGGGCACATGTGAAACAGGAGATGTAGCGCAGATAATGTTGCTGTCCGCAGCATCTACGGAAAAAGTACACTAGATGTCATAAATATTTTTAGTATGCGCACACGTTAAACAAGAGATTTAGCGCAGATAATGTCGCTGTCCGCAGCGTCTACGGAAAAAGTATACTGGATGTCACAGATATTTTTAGTATGCGCACACGTTAAACAGGAGATATAGCGCAGATAATGTCACTGTCTACACCGTCTACGGAAAAAGAACACTGAATGTCACAAATATTTTTTGTATGCGCATATGTTAAACATGAGGTGTAGTGCAGATAATGTCCCTGTTTGCAGCGTCTACGGAAAAAGTACACTGGGTGTCCCAGATGTTTTTAGGATGCGCAAACGTTATACAGGAGATGTAGCGCAGGTATTGTAACCGTCCGCAGCGGACACCGTCTATGGAAAAAGTACAATGGATGTCACAGATATTTTTACTATGCGCACACGTTAAACAGGAGATGTAGCGCAGATAATGTTGCTGTCCACACCATTTACGGAAAAAGTACACTGGATGTCACAGATATTTTTAGTATGCGCACATGTTAAACAAGAGATATAGTGCAGATAATGTCGCTGTTCCGCAGCGTCTACGGAAGAAGTACAATTGGTGTCCCAGATATTTTTACGATGCGCAAACGTTATACAGGAGATGTAGCGCAGGTATTGTAACTGTCCGCAGCCGTCACCGTCTATGGAAAAAGTACAATGGATGTCACAGATATTTTTAGTATGCGCACACGTTAAACAGGAGATGTAGCGCAGATAATGTTGGTGTCCGCACCATTTACGGAATAAGTACACTGGATGTCACAGATATTTTTAGTATGCGCACATGTTAAACAAGAGATATAGCGCAGGTAATGTAACTGTCCGCAGCGGACACCGTCTACGGAAAAAGTACACTGGAGGTCACAGATATTTTTAGTATGCACACATGTTAAACAGGAGATGTAGAGCAGATAATGTCGCTGTTCCGCAGCGTCTACGGAAGAAGTACAATGGGTGTCCCAGATATTTTTACGATGCGCAAACGTTATACAGGAGATGTAGCGCAGGTAATGTAACTGTCCGCAGCGGACACCATCTATGAAAAAAGTACACTGGATGTCACAGCAGGTTGCGCTAAAAATATATATTGCTGCCAGACACAAAAATAGTCCTTAAAAAGACTTTTGGGTCTCTACAATTGCGCGCAATTTAGCGCAGGTTGCGCTAAAAATATCTATTGCTGCCAGACACAACAATAGTCCTTAAAAGGACTTTTGGGTCTCTAATACTAACCCTGCTTAACAAAAAAATACAATTCAATTCCCTACACTGTCTGTCCCTTCTACAGCACAGCTCTCCCTGACTAAGGACTCATGCACACGACCGTGTGCCGGCCGTGGTCGTATTGCAGCCCGCATACAGCGGGTCCGCAATACACAGGCATCAGCCGTGTTCATTCCGCATCACGGATCACGGACCCATTCACTTGAATGGGTCCGTGATCCGGTAGATGTGGTGTGGGAGGACGAAGCGGAACCCCTTGGAAACACTACAGAGTGCTTCCGTGGTGTTTCTGGCCGTGCCTCCGCACCGCAAAAAAGTAGTGCATGCACTACTATCTTGCGGAACGGATGGATCACGGACCCATTCAAGTTGGGTCCAGAATGGGTCTGGATCCGTCTGCGGCAGCCACACGGATGTTGCCCGTGCATTGGGGACCGCAATTGCCATCCCTAATGCACAGAACGGCTGGCACACGTTCGTGTACATGAGCCTTAAGACTGAGCCGAACCACGTGTCGCTTTATAGCACCTGATGACGTGGTCCAGCCAGCCAATCACTGTAATGCCAGTAACCAACATGGCTATGGCATTACAGTGAGTGGCAGTACTCACCAAACTTGCGGGGAAGAGACTCGAGCATTGCTCTCGAGCACACGTGGTATTCGGCCGAACACCGTGATGTTCAGCCGAGCATGCTCGCTAACACTTTAGGCGGAACGGAAGTACGGGACGGAACCCCGCAGAAGCACTCCGTAGTGCTTCCGTAGTGTTCCATTCCGTCATTCCATTCTGCACCGTTGGCCACGGAATGGTGCCCGTGTATTGCGGATCCGCAAATGCGGTCCGCAATACGGGCACGGGGTGCACACGTTCGTGTGCAATAGGCCTTATTCTGTGGGCTAGTAGCATTACATCAATACCAAATTTATATAGTTTTCTCTTTACTATTTACTACTTTTCTCTTTACGCATTACTACTTGAAAACAATAAAACAACTTGTGCTAATAAAAAAATTTGATATCCACAACATTTTTATATTTACATTTTGTACATACTACTTTTTATTAATTTTTTAGGGGTCGGGGTGTGAGGTGACCAATAAACTGATGTTCAGGCATTGGGATCTTTTTCTGTTACAGCCTTAACTGTGCTAGATAAATACTTTTTTATTTTAAAGGCTATGTACACCTTACTCATTTTTGGCTAAAAACAGCTATAATGAGTGTTTATAATGTCAGAGAGCAGAGATAGGGAGCCCATCAGTTCCCCAACTGAAGGAAAAGAAAGAAGATCCATAGGCTGCTACTAGAGCATCTCAGCTCTATACAGAAAAAAGGACTCCATATTTATAATAAAGACCAATCTAAAAAATTATTTTTAGCTTAAAATGACCACAATGCAGTAATAAAAAAATTGCCCCGAAAGATATACATAGCCTTTAATAATTTGTACAATTTTGGACATGGCGATTCCATTCACTGTCTACGTATGTCACAGATGACACCTTACTTATCACACCTCAGATCAGAACGTCTAATCAGATCCCCAATCTTTATCAGACCTAAGATCAAACTCCCAGATCTTTATCAGACCTCAGATCAGACAGTAAAATAAAACAACTTACCTCTCCTGCTCCAGATGGCGCATATTTACTGCACTCAACACTCCTTGGCCTTCTGTCATCGCTATGCTGCATTGTGACCTGATGTCAAACAGCATCAGGTCATAGGGCACACCTACGTGCACTATGTCCTGACAGTATACACAATCAGGACAGAGCATAGCATATGCCCGGAAGAATACCAGGGAGCAGTGAGTACAGGCAGGACTAGCAGCACTACACTCACTGCTCCCCATGTCTCCTACATACTAATATGAAGTGCTTATTAGTATTCACTTTATAAGATGCACTGATATTTTTCTCCCACCTTTGGGGGAAAAAGTGCATCTTATATGGTGAAAAATGCAGTATATGGTGGAAAACAGAACAGGGTTAACTGACAGTAGATCTTTTTTTTTTTTTTAACCATTCCCTGCTTTTAGAATTTTTGTATCCTGGACAACTTCTTGCTGCATGTTAAACGTTTCCCAAAATATAATATTGTATCTCTATGGTCCTAAAATCTAAAATAGTAAACTATGAATTTTTTTTTTTTTACCTTATCAGTTCTTAGCCTTTTGCATGTTGACAGTTTATTTGCTCTCTCTGAGCATCATGACAGAGAGAGATTATGTGCCAAAAAAGACTGAATATTCATTTTGAGCTTCAATGGGTTCCCTGATTAAAAACAAGCTTTACACTCTTCCAAATGGTTGTTCTTTTCAACTTTCATAACTTTGCAAGGCAAAACAACTGTTAAATAAATTTTTTTCCCTGTGCCCTCCAACATCACCATTAGCTTGGATTTTGCCTCTATACAATGTATGTCACTGTGCTTGGTATGCTGTGAGAAGGGTTCAATGCTCACTGGAGAGGCAGAGCCTCTTCAAACAGCTGATCAATGATGATAGGTGTGGAGGTGTGGGACCCCATGATCAGATAACTATCCTCAGGTTAGGTTACCAATATCATTCTTGTTCGTAGGGCGAAAATGAAGATAGTCACATTTTCCTGCAGGTGTCTGCCATTATACTATACTTTTGTGACAGGAATTCCACATATCTAGAAAAGAAGCATCAACCTCCAGGAAGAAGGCTAAATATTGTCAGGACAATGAAGAACTGAGGCAGAAGAGAAGGCTATTTTAACTCTAGTCCACTTTAGCTTGAGGAGTCAAGTTCTTGGGGTTAGTCCCTTTTTTGGTTAGCACAATAATAAATTAGTGATAATTAGCAAATCCCAAGAGGCATTGGACACAACCAAAGGATGAGCACATTTGAGCATAGCAGACAGTTTCTCTAGGTCCATTTGCAGTCCCTAATCTGAGATCACGTATCCAAAAAGGGAGTAGAGTTTTCTCAAAGAGGCACTTCTTCAACATAGTATAGAGGGTGATTTTTTTTTCTAAGATGCTCTAACAGAATGGACATGTATAACATGTGCAAAAGTCCAGCTCACCCGTCCAGGACAGCCATATCCCCGGTGCTCGGAATCTGAAGAGAAGTGCTTGCCGCAATTAGGAAAAGAAAGGAATGGTTCCGGCACCTGATTATGCAGTAAAAGCTTCCTTTATTCGGGGTTCAGTATACAATCGTGTTCACACAATGGCTGGTAGTTTACGCGCTTCGGACAGTCAGACGCGTAAACTACCAGCCATGTGTGAACACGACTGATACTGAACCCGAATAAGAAGCTTTACTGCATAATCAGGTGCCGGAACCATTCCTTTCTTTCAGAATGGACATGTACTCAGTGGGAATCTAAATTAGGACTAAACACCACAATATTGTTGAAGCCATCTTTGTCTGCCATCTTGTCTTTTAAATACATTTATAAATGTGTGATTAACAAAAATATATTAAATTGACTTAATTCAAGTAGTCTAATGGTGTTTTGACACGGCGCAGTTGTGATGCAGTTGAAAACTGGGTGCAGTTGACTACATGCAGTTACTGTGTCAAAAAACATACAATCACAGCGCAGTAATAGAATTTATCTAGATGTTTTAATTTATTTCAGCTGGCTACAAACATAAACTGTGTTGTGAAGGCATGTTTGTTGATGCAGTAACTGTGTCACAACTGCGTCAGCACTGGGTAAAAACTGCATGTGTGCTAGGTCAAGAAGGCGATTCGCTCCAAACTTCGTTTTAATGCTGTACGGGGATAGGTCTCCGTACAGCATTAAAATGTATGGGCTCTGGCAAGACGAAGTGAGTTATTCCTGAATTCTTGTGAGACTTCGGTGAATAACTTTGGAATTAGATTTTTAACCCCTTAGTGACCAGCTTGTTTTGGGCCTTACTGACCAAGCGTTTTTCTTCCTTTTCTTCATCGTCGAGTTCCAAAACCTATAACCTTTTTATTTTTCCCTCTATATAGCTTTATGAGGGCTTGTTTTTTTTGCAGGAAAAGTTGTAGTTTTTAATGGCGCCATTTTGGGGTACACATAACCTTCTGATTAACTTTTATTAACTCTTTCTGGGAGGGAGATGGAAAAAACAGCAATACTGCCACAGCGTTTTTACGTTATAGATTTTACGGCGTTCATTTTTCGGTATAAATAACATAACATCTTTGTTCTCTGGGTCGGTACAATTACAGTGGTACCAAATACATATAGTTTTTTTTAGGTTTTACTACTTTTTTGCAATAAAACCCCTTTTTTAAAGAAAAAAATGTTTTTACATTGCCCTTCCCAAGACCAATAACTTTTTATTTTTCTTTCTATGGAGTTGTGTGAGGGCTTGATTCTTGCAGGACGACTTGTATATTTCATTAGTATCATTTTGGAGTAAATGGCGCTTTTTGATCACTTGTTATTACGTTTTTCGGTGGCAACTAAGAATAAATGAGCAATTCTGGCTTATTATTTTTTTTTTATGGCGTTCACCATAGGGGATAATTTATGTGATATTTATGTAGTCCGGTTCGTTATGGACAGGGCAATACCAAATATACGGGGGAGATTTTTTTTTTGCAATTTTTTTCATTGAAAAGCGTATTTTCAATGGAAAAAAACTTATATTTTTGGGGGAGGATTTTTTTTTATTTAATACATTTTTTTTTCTTTTTTTTTTACCACTTAACAGTCCCACAAGGGGACTATAACAGACAGTATTTTGATTGTTTTTAAAATGCAATGCATTATCCCTATAATCTATTTCATTTTAAAAGCAATGATATTTTAACAATGATCAGCAGGCTGCGCCAGAGAGGTGCAGCCTGCTGGAAATCACTTCAGCCAGGAACGGAGCCTTCATCGGAAGCCAGGTAGGCTTCACAACACATCAGCACCTCGCAATCGCATTTGTTAGGTGCCGATGGGAGGCAGAGGGAGTCTGCTCCCTCTGTCACCGCTTTACAAGTGGCATGTAAAGGGTTAAGCAGCCCGGATCGGCACTCCTGCCGGTCCGGGCTGTGAGAGCCGGGTCCCCGCTCCCCAATGCACAGGGGACCTGTGCAGCGCTTAGAATGCCGTAAAAAAACGTATGGGTGGTCACTAAGGGGTTAAACTTTAAACGCATTTTAAAACATGGATCCAAAGATGTCTTTGGTACTGACTGGTACCAAAGTCAACTTTGGATCCATGTTTTAAAATGGTTTCAAAGTTTAAATATCAAATCCCGAATTATTCACTGAAGTCCTGCAAGACCTCGGGAATACCAAATTGTCCTCACCAGAGCCCATACATTTGAATGCTGTATGGAGACAAATCTATGATCTGAAGTGAACTTCGTTGAACTCTACTCAGCATACATGTGGAACCTGCATTTCCTGAATTTAATGGAGGCCAGTATGGCAGCAGAGGAGGTAGTATTTAGTGTAGGTTCCTGTCCTAAGGAGATCGCCTTGTCGTTGGTGGACAGGAACAAATAATTTTGTACAAAATGTATTTGCCAAGAATCTCCCATTTATAACGTAGTATTAAAATCAGTACATTTTCTATAGTGAGTATGGGACGATTCTATTTACTTTATTATTTGTGTATGCAGAGTGCTGTTGCATTGTGTTTGTTTTTCCTTTTGTGCTTTCAGCCATGGTGACATGCACCTGCGCACTGGGAGGTACTGAATAACTCCCATTTTTTCTTTGCAGTGCTAAAAAAGTAGTACGTACCATTAAAAATGGTACCAATAAAAACTACTTTGTCTCACAGAAAACAAGCCCACATACAGCTTCATGGACGGAAATATAAAAAAGTTATAAAAAAAAGAAAATGGCAATGCAAAGAAAATTAATTTTTTTCCAAAGGTTTTTTTTTTTTTTTAGAGTAGCAAACCAAAAAAAGCTATAAAAGTTTGGTATCGCCGTATTCATACTGAGTCATAGAATAAGGATGTCATGTCATTTTTTGCTCACAGTGAATGCCGTGATGTCAAAACCCCAAAAACCTTGGTGGCAATTTTAATTGGTGGCAAGTTTAATTCCCAGCCTGCAGGCTGACAGTTCAAGTTATAGCCAGCAGGTGGAGCTTTTACATAACAAAAAGCACTCCCTGCCGGCTTTTAGATTTTACAATGTAATAGACGCTTGTAGCTGGATGCTACAAGAGTCTATTACTGCCTGACCGATCCCGCTGGCCACGGCACAACTCCCTGTGACCGCAGCGATTTGTGGTGGCACGGGCCGCGGGCAGATCACGATGTAACCCAACGCTTTATATGTCGCGTTACAGATAATAACCTACCGCCGAGACATAAAAAGTGGTTAAACAAAAAAATGTTACTGTCCGTTCCGGTTTTTATCCATACTATGCTTTCATTGTGTATGATGAACAAAAAGCGGCACTCTTTCAAAATGCGTTACATGAATGAAGTGACTCTGTGGTATCCTGCGCTCCTCAGCCTGCTTCTTTTTTTTTTTTGCTAACTTCAGGGATCCTCTGGATTACTGGTGGGCGGTGCTGCGGTTACCTTCAATCTTTCCCTTGGAGGGTCCATGTGCTTCTCATAGTTATGTCTGCATTTTCACAACTCTATGTGGTGAGCCTCATTAGTTACCTGCTGTCCTAGGTCTTCACTTTAGTGCATGCGTACTTCGCAATGGGGCTGACCACTATACCAAGCACAGCCACGATACAATGTACGGCACTGTGCTTAGTAAGCACGGAAAAGGCCGCAGTGGTCACAGGATCAGATCAGATACTGTTGACCTATCCTCTATGCAGATGAGATAATGCAGTAAGGTTGAATGCAGGTGTTATTTTTTGTGTAACTGGAAAACCCCTTTAATATAATAATAATTTCTGTTCTTATAGCTGCTTATTATTTTTGCATCATTTAATTTCAAAATTGGAATTATACAAATTGAACATTTAAAGAGGTTGCCTGGGGTGTTAAGAAATTTATATGATAGCATTTATAAATTAAATAACCCTGCCAAATCCAGCATTGCTGCATTGGCGTTGCCGCTGATCCTGCAATGACATCAAGTACATCATTTATGTGACTGCTGTAGCTAATTTCAGACCTCAGTCAGCACATGGTGTACAGTGATTGGTTGCAGCACTGATGTGAGTCATTTACATGACATCATCACAGCAGGACCAGAAGGGACCACCAGAGCAGCTGCTGTGGAGCAGCAGGGGTTTTGATGGGTAAGTCATACCTTTTTTTTTTCATTTTGTAATATTTCATGTCCGTACACAAATTCCATAAAGCTCAGATAACCTCTTTAAGCAAAGTAGCTCCAAAAGTCTAAACTAGCTCTCCTTATTTAGCTTAAAAAATAACTGTAAATACTTGTGTAATGACCTGATCTTTGATGCAATAGTTTTTCATATGTTGATTCTGATGTAGTTGAAAATGAGTTGTTATCTAATTTAAAATGTCACTTGTGCAAATTTATACTAGAGTTTAAATATTGACTGGATTGTGCTCAAGGGTTCAGTGACAACTGATTTGCGTAGGATGTTAACTTTACTTTTATTTGGAATAGAACCATAATAATCCTAAGAAAGAAATTATTCAAGCAGGCTGTACTTTAATATTGTATGTACTTTATTTCTATGAAAATCACTTTTTATGAAAAATTCTATGGGGCAGATTTATCATAGACCGGCAGCGTATGGCAGGCTCTGATAATCCGGTACGCCAGGGGCATTGCTAGGATAAAACATTCGGGGCCTGTGCCCCTGATGTTTTGTCCCAGGTCCCGAATGTACTGCCTACCTGATAGATACAACCAGTGTCGGACTGGGGTACCAAGGGCCCACCAGTAAAATTTATTTTGGGGCCCACCGTATGGATACAGTCAAATATAATAAATAATTTAACAAGTTTTTTTGTATGAACATAAGCTGGTTAAGGTGCTGTACATTGAATATATGTATTTAGTGCAGTAAATCTAATGTTTTATGTGCCACTTGTGCAGGGGGTGGGAGACTAGGGGCCCACCTTGCTCAGGGGCCCACCGGGGGATTCCCCTATACCCCTGTGGGCCAGTCCGAGCCTGGATACATGACGGCAATACAATTGAATCTAATGCACTGGAAGAGCTGAAGGACCTGTGATGATATCGCAGGTCATGTGACCAGTAAAACAGGCAGTGGTTGAGAAGGACCTGCGATGATGTCACCATCATGTGACCAGTGCAGGAGAGTACGGCAGTGAAAAGGAGAAGATCTGGGGGAAGAAGCTGTGATGATGTCTGCTACATGAGGAGAGGTAAGTGAAGGGAGAGGCAGAGCAATGCTGGGACTTGTGGTTATTTAACTGGGACTGTATGTTAGGACTGAAGGGAGGGATGTTATTTACATGGGACTGTTTGTGGATGGCGGCTATTGGAGGGAGTGATGTTATTTACATGGGACTGTATATTGATGGCGGCTGTGGGAGGTAGTAATGTCATTCACATGGGACTGTATGTTGAAGGCGGCTGTGGGAGGGAGTGATGTTATTTACATGGGAGTGTATGTTGGAGGTGGCTGTGGGAGGGAGTGATGTTATTTAGTTGGGATTGCATGTCGGAGGGGGCTGGGGAGGCAGTGATGTTATTTACATGGGACTGTATGTTGATGGTGGCTGTGGGAGGGAGTGATGTTATTTACATGGGACTGAATGTTTCAAGGGTCTGAGGGAGGGAGTTATGTTATTTACATGGGACTGAATGTTGAGCGGGTGATGTTATTTACATGGGACTATATGTTGAAGGTGGCTGGTGGGGGGAATGATGTTATTTACATGGGACTGAATGTAGAGGGGGTGATGTTTTCATGGGATTTCATGTTGGAGGTGGCTGGGGAGGAGGTGATATTATTTACTTGGGACTGTATTTTGGAGGGGGCTGTAGAAAGAGAGGGCTGTTATTTACATGGGACTGTATATTGGAGGGGGCTTAAGAGATGGTGTGATATTATTTATTTATTATATGGGACTCTATGGTGGGGGGAGGGAAATAGTGTTATTTACATGGGACTATATATTGGAGGGGCTAAAGGGAGGGGAGTGATGTTATTTACATAGGACTGTATTTTGGAGGAGGCAGGAGAGATGGAGTGATGTTATTTACATGGGACTGTATGATGGAGGGAGGAATATAACTACAAGGGGCACTTCAGGGTGAGCATTATAACAGTAGGGGGCAGTCTAAATACTGGGGGCACTGTAGGGGTATTATAAATCCAGGGGACATTATAGGCATTCTTATTACTACTGGGGGCTCTATAGGAGGAACTTATTTATACTGGGGGCTCTGTGAGGGTATTATTAATACTGGAGGACTCTTCTACTAATCGGGGCACTCTTGGAGAGCGTTATCATGGTTGGGGGCACTGTAGGGGGCAGTATTACTAGTAAGGGCATTCTTGGGAAGCATTATCATTTGAATATTGTGCAAAAGTCCATTTATTTCAGTATTGCAAATTAAAAAGAATTGCATTAATGCAGCTTAAAATTAGAATTTTGTGAAAAAGTTCAGTATTCTAGGCTACTAGTCAGCTAATTAATCCATACCCCCTGAACAAAGGGTACCTCAAAATTGTGACTTTGGGGTTTCATAAGCTGTAAGCCATAATCATTCAAATTATAACAAATATCTAGCTTTGCATGTAATGAGTCTATCTCATATATTTGTTTCACCTTTTAAATTGCATTGCTGAAATAAATTAACTTTGCACGATATTCTAATTTTTCAGTTTCACCTGTATTACTAATGACATTCTAGAAGGGAATTACTATTGGTGGGACTATAAGGAGCACTATTACCATGGGGGCACTGATATTTCTTCAGGATAGTATTTGGGGGTATTGGGGGGCACAGCGAGCAGCAGGATAACACTGTGGGGGCTCCAGGTTGGGAGATGATGATAGAAATGTGAGGAAGATAAGATGTCTGTGTGTCACACTCTGCAGAGACAAGGCGCGGCTGAAAGAAGTTATACGGACCAAATGGAGAAGATGATGACAGAGAAGATCTACATCAGAGGAGATGTCACCTGGAGGCACTGGATGTGACAGGTACATGCTGCTGTGTAGCAAGTATAGCAAAATGTGGAGTGTGGGGGGTGGGGCAACTTAGAGAACTTGGTCATATTCATTGGAGCTTGAGTAAAATGCCACCTTAACCCCTTCGCACATTATGATGTAACTGTACTTCATAATACCTGAGGAGATGTATGGAGCGGGCCTCTGCAGCAGGCCCGCTCCATACATGGCGGATGCCGGCTGTATCATGTAAAAATAAATCAGAGCAATAATTCATGCCTCTAGGATAGCTAGTATTTAAATTAAATATCCAATAGGCTTCCCTTTCCAACAGGTGATTCTTGAAATCTCCCCCTTTTTTTGGATAACTTAACTCTTTTTATTCACATTACTTTTAGTGAGCCTACTCTGCCTTCATATTTCTCAATAAACTGCTTAGATGCACCAGAAACACTGTGTTTTTTATTTTTACTTGTTATAGGTACCAAGACATTCACTGATTCTAGTCAACAGCATACCTAGAATCAAAGAATATATTAATTGCAATTCTGAAAGAATTATCTATATGATTGTATGTCTTGCAAGTTAATATACATAGGGAGTAAGATAAGAAAACTGGAGATATGTTTTTTTAGAACATTTAAAGGATATAACAAGTAAAAATAAAAACTGCAACTCTCCCATATGCATGCATAGTTAAATGAAAGCCAGACTACAAAAAAACCTAAAAAATATGCGGGAGGTACATCATTTTGCACGTTTAGATCGCCCTCCAGAAATTTTAGTTTTGCACGTTGGGGGCGACGATCTCGGGGCCCAGCCATTTTCGGGAATTAACTCGTGACATAAAGTTTGATTTGCTGCGTTTGTGGGTGTTATTCCCAGATTTAGTTACAGTATGGTCGGACATTGTTCTGAGGCGGTCTTTGTGACAGCTGCAGCACTATGAAGTGCCATTTTGTGCTGTGGCATTAGAAGAATTTGATATCTCTAACTTTTTAGTCCAATCAGACTGTCTATTACTCTGCTTCAGTCTTGTTTCTTTTGAGCTAATTCTTCTAGCACCGTTCTTTGGAAACAGTAGGCTTAAAGAGCACACCAAATGCTTAAAATAACTTCTTTATTAACTGTGTCTATTAACACATGTTGCATAAAGTATCACAAAATGGTGGTATGCATAAAATGGTGGTTTAACTGTTCAATCTTGTCATTCAACATAAATGGTGGATATATTTCTTTCTTCAGTATCTGTACTTTCACCCTAAGTTATTTAAGCACTTAATAATCACTCTGAGAGGTATATCTGAAGTTTAACCAATAGTTTGATTTAGTTTAATTTGCTCAGTTTGCGCAGTTTGAGCGTAGTTTGGTCGCAGTTTTTGCGTAGTTTGGTCGCAGTTTGTGCGTAGTTTGGTCGCAGTTTGGTGGAACTGTAAACAAACATATACAACTCGTCTCAGTATATCGTTCTGATCATAGTATTAACAATATGAACATTATATAACCGTTCTAAATACCTATTTGGCCCCTTGTTCCCATAAAACAAAGCTCTGACTGGAAATGTCTGTCCAGCTCCTCTTCTCTGGTCCATACTGACTCCAGAAGATTCTGCTAGGGGATTTCCCACACATACTCAGTGTGAGGTTGGCTGTGATTGGTTAAGACCAGCTAAGACCTGTCCTAGGTTGCCAATATGACTTACATGTTTATATAGCTAGACTTGCCAATAAATTTAATACAGTTCCTATATTTATATATTAGAGACAGAAAGAGAGTTATTTACAGTGACTTCATGTTTCTGGATGTCATATAACAGTTATATATTGTGTTCACAGAAGAAGAAAGATATGTCTTTAAGATTCAGTAAATGACTGTAAGGTAAGCTCAATGACACTGCAGAATTAACAACAGAAAGCATAGAGTTAAACTATTGTTACTGCCCAGGAGTCTTAACCAATCACAGCCAACCTCACACTGAGTATGTGTGGGAAATCCCCTAGCAGAATCTTCTGGAGTCAGTATAGACCAGAGAAGAGGAGCTGGACAGACATTTCCAGTCAGAGCTTTGTTTTATGGGAACAAGAGGCCAAATAGGTATTTAGAACGGTTATATAATGTTCATATTGTTAATACTGTGATCAGAACGATATACTGAGACCAGTTGTATATGTTTGTTTACAGTTCCACCAAACGGCGACCAAACTACGCACAAACCACGACCAAACTACGCACAAACTACACTCAAACTGCGCAAACTGAGCAAATCAAACTAAATCAAACTATTGGTTAAACTTCAGATATACCTCTCAGAGTGATTATAAAGTGCCTAAATAACTTAGGGTGAAAGTACAGATACTGAAGATAAAAATATATCCACCGTTTATGTTGAATGACAAGATTAAACAGTTAAACCACCATTTTATGCATACCACCATTTTGTAACACTTTATGCAACACGTGTTAATAGACACAGTTAATAAAGAAGTTATTTTAAGCATTTGGTGTGCTCTTTAAGCCTACTGTTTCCATAGAACGGTGCTAGAAGAATTAGCTCAAAAGAAACAAGACTGAAGCAGAGTAATAGACAGTCTGGTTGGACTAAAAAGTTAGAGATATCAAATTCTTCTAATGCCACAGCGCACAAGGCACTTCATAGTGCTGCGGCTGTCACAAAGACCGCCTCAGAACAATGTCTTACCACACTGTAACTAAATCCGGAAATAACACCCACAAACGCAGCAAATCAAACTTTATGTCACAAGTTAATTCCCGAAAATGTCCGGGCCCCGAGATCGTTGCCCCCAACATGCAAAACTAAAATGTCTGGAGGGCGATCCAAACGTGCAAAATGATGTACCTCCCGCAACACCCCACCCCACCCCATAACATATCTCTAACTCCGAGCCACTGCAAAACCGCCACATCCCTCGCGAATCCTAACTGTTGCCCGTTCGGCCTAACATGGGCCCTTACCGTTCCCCAAGAAACAAATGAATGACCAAGCATCCAAACCAACGCCTCCCTGATACCGAGAAATAACAAGAAAAACAAGAGACATTAAACATTTTATCTAACCAAATCACATCCGACCCAACCTAATATACGATCGGAAACGGATCAATTCCCACCGCCCTATTCTTTTTATCACATCCTCACTTTGCCCTAACCTCACTGCTTCTGTTGCTGCCACGATTTTAAACGAATGCCCCGTATAACCCTCTGAATCAACCCCTAAACCCATTAAGCACCTTTTAAAAATCGCTAAGAATTGGAACCTCGACAAAAATTATCCGTCCTCGTGGCGAAGGAAAGGAGCCGTGCCCTTCCCGATTCCCCTCCCATAATTGTATTAGCACTTTACCAGACAAAGTAAACACCCTGGAAACAAAACTAGGTGCTTACCCCTACCTTGACAACTGGTTTTTGATCTCCAAATGCACTCCTCCACCGCGTCATCGTAAAGGTCTACATCCTCCGACAATAGCCCCCCCCCCCACTTTCTGGACGCTGCTACTCACTAGCTCCCCAACCAAAAAGCCCCAAAGAATGCCAATGAAAAAGCCACCCTGAATAAGCTAACTTCCCCCGGCGAATGACAAACCAACCCTAATTGCAACCCTATTTCTAATAAAAGAGTAAGCGCCTGGTATCCTCTGCCTGCTTCCCTCTCCTCCAACCTCTTAGCACCTGTCTAACCAAAAACATTTTCATAAAAGCAGGTAGCCGACGCATCCGAAAACCAAAATCTAGTCCCGCCACACATCTGTTCAGCTGAGATACCGACCAACCTTCCTCTTTGACCTGACCTAAAAATAATAATAAAGCCACCTCCCCTTCCTCATTTCCCATACCTAACTGTGCACACCAATCTTCCCAAATCTGCCATGCCTTACCATACACCTCACACATTCCAGGGCTCAACGACGCCCCCAAAAGCCCCATTACTGTTCCTCCAAGAGTTCCCACTGAAATTTCGGACACACCAACACCTCGTCTTCCGCCTCTGGCGCCAGTTGACAAAGACGCTCCCACTGTGAACGAGAAAGGGCATCTGCAATGCAGTTAGAAACCCCCGGCACGTGAACAGGTACTATCCAAGTATTGATCGACAAGCATGTTAAAACCAGATTTTGCAACAGCTTAACCACCGGTGGAGACGATGCCATCAAACTATTGATTGCTTGAAATACCCCCAGATTGTCACAGTGAAACCGAACTTTTTCGTTCACGAACTGGTCGCCCCACAATTCCACCGCCATGATAATCAGAAACAACTCTAAGGGTCCATTCAGACTTCCGTAGAATGGGTCCTGATCTGTTTCGCATTCATTTTCAATAGGGCTGGAAAAGATGCGGACAGCACACAGCTCCACAAAAAAATAGAGCATGTCCTATTCTTGTCTGCAGACAAGAATAGGAATCGTCTATTAAGTGCTGGCGATGTGCGGCGTCAGTGTTTTGCGGTCCCCAATCTTCAAAACACTACGGACGTCTAAATGGACCCTTACAGAGCCAAATTCTTTACCCAGCCCCCAACTATCCACACCTCTGGCCAACACCCCGCACACCATTGGCCGTGGCAATAAGCCCCAACCCCCCCCCCCCCAGCTGCATAGTAACATAGTAACATAGTATATAAGGCCGAAAAAAGACATTTGTCCATCCAGTTCGACCTGTTTCCTGCAAGTTGATCCAGAGGAAGGCAAAAAAAACCCTGTGAGGTAGAGCCAAAGAATTCCTTCCCGACTCCAATCAGGCAGTCAGAACAACTCCCTGGATCAACGACGTATCTCTCGTAGCTATAGCCTGAAATATTATTACGCTCCAGAAATACATCCAGGGCCCTCTTGAATTCCTTTATTGTACTCACCATCACCACCTCCTCAGGCAGAGAGTTCCATAGTCTCACTGCTCTTACCGTGAAGAACCCTTTTCTATGTTTGTGTACAAACCTTCTTTCCTCTAGACGCAGAGGATGTCCCCTCGTCACAGTCACAGTCCTGGGGATAAATAGATGATGGGAAAGATCTCTGTACTGACCCCTGATATATTTATACATAGTTATTAGATCTCCCCTCAGTCGTCTTTTTTCTAAAGTGAATAACCCTAATTTTGATACCCTTTCAGGGTACTGTAGTTGCCCCATTCCAGTTATTACTTTAGTTGCCCTCCTCTGAACCCTCTCTAGCTCTGCTATGTCTGCCTTGTTCACAGGAGCCCAGAACTGTACACAGTACTCCATGTGTGGTCTGACTAGTGATTTATAAAGTGGTAAGACTATATTTTCATCACGGGCATCTATGCCCCTTTGATGCAACCCATTATCTTATTGGCCTTAGCAGCAGCTGCCTGACACTGGTTTTTACAGCTTAGTTTGTTATTTATTAAAATTCCTAGATCCTTTTCCATGTCAGTGTTACTGAGTGTTTTACCATTTAGTATGTATGGGTGATTTGCATTATTCCTTCCCATGTGCATAACTTTACATTTGTCAATGTTAAACCTCATCTGCCATTTCTCTGCCCAAGCCCCCAATCTATCCAGATCCCTCTGTAGCAGAAAACTGTCCTCTTCAGTGTTAATTACTTTACACAGTTTAGTGTCATCTGCAAAAATTGATATTTTACTGTGCAAGCCTTCTACAAGATCATTAATAAATATATTGAAGAGAATAGGGCCTAATACTGACCCCTGAGGTACCCCACTAGTGACAGTGACCCAATCTGAGTGTGTACCGTTAATAACCACTCTCTGTTTTCTATCACTGAGCCAGTTACTTACCCACATACAGATATTTTCTCCTAGTCCAAGTGTTCTCATTTTATATACTAACCTTTTGTGTGGTACAGTGTCAAATGCTTTGGAGAAGTCCAGATATATGACATCCACTGATTCACCCCGGTCAAGTCTAGAACTTACCTCCTCATAGAAACTGATGAAATTAGTTTGACATGACCGATCCCTCATGAAGCCATGCTGATATGGTGTAATTTGCTTATTTTCATTGAGATACTCCAAGATAGCATCTCTTACAAAACCTTCAAACAGTTTACCCACAACAGATGTTAAACTTACCGGCCTATAATTTCCAGGCTCTGTTTTTGGACCCTTTTTGAATATTGGCACCACATTTGCTATACGCCAGTCTGGTGGAACATTCCCTGTCAGTATGGAGTCCGTGAATATCAAAAATAAGGGTCTGGCTAGGACATCACTTAATTCCCTTAGGATACGGGGGTGTATGCCATCCGGTCCTGGCGATTTGTCTATTTTAATCTTTTTAAGTCGCTGCTGTACTTCTTCCTGGGTCAGACAGGGCACTTTTAAAGGGGAATTTACTTTTACATTTTGCATTTCATCTGACAGTTTATTTTCCTCAGTGAAAACAGTGGAGAAGAAAATATTTAATAGCTTAGCTTTATCCTCGTCGCTTTCTGCAACTCCCCTCATTGCTATGTAGAGGGCCGACTCCTTCAGATTTATATTTTTTACCATTTATATAATTGAAAAACATTTTAGGGTTAGTTTTGCTCTCTTTGGCAATTAATCTCTCGGTCTCTAGTTTGGCAGTTTTTATTAGTTTTTACATATTCTATTTTTTTCCTTATAGTTTATCAGAGCTTCCTGGCTCCCCTCCTGTTTTAGTGATTTATATGCTTTCTTTTTGTCATTTATTGCTTTTTTACGGTTCTATTTATCCACATTGGTTTCTTCTTATTTCTTAGCCTTTTATTTCTATAAGGTATGCATCGATCACAATTAGATGTTACGATGCTTTTAAAAATCTCCCATTTTGTGGTTGTATTTTTATTTTTGAGGAATTTGTCCCAGTTAATTGGGCCTATGGCCTCTCTTAGTTGGCTAAATTTTGCTTTTTTGAAGTCCGGTATTCTTGTTCCTCCCTGTAGAAACTCTCGTTTGAAGGATAATTGGAAGGTTATTACTTTATGGTCACTATTTCCCAGGTGTCCCCCGACCTGCACGTCTGTTGTTCTATCAGGTCTATTGGTTAATACTAAATCCAGTATGGCCGTCCCTCTATTTGGGTCCTGAACCATTTGGGAAAGGTAATTGTCTTCGGCTATTGCCAAGAACCTGTTTCCTTTATGGGATGTACAGGTTTCAGTTTCCCAGTCTATATCTGGGTAGTTGAAGTCCCCCATAATAACCACCTCAATAGTTTTCAAAGTCAAAACTATTAACAACCTCGCCCATCACCAACGTTCTTCCATTAAATGCCTCTAGAAAACCCGCCCACACCTCTAAATCCCCCTGTAATTCCTTACCTAACCTAATAAAATGATGAGGGGCAGATACTCCAGCTGTCGCTGAGGCCTTGAGTTTTCCTAGCAAAGACTGCAAATCCCGCAACCTAATTTTTGTCTACTAACTGGCCCTGTTCACTTCCAGCCGCAAATTCGCCAATTTGTCCTCCGGCAACCTGCACTCCATTTTTATTGTGTCAGTCACAATCCCCAAAAAACACAACTCAGTCATAGGCCCTTCATGTCTTTTCTGCCGCTAACAGCACCCCAAAAATTTTAAAAACTGACTGCACTGTATGCAACAACAATGAACAAACCCGCGAACCCGTCGGGTCCAAGCATAAAAAAATCATCTAAGTAATCAACAAAGGATGAACAACCTGACACGTCAACCACTACCCATTCTAGGAAAGAAATAAACTTCTCAAAATAGGCACAAGACAACAAACACTCCATAAGCAGACACCTATCCACAAAATAACCCCCTTCCCAAAAACACCCCAATAAATGCAAACTATCCGGATGAACTGGCAACAAATGAAACTCCGCTTCAATGTCAATTTTTGCTAACAGCGTCCCTGGGCCTAACTTACATACCCAAGCCAAAGTGCTTCAAATAACGTATAAACCACTGAACATAATTCAGGATCGATACCATCATTGACCGACGCCCCTTTAGGAAGGGAAAGGTGCTGAATAAGCCAAGATTTATCTGGTTCTTTTTGGGAACTACCCCCAGAGGCGATACCCTCAAATGCGCCCCAATAAAACTTACATAGCTAACTTTTCTGAGACTATCTTAGGGTGTTCGAGCGCCGATCTTAAATTCCTATGCCCAATGGCCAAGGCAACGATACCGAGGGTATGTGAAAACCAAACCTAAAACCCCTCTTTAACAGCTTTGCCGCCTCCTGATTTAAAGACCGCTCCATCCTTTCTACTACTACCATCATCTGCCACTTTTCCAGAAGTGTAGATGGAATCCCAGCACCCGTGTCTTGATAATTAGTTATGATATTTATTGCATCAAATCAGTGTGTCTTACATCCAGGACGCGTTTCGGCAAGCATGCCTTTATCAACAGGTAAGTATAAACTCAAAAGGGAAGGTATATATAGAGATAATACACAGTACTGCCTATCATGAAGTCACACACCCAGAAGGGTGGAAACTAACATGAAATATCACAAAATACAAACAAAACACAGCAAAGTATCCAAAACAGCATAGAAAATAAATGAACTAAAGTATCTATATATATAGATAACGAATACCATATTGTCAGATGTGGGATCCTTCAATGAACGATAGATGTCTGAAAAAACATAATGATGAAATCATAAATTATATGATCAAATCACATATCAAATATGCATGATCTCATAGTCCCTATTGAGACCCCTCGGATGCAAAGTGTCCAACGTGTGGATCCAATAGGCTTCTCTGCATAGTAGCAGTCTCTTTATATCCCCACCTCTCCTTGGTCTTTTGATCTGTTCCAATATCTGAAATCTTAATTGGGCTATAGTGTGTTTGCACTGGTCAAAATGAAATGGGATTGGCAACATTAGATTTTTAGTCTAATAGTGGATTTGTGTTTCCCAATGCGATCCCTAATCGTTTGTGTTGTCTCCCAAATATATAACAGGCCACATGGACATTTCATCAAACCACATTTGTGGATTCACAGGTGAAAAAGCCCTCTACTGGAAATGCCTGTCCATTATGTGGGTGATAAAAAGTGGCACCTTTAATTATATGGGAACACTGGAGGCAGTGCAAACATGGGAAAGTGCCCTTACGCTTTGTAGCCAACACCCTTTGTTTTAATGCCACTTTCACACTCCCTTAATCTGTGTGTACAAGCTTATCCCTGTAATTAGGGTTTCTCTGTTTACATATCAGGGGTGGGTTCTTGAATTCATCGATCATGGGGTATACCTTCCCCAGTAAGTGCCATTGCTTACGTACGATATTGTCAAACCTCTGATTATAGGGATAATACTTGTGTACACGTGCCACTCTTGGGCATTTTGTAACTCCAGATCTATTCGGATTATCGAGTTCTACTCTAGTTTCTTTCAAAATGGATGGAGGGTATCCCCTTTCCTCATACCTTCCAGTCATCTCATTAATCCTAGTTAGTTGTGTATCTGGATCAGTAACAATGTGTTGCACTCTCTGGTATTGGGATTTGGGAATGGCCTTCTTTAGAGATGGTGGGTGAGCACTTGAAAAGTGAAGGATGCTGTTTCTATCTGTACCTTTCCTAAACAGATCAGTTGATAGGTTGCCATATTGGTCCTTAATTACCATTGTGTCCAAAAAGCTCACCATATGGTTATCACAGAATAATGTGAACTGTAATCTATCATATCAATACCGAGCTTTTACTCTTCCTCCTTTTTACACTCATCTTTCTTCCCCCTATCTAAATTAAAGCATTCCAGGGGAAGCAGAGAAAATATCTCCACATACTCCCCTTTCCAAATTCGCTCCCTCACCTCCTGTTTCAAGTGTGCCCCCAACAGGCCTTCAAAACACACATAAACTTCCCTTTAGCTGCATCATCCACCTGTGGCCTATCATCTTCCCCTGCCGCCTGCATCTGCACTGACACAGAACCCCCTGCCCTGCTCGGACCGGACACCCCACACCCAGGGCCTACTCCCCAGGCAGAAAGCAGGGATACTCCGCCAGCCCCCAAACAATTTAACCACCCTGCCAAACCACCCAAAAGTTTCCCTAGCCCTCTCCCTAGCTCCCCCGGACATACCCCTGCCCTGACGCCCGCTGGATTACTAAGAAGTGAGAGAAAAGGACCCCACGAATTCTCACCAGGCTGCACAGGCGCTGTGAAACCCACAGCCGCAGGTCCTGAATCCTGCCGCTCCTCGTCGCCGTCATCCATGTTTCTGGACCTTGATGCTGTGTTGATACTGGACTCCACCATCCTGGTCCCCTCTGTGCTTGATCCACTATGTCTTCTGCCCAAAATGGCACCTGCCATGCAGTGGGCGGAGCCTCCTGCTTCTTCATCCAAGCCAGCTCTGAGCCTGTGTAGCTGCTCAGCAGCTTCCTGCACAGCCTGACCTCCAGTTGAGATTCTCCTATGCCGAGTGGACGCACCAGACAGGACAGACCTGGGGGGATCCACAGAACCAGGTCCGGATCCTGAAGAGCACGCTGCAGAGAGCGGGGAGCTAACCCTCCTGCTCTGCTCTGGGTCCCGCCGCTGCCTTGGATTCCTCCCATGGTTGGAGTGCCTATCGGGTGCCTGCTGTGCTGTTCCCAGCTGTGGAGGGTCCCGGAGGGGCTCTGCAATCGGCGCCAGACCCGGGGGGTTTCATCAGGGCTTAAGCGGCCCAGTGAGCAAACCCGCCGCAGCCGTCTGCCCCCTCCACCAGGGACTGCCACCTCTCCTGCAATCCCCTGAAGCAGGCCACCAAACTGCTCCAGCAACCAACCGGGCCCCCTTGCCTCCACCTCCAGCCTCATATGCCTGACAAGCTCCTGTACTGACATGCTGACAGCAGTCTGGTGAGTTTGTTTTGTACCTAAAATGGCGATTTTGGTCTCCCAGCTCCCTTCTTATATACCCTCCTTGACAGCCCCCCCCCCTTTACCATGGATAACCCTTCAACTGCTACTGGGCCCTAACCCCTTCTGCGCCGTCCCTCACCAACCAAACCAGCATCATGCTGGCTTCCCCACAGCTTTTAGCCCAGGCCTACTTAACTGGTTCTTAAGCTCATGCAGTGCATCCTGGTCCCTGGTCTATAGTCACTGCTGTTGTTGCAGTGGATGTTGAATAACTGAGCAGGGGCACTTTTACAGATGGAAGCCCTTGGCAATTGCGCACAGGGGGATGCTAGCAGACATGGACCACGGGAAGGGCTGCAGGACCATGATGAGTCATCTGGTGGCTGTCCCTAATGAGAGCAGAGGGATGCCAGTTTGATAGACTGCCAGTTTAGCAGACTTATGTCCGATAACCTCTTCGATCAACACAATATATTTTTATGTTTTAGAAATTGAGAAATATGTAGATGTTCAAAATAAATCTCATTTCCCCATGTCGATCTTCTTTTCCAAGTGTTCAGTTCTTTTTTAGACTTAAGCCATGAATAACTGACGAATTCATGTACACTTTGTGGACTGGTCAAGAAAATGCTGCATTTTTTAATCTAGAACAGGGATAATTTCTGCAATTCATGCCACCAACCACAAACATTTCACAAAAGAAAAGTATGAGATGAGTTTTATCAATTTCCCTCCATTGTTTTTGTGTTAAATCTCTTTTTGTTAACCAAAATGAGATACAATAAAAACAAAAAAAGCAATCATTTCACATAACTCAGTACAGTGTTACCGAGGTAAAAGGTATGACGATAACAATGTCACTCAGTCCGTTATAAACAGATTCTTAAAAGTCTCTAAACAGTTCAGGAAACAGTTCACTACGGCATTCGTATAGGTATAAATGAAGCCGTGTTAATATCCTCTTCTGTACCATCAATATTACTAAACAGAAGAAACTAACAGGATATCTAGAGGTAAGTTACAAGGTGGATATAGGAAGGGGGTGTCTGGTCTGGAATATCTAGGTAAGTTAAAAGGTGTCTGTTAAAGGTTTTTTGCTTTTCTTTTTTTACGGGCGAAGAGGTGTGTTATGTCTATCCATCTAGGGCCTGATCCCTTGGGTTCCATACTTTAAGAAATTTGTCTGTGGACATAGTATCTCAGCGGCCACCTCTTCTAACCTGTAGATTTAATTGACATTGTCAACCCAGATTTGAACCAAAATTGGTTCAGATTTGAAAAAAATTTGGAGTTGTTTGATGCCAAATTGGAACCAGTAACCTAGCATTAAAGTAGGCAAATGATATCTGTGCAGTATAAGCAATGAAGACAGGCACCTGAGTAGGACCAGAGCCAGGTATACTGAAATAGAGGTGGAACAAATAGTCATTTAGCAGAGGACAATGTCATCAAATATGTGAAATTTTACATTTATCCAGGGACGGACTGGGAAATTAAACTTAAAAAAGCCCTGGAAAAAAACCTAAAAGTGGTGCCATGTTATAGTTGGGTCAAAATTGAAAGAAAGTGGGACAACAGAAATAGGCAGGGCCAGCAATACCATAGCGCAGAAACAAATACCTCAGTGCAGCACAAAATACTGCCTCAGCAGAACCAAATACCACAGTGCTACACAAAATACTGCTGCCTACGCCACAGTATGAAACTGTATCATCCTCCTGAGGATGGCAACACAGTTAAATTCAGGAGGGCACCTGCAGATGCTGGCCAGGAGCATAAGTGCCTGATGCTCCTACATTAATTAATGCTGAGTGTATCAGATCTTTATGTACCTGTCTGGTGGCCTGTCTGGAATCAGCCCACTGGGAAATTTCTCTGTAGGATCTATGGCTAGTCCACCCATGCATTTATCTGCTTTTACCCAGGCAGTGTGTGGCACTGCGCAGACTCGGGAAATACAGGGACGTCAGGATCACAACAGCGCTTCTGACATGGTAAGGAAGTTTGTGCGTATCTCTCAGTAGCGGGTGATGTCATGTCGCACGCTCTGTTTGACATGCGCAATGTTATACTTCCGGACGCCGGCATGCACGGCTTTGAACGAGTGTCCTGCGGTCGCTGAGAAACTTCCGGGTAGGGGGTATGTATCTGGAATATCGTCATCTCCCTGCGATGATTGGAATTATTAACCTATTATGCACCAGCACTTTTCCTAATGGATGGACTTTTTATGGAATCACTTATACATTTATGTGAATCATGTATGTATTACACTTGTTTTGGAAATCGTATATTGCACTTATTTTTTAATTATTAGATGTCACTGTATGGTGTTTGTAATATGATTGATTCAATGACACACATGTGAAGAGTTAATGAATTTGGATGACGCTTGATGATGATGTCATTATCCACTGATTATATAATGCATGTATGCACTGCACAGTTTGCTTGAGAAAGGCTCCGGCATAGGAGCTGAAACATTGCCATGCCTTCTGGGTGAATAAAGAAGCACGTTTGTTTTTCATTAATTTTTGGAGTGCTGTTCTATTTTTATTACTATATATATATATATATATTGTAAGAGGGTGCAAGGTGTTGTTTTTGATAGCAGGTACGTGTCACCGAGGTTGCTGGCCTCGGTGAGGTAAGAGCCGGGGTTTTTGGTCTGCAGCAGCTAGTGCTGCTCTGTTAAATAGCATGGCTGCAAAGCCGATCCGGGCCGGCTCTTACTGGGAGCAGCTAAAGAGTAGGGTGGGTGGCTGCTCCCCACGGTCCAGTCCATGTTTTGGGGCTGGGTATAAAACGCAGCCAGCAGCTGTGTCTGGGTGTGTGTGATTATCCTGGAGCCTGCAAACAGGGCTGAGGAATTCCTCTGTCCTGGAGGAAGGAGCTCAGCAAGGTGGTGTTGCCCTGCGACCTGAAGGTGGAATCGCCTGCGGCTGAGCCGACTGCTAGGTGTGAACCCGCACCTAAACCACCCAAGGTGACTGGACCGTGTGTTGGCCTGTTTTTGGTTTTTCCACATGATTTCTGTTGTGTATGAACTGTCACCAAGAGACTGTTTTCATTTCTGGTGTGCAAGTGTGAATAAAACACTGTTTGATGCACAATCTGGACTCCTTGTTTTGCCTCTAAACTGCACCCGCACCGCTGTCTACCAGAGCGACTCCCCACATTTGGTGTCGGATGCGGGCATGCGCAGTGAGGCTGGCGTGAACGCCGAACTTTGTTTTTTGCTGGGCAAAAGTGAATGTCCTATATTAAGCCGGCAAAGTTGCAGCCTGTGATCCCCGACAAAATGGAGGCGGCTGTGAAAGCCCTCATAGAGGCTAACGTGCAGCAGCGGGAGACCAACCAGCTACTGCTACAGCACGTGATGGCGTTGCAAGCGGCAGGAGCGTCCCACCGCGTCCACGATGCCCGGAAAGCTGTCCGTACCGCGATCCCTAAGATGACCCCTCGGATGATGTTGAGACCTATCTGGCGGTGTTCGAGAAGGTGGCCGTGAGGGAGAAATTACCCCGAGAACAGTGGGCAGAGGTCATCGCTCCGTTCCTGGCGTCTGGACCCCAGCAAGTATTTTTTGACCTCCCAGGTGACCAAGCAGCTGACTACCCGACTGTGAAAGGTGAGATCCTGGCAAGACTGGGGGTGAATGTTTTGGTCCGGCCCAGCGGGTGCATCAGTGGGAGTTTAACCCGGCTGAACCCGCCCGGCCACAATACTATGACTTGCTACAACGGTTGCAAAATGGCTGCAGCCAGACATACTGACTCCCACTGCTATGCTCGACCGCCTGTTAGCCGATGTCTTCTGGAGGGCTTTGCCTTACCCTCTCCAGCACTGGATCGGCCAGGTATCGCCCACCAATGCCCTGGAGATGGTCGACCTGGTGGAGCGGTACGAGGCCACCAGAAACCTGCAGGGGAGTCTTGCTGGGAAGGGGTCAGTTAAACCCCGGAGGCCTCTGCCCCAGTTCCAACGTCCGGCGACAGAGCGGCCTGCACGGAATATACCCCTGCGAGCCCGCCTCCCGTGGTATGCTGGAGGTGTCAGGAGCCAGGCCACATCAGGGCCGACTGTCCGCGTCGGGATGAGCTGATGGAGGTGAACTACGGGGGTCGCCACTCCTTGTATGCACGGAAGCTGTGCGCAACTGGCACCCGTGAGGTACAAGACCATAACCACCTGTGTCAGGTAGAGGTGGGAGATTCGCTGGCGGTGGCTCTGCTGGACTCCGGGAGTTTAGTCTCCTGGTAAGGGCTGCCCTGGTACGGCCTGCGGAGTATACTGGCCGTAAAGTCGGGGTCCTGTGCATCCACGGAGACCTGAAAGACTATCCCACTGCACTAGTGACTTTGTCCACAGCGGCTGGTAGGTGGACCCACGAGGTGGCTGTCGCTACTACACTCCCACACGAACTAATACTTGGGAGGGACTTCCTCGGTTTTCCCGGCGCTGTGGCCGGCAATAAAGGTATCTGAGGGACCCGAGACAGGGGTGACCCTAGCAGAGTGGCCTGATACCGCTGGAAGGCCAGAACCCTGGGAGCCCGAGTCTGAAGGGCCGGCGGTAGGGGTGACCACTGCTCCGGGCGGTAGAGGGGGAAACAACCCCACTGAGTGTAATGGTGGGAGACACGGAGGACTTGCCACCGGGACCTGAGTTGGCAGACCTCAATGTCTCCGGGAAAATTTTGGGACCGCACAACACCGGGACCAAACCCTAACCAGGGCCTGGGAGAATGTGCTGAAATTGATGGTAAACCCCAGAAACCAGGGGCTGAATTAATGTTCCCACGATTTATTGTTCTACAGGATATGTTGTATCGGGTGAACCAAGTCCGAGGTGAACCTGTTGAACAGTTGGTGGTGCCCACAGCGTATCGCAAGCTTGTCATGGAGCTTGCCCACCAACATGTTCTTGGGGGACACCTGGGGTGGCAGAAAACCCAGGACCGCATACTGCAGCGGTTTTATTGGCCCGGTGTGTTCAAGGAGGTAGAAGATTATTGTAAGTCCTGTCCAACCTGTCAGATAACTAGCCCCCAGCCTCATTTCCGTAGTCCTCTGGTACCTCTGCCAATTATTGAAGTACCGCTTGAGCGAATCGCTATGGATTTAATTGGGCCTGTACCAAAGTCTGCCAGGGGCCACCAACACATTCTGGTAGTTCTCGACTATGCCACTCGGTATCCGGAGGCGGTGCCTCTGCGACATACCTCAGCTAGGCTCATTGCCAAAGAGTTAATGGAGATGTTTTCCCGTGTGGGCCTGCCAAAAGAGGTTCTGACAGACCAAGGGACCCCTTTTATGTCCAAAGTAATGAAGGAACTGTGTAAATTGTTGCGTATAAAGCAGTTACGGACGTCCGCTTACCATCCGCAAACAGACGGTCTTGTTGAGAGGTTTAACCAAACTCTAAAAAATATGTTAAAAAGGGTGGTGTCTAGAGATGGGAAGGACTGGGACCTGCTTCTGCCCTATCTCATGTTCGCAGTGCGAGAGGTACCCCAGGCCTCTACTGGGTTCTCGCCCTTCGAACTGCTTTATGGCAGACACCCTCGGGGCCTGTTGGATATCGCCAAGGAAGCATGGGAACAACAGCCTGTCCCCCACAAAAGTGTCATTGAGTATGTCACCCAGATGCAGGAACGGATAGAAAGGGTGTTGCCGCTGGTCCGGGAGCATATGGAGGCAGCGCAACAAGCCCAGAGTAGGGTGTATAATCGTCAGGCTCGGGTACGGGGCTTCCATCCGGGAGATCGGGTTTTGGTTCTGGTACCCACCCTTGACAGCAAGTTCCTAGCTAGGTGGCAGGGCCCCTATGAGGTGATCGAGAAGGTAGGGGAAGTAAATTACAAAGTACACCAGCCAGGCGGCGCAAGCCGGAGCAGGTGTACCACGTGAATTTACTTAAGCCGTGGAAAGATAGGGACACAGCCGACGACCACAGCCCCGGCCAGGGCTTCTAGGTGAAAAGGGTCCAGCCCCACAGTTCGAGGCCTGTGAAGCAGTAACCACGGTAAAATTGCAGACAGCCTGTCTTCCAAACAAGTTCAGGAAGTCAGGAGTTCATCAGTCGGAACACGGATGTGTTCTCGGACCTCCCTGGCCGCACGTCTCTCATCCAACATGACATCGCCACTGAGCCTCAGGCCAAGATCCGGTTAAAACCATACCGGGTACCCGAGGCTCGGCGACGGGCCATCGCGGAGGAAGTACAGTTAATGTTGAAGCTCGATGTCATTGAGGAGTCGAAAAGTGAGTGGGCCAGTCCCATAGTCCTAATACCCAAGCCGGATGGGACGTTGCGGTTCTGCAACGACTTTCGCAAGTTAAATGAAGTATCCAAGTTTGACGCGTATCCCATGCCCCGAGTAGACGAGCTGGTTGAAAGTTTAGGACAAGCCCGTTATTTTTCTGTGCTGGACCTCACTAAAGGGTACTGGCAGGTACCCTTAACGGAGTCGGCTAAGGAAAAACCGCATTTGTTAGCCCGCAGGGCCTGTATCACTACAAGGTGTTACCCTTTGGCCTGCATGGCGCCCCGCCACTTTCCAAAGGTTAATGGACATAGTGCTGCGACCACATCGTCGGTACGCCTCGGCCTACTTAGATGATGTAGTCATCCACAGCACCGACTGGGAAAGCCATTTACCCAAGGTGCAGGCGGTAGTGGATGCCCTGAGGAAAGCCGGACTGACCGCTAACCCAAAGAAGTGCTCCATAGGGTTAGAGGAGACAAAATATCTGGGATATGTAATTGGGCGGGAGTCATCAAACCTCAGGTAACCAAGGTAGAGGCCATTCGTAACTGGCCCCGACCGGTCACCACCAGGCAGGTAAAGTCGTTCCTGGGGATTGTAGGTTACTACATGAGGTTTGTGCCCCACTTTGCCACAATAGCAGCGCCGTTGACAGACCTCTTGAAGGGGCGAAAGTCTGGGAGGGTTAGCTGGAGTGAGAAGGCGGAGGAGGCTTTCGCCGCGTTGAAGTCGGCCCTGTGTGGGTCCCCGGTTTTGGTGACACCCGACTTCAACAAGGAGTTTGTCGTACAGACCGACGCCTCGGAGGTAGGCCTCGGTGCGGTACTGTCTCAGGAGGTCAACGGGGAAGAACATCCCGTTGTCTTCCTGAGCCGTAAGCTCAATCCCGCCGAGTCCAGATATAGTATAGTGGAGAGGGAGTGCCTGGCTATCAAGTGGGCACTCGAATCTCTCCGCTACTACTTGTTAGGGAGGAGGTTCCGTCTGGTGACCGACCATTCCCCCTCAAATGGATGAGTCAGGCCAAGGAGAGGAATGCTCGGGTCACCAGGTGGTTCCTATCTCTTCAGAATTTCAAATTCTTCGTGGAACACAGGGCAGGCCGCTTGCAGGGCAACGCAGATGCCCTGTCCCGCGTCCACTGCCTCACGTGTGTTCACCCCCTCAGGGTTGAACAAAGGGGGTGTGTAAGAGGGTGCAAGGTGTTGTTTTTGATAGCAGGTACGTGTCACCGAGGTTGCTGGCCTCGGTGAGGTAAGAGCCGGGGTTTTTGGTCTGCAGCAGCTAGTGCTGCTCTGTTAAATAGCATGGCTGCAAAGCCGATCCGGGCCGGCTCTTACTGGGAGCAGCTAAATAGTAGGGTGGGTGGCTGCTCCCCACGGTCCAGTCCATGTTTTGGGGCTGGGTATAAAACGCAGCCAGCAGCTGTGTCTGGGTGTGTGTGATTATCCTGGAGCCTGCAAACAGGGCTGAGGAATTCTCTGTCCTGGAGGAAGGAGCTCAGCAAGGTGGTGTTGCCCTGCGACCTGAAGGTGGAATCGCCTGCGGCTGAGCCGACTGCTAGGTGTGAACCCGCACCTAAACCACCCAAGGTGACTGGACCGTGTGTTGGCCTGTTTTTGGTTTTTCCACATGATTTCTGTTGTGTGTGAACTGTCACCAAGAGACTGTTTTCATTTCTGGTGTGCAAGTGTGAATAAAACACTGTTTGATGCACAATCTGGACTCCTTGTTTTGCCTCTAAACTGCACCCGCACCGCTGTCTACCAGAGCGACCCCCCACAATATATATATATATATATATATTACATACATACAGACGCACGCGCAGCGTGTGTGTTTGTGCTTTAGGGTGCACACCCTAATGCAATAGGCGCACGCCTATGAGCATGACTCTACTATGTTTTGATTTGTCTGGTGAAGAAAAATGTGTATTTTATACCAACTAATATAAGTATGTCCCACTAGCGCTACGCCTAACCTCCTCACTGTATAGCAGCAGTATCACAGCAGGACCGCAATGTAACTGCTGCACTCTCCAAGATAAAAATCAATAAAATAAAAATGATACCGCGCTCTATACTGCATAGAGATACACACACTCCAGTAACAGAACGGGTTCCCCCAGTCGTGATATTCCCCACACTGCAGTATTACCCAAACAAGTTACCTTCTAGATGGTGCCGCGTGCTCCCGCGGAGTTCCTGCAATCTGTGAGGTGTGTTGTTGAGTGCTGCAGATTTACTGCATATCTGCGGGGTAAGATCTTGGGGTTGCTGCGCGTTTTAGTTGAGGTATAATCTGTGGAGTCGCATCCCGGCCGGTGGCGCGGCTCCAATGTGTGGTTCGCGCTTGCTAGGAGCGAGAGCGATGCCACTACTGTGGCTACGGAGAGTCACAGCAACCACGTGTTTCGGATTGAAGCGCTATCCTTCGTCAGTAGAAAAGGCTGGTAGACACTATCAGACATTCCCCTTTTATATGCTCCTGCATTGCCCCTATTTGTGTGAACCCAATGGATGCTGGTATATCCTGTATCTCCCTCTTTTTATTGCCTATACTGCTAAGTTGGTATGTTTCATAGTACTTAATCAAATGAGAAAATCTCTACTTCCATATTCAGTCCCGATGGTACTAGTGTATCCATATTAAATATACATTTTGTCTCTGCCCTCGACATATCTTTAATGAAGTCACTCTCTCTTCTATTTCTTTTAACTATTTCCAATCCGCAAAAACTTAATGATGTGAATCTTTCTTGATGTTTTTCCTTATAGTGCCACGAGAGGGGTTTCCCCAAATTTTCTCTCTATTATATATATTTTTTCCTATTCTTTTCTTAAGGGGCCTTTTTGTTCGGCCAATGTAGATTTTGTTGCAGGGGAAGGTAATAGCGTAAATTACGCCTTGACTGTTGCATGAAATTAGTTTGCATATATCATGGGTGTATGAACCTCCCATGTTTTGTACTTGAGTCTGTACTTTTATTATCTGTGATTTTTTTACATCACTGGCACTTTCTGCATGGAAAAAAGCCCCTCAATTTACCATCCCTCTGGCGACTTATCCTGTTTCTATTGCCTCTACTTATACATTTATTAGTAGATGCTATAGTATTACCTATATTTTTTGCTTTCTTGTAAATGAATCTTGGGGCGTTGGGTACCAGTTCTCCTCTTATTTTGTCTTCTCCCAGAATACTCCAATATTTATTAATTACCTTCTTAAACCTAGAGGCTTGGCTGTTGTATGGCATAATAATGGGTGGGATAGTCCACAATTCTTCATTTCCTTTTTGTTTTTCAGTTCTTTCTCCTAATAATACCTGTCTATCTATTTTTCCTATCTCTGTTCTGTATTTCTTTTGTTTCTCCGGGCTATACCCCTTTATTTCAAACTTTTTTTTGTATGCATTCAGCTTCTTCCTCATAGTGTTCATTCTTTGTGCAGTTCCTTCTTATCCTTAGGAATTGGCTCCTTGGTACGTTCTCCAACCATCGGGTCAAGTGGCAACTCTCCATAGAGATAAAACTATTTGCATCCGTTGGTTTATTGTACATTCTAGTGCATATTTTACCACTATCAATAAATCTTGTTAGATCTAAAAAGTGTATTCTTGTCTTGCTGTATATTGGGGAAAATTCCAAATAAAACTTGTTTTTATTTAATTCTTTAAAAAATGTTTCAAGTTCCTCCCCCCCCTTCCCATATAAAAGTAATGTCATTGATAAAACGATGCCATAGGGCGAGGCCCGGCCGGAGTCCGCCATTGCAGTTGATAAATTGATGTTCCCATCGTCCCACATAAAAATTAGCGAACCCCGGTGCGAGCCTCGTCCCCATAGCGGTCCCCCACTGCTGCAGATAAAAATTGTTATCGTACGTAAAGTAGTTTTTTCGAAAATAAAATTAATACAATCCCCATTCTACACCATCAAGTATTTTAAAAATGTGCTTGGTGTTTTTAATATATGCGGGAAGCGCTTGCACATATGGCTGTAGAAACCGGTCCACATATCTGGATAGCGCGCTAGTAAGGCAATCTATTCCAGACACGATGGGCCTACCTGGCGGGTTTTGAACATCCTTATGAATTTTAGGGTTACGGTAAAATGCCTCAATTTTAGGATGTTGTATATTCAGGAAGGCGGCTTCTTTTTTATGTAGTATTCCTTGATTTTTTCCTTTTTAAATGAATTCCTTAAGTACTTTTTTGTATACTTCTGTGGGGTCCTGTTTTAGTTGCAGGTATGTTTTTGTATCATTTAGTATATTCATGCCCTCATTGTGATATTTTTCCCTGTCCATTATGACAATAAACCCCCCCCCCTTACCGGCTGTTTTTGTGCATTGATGCGATAGCTTTTTTCTCCTCTAGTGAAATATTACTAGTATATTGCGTATTTTTTGGTGCTTTAAATTTTCTTATTTCCTTAGTGGTCAGATTCATGAAGGTATTAAAGGCTGATGAGTACTCCTGTATAGGGTGATACTTTGATTTGGGTTTCAGATCAGTATGTTTGAAGGGGTCTGTATATTGATTTCCCCCCCTTTCTCTTCTTTATCTTTATAACTTTGTTTTTTCTCTTTTTTCATATAATACCTTTTTAATGCTAATTTTCGCATGAACTTCCTGATGCCAATAAAGGCCTCAAATTTGTAAAGTAGGGGCGAACTTGAGACCCTTTTTGAAAATAAATTTCTCTCCTTCAGTTAATGTGTGCTTGCTAAGGTTGTAGATTTGTTGTGTTTGATCTACCTCTTCCTTATCATTTTTTATTGTTTTCTGCTTCTTCTTTTAATTGCCCTCCTCTACATCCTCTTTTTTGCTTCCATGTTTTTGCAGCTGAAAGAAATCCCTTTTTATTGTCTTTTTAGTGCTTATTGAAGTAGACTTTCTTCTGTCTTGTTTAACATTAGGGTTATGTACTACCACTATTGGGGAGGCGGGTATTATGGGGCTCAAATCCTTTGTTATTGGTGTTACTTCATAATTCTTGCTATGAGTCGTAAATGCAGATTCATTTATCCCCACGTTGCTGTCTTTATCAGCTGTGTATTCATCTATTGTTTCAAAGCATCTGGTGTTTTCATAAGAAGGAAAAATCCAGCACTGACATCATCGAATGAAAAAAGCCAATTACCTTTATTCAGTTGCATAAAATAAGCGACAGCTCTGCCTTGACACATGGAAAACACACTCCCGGTCTACGCGTTTCAGACACACCTGTCCTTAATCATGACCTCACCAGCTTGGTTCCCAGCAAAGCATTTTAAAGTCCACTGCACCAATCACAGACCACCTCGAATGATGGTATTAACCCTCTTCAGGCACTTACAAAATGCTTAGCTGGAAGCTGGTTGTATATCATTCAGTTACATACATAATCTTCAATAAAAACCCTTTATATAGATGGGAGCATCGATTCACAATCAACATATATAGACTGACAATTGTTACAGTGAATCAATACCACCATTTTCAAAATAAATCCAGGTTCCAACATGCCGTCCCCTCTAGACAGAGAAAACGCATGGTGTGAATCCTTACATAACATAAAATCAATACGATATCTGTATATGGCACATGCTGTTCTTAATCTTGTTGTGGAAAAGCCTCCGCCAAAACACCTCCTGTCAATAGTAGTGCATAAACTCCCTTTTATAATTCAGACCTTTGGGATATCTCGTTTTAAAATTATAGATCCAAAAGGCCTCTCTTTGCAGAACCTTTCTCTTTATGTCCCCACCCCTTAGTGATGGAAAAATCCTCTCTATACCATAAGCTTGAAAATGACATACCTCTCGACTATGTATAGTAATAAAATGTTTCGCTGCCCCTGACACATTCATGTAAGATGGATTTTTGATGTAATTAGGATGTTCTAAGATCCGGTTCTTCAATTTTCTTGTAGTGCTGCCCACATATAACAAGTTACATTGTGTGCATTTTATGACATAGACCACATTACTGCTATTGCAGTTAATATATGATTTAATGTCATACACCCTAACTTGTTCTGAGTCATAAAATTTTTAACTGGAATAGTAAAATTACACATTTTACAGGGATGGCTTCCACAGCGACTAAAACCGGTATATTTAAGCCAAGTTTTAGTATTTTCATTGGCATTTGTTGGTTGAAAAAAGGAAGGTGAGAGGGTAGAAGATAAGGTGGATGATCGTCTGGGTACAACTCTAATACCACCCTTACAGATTTGATACATTGTTTCATTTTCGAACAGAATTGGTATACTGTCCTTAATGATCTTCTTAATATTTTCAAAGTGTTTACTGTAAGTGAGTACTACTGTAGGGAGAGCTGACTGTGTTTTTGGTTATTTCTAATCGGACCACCAAATAGCAGATCTTCACGAGTTTTTTCGAGCTATGTTGATGCCTCTAGCGATCATCCACCTTACATATCCTCTATCCTGTAGGCGTTTGGAGATGATATTAATTTCTCTCTCAAATGCTAGATCAGTGTTGCAATTCCTCCTTGCCCTAATAAATTCACCTACAGGAATAGATTTGATCGTACACAAGGGATGTTGGCTATTAGCCCTAAGAAGGGAGTTGCCTGATACCGGTTTTCTATACGTGGATGTTTCAATAACATCTCCCGCGGTACCCTTCAAAGTTAGATCCAGAAAATCAACTGTATCACTATTACTAGTGTAGGTGAAACGTAGATTGTAATTATTATCATTCAAATATTGTATGAAGAAAGGTATGGCAGATACATCGCCTGACCATACTATAAGCAGGTCATCGATGTATCTGCCATACCACTCAATGGATCCAACAAAAGGGTTATGCTCGCTGAAGATGAATCTTTCCTCCCAGTATGATAAAACCAGATTGGCCAAAGAAGGGGAGAATTTGGCCCCCATTGAAACACCTTTCGTTTGTAAATAATATTGTCCATCAAAAATAAAATAATTGTGCTTCAATAGGTAGTCTGCAACCTCTAGAATGTAATTGATTTTTTCCTCTTGAAATCTACTGTATTGATGCAGATGATATTCAAGGCTCAAAAGGGCTACGTCATGAGGTATCGAGGGATACAGTGAAACAACATGAGTGGATATCCATGCAAATCTTGCATCCCATTTTTTGCTGTAAAAAGCCCTCAGTACGTCAGCCGTGTCCCTTAAGAAACCCGGAACTCGTTTGACTAGAGGTTGCAGAATACTATCAAGCCATTCTCCCAATCTTTCATTGAGGGAACCTATCCCGGACACGATAGGGCTTAATGGAGGTGGATTAAGCCCCTTATGTATCTTGGGCAGAGCATGTATTAGGGGAGTAATGGGTTTCACAACATTAAGATATACATATTGTTGTTGATCAAAGAATCCCAGACTAAGTCCTTTGTTTAATATAATAATCAAAATATCTTGGAACTCAGTCAAGGGATCGCTGGTCAACTTAGTATATGTAGAAACCTCATCGAGTATTTTTAACATACCCATCCTATAGTCCTTCCTGTTTAGAACTACAACTGCACCTCCTTTGTCTGCCATCCTGATTATGATATCATTATTATTGCCCAGTGATTGTATAGCATCCCTCTGTATCTTGCTGACATTATTTTTACTTTTTATTTTATCTCTACTTTCATATAGTTCAAGCAGACGCTTCTCCACAACATCCTGAAAAATCTCCATACCAGACGTCCGTGAGTTAATTGGATAGTAGTGTGGATTGCGTGTGACAAATTTGTCAATATTTGGTATATCACTCTCAACCACACCACTAGACTCACGTTGTAGACCCTTTAAATTCATCAAAGAAATCTGTTCATCAAACATTAAATCAGAAAATTCATTGTTAACAAACCTAGTCCGCTCCCGGGTTGCATTGGTGTCCTCTGACCCATGATAATGTTTTTTCACCGTGAGATCCCTCACAAATTTATTTAAATCACAAAGGGTCAGAAACACATCAAAGTCCCTGGATGGAGCAAAATTCAGTCCCAATTTAAGTATGTCTAATTCATTGACCGTAAGAGCATAGTCTGACAGATTGACCACATCAAAAATCGCAGTTGTTATATTGGTCAGTTCCGATACCGCGTTTTCATTAGTTGCGGTTTTGCCGTGTTTACGGCCTCCTCGTCGTTTTTTGATTTTTTGTTGTTATTTGATTTTCTCTGTTTCCTATAATAGGACATTTTAGTATCAACATTAGTATTGGGATTGTCATTTTCAGTCAAATATTCCACTTGAGAAACTTCATGTGAATCAATAGAGTCCTGTGATATTTCAAAATCCGTAGAATTGAAGCTTACATTTCCTTTTTTGGATTTTTTACCTTTCATGTTTCTCTTTAAGATGGATTTGGGGGTGGACGGCAAACCATCTCTTCTCCCCCATTCATATACTTGTTGAGTTTTATAATCATGCAGATCTCTTTGAAACTTATTTTGTTTGATTTTCATGATTTCTTCTTCACATTTGTGTATATAAGCATCAATTTTTTGTAGATTTTCTTCATAATCGGTGATTGTGAATCGATGCTCCCATCTATATAAAGGGTTTTTATTGAAGATTATGTATGTAACTGAATGATATAGAACCAGCTTCCAGCTAAGCATTTTGTAAGTGCCTGAAGAGGGTTAATACCATCATTCGAGGTGGTCTGTGATTGGTGCAGTGGACTTTAAAATGCTTTGCTGGGAACCAAGCTGGTGAGGTCATGATTAAGGACAGGTGTGTCTGAAACGCGTAGACCGGGAGTGTGTTTTCCATGTGTCAAGGCAGAGCTGTCGCTTATTTTATGCAACTGAATAAAGGCAATTGGCTTTTTTCATTCGATGATGTCAGTGCTGGATTTTTCCTTCTTACTACATGTACAAGTCTTTGCTTGATGGTCCGTGCACTACAGTGGATTCGATTACAATATTGAGCAGGAGAGCTGGTTAACTATTTACCTTGTAATTCATCTGGTGTTTTCCCCTATTTTCCTCATTAGTATTGAGAGATATTGGCAGAGCGTCCTTATTAAATTTGTGTAACTTTTTTTCTTTAATTTCCTATTCCTTAATAAGCAGTCTTCTCATGATACTTTCCACCAATGGTTTGATACCCGGGTGGTTCTTCCAGGGCCTTCGTTTTTTAAACAATTTTCTAATTTCTTTGGTTAGGCCCATAAGTCTAAGTTTTCTTTTTGTTTGGGTAATACTGCAGTGTGGGAAATATCACGACCGGGGGAAGCCGTTCTGTTACTGGTGTGTGTGTATCTCTATGTAGTATAGAGCGCGGTATCATTTGTATTTTATTGGGTGTTTTATACCACCTGGTCAATTCTCATGTGTTTTCATACAGAGGGACAAGCATTGATTTGGTGACCTGTAGTGGAGGGACGGATATAGGCCTCCTTTACATAAGACAACTTTTTAAGTGAAGATATTATTGACAAAGGTGGGGAAAGGAAATGTCATTCCATAACAAGAATTTCTGTGTTTACAGCCTCATCAGAGAATTGGAAATTTGCCACAGCAACACAAAACTTCTTGAGGTGACTTCTTCTTGAGAAGATTCTTTCATTTATTCAGAGACAAGAGGAGCAAGACAGTATTGAAATAAATATAAAAGTCAGGCAGAATATGACATGAGGTGGATGAATAGTTTATGTCCCCAAATACGCTTTTTTTTATATCCCAGAGAACAAAGGAATAATTAGTATAAATTTTTTAATACAGGTTTGCCGCAGTGTACCACAATCCATAGGAGTGACTGGTGACACACCTAAATTACATCAGTACATCATTATTATACATAACATGTTACCCTTACAGATACTTTACTATTCATTACCATTGACGTACATAAGTTGCACCTCCAACATCAGCATGCGTAAGGAAGACCTCCACCTCTATAAACGTCATGATAGTTAATTGGTTAAACTTTTTCTAACATGTATGAGAATGAATATCTAAGGGTACTTTCACACTTGCATTTTTGTTTTCCAGCATAGAGTTCAGTGGTCGGGGCTCTATGCCAGAAAAAAACGCTTCAGTTACAGATAATACAAGCACATGCATCCGTTTGAATGGATCCGATTGTATTAACTTTAACTATTTTTTAACCTTGCCAAAACGGATCCTAATTCCATTGAAAATCAATGGAGGACGGATCAGTTTTCTATTGTGGCAGATTGTGCCAGAGAAAACGGATCCGTCCCCATTGACTTGCATTGGGGGTCATGACGTTTTGCTCCGCATCCCAGGATGGAAAGAATACCGCAGCATGCTACGGTATTTTCTATGTCCAAAAAACGTTCAGTGACTGAACTGAACACATCCTGATGCATCCTGAACGGATTTCTCTCCATTCAGAATGCATGGGGATAATACTAATCAGTATTTTTCCGGCATAGAGCCCCGACAACGGAATTCTATGCAGGAAAATAAAAACGCAAGTGTGAAAGGGCCTTAATGCATTTTTAACCTTTGACCCATTGTCCTCTGATTCCATTATCCTTGAAAGTATTTGTTTGCCATAAACTAAAGAAGCTGACAAGTGTCCACTAATCAAGTATCTAAAAGAAGCTCTGGACATAAATATGTCACTAAGACTCCATTAACTCATAACTAGCTAGTCTTAAACAGAGAACATATGCTTTAATAGATCACCTAAGGACCTCTATTTTCTTAGCAACAGTACATCAGTATTCAAGTTGACTCCTTAGCTAAGCTTTAAGGTACAAATATAAGATGTCTGACTAAGACAACATGGCAGACATTCAGATCTAATCCTAAATCTCCAACAATTACCACGTTTGCCCATTCATCGGGCAATTGCAATTTTTAAGTATGCTTAAAAATTATTGTTTGCCGGGGGCAGATCGTGCCGTCTATTCACGCTCTGGTGCCAGATGGCACTAGCAATCTCTTCTCCCCATACTCTGGATGAGATCTCTGCATGTAATAGCAGCGGTCTCCTTCGCTGACGAGCAGACGATTGTCGGGAAGGAATGCTTCTTAGGCCTCATGCACACGACCGTTGTTTGATTCCGTGTCCGTTGCTCCGTTTTTCGTGATTTTCTGCGGACCCATTGGTTTTCAATGGGTCCGTGAAAACCTCGGCAAATGCACCGTTTGTCCTCCGCGTCCGTGGTCCGTGATTCCAGTCCGTCAAAAAAATATAACCTGTCCTATTCTTGTCCGTGAAAAACAGTTCACGGGCCCATTCAAGTCAATGGGTCCGTGAAAAATGCGGATGGCCATCCGTGTGTCATCCGTGTTCCGTGTCCGTTTTTTTTGCGGATCCCTTGGCAGGCACTTGGGAAACATTGTGGAAACATTGTCAGTCTGTCTTTTGGTAAAATCTTTTGGGTCATGTCCGCAAAAAAAACGGAAGACACACGGAAACACAACGGAAGGCAAAAACGGACACGGATCACTGAACAACGGAACCCCTTTTTGCGGACAGCATAAAAAAACGGTCGTGTGCATGAGGCCTTACACCGACAATCATCAGTTTATTCTGCTGGTCTACTACAGGCCTAAGGCTTGTATTAGACCAGCAGATGTCTTGCAGATAACGATTATAGATCGAAGATTTTTCAACTAAAAATATTCTTATAACATAGAGCGAGGTTCATTCGTACTTTCGCTCATTAATCGTTCACTACAAAGTCCTCACTGTATATTACATGTAAAGATGATGAAAAAATGCTTGCTCATGAAGGTGGGCTTCAGGTGGAATAGTGGAACGCCTCTATGTGATCTGTAAGCGAGTAGACTACTCCATATACAAATGGATCTGTGACCGAGGAACGAGAATTTTTTTGCAGAATGAAAGATCATAATTGTAGAGAAATGAGTGATTCCTCGCTCATCGTCTAATCGCTCATACATCGCACAAAGCATGTTCAATTTCATTTGCATTTACAATATTCCTTTAAAATAGGCTTAACTCACAGACTCCAAAAGTTCTTCATCTTTTCACATATCAGAAGATGCTTAAAGGTGCAAGTACCTATTTTTTTTCACCTCATTCAGATAATGTCTATTCTGTTGTATAATACTTCTAAACACAAATAGAGTGTTTTGTCTGAGAATACTGTGGTTTAATTTCTTGACAAGTGTCCAACATCTCTTATCTACAATTGCAACATAATGTTGTCTATAAGCTTGGTGATATAAATAATTTACCGTATAACATTTTCATAAAGAAATTAATGCAATGTATGAATCTTGACATTAAAAGAATTTGGCAGGTGAATGTAAGTAGACCTGCTGCTGAGAATTCATGTCTGTGGATTCTATACAAATTACCATTGCAAAAAAGCGGTTAAGTCATCTCGCTTTTTGAGCATTGTAGTATACACTGAAGTATGTATTCTAGAGTGTCCCAAAGGCCTCTTTCACATGGGAGGCCCGGATTTGTTCCGGATGCGTCCCGGCTGCATTGTGGGAAACCCGCGCGAGTGCACACGCAATTTCAGTCAGTTTTGACTGCGATTGCGTTGTCCAGTTTTTTCTACGCAAGTGCAATGTATTTTGCACGCGCGTGATAAAAATCTGAATGTGGTACCCAGATCTGAACTTCTTCACTGAAGTTCGGGTTTGGGTTTGATGTTGTGTAGATTTTATTATTTTCCCTTATAACATGGTTATAAGGGAAAATAATAGCATTCTTAATACAGAATGCTTACTAAAATGTGACTTGAGGGGTTCAAAAATAAAAAAAATTAACTCACCTCATCCACTTGATCGCGCAGATGGCATCATCTCCTTTCTTCTTCTATCAGGACCTGCAAAAGGACTGTTGATGATGTCATCGCACTCTGACTCTAAACGCATCCGGAGCCAATCCTTCACGCTTGTGTGAAAGACGCCTTACAGCAGGATGTGCAAGGGAACTATATACTCCCAGCACCTCTATTTACTCCATAAACGGCAAGACTATTCCAGCAAGCATCCTATGCAACGTCTTACATTGCTGAATACATACAGGTGGGATGGGTTGAATGAGTGTAGTAACATAAAGGGAGGAATTGATCAATCCCTACACTCCAGAAGGCTTTGTAGCTTTTATGGCTTATTTCTGTAAACTTTGTGACTATTTGCATTTTTACACCGCCTCCGTTTCAACAAGTGGGTGGGGAGTGGGTGTGGTTAGCTATGCTAATTATTAGTGGAGTAAGACCGGAGGATAAACTAAATTTATTAAGCATTGTGCAACATGTGATATATTTGGCTTAAATTACGGCAACATAGACTTATGCAAAATTGACTTTAATCCTTTTACCCGCAGAGGTTTTTGTTTTGTGTGTTTTTGTTTTGCCTTCCCAGAGCCATAACTTTTTTATTTGTCTGTTCACAAAGCCATATGAAGACTTGTTGTACTTTCCAACGCCACCATTTAATATTGCATATGATGTAGTGGGAAGCTGGGAAAAAAATAAAAAGGGGGTGAAATTGCAAAAAAAAACAATTCCACCACAGTTTTAAGGTTTTTTATTTACGAAATTCGATGTACGATAAAACTGACGTTTTTTTCTGTTTTGTTGTTTTCCGTATGGGGAATATATTTTTATATATTTATACTATGGCCGTTTTCACACATCGCGACACCCATGATGTGTATTTTTTTACATTTTTTCAGTTCATTTATTTTTATTTTTTTATTTTAAAAACTTTTTTTTTTAACTTTTTTATAGTTACCATAGGGAACTATAACATGATGCAATCATTAGATTGCTATTCTCGTAGACTCCAATGCACTAGCCCTAGGAAATACTATGCAGCAGCCTCCTGTCATTCACAAAGACAGGGACTGCTGCAAACAAGATCTGGCTCCTCCGATCACCGCACGGGGGAGCCGGAGCACCACCGGAAGCGCGCGCTTTCGGTTTCCAGAGTGCTCAGATGCCGTGGTCTGGATTGACCACGGCATCTGAAGGGTTAAATGTCCACGATCGGCATTACTGCCGGTTGCGGACATGAGCCGCGGGTGTCTGCCATTAGAAGGGGGGCGCCATCATTAACCCCTTAAGGACTCATCCCTATTTCACCCTAAGGACCCGGCCATTTTTTGCAAATCTGACCAGTGTCACTTTATGTGGTGATAACTTTAAAACGCTTTTACTTATCCAGGCCATTCTGAGAATGTTTTTTCGTCACATATTGTACTTCATGACAGTGGTAAAATGGAGTCAAAAAATGTTATTTTTATTTATAAAAAAAATACCAAATTTACTAAAAATTTGGAAAAATTAGCAATTTTCCAAGTTTCAATTTCTCTACTTCTATAATACATATTAATACCGCCAAAAAAGTTATTGACTTACATTCCCCATATGTCTTATTCATGTATCAATCATTTTGGGAATGCAATTTCATTTTTTGGGGATGTTACAAGGCTTAGAAGTTTAGAAGCAAATCTTGAAATTTTTCTGAAATTTTTTAAAAACCCACTTTTTAGGGACCAGTTCAGGTCTGAAGTCACTTTGGGAGGCTTACATAATAGAAACCACCCAAAAATGACCCCATTCTAGAAACTACACCCCTCGAGGTATTCAAAACTGATTTCACAAACGTTGTTAACCCTTTAGGTTTTCCACAAGAGTTATTGGCAAGTGGAGAAAAAAAAATCTGAATTAGATTTTTGGGAAAATTTTCCATTTTAATCCATTTTTTCCAGTAACAAAGCAAGGGTTAACAACCAAACAAAACTCAATATTTATTGCCCTGATTCTGTAGTTTGCAGAAACACCCCATATGTGGCCGTAAAATGCTGTATGGCCAAATGGCAGGGCGCCGAATGAAGGGAACGCCATATGGTTTTTGGAAGGCGGATTTTGCTGGACTGTTTTTTTTTTGCAGCATGTCCCATTTGAAGCCCTCCGATGCACCCCTAGAGTAGAAACTCCATAAAATGACTCCATCTAAGAAACTACGCCCCTCAAGGTGTTCAAAACCAATTTTACAAACTTTGTAAACCCTTTAGTTAGGTGTTCCACAAGAGTTATAGGCAAATGGAAATTAAACTTCAGAATGCCTATTTGTTGTTACCTTGCCTCAAAAAAAGTGTAATATAGAGCAACCAAAAATCATATTTACCCTAAAATAATACAAATAAAACTGCCACCTTATCCCGTAGTTTCCAAAATGGGGTCACTTTTATGGAGTTTCTACTGTAGGGGTGCATCAGTGGGGCTTCAAATGGGACATGGTGTCAAATAACCAGTCCAGCAAAATCTGCCTTCCAAAAACCACATGGCGTTCCCTTCCTTCTGCGCCCTGCCGTTTGGCCATACAGCAGTTTACGACCACATATGGGATGTTTCTGCAAACTAGAGAATCAGGGAAGTAAATATTGAGTTTTGTTTGGCTGTTAACCCTTGCTTTGTTACTGGAAAAATGGATTAAAATGGAAAATTTGCAAAAAAAATAGCTGTTTTGTTATTTACATAGTTGAACTGACAGGTTAGATTGTGTACTTCTATAGAGCAGGTTGTTACGGACGCGACAATACCAAATATGACTACTTTTTGGGTTTTCTTGTTTCTTGTTTTTCTTGTTGTTTTTCATAACAAAGCATTTGAGAAAAATTATTTTTTAGCGTCTCCACATTCTGAAAGCAATATTTTGAATTTTTATTTTTTGGGCGACTGTCTTTTTGCGGGATGAGATGACGGTTTTATTGCCACTATCTTGGGGTGTATATGACATTTTGGTCGCTTGCTATTACACTTGATGTAAGATGACAAAAATGACTTTTGACATGGTATTTATATAATTTTTTTTTCTGTGTTCACCTGAGGGGTTAGGCCATGTGATATTATTATAGAGCAGGTTTTTATGGATGCAGCGATGCCTAATGTGTATACTTTCTTAAAAATGTATTTTACTTTAAAACAATAACAGCATTTTAGAAAAAAAAATAATGTTTTAGTGCCATATTTTTCTATTTTTTTGGGCGATTGTCCTATGTAGGGGCTCATTTTTTGCGGGATGAGATGGCGGTTTTACTTTTGTGCCTTTAGCACAAGTCTGCTTAGGCTTTCAGTACCATAGAGAGCAGGACGCTTCTGAAAGCATCCTGCTGCCACGGTAACCATTACCCGCTGCCAGAACTGAGCAGTGGGTGATGGGGAGGGAGGGGGGCTCCGTCCCTCTGTCGGGGGGCTGCAAAGGCTCCGTACGGACCGCGGCATGGAAGGGGTTAAAACTGCTGACATCTGCAGCTCAGATGTCAGCAGTTTTTTAACAAAGTGTCAGCAATGTGCTGACACTTTGCTAAAACCACTATACTGCCAACGATTACTAAACCGCACCGCCTCTCGCCGCCCGCAACCACCCCCCCTGCACCCCCGCAGTCACAATATGATTGGGGGCTGCAGGGGGGTTAAAATTTAACACTTTGGGGGCATTTACTTCGGGGTCACAGACCGTGGGGATCAGAGATCGCACAAAGCGCTGCAAACCGCAGGTAACAGGACCCCCCTGGGCATTGTAACAAGGTACTTGCTGAATGATTTCAGCAGGTACCTTGTTCCGATCACTGCCGGCTACTCATGACGTACCGGTACGTCATGGGTCCTTAAGGACTCGGGAATCATGACATACCGGTATAAGTCCTTAAGGGGTTAAAGGCCCAGCCAGCAAACGCGAATTTAGACAGCCAATGATGAATCTTGAGTTATCTGCACTGTTTGGCCTGATGGGGAATCTTGGAGCCATTAAAGCAGGACAGGTTAACTCATTACTGTGGGCATTGTTTGTGTCACTATTTTTTGCACTGTTATACTTTATGTGAATTTTGTACTATTAAAATAAAAAAATAAAAAAATAAATAAAAAGCCCCGGCCAGTGGTGTACTATTACGGCCGGGTGTGAAGGGATTAAAAATTAACTTCACAATAAGTCTTCCCCAGAGAATGCAGTGCATCTCAGAGAAAGTGGAAGCAGCTGCCATTTGTAGGCAGGAGATGTTAAAATGCACGGTAAGGCTCCTAGCCGGCCCAGGGACACTGGTCATTTCAGACTCAATTTTCCCTGACAGCTGCTATAGGCTAAGGTAAAGGGCTACTGGAAACCAAAGCTTATTAAGCATGTCACCGGCCAGACTGAAGGATGACTTCATGTCTGCAGGCAGTGTCGGACTGGGGTACCCAGGGCCAACCAGTAAAATGCGCAATTGACGTTCCCTGTCATTGTACAAAGTATGTACAGATCCAGCACAAAAAAAATAAAACTTAACTTTTATTAGACATGTTAAAAATGACATGGCTTCCCTTTGCTTGCACATTTCGTGTGGATAGCGATGATTTAGTGCCATATGCACCAAATGCACAAGAGAAGGGAAGGCATGCAGTTTTTAACACTTCTAGTAAAAGTTAAGTTTTATTTTTCTTGGTGCTGGATTTGTACATAGTTTGGGGCATTTGGGACAGTGCTGATTCTCTGGTACTCAGGGTTTGGGAAGGAGCATAGAGGTATTATTTAGTAACTGTAATGAGGTATTATATAGGATAAATAGTAGTGTTAGTTAGTCACGGTAGAGTGGTTTTATCCAGTTGCTGTATAGTGGTATTATTTAGTAACAGTATGGTGGTATAATAATACATTATGTTATGCTGGTATTAATTGGTAACAGTATGGTGGTATCTGTTATAGTATGGTAGAATTAATTAGTTATTTTAATTATTATTATCTGTGGTAGGGCTAAGCTATGTATACATGTATACATTTCAGATGCTTATACAACATAATACTCCCTGTATTTGCCAATACCACACATGACGTTTGAGGAACCAAGTTCACACCCCTGAACCTAGCCGATTGATTTACATTTATTAATTCTACCACCGATAACAATTATTTTTACGCTGTCATTGACCTTCATTATGGCTGGCCAATTATCACTATGATTGCTCACAGTCTTAGTACACTTCTCAACATTAAAGTTGCAACACCAAGAAGGAATTACAAAAATCACAGGATTGATAGACATGTTAATGATATGCAATTGATAAAAAAATGGATACCAAATATTTAAAACATTTGATTTATTCAGTGTAGGATATGAGCGCCATGTGCAGAAATACATACACTTACATGCCTTGGCATGCTATTAATTAATGGTTGTCTGAGGAATGTTCTGCCATGATGAATGCACGTGGTCATGCAAATAATCAAGATCTGCCGGTAGCTCTCTTCAATTGCTGACCAAGATGTGCTCAATGGGAAACAAGCTGCAGGCCATAGTAGGATGTTTAGGCCATGCAGACTGTTAACGATAGCACAAGCAACAAGTGGCTTGGCATTGTCTTGTTGAAAAATGGCTCCTGGAACATTTTAGAGAAATGGCAGTGCCATTATTTCCAGGACCAAATCAATGTAAAGTGGCATTATGATGTTAGTGGTACCATAAATGAAGTCTAGAGGGGTGTGGCTACCATACATTATGCCAACCAACACCATAATCCTGGGAGTAGTACCGGTGTGACGTTCCCTGGTGAAGGTCACTTTATGGCGTCTCCAGACCAATCTCTGGCTATCATTGCATCCAAGACAAAAGAGAGACTCCATTCCAACCTCCATTTCCATCTTGCTGTGCACCATGATAGCCTGAGGTCAATATAAAAACTGTAGCTGGACGTCTGGATTATAGCTTAATGTCATGCAAAGTTGCAAATACCCTCTCATGCTTTGTGTAGACACTGTTTGCCACCCTAGATGATGTGACGTCCAATTTTACCTGCAGTGCAGAAAGGATCTCTACTCGCCATTCATCTCATCCGTTCATGCAAACGTATGCTTCTGAGAACCTCTTGCTGTCATTCCATTTCATTATTGTTCTCTGAACCAATGGGACACACATTGTTGAACAGTGCTAAACCAAGGTCTCCTAGTTTGAGGATTCTGTTCCTCTCAGTTTGTGACAAGTGGCAATAAGTAGCACATTGACAAACAGGAGGCCTTGCATCCCACAGGATTGTAACCGATTTTTGAGGCTTCTTGTGGCTTAAAATCTTTGCTTTCAATCTGGCTTTTATGCCACTCCCATATTTCACAATGCCTCTCCCACGTCACAGATTGGAGCTCGGTGCTTGAACACTTGATCATCTGCAGATACACCTGCTACTTCCTTGATTTGCATAACCTTACGGCTTGTCCTTCTTGCTGTTGCAATTTCAATGTTGAGTGTATATTTTGTCATATGTGCAAGTAGCAATGCCACATAATGCAGTGTGCAAACAAGCCATACACTGAATAATGTATTAATGCTATACAGTATGCAAGTAATAATGCCGTACACTGTAAAAAAGCCATATAATGCATACAATGAGCAAATGGAAGTGCCATACAATATGCAAGTAGTAATGTCATGGTGTATAAATAAAAAAACATCCCATTACACAAATAGCTGTGCTATTAAATATCTATTTAACACAGTGTACAAATAAATGTGCCAAAAAAAGCACAAATAACAGTGGCATACAGTATACTGTAGATAAAAGTATGCAAATACCAGTGCTATACACTAAACAAACTATATCGGTATATGTTGTATCAAGTAGCGGTGGCAAACATTGTGTAGAAAGGAATTCAAAATGGTATGCACATAAATAAAAGTGCTCAGTGTACTGGGTGCAAATAACACAGCCATATAGTGTGCAAATGATAGTGCTAGCCAAAACCAGGAGTATATCTAAAACAGGACTTACATTTCTTCTTATTTTGGATCCAATCCAGTGTTGGATGAAAGAATGCATTAAATAACTAGACATATATGCTGTTGTGAGGGATGAGAATCCATTTTGTATAAACATGTCCTCCATCTTGTGCATATGTGAAAAATTACTGAGCTAGCTGTGAAGGATGAGGGGTGGGTGGTTTCTGTGAATAAAACAAATGTTCTAGCTACAAGGCCAAGGTAAGCAGCTCAATCGCTGCCCTTATCAGAGTTTGATGTCCAAGAAAGTTATGTTTTGTTTTCTCAGTTTTGGGATGTACTGCTGAAGAATGTCAACTTTGAGATAAGATGGTGCAGAAACTTTTTAATTATTAGAATTCTGTTAGTATGGTGCGGAAGTATTGCCTTATATGAATAACCAATCAAATCACTAGTTTCGATTTCCACCCCCTTGGGGGTGTGCCAGATTTGTCTATGATTATCTGTAGTGTTATAAATATGTATATTTGTGTGGAATAAATTAGAGAGAATTAGGGTTGAGCAAACCCGAACTGTATAGCTCGGGTTCGTACCGAATTTTGGGGTGTTCGGGACACGGACCCGAACCCGAACATTTCCTTAAAAGTTCGAGTTTGGTGTTCGGCGCTTTCTTGGCGCTTTTTAAAAGGCTGCACAGCAGCCAATCAACAAGCGTCATACTACTTGCTCCAAGAGGCCATCACAGCCATGCCTACTAATGGCATGGCCGTGATTGTCCAGAGCAGCATGTGACCCAGGCTGTATATAAGCTTGAGCCACATAGCTCTGTACATCACTCTGCTGTTAAAAGTGTAGGGAGAGGATGCTGTTGGACTTGTGATTTCAGGGAGAGAATAGGAGAGAATTTAACTCAGCGATCTACCTAGAAATAGTTGTGTGGGTGCAGGGCACTATCCTTTAACCCTGCCTTGAGCTCACTTACCAAAAAATACTAACTTTTAGAATTCTATTAGGTGGGTAGGGGCAGCCATTGTATGCATGCTCAGTGCACCAGCAGTGCATCTGAGCTTTTGGGACATTGCAAATCACCATTTTTTTGGGTCAAACTACAACATCTGTATTAGTCAATGTGCAATTTGAGCTAGAAATACACCCATCATTTTCTGGGGTTTGAAAAACACACTTTTTTTCTTCAAAAAACATTTTTTTTCCAGATCTGCAAGTGTTAAATTCATAGAAACATAGAAACATAGAATGTGTCGGCAGATAAGAACCATTTGGCCCATCTAGTCTGCCCAATATACTGAATACTATCAATAGCCCCAGGCCCTATCTTATATGAAGGATGGCCTTATGCCTATCCCATGCATGCTTAAACTCCTTCACTTTATTTGCAGCTACCACTTCTGCAGGAAGGCTATTCCATGCGTCCACTACTCTCTCAGTAAAGTAATTCTTCCTGATGTTACTTTTAAACCTTTGCCCCTCTAATTTAAATCTATGTCCTCTTGTAGCAGTTTTTCTTCTTTTAAATATTCTCTCCTCTTTTACCGTGATGATTCCCTTTATGTATTTAAAAGTTTCTATCATATCCCCTCTGTCTCTTCTTACTTCCAAGCTATACATGTTAAGGTCCTTTAACCTTTCCTGGTAAGTTTTGTCCTGCAATCCATGTACTAGTTTAGTAGCTCTTCTCTGAACTCTCTCCAAAGTTTCAATATCCTTCTGCAGATATGGTCTCCAGTACTGCACACAATACTCTAAATGAGGTCTCACTAGTGCTCTGTAGAGCGGCATGAGCACCTCCCTCTTTCTACTGTTAATGCCTCTCCCTATACACCCAAGCATTCTGCTGGCATTTCCTGATGCTCTATGACATTGTCTGCCCACCTTTAGGTCGTCTGATATAATGACCCCTAAATCCCTTTCCTCAGATACTGAGGTTAGTACTGTATCACTGATTTTATATTCTGCTCTTGGGTTTTTACGCCCCAGGTGCATTATCTTGCACTTATCAACATTAAATTTTAGTTGCCAGATTTTTGACCATTCCTCTACAAATCCTTTTCCATTTGGTGTATCCCTCCAGGAACATCAACCCTGTTACAAATCTTTGTGTCATCAGCAAAAAGACACACCTTACCATTGAGGCCTTCTGCAATTTCGCTGATAAAGATATTAAACAATATGGGTCCCAGAACAGATCCCTGAGTCCTGAGGTACCCCACTGGTAACAATACCATGGTCTGAATATACTCCATTGACTACAACCCTCTGTTTTCTGTCCTTCAGCCACTGCCTAATCCATTCAACAATATGTGAGCCCAAGCTCAAAGACTGCAGTTTATTGATAAGCCTTCTATGTGGGACAGTATCAAAAGCCTTACTAAAGTCCAGATAGGCGATGTCTACTGCACCTCCGCCATCTATTATTTTAGTCACCCAATCAAAAAGTCAATAAGATTAGTTTGACATGATCTCCCTGAAGTAAACCCATGCTGTTTTTATCAATCAACCCATGGGTTTTTAGATGTTCCACAATCCTCTCCTTGAGTATGGTTTCCATTAATTTCCCCACTATTGATGTCAGGCTTACCGGCCTATAGTTGCCCGATTCCTCTCTACTACCTTTCTTGTGAATTGGCACAACGTTTGCTAATTTCCAATCTTCTGGGATGACACCTGTTACCAGTGATTGGTTAAATAAATCTGTTAATGGTTCTGCTAGTACACCTCTAAGCTCTTTTAATAGCTTTGGGTGTATCCCATCAGGCCCCTGTGATTTATTTGTATTAATTTTAGACAACCGACTTAGAACCTCTTCCTCTGTAAAGACACATGCATCAAAGGATTCATTAGTCTTCCTCCCTAACTGAGGTCCTTCTCCTTCATTTTCCTTTGTAAAAACTGAACAGAAGTATTCATTGAGGCAGTCAGCTAGTTCTTTATCCTCTTCCATATACCTTCCTTCTTTTGTTTTTAATTTGGTAATTCCTTTATTTAATTTCCTTTTTTCATTTATGTATCTGAAGAATGTCTTATCACCTTTTTTCACTGACTGAGCTAATTTCTCTTCTGCCTGAGCTTTAGAAGCTCTTATAACTTGCTTGGCCTCTCTCTGCCTCATCTTATAGATTTCCCGGTCATCCTCGTTTTGGGTGTTTTTATACTTACTAAATGCCATCTTTTTGTTTTTAATAATTTTGGCCACTTCTGCTGAGTACCACAGTGGTCTCTTCCTTTTTTTGCTTTTACTGACGAGCCTAATGCACTTTTCTGTAGCTGCAGCACGCACGGGTGAGTCGCTCGGCAGAACAGCACCACTTCACCACCAATGACTGGGCCTCCATGCTAGACCTGTGTTCCTTGTTGCGCTGTTTTGAGTACTCCACCAACATGGCCAGTGCCAATAACGCCGTTCTCAGCGTTACTATCCCACTTCTATGCCTCCTTGAAAAAACGCTCATGGCGATGATGAAAGAGGATGTGGCACAGGAGGAGAAGGATTTCAAAGGGTTTCCGGCCAGTCATTCCCAAGTGGCTTTGAGGGTGGGTTCCTGCACACACAAACCTAAGGTACACAATTGTCCAGCCACGGCACAGTTCTGGAAGATGACGAGGTGGAGGATGAGGAGGAGGAGATGGAGGAGAAGGAACCATGTTCACAGCAGGGTGGCACCCAGACCAGCTCATGGCCATCACTGGTGCGTGGATGGGGGGATACAGAGGACACAGACGATACACCTCCCACAGAGGACAGCTTTTCGTTGCCTCCACCTACTCTGCTGCGTCCACCACCTCCTCAAACTCCTACTCCATATGGAACTCCAAACTTTTGGTGTGTATAGTACCACTGCTATACCTATTAGACCGGTAAAATAAATACAAAAAATTATCTGTTACATTTTCTGGTGAAATTAACCACTTTTTGAGTGTATAGTACCACTGCTATACCTAGTGGGCCTAAAAATATATATAAATTGTCATTAACATTTGCTGGCGAAATTCACTAATTTTTGGGTGTATAGTAACACTGCTATACCTAGTAGGCCAGTTAAAAAAAAAATTGTCATTTACATTTTTTGGGTAAAATTCAAAATTTTTGGGTGTATAGTACCACTGCTATACATATTAGACCGGTAAAAAAAATCAAAAAATTATCTGTTACATTTTCTGGTGAAATTTTGGGTGTATATTGCCCTGCAATTTCTGAAAGAGGGGTTAGGTGGTCACTTGGACCTATCGTAACCTTTGCAACCTCTCTGACTAGTAATAGGTAAAATTTAATCTTTATTAATCACTCTATTAAAAATACATTAACTACTTGGGAACATGCAACTTCTGGGTCTCCAAATTGGGCACATAGCCTGAGCTTGCCCTTTCCCCCTTGGAGGTGCTGGTCTGCCCTGCAGCCAGTGTATTGTCTGAACGTGTGTTTAGCATGACTGGAGGTGGTTAACACAAGCTAAATTTCCCAATTGTACCCCAATTTATAACAATAAAATTTAAAACCAAAAAGCAGTGTAGGCTACCTTCTCCTCTTCCACCGCCGTTTCCACCTACACCGCCACATCCACCTCCTCCTCAACCTCCTACTCCATATGGACCTTGTCCTCCTAGATCAAGACTATTATTTTTATTTTTACCTATTTTATGTTATTTAAAGTCATTTCCCTATCCACATTTGTTTGCAGAGCACTTGCCGTGCTCTTAACAACATGTTGCTGGCATTTGCAGCCCTCTAGCCCTTTTCCATGACATTTTTACAGCCATTTTAGTGCTCAAAAGTTCAGGTCCCCATTGACTTCAATTGGGTTCGGCTTCGGGTTCGAACCCGTCGAACCCGAACATCCAGGTGTCCACTCAACTCTAGATAGAATCTGATTCAACAGTGTGTCTGTGTCAGCTCTCTGAGCGCTAATAAGGACACTTAAATTGGGACCCCGACAATTATAGAAGAAGGGGGTTTTGCCCCAATACTGTTAGTCACAAAATGTTTCATTTTTAAAAAAAATGTCCTTCAACACTTGTGTGTTCTTATGTCTGTCTGTGCCACTGTGCTAAAGTTCTTCAATAAGTTCTGCCAAATTCTGACACACTAAACCCAAGGCGTTATCTTGGCGATTCCTTGGTCTTCACCCTTTAACCGCTGTACAGGAATCTGGACTTCGCTGCATGGAACGCACCCGGCCGGTACATCCTGGAGTAGCCTCCATGTGGTTGGCTGCTGACTACATGGATCAAGAAACACCAGTGCGTGGCAAAACTTGTAGTCATTAACAGGCCAAGGTTAGGGCAGGCAGAGTACATGTGAATCTGTAAACAGGCCAAAGGTCAGGGCAAGCAGCACAGGATCAATACAGTATACAGGCATGGTTCGGGTCAGGCAGCAGACAGTCAGAAATTGGACAGATGACAGTACATGGGTGTAACAGCGGCTGCTGTGCGCTGCTGTTCCCCTGCTTACCGCCGTGGTCCTAGACGACATGTTCAGCAGCTGATCTGCGGCCACTGCTTCCCATTCAACTCCCTCTGCCTTCCCGCTATGGTGCAGATCCATAAACCTGTCGTGGATTCCTGAACCAGTTCCTGATCCACTTTGAGTTGTATGGGCAGAGGTTTCCCACCAAGCGGTCCAAGGTCGCCTTCATTGTGTCCCTGCTGTCTGATGAGGCCCTTGCTTAGGAAAATCCTATTTGGGAACATGGAGGTCCAGAGACCACTAATCTGCAGTCTTTCCTGGCTACCTTTCGGCTGGTCTTTGAAGAGCCTGGCCACACATCCTCCGCAGAATTAGCTCTGCTGCGTCTACAGGGTTCCTCGTCTGTGGGTCAGTACGCCATCCTGTTTCGTACCCTGGCTGCCGAACTTGCATGGAACAATGAGGCTCAACTGATGGTGTTCGGGGATGGCCTTTCTGACCTGAATTAAGGATGAATTAGCTGGTTGCGACCATCCGTCTACTCTGAATGACCTGATCACCTTGGCTACAAGAATAGATATGCGTTTCAGGGAACGTTCTAAGGAGGTCGCATGCACCAGAAGACCACCCCGTTGGGCTCCATCCTTCCAGAGGCCGGTTTTTCCTCTAGTGTCCAACCCATCTGAAGAGCCCATGCAAATAGAGCGCCTTCAGGAACGTTTACGCCGCAAAGCAGAGAATCTGTGTCTGTATTGTGGAGGCAAGGCCCATTTTGTGAGTAATTCTCCTCAGAAGCCAGGAAACACCAATGTCTAGGGTCAGTTGGAGAGGTGGTCCTAGAAACTTTCAGTTCCGGTGACTCTCTCTCACAAGGGAGTCACACTGTCTGTGCTTGGACTCTGGGTCAGCCGGTAACTTAATTCAGCAAGCTTTGGTCCATCATTACCGGCTTCATACCATCGGTCTAGAAAGGCCTCTGTCAGTGGCTTCCGTAAATGGACTGCCACTTCCCAAACCTGTGCTTTCTGTTACTATGCCCTTAAGTTGCAAATAGGGGTTCTGCATTCAGAGATGATCTCCTTCTATGTGCTCCCAGCATCCGTGAATCCGGTTATCCTTGGTCTTCCCTGGCTGCGTCAGCACACTTCAGTTCTGGATGGCACTCCGGTTAGATTCTGAGTTGGGGATCATCCTGTCAGTCCACCTGCTTATCAAAGGTCCGACCTGCTTCCTCGCCTACTGTACCTGTAGACCTGCCTGGACTTCCGCAACAGTATGCCAGTTTTGCGGATGTCTTCAGTAAGAAATAGACCCTGCCTCCTCATTGTCCTTACGATTGTCCGATTGGCCTTCTGCCTGGTGCCACTCCTCCTCATGGTCGAGTCTTCCCACTATCACTTCCTGAGACCCAAGCAATGTCTGATTACATCAAGGAGAATCTCAAAAGGGGGTTTATCCGGAAATCTACTTCACTAGCCGGTGCTGGGTTCTTCTTTGTGCAAAAAAAGATGTATTCTTACGGCCCTGTATCGACTATCGAGGGCTGAATAAGGTCACAGTCAAGAATCTATACCCTCTTCCGCTAATCTCCGAACTCTTTGACAGGATCTGGGGAACTAAGGTCTTCACAAAATTCGAACTGCGCGGCGCATACAACCTTATCCGCATTCTAAAGGGCGATGAGTGGAAGACTGCTTTCAACACTCGTCATGGACACTACGAGTAGCTCATCATGCCCTTCGGTCTGTGCAATGCTCCTGCAGTATTCCAGTAGTTGGTAAACGATATCTTCGGGGACCTGCGTGATAGTGTACCTGGACGATATACTGATCTATTCTCCAGATTTGACCACTCACCAGAAGCATTTTATGTTTGGTTTTACAGTGGTTGAGAGAGAATCGACTTTATGCCAAACTCGAGAAATGCATCTTTGAAAAATCTACCATAACGTTCCTCGGATACATAATCTCGGATGCCAGGTTGCAAATAAAATGCAGTAATGGACTGTCCCCGCACACAGGGTCTTAGTGCTTTACAGGGCTTCTTTGGATTTGCTCATTTCTATCGTCCGTTCATCCTGAACTTCATCTCTTACATCTCCGATCTCCGGCCTTTCTAAGAAAGGGTTGAATGCCAGAGACTGGACTGCTGAGGCAGAGGCCACCTTCATCCGATTAAAAAGGTCCTTTACTTCTGCACCTGTTCTGTGTCATCCCGATGCCTCCTGCCAATTCTTTTTAGAAGTGGATGCCTCCTCCATAGGAGCTGGTTCTATTTTACTACAGAAGGATTCCAAGGGCAAGATGTTTACATGTGGATTTTTCTTCAAGCTCTTCTCCCCTACTGAGAGGAATTACTGTATAGGAGACAGAGAGATTCTGGCCATAAAACTTGCCTTGGAGGAGTGGCGTTTATCTATTGGAGGGGGCCCAGCATCCAGTGATATTTTTACCAACCACAAGAACCTTACATATCCGCAGACGGCCCAGCGTCTGAACCCTCGCAAAGCCAGATGGGCACTCTTTTTCTCCCATTTTGATTTTGAGCTTCACTTTCACCCGGCCAAGAAGAACATCAAGGCGGATGCTCTGTCTTGGTCATTTGATTTCCTCCTGTCTGGTAAAAGACATCCCTCCCAGGGAGACATTCGTGCCATTTGCCAAGAGTGTATTCTAGCTTGGGGGCACAACTCCAAACTGGCTGGTCACCCAGGGATCCGCAAAACCACAGAACTTTTGTTTCACTACTACTGGTGGCCCACACTGTCTAAGGATATGCGTCATTATGTGTCTGCCTGCATCGTCTGTGCTCAGAATAAAGTCTTCAGGATCAAACCACCCAGGCTGTTGTTACCTCTTCCTGTTCCTGATGTCCCATGGCAACACATACAGACCTGCCCTCTTCTGCCGGATGTACAGCTATCTGGGTGGTCGTGGACCGCTTTTCTAAGCGGACGCGCTTCATTCCTTAGGCTGGACTGTCCCTGGCTGCTGAACTTGCTAAACTGTTTCGTGAGACACATATTCTACTTACATGGTCTACCTTGCCATATTGTTTCCGATTGCAGAGTCCAGTTTACCTCTAAGCTCTGGAGGGCTCTTTGCCAGCTGCTTGAAATTAAGCTGGACTTCATATCTCCCTCCTCAAGGGAAAGGTGCCTTAGGTACCCTGAGGTGGCCAGCTATAGGTGGGGGAACATTAGGGTGCATGAACACTGGCCGTTTAAGAGTCGGGAAGTTCGTACCCTGTATGGGCAGACTGGAGAGGCCTGGCCAGCAAGTGCACACTGTGGCCTGCAGCAGTGCCAAACAGTTGTTTGAGGAGACTGCAGCTGTCCAGTGAGCACTGCAGCTTCCTTGCAGCATACCAGGCACAGTGGATAGCATCTGTACTCGGCCGTTGAACATGACGTTACTGGCCTAGGAAGAGGGCGCGGCAGGTGTACAAAACCATGGGCGTAGCTATAGGGGGTGCAGAGGTAGCAGTCGCTACCGGGCCCAGGAGCCTGAGAGGGCCCAAAGACCCTTTTGCCGCATAAGAAGACACACAAAGCACTGAGGGAAGGGGGCCCAAGCTGAACTCTTGCACCAGGGGACATGAGCTGTTAGCTACGCCCCTGTACAAAACCATATATTAATCTGCTCAGCTCTTCCTGCTCTATGACAAGCTGCCTGCATGGACATATTTCCTTTAAGTTCAGAAAAAGCAAAGATATACATGTATAAATTATGGTGGTCATTTACTATGCTGATATACACCTAAATTAGGCATATTTCAGGCGCAGATATGCCAGGTCTAAAATTGTGGGCATAACGTGGGGCGGGGAAGGGGACGGACTTGTAGGCCCGTTTTATTCACCATTCACTGTTTTAGGCGTAGAAAATGGTCTAAATGTAAGACAGCTCAAAAGCTATCTTACATTTAGAACTGGCGCTGGATGCGTCGAAGTTTTGGAGAGGCCTGTACCTCTTCATAACTTTGGGAGAACCACCACAAGTAGAGGAGCAGAAGCAGTTGAAGAAGCAAGAGGGAGATGAGAAAGATGAGACAGATGACCCAGGCACACCATGGCAGTATGCAGTGGAGATGGAGGCAGGGAGTCCCTCCGAGTCACTTGTGCAAATGGCCCGCTGCATGCTCACTTGCTTGGGTAGTGACAGCCAAATTTTCACCATTTGGCAGAGGGATGACTTCTGGCTCTCCACCTTGTTGGACTCTTGTTATCGGTACAAAAGGGGGGCCTTTTTTACACCCGCTGAGAGGGAGGACAAACTGAACTACTATAGAGACATCCTATGTAGTCATTTGGCTGCTGCCTATCTGCGTCATTGTCCATCCTCTCGCAGGTCTGACTGGGGGGGCCCTCTGCGCTCTCGTTCCACTGCCATGGCTGCTGTGGCAGGGTGGGGGGGTAGGAGCAGTACCAGCTCCATCAGCAGCAACTTGAGTCTAGAGTCGATGATGAGTAGCTTTCTTAACCCGCCTAGTGAAGAAACTACTCACCAGCAGCAACAGCTAGACCTGGAGCAGAACCTGAACCAGCAGGTGGTGGCATACTTGGACAGCACCCTGCCACCTCACATTGAAGATCCGCTGGACTACTGGGAAGCCAAACTGGATTTGTGGCCGCAACTGACCGAGTTTTCCCTGAAAAATCTGTCCTGCCCAGCCATTAGTGTGGCATCAAAGTGGGTGTTTAGTGCGGCGAGGCCATAGTTATCCCAAGGAGAACTCGTCAGTGAAGAGACTAACCTTTGTCAAGAATCGGGCATGGATCAGCCAGGAATTCCACCCACCTATGCCTTAATCATTAGATTAGATCATCCATGATGCCTCACCCAAACCTTGACAAAAGAGACTGGTTTCTTCTGGCTACCTGCCTCAGCTACTATTCAGATGCTGCCTCCCGCCTGATTTCACACAGCTGATGCCAAGTGCTCCTTCTTACACCCACCATCGGCAGCGGGTACTGTTATTGCCACCCACCTCTCCACTCTGTGGTCTACTGATGCTGCTCCCACCTCACCACTCTGTCATTGTGCCACTCTGTGGCCTCCTTATGCTGCTGCTGCTACTTCCACACTATGTCACCTTGCCAGTCTTTGGCCTCCTCATGCTGCTAAGTCAACACTATGTCACCTTGCCACTCTGTGGCCTCCTCATGCTGCTGCTGCCACCTCAACACTATGTCACCTTGCCACTCTGTGGCCTCCTCATGCTGCTGATGCCACCTCCACACTATGTCACCTTGCCACTCTGTGGGTGGCCTCCTCATGCTGCTGCTAACTCAATACTATGTCACCTTGCCAGTCTGTGGCCTCCTCATGCTGCTGCTGCTACCTCCAAACTCTGTCATTGTTCCACTCTGTGGCCTCATCATGCTGCTACTGCTGCCACCTCCACACTATGTCACTTTGCCATTCTCTGGCCTCCTCATGCTGCTACTAACTCAACACTATGTCACTGGACCACTCTATGGCTTCCTCGTTCTGCTGTCACCTCAACACTTTGTCACCTTGCCAGCCTGTGGCCTCCTCATGCTGCTGCTAACTCAACACTGTGTCTCTGAGCCACTCTATGGCTTCCTCATGCTGCTGTCACCTCAACACTATGTCATTGGGCCACTCTGTGGACTTCTCAAGGTGTTCTCCCACCCTCCCCACTCCATGACTGGGCCACTATTTTGGCCTGGTTGACATCATCATTTATTTGACCCTTCTTCTAATCTGTCAGAAGGAAGGAAAAGATGTGCAAATTGGGGGACATCGGGGAAATAGTGACCATAAAGTAATAACCTTCCAATTATCATTAAAAAAAAGAGCATTTCTACAGGGAGGAGCAAAAATACCAAACTTCAAAAAAGCTAAATTTAGCCAACTAAGCGAGGCCATAGGCCTAACTAACTGGGACAAAGTCCTCGAAAACAAAAATTACAGCCACAAAATGGGATACCTTTAAAAGCATCCTAAATTCTCATTGTGAGAGATACATACCATATGGGAATAAAAGGTTAAGGAACAAAAATAAACTAATGTGGATAAATAGTAATGTAAAGAAAGCAATAAATGACAAAAAGAAAGCATATAAATTACTAAAACAGGAGGGTAGCGAGGAAGCACTGAAAAACTATAAGGAAAAAAATAGAACATGTAAAAAACAAATGAAAGCGGCCAAACTAGAGACCGAGAGATTAATTGCCAAAGAGAGTAAAACTAACCCTAAAATTTTCTTCAATTATATAAATGTTAAAAATTATAAATCTGAAGGTGTCGGCCCTTTAAAGAGTAATGAGGGGGGAGTTGCAGAGAGCGACGAGGAGAAAGCAAAGCTGTTAAATATTTTTTTCTCCAATGTATTTACTGAGGAAAATAAACTGTCAGATGAAATGCTGAATGTAAAAATAAATCCCCCATTAAAAGTGTCCTGTCTGACCCAAGAAGAAGTACAACAGCGACTTAAAAAGATTAAAATAGACAAATTGCCAGGACCGGATGGCATACACCCCCGTATCCTAAGGGAATTAAGTAATGTCATAGCCAGACCCTTATTTCTGATATTTGCGGACTCAATACTGACAGGAAATGTTCCATAGGATTGGCACATAGCAAATGTGGTGCCTATATTCAAAAAGGGAAACTGTAGGGAAACTGTTTGAGGGTTTTCTGAGAGATGCTATCTTTGAGGATCTCAACGGAAATAAGCAAATAACAACATATCAGCATGGCTTCATGAGGGATCGGTTATGCCAAACGAATTCAATCAGTTTCTATGAGGAGGTAAGTTCTAGACTTGACAGAGGCGAAAAAGCCTGTCGTATATCTGGACTTCTCCAAAGCATTTAACACTGTACCATATAAAAGTTTAGTATATAAAATGAGGATGTTCGGACTGCGAGAAAATGTCTGTAAGTGGGTAAGTAACTGGCTGAGTGACAGAAAACAGAGGGTGGTTATTAACAGTACACACTCAGATTGGGCAACTGTCAATAGTGGGGTACCTCCTGGGTCAGTACTGGGCCCTATTCTTTTCAATATTTTTATTAATGATCTTCTAGAAGGACATGGAAAAGGATCTAGAAATTTTAATAAAAAGCAAACTAAGCTGCAAAAACCAGTGTCAGTCAGCTGCCGCCAAGGCCAATAAGATAATGGGTTGCATCAAAAGGGGCATAGACGCCCGTGATGAGAACATAGTCCTACCACTTTACAAATCTCTAGTCAGACCACACATGGAGTACTGTGTACAGTTCTGGGCTCCTGTGTACAAGACAGACATAGCAGAGCTGGAGAGGGTTCAAAGGAGGACAACTAAAGTAATAACTGGAATGGAGGCAACTACAGTACCCTGAAAGATTATCAAAATTAGGGTTAGTTACTTTAGAAAAAAGACGACTGAGGGGAGATCTAATAACTATGTATAAATATATCAGGGGTCAGTAGAGAGATCTCTCCCATCATCTGTTTATCCCCAGGACTGTCACTGTGATGAGGGCAGCAAAAATGGCAAAAGATAAGGAGAAGGCGCTCATAGGACAGTATGTATTCACAACCAGTTTATATTTAGAGATGTAGTTCAACTCACCTTTGCCTGTTGTATATTAGAAAGCACAACCCTTGTGAGAGTAAGGGTGGTCGGTGCTGCCAGTATCCACTCAGTCCTCGTAGGTGGTTGCCATGAAAACTCCCAGGGTACTGATGATGAATAACAATTGTGTACTTAGTGTACTGGTTAGGTACACTGTCTTGATACCGTATGGCGCACAAAAACGACCTTGAAGCGGATGATTAGATTTATGTTCTTTTATTGGATGACTGTGCTGAGGGGACATCCTCTGCATCTGGAGGAAAGAAGGTTTGTACACAAACATAGAAGAGGATTCTTTATGGTAAGAGCAGTGAGACTATGGAACTCTCTGCCTGAGGAGGTGGTGATGGTGAGTATAATAAAGGAATTCAAGAGGGGCCTGGATGTATTTCTGGAGTGCAATAATATTACAGGCTATAGCTACTAGAGATGGGTTGTTGATCCAGGGAGTACTTCTGATTGCTTGAATAGAGTCGGGGAGACATTTTTTACTCCCCTTAAGTGGGGAAAATTGGCTTCTACCTCACAGGTTTTTTTTTGCCTACCTCTGGATCAACTAGCAGGATGACAGGCCGAACTGGATGGACAGATGTCTTTTTTCGGCCTTATGTACTATGTTACTATGAGGGAAGGCTGATGCTCAACAGACAGGATCCGTTTTTCTGGGGGTTATTGTTCTGACAGATCAGAGGAAGGGCAAAATAATCAGTGACATTAACACAAACTTACTGCTGACACCCTCTCCACTCTGTCAGGGGGGTCTACTTGTATAAGCGTTTAATAGAACAGGTTCTGTAGACATATATGTGGAATCAGCTGACGACGGTGTAAAAGGAGTCCTTGACGCTACAGTAGGATCTTGGGTCTCTGCACAGTTCTTAATACCTGGCGCTAACATCGACTTTTAAGGATGAGTTCACACTTTAGTTATTTGGTCAGTTTTGGCCCCGTAACTGCCCAAAAAAGTGAAGTGTGCAGTGATTCTAAGAGCAATGCCTGTAATATGCGTGTCATACTGACTCAGAGTATTGTTTCACTACCACAGCAGACTCCCTATGCATGTTACTGCAAGGCACAGTGTTTTACACCACTATACAGGATCTCTGCAGCCAGGAAATAGCTATTTTTTAACGCGATTTGCCGCGAAAAAATTCTGATCGAATCAAATCTTTTCGAAAAATTCGGTGAACCGGCTGAATCGAATTTTTGAGAAATTTGCTCATCTCTAATCACAATCATTGATTGAAATTACTGACCAAAACACTGACGTGTGCATGAGGCATAACTCTCATTCCAGTTTATTCTTAAGGGTACAGCCACACAGTCAGGTTTCTGCGTGCAGTTTTGGAAGCCAAACTCAGGAGCGGATCATAAAAGGAGAGAAGGGACAGATACTACTTGTCCTCAGTTTTCAAATTCACTCCTAATATTGGCATCCAAAACTGCATGCAGAAACCTGACTGTATGGCTGTGCCCTTATAATGTGTAGGGACAGGGATGTTAAACATTTTTGTAATATACTGTATTTAACTTCTTACCGACCGCCTAACGCAGGATTGCGTCCTGCGGGCGGTCGGCTTGTTCCTCCTTGACGAGTGGGCGCGTCATCTCGCGAGACGCGTGCGCGCGTTCACAGGATCGCGTCGGGGAGAACTTTAACTACAGCATGCCAGCACTGATCGTGCGCTGGCAGGCTGTAGAAGTTAAAAAAAATGGCATATCAGACGCTGTTTTGTTAACAGCGTCTGATATGCTTGCTGTTCATTCCTTTGGTGGTCCCTTTTGCTTGGGACCACCAAAGGAAACGTTTGTAAGTGCACCAATCACCACACAGACCCCCCCATCCACCCCCCCATCACTGATTAACCCCTGATTAACCCCCGATTAACCCCCGATTAACCCCTGATCACCCCATGTCACCCCCCTGTCACCCCCCTGTCACTAATCACCCCCCTGTAAGGCTCATTCAGACGTCCGTATGTGTTTTGCAGATCCATGGATCCGCGGATCCGCAAAACACGGACACCGGCAATGTGCTTCCCGCATTTTGCGGATCCGCACATTGCCAGAACTATATAGAAAATGCCTTTTCTTGTCCGCAATTGACAAGAATAGGACATGCTCTATCTTTTGCGGAGCTGCGGCCGGATGTTTGGGGGCCGAAACACGGAAGTTTGTGGCCGCAGCTCCGCAAATGCTGATGCGGCGAGCACATAGTGAGCTCTCCGCATCACTGCCGGCCCCATTCACACTGAATAGGTCCGCATCTATTCTGCAGAATTGCGGAATAGATGCGGACATTTTTGCGGATGTGTGAATGGGGCCTTACTACTTTTTTTTTTTTTGCACATTTTTTGGCAGAGATTTTTTCATCCACATTGATTGATGCGAATGAGGAAATCTGTGCTGTTCATTTTTTTTTTTTCAGCCCAGAGGCTGAACGGAAAAAAAAAATCTCATTACCCGTATGCTCAATATAAGGAGAATCGCAGAAACTCCTAATGCTGGCCATACGTGTAATGATTGCGGAGACCCTCAAATGCCAGGGCAGTACAAACACCTCACATGTGACCCCATTTTAGAAAGAAGACACCCCAAGGTATTCCGTGAGGTGCATAGTGAGTACATGTAAAATTTTATTTTTTGTCACAAGTTAGTGGAATATGAGACTTTGTAAAAAAAAAAGTATATACAGTATATATATATATCAATTTCTGCCAAACTTGTGCCAAAAAAAATAAATTTCTGTGAACTTGCCATGCCCCCCATGGAATACCTTGGGGTGTCTTCTTTCCACAATGGGGTCACATGTGGGGTATTTATACTGCCCTGGCATTTTAGGGGCCCTAAAGCGTGAGAATCCATATGCGTAAAAATGCCCTGTGAAATCCTAAAGGTACTCATTGGAATTTGGGTCCCTTTGCGCATCTTGGCTGCAAAAAAGTGTCACACATGTGGTATCGCCATACTCAGGAGAAGTAGGGCAATGTGTTTTGGGGTGTATTTTCACATATACCCCTGCTGGGTGTGAGAAATATCTCTGTAAACGACAACTTTTTAAATTTTTTTATACAAAGTTGTCAGTTTACAGAGATATTTCTCTCACTCAACATGGGTATATGTAAAAATACACCCCAAAACACATTGCCCTACTTCTCCTGAGTACGGCGATACCACATGAGTGACACTTTTTTGCAGCCTGGGTGCATTAAGGGTGTTTAAGCTAGGGGGGCTGAAGTGGTTAATCAGGGAAAGCTATTTCTACATACTAGAAAACAGTGTAAAGAGTCTTCCTAGCAAAGCTCCAACTGAGCTGTTCATAGTAGAGTCTGTCTGGTCAGAGATAGTTTTTAGCCTCAAACTGACATTATTCTGATACTTGACTACGATATCTGACCACGTCCTAAATCCTAATATGAACAATGTACTACTCAGCCCTGAAGACGCAAGTAAGATAGGCAGAATGATGGGCAGTTAGGGCACACCTGCATAGTCATGGACTGGTTTAGTGACACAAGGCAGGATTGAAGCCTCTGTATGTTACATACAGGTGTCTTCAGGGCTAAGTAGAACTGAAGACTGAAGACAGCAAAGATCTAAATGAGTGTAATCTAAGAAGACTCCTTACACTCTGTTTTCTAGTACAAATAAACATCTTTCCCTAATAAAGTATATTACAAAATGTTGAACATCCCTCTCCTTACACAATATAAAAATAAACTAAAATGACAGTTACACTTTAAAGGACCATGATCCTTGCATACCTAGGACTACTCCGTAAACTTCTAGATCTAAAATAACAGCTTTTTTCCCCCACCAACTTTCCTGTGTGCGTCCTGCAGTCACTGAGCATTCATTAGTAAGTACTGATCATATCTGTGCTGACTTTTCCATACAGGCTTTTTTTTTTTTTGCTATCCATAGGATAGAAACATATTTGCTGATTTCTTCCTGGGCTAGATCGTTCCGCATTACCTGCTATGAGTTTAATGGTCTTTTAGTCCCAAGGGACATATCTTTAATAAAGTGTTTTTTAGACACATTATAAAAAGGAGCCTAATCACTACGGTGTGCCTGGTACTGAGATATACACTGCACCATCATAAAGCAGTGTGTTGGGCAGACATTATAAAAAGGGGCATATTCACTACAGTGTGCCTGGTACTGAGATATACACTGCACCATCAGAGAAATATTTTTTTCTGGGGAAATTAACCTAACTTGTGCCACATTTGTGTGTGCATTCAATCCACAACCGTTATATTAATTACTCCAGCAGAGAGTCATTTATATTTTGGCCATAGTTAACTACTTTTGAACACATCTGTGTGTGCGTTTAGGCCGAAACCGTATATACAGTATTGCACCAGAGAATACATTTTATTTGGGACAAATTTGTATCTAATATAGAACTACATCCGAATACAGAGTGTATATTAAAATTATATTATGTCTGGCCTAGTGTAGTGCCCAAAATCTGTATTTTTCTGTATCCAGTACTTTACTGCAAGTCAATACTAGTAACATAGTAACATAGTACATAAGGCCGAAAAAAGACATCTGCCCATCCAGTTCGGCCTGTCATTCTGCTAGTTGATCCAGAGGAAGGCAAAAAAAAACTGTGAGGTAGAAGCCAATTTTCCCCACTTAAGGGGAATAAAAAAATTCCTTCCCGACTCCAATTAGGCAATCAGAATAACTCCCTGGATCAACGACACATCTCTAGTAGCTATAGCCGGTAATATTATTATACTCCAGAAACACATCCAGGCCCCTCTTGAATTCCTTTATTGTACTCACCATCACCACCTCCTCAGGCAGAGAGTTCCATAGTCTCACTGCTTTGACTGTAAAGAATCCTCTTCTGTGTTTGTGTGCAAACCTTCTTTCCTCCAGACGCAGAGGATGTCCCCTCGTCACAGTCACAGTCCTGGGGATAAATAGATGATGGGAGAGATCTCTGTACTGACCCCTGATATAGTTATACATAGTTAGTAGATCTACACTCAGTCATCTTTTTTCTAAAGTAACTAACCCTAATTTTGATAATCTTTCAGGGTACTGTAGTTGCCCCATTCCAGTTATTACTTTAGTTGCCCTCCTCTGAACCCTCTCCAGCTCTGCTATGTCTGTCTTGTTCACAGGAGCCCAGAAATGTACACAATACTCCATGTGTGGTCTGACTAGCGATTTGTAAAGTGGTAGGACTATGTTCTCATTACAGGTGTCTATGCCCCTTTTGATGCAACCCATTATCTTATTGGCCTTGGCGGCAGCTGCCTGGCACTGGTTTTTGTAGCTTAGTTTGCTGTTTATTAAAATTCTTAGATCCTTTTCCATGTCAGTGTTACCGAGTGTTTTACCATTTAGTATGTACGGGTGACTTGCATTATTCCTTCCCATGTGCATAACTTTACATTTGTCAGTGTTAAACCTCATCTGCCACTTATCTGCCCAAGCCTTCAATCTATTCAGATCCCTCTGTAGCAGTATATTGTCCCCTTCAGTGTTAATTACTTTACACAGTTTAGTGTCATCTGCAAAAATTGATATTTTACTATGCAAGCCTACTACAAGATCATTAATAAATATATTGAAAAGAATAGGGCCCAGTGCTGACCCCTGAGGTACCCCACTAGTGACAGTGACCCAATCTGAGTGTGTACCATTAATACCCACCCTCTGTTTTCTGTCACTCAGCCAGTTACTTACCCACTTACAGACATTTTCTCCCAGTCCAAGCATCCTCATTCTAACCTTTTATGTGGTACAGTGTCAAATGCTTTGGAGAAGTCCAGATATACGACATCCATTGATTCTCTGCTGTCAAGTCTAGAACTTACCTCCTCATAGAAACTGACTAAATTAGTTTGGCATGACCGATCCCTCATGAAGCCATGCTGCTATGTCGTTATTTGCTTATTTCTGTTGAGATCCTCTAAGATAGCATCTCTAAGAAAACCTTCAAACTGTTTCCCCACAACAGATGTTAAACTTACCAGCCTATAGTTTCCGGGCTCTGCTTTTGGAGGAAGAAAATGTGTATCAGTGTGTATCGTAAAAATTACATTATCTTGGGCCTAGTGTAGTTGCCAAAATCTGTATTTTTCTGTATCCAGTACCTTACTGCAAGTCAATACAGTGTGTATCGTAAAAATAACATTTTCTCTGACCTAGTGTAGTGGCCAAAATCTGTATTTTTCTGTATCCAGTACCTTACTGCAAGTCAATACAGTGTGCATCGTAAAAATAACATTATGTCTGGCCTAGTGTAGTGGCCAAAATCTACATTTTCCGTGAGTTCATGAGTAAGGACCGTAATGTTTTTTAAGGTCTGAAACGCTTTGTTCGTTGAGTCCATTTCCTGTACTGAAGATTTTAACCTAATGGAATAAAATTGCAACTTTTAAGAAGCTGGATTTTCCTGTTTTTTCACTTGAAGTGTCTATCGTAAACATTACATTATGTCTGGCCTAGAGTAGTGGCCCAAATCTGTATTTTTCTGTATCCAGTACTGTCCTGCATTAGAAAACTGTGTCTTTAGCGGACAGTAAAACAATCTGCGCCACATCTACAGACAAAACCATTAATATGAAGAAGGCAAGCACAAAGGGACGGGGAAGTGGGCGTGATGCTGATGGTGCAAGCAGAGGCCGTGGCCCTGGGCATGATGCTGATGGTGCAAACAGAGGCCGTGGCCCTGGGCGCAATGAAACTGTGCCTGCTGCCAGTGCACCAGAAAAAATAAAAAAATCCATCTTACCCAGCTTCATGTCCAATTTAGCTGGGCGGCGCAGGACAACACGGTCCAAGTCGGACCAGTCCGAACAGGTGGTCGGTTGGATTGCAGAAGATAATGCTTCCAGTTGGTTAAGCACCACGCTCTCTTCCACTAAGTCCAGTCTCTGTAGCCAAGAGTCTGGTCAACTGAATCCTCACTCTGATCCTCCATCCTCCCACCATGTCGCGTCTGGCCAAACAAGTGATCCCACAATCAGATATTCACATGACCTCTTTTCATCACCAGTACTTGGTTTGGCCCTCTCGCCAAGCACACTTGAAGAGGTACCTGAGATATTGTGCCCTGATTCCCAACCTCTTGAGCCTTCACAGTCTCAAGAAGATGATGGTGGTGAACGGCAATCGTTCGTTCACGAGGTGGATGATGATGAGACACAGTTGTCAATCACTGAGGTTGTGGTTAGGTCAAGTCAGGAGGATGAGCAAAGTGAGAAAGTGGAAGAGGAGGTGGTGGATGATGAGGTCACTGACTCAACATGGAAAGGTGAAAAGCCTAACGAGGACAGCAGTACAGAGGGGGAGGGATCCGCAGCACTGCAACAGTCTGGAAGAGGCAGTGGGGTTGCAAAGGGAGATGTCGGCCCACACCAAACAGGCCCGCAACCTTTACACCGAGCACCCCCATGCATAAATCTACCTTGCTAAGGGGTAGGTGTTCCGCGGTATGGCGCTTTTTTGAGGAAGGCGCAGATGACAAAAGAATGGTAGTTTGCAACCTGTGCCGTACCAAAATGAGCCGTGGCGTGAACACTAGCAACCTCACCACTACCAACATGATCTGCCACATGGCATCCAAGCACCCTAATAAGCGGGCCGAACGCCTGGGTCCACACTCTGGGTCTGCGGGTCCCACCACTGCCTCCTCTTCCCCTGTGTTACGCACTGCTGGCCAATCCCCTGTCGAAGGCGCAGGCCCGGATGCCCCTCGCCCTGCACCTGGACCTTCGCATGAACCGTCAGCAACTACATCCACTTCCCTGTCCCAGTGCAGCGTCCAAATGTCGATAACACAAGCGCAAATACTCATACAGCCACCCACCCATAGTCCATAGCACTAAATGTGCAACTTTCAAAATTACTGGCCCTTGAAATGTTGCCAGTTAGGCTTGTGGACACTGAGGCCTTCCGCAGGCTGATGTCGGTGGCCGTCCCTCGGTACGCAGTCCCCAGCTGCCACTATTTTTCACATTGTGCTGTGCCCACCATTCACCAGCATGTGTCACACAACATCACCCGTGCCCTGACCAACGCACTTTCTGGGAAGGTCCACCTCACCATGGACACATGGACAAGTGCTGGTGACCAGGGACGCTACATTTCCCTGACTGCACACTGGGTGAATGTTGTGGAGGCCAGGAGTGAGTTGTACCCTGGGAAGGCACATGTGCTACCCACGCTCAGTATTGCGGGCCCTACATTCATCAGGGTCTCCGCCAGCAGCTATGTTACTGGCTCCAATCCCCACTTCTCCTCCTCTGCCGCCTCCTCCTCCACTTCCACCTACAACAGCAGTCAGCCATCAGTCGCTAGCTGGAAGCAGTGTAGCACTGCTGTGGGTAAGCGTCAACAGGCTATGCTGAAGCTGATCTGTTTAGGGGACAAACAGCACACCGCCGCAGAGCTGTGGCTAGGGTATAAGGGACCAGACCGAGCTGTGGCTCTCGCCACTCAACCTACAAACAGGCATGGTTGTGTCTGACAATGGCTGTAACTTGGTGGCGGCATTGGAGCTTGGCAACTTGACACACATTCCATGCCTAGCCCATGTCTTAAACTTAGTGGTTCAGCAGTTTATCAAAACCTACCCCAATTTACAGGAGCTACTAGTAAAGGCGCGCCGCTTGTGTGCCCATTTCCGAAAGTCGGCCACAGCTTCAGCCGGTCTGTCAACGCTGCAGCAATGCTTGAGGCTTCCAGCTCACCGACTGTTGTGCGACGTGAGCACGCGGTGGAACTCTACGTTCTACATGTTGGCAAGGCTTTGTGAGCAGCAGAGGGCAGTTGTGGAATACCAGCTGCAACATGGTCGTCGCCTTTCCAGTCAACTGCCACTATTCACAAGCGAGGAGTGGGCATTGATGTAAGACCTATGTGAGGTTTTAAAAAACTTTGATGAATCCACACAGATGGTTAGTGGCAATAACACTATTATCAGCATAACCATCCCACTGCTGTGTCTACTCAAACGATTGCTGCTTACAATTAAGGAGGATGCTTTGAATGTGGCAGACGAGGTAATAGGGGAGGAGATGACACAGGGTAATAGCCAGACCTCCCCCAGTTCGTCTTCTCAGCGTGAATTGAGCCATGAAGAGGAGGAGGAGGAGCTGGAGACAATTGCCTCTGCTACAGAGGTTAGTACCCATGGAACTTTAATTCCATCTGTTCAGCGCGGATGGGCAGAAGAGGAGGAGGAGGATGAGGGTATGGAGAGTAATCCTGAAGTTGACATCGACGTCTTGCCTGTTGGTATTCTGGCACACATGGCTGACTTCATGTTAGGCTGCCTTTCCCGCGACCCTCGCGTGATACGCATTTTAGGTAACACAGATTACTGGGTGTTCACCCTTCTTGACCCCCGCTACAAAGAGAACTTCTCATCTCTCATTCCTGTGGTGGAGAGGACGAGTAAAACAGTGCAATACCAGAAGGTACTTGACAGATTGCTCCAAAATTTTCCATCTGACAATGCGGCCGCCAGAGTCCGTACTTCCTTAGGAAACCGAGGAAGGAAGACAAGGGGAACACACAGTAGTTCCAACAGAGTCAGGGCAACACTTTCCAAAGCATGGGACACTTTCATGACACCCCGCCAGCAACCTCACCCTGGTGCGCGGCCTAGTGCTACAAGGAGGGAAAAGTTTTGGAAGATGATGAAGGAATACACTGCAGACTGTGTCAGCGTCCTAAATGATCCCTCAGTGCCTTACAACTACTGGGTGTCCAAGCTGGACTCATGGCACGAACTTGTGCTCTACGCCTTGGAGGTGCTGGCCTGCCCTGCTGCCAGCGTATTGTCTGAGCGTGTATTTAGTGCTGTTGGTGGCATTATAACAGATAAGCGTATCCGCTTGTCCACTGACAATGCTGACAGTTTGACTCAGATAAAAATGAACAAGGCCTGAATTGCCCCTGACTTTTCCACTTCACCAGAAGAAAGCTGAGCTAATAAGGATCAAAAAAGCAATTTGAATGTATGCTTTATAATGTACTCAATCCACAAGATACAGATGCACCCTTTTCACCGCAAAAAAAGGGTATATGTTTGAATCTTGTTTTCTCATCCGCCTCCTCTTCCATACAGAATATATATGCCGTCACTACAATGTTTTGTAGGGTTCGCTCGGCTTCAGTCCCTCACCTCCAATGTTTTATACTGTCTGCTCACCTGTAGGCCATTACTGCAATGTTTGAGAAGGTTCGATCACCTTCAGGCCCTCACCTCGAATATTTTATACGGTCTGCTCACCTGTAGGCCATTACTGCAATGTTTGATGGGGTTCGATCACCTTCAGGCCCTCACTTCGAATATTTTATACGGTCTGCTCACCATAAGGCCATCACTGCAATGTTTTATGGGGTTCGCTCGGCTTCAGGCCCTCACCAATAATGTTTTATACGATCTGCTTACCTGTAGGCTATTACTGCAATATTTTATGGGGTTTGCTCAGCTTCAGGCCCTCACCTCTCATGATTTATATGGTCTGCTCACCTGTAGGCCATCACTGCAAAGTTTTATGGGGTTCACTCGGCTTCAGGCCCTCACCTCCAATGTTTTATACGGTCTGCTCACCTGTAGGCCATTACTGCAATGTTTTATGGGGTTCAAAATGTGCTTCAAATGTTTTTGAGGGTCACCAGCAGGCCATCAATCATAATTTTTCAAGGGTGTGTATGATGTCCTCCTTTATGTGTAATAAAGGGTGTATTAGAGTGCCAGTTTCTTGTAATTTTTGCCAGCCCTTTCACTTAGTGCATAGGTTTTATGAGTGTAGCAGTGTACCTGAACAATTGTAGCACCATGTGAATGAGGCCCTCCTTTATACAGGCTGTATCAGAGTGCTTCTTCCTTGTAACTTTTGGCAGCATTTGCACTGTATATACAATTGAATATACAGGAAAGAATGTTTCCTAACAATTTTACCTCTGTAGGCCATCTGTAAGCCGTTACTGCAATGTTTTATGGAGTTTCCTCAGCTTCAGGCCCTCATCTCTAATGTTTTATACGGTCTGCTCACCTGTAGGCCATCACTGCAATGTTTTATGGGGTTCGCTCGGCTTCAGGCCCTCACCTGTAATGTTTTATACGATTTGCTCACCTGTAGGCCATTACTTCAATATCTTATGGGGTTCGCTCGGCCTCAGGCCCTCACCTCTAATGTTTTATATGGTCTGCTCACCTGTAGTCCATCACTGCAATGTTTTATGGGATTCACTCGGCTTCAAGCCCTCACCTCCAATGTTTTATATGGTCTGCTCACCTGTAGGCCATTACTGCAATGTTTTATGGGGTTCAAAATGTGCTCCAAATGTTTTTGAGGGTCACCAGCAGGCCATCAATCATAATTTTTCAAGGGTGTGTATGAAGCCCTCCTTTATGTGTAATAAAGGGTGTATTAGAGTGCCGGTTCCTTGTAATTTTTGCCAGTCCTTTCACTTAGTGCATAGGTTTTATGAGTGTAGCAGGGTACCTGAACAATTGTAGAACCATGTGAATGAGGCCCTCCTTTATGTGATATACAGGCTGTATCGGAGTGCTTCTTCCTTGTAATTTTTGGCAGCATTTGCACTGTATATACAATTGAATATACAGGGAAACAATTTTACCTCTAAAAAAAATTTTATTTTTTTTTTAGGTGTGATTTTGTCGCTATGTAAAAGTGGCAGACAACTGGGACAATATGGTTCCCAGCAGCGACATTGAAGTCCAAGATGCACCCAGACATGGTCCCTATGCTGTTCCAGATCCATTTCAGTGGTGTTTCTGTCACTTTCTGACCTTTTTCAAAGGTCCCCCTCATCCGAGAAGGGGGTGCCTGGTTGTCTCCTATTGACTTCCATTATACTCGGGTGCTTGGCCAAGGACACGAATATCGCTATGTGTTCAGACCGAGTACCCGAACACCTGAACACTTTGGTGCTCGCTCATCACTACTGAGGAGGCATACGCCATCATTGCCTCTGATACAGATATGACCAGCAAAGGAGGAGAGGATACTGCATTCCTCTTCTCCTCTTTCTCATCACCCAGTGATGGGGGACCCTCAAGAAGGCACCGCAAGACAACAGCTGAGGCAGCTCCACAGGGTATCCCATATGGACACTACACTGTAAAGATTATTAGCCTCAAATTCCTGAGTTTATGAGCAGCCCAGGAATCCAGGTTAAAACTTTAGGCTTCACATACATTTTTTTTTTTTTTAACTCTTTTTCCCTGAGGATTTTGTAAATCTAATGGTGGCACAAACTAGATTATATGCCCTGCAATGTATTCCTCAAACCCCAAATTAATTGCTCAATCCCTGAAGTGGACCCCAGTAAATGGAGCAGAGATTACATTTTGGGGGCTTATGCTACATATGGACCTTGTAAAAAAGCCACGGGTTAGACAATACTGGAGTGCAGATGTTTTTTATCGCACTCAAATTTACTGTATGGCTATGAGACAGAGACAATTTAAAACAAACCGAAAATTTTTGCATTACAATTATAATACACAGTGCCTATCCCAAAATGACTCAAGATTTGACCGTCTATTTGAAACGGATCGGTCACCACAAAATGCAATGCCATCTGAAAACACAATGTTATAGAGCAGGAGAAGTTTTAATGAACCTTTTCCTGAAAAAAAATATATATATCAATCTGCTCAGCATTTCCTGCTCTATAACATGCTGCCTGCAGATTACATTGCATTTTGTGGTCAATGGTCCTCTTTAAAATTAGGCCAGTCCTTGACCACTTTAGCACCAGGTTTGCTAAAGCACCAAGTTTGCTGAGGTATATACCCTAAAAGAGACATTTGTGTAGATGAGTCCGTACATACATTTTAAAGGCTTAAAATTCCACCAATACCTTTCCACTAAGAGGGCAAGGTATGGCATTAAATTATATAAGCTGTGTGAGAGTATCTCTGTATACACCCACAGGTTCCAAGTTTATGAAGGGAAGAACACCCAGATTGAACCCCTAGAATGTCCCCATCCCATCCAAGGAGTTAGAGTGAAAATAGTGTTGGACTTTGTATACCAACTGCTGGACCAAAGTTACCACATCTATGTGTATAACTTCTACACCAGCATACGATAGTTTAAGTTCCTACATTCCAGAGCTACTGTAGCTTGCTACACAGTACACAAAAATCAGAGAGGCCTCCCTAGTTCCCTGCATGGATAACCACTCAGAAAGGGTGACAGCAGAGATCTCTGCAATGAGAACACGATGGTTAAGTACAAGGACAAGAGGGATGTTCATGGTAACAGCTGTTCCTACACCCTTGTACGAGGTACCACTACCATTAAAGCCAGACTGCATCTGGACTACAATACATACATGGGAAGAGTTGATCTTTCAGATCAAGTACCAAAGTTATACAGATGGCACTGCATAATGCTTATGTGTTATTTCGGTCTGCAGTCCAGAAGAGAATATTTTCAAAAGGTGGTGATCAAGGCCCTAATTTATGAAAACCAGGAAGGGGAGAGCCCCAAAACAACATTTCTCTGGTAAAGTCCCCTAAACAGCAAGGAAGGGAAGGACCCAAAAAAGATGCACAATGTGTTCCAAAAAAGGAATTTGAAAGAACACCATTTATCACTGTAAAACCTGCCCTGAAAAACCTGGCTTGTACATAAAAAGTATTGCTTCAAAGTGTACCTGTCACGGAAAGGAGGGAAGAGTGCAGCCCTGAAATCCACCCGCACCTCTATCCCTACCTACTTACACGACCTGTCCTAACTGACGGCGTACAACTTGGCGGCAGTCCCTAGCTTAAGTACGTGCAGGGGCCTAACGATGATAAGAGGAAAAACTGTGAGCAGAGTCACAGGAAGCAAAAGTCAAAGCCAGGAGGTGAGGTACACAGGGAAAAACACAAAAACAAGGTCAATACAATCCGAAGTCAGAAGCCAAGAGATCACGTCAAATCCCAGGAGGTCACAAGGTCGAGGTCAAAAACAGAGCTGAGGTCAAAACACACAAAGTACCAAATCTAACAATATGCTGGTGAGGGTAGCAAGACCAATCACAGGCAACCTGTGAGTCACGTGACGTGACGTGGCCAGCGACTATCATCTGAGCGCCGATTCATCGCGATCGGCGCTCAGTTCACCCTTCTGCTCGTTGTCTAGGAGGACACCAGCTGCGCTGAGGAGGCGTGCGCGGCCGGGTCCTCCCCGCCCCCTGGTCACCATGGACACAAGGACGGCGGCCGCGTCATCGCTCCTGCAGACAGACAGGATGCAGGCGGCGCTGCAAGGAGGAAGCGCGTCGCCGGCTCCCCATTACTGTACTACTCATTCATGGATTATTAATTGTATCCTTTATGCACCCTGTAATTTTACCAGCGTATTACACTTTGATGTGCTCAGTACATTTTGCATATTCAGTTTTCATCATCCACTACATATTCATTTCTGGAATACACTTGTTGGTTCAAAATGCTCATCACACCCTTGATAAATTCTTTGAGGGTGTAGATTTCAAAACGGGGTCATGTTTTGGGGGTTTCCACTACAAGGGTACTTTAAGGGCTCTATATATGTGACATGGTGCCTGAAAACCTTTCCAGCTAAATATGTCCTCCAAAAGCAAATTGTGCTTGTTCCATTCTGAGCCCTGTAGTGTGCCCATATAGCATTTTATGACCACATATTAGGAGTTGCTGCTTTGAGGAAAAATGGGTAAGAAATTGTGGTGTGCTTTCTCTCCTGTTACTCCTGTGAAAATGAAAAAATTGCAGGCAATGTAACATTTTATTAGAAAAAATGTAAATGTTCATTTTCATGGCCAAGCATTTCACAATTCTATGAAATGCCTGTGGGTCAAGGCACTCACTATACCCTGCAAAAAATTCCTTGAGGGGTATAGTTTCCAAGATGTCACATTATGGTGGGTTCTACTGTAGAGGTAGCTTAAGGTGGATTTAGACACACCGATAATCGTCCAGTTTATCAGGAACGAATGTTCCTGTGAACAGTCCGATCATCTGGCAGTCTAGATGCGCCACCGGATGAACCCGATCCTCATCAGGTGATCCTGTTGTTCATGCAGGCACCACCAATCATGGTTTCTGAGCTGCAGATTACGTGGTCTAAACGGCGATCTGCTGCTCAGAAGCCATGATTTAGTATGAGGACAAGTGATCGCTATAGCAATCCCCCATCCTCATACATCGCTGCATGTCTCCTTCACTGAACGAGCAGCCAACTGTTGGGAAGGAAAGCTTCCTTCCTGAGAATCAGCCGCTCAATCAGCATCTAAATCCACCTTTAGGGTCTCTTCATATACGACAGGGTACTTGAAAACCTTTCCAGCAAAATCTGTCCTTCATAAGCCATATGGTGTTCCTTCCCTTCTGAGCCCAGCGGTGTGCCAATATAGCTGTTTATGTCCACATATGAGATGTATTTGGGTACAGCCAACTTATTTATGGGATGTATTTGGGTACAGCCAACTTATTTATACTGATGACCTAGCCTCTGGATAGGTAATCAGTATGTGATAGGCTAAGGTCCAACACCTGGGTACACTGACGATCAGCTGTTTGCAAAGGCACCAGTGCTCGCAGTAGTGCCACGGCCTTCTCTCAGCTCACTTCAATGTGGCTAAGCTGCGCCTAGGCCATGTGACCGATGAATGTGACGTCACGTGGCCTAGGCAAAGCTGTGAGTGCTGATGCCTTCTCAAACAGCTGATCGTTGGGGGTCCCAGGTGTTGGACCCTCAATAATCAGATACTGATGACCTATCCAGGGAAAAGGCCATCAGTAGAAAAGTCTTGAAAGGTAGAGGCTTCCTTGTTGCGGTAAGTGGGCCTATGCTCTTTGATCAAACTGTATACTAATGCCTCTTATGCACAGCATACTATGTATTACATATTTGGCGGATACGCCACGTAATCATGCTGAGACAGTCATTACATCAAAAGCATAGTGTTGAGGATGTGCGATCCAGATTCACTCTCCAGTATATATTGTAATTATTTGTTTTCTTTTTCCACCCTCTGGTATCAGCACTCCTCCCCATTTGGACTAGGTGTTTTTAATTAGCCTTAGCTACAAGGGGTTCATAAACTCCTACTATCTCTCAGATGCATTTCCTGAGGGTCGTGACTGGGTGAGCTCTTTGCACTCGTTCACATGGTGCAGTACTGCGTGTCTGCCATTGCTGCCTCAGTGCTGTGCTGGTGGGGCAGTGGGTCCCAGAGCCAAGGATGCTTTGCTGCACAGTGGGGTTGCTGTGTGGCTCCTGGGTCCCGCTGTCTGCTGCTGGTGCGGTGCTGGGGCGCCGGTGGTCGCCGCGCACGGCTGCGCCATTTATAGGTTAGAGTAGTTTCCCACTTGTAGAGGCTTCCTTGTCGCGGTAAGTGGGCCTATGCTCTTTGATCAAACTGTATACTAATGCCTCTTATGCACAGCATACTATGTATTACATATTTGGCGGATACGCCACGTAATCATGCTGAGACAGTCATTACATCAAAAGCATAGTGTTGAGGATGTGCGATCCAGATTCACTCTCCAGTATATATTGTAATTATTTGTTTTCTTTTTCCCCCCTCTGGTATCAGCACTCCTCCCCATTTGGACTAGGTGTTTTTAATTAGCCTTAGCTACAAGGGGTTTATAAACTCCTACTATCTCTCAGATGCATTTCCTGAGGGTCGTGACTGGGTGAGCTCTTTGCACTCGTTCACATGGTGCAGTACTGCGTGTCTGCCATTGCTGCCTCAGTGCTGTGCTGGTGGGGCGGTGGGTCCCAGAGCCAAGGAGGCTTTGCTGCACAGTGGGGTTGCTGTGTGGCTCCTGGGTCCCGCTGTCTGCTGCTGGTGCGGTGCTGGGGCGCCGGTGGTCGCCGCGCACGGCTGCGCCATTTATAGGTTAGAGTAGTTTCTCACTTGTAGAGGCTTCCTTGTCGCGGTAAGTGGGCCTATGCTCTTTGATCAAACTGTATACTAATGCCTCTTATGCACAGCATACTATGTATTACATATTTGGCGGATACGCCACGTAATCATGCTGAGACAGTCATTACATCAAAAGCATAGTGTTGAGGATGTGCGATCCAGATTCACTCTCCAGTATATATAGAAAAGTCTCGAAAACCCCTTTAACAAAGTTTGTAATCAGTGTTCAATAATTTGAGGGGTGTAGTTTTCAAGTTTATTTATGGGTGGTTTCTATTATGTAAGCCGCTCAAACTTACTTCAAACTCAACTGGTCTTTAAAAATGTTGGTTTAGGTAATTTTCTTTAAAAATTGCTTCTAAAATTCTAAGCTTCTAATGTCCTTAAAAATGAAATTTACAAAATAATGCCAACATAAAGTAGAGATATGGTGAATGGAATTAAATGTTTTTCCTGGGAGCACAGAGCTGGAATGTAGCTGCAGAGAGCAGGTAAGTATAGATCTCTTCACAGGTCCTGCTGGATCCTGGATAACCTCTTTAAATAGTTTGTTCATTTGTGTCAAAGAGCAGCCAGAGAAATCAGAGAATAAACATAGACCTTGCATTTCAAAACTCACATATTTACTCGTTGAGGACAGCACATCCTTCATATATAAAGTGCTGAGCCAGCTACAGCAAGATTGCAAGTATTTTTGTTGGACAACTGAATTGCAATCTACCAGACAGACAAATATACCTATAACATAAAGAATCAACTACAACACAAATGATAATGCTAGGCTCACACCACATCTGTGCTCTTTATCAGATTCAATGTTAAATCAGGCCTAATTCCTTATAGGGTTAACTCAGCTGAATGTAATGATACATTCCTCTTAGCAATATGTTGCTTCATTCTGGAGAAAAAGTACTTAATCCATAGACAAATGAGCAGGTAAGTGTACCAAGGGTGGATCCAAGTCACTCTATGCACCCTTTCTCCTACTGCTTCCTCTAAAGCCCCACTGTCTCCTTTTTGATTGACATGGTCTGGTTTCTGACCTAATGGATCACTACCTGAAACCTTTGGCTTAGCCCTAGGTCAAATTTGTTAGTTGGAACAGTGGTTGCACACTCACTGCCATAACACAGTTCCCTGATTGAAAGGGAACATTCAGCTAAGCTAGCCCTACAAGACATTGTGTCTGGTGTAATAGTGAAGTTCCTGGTGACAGACTCTCCCTTTAAAGCCACCTGCCTAATATTGTGTTGGTCTCCCTCTTGCTGCCAAAAACAGACCTAACTTATTGACGCTTGAACTACACACAACCTCGGAAGAAGTCCTATGGTATATCGTCCTGGAAGATGGATGGGACTAGTTTTTCCAGCATTTTTTCACTTCCTATATGTACTACTCTACTTAGAAGTGGGCATCCTGTTAATATCACCCCAAGAACACAACAGACTATCCTGAAAGAGGTGAGAAAGGGTAACAGAAAAATACCTACAGAGGAGTCACCAAATTGCAAAAACCTCTGTTCCTGTGTCTACTATTTGAACACAATGAACCAGAATGGTTTTCATAACACAATGAAGGAAGCTGCTGCTGTCCGCAAAAATGCATTGTGACCTGTCTCAAAACTACCACACTGCTTCTGGGAAAATATTCTATGGAAATGTCAAGTAGAACTTTTTAGCAAAAATCTACAACACTATGGGGCACATTTATTAAGACAATCGTTCTAGATGCCGGTCTTAATAAGCCCTTTACCTGGGCGCAGGCCTCTACCTAACTTCGGCAGATCCACCGCCGCTTCTAAATGTAAGACAACTTCCTTTCTGTCCTACATTTAGATCATTTTCTACGCCCATCCCCACCCACGTCAAGCCCACTTTTTTAGACCTTGTGTGAGTGGCATAGACACAATCATATTAGTAAATGTGGACCAATGACTTAAAAGAAAGTAAAAGAAGACATGTCCTGTGGCATTACCTGAAAAAGGCTGTTCATGCAAGGCACGCCAGGAATATTGAGGAACTGAAGCACATTTGTAGAATGGAATGGTTCAAAATTATTCTAGGGTTCCTTTTTAGCAGGTACTGAGAATGATTACTCAGTGTGTTCAATAAAAGACATGATATGCGCTGTTAGTTTAGTAAGATTGTTTATGTCTATAATCGTGACTTGGATAACAATCTGACCATATTTTATTAGTAATCAGTGCAGCAATCCAGGAAACTACAAAGGGCTCGCTCACTTTTACTTGCAACTATATCATGTATGCATCAAACTGCTGAATTTTAGACAAATAACATACTGGGTGACAGACATTGAACACAGTCGGGATACCATGGGCCCCGGGCTGTATGGGAAGTGTGGGCCCACCTCCAGCCTAGTATTTTAAAATGGGGTGCTATATTATATGTATAATTACATATACATACAAACCTCTATACCTGCCCCTTCAGTGAAAACAGTACATACACGCAAAACATATTACAAAAATGTAGCATAATCAAATTTAATATGCACAATCACCATACATCTAAAAGTATGATCATTTCCATATTATCACAGAGAAATAAAGATAATTCTGATTTTACTTAGAAACTAAAATGCGGAGCTTCATTTACTAGAGTGTCCCAGCACTATATCTAGTTAGTATTAGTGCATAGGCATAGTGCCAGAATGAAGCCTAGCTCATGCATATTTTAATAAAATCAAGCCTTGCACATAGCCGAAATAACTGTCATGTAAGGTAGGGAACAGTGCATACCTAATCACCACTTTCCCTACCTTCTTGGACGATCCGCCCTAAGTGACGGCCCCCAACTTGGCGACAGTCCCTAAACTAAGTGCTGGTGTCTAGGCAAAATGGGGTAGACAAACTGACTAACAAAGACAGAAGAATTAGGTAAAATGTCAGAGCCAAAACAGGATATAATCACAGAGCAAAATAACAGGCAGGGTTTACACCAAGACTTGACGTCAGAAATATAATTCGCAGTCAGAGCCGAGGTCAAAGTCAAAGCAAAAGTCAAGAGCCTTGAGTTTCAAAATATGTGGCAGTGAAGACCAATCACAGTTTCCAGCAGCTGCCTGTTAAAATCTCCCACTGACAGTAAACATGTGATGCCAGCACTAAGCCTGATTGGCCCAGCGTTCCTGCTCCTAGATAGGCCCACCAACCCAACTGTCAGCAGGGCTGGTTGCCAGAGCAACCAAACAACCCCAGCGTTGCCACAATGGAGAGTCCTGGCACGTTGCCATAACATGGACAAGTAAGTACAATAACATATCAATCCTCAGTATACAGATACTGTACGCAAGCAGAACCAAGCTCAGGGCCTAACTCCAGTAACTGTAACCAAGAATGGTACATAGATATGGTACCAAGCTTACTGCATAGATACAGTAACAGAAGCATGCTTATGGACCATGTTGGCTACATAGATAAGGTACCAGAACCAAGGTCAGTGATTAGCATCAAAGTAACTAGCCAGATTTTCTCTGACTAAAAACTTCAAAGTAATCTCCCCTGTATAATGTATTTTCATGCATTATGTAGTGGTATCTACAGCTATATCTCTAGTGATACCAGTACAGTGTATGTTTTTTTAAATATAAAAGCAGAAGTATAATTTTTTTAGTAACTGCAAAAAATGTAAAGGCGCAAAATAAATTAAGAGACATTTTTGCAATAAACTTTATGAAACGAATGTTACAAAACCACCAATTATAGAACAATGAAAATAATGGAAGCAGTATTTCCATCACATGACTGAAATTAACACTACCTATTGTACCCCATTGACATCGATGGGATCTAGTCTCCATTAGATAATCTGGCATTTTACCGAACAAGAAAGAGCAGCATGCTATGATATTCTGTACAGTATTTTTATGGAATCTGCAACTGACTCTCCTGACAGATTCTCAGATGGAGATTCTTCAAAACCTAACACAGACTTCTGTGCATGGTATCAATCCTCATCACCATACCTCCCAACTGTCCCAGATCAGGCGGGACAGTCCCGGATTTCAGTGGCTGTCCCAAGGTCCCGATACAGGAGAGGTATGTCCCGCTCTCTGGCAGCTGGAAGAAGAGACAGTTGCCTGTAATGATGAAGCAGAGAGTCGTCCGTAGGCTCCCTGTTCAATCATTCCTCCCCCCTGCCGGCGCTCCACACTGCTGGTCTGGGCAGGGGTGGGGTCACCTGGCAGCTCCATGTATCTTGCTGCTGCTGCTGGGGAGCGAGGTGAGTATGTGGCGTTTATTTTTTTTTTTTTTACTGTCTGTGAAGGAGTTACAATCCTAGGAATATTACTGTGGGCACAACTGGGCATATTACTGTGAGGAGGCAGAACTGGGCATATTACTGTGAGGAGGAACAACTGGGCATATTACTGTGAGGTGGCACAACTGGGCATATTACTGTGAGGTGGCACAACTGGGAATATTACTGTGAGGAGGCACAACTGGGCATATTTCTGTGAGGAGGCATAACTGGGCATATTACTGTTAGGGGAAAAAACTGGGCATATTACTGTGAGGGGGCACAACTGGGAATATTACTGTGAGTAGGCACATATCTGGGCATATTTCTGTGAGGAGGCACAACTGGGCATATTACTGTGAGGAAGCATAACTGGGCATATTACTGTGAGTAGGTATAATTACTGTGAGGGGGCAAAACTGGGCTTATTACTGTGAGGGAGTACAACTGGGCATACTACTGTGAGGGGGTACAACTGGGCATATTACTGTGAGGGGACACATATCTGGGCATCGCTACTGTGAGGGGCACACGTATCTGGGCATAACTACTATAAGGGTGCACATATCTGGGCATAATCTGTGAATCTTTGGCACAATGCTGGCATAACTACTGTGGGGCATTTAGGGGACTGGGTGGGATTAGGTGTTTAGCTATTTTTAGAGGCGTGGCCTAGTGCGGAAAAAAGTAGCTGCAGCACCACAAATAGTAAAGTTAGTAAATGTAATGGGTTCAGAGGAAAAAAAAGACGAATATTCGTTTTTAAGAATATATATAACACTATATTCTACATAAGATATTGCAGCCTTCTCGCATTGGCCTAAAAGCAAGAAGCAGGCAGGTAATGGTCGATATACTATGGTAATGGCCAATATGCGCATGCGCACACGAATATTTTAATTCACGATAAAAAACCATTGCACGAATATAATGAAGTCACAAATTTGCAAATATATAACAAATATTTGGCAAAATATTCGTGAAACATCGCAAATTCGAATATGGCACCTGCCGCTCATCACTAGTAATGGAGCTGTATCTGTGTGTGCATATATATGCCAGCTGTTCATGCAGCAGGGGGCTATAATAACCAGGTGTGCTGCCAGATGCTGCACCTGATTTATGACTTCTGTCCAAAGGTCCATGCAGTTGGACAGAGTCAAGCTGTCTGAGGAGGAGCATCTGCACAGGCACAGTAACAATTTACAGTGACAAGAAAAGAAATTTCAGTACTAGCCAAAAATACAGAACTCGTAATCAAGTGCTCACTTTGTGTAGTTTTGTATCAAGAGTTGCAACATAAAACTCCACCCTCTTAAGGTGGGACTCTAAATGCTAGGGCTGGCTGGAAAGACAACCCTGGGTGAGAATAAACTCTCTACAAAATTGACTGTTTCACTAATCTAGTTGTGCGGTAACATCCAGTTTAGAGAACAGCTAGATTTCGGTTTGGCAGGTAACTTCCTGCATCAGGCCTTGGTGACATAGCACTGGATACCTACCATGCACCTGGAGAAGTCTTGTGATGAAGTCTGTCAACGAAGAACCTCTTCCAGAATGTATTCATTACGGCACTGTGCCTAAGGGCCTCCAAGTGGGACTTCTTTACTCAGAAGATCTTATTCTACATTCTGCCTAAGTTATTAGCCCTCTACTGTTTATCATGGCTCTGCCTTCATGCCCCTGTGATCAACTGGACCAACGGGGAGATTTTTTATTGGGGTCGTTCATAATTCCCCATACCAGCTTTGCATATGTCTGAGTTAAAAAGGGAGGCTGGGACTCTGCCACCACTTGGACCTATGACTGTCCCATCAACCAGTTACCAGCATCTACTCTGCCACATGGCCCTGTCTATCATCTTTTCCACCTGAGACTTAGGCCAGGTCAGACTATGTCAGGAAGAACCTGGAAAGAGTTTTCATCTGGATATCCTCCTCTCTGGCAGTTTCTCTTCGTTAATAAAAAAGGACAGTTCCCATTGACTGTGTACGGCCTACTGTGGTCTAAATAAGATCGCTGTGAAAAACAAGTACCCCTGCCGCTGATCGCTGAGATTTTAGATAAATTCCATGGAGCCAGTATCTTTATGAAGTTGTACCTCCAAGGGTTTACAATTTTGTTCAGATATGTGAGGGTGACAATTGGAAGACTGCATTTAACATCAGAGATGGACATAACAAATTTCTCATCATGCCCTTTGATCCTTGTAATGCTCCTACAGTTTTCTAGTTTCTTAATGTTTTCTGTTATGATTTATTTTATTTTGCTCACTTCTATGTTTGCATAGTGGTCTACCTGGGCGACATCTTCTCACCTGACCTGACTTAACATCGGAGGCATGCTTGCACTGTCCTCCAGCATTTGAGGGAGAACAAAAGTTTGGGAAGTGCATTTTTCAAAAGACCACTGCCTTTCCTCAATTACATAATTGTAAGCCGTGTACCGGGTTGGGCTCCCCAGGATACAGCGAAGTCATGAACGAGGAAAACAACTCCACCACCAGCTTTTGCCAAAACAGAATTTTACTTAAACGTACTAATGAACACAACTACAAATGCTGGGAACATACAATAAATTTACATACACCCAGCCCGACGTCTGAGACCCTTGTGCTGCACAGCGCGGCGCCCTCCGATGGATGCTGGAGGAAAGCATGGTTTTTACCTGTTATTACCCTAAGAAAACAAGAATAAATGTATGGGTGTGTGGTGCGGGCTAGCCTGTGGTACAGCACAACAGCTTACAATCTTACAATACTCTATAGCATTCCCCCTCCCATAACTGGTGTTGTAGCACGTGCCTGGTATGCCTTCTGAGCAAAACACCAGCCTGGCTCGAGTTTTATCAGCTCTCCAGTGTGAAATGTCCCTTTAAATTATGGAGTCCTTGCAATGAACAATAGCAACACTTGTGGCATGACACAAACAGAGACCCTATCTAACTAACTACAGGCCTGGTCTCAGTCTCTAGGTGCCAACACTGTAATGAGGTGCGTGCACAATGTTACTGACCTGGGTCTGCTCTGCCGCCGCTGGTGACTCTGAACAGAGCTAATGCCCCTCCAACAAGCATGCGGTCCTTCAGTGCATGTAGCTTTGCTCCTCAGCTCTCATCAGCGTGCCTGGAAGCAATTCCTCTGGACAGGATCAGGGTCTTGGCCACAATCAGCTTCACTTAGCTGCCGCTCTGCTCAATAAGGTATGCTGCCGCACCTGGATGCCTTTGGATCCTCTGCTGACACAGTTCCTTAGTCTCACCCTCTAAGATGGCTGCTTCCTTTATCTTCCTCTCCAGGCTCTGTGTAACTCCACCTCTCATGAATATGGAAATATAAGCAGTCTGTAGCTGTGTTTAGGAAACAGCGGCATCTTGTAGCCAAATAGCAGAATGTCAGTCCAGATCATTTAATTTAATCTACACAAACAGTGTTCAGACATGGAGAGCTGTTTCCCCATCTCACATGCCACCCAGCTAGAAGTTTTGGTTGACCTTCGCAGAATGATAGGCTCAGAAGCACTGGGTACATCAGGCACATCTAATGGGGGAGGAGCTGCTGACTGCTCAACACTTTCCTTGGGTGGCAAACTTGCCACTGCCTAAGCCTATGTGGCTACTGGGGCAGGAAAAACACACCATTCCTCCTCCTCTAAGAGGATTTCCTCTGTACTCTGATCAGGAGGAAGGATCTCCTCCACGCACACAGGATCATCAAAATGACAACACCTCAATATGTTATGGTGCAAGTTTCTTGATGGCCCCCCAGTCCCTATTTACTCTACCTCATAGACCGGTATGGCAGGGTCTTCCCTCCTCTCCACCGTGTATGGGACCGCCTCCCACCGCCCATCCATCCAGATCGCCGTTTGGCTTTGACCATCACTCGATCATCCGGGGCATACCCATCCCTCTGGTCTTGGGTTAGGGTGAACGACTTGTCCCAGGCACTCCCCCACAACCTTGTGGAAGCTCTCAGCCGGCGGCGGTGCTCTTGCACTCATGCGGTGGTACTTCTCGGTAGTGGCTCCATCGGATTGGGCATGTGGAGGTCGTCAATCTCCTCTCCGGCTCTCCCAAACATGAGCATATGTGGGAGTATCCGGTGGTACTGTGTATGTTGTTGTTATAGGTCCACTTCAGTTCAGGTAGGTACTCAGGCCACCAAGCCTTTTGGCTGTCCTCCAGAGTCCGCAGCATCTGGAGCAAGGTGCGGTTGAACCACTCGCACGCCCCGTTTCCCTGGGGGTGATACGGGGTGGTGCGGGAAAATTCGATCCCATAGAGCTGGTACAGCTCATTCATTAGAGTACCCTGAAAACATTACCCCTGGTTCAAATGTATCCTCCGTGGACACCTGAACACCTATATAAAGTGTCTGCAGATTGCTTCAGCGGCCGACTCTGCCGTCTGGTCTCTGGTGGGTACAGCCATCGCATACTTTGTGAAGTGATCTGTGATGACTAGACAGTACTAGTGTCCTGAGGTAGAATACCCAATCTGTACATAATCGATCATAAGAAGCTCTAGGGACACTGAGGTCCGGATGGCCTGGACAGGAGCCTGCTGGTCAGTGCTCTTACTGAGCCCGCAGGGTCGACACTTAAGACATGCCTCAGCCACTATGTCTGCCAGATCTGGACAGTATACCAGCTGTTGGAGCCACTTGAACGTTTTGTCGCTCCCGAAATGTGCACCCCTCTCATGGGCTTCCCGGGTGGCCTCCAGTCCCAATGACACGGGGATGACAATTTGTCGCCGATACTGAAGCTCTGACTGTAAGTATATGGTCTGACACAGGAGGCCCTGGGTAACAGTCAGCTTATCCCACTACCTCAACAACTTTTGGCCCTCTGGAGTCAGACGGGCACGCTCTTCTGGCCAAGGCCAGATCTTGGTTCCGACCCATCCTTTCACTTTCCACAGGTCCGGGCAGCCATTCTGGACTCTCTCCCAACGAGCCAACGTCTTTCCCAGCACCATGGGCATCCAGGACTCCACCCCACTTGAATGTGCCACATCCTGGAACATGGGTAATCGACCAAGGTCTGGAGTTTCATTGTCCTCTAGCGCCTCATCGGCACTCTGAGTCAACAACCCTACAGGAACTCAGGAGAGTGCATGGGCGTTGCCGTTCTCCCTGCCTGACCGGAACTTGATGCGGCATTGGTACTTAGAAAGGCGAGCCAACCACCTCTGCTCAAGCGCGCCAAGCTCGGCCTTCTCCAGATGCGCTAACGGGTTGTTGTCCGTCATCGCGGTCATCTCTGCATCTGTCAGCTACTCCGCGATCCTTTCAGTCATGGCCCACACCTGTGCCAGTAGTTCCAATTTAAAGGAGCTATAGTTGTCGGGGTTGCCTTCTGACCCCCTCAGAGACTGGCTGCCATAGACAATGACTCTCTCACGTCCATTCTGGACTTGGAATAACATGGCCCCCAGACCCTGTAGACTTCTGTAAGTGTACAGCATGAATGGGGTGTCGAACTGCGAATAAGCCAGAATAGAGGCACTGGTCAGCGCCTCCTTCACTGCTTCAAAGGCCTCTTGTTGCCGGGGTCCTCACTTGATGGGACGATTCTTTGGGCACCCCCCGCAGTACCCCTTGAAAACTCGTTTAACGGGCCCACCAAATAAGCAAATTTGGGTATAAACCTCCTGTAGTAGCCGGCCAGTCCCACGAATGCCCGCACCTCTAGTAGTGTACGCGGCTGGGGCCACTTCTGGATGGCCTCCACCTTGCTTTACCCCCTCCTGGGTGACCAAATGTCCCAAATACTCTATCTGTGGTCTAAACAGTTGCCACTTCTTGGGCTTGATCTTGAGCCCATGGTCTCGCAGCCGTCCTAGGACCTGTCGCAGCTTCTGGAGGTGATCCTCAAAGGAGGCCCTAAACACTACCATGTCGTGCAGGTATATCAATACTGACTCAATCCCCAGACAGTGCTTCATCAACTGCTGGAGTGTTCCCGGGGCATTGGACAGGCCAAACAGCATCTGGTTGAATTCATAGAGTCCCATAGGTAGGATGAAGGCCAGGTCAAGAGTCGAGAGGAACTTCGCATGACTCAGGGCGGACAATGACTCCTCAATCCGTGGAAGGTGGAAGGCATCCCGGACAGTCTGGGCATTCAGCTTCTGATAATCCACACAGAACAGGAAACTTCCATCTTTCTTCTGCACCAAGACTACTGACTCTCCTGGATCATCTTGTTTTTCAACATGCTGGCCACCATATCCTTTACCTCCTGGTACATTTTAGGTGGGATTTGCCGTTAATGTTCCCTGATCGGTGCAGCATCGCCGGTGGGGATTTCGTGTTCGATGGCGGAAGCACACCCAAAGTCCTCATCATGTCTCGAGAATGCCTCCTGAAATTTCCAAAGGGTGTCTTCTAGCAACTTCTGTTGTCCTGGAGTCAGGGTTTTGCAGTTCACCCCATCTGGGTCATGATCACTCGACTGTTCCACTCTGCTGTCAGGATCTCCCTTTGATGGACCTCTACAGCATAGGTCCAGGCTGATCTCCTATCTGGTTGTAGCGTCAGGCTCCTTTATCGAGGGATATCCCCTTCAGACACATAAACTTTGGCTGGCAAGGTATTCCCAGGAACGGTTAGCTCACAGTCTTCAACATTGAGGCAGCATACAGGCACACATCTATCCTTCATAATAGTGAGGGCCCTGTCTACCAGTGGGCGAGTCTGCGTTTCCTCTTGATAAGCGGGCTCGATCAGGACCTTCAGTCCATTCAGTTGTCCCTTTAAATTATAGAGTCCTTGCAATGAATAATAGCAACACTTGTGGCCTGACACAAACAGAGACCCTATCTAACTAACTACATGCCTGGTCTCAGTCTCTAGGAGTCAGCATTGTAAAGAGGTGTGTGCACAATCTTACCGACCCGGGTCTGCTCTGCCTCCGCTGGTAACTCTCTGGTAACAAGCATGTGGTACGGCATGTATGTCACTTTGCTTCTCAGCTCTCATCAGTGTTCCTGTAAGCAATCCTCGTTCCTCTGGACAGGATCAGGGTCTTGGCCACAATCAGCTTTACGTAGCTGCCGCTCTGGTCACTGAGGTATGCCCCCACACCTGGATGCCGTTGGATCCTCTGCTGACACAGTTCCTCAGTCTCAGCTCCCTCTAAGATGGCTGCTTCCTTTAACTTCCTCTCCAGGCTCTGTGTAACTCCACCTCTCATGAATATGGAAATATGAGCAGTCTGTAGCTGTGTTTAGGAAACAGCGGCATCTTGTGGCCAAACAAGCAGAATGTCAGTCCAGATCATTTAATTTAATCTACACAAACAGTGTTCAGACAAGGAGAGCTGTTTCCCCATCTCACATAATCACTGAATGATCCTGAAAAGTTGACTGCAGTTTTAAACTGGCCTCGTCCTACAGGCCTGCGGCTATACAGCAATTCCTGGGCTTTGCTAATTATTGCTAGCAGTTTATTACACACATTTAACACCCCTATCCCTAGTAGTACATAGCATATGTGAATCATGTGCAGGTTTAGAGAAGTCCAGCAGCTGACCTACTGTCGACTTGCTTACATGTACAGTTCTTGGAAAGGGACCTTCATCTGCTAACAAGCTCTGTGTATACAGATCAGGAAACACAATGCCGCTTCATGGATCCAATCCCAGCTGACATGTGATTGCCAGGTTTCGGGAGTCTGCACAAGCTTATCAGACCCAGATCAGCTCTGCAGTGAGGTTGTACAATTCTGTATAGCTCTGTACAGCCTCTCTGGGGACGGTATTCTCCCTCAAACTGGGGCTACAACATTGTCAGTTTTTGGATGCGCGTTTTTGTAACTAAGAAACGCGTGTTATACGCGCGATTCAGCGATTCTCCCCTATGGCAACATTGTCCATAGGCGCGTTAAAACGCCCAAAAGAAGCTCATGTACTTGTTTGGGCGTTGGGCGTTTTACAGCGCGTTCAAACGCGCTTTAAAACGCCCAAATGTGAACCATGCCCATAGGGATGCATGGCTTTTCACATGTTGAGCGTTATTCAGTGCGTTTGAACTGCTCAGGTGTGTTCCCAGGGTTAGGGTACGGCCACATAGAGAGGCCGTGCTGTGAGTGGCTTGCGGCCATGCTGCTGTGAAGAACCGCGTGGCCAATTAGCCCGCAGTTGCATTTTATTTAATAATGAAGACCGCACTGTATAGTCCTTCTTCATTGTTAATGGCCTTGTGGTACTTTTAAAGAGGGTCTGTTGCTGATATGGGGTTTGGTGGGGGGACATTATATATAGTATATTAATGCTGTTCTTGCCTGCAATCTCAGGAACATCCAGCTCCTCCTCACTCTGCATCTTGCAAGAAGGATGATTTGGAACAAGTAAAGCCAGCAAAATATGAGGATAGTCATCATTAAAGGGGTTCTCCGGGAATTAAGAAAATGAAAATACCTAAATATTACTTAATTATAAATATATTCCCAAATATCTTTCATTAGTTATTATAATGGCTCGTTTTATCTACAGAGCAGTTATTAGTGCTGTACTTCATGTTTTCTCATGAATTCCGTTCCTTCAGAGATTCATCTAAAGATCATATTAAACAGTATTCAGGACCATAATTCCTGACAAGCAGAGCAGAGAGGAGGATGAGTCAGCTCTTTTTTAGTGTTCTGAAGTAACTTGTCCTGCTGTGTGATTAGAACAGGTTTTGTGTGTACTAAGGCCTTATTCACACGTCCGCAATTCTGTTCCGCATTTTGCGGAACGGAATTGCAGACCCATTAGTTTCAATGGGGACAGACGATGTCCCGGCCGGGTCCGCAATTGCGGATCCGCACTTCCGGGTCCGCAATTGCGTTCCCGAAAAAAATAGAACATGTCCTATTCTTGTCCGCAATTGCGGACAAGAAAAGGCATTTTCTATGAGAGTGCCGGCGATGTGCGGTCCGCAAATTGCGGAACGCACATCGCCGATGTCCGTGTTTTGCGGATCCGCGGATCCGTGGATCCGCAAAACACAACGGACGTGTGAATAAGGCCTTATAGGACCAGAGTTGAGCGAACACCTGGCAGTTCGGGTTCGCTGGGTTCGGCCGACCTTGACCCGAACTTGGCCCCGAACACGAACCCCATTAAAGTCAATGGGGACCTGAACTTGGTGGCACTAAAATAGCTCTAAAAAAGTCCTGGAAAAGGCTAGAGGGCTGGAAAATGGGGGTAAGAGTAGGACCAGTGCCCTGCAAACAAATTTGGATAGGCAAATAACTTAAAATAACATAAAATACATCAAAATTACAAATAAATGTTCTAAACCTGAGCACAAGTGAGTCACAGTGGCACCTGCCACCCCGCAAACAGAGGATGTGGCAGCAACGCCACCACATCTTTTACCGTCACAAAGCATCTCCACACTATTCCATGGAAGCATTCAGCTGTCCATCTCCCAATTAGAAAAAGAAATAGAAAGAGGAAGTACCCCTCACCCACCCGCGATCCCTGGACCTGAATGCCAGGATTTCAAAATTCCTGGTCCTTTGAAATGCTGTCATTCTGCCTGATGGATATGGATGGAGACTTTTAAAAAACTTATGGCGGTGGCTGTCCCACAGTACGTAGTTCCCAGCCGCCACTACTTTTCCAGACAAGACATCCCTTCCCTGAACAACCAAGTGGCGGACACAATCAGGTGTGCACTGCACAACACCATCTGTGGCAAGGTCCACATAACCACCAATACGTGGAACGGTAAGCATGGGCAGGGAAGTTATATCTCTCTAACAGCACACTGGGTAAATGTAGTGGCAGCTGGGCCAGAGGTGGATAGAAGTTTGGCACATGTACTTCCGCCCCCAGGGATTGCAGGGCATTTCTATTTGCCTCCTGTTGCCTCCTTCTCCTACTCCGCTTCCTCCTCCTCTACCACCTCCTCATCCTTTCAGCGTAACACCTTCACCACCAACATCAGCATAACCAGGGGGAAACGACAGCAGGCTGTTCTGAAACTCATCTGTTTGGGGGACAAACCCCACACCGCGCAGGAGCTGTGGACGGCCATGGAACAACAGACCGATGAGTGGTTGGTGTCACTGAGCCTCAAGCACCGCCTGGTGGTGTGCGATAATGGGCGAAATCTCATAGCAGCTCTGGGCCTAACCGGTTCGACACACATCCCTTGCCTGGCGCATGTGCTGAATTTGGTGGTGCAGAAATTCCTGAACACCTGACTGTGAAAATCAATTCAGTTATTACAGCTCTTAGATTCTGGTGGGACAAATGCACTTTTATTGCTGCTCAAGTACCCCTGCGGCCGGAGCCGCAGAAGTGACAGGCAAATAATTTTAATTTAAGTGACAGGCAAATAATTTTAATTTAAGTGACAGGCAAATAAATTTAATTTAAATTATTAAATTTGTCAGTTAGATTGTTAGGTAACATTTCCACGGTTATCAGGACTTTTTATTATAAATCACAACAAAAACTATACAAGGAACATTTCATTTAAAAAAAACAGACTCCCCCCCTACACCCCCCCCCCTTTCACTCAAACCACTCATTGATGCCCATTCACAAACTATTTACAAATTTACTTATAAACATATTTAAATAACTATAAGTCAGGTAAACAAAATAAACAAACAAAACTATATACATGCCTTACCCTTAACTTATAAGGCCAGTCGTATACAAGTGGCTCAGAGGGTGGGTTCCTGCACCAACATAGGCCAGGTACACAATTGTCCAGCCAGGGACAAGTTTTTGGCACCCAAAGCAGCTCATAGCCATCACTTGACCGTGGCTGGGGGATACGGAGGACAGAGATAATACACCTCCCACAGAGGACAGCTTGTCGTTGCCTCTGGGAAGCCTGGCAAACATAAGTGACTACATGCTGCAGTACCTGCGCAACGACTGCCGAGTTGCCCACATTCTAACTTTTGCAGATTACTGGGTGGCCACCCTGCTGGATCCCCGTTACAAGGACAACGTGCCATCCTTAATTCCGTCACTGAAGCGTGATCGGAAGAAGCCAACGCTGGTAGATGGGCTGCTGATGGCATTCACACTTGACACCGGGGGCTCAGTGAAAGCACAAGGCTAAAGCAGAGGAGGAGGAGGAAGAAGTCGCCAATGCAGCTGGGTCACGACCCGCACCTCAGAAGGCAGGTTTAGCATGGCCGAAATGTGAAAAAGCTTTGTCACCACGCCACAACAACCAGCACCACCAGCAGATATGGAACATCTTAGCAAGAGGCAGCATTTCCGCAAAATGGTGGAATCGTATCTGTGTACAACCCTACACAAACTGACTGATGGGCCTGCCCAGGGTCGTAGCTACAGGGGAAGCAGGGAAAGCGGCTGCTTTGGGGCCCCTAACCATGAAGGTGCCCATCCAGGAGGAGGAGGACTAAAAGACTTTGTCAGGGCCCCCTCAAAAGTATTATACAATGAAATGATATACAGTGGCTATACAGACAGTGTTGAAAACGGATGGAACAGCTGCCTGGTCTGAGAGAGCAATCTTTAGTAGCCACAGGAATAGGGGCAGCATGAAAGGAAGGGGATGCGAAGAAAATTACTGGGGGAGGGGGGCCCCATTCAAAAATTTGCTGTTCGACCCAGTCATTTCCAGCTACGCCACTGCGTCTGCCTCATTCAACTTCTGGGTCTCCAAATTGGGGACATGGCCTCAGCTTCACCTTTACGCCTTGAAGGTGCTGGCCTGCCCTGCAGCCAGTGTATTGTCTGAACGTGTGTTTAGCAGGGGTTTGTATATTGCGAAACAAGCAAAATGTCACCCACAAATGTAACAGATGATTTTTTTTAATTTACCTCCCTGTCACCAATGCAGAGCAGGGGTTTGTATATGGCAAAACTGGCAAAATGTCACCCACCAATGTAACAGATGATTTTTTGAAATTTACCTCCCTGTCACCAATGCAGAGCAGGGGTATGTATATGGCAAAACTGGCAAAAAAAACAGTTTTTTCAGCGTTGTATGCAAACGTGCTCTGTGGCACAACAGTACGGGTTTATTAACCCAACTACAGAATGCAGTTTTTCACTGCAAAATTTTAAAATAGTTTTTTCAGCAATGTATGCAAACGTGCTCTGTGGCACAACAGTACGGGTTTATTAACCCAACTACAGAAATGCAGTTTTTCATCATAAAATTTTAGAACAGTTTTTTCTGCGTTGTATGCAAACGTAATCTGTGGCACAACAGTATGGGTTTATTAACCCAACTACAGAAATGCAGTATGTGACCCCAAAAATTATAAAACAGGTTTTTCAGCGTTGTATGCAAGCGTACTCTGTGGCACAACAGTACGGGTTTATTAACCCAACTACAGAAATGCAGTTTTTTACCGTAAAATTTTAAAACAGTTTTTTCTGCGGTGTATCCAAACGAGCTCTGTGGCACAACAGTACTGGTTTATTAACCCAAGTACAGAATGCAGTTTTTCACTGCAAGATTTTAAAACAGTTTTTTCAGCGTTGTATGCAAACGTAACCTGTGGCACAACAATACGGGTTTATTATTTATTAACCTAACTACAGAAATGCTGTTTTTCATCATAAAATTTTAAAACAGTTTTTTCTGCGTTGTATGCAAACATAATCTGTGGCACAACAGTACAGGTTTATTAACCCAACTACAGAAATGCAGTATGTGACCCCAAAAATTATAAAACAGGTTTTTCAGCGTTGTATGCAAACGTGCTCTGTGGCACAACAGTACGGGTTTATTAACCCAACTACAGAAATGCAGTTTTTTACCGTAAAATTTTAAAACAGTTTTTTCAGCGTTGTATGCAAACGTGCTCTGTGGCACAACAGTACAGGTTTATTCCCCCAACTACAAAAATGCAGTTTTTCACCACAAAATTTTAAAACAGTTTTTTCAGCGTTGTATGCAAACGTAACCTGTGGCACAACATGCTGTGGTACGACAGTACGGGTTTATTACAGCAAGTACAGAAATGCACTATGTCACCGCAAAATTTTTAAATAGGATTTTTAGCGGTGTATGCAAACGTGCTCTGTGGTACGACAGTACGGGTTTATTACAGCAACTACAGAAATGCACTATGTCACAGCACAATTTTAAAATAGGTTTTTCAGCAGTGTATGCAAACGTGCTCTGTGGTACGACAGTACGGGTTTATTTCACCAACTACAGAAATGCACTATGTCACCGCAAAATTTTAAAATAGATTTTTCAGTGGTGTATGCAAACATACTCTGTGGCACAACAGTACGGGTTTATTAACCCAACTACAGAAATGCAGTTTTTGCCGTAAAATTTTTAAACAGTTTTTTCTGCGTTGTATGCAAATGTGCTCTGTGGCACAACAGTACGGGTTTATTAACCCAACTACAGAAATGCAGTATGTGACCCCAAAAATTATAAAACAGGTTTTTCAGCGTTGTATGCAAACGTGCTCTGTGGCACAACAGTACGGGTTTATTAACCCAACTACAGAAATGCAGTTTTTGCCGTAAAATTTTAAAACAGTTTTTTCTGCGTTGTATGCAAACGTGCTCTGTGGCACAACAGTACGGGTTTATTAACCCAACTACAGAATGCAGTTTTTCACTGCAAGATTTTAAAACAGTTTTTTCAGCGTTGTATGCAATTGTGCTCTGTGGCACAACAGTACAGGTTTATTCCCCCAACTACAGAAATGCAGTTTTTCATAGCAAAATTTTAAAACAGTTTTTTCTGCGGTGTATCCAAACGAGCTCTGTGGCACAACAGTACGGGTTTATTAACCCAACTACAGAATGCAGTTTTTCACCGTAAAATTTTAAAACAGTTTTTTCAGCATTGTATGCAAACATGCTCTGTGGCACAACAGTACGGGTTTATGAACCCAAGTACAGAAATGCAGTTTTTGCCGTAAAATTTTAAAACAGTTTTTTCTGCGTTGTATGCAAACGTTGTATGTTATAGAGCAGAAGAAACTGAGCCGTTCTAATTTAAATTCCTGCTCATTCTGGGCTTTGAAGTCAAGGAGACGGTCCTATCAGTGATTGACAGCCTTCGCTCTATGACTGCACATACAGAGATCACTGTTAGTCACTGATAGGACCTCCTCCTTGACTTTAAAGCCCAAGACGAGCAGGAATTTAAATGAATAAAACACAAGTTATACTGAATCATTCCCTATAAAACTATATATCCATGTAGTCAGCTACTCCTGCTTTATAACATGCTGCCTGCAGCATTCATATAATTTTCATGGTGACAGATTCCCTTTAGTCAGGGTAGTTTTGGTGAACATAGTGGTTGTCAGCTAGCATTGTTTTACTTCCAAAAAAATGCTTAGATCCTTGTGGTATCTATGGTGCTCTGGTCCCTTCGGCATAATATTTTGTTATATTATATGTTGTACTGCATTGTACACAATTGTTATAGATTTTTATTATGTATCTATATATATGGGACAATCCAATATAAAGCCTCAATATTAAGAATAATGAGTAGGCACATATTATTAAATAACTACTAGTGCTTCTAATATCTTTATTATCAGCTTTTTGAATAATAAAACAAACAAGCTTACAAAATCCACTTTACAAATGGTGGAATACCTTTGGTCTATATAGTGGGCGAAACAGAAAGAGACAGAGACAGGTTCCCCGAAACATGTCTAACAGAAATTTCCAGTCCAGACATTAAAGGGGTTATGCAATATCATAAACAGCCCCCCTCCCCCCCAAGCACCTCAGAGGAAATATACTTACCCTGCTCCGCTCCTGGTCCCCGCACGGAGCAGGCAATGGCAGGCAGGGACAGGGACGAGCCTCCCTAGCATCATGGGTGATGCTTGGGAGGCTGATCCTCGCCTGCCATTGGCGGCTCCCCGACACTGGATGTTTCCATACGTGTACAGGGAAAAGCAGCAGCGGCTCTGTGGGGACCAGGATCGGTGCAGGGAGCGCTGTTTATGATATTGGATAACCCCTTTAATCTATGCATGCTAAAAATCAGACACATAGATGAATATTAGTTTCATTATCTAATGTTTTCCATGCAGTAGTGGGCCTCAAAGATCTATTGGGCATACAATCTTTTTGAAAGATCCACAAAGCCTCCACTAATGCAAGTACAGACCTTTTCAAGTGTCCATCTTTTGGAGGGGCAGTCCCTAATTTTGACTCAGGTTCCTCTGACCCTCTTTTCTCATTAAATGTCCCTCTTTTTGATCTGAGGTACTGTAAAGATTTGCACTGTTACATTTACAATATTGATCCAGAAAGTGTTTGGTTCCTATCTGTATATTATTCCCCAACTTGCATATTGCATATCATTTTTTCATGCAATTTGGATTTTAGAAATGTCTATATTCAGATAATTTTTGTGCTATTGTGCGCTAAGAAAACTGAAAGTGTATAAATGTGCAGGAAAAATGGACTATAATACAATGAACCATTGGTGTCCCTCTTTGACCATCCAAAAAGTTGGGAGGTATGCATCATGTATAATTACTGAGTGGATCGCAATTCTCAGAGTTACAGCAGCGACGTGCCAAATACAGGATCAACAAAGTTTTCAAGCGGAATTTCAGAGCTCTTGTTCTACTGTCTATCCATGGGCGTAGCTATAGGGGGTGCAGAGGTAGCAGTCGCTACCGGGCCCAGGAGCCTGAGGGGGCCCAAAGACCCTTGTGCTGCATAAGAAGACACACAAAGCACTGAGGGAAGGGGGGCCCAAGATGAACTCTTGCACCAGGGCCCATGAGCCGTTAGCTACGCCCCTGTGTCTATCTGTATAATGAATTGCTTCAATTCACAATGAGTCCACAGAAAATTGCTTCACATCACAATTAATCCACAGAGATCTGGTGATAACTACCACTGCACTGAGTTATTAAACATATGCTATTAGCCAGTGTCTCTGTTATAAAGGACCTCATTGCACGTATGGAACCAATATAACAACTATACTTATGTTGCACGGGAAATTTTCTAAAGCTGTATCACCTAACTAAATGAATTTATATCTGGCAAGGTTTGCAATATATCATACAATGATACACTTTACCTACTATATCCCAAAGATTAATCGTACATGGATTTTGATCTCTACTGCATCTGATTATTTGGAATCTACTATTTACAAGGGATATTAATTTTTACTTGCAAATTGGGTATATATTATATTTATAGTTTACTTTTAATTAGATTATTTTATTATATTCCAACTCATCCTGACAAAATGACAATACAAAAACATTTTTTAATACTTCATTCTCTAAAAGTTGCAAAATTGAAAAAAAAAAAGTTCTCTCTGTAATTGTACTGATCAGCAGAACAAAGATAACATGTCATTTTTTCCTGCTCTGTGTCTGCCACAATAACGAAATAAAAAAACCAATGTCAGAATTACTACCTTTTCTTTATCCTGCTTCCTAAAAAGCTAAATAGAAAGCGTTCAAAAAGTTGTATGTACCCCAAAATAGAACCAATTATAATGGCAAACCATACCATCAAGAGAAAACTAAAAAACATATGGGCCTCAGAAATGGCTGTACTGGTACCCAGAGGCTGATTGAAAGCAACATGGCACCCGTAAACCAATCCATTAAAATGTGCTGCAAAAGCCAAAAGGTGGTATTTCCCTTCTCAACCCTGCAGTATACTCAAACAGCTATTTACGTCCACATTTATGGCATTTCAGTATCTAGTAGAACCCGCCTAACAATTTAAAGAGTGTGGGGTGTCTTAGATGGCACCAGCTTGGCACTCCATTTTGGGCACTGAAATGCTATTTCTATAGAATACTTGCAATTTTTATTTTGCATGGTCCCTTGCTCATTAATTCTTTCAAAATACCTGTGGAATCAAAATACAAATTACATGCTTGAGTATGTAGTTTGCAAAATTGGATCACTGTACAGGTACCGCAGTGTCTTTTAAAATGTGGCATGGCACCCACATGGGATAACTTATTGGGGTTCTCCACTGTACAGGTACTGCAGGGTCTCTTCAAATGCAGCATGGTTCCCAATAGCCATTCTAGCTCTCCAGAAACCATATGGTGCTACTTCCTTTCTGAGCCCTGCCTTGTGCGCACACAGCAGCTTAATTCCACATTTATGGTATTTTTGCACCCAGTAGAACCTGCCTAACAATTTAAGAAGTGTGGTGTAAGTCTGGGCACAACATATTGGGTACTGAAATGCCATATCTGTGGCAAAATTGCGGTTTTCTGCTGCATATTAATTTCTGCAAAATATCTGTGGGTCAAAATGCTCACTCCACCCCTTACTCCCTTAAGGTCCAAAATTAGGTCACTTCTCAATGGCTTAATTCATTATTTCACCCCAAAACCTCTACATTTGTCAGCACAATCACCACATTGGCCCTCAAAATGTGCACGGTGCTCTATTATTCCTGAGTGCTCTCAGGCAAAAGAATACCGCCACATGTAGGGTGTTCTAAAACCAAGAAATTCAGCATAATAATAAGAGGGCTGACTTTTCCCACTAGTACACACTGGGCCCAATACATTGATCACTGAAATGGAATATCTGTGGAAGAATTGCAATTTTCACTTTTTCTTCTGTACATTAACATTTTATTAGAAGAAATAATTTTTTTCATTTTCAATGCCAAGTGTTTCTAAATTCTACAAAATGCATGTGGGGTCATTTTTGGGGGGTTTCTACCATAGCAGTACCTTAGAGCCTCTTAACCCCTAAAGTTGCACTTTCCAATGCCACCATTTAATATTGCATACGATGTAGTGGGAAGCGGGAAGAAAATTCCATATGGGGTGAAATTGCAAAAAAAAAGCAATTCCACCACTGTTTTACGGCTTTTTAAAATACGACGTTTGATGTGCGATAAAACTGACCATTTAGTTTTATTCTACAGGTCAGTATGAATCCGGCGATACCCAATATGTATAGTTTTTCTTGCGTTTTGATAGTGAAAAAAAATTCTAAATTGAGAAATTTTTTATTTTTATTTTTTGTCGCCATATTTTGACCCCTATAACTTTTTTGTAATTAAGTGTATGGTGTTGTATGAGAGCTTATTTTTTGCGGGGAGATCTGAACTTTTAGTTGATACCAATATGGGGTGTTTACGACTTCTTGATCACTTCTTATTTAATCTTTTTTGAGGAAATGAAGCGTCCAAAAACAGCGAATTGGCCATTTGGGCGCTTTTTTCCATTTTTCTGTTTAACGTATGGGGAATATATTTTTATATTTATATACTATGGGCATTTTTGCACATTGTGACACCCATGATGTGTATATATATATTTTTTATTATTATTTTATTTTAATTTTGGGGAAAGGGGGGTGATTTGAATTTTTTTATTTTTTTTTATTTTTTATTTTTTATTATTATTTTTTTACACTTTTATATAGGTCCCATAGGGACCTATATAAATCAGTCAAATGATTGCTTCTATCTTAAACTCCAATACAGTTGTATTGTAGTTTATGAGGATTTTACTACTTTCCTATGAAGCCCTATTGCTAACAAGGGCTGCATAGGAAACAGTAAGTAGTAGCCTTGAATCATTCATTGAATTCGAGGCTATTACATCCAGCGCTGCAATTCCCCCGATCACCACTAGGAGAGCTGCCGAAAGTTTTACTTTCGGTTTTAGCGCGCGCAGATGCCGTGGTCAGGATTGACCACGGCATCTGCGGGGTTCAATGATTGCGATCGGCATCGCTGCCAACCGCAATCATTAGCCGCAGAGGTCAGCTACAGGAAACAGCCGGACCCCCGCAGCGATCGCGCCCGCAGCGGCCAGGAGCGGGCGCCATGGTTAGGGACCGGACCCATGACGTACCCATACGACCAAAAACCATTCCAGGAAAATCTGCCCTCTAAATGCGAAATGGCACTCCTTTACTTCTGAGCTTTGCGGTGTGCCCATGCAGCAGTTTACAACCACATATTAGGTGTTGCCATAATCAGGAAAAAAAAAAAAGATAAATACTGTGAGATACTTTTTCACTGTTAACCCTTGTAAAAATGAAAACTTTGGAGATAAACTGACATTTTATTGGAATTTTTTTTACTTTTTTTATTCTAACAGCCAAGTGTTTCTAAATGTTTTGGAACTCCTGTTGGGTTAAATTACTCACTGCAGCACTTTAGGCATATAACTAGAGTCTTTTCACACGGTGTCCAAAACCATTTATCAAAATCTACCTTTGGAAAACCATATGGTGTGCCCATACAGCAGTTTGCAACCACATATAGAGTGTCTCTGTAAACTGCAGAATGAAGGTAATAGATATTGAGGTTTTTTTGCTGTTAATCCTTGCTGTGTTGCAAAAAATGGATTAAAATGGAAAATCTATGAAAAGAAAATTCACATTTTTAAACTTCACCTCAATTTTTGCTTTAATTCCTGTGGAACAACTAAAGGTTTAACATCTCTAAAATCAGTTTTAACTAATTTAAGGGGTGCAGTTTCTAAAATGGAGCAATTTATGGGTAGTTTCTATTATAAAAGCCCCTTAAAGTAACTTCAGAACTGATTTGGTGCTTAAAAATTCGACTTGGAAAATTTTAATTTAAAAGTCTAAGCCTTCTAATGTTCTAAAAAAAAAAATAAAACAGCATTTACAAAATTATGCCAATAAAGTAGACATATTGTGAATGTTAATTAACCACTTCCAGACCGGGACATTTAACCCCTTCCTGACCAGGCCTAATTTAAAATTTGTCACTTTATGTGGTAACAACTTTGGAATGCTTTTACTTATCCAGGCTATTCAGAGTTTGTTTTCTCGTGACACATTGTACTTCATGGTAATGGTATATTTGAGTCAATATGTTTACCTTTATTTATAAAAAAAATTCAAAAGTTAATGAAAATTTGAAAACATTCACTGTTTTCTAAATTTGAATCTCTCTGCTTTTAAGACAGATAGTGATGCCTCATAAAATATTCATTAATTAACATTACCCATATGTCTACTTAATTTTGGTAATTTTATTTTATTCTTTTAGTTCGTTAGAAAGTTTAGAATTTTAGAAGCAGTCAGCTTTTTTAAGGACCAGTTCAGTTCTGAAGTCACTTTGTGGGGCTTACGTAATAGAATCAACCCATAAATTTCCCCATTTTAGAAACGACACCCCTAAAGCTATTCAAAACTGGTTTTAGAAATGTTGTTAACCCTTTAGGCATTCTATAGGAATTAAAGCAAAATGGAGGTAAAATTTTAAAATTTCATTTTTTTGCAGGTTTTCCATTTTAATCAATTTTTTCCTGCAACACATCAAGGGTTAACAATAAAACAAACCTCAATATTTATTACCCTGATTCTGCAGTTTACAGAAATACCGCAAATCTGGTCATATACCGCTGTATGGGCAAACAGCAGGGCACAGAATACAAGGAGGGCCATATAGTATTTGGAGGGCGATTTTGCTGGAATTAACTTTGGGCACCATGTCGCATTTGAAGAGACCCTGAGGTATCCCCACAGTGAAAATCCCCAAAAAGTGACCCCATTTTGTAAACTACACCACCCAAGGAATTTTTAAGGGGTGTAGCGAGCACTTTACTCAACAGGTGTTTCATAGAATTTTTAATACTTGGGTATGAAAATGATACTTTAGGACCAAACTTTTTCACAAAGATAACAGGATAATATACCCCCCCCAATTTGCTACCCACTACCCACTTTCTCCTGAATACAGTAACACGCCAATTATGGTCGTAAACTGTTATTTATGAATACACCAGGGCTCAGAAGGGAAGGAGCGGCATCTAGATTTTCTAACATGGAATTTTCTGTCATGGTTTTTAACCTCTTGTCGACCGCCGAACGCAGGATTGGGTCCTGGCGGCGGTCGGTTTGTTCCTCCTTGACGTGCGGGCGCGTCATCTCACAAGACGCGAGATTTCCTGTGAACGCGCGCACGCGCGTGCGCGCGTTCACAGGATCGCGTCGGGGAGAACTTTAACTACAGCCTGCCAGAGCTGATCATGCACTGGCAAGCTGTAGAAGTTAAAAAAAATTGCATATCAGACGCTGTTTTGTTAACAGCGTCTGATATGCTTGCTGTTCGTTCCTTTGGTGGTCCCTTTTGCTTGGGACCACCAAAGGAAACTTTGTAAGTGCACCAATCACCACACAGACCCCCATCCATCCCCCGTCACTGATTAACCCCGATTAACCCCTGATCACCCCATGTCACCCCCTGATCACCCCCTGTCACTAATCACCCCCTGTAAGGCTCATTCAGACGTCCGTATGTGTTTTGCGGATCCATGGATCCGCGGATCCGCAAAACACGGACACCGGCAATGTGCTTTCCGCATTTTGCGGATCCGCACATTGCCAGAACTATATAGAAAATGCCTTTTCTTGTCTGCAATTGCGGACAAGAATAGGACATGCTCTATCTTTTGCGGAGCTGCGGCCGGATGTTTGGGGGCCGAAACCCGGAAGTTTGCGGCCGCAGCTCCGCAAATGCTGATGCGGCGAGCACATAGTGTGCTCTCCGCATCACCGCCGGCCCCATTCACATCTGCAGAATTGCGGAATAGATGCGGACATTTCTGGACGTGTGAATGGGGCCTTACTACTTTTTTGCACATTTTTGGCAGAGATTTTTCATCCACATTGATCGATGCGAATGAAGAAATCTGTGCCGTTCATTTTTTTTCAGCCCAGAGGCTGAACGGAAAAAATCTCATTACCCGTATGCTCAATATAAGGAGAATCGCAGAAACTCCTAATGCTGGCCATACGTGTAATGATTGCGGAGACCCTCAAATGCCAGGGCAGTACAAACACCTCACATGTGACCCCATTTTAGAAAGAAGACACCCTAAGGTATTCCGTGAGGGGTATGGTGAGTTCATGTAAAATTTTATTTTTGTCACTAGTTAGTGGAAATTTGAGACTTTGTAAAAAAAATATATATATATATCAATTTCCGCTAACTTGTGCCAAAAAAAAATTTCTGTGAACTTGCCATGCCCTCACGGAATACCTTAGGGTGTCTTCTTTCCACAATGGGGTCACATGTGAGGTATTTATACTGCCCTGGCATTTTAGGGGCCCTAAAGCGTGAGAATCCATATGCGTAAAAATGTCCTGTGAAATCCTAAAGGTACTCATTGGAATTTGGGCCCCTTTGTGCATTTGGCTGCAAAAAGTGGCACACATGTGGTATCGCCGTACTCAGGAGAAGTAGGGCAATGAGTTTTGGGGTGTATTTTTATATATACCCATACTTTGTGTGAGAAATATCGCTGTAAACGACAACTTTTTAATTTTTTTATACAAAGTTGTCAGTTTACAGAGATATTTCTCTCACCCAACATGGGTATATGTAAAAATACACCCCAAAACACATTGCCCTACTTCTACTGAGTACGGCGATACCACGTGTGACACTTTTTTGGAGCCTAGGTGTGCAAAGGGGCCCAAATTCCAACGAGTACCTTTAGGTTTTACAGGGTTGCTCACAATTTAGCCCCGCCCAAAATGCCAGAACAGTACAAACACCCCACAAATGACCCCATTTTGGAAAGAAGACACCCCAAGGTATTCGCTGAGGGGCATAGTGAGTCCATGAAATATTGAACTTTTTGTCAAAAGTTAGCAGAAAGGGACTTTTTCTCACATCCAGCATGGGTATATGTAAAAATACAGCCCAAAACACATTGCCCTACTTCTCCTGAGTACGGCGATACCACATGTGTGGCACTTTTTTGCAGCCAAGATGCGCAAAGGGGCCCTAAAACCAATGAGTACCTTTAGGATTTCACAGGACATTTTTACGCATTTGGGATTCTCACGCTTTAGGGCCCCTAAAATGCCAGGGCAGTATAAATACCCCACATGTGACCCCATTTTGGAAAGAAGACACCCCAAGGTATTCCGTGAGGGGCATGGCGAGTTCACAGAATTTTTTTTTTTTTTGCACAAGTTAGCGGAAATTTATATATTTTTTTTTTGTTTGTTTTTTTACAAAGTCTCATATTTCACTAACTTGTGACAAAAATAAAATTTTACATGAACTCACCATACCCTCACGGAATACCTTGGGGTGTCTTCTTCTAAAATGGGTCACTGTGGGGTATTTATACTGCCCTGGCATTTTAGGGGCCCCTAAAGCGTGAGAAGAAGTCTGGAATCCAAATGTGTAAAAATGCCCTGTGAAATCCTAAAGGTACTCATTGGATTAGGGCCCCTTTGCGCATCTTGGCTGCAAAAGTGTCACACATGTGGTATCGCCGTACTCAGGAGAAGTAGGGCAATGAGTTTTGGGGTGTATTTTTACATATAACCATGCTGGGTGTGAGAAATATCTCTGTAAACGACAACTTTTTAAATTTTTTATACAAAGTTGTCAGTTTACAGAGATATTTCTCACCCAACATGGGTATATGTAAAAATACACCACAAAACACATTGCCCTACTTCTCCTGAGTACGGCGATACCACATGAGTGACAGTTTTTGCAGCCTGGGTGCGCAAAGGGGCCCAAATTCCAACGAGTACCTTTAGCTTTTACATGGCTGCTCACAATTTAGCCCCGCCCAAAATGCCAGAACAGTAAACACACCCCACAAATGACCCCATTTCGGAAAGTAGACATCACAAGGTATTCACTGAGGGGCATAGTGAGTCCGTGGGAGTTTTTTTATTTTTTTTGCCAGAAGTTAGCAGAAATGGAAACGTTATTATTTTTATTTTTTTCCTCAGAAAGTGTCATTTTCCGCCAGCTTGTGAAAAAAAATGAAATGATACATGAACGCACCATGCCCCTCCGCGAATACTTTGGGGTGTCTTCTTTCTAAAATGGTGTCATTTGGGGGGTATTTATTCTATCCTGGCATTCTAGCACCTGAAGAAACATGACAGGTGCTCAGAAAGTCAGAGCTGCTTCAAAATGCCGAAATTCACTTTTTTGCACCATAGTTTGTAAACGCTATAACTTTTACCCAAACCAATAAATATACACTTATTGGATTTTTATTTATCAGACATGTAGAACAGAAAGTGAAAAATGTCATTTTTTTGCTAAAATTTCGGTCATTTTTGATTAATAGCAAAAAAAGTAAAAATGTCAGCAGCAATGAAATACCACCAAATGAAAGCTGTATTAGTGAGAAGAAAAGGAGGTAAAATTCATTTTGGTGGTAAGTTGTATGACGGAGCAATAAACGGTGAAAGTAGTGTAGTGCAGAATTGTAAAAAGTGGCCTGGTCATTAAGGGTGTTTAAGCTAGGGGGGCTTAAGTGGTTAAGAGTGATTTTATTTTTTGTTGAATGAGCTGCATGAGGGCTTATTTTGTGCGGGACAAGCTGTAGTTTTTATTGGCACCATTTTGGGGTACATTTGGCTTTCTCGTTGATTTCTATCTCATTTTTTGCAGTCACTAAAAAAAGCTGATTGGTATTATTTTTATATATTTTTTTTACACCGTTCACTTGATGGGGTAAATCATGTGATATTTTTATAGATCCGGTCATTACGGATGCAACAATACCAAATATGTCTATTTTCTTTACGTTTTACACAATAAAAACATTCTTAGAAAAAAAATCATGTTTTTGTTTTGCAATTTTCATAGAGCCATTTTTTTATTTTTATGGCTATGGTCTTGTGTGGGGGCTAATTTTTTTGTGGGAGGAGTTGACATTTTTATTGCTACTATTTTGGGGTACGTACAACTTTATGATTGATTAACATTATGTTTTTTAGGAGGTGAGCTCACAAAAAAATCTGTTTAGGCACAATGTTTTTTGTTTTTTTTCCGGCATTCACCTGATCATATGATATATGATATGATATTTTTTTAGAATCGGTCATCGGTCATTGCGGAGTCAGTGTTACCAAATATGTCTCTTTTATTGTTTTTCTTCTATTTTGAATATGTTGTTAACATTGTAAAACTTTTTACATTTTCTTTCAAAATATATATTTTTTTTTTTACACTCTGTGCCCCCCATAAGGTCATACCAAGACCTCTGGGGGACAATTAACTTCATTTTATTTTTTTAAATAATGATTTATCCTGTAACTGGGGTTGACATAGTAGCCCCAGTTACAGGGGAAATTCCCCTAGAGAGGCTGTACAGCATAATACAGCGCTGTACAGCCTTAGCGCAGGACTGATCATGGCCTATGGAAGACCCAACAGCTCCTGCAATCTCCCGGCCCCGGCGGTCACATGATCACCAGGCCGGGCCAGGATGCGGCATATGGCTTCCTCAGCTGTATACATAGCGCTCATTGTGTGCTCTAGCGATCTAGAAGGTCCTTGCCTTTTCTCTGGGGTGCCCTGCTGTCACTGACAACGGGAGCCCCGCTCAGCAGCTGCAAGTCCATTCAGAGATAAACCCAACCGCCCAGAACATTTATAGTTAATGGGCAGTCGAGAAGTGGTTAAAGTAGAACTCCTGGCAAAATGTTTATTCTCTGACCTGCTATAAAGTGATGTCATGTGACCAACTCTCTGATCTCCAACTGATATAGGACAGGAAGTCAGTTACGTCTCTATTCATTCCTATGAGACTGAGAGTGAGGCTCCCATAGGAATACATAGAGAAACTGACTTCCTGTCCACACATAAGATGCTGTATCAGTTGGAGAGTCTGATTCCTGGTCATGACAAATGGGAGTAGAGATGCGAGAATCAAATTCCACAAAGTGGAATTCTATCCGAATTTCAGGAATTATTCAATTCACCTAATCAAATTTTTAAGAAATTCGCTCATCTCTGCAGGGGAGGTATAATTCACAAATACAGACACTGGTAAGAAAATTACATACACTACATCATGAAAGGCACATCATGTACCTTTCTAGCAGATCAGAGAATACAATTTTTAGCGGGAGTTCTTCTTTAATGACTATTTTGGGAGGATCTGTCTTAAAAGCAGAGAAATTCTAATTTAGAAAATGCTAATTTTGCCAACTTTTCTGTAAATCTTTGATTTTTTTTTTATAAATAAAGGTAAAACATATCGACTCAAATTTACCACTAACTTGAAGTATGCCGTGTCACATAAAAATTTTCAGAATCGTTTGGATAAGTAAAAGCCTTCCAAAGTTATTACCACATAAAATGACATGTCAGCATGGGCGTAGCTATAGGGGGTGCAGAGGTAGCAGTCGCTACCGGGCCCAGGAGCCTGAGGGGGCCCAAAAAACCTTGTGCTGCATAAGAAGACACACAAATCACTGAAGGAAGGGGGGCCCAAGCTGAACTACTGCACCAGGGCCCATGAGCCGTTAGCTACGCCCCTGGAAGTAAGTAATATGCTTGCATGAAAAGTTTGAGAAGAGCACTGCCTGTGTGTGCCCTAAATTCTAGTCCATGTAGGCTGCTTTAAGTGAATCTGTATATACAGCGGGTGAAATAAGTATTGAACATGTCACCAATTTTCTAAGTAAATATATTTCTAAAGGTGCTATTGACATGCCCACACCATAAAATTCCCACCTCCAAACTTCACTATTAGTATGGTGTTCTGAGGATGATATGCAGTGCCTTTTGGCCTCCAAAGATGGTGTGTATTATGGCATCCAAAGAGTTTAATTTTTGTCTCATCTGACCAGACTAGACTATATTTGTCCCAGTATATTGCAGTCTTGTCTAAATATTGTTGAGCAAACTTGAAATGCGCTTGAACATACTTTTTGTTCAGTAATAGAGTCTTACATGGCGAGCGTGCATACAGGCCCTGGAGGTTAAGTGCATTACTTATTGTTTTCTTTGAAACAATTGTGCAGCATCCCACTAGTACACGTGGGTACTGAAAAAGTGTTTTATTGTATTTTTATGCCATCTCTTATCTCATGTCATTCTTTGTCATACATTTATGTGATTTATCCTATAAGATTCTCATTCACAGGCTGATTAGCTGCACTAATCTAGTTTCACCACTAGATGGGGGAATAGTGCCATAGTATATAAATATACCAGCTCAGGCCTAGTCAGGGGAGTCTTTGAGTCTAGAGTCTAAGGTTGAAGTAGAGCCATGGTTGTAGCTGGGAAGAGGAGAGGAGGCAGGAGAGAGCCCTCTCTCTCTCTCTCAGCTTTCTTGGGCCCCATGGTCCATAGAAACCAAGAAGGCATCCAAATCCAAAAAGCCAAAGAAGTAGGCAAAGCAAGGAAAGGTGAGATCCACTTCTACAGTTTATTCCTGTGACCAGTGACAAGTTTTACAAGTAATAAGAGAAATGACTATTTTATATAAGAAAGACAAAGGAGTATATCAGCCGTTTTATAGGGCTTTCCAGGCACCTTTGTATTCGGTGTAGGACATATAGCTTCTGGCAGCCTCACCGCCAGTTTAAATTCTGAGAGCAGACAGGCCATCTGCTAGAAAGCACTGAAGTAGAAGTTAAGGAATATGCAAATCTCCTTGATTGGAATTAGTGCCCGGCAAGAGCTGCAGACCCAAAATACTGACTTATTTACTATATGCCTGATACGCAGCTGCACACATAAAAAGCATGTGAACTGTGGACTTACTATATTCTGCCTCCATTGATATGAGAGACTGTATAACTTTTGGATGTAACTGTTACCAAGGAGCCATTATTACTACTGGTTTTAACCATCATGAAATGTTTCTTATCTGGCACCTTGGTAATGAGACACATTTGTATAGGCCAGTGATGGGCAACGTGCGGCTCTCCAGCTGTTGCTAAACTACAACTCCCACCATGCCCTGCAGTAGGCTGATAGCTATAGACAGGCTTTTGCATGCTGGAGTTGTAGTTCTCTGGCTGCGGATTATGGCTCAACAGTGCTCACTAGAACCTTCAGTAGTGTGGAAATTCTTCTGTAAGTAATGCATCAGTATGTTTTGCAACAATAAGGTTACAAAGGTCTTGAGAGAGCTTACTGGTTTTAACCATCATGAAATGTTTCTTATCTGGCACCTTGGTAATGAGACACATTTGTATAAGCCATCAGTTGAACCAGCTGATATTTTTCACTAAATGGCGGGATTGCTTTCTAAGTACTGATAGATTTCAGAAGTACAGTATGGATAGTTGCCATTGTTCTGCTAATCTATGATGTTTAGAATGATCCCCCTCAAGGATCTACAGACATACAATTTTAGGCACCATGCCAGAGTGAGATCCTGGGCGCAGGTCAGTTGGGTGAGTGTGTATGCAGGGCAATCTGCTGCTAGCAACAGATACAATCACCAGTGGTACATTTACATTGGACAATTATCAGGAACAAGCATTCGTACAAGCGCTCGCCCCCAATAATTGTCCCAATCCTTGAACCATGTATCAGGGCCTTTATCCAAGTTCAGTAGACCCCTGAGGAATTAGATTTAGAAACGTGTAGGCTCCTGTGTAGTAAACTGACAATACATTATTTGATAGCAGATTGGGGCCAGTGGTAGCAGACTTAGGCCCCATGCACACGACCGTTGTTCGGGTCCGCGTCCGAGCCGCATATTTCGCGGCTCGGCCGCGGACTCATTCATTTCAATGGGGCCGCAAAAGATGCGGACAGCACTCCGTGTGCTGTCCTCATCCGTTGCTCCGTTCCGTGCCCCCGCAAAAAAAATATAGCATGTCCTATTCTTGTCCGTTTTGCAGACAAGAATAGGCATTTCTATAATGGGCCGCGTTCCGTTCCGCAAAATGCGGAACGGAACGCGGAACAGCTTCCGTGTTTTGCGGATCCGCGATTTGCGGACCGCAAAACACCAACGGTCGTGTGCATGTAGCCTTAGGGCTCATGCACACAAACATTTTATTTTTCCATTTACGTTTATTTTTTTGCGCTCTGTATACGGAACCATTCATTTCAATGGATCTGCAAGAAAAAACGGTTTCCGTTCTGTTCAAAGATAGAAAATGTCCTATTATTGTCCTCATAATGGATAAGGATAGTACTGTTCTATCAGGGGCCAGCTGTTCTGTTCCGCAAAAAACGGAATGCACAAGGACATCATTCATATTTTTGTCAGATCTGTTTTTTGCGGACCGCAAAATACCGAAAAAGCCCTACGGCTGTGTGTATGAGCCCTTAGGAAGTAATCTTTTCCCAGTAAGTAGTCCTTGTTTTACACCAATCTGGATAGAGGGAAGCACAAAGACCACTGATCTGTTACTCACCACATACTCTGTATTACAATGATAGAAAAGTTACTAAGTATTTTTCTGCTGCAGATACATATGTAAGGATTTGGCTTTCAGGTCTAACGATGCACCAGATTTATTTTCTAGCATCAGTTACAATGATAAATCTGGCGCAGTTAAAGACTCTTTAGGAGCCATCTACTAATGGCAGTTTGGAGTAAAAAAAAAAGTCAAAGCCCCATTTTGTGACCTTTTAACGCCGTGTGACAAACTTTTTTCACACATGTTGTTTTCATGCCACCCTCGACATTGGACAGTGGTCGGGCTGTGAAACTGGCCTAAATGACGTTTGAAATCTATTCCAGTCAGGTGCTGGAGTAGATTTCACTCAAGGCGCACGGGCGGCATCTAATTTATGATAAGGCTTGCACTTTGCCATAAATTACACGCATTCTCCAACAGCACAAGGGTTATCAGACATCAGCGAAAAATACTGTAGACTGTCTTAGGCCTCCGGCACCTGATCCGTATCCATCCGCAAATCATATCCACAAAATACGGATGTGGTCCATGTCCAACCCACAATTTTCACAGGACCCACTATCAAAAAGCCTTTTATTGTCTGCAAAATGGAAAAGAATAGGAAAGGTTCTAAAGATACGGAAAAGATACAGACAGCACACGGATGACATCTGTGTGCTGTCCATTTTTTTTTGCGAACCTATAGAAGTGAATGGGTCTGTGTGTGAAAATGCGGATCAGAAATAGACCAAAAATATGGTTGTATGCATGAAGCCTTACTTTTAAACAGTGTTTTTTTTTTCTCTAAGGGTGCCAGTACACATACAGGGTGCAGTACAAATTCAGGCTTTGATCAGGTTTTGTTCTGGTTTTCGATGCAGTTTGTGAAGCCAAAAGCAGATGTTGAAATCTGAATTAAAATCTGTATGTACTGGCATACTTTGTTTCCAGAGCTAGAGACTTTAAAGGGATTGTGCAAGAATGAACCGGTGGGGGGGGTTATTTGGCATCAAGGGAGCCCAGCGTAGCATCATAGGCCTAGAGAAGAAGTGGGGAGCTGGCACCAGTAAGCGGCTAGCGCTAGGTCATCTTTCTTTTACAGGTCTGGCCAAGTGGGGGATGTTTGCCAAACTCCTTCATTCTTTCACAGCCCCTTTAAGGATTGCCAATAAAGTTTACATTTTTAATTGTAAGCTCATCTATTTATTTAGATAGTGACTTTAATAATTTAAGGAACAAATAACTGTGTTCTTGGTGCATGTCTTAAGGGTGCTTTACATGCCTGAAGGTCGGGCAGATTGTCACTAACGAGTATTCACATGAATGAGATTTACCGATAATCTGCTTGTTTATCTGGTAATAGGATCTCTGGTGCGGTCACCTAAATCATTGTTTGCTGGCAGCAGATCGTGCTATCTAAACAACGATTCTGTATGGTGACAAGCAATGGCATAAGCAATCACTTGTCCCCATTACAGTCCCCATTATTCGTCCCTTACAGTATCTATTACTGCTAAGTACGAATAAAAGACACTGGGAAAAAACAGATTATCGTTATGCCTTTTTTCCTTATATAACCTTTATACACATTTGGAGTAGTCAATGAACAAAGACTGAGAAGCTGTCATAATCAAGGATCACTTTACTTAACCTTTTGTCCGTAGTTTCATAGAGCAATTACCAAAGACTGATTTAGCTCATCTGTTGACATCTATCTGATATACAAGGTCTTTTAAAGCGATGAGTGCCAGTACCAACCTAATCTACAATTGATCAAATATTGTGTTTTTGCCATTCTGTTATTTCAACCACAAGGTAAATATTAATCATTTATAGAATCAGTCTGGTTAATCATTTGTGAATGGTTCCAGAAACCATATAAATTCATTAGGTTTTCTCATCTTCTCCAGGCTTCCAAGAGATCCTCCCCAAAAATCTTCAGCCATGAAGTGGGTCACTCTGATTTGCTTGCTCGTATGCGCCATAGTAACTGAGTCAAGGTATTTCTACAAGAGAGATGCAGGTAAGAGATGTAGAAACCTACAGGTGGTTATCAATGTAGTCAAAATGATTTTCCTTCCACTTTTTCCTACCATATGCAAGTCAGTTGGCGCTTATTATTTTTATTTTTGCAGCTCAGTGATCAGGAGCGGTCTAATGAGCAATCACTAATGTGATTGCTCATATCCCCTTGCTTTATATTATGTTGGCAGCATATGTCCTGTTTACATGGGAAAATGTGCAAACAAGCATTTTTATGCCCGCATATAAAATCCATTCATAATGCTAAAAGAAGTAAACACCTAGGCAAAGAGAATCATATGTGGTGTCAACCTGCAAACAAAATTTAGCTCTACTCCTTTCTTTGACCAACCCCTCTCTCACTTCTTTGATTGACAGGGCTGGGCAATGGAAAAGCAGCGAGATTGGGGCTGGCCAAAGAAAGGAGCAGAGCTTGGGTGCAAGAAGAGCAATGGTGTTGCCCTCATTGCACCAAACACTTTATACTCATATTTTAAAAAAATGAACTGAGCCTCGGCTCAACAAAAGGAAAAAGCCAGAAGGTTAATCAGGTGGACATCAGCAATGTTTGGGTAGAGGTTGCTGCTGGCAGGCTCCTTTTAAAAGAGTAATATGGACTATACCGTACATGGGTCAGTCATAAGGGAACACTCCTATGAAAGTTCATTCTTGATCATTGCCCCTTGTCAACATCCCACTGATCAGCTGACAGATTCAAACTCTAGTTTGTTGCCTGAAGAACAGAGCTACTAGTCTACCTCTATTGATATGTAGTTGTATGCAAGCATGTTCTTTCACTTTATGTCAGCACAGGATGTATAGTTTATGTATGAGCAAATAGTTTACAAAGTCCTGGTATCTAAACTGCTCTAAACCAAAATAGCAGTTATATTAAATCATTAGCCTTTGGGTATAGGTTGGGTATAGGTTTGTAATATTCCATTCACATGCTGAAGAAAAGAATGTATTCAGGTATTTGTAATGGATCTTATTTGAAGACATCTCTGCAAGAAACTGCTAGGTATGAACAAACATAACCTTACATGGAACCAACCTGGCTCTTGCCTTGCCTAGGCTAACTAATTGACTTTAATTAAAAAAATAAAAATAAATAAATGCTGCTTTATTTGGCTTCTGAAGCTGGAATGTCTATATGCTGGTATATACACTACACAGTCAACTGAAGAAAGTTGTTCTACAGGCTTCCACCCCCTCTCTGACCTCACGCAAAGGCTCTATTAAACTGATTTATGACCAAATCAATACTGAACTTTATAAATCATTAATCAGCTTAATAGATTGATCACAAGGGGTCAGAAAGAAGGCCGGAGACCTGAGCTGTCAGCTTGTCTGATGGATCTATCTCTGCAGTTGGCTGTATGGTGTAACATACTAGTATATATACATGCTAGCTGCAGAAGCCAAGTGAAGAAACATTTTCAATTAGGCCAATTAGAATTGTTTTGAAAAAAAGTGATCCAATGGTGCCCATTGCTTAACAGTAACTTAGTTGCCAAATTATCAGAACTATCATTTTTTCATTTTGCATAGAACATCATACCCGGGCCATTGGTGGAATATCTACTGCAATAGGCCAGGATAACCTTGATTACATGTAAGTATTATTTACTGTCTTTCATCGTGTTCTGTCTTTTTAGCTTTGTGTTCTCCACTGTGTTATGTGTGAAGAAAGAATAACCAGTGAGGCAGAGTAGGTCATTTTACATGGACAATGAATGAGGAAGTTCATTCCCCACATTGCTCACTTTTTATGGGGATGAACAATCGTTACTATGATTGTTCATTCCCATACAGTTTACTTGTTTGTCAGCAGAACATCCCTGTTTGCAAAGAGCAAAGTGCCTCAGACAAACTAAGATTTTTGGTGCCAAGTGAAGGATGCAGTCACCTGACAAATGAGCATTGGCACCTTTACAAGAGCCAATCATCAAGAACAAGCGTCTCCAATAATTGTCTGATCCTCAGCCCCAAAAAAGGGCCCTAGAACTGATTGCTGCTATAAAACAAATCTGACATTAAATTGTAAAATAAAAACGCGGGCAACAAAGGGGTTTTCCAGGTTCTTGATATCAATGATCTATCCGACACCCTGCACTATGAGGTGTTCCCTTCAGCCGTTGGTGAGGGAACTAACACTTTGAATGGAGTCAGAATCACAGTTCTGTTCAAAGTGCTGTGGCTATGTTGAGTTACTGCAGCTCATCTTATATTCAAGGGATGGGAAATACACTTTGGGTAAAATTTTGCTTCCGGTTGTGTTCAGTTTTAGATCCCCTTTAAGTGTTTGCTCAGGTTAGTATTCATTTGGTTAAACGGATGGACCTAGCCCTACAGTATGTGGGCAGCAGCATTTGTTAACAAGGACAGTATGTAGGACCCTTGCTGCACATTATCTACATTTCCACTACATTTACAGTTCCCTACTCTTAGCCGTGTAAAAAAATCTTCACACGTTTGATGCCATTATCTTTAGGAGCCATGCTATGTTTTGCAGTATTATTTTTTAGAGGGCTGGGTGTTGTGTAGCACTATTTTACTGTGTAACAAATGTTTTTAGGGGATGGGGTTTGTGCATCATTATTATATTCAGGGGCAATGTGTGTAATACTATTATATTCGGGGGACATATGTGTGTATGTAGCAGTAATATAATCAAGGGGCATGATGTGTGTAGTGCTATTATATTCAAGGGGCACAGTGTGTGTAGCTCTATTACATTCAGGAGCATGGTGTGCGTATCTATATTATATTCAATGGGCATGTGTGTTTATTACCATTATATTTAGGGACCATGGTGTGTCTAGCTCTATTATATTCAGGGGGCAGTGTGTGTGTAGTATATTCGGAAGCAGGGTGTGTGTATCTGTATTATATTCAGGGTGCATGTGTGTTTAACACTATTATATTCAGGGGGTAAGGTGTGTGTAGCTCTATGATATTTAGGGGACATGGTGGCACTAGCAACATAATATTTAGTGAGCACAGCGTGTGTAGCATGGTTCTGGATCTGGATGTATGTTATGAGCTTGATTCTGGGGCTGGATTTATGTTATACTGGTTCTGGAAGAGGACTCCCCTGCATAATGGAAATGGAATGATCTGTTTTGCAGCCCATTATGACGGAATGAATAACGTAATGCCTCTAAAAGTATTCCGTCATAGAATTGCATTCTGGTCTCTGGTAACCAGATAACGCAATTCATACCTTTTACCAGTAAACGAAGCATGAACGAATTTCAAAATATGAAATTCGCTCATCTCTAATGAGCACCTTTAATAACACACTGCGATTTTACAGAATACTGGCTATGCTCAGTCAGAACTTCCAGAAATGTACACTTGAACAACAGCTGAAAACGGTGGCGGAGTTCAGAACCTTTGCTCTACATTGTGTTGATCATGAAGATGATGCAGAATGCCAGAAACCAATGGTAAGAACATCTGCTAGTCATAACGTCATAGCTTAACTATTCAATTGACAGCCCCACCTTACAGATTATAATTGTATGTGAATCCAAAGTAGACTTCCATGCATTGTGCAAAATGATGATGAACATGATGTACACCAATGAAGTAACCTTTCTGGCACAGACAGGTGGACCTCCATATGTCTGATGCAGAATATTTTCCTATCAACGTATTCCTTTGAGTCTAATATGTTGTCTTCAGGAGTCACATCATCTCAAAGCCAAATCCATATCCCATTCTAAAGATATGTTTTTTGTGCATTTGCAGATTGCATTATTCCATGATAAGGTTTGTAAACTTGAACATATGAGTGAAGAATATCCCTGGACTACTGAGTGTTGTGCCAAGCAAGAGCCAGACAGAGAGAAATGCTTCCATGATCATAGAGATGTTAAAGTGGAGGTCTATCAGAAACCAGAACTTGATTTTGTTTGCAAAAATCTGAAAGAAAATGCTAAACAAGCTTTTAACTAGTAAGAGTTCATATATATCTTTTTCACTTCATCGTGTCATTTTTCTGTAATCTTGTTACTTGGTATACCTATTGGCGCAGTACTTGATATACTGTATAGTAACCAAGTTATATTTGATAACGGCAGACCTGACTTGTGTCGTATATGCAGACATATAATTTAAAACTTCTGGTCACTATTGCAAAGTGCCATGTGCCATTTATAGTACTGGTGCCACCTTATGTTGCAGAAGGTCATAGGGTCCCTCAGCAGTACTAACCTCTTCCCCTCCTGGATCTTCTATGGCTAAGCTCCTGCATGTACACATGCAAAATTATAGGCAGGTAGAAAATAAACTGACTCTTGAATAATATTTCATGACTAACCTTTGAAAACAGAAGTGATGATGTGGTTTTGGGGAAGCCAGAAACTAAAGTAATTTCTTCCTTGCCACATCTCCTGGTTTTACAAAACACCATCTTCAGGATTATCATTATACATCCCTAAAGAAGAGGAAAGATAGCTTCAAATTCCTTTGTACATGAAGACATTGGTGTTTGACTTAGTGTTTTCCATAAATACATAAATTGAACATATAAATTGTATGACCAGAGGCCCAGCAATGATATGCTGTTGTGGCCAGTGTTTAGCTGCACGAAGTGACCTGAATGGGAATGGCAGGACTTAAAAAGTGAGTGGTGATTATTCCTTTGTCACCCATCTATCTCTCTGTTATTAAGGTTTTAGTTTTGGTAAAACAACCTTTTTAACATATAAACAATGCTAGGCTATCAATTTAAAGGGCTTTTCTGAGAGTATTTTTAATGATCGGTGGAGGTCCAATACCCAGGACCACCACCGATCAGCTTAAGAAGGCACCCGTTCTCGCAGTAGCTATGCATCCTTCCTTCAGCTCACCAAGCACAGTGCCATACACTGTATAGTGGCTCTGCTTGGTATAGCAGCTCAGCCCCATTTGCTTCAATGGGGCTGAGCTGCACCTAAGCCATATTACTGATAAACATGACGTCACATGGCCCAGGCAAAGCTGCCAGAAGGCACCAGAACTACTGCAAGTGATGGTGCTTTTTCAAACAGCTGATCGTGGGGGTCCCTGGTGTTGGAACCCCATCAATCACATACTGATGACCTAACCATAAAATTGATCATCAGTAAAAATTAAAAAAAAATCTCGGAAACCCCTTTAACCCCTTCCCGACATCCTTTGTACATGTACGGCGGATGTCGGGTCTTTAAAGATGGCACCCATAGCAGCCAGGTGCCTGCTGTTTCATACAGTAGACACCCGCGGCTAACTACCGTGGACATTGAACTCCTCAGATGCCATGGTCAAGTGTGACCAAGGGGTCTCAGAGTGCTAAATAACTGCACTGTGCACTTCCAGTTCAGGTGCACTTTCCTCTGCAGCAATTGGGGAAAGCTCCTTGTTGTAATAATGAGCCAGAACCTGTACTAGACTTCTAGACTCATTATTAGTATATCCTAGTTCAGGCCAGCAGGTGGCAGCACTGAACTGGCATATAGCAATTTCTGTACAGAAAAATGGACCATTTTCCATTACTCTGAACAAGTTGCAATCTGAAAAGGAAAAAAAAACATGACAAATATAAAAAAATAAACAACTTTAAAAAATAACATTATGGGCATTAGTTAATGAAAATATGTGATGAAGTTACATATTTAGCAGTATATGGAGGTAAAGCTTTTTAAAACCTTACTCTCATTATTCTAACTGTATGGTTTGTACATTTTTTAGCTACATTAATAATATTGCAAAGAGGCACTCATTACTCTACCCCCCAACGATTTTGACATTTGCTGGGCAATATCACACTATTGTCACTGAATGCTGTGCAGCAGAAGATCCGGAAACATGTTTTGGGACTAAGGTATGGTGCGTCATTTCTTAAAGTCAAATACGCAGAATAAACCATATTTGTAGAAATAGAATAAATATTATTTCATTAATACTGCTCTGTGCATATGACTTTTGTAATATATTTTTCTACTTACTCAATTTAACCTTTTCTTCCAGTTCACTGAAATCCTTAAAAACATACTTTATATGGAAAGCTTGCAGAAACACATTTGCCATATTATTGATGATTTCCCACCAAGAGTTTTTTCGGCCATGTAAGTTGCTGAATAGTTATAGGGTGGCATTTATTCGTTCATATATAAAGGGAATGTATCACTTACATTTTTCGCTAATCTGTTTTATTTTCTGATACAAGATTCTTTTTATTTTATATTTTGCACATAATTATGGAGGGGGCCATCTTGCTTGAGCTGCTGTTAACAGTATTTTGAGATATGCTTTATAGCAGTCACATGGATCTTAGACACAATGAGGGACATTTAGCAAGACTGGCGTTCACATACGCCAGTCTTGATCGCCTGAAGATGCGGCTAATTTATTGAGGCAGATTTCAGATATAACTTACACCAGTTTCTGGCAGAAGTTATAGTAAATCCAACGGGTTGCTCAAAACCGTGCCCTCCCACTAAGGGCTCACTCACATGGCCGTAGGTGGGCCGTCCCTTGCATTGGGGACCGCAATTTGCGGTCCCCAATGCACGGGCAACCTCCGTACAGCCGCTGGGATGAATCCAGACCCATTCAACCGGAATGGGCCTGCATTCGTCCGTTCCGCAAAAAGATAGAGTAAGTTCTTGTTGCGGAACAGAAGTATGGAACAGAACCCCACGGAAGCACTCCATAGTGTTTCTGTAGTGTTCCGTTCCATGATTCTGTTCCGCACCATTCTGCGCCATCTCCGGTTTTGTGGACCCATTGAAGTGAGCCCTTACGCTCGTCGTCATAAGCCCTCATCGATATATAGGTGTTATCTTTCCTTGTAATCCTGCCTGTGATGATGAGGAGATTGCTAAAAGTGATCTGTATGAAACAGGAAGTTTAGTGGCCAATGTGAAAACTGCAGGATTGTAGGATTTTTTTTCATAACTGTAGTGACATAAAAAGTACAAAAAAAATCACCAAAATTCTCAAAAAAATATGTCTAACATGAAAACTTCAAGAAAAGGTCATTCCTTTTAAATGGTGTAACTGGAGGAAACGTTAGCAGGCCACCCAGATGCTGGGTACTGCAAAGGGGGGATCCTAGGAAGCAGGGGCCCTAGGCAATAGCCAGTTTGCCACGCTCGGCTCTTTATTTTCTTATTTATTTTTTGCTGTTTTAAGTGAAACAGCATCTGTCATTGTGTGATGCAGCATCCCAGAAGAATTCCTTGACTCAGATGTGGCTCAATGCATCTGCTACATGGCGGCTACACAGCATTTCATTGGAAAACAAAATAAGGGTGAATTCATACTTGGTAGATGTATCTCAGAGATTTTGGCAACTGAAAATCAGTTTGATTAATCTGAAGGTGGGGTTGTTTTCGCACCAAGCATATAGATTCCTGCAAGCCCCATTTAGATAAGTGGGACAGTTGCAGAAATGTCATGAACAAAGCTCCCTCACATGAATTAACCGCTACCATGACTAGACCATTAACACTCCTCCACATAAAAGAACAAAAATTTGCACCTAATATGGGGGAAAAGAATACTTCTCTAATTGCACAGACAAGACATCATGTGACTCACCTCATATGTCTGTGTCTAGACCTGTGAGAATAGAACTGCTTGACTTCCACCTGTCCCCTCGGAGACAGATCAGACTATATAAGGCTTTTTTTTTACTGTTTGTTCCTATGGAGACATATATAGGTATATATAGGTCGGCATATGATGAAGATGTAGACACAAAGGGGCACATTTATTTCGACCGGCTTTTTAGACACCAGTCTTAATAAAGCCCTGTGCTGGTGGTGGATCCGTTGAAGTTATGAAGGCGCAGGCCTCTCCATAACTTCGGCACATCCAGCGCCAGTTCTAAATGTAAGACAGCTTCTTAGATATCAGACCATTTTCTATGCCTAAAACAAAATGATGAATGAGACAGGCCAGCTGGCCCATCCCCACCCACAATTTTAGACTTGGCGTGAGCGGGGCAAAATCGCACATAGCTGTGCAACTAACCGTTGCGCCATATCTGCGCCTGAAATTTGCCTAATATAGGAGTATTTGAGTATGGTAAATGACCCCCAAAATTATTTTTAATTAAGACTATTTTAGTATCTTATTAAAGATTTTCATGCTTTGAACTATGTCAATAAATCACTGACCTGTTCTTATTTCCTAATTTGTTTTTGTCCACTTCAGAAAACTATCTAAACTTGCCCAGAGATACCCTGGCCTTTGTTTTGTGGTTGCGCATAAACTCACTGTTGAATCTGTGAATTCCGTTAAGGACTGTTGTCAAGGCAATGTGGTTGAATGCATGGTTGAGAGGGTAAGACAACTGCTCCATGTAAAATTTGACATATCTATGTGGTACACTGATGGAGTCACTAGGCAGTATTAGTAAACTACGCTACACATTCAATCTAGCATCAATAGGATAGGGTATATGAGTAAGCAATAGTACTAAAGTCTACTATAAATTAAAGCTAGCTTCAGTAGAATAGGATATTTGAGTAGGCAGTACTGATTTATACTACACATCTAGCATCAATAGAATAGGACATGTAAAAATGATCTAACCGCTGTCTACCATAAAGCAGGTTTGTATTCATGAATGGGCTCTCTGAGATAGTATTTGATATATATGGATAAATTGGATATTATCGAGAACAAATTATTTGTTGCCTGCTTGTTACAGAAGGTGAAAGCATAATTTACATGTAGCAATCACCTCTGCTGTATGGGGATGAGCGATTGTCAGAGTGATTGCTCATGCCCATACACATCTGTTGTTTTTGGGCAGTAGATAGCTGTTTAGACACCATGATCTGCTGCCCAGAAATGGTCATTTAGAAGTCCTTGCCTGATGTCATCACCCGATGATTGAGCTTGTTTATCAGTTGATCGATGGCACCTTCAGACAGGACAAGTCGGTGTGTTCCTAGGTATGCTCTTTCCCCATAATTGCCCCCAAACTTTGGTCAATGTGTTTAGGCTGCTTAACACGGGCTGAATAAGCATACAGAGGTTAGGAATGAACCCTTTATTTCTGAAGGAGGTGAAAGCTGCATGTAAATCATCTCATTTGTATGGGGACAAGAGAGCGCTACTGCATTTACTCACTCACTAGAGAATCATTGTTTCTGGGCAGCAGATTCATGTTTACAGAGGATGATCTGCTGCCCAGAAATGAAGATTTTGGGTGCCACCTTCATGAGACTTAGCTTTGGGTAATTTGTGGCGATGTTACACATGCTAATTATCGGGAAGAAGCATTTGCATGAACAATGATCCAGATATTTGGCCTGATTATAAGCTCATGCAAAGGCCTTTAGACATTATATGAGGGCCCACTGAGTCCCAACAGGTCTGTATTACAGACCTATATTCATTACATATGCCGCCATTTGATACCACTGTGAGGCAGTGCCCTGGTAGCAATGCTGCTAGGGGACAATCCTGCTGTAATAATGGAGCATTTCATATGCCATATATGCCATAAACCTCCTGTGCTTAAATCCCGTATACTTCCTCCACCTGTGTTCTGGCACTTTAGTGTTATCATACGGGTGGTGGCCTCAGGTCAACCAGTCAAAGTTCTTCCTACATGTTCTTATGTAGCTGGGTTCTGATTGTCTGCTATGATAATACTACGCTTCAGGTGCAACAGAGCAGAAAGTGCTTTCATCAGAAAACCAGCACAGAAACTTTTCAAAAAACATGTAAAGTTTGGCTTTAATTACACTATGCCCTGTTCAGAGTGGATAATGCACTTCCTGTAAGCCCAGAATACCTATGTACAAGGAATCTGTAGCACATATTCTAAACTTTCAAGCATACCAAGCAAATCCTTCCAGGCCAAACTTTATTGTAAGTGTATGTAAGTATAGGTATAGCCATATACCATTACAAATATGATTAATATGGTATGTATTTATCTGGCAGCTGGAACTCAACGAACATATATGTTCCAATCAAGAAAGAATATCACCCAACCTAAAAGTTTGTTGTGAAAAGCCTTTATTGGAACGCACACCCTGTATGTATGGCTTACCTAAAGATCCGATCCCAGAAGATCTGCCTAAAGAGATAAACGAGTTCATAGATGAACATGCATGCAAACATTTTGCAGATAAAAAAGACGATTTCTTAGCCAAGTAAATATCCATATATTCACATTTAGAAATGTATATGCATAATCTAGGCCAACAGCAACTTTCATTCTATCTATCCATCTATTTACATATATCTTTCATATTTATCTCCAGATACCTTTCTATATACCTATCTATCTAAATATCTATATATATCTACTTATCATATCTATATATCTGTCTATCTATCTATCTCATATCTATCTATCTATCATATATCTATCATATTTATCTACAGATACCTTTCTATATACCGATCTTTCTAGCGATTTATCAAATATATCTCCTATATCTCTATCTATCTATCTATCTATCTATCTATCTATCTAATTTATCTACAGATACCTATCTATTTACCTATCTAGATAATATATCTAGCTATAGCTATATATATCTATCTATATATATATATATATATATAGCGCTGCGGAATCTAACTATATAAAATACATACATATATAATTAAAGGCACCTAATATTGTTATAATGTTTGTGCTGTTGTAGGTTTCTTTTTGAGTTTGCAAGAAGACATCAAGACTCATCTTCCCAAACCATTCTGAGAGTTTCTACAGGCTATGAGGGTCTGCTGACCAAGTGCTGTGCAGAGGCAAATCCCGTGGAGTGTCTCAAGTCTGCGGTATGGCACCTTATTCAGGCAATTACCTGACAGTCATATCATGCACATTTCCATTCACCACTATTTAATGGCTTTGTTATTTTGCAGCCTCAACTACTGGAAGCTGGAATCAAAGAAGCCCAAGATCAAGCAAAGCAAAGTTGTGAGGCTTATGAAAAGCTTGGACCTCATGGTTACAATATTGAGTATGTCTTGCAGAGCAATTCTGTGAATACCTTGACTATGGTGGGGGTGGGGGTCAGAAAGTGTAAGGCACAGAACATGCAGATCCATTAAAACGACTAAGAGGATATAATAGTAATAGGTATTATATGTATTGATTTTAGCTTGATAATTAGTATCCTACATAACAGATTTACAATTATATTTATATAAGTTTTCAATCAAATTATATCCACTGAGCACTTTTATCCATTTCCAGTGGTTTGCTAGGTTATGTATCTAAGGGGAGGAGTTCAATTTAGGTGTTTGACCAATCAAATCCACTGTTATATGACAGAGGTGCAAATTATAAACAGGCTGGATTGGGGTGGAGCCACCAGAGCAGCCATTTTGATTAAAATACCGAGAGAGAAGCTAGGTAGATCGCAATGTACAGTAAGTTAAATGAGGACAATAACCTTCTCACAGTACTGAATATTATTGTTATATGATTCTAAAGTTGATATTCAAACACATGGAAATAAGAGATTATCCAACAGTTGAAAATCACTTAATAAGTAGATATAATAAATATGTTTTGTTCTCAACAGGCTAATATTCCACTATGTACCAAAAATGCCACAGGTGTCAGATCAAACCATGCTTGAAATCACTGGTAAAATGACAACAGTTGGTGGCAAATGTTGTGCACTTCCCGAGAGCCAGAGATATGCTTGTGGAGAAGAAAAGGTTTGCTGGTTTCCCATTCTTAAACTCAACCCTAAATTTGGTACTGATGCATTCTACTTCATGGTTTGTTTAGCTATGAATCAGGGCAGTTCAGAATGGAAAAAACTTTAAAAGCAAATAATCATCCTAAATCATCGTAGCACTGACAAAACAATGTACAACGACAATCAGCTTGCTCTCTTGTACCTATAATCTTAAGTGTCCCCTCCACATTGACAGTGTATACATTTACACAGAGCAAAATAACAATGATGCAAAGTTATTTTCTTATAAATCTGGTCTCTTTAAGGAGAGCCAACACCCTGCCTAACCTGCCTTCAAGGCATTGCACTCAGCCAGCCAGAGTTCTATGGTATGTACCCCAAAATATTACCTATCAAACCGTCATGTCATCCCACAAAAAATGAGCCCCTACATAAGGCAATCCCGAAAAATTAAAAAAAAATTAGCTTTCAGAAAATGAGGACGAAAACACTTTATTTTCAAAATGTTTTTATTGTGGAAACCCCCCCAAAAAATAGAAATAGACATATTATATATCATGACCTACTCTATAAAATATCACATGACCTACCCCTAAGGTGAATGTCCTAAAACAATTAAATAACAACTGTGCCACAACTGTGTCGCTTTAACTCACAAAATGTGTAATACCAAGCGATCAAAAAGTCCAATATTGACCAAAATAGTACCAATCGAACCGTCACCTCATCCCGCAAAAAATGAGCCCCTACATGAGACAATTGCCCAAAAAATAAAAAAATATGGCTTTCAGAAAATAAAGACACAAAAACATGATTTTTTCCAAACATTAATAAAAGTAGACATATTTGGTATCATCGCTTCTGTAACAACCTGCTCTATAAAAATAGCACATGATCTAACATGATCAGAAACTAAAAACTGTGCCGGAACAGCCATTTTTTGGTTACCTTGCCTCACAAAAAGCATAATATAGATCAATCAAAAATCATATGTATCCCAAAATAGTACCAATAAAACTGTCATCTTATCCCATGGTTTCTAAAATGTCACTTTATGGGAGTTTCTCCTGTAGGGTGCACCAGGGGATCTTCAAATGTGACATGGTGCCTAAAATCCAGTCCAGCAAAATCTACCCTCCAAAAACCATATGGCACTCCTTTCCTTCTGAGCCCTGCTGTGCAGTTTATGACCCCTGAGGGGAGTTTCTGTAAACTGCAGAATCAGCATAATAGATATTGAGTTTTGTTTGGCTGTTAACCCTTGATGTGTTACAGGAAAATGGATTAAAATGGAAAATCTGCCCAAAAAGTTAAATTTTTGAAATTTCATCTCCATTTTCCTTTATTTCTTGTGGAGCACCTAAAGGGTTAACAAAGCTTGTAAAATTGGTTTTCAGTAACTTGGGGGGTGAAGTTTCTAAAATGGGGTAATTGCTGGGTGGTTTCTACTATGTGAGCCACACAAAGTGACTGCATAACTGAATTGGTCCTTTAAAAGTGGGTTTTTGAAATTTTCTTAAAAATGTTAAGAATTGCATCTAACATTCTAAGCCTTCTAATGCCTTTAAATTTCATCTACAAAATGAAGCAAACATAAACTAGACATATGTGAAATGTAAAGTAATAACTTTTGTGAGGTATCACTGACAAAAGTAGAGAAATTAAAATTTTGAAAATTACAAACTTTTCCAAATTTTCGGCAAATTTAAGATTTTTTAAAATAATTAAAGGTGATTTATACTGACTCAAATTTACAACCATCACAAGAAAACAGTCTCAGAATGGCTTGGATAAGTAAAAGCGTTCCAAATTTATTACCACGTATTAGATTTTCCAAATTTGGCCTGGTCCTTAAGGTGAAAAATGGCAATGTCCTTAAGGCCTTAAGGAGAGCCAGTATCCTACCTAAGCTGCGTTCAAGGTACCGCACTCAGCCAGCCAGGATTCTACTCTATAGCGATGAGGGGTAAAAACCTAAAAATAGCTGTCTGCGGATGGATATTTGGCTTGGCTATTTTCCCTTGTCGTGTTTCAAGGCTTGTTAAAAAGTCTGATTTTTTCTCATAGGAAGCCACTTCCAGCAGGTGGCACTAGTGAGATAGTTCTCTTTTCCTGTGAGATAACTCTTTGCTATTTTTATAAAGAAACAAATGTTTTATTGAAACTTAGCTGCATTACTCCTTGGTTTTATACAGGCCTATATTTTGGCAGGAAAAGAGGTCAATGGGATCTCTGCCGCCTTATGAATCTGACAGAAAATAAATCATGACATGTTTTATCAGGGAGGGATTCTCTGCTAGCAGCACTACTTCTAGGAGTGAATATGTCCAAACATACAGTGCCTAGTGCAGCCTACATAGAAACTCTTGGGTGCCATTCCTCTCTGTGTCAGGGAGTCATACAGTCTCTGTGCACTTCCTTACAGACTTCGTGGGGCTGTGATTAATACTGAGTATAGTAACAGTTCCTCATCAATTAAAATATATATTTTTTATCTATTACCAGCTGGATTTGTTATTAGGAAAAATGTGCGAAAAACAAGAAAGTACATTCGTAAATGACCAGGTTCGTCACTGTTGTACTGACTCTTATGCGAACAGAAGACCATGCTTTACAAAACTTGGAATTGACCAATCCTACAAACCACCACAGTTTGATGAAAATACCCTACAGGTTGGTGCCGATATCTGTGAAGGGACAGAAGAGGATAAGAAAAACAAAAGACTTACGTAAGTTCTCAGAAATCAAATTCTGTCTCAAACCAATGTCATTATTACTTTAGTTCCCAAATACAATAATAATTACTTATCTAGGAAGCTAAGATAGAATTAAAGAAAGCTGCTGGACTTCATATGATATATTTTATTATAATAGAAAATTATCTTTAGCTAGAAGAGTCGATGTGCTATATATGATGGGCCATGGTGCTGTAGCTGCAAAGAAGTATCCCATACTTTAGCCAACAGCAATGCTAAATAACTGTTTGCAATTCTTTTAGCTGGTTGCATTTATTAATAAATCACTTTATAATGAAATTACAGATTGCTTATTCATCTCTTGAAACTGAAGCCTGATCTGACAAGAGAAAAAATGTTGGAGGCTGTTGGTGAATTCACAAAAGTGAGGGAGAAATGCTGTGCCGAAGCAGATCATCAAGTTTGCTTTGTCAGAGAAGTAAGCTTTTTGTTACTGTTCTGTTTTTTTAATTGAACAGTGAGAACAGTTTCCCCAAAAATATATGTTTTGTACTCAAGTAAAGGAAGACTTTATAGCCATATTTATATAGCCATATTTTGAATTTAAACCCATTAAAAAAGTTTCTCTAGTTCTACAGCTTTAAACATATTAGAACACCACATACTTTTCTAGTCGTCCCCTTCACCTTACTAAATGTTTTGAGCCGGATAAGGGTACCGATACCCCGGTCTCTGCTTTACCTATAGTGAATAGGCTGAGATTCTGCAGTATTTTTTCTGCTTATCAGAGGAGGTGATGAGCAAGTGCACTTGCATTCTCATCCTCTGACAAGCAGAGAATATTACACATTGACGCAGCATCACATTGGACATTGGACACATTGACTACTGGGGGAACAGGAAGACAAATTTGTGTGCTGGTAGGCAGAGGTGTACCGTATACAACAAAAAATTAGAGAGGTACAGAGCTGCTGCACTCACACTCCAGGAATGAAGGATAGAAGCTGGTGGGCTCATAAGGCATGAGAGTTTTATTACATTTCACTGCCTCGCTGTGTTTGCCTGTACTTTGCAGGTAAAAAGAGGTTGTGAGATAACCTCTTTGAGGTGTTCTGCACTCTCTTCCCTGCGCTTAGGAACTAAGAGAGAAGTACAGGGAAGAGTGACATATACAGAACTACCAGCGGTTAGTGTTGGAAGCAAGTCGCATAGGCAGGGATAGTGCACATATAGTGAGGCAGGGGCCTGGGTAGTGAGACAAGAGGCAGGCTGAGAAGCCAGCCTATGTATGTACACATAGTTCACTTCAGTGCTCAATAGATGGTAAAGTCAGACTCTCTTTAGCAATGCTCAGTGAGATTATTCGTAAGGAGGCTCTTTAGATGAAGTTTTCTAGTAAATAAGAAAAATATTTCCCTTAAGGATATTACAAAATTGTTTACATCCCTGTTCCTACACTATATTAAAACTAAAACTACCGTTACACTTTAAAGCAAAATTAAGTTGAGGTTTTAAACAAAAATATTTAACAGATTAGGCTACTTTCACACCAGCGTTTTTGCTGGATCCGTCATGGATCAGCAAAAATGCTTCCGTCATAATAATACAACCGGCTGCATCCATTATGAACGGATCCGGTTGTATTATCTTTAACATAGCCATGACAGATCCTTCATGAACACAATGTAAAGTCAATGGGGGCGGATCCGTTTTCTATTGTGCCCGAGAAAACGGATCCGTCCCCATTGACTTAGATTGTGAGTCATGAAGGATCCGTCTTGCTCCGCACCACTTCGCGGACAGCGTTATTCTGTCCGTGATGGGGACACAACCAAACGGAACGGAATGCATTCTGGTGCATTCCGTTTCATTCAGTTCAGCTTTGTCCCCATTGACAATGAATGGGGATAAAACTGAACTATTGAAATCCTATGATGGATCAAAATAGTGGAAAGGGAAAGCGCAGATGTGAAAGTAGCCTTAGTAAAAGGGTCTTCGTTTCTTCAAGGAACAATGCCACTCTTCTCCATTGCCAGTGTCATATTCAAGTGAAATGGGCTGCCAAATTGTGACTGCTTAAAAGGCGTTATCCCCTGACTAATGTAAAAACTGAAAATTATACATAATCTAGTAGGTGACAACCTCTTTCTATCAAAGCTAGAACTAGCCCTGTACCTCACATGGATCCAGTAATCTACCCATTCTCTAGTTGTTCTGTAGAGGTTTTTTAAGCTGACCGTTTAAGGAGCGTGTCCTTTCTCAGAGGGCGTGTCTGAGTGGCAGTTCAAGGATGGAACTGAGAATGTGTTTTCATCATCAGTGAACATGACAGAGAAATTAGAAAAAAAGCAAACAGCAGGTGCTATGATACAGATAGATTTAATTGAATAACTCAGTAGCTATACTAAATTTCTAATTGCAGGTAGATTTGAAAACTGTAGACTGTTATTCATGGGACAACCCCTTTAACTACTTGTTCAGTTTGATCCATTAGGACACAGCTATGATCAATGATTGCATAATATTATAGGCTACAAAGGTTTAAAAGAAGTGTAAAATACTCCTCTTGCCTTATCAGTGACTCGGGCTAATATTTTGTCCCTCCCCCATGCTTTACACTACAGCTATGCATACTACTATATGATAAATACAGGCCCATGACCAAAGGTTCTTAAGAAGGGAGGTTTTTATGTAAACATTTATGAATGTCTCTTATATCCTTAGCTGATTACATTGTTTTTTTTTCCTCCAGAGACCAGATTTTCTTCTGAAACTAAAGGTAGTGTTAGGACACTAACATAATAGAGGTAAATATGTGATATTTGACTGTCTATTGAGAGCAAATGAAATTTTAGGTAAATTGGATTAATTTACTTGTATAGGTAGTAGAATTATATTTGTATTGCATAGTGAGCCATGAGTTGGCATTACTAGAAAAACATTGTACATTTGTGATAAGCAATGCAGGATATTACTGCATAGAAATCTCCATTCTCCCTGTTTATCATTGTTAATATTAATATAGGATAAGACAGAAAAAAAGCCTAACCTCTTCCATTACTGTCATAGATATCCTATGATTTTACCCTCACTCACAGGCTGCCAAATGTGTCAGTGTTTGTCTATTCATGATAGTTCAACATAAAAAATCTAATTTAACCTTTCTCTTCCTCCTATAGACTGCAGCCTCACTGAGGAGGAGGAAGAAGAAGGAGGACCAGAAACATTTAACATCTCATCATTAGTACAAGTTTCAGAAGTCTCTAATGAAAAGTATACAGAGCTGTTTTAAAGCATGAAATAAAGATCTTGTGAATTAAAGCTCAGCCACTTGTTTGCTTTCTTGGGGTAGAAAAACAGTGCATACTTTGGAAAGACATATTAAAAACATATATGGATTATATAAAACTAAAAATAGCAATTTGAAATATAAAGAACACAAACTGTGATAACCTGCACATATAATACTTTAAAAGGGTGTTCTGGTTGTGACAAGTTATCCCCTACCCATAGAATAGAGTATAATTATTAGATTGGGGGGGTCCTACAGCTGGGTAACGCACTGATCACGAGACCCCAAAGGGACTCCTGAAACGAATGGAGCAGCAGGTCGGGCATGCACACTACTGCATCATTCATCTATATGGGAGTTCGGAAATAGCTGAGTGTCTCCGAAACATCAATAGAGAAGAATTGAATGGCAGTGCGCATGTTTGACCTTCAGTGGGCCCCAAGGGGTACGAGGTTTCCGTTCTCGTGATCAGTAACTATCCCAGCGGTAGGACCCTCACCAATCTAATAGTTATCTCCTATTCTGTGGATAGGGGATAACCTATAACAACTAGAATACCCCTTTAAAGGGAATGTGCAACCAGAAAATGACTTATTGTGTAAATCACATTTTCATATTTTTAAAGAATTTTTGATAATGTTATTTTTAATTTTCCATGTCACTATGTATATTTAAACAAAAACCAAAAAAACCAGCAGTTTTCGCACTGGCCAATAAGAAAAATAATAGGTGCCACATCTTGGTCTGTACAGATCACTTTATTGCAGTTACTGCTTATCTATACACAGAGATGATATCATTAAAGGTAGGATTAGAATGACAGATAAGAAAAGATCCACCATTTACAATAGGTGATTGTCACAGTTTTTCTATTCTTTCCTTGTACAATGACCTCTGCACAGGGCACAGAGCATGCCTAGAAAACTCTCCCATAGAAGTCAATGAGGTCCCATCCTGACCATTGTGTCTATGGCACCATGGGGCTGCCGTAAAGCATTTTTTTAATGCTTTCTAAATGCTGTTAAGAACTCAGGCAGGATGGCCGCCCCCATAATCATGTTTAGGAAATAGAATATATAGATCTGCAATCAGAAAATAAAAACAGATTATACAGATTAGAAATAATGATATGTGTTACTATCTGCTTTTAACTGGCCCATAACATTTTAGTGACCCACTTGCTTTAGACCATCATGTAATGAAAGTAATCTTCTACCTGGATACAATATTATTTGTGTACCAGTTGCAGGGCTTGATAAAGAATTTAAAGTGGCATTGCTAGGAAATGATCAGAGGTAGACACACTGGTAGTACGTGGGGGTTAATGCAAAAATATTGTGGAGTGCAATAGAGCGGAGCCTTTCGATTAAGGGTTGCAAAAGCTAAAGTAGGGGCTAATAAGGTATTCCATAGTGATTAAAAGAGTAGACTCAAAGATAGGAGAAATTTCTCCAGTTGTAAGCTGCCTTTAGACTGTGTTGTCAAAGGTGACATGTGCTAAGGCATTGGTAGTTGTGCTGGCAGAAAACCAGAATATTGTGTAGATCACTAATGCATACACATATAGGCACTAGCTGTACATCCATAAGAATTAGGACATTTTAATCATAGGGGAACAAGAGGAACCAATGGTTCCTTTAGAAGAATTGTAAGTTGGGGTGGGTCTATTAGTAAGTCTGACAAGTGCGTCAGCCACTTGCAGGTTTCCTGCTTGCAAGGTTGACATGAAATGTTGCCATCAGGTCACTATGATGGTTTATCGAGGCATCCAGTTCACTGATCTGGAAGTGAAATAAACCTAGATGTGCTGCGGTGGAATATATGTTAAGATATTCATGGATCTGGGAAAGCTGCTGTGCTGTGGTGGCCCTTATAAGAATCGAAGAATGTCTGCAAGAAGTCTGGCTGCTGGAGGAGGGTATATGTTATCAGAGCATCTGCTAGGCTACAAACACGGGCACCACAATAACACAATAAAACGCATCATGACGGTACAATTCATGGTAAAAGCAAAATATGCTAATGAGCAGCACATTCATCCATCCCTAGACAATACATTGTCACTTACAGTACAATCAGAAACAAGATATCACTAAGTACTTCCTCACCAAAAAAGTATGAGGAGATTTTGTATAGGGAAAGACAAGCTCATGGAAAATGGGATAGGATTTGGCAAGGTTGGAATTAATTATTTACTTTTTTTTTTGGTGCGAGGGATGGGTATTTCAGTAATGTTTATGGATCTTTAATATTTGTAATTTGTAATTTGAAAATAAAAATTTATATATATATATTTAAAAAAAAAGTACTTCTTCACCAGAGAAGACCTGGACTCTAGCGCAGCAGGGAAACATACAGCTGTGTAGACTAAATGTAGCCAAATATTAGCCCAAAAAACAAGCCAAATAAATAAAACCCCATTCCAAACCTAACATAGATAATAACTATGTGTACAAAAATAGGCAGTGGCAAAATACTAAATATATCATTATCAGCCCCAATTGGAGGATAAAAGATTAGTGTGAATGTTGTAGCATAGGAGGGATGGAATAGAAATGCCCCACATTTATTGCCACTGGGGTAAAGTGCCTATCAATGCTGAATATGATACTTAGCAACATGTGTTAGACCAGGGGTCAGCAACCTACGACACTCCAGATGTGGTGAGATTACAATTCCAAGCATGCCCCATTCATTTATGTGGTAGTCCTGAGAACAGCCAAGCAAGTGTGCATGCTGGGAACTGTAGTTTCACCACAGATGGAGTGCCGGAGATTGCTGACCCTTGTGTTAGACTAATCATAACAAACAAGTTTATCATGGCAGGAACATGCTTTAAAAGCCCCCCACACACACACACACACACTGTCATCACAAAAAACTCCACATCAAGCTTCCCGACATCAAAACAATAGATGAACACCCAAGCAAAAGAGGAGGACAGCTGTAATCTGGCATATGCATTTGCCAAAGATGTTACAAACAAGAGAGTCAGAACCAAATTTATTAACCACCCTGACTGATCATCCAGAACAGTCTTTGTGCAGACTGGAAAGAACAAACGAACACTGTCCGGTGACTGTGCGGCTGTAGTAGGAGGGCACTACTGGGGGCAATTTCTTTCTTATTTTAAAGCTGATAATCTAATCTTTTAAATAAGACCATCTTTGTGTCACTAATCCAAATACATTGCATGTTACACCCTTTAAAAATGGATCCCAGTGAAAGTTGGATACAGCTGCAGCTTTCAATCCTGACCCAAGTTCTGATAGTTTTATCTCTCCATATCCATATAGTTGTATCTCACCTACTGTACATATGTCCGACTCTGATCTTGGTCTTTTTTTTTTTACCCCTATAGGGCATGCTCCATACATGTACGCTGCAGTAGCAAACATAACTTTAGTGCAATGCCCGTATATGTACAGCACTCTAATAGGGCAGGCACAAAAGCTGTGCTTTCTCTATGAGGATAGGGGCCTGATTGTTAATGACAGCCAGGACGCTGATGTATCTTCCAGCATCTGTTGGTGGATTAAACCATTAGATTCCACTGTCAAGGCTGATTGTGTCATCTAAAGGGTTTACAGAGGGAGGGGGCTTCCTCTCTGACTTCATTGGTGATGCAATCGTGAGATACTGATGGTTACCATGTATCGAAGGCTAGGAGGCTCAACCCCAGGCTGGGTCTCCTAGGCAACCGTGCGAAAAGTGACAGATTCAGTGAAGTACAATACAGAATGTACTGTACTGCATTGAACCAGTATTAAGACCCTCAAAAGTTGAAGTGCCCTTGTTCTGCCCAGCAGGGTTAGAAAATGATTATAGATCACTTCTGCCAGAGTGAGGGTATTTCAGAGTGTTTAGTGTGGTTATAGCACTGTCTAGCCGTGTTAAATTATATTACACTTTTTTTTCTTGTTACAAGACTACTGCATTGTGGGTAGTGCATTAAATTGTGGGTTATTCCAAAGCATCCTCAGAAAGAGAAGCTTCCAGGACACAGTACATGCATGTCTCATTCTCAAACTTCACTATCCTTGCAAAATCATATCTGGTAAGAGATCTACCTCTGTTTCAGGGACATCATGTTATGCAGAGGTGTTCAGTCAGTTTGTTCAACCGAGAGTACAACCTGTTGACCAATAAACAAGTTAGACTACAAAGAACAGTCCTCTTATTTGGAAGACAGGAATTGTTTATGCTGAATGTCAGACTGCACACTGTGTGAACGTGTAAGAAGACAGAACAGTAAAACAGATTCTAGTCACCAGCGATAGTGGATCTGACTATACGGAGCGGCCATCAGCCACAAGATGGTCCTGCGTACAAGATTGCAGTGGCTGCCATACAGTCACAAGAAGCGTGAGTGCAGCCCCCAGCGAGCGCAGCATGATCCAGACCACGCTGAGGTCCGTTCCTACCTAGACTAAGTCCACACAGAGACATTAGGCCAACAAACAGGCCCACAATGTCCACTAGCCAGGCATCATCATTCAGGACCAGGTCACAAGCAAGCCGCTCTAGCAAGTACTCAATAGAAGAAATAGCTGCTCTCACCCGCGCAGAAGCTGAGGCTGCAAAAGTAAGGTCTTCTGTTGCTGCACAAGGGATGCAACTAAAGAAAAAGAGAGCATGCCTGCAAGCGTCACTGGAAAAAGAGAGAGCATGCCTGCAAGTGTCACTGGAAAAACTTGGCGCAGAGAAAGAAGCGGCAGCTGCAGTAGCCAAAGCAGAGTTCCTAGAAGCCATGGAGTTCCCCGGATCAAAGAAACACAGCAAACTACTTGGGCCAGACCTAGATCAACAAGATCCAGCACAGCACATCTCAGAATATGTCCATCAGCATCCCAAAACAGATGACAACTATGATCCAGTATATCAGCCAGCTTATGCAGAGTATCAAAGCTCCTACCTCAAACCACAGTACCTCGAGCAGGACGCTATACGACAAAGTGATGCCAGCTACAACTACCACCCTACAGAACAAAGGCTACAACCTTCAACTTAAAGGGACACCCTTCGCATCAGAACAGTACTATACAGACTGCCCTAAGCCAGAAACACATAAAAGGAATGGTGATACACCACACACACAGCATAACAACAGTACATCAGGTAGTGTCAGAGCTAACTAGGCTGCCATGGACTTCGCTAAGTTCTTTGCTAAATGGGAGCTGGTTACCAAAGGACTTATAAAGTTTACCAATCGGGCTGAAAATTACAGGGCATGGCCTCCTTCCAGAAAGCCATAAGTGACTTAGATCTTTTCCATAGTGAGGAGTTAGATCTCTTGGTAAAGTGGCTTGGAAGCAAGTCTGCTGAACACGCCCAAAAAATCTGAGACATTAACATAAACTATCCGGGCAAAGGCCTAAAGATGGTGTGGGAAAGAATTGATAAATGCTATGGGTCAATAGAAGCTATAAAAAATGCTTTATATAAGAGAATTGATAATTTTCCCAGAATAGTGGGTAGGGGTTACCAGAAGCTCAGGGAACTCGTTGATAGAGGTGCAGGTTGCTCAGGCAGAAGGATATCTGCCAGGGCTAGCATTCCTGGACACCACCAGAGGTGTCAGCCCGATTGTCCAAAGACTTCCTTAGAACCTACAGGAGAAGTGGTTCCCATTATAAACAGGTTCATAATGTACCATCCCCCCCCCCCCCCCTTTGTTGTGTTTGTAGACTTTGTCGCTCAACAGGCAAGGATCAGAAATTATGCCAGTTTTGACTTTACTCTGTCATGTCCCACTACCCCTGGTGTCAAACTTCATAAAACACCAGTGGCAGTCCACAAAACTAATGTTTCCTCCACAGGTTCTCCTTACAGGCAGTTTAAGTATTCTCAAGAAGAGAACAAACCCAAGATCTTACCAAACAATGACCCCCTGCACAAGAAACCACATGCTCTACTAAAATGCAGAGCCTTCAGGGACGGCAAAGATTTCCTTAAAGAAAACAACAGGTGCTGCACTACAACATCGCACTTCGCCAGGAACTATAAGGTCAGTGTGACATGCACAGAATGAGGTAGCACAGCACACAACACGGCTTTACACCCTGGACCACCCTCTCAGGTATCATCCCAAGCAGAGGAGCATGATGGAAAGCAGGTGGACACTGACAAAGACACCCCAGTAGTAACTTCTCAGTGTACAGAGATCTGTAAAGGACTCATAGGAGGAAAGTCTGGCTCAAAAATCTGCCTTATCAGAGTTTATCCGGTTGGTCACCGAGATAAGGCAATGAAGGTATATGCAATCTTAGATGATCAAAGCAATCCACCTTCTTTGACACCTTCAACATTGTAGGGCCTGGTTCTCCCTACTCCTTAAGGACATGTGCTGGTACCGTTGAGACGGCGGGGAGGAAAGCAACTGGGTACAAGGTGCGGGCCGTGGATGGCTAGACCTGCTTGTCCCTGTTAACCATACTGGAGTGCAATCACATTCCTGACAACCAGTCTGAGATACCTACACCAGAGGTAGCGGCACACCACCCCCACCTGAGGCATATAGCTCACCTTACACCAAAAATGGACCCAGAAGCCCTGATAGTCTTACTCCTTGGAAGAGACCTACTATGAGTTCATAGGGCTCGAGGACAGATTAAAGGCCCCCAAATGCTCCATACGCCCAGAGACTTTACCTAGGATGGGTCATCATAGGAGACATCTGTCTAGGAGGTCCTTTTTCGTGTGCTGACCATTAAGATTTAACTTTTATTACTGTCTTTTAAAATAGCTTGTGTATATCAGCTTTTTTCTTATTTGTGACTATCCTTTAAAATTCCTCAGCCTGTAAGCAGTTCATGTAGGTTTGATTAGCGTGCTGTCATTTTCCTACCAGCACTTGATACTTTAATATTATCTTTGTATCAGCTATCTTCTTAAGTAGATGGCCCTGTGCACTCAGGCTATCGCTACTTTTGTTTCTTTCTAGCTATACAGCTACGTCTACTCACTGCTTCAGGCTGATATTAAAAGCACACACTACTGCTCCCTATCTCCCAACATGTTTCGCTGGTCCATGCCAGCGTCTTCAGGGGATAACATAGGCAGTGTGTTGGGGGCGGGGACCTACTTTTATAAGATAGGTTTGTGACGATGCGGTGTCTGTGCCTATAGTTTTCATTGTTATATTCTTGTCATCAGTAATCTCTTATGTGATCGGTCAATTCCTTTCAATGGTATTGCTTGTTCCTTTATGTAAGGCTTACCTTGCTTATCTTCCTATCATCTATCTTCCCCGGCGCATGTCTTTGGACTTAGAGCGCAGAGCTTCTCATCCTCGGCCCTCCTCTGGCCTCCTGCGCATGTGTGGGGACTTAGGTTTTCTTGTGTCTATTCCTCTTCTATTTACATCGAGACATATGTTCTCCCACTGACTCATTATGCGCCTGCTTTGGGACTTAGTACTATTTCTTGATCGCTGTATCCATTGCACATGCGACATTACTTAGATCTTTCTTCTAGATGTTATGTTAATTGCGCTTGCGTGGGGGCTTAGATATTTTCCTTCTGTTCGTTTTACTTTCCACTATAGGGCGCATTGATTGTTTACTTGTATAATTATATCTGGGGATTCTGTATGTATATCAATTAGATCGCACAATTTAGTTTATTCTTTTGTTTTTTTTTATTTTTTCCATTTTTAATTGATTACTGCGTCCTCATTTATTCTCTACTCCTGTATATTTTCCTGCTCTTCAAGATTTATGTTCTACATATTGTATACTCTTTAGTCCCCTATTCTCCATAGAGACTTATGATCTTACTTTTCACTCTTTATGGGTAGGTATTTAACTACTTAAGGACCACAGGTTTATACCCCCCTAGTGACCAGGCCCATTTTTACAAATCGGCACTTCACAACTTTAACGGTTTATTGCCCGGTCATGCAACTTGCCACCCAAATGAATTTTACCTCCTTTTCTTCTAACAAATACAGCTTTCTTTTGCTGGTATTTTATTGCTGCTGAGATTTTTCATTTTTTAGATATTAATCAAAAAGACCGTAATTTTCTCAAAAAAAGTGTATTTTTAACTTTTTCTGGTAAAATTGTTCAAATATAATTACATTTCTATACAAGTTTGTGTCAGAATTTATTGTGCTACATGTCTTTGATAAGAAAAAAATCCAATAAGTGTATATTTATTGGTTTGCGCAAAAGTTATAACGCTTACAAACTATGGTACAAAAAAGTGAATTTCCGCATTTTAAAGCAGCTCTGACTTTCTGAGCACCTGTTCTGTTTCTTGAGGTGCTAGAATGCCAGGATAGTATAAATACCCCCCAAATGACCCCATTTTGGAAAGGAGACACACCAAAGTATTCGCGGATGGGCATGGTGAGTTCGTGTATGATTAAAAAAAATTTCACAAGTTAGCGGAGGATGACACTTTCTGAGGAAATTTTTTTTTAAAAGTTTCCATTTCTGCTAACTTCTGGCAAAAAAAAATAAAATAAAATCTCCCACGGACTCACTATGCCCCTCAGTGAATACCTTGGGGTGTCTACTTTCCCAAATGGGGTCATTTGTGGGGTGTGTTTACTGTTCTGGCATTTTGGGCGGGGCTAAATTGTGAGCAACCCTGTAAAGCCTAAAGGTACTCATTGGACTTTCGGCCCCTTTACGCACCTAGGCTGCAAAAATTGTCACACATGTGGTATCGCCGTACTCAGAAGAAGTAGGGCAATGTGTTTTGGGGTGTATTTTTACATATACCCATGCTGGGTGACAAAAATATCTCTGTAAATTGACAACTTTGTATAAAAAAATTTAAAAATGTTGTCATTTACAGAGATATTTCTCACACACAGTATGGGTATATGTAAAAATACACCGCAAAACACATTGCCCTACCTCTCCTGAGTACAGCGATACCACATGTGTGACACTTTTTTGCAGCCTAGGTGCACAAAGGGGCCCAAATTCCAATGAGTACCTTTAGGATTTCACAGGGCATTTTTATGTATTTGGATTCCAAACTACTTCTCACGCTTTAGGGCCCCTAAAATGCCAGGGCAGTATAAATGCCCCACAAGTGACCCCATTTTAGAAAGAAGACACCCCAAGGTATTCCGTGAAGGGTATGGTGAGTTCATGTAAGATTTTATTTTTTGTCACAAGTTAGTGGAATATGAGACTTTGTAAGAAAAAGCAAAAAAACAAAAAAAAAATCCGCTAACTTGTGCCAAACAAAAAAATCTTCCATGAACTCGTCATGCCCCTCACAGAATACCTTGGGGTGTCTTCTTTCCAAAATGGGGTCACTTGTGGGGTATTTATACTGCCCTGGCATTTTAGGGGCCCTAAAGCGTGAGAAGTAGCTTGGAATCCAAATGCGTAAAAATGCCCCGTGAAATCCTAAAAGTACTCATTGGAATTTCGGCCCCTTTGGGCATCTTGGCTGCAAAAAAGTGTCACTCATGTGGTATTGCCGTACTGAGGATAAGTAGGGCAATGTGTTTTGGGGTATATTTTTACATATACCCATGCTGGGTGAGAGAAATATCTCTGTAAATTGACAACTTTAAATAAAAAAATGGAAAAAGTTGTCATTTACAGAGATATTTCTCACACACAGGATGGGTATATGTGAAAATACATCCCAAAACACATTGCCCTACTTCACCTAGTACGGCGATACCACATGTGTGACACTTTTTTGCAGCCAAGATGCCCAAAGGGGCCCAAATTCCAATAAGTATCTTTTTGGAGGGCATTTTTACGCATTTGGATTCCAGACTTCTTCTCACGCTTTAGGGCCCCTAAAATGCCAGGGCTGTATAAATACCCCACATGTGACCCCATTTTGGAAAGAAGACACCCCAAGGTATTCCGTAAGGGGCATGGCGAGTTCATAGAAGATTTTTTTTTTTTGGCATAAGTTAGCGGAAATTGATTTTTTTTTTTGTTTTTTCTCCCTTTCCGCTAACTTGTGACAAAAAGTTCAATCTTTCATGGACTCAATATGCCCCTCAGCGAATACCTTGGGGTGTCTTCTTTCCAAAATGGGGTCATTTGTGGGGTGTTTGTACTGCCCTGGCATTTGAGGCTCTCCGCAATCATTACATGTATGGCCAGCATTAGGAGTTTCTGCTATTCTCCTTATTTTGAGCATACAGGTAATGAGATTTTTTTTTTCCGTTCAGCCTCTGGGCTGAAAGAAAAAATGAACGGCACAGATTTCCTAATTCGCATCGATCAATGTGGATGAAAAAATCTCTGCCAAAAAATGTGCAAAAAAAAAAAGAGGGGAAAGGACATAGGAGTGCTTGCGAAGTAAGGCCCCATTCACATGTCCGCAAAAATGTCTGCATCTATTCCGCAAGTCTGCGGAATAGATGCGGACCCATTCAGTGTGAATGGGGCTGGCAGTGATGCGGAGAGCACACTATGTGCTCTACGCATCAGCATTTGCAGAGCTGCAGCCGCGAACTCCCGGGTTTCGGCCCCGAAACATCCGGCCGCAGCTCTGCAAAAGATAGACCATGTCCTATTCTTGTCTGCAGCCTGCGGACAAGAATAGGAATCTCTATGGAGAGTGCCGGCATGGTGTGCTGCGGATGCACAATTTGCGGGTCCGCAGCACAACACGGATGTGTGAATGGACCCTAAAGCTGCGATCGCCAATCAAAATCCAAAAAGCTCAAAAGTGATCTTTATAGCGCCGCAGCGATTGTACGGTGTTTTTGCAGTGATCAGGCACAAGATCAGGCCTGATCGGGCGAACACTGCGTTTTTTGTAGAGCCTAAGGTGATCGTAATGTACTGATATAGATCTGATTGCAATCAGTCTTGATCACTTACAGATACTATATAGTACTAGTGCTGATTAGCGACAGCGATGACGCTAATCAGCGACTAATCAGTGACTGCGATGCGGTGGGCTGGGCGCTAACTACCTAACAAGTAGCTAACTAACTGGCGGTGATAAGAGACCCTTAGGCCCCATTCACACGTCCGCAATTCTGTTCCGCATTTTGCGGAACGGAATTGCAGACCCATTTATTTCTATGGGGGCAGACTTTGTCCTGCTCGGATTCGGAATTGCGGATTCGCACTTCCGGGTCTGCACTTCCAGGTCCGCACATCCGTTCCGCAAAAATATAGAACATGTCCTATTCTTGTCCGCAATTGCGGACAAGAAAAGGCATTTTCTATGGAGTTCTGGCAATGTGCGGAACCGCAAAATGCGGAAAGCACATTGCCGGTGTCCGTGTTTGCTCTGGGATTTGAAGGCAGATATATTCACCTTCCAAATCAGTAAGGAAGAAAAGCCCTTCACACGCAGAGGAGTCCTGTCCACCATAAACAGCTTATATCCTATATAATTTGCAGCGCCTGTTACCATCCAAGGTAAAATGATGTTAATAGACTTCACCACAGAGACGTCTGATTGGGATGGTCCACTTCCCATGGAGAACAAAGACGTGTGGACAGGTTGGAGGAAGTCTTTCGAAGCCTTGTCCAACCTTCATGTGGCACGACTGTATTCTACCGTGCCATCAACTGAAGCCAAGATGCAAAAATTTTATATTTTCTGTGATGCTTCAGTCAAGGCAATTGCAGCTGCAGCATACTTAAAGACCATAGACGTCAAAGAACAATGACATATAGGGTTTGTTATGAGCCGGACCACACTGGCACCACTCCGTGAACACACGATACCCAGATTGGAACTTTATGCTGCTGTGCTTGCAGTGGAGTTGGCTGAACTTATAACAACAGGAATGAACCTGAAAATCAAGTTTTACACAGACAGCAAGGTAGTTCTAGGATATATTTGCAATGAAACCAGACGTTTTTACATCGATGTCAGCAATCGGGTGCTAAAGATCAGGAGATCCACTTGTCCTAAACAGTGGCACTGTGTTCCCACACACCATAATCCTGCGGACCACACGACTAGATCTGTTGCAGCGAGCCACCTTAAGGACACAGTATGGTTTACGGTTCCTGCATTCCTGTACTGTTCAACGTCTTGCGGCATCAGATCTGACACGTTTGAATTGATAGATCCAGATGTCGATGAAGAAATCCGACCTGAAGTATCTGTTCTATATACTGTGACTTCGGACAACCAACTCAAATCCTATCATTTCAAAAGGTTCTCCACCTGGATGTTTCTCGTTTGTGCTATAGTCTGTCTAGTTCATATAGCTCAGTCTTACAAGTTGACATTACCTGTGAAACCAGAAGCACTGCAAAGGTCTACCTCACTGGAAACACGCCTTTACCACTTCTAAACCGGAAAAGTCCAAGAACATATTAATTCGCACTATACAATGTGAATCAATCCAAATAAAGGTAACAGGTAGCTCTCACCTACTTATCAGCTAAATGAGCATGGAAGTCGCACCTGGATGCGAAAATTTTGTAGTACTTGAAGAAGGAAAATCCGGCTCCATATGTCATGAGTAAGGACTGTAATTATTTAATGATCTGAAATGCGTTGACAGAACTATCCAGTCTTTTGAAGATTTTAATCCGCAAATAAAGAAATTCATTTCCTGCTATTTTATGGAGCCGGATTTTCCTTCTTCAAGTATACAACGTGAATGTTATGCTTAAGAAATCTACTACCTCAGCAAAGGCCAAACAGTGTCCAAGGATAGCGCTTTGAAAAAGCTTGATCCCATCATTAACCAAAATTGGTTGCTAATAATGAAGGGTCCAGTAGTGGCATTTGTTGATGCCACGCGAGGAGTGTTCTGCCCAGCAGGGTTAGAAAATTATTATAGATCACTTCTGCCAGAGTCAGGGTATTTCAGAGTGTTTAGTGTGGTTATAGCACCATCTAGCGGTGTTAAATTGTATTATACTTTGTTTTCTTGTTACAAGACTACTGCATTGTGGGTAGTACATTGCATTGAGAGTTATTGCAAAGGATCCTGGGAAAGAGAAGCCCCCAGGACACAGTACAGAGCTGTCCCATGCATGTCTCCTTCTCAAACTTCACTATCCTTGCAAAATCATATCTGGTAAGAGATCTACCTCTGTTTCAGGGACATCATGTTATGCAGAGCTGTTCAGTCAGTTTGTAATTGTTACTCAGCGAGTTATAACTGTGAGACAGGTATACAATCCTATTTATAGGCAGCCATTTTACCAAGTGCCTTCACTGTCAATGTAATGTTATAGTACATGCTATCTTATACTTAATACTTATACATGATATTTGTATTCTTGTAGTTTTACCACACATATACAATCTCTCACTCACACGCACCGTGCAGAGAGTATAACCTGTTGACCAATAAACAAATTAGACTACAAAGAACAGTTCTCTTATTTGGAAGACAGGAATGGTTTATGCTGAATGTCCGACTGCACACTGTGTGAACGTGTAAGAAGAAAGAACAGCCCTAGTGGGACAAAAATTAAAAGTAAAAAGAATTCTTTAAAAATGATAAAAAGTGCCACTTTCCCCTGATCAAGCTATTTATCGACTCTATAAAATAATCACATGATCTACACCATCAGGTGAACGCCGTAAAAACAAATTAAAACTGCACCTGAACAGCCATTTTTGGTCATCTTGCCTTACAAAAAGCATAACATTAAACAATCAAATAGTCAAATGTGCCCAAAATGGTACCAATAAAAACGACAACTCTTCCTACAAAAAATGGCCCTCACACAAGACCATCACCAGAAAAAAAAAATATGAATATAATCTATTCAGTGGTTCACCTTTCCCAGACTTTGGATAAGGGTGTGCTCTACTATCTGACATGTGTAATCACTTGGCTCAAACCACTATATAAAACAAATGTATTTATTAAAACAAAATGAAATATGGTAGCAGCCATTTAGAATCAAAAGCAGGGCCCTTACTGTTCAAATCAATTAATACAATATATTAAAATAGATCAAATATCACCACTAGACAAATATTTAATGTTTCTATTTTGTCCTCCGGAGAGAATGTGTAGTCACTCATAAATGGAAGTCATATTCCCACAATATAAAGATTACTGGACATATAGATTTTGTTGGTTATTCGTATTCAACATAGCAGATAGTAAAATTGTTGCAACTTACGCAATACAATGTTGCAACATGGATAGGATTTTATTGAGTAGCTGCATTCGTTTGTGTGCTGGCATCAGCACCTGGCAAAGCAGGGCAAGTGCCTGGGCTCACTGCTCTCGGTGAACAGATCGCTGAACAGTGGGGAATCCCGAAGAGTTTGGACTCTTCCTGGCTTAGGAGTCCCTGCTCTGACTCCATATATGGATATGTCCATATATGGAATCAGTGCTGTCACTATGAAGGGGGTATTCCCAAGCATTGTCAGTATGCTTGGGGACACCCTGTGTATTTAAGTCTAATTTACCCTCTCTTTCTAAAATGTTCCTGCTGGGATTTGAACTCACAACCATCTACATTAAAGGCAAGAACCTTAACCACTGAGCTATTTCACGCGTGCCCCCGGACTACCGATTCGGCCCCATTGACTATAATGGGGGCGGGCCGTAGTTCTGGCGGCAGCACGGCAAACATGCCGAGAGGCCGCCAGAATAAAAGTCCGACATTGTTTGCCATACTGCCGCCGAAACTCCTGTCCACCCACATTATAGTCAATGGGGCCAGAGCGGTAGTGCGGGGGCACGCATGCACTAGCGGCAACACGGATCTGGAGTGGTGAAAAAAGATATGTAGAAGATCTAGAGTTTGCTGGCGGTGGTCCTGTATAGTGACCTCTGCATTCTTCCTCACCTCTGTTTCTTACAAAATTCTTATAGTATTGAGGATGTGATTACATTAGAAGGATCAAGACAACATCAGAAATTAAATCAAGAATGATGTACATCTGTACTCAGGAGAAATAACTACCTTTCAATAGAATGAAAAAAAAAACATTCATTTGTATAATATACAATATTGCTATCGCTAGATGAAAAATACAAATTGACAACCATAAATAGAGAAAATTGGAAGCCCCACCCCATCTACACATATAATGACATACAATGGAACCATAATATAAATTAGCAAGGGAAGGTTATGTAAATCAAAAGCTGTAACCTAAAGATACATAATAACTATCAAAACAGAATATACCTGTATACATTGTAAACTTCTCAATATACTGTAGTGTTAAAAATAGATAATCACAAATAGTCATAGAAACAAAGCTGGGGCAACAGTGTCTATTCTTTATCAGTAGGTAACTTTCTAAAGCAATCAAGATCACTGCCTGTCAGGGGTTGCATTGTAGAGTTAGAATCCTGGTGAACCCTTGTACTAGCATTAACTAAGTCTTATTCCTCACTTAAAGTAAACAAGACTGACAACCGACAGTCGCAACTGTGAGGAAACAATTACAGTATCAGGATAGTCATGAAAAACAGGACCACTGGTGGATTAATAGTTATAGAAACAAAGCTAAAGAAACAGATCTGTCCACCCTGCCACGCATTTCGGTTGTAATAACCTTGATTCATAATAGCCCTTTTCCACCTTTTTAGCCAAAATGCACATTAGGATTTATTCCACTCCAGGGGTCTTGAGAATATGAGTCCATTGCCTCGATGTGTTATGCACATATGCACTTTACTACATCACAATACTTAAGATATAAACAAGGTCTGTGTCACTACCCAGTGATTGTTTTATATACTTTAGAAACAAAGGACCTATGTTGCCCCTTTCCTTTTTCTGTGGGCTCTTTACTTACATACATACACATACAGTACATATATACACATGAGTTCACACGTCTTCATACATAAACACCTAAATATACATGCATACAAACACGTGCTCAGAAATACAAATACAGGTACTTTGAGGGGCTATTTTCTAAATGCCTACCTCCTCATAAAGGGCAGTGGGCCATGCTCTTCACCGGCTGTTGGCTTTGCACTCCCTTATACCCTGCAGCTCATGAAGAAAGTGTGAAGAAGGTCCCTCAACAAGGCCTTAAAGGGCATCTATTAGCAGATTTGTACCTATGAAACTGGCTGACCTGTTGCATGTGCGCTTGATTTTTTATATATGCAAATGAGCCTCTAGGAGCAATGGCGGCATTGCCCTTACACCTAGAGGCTCTGTACTCTGACAGGGCCAGATGTGAACTGATAATGTTTTCACTGCCTGGGCCTGTCAATCAAAGAGCAGGGGGCACGGCAGTAGCAGAAAGAGCTGAGCCTATAGGTGTAACAGCTATACCCCAGTTGCTTGAATATATTAAAACTACATTTTTCTCAGCAATGTGGCCACATATGAACATGGGACCAACATAGATGCCAAGTGCAAAGGTAACAGGTCAACTTCAAAAGGACAAATCTGCTGAGAGATGCCCTCTAAATGTAGCACAAACTTTCCTGCCAAGAAATGATCCCACCTACACCCAAACCTATGCCCTCCCACCCAAAAAGAAATACAATTAAGACATAAGCTTTTATATTTTAATCTTAAAGTTGTCTAATATAGTCACATTAAACCTTGAGGTTTACATGAAATGTCTGAAAAGATACAGTTCACTTTAAGTGGTCCAATCATGTGGCTGTCTCCATTTGCACATTGTGCACTTCAATGTTCCAGAAGTGTTGACAGCACTTCATATTTAACAATCAGCATTCACATATCATATAGCTGGGAAATAAATAAAGAAATCATTATGACTGTTTCCAAACAGCCTAATGACAGTACAGCTCAACTCCCAACATCCCTGCAGTCAAGATGTGTTGTCCGTTAAATGACAATGGATCTGGAGAACATTGTAGTCCCTTGCCATCTAAAAAAAATGACAGCTTCATCCATTTCCTCTTTATGAAATTTTGAAACTTTTATACTGTGGTTTCCGTTTTTTTAGCAGTTTTTAAATTAAGGTGTTGACGTAATATGGATTTCTCGTGAACATACCTGAGAAATAAGAAAAAAATTAACACAATATATACAATAGTAAAATAAACTTTTGTCTAGTATATTTGAGAGTCATAATGTTTACTCTTTATTAAATGTACACTGTGGCAAAAGCCATTTCTGATACTTAAAGAGAAGCTGTAACCTCTCCTGACATGTCTGTGTAATAACAATTCTGGAGCAACTTTTCATATAACTTTATGTTGTGCCATTCCTCCATTATTCCTACCTGATATTGATGAATACATTTTCAGCAGTCTACAATAAAGGTCCATTTGGGTTTTACCAGTGTGTGGAGTGTCCCTAAACAGCCTGACGTGATCCAATCCCTGCTTTTAACACCCAGGTGGACCATCATTGCAGCCTGCTGGCAATTCCTTCACAAACTTTTAGTAGAACTAATAGAGAAATGGGACAGCAGCAATTTTGTAACAGTTCCGTCAGAGATCTGTTACTTTTAAATGAAGAAAAAGTCCTGCATGCAGTACTTTTTCTCCCATAAAAATAACTGATCTTTGATGGAACCGACACAAATTGATCATAACTGATGCTCCAAAAAATACGGATCAGTTATTTTAAGTGCAAACTGACGCTTGCTGTGCATAACTGATGCTCAAAATAAATGATCTGTTTTTTTTGTTTACTTTTCTGTTCTTCTGATGGATCAAAAGAACAGAAAGCTAAATGGTGATGTGAGTTCAGCCTTAGAGGATCTAAAAGTGGACCATTACCTTACTCCCCAAAGAGGTTTGCTGCCCCTTAAAGGGGTTGTCTCATCATGGACAATGGGGTCATATCACTAGGATATGCCCCCATTGTCTTAGAGGAGCAGGTCCCACTGCTGGGACCCGCACCTATATCGAGAACGAAGCCCCGAAAGTGAAAGAGGGCGCACTGCGCATGCACAGCAGCCCTCCATTCATTTTTATTGAGCTGGCTCGGCTATTTCCGTCGCCCTCTTAGAAATGAATGGAAGCAGGGGCCGCACATGCGCGGTATGCTCCCATTCACTTCTATGGGGAGTCAGCTTGGTGGTGGCCGGACCGGAGTCCTCCAACCACCACCTTGCCGGGCTCCATTCTCAATATAGGTGCGGGTCCCACCCATCCTAGCGATATGCCCCCATTGTCCATGATGAGACAACCTCTTTAATGGGGTTGTCCAACTTCAGGGACTGTTCTGCTAGACTGCCTCACCTCACCAGATCTGTGGAACAAAGCATACTTACCTGCTCCCTGCCACTGGGTTTGGGCTCCTTTGATGCCCTGCTGCCATTGATGTGCACCGGTCCCTGCTCATAAAGTCTGGTTTGATGGGAGTTACGTGTGCCGCTGCAGCCAATGACTGGTGTTGACATGTTCCCCATGTTTGACAGGAGCCCGTGATGTGACATATGAGGGACATGTCACTGCTGCAGCCAGTATGTGGCTGCAGTGGATCACGTGATCCCCGTCAAACTGGATGTCTATACACGGGGACAGGAGAACATCAATGGGGACCGAAGGAGTCTGGACCCAGTGGTAGGGAGTAGGAAAGTATGCTTCCCTGCACACGCCCGGTGAGTTGGGCGACAATGTGATAGAAAGGCCTCCCAAAGCGGGACAAAAACTTTAAGGGACCTTTGTATACTTCCACTTTTAGGGTACATTCATATATGGTAGAGTTGGTACAGAGATTTCTGCAGAGGCAGACTGTATGGCCCTGGGAAAAAACAAAACAAAAAGTGGGCCATGTTTTAGGCAGATCCAGATGACAGAATGCGGGGCAATGAAATTAGGCAGAGCCAGCAGTACCTTCGCGCAGCACAAAATACTGCCCAAGCAGAACGTTATAACACAGTGCAGCACAATATACTGCTGCCTGCGCCGCAGTATTCAACTGTATCACTGTCCTGAAAAGAGTGATACATTTGAATTCTGGGACTACCTGATGCTCCTAGTATTAATTAATGCTGAGAGCATCAAATCGCTACGCACCCAACCAGTGGCCGTGAGGAGGGCTCCGGTGGCCCCTGGGCATCAGCCCACCAAGAAATTTCCCTCTATGGCTAGTCCGCCCCATTTCTGCTAGTGAAAATCATTCCCATTCATTTAAATAGAGTCATTTTGGGGCCACCCACATCTGTGAGCCCCACTTAGATGACAGGAACAGTTGCTCTTAATGATGCCGAAATGATGACTCTCTATAACAGATTGTTGCTTACTTAGCGATTGTCCTTTGTATTTCTCGCTCTTCCTCATCATTCAGTCGCTGCAAAATGGTTTCCAAAAGTGGAAGGCTAAATTTAATATACTGTGCAACCTGTTGAGCAGAAGAATCAAGTATTGGTGACATGCTTTCTTAGTAGCTCTAAACATAATTATGTTCCAAATGTAATGTGGACATACATCACTGCTGATCTCTTCCGCTTCTCTGTCCATGAGGAACATCCTTGCGATGTTTCCTGAAGGGCCTTGTAAGAGTCTTTCCCAGAGCGGACAATCTGTGTTCTTCAGCTTTTTCTTTTCTAAAGAACAAATATTTCACTAGGTCACAATAATTCAATAATATATTTAAAGCAGTGGCGTAACTAGAAATGACTGGGCCCCTCAGCAAATTTTTGAATGGGGCCCCCTCCCCCAGCAATTTTTTCACAATCCCTTCCTTTCATGCTGCCCCCTTTCCTGTGGCAAGTAAAGATCGCTCTCTCAGACCAGGCCCGGCAGCTGTTCCATCCGTTTTCTACACTGTCTATACTGCCACTGCATATTATTTAATTGTGTAATACTGTTGAGGGGCCCTGACAAAATATTTTAGTCCTCCTCCTCCTCTTGGATGGGCCCCTTCTGGGTCAGGGCCCCAAAGCAGCCGCTTCCCCTGCTTCCCCTATAGTTGCGCCCCTGATTTAAAGGGTTTGTGCCATAGACTACTATTCACTCTGTGTATTTTCATCAATGACTCTAGCTCCCATTCCTCCTTGGATTGTTTTTTTTTTATAGATTCCTACTTCCTGAGCCGTCAAGTGCCTGCTCTCCCATGACTTAGGGCAGTAAGATGTGTTCACTCCTGACATTAGCAGGACATCTGACATTTCCTATGTCCTACATTACAAGGCTCCAATGCAGGATGTAACCAACAGCAACTAAATATCAAACCAGATTTACCACAGGGTGCAATGGTAGGCTAATAGCTTTATAACATTAGCATAAGGCAGTTTTGATCAGGCTACATTCACACAAACGTATTTTGTTTCCGTGTCCGTTCCGTTTTCTTGCGGATAAGATGCAAACCCATTCATTTCAATGGGTCCGCAAAAAATGCGGACAGCACACCGTTGCGGAACAGATCCAGACCCATTCTACGGACGTGTGAATCGACCCTAAATGGTGGTATTTGGGGAAAGTCATATAACAGGGATATCTGTTGGGTGAGATATATTTATATTAGTGTATGACTTCTTTTAGTATAAGAACCACAGCTAATAAAAGATTTTGTAGTTTCCTTATATACAGAAGGACAAGCCCCCAGTGCAACAGTTGCATCTCTGTAACTATACAGCCCCCCTCTTGTGGCAGTAACTCTATATGTGAATATTTTTGAAAAGCATAGGCTGGCGTAATGAGGGCTCTATTTCCCAGGGACTGGCTGTATTGAATAATGCAACCGTCACTACTGAAGTAGGAATTTTGCTCTAGAAAGTGGCTGAGGACACTTAGTAGGTCAGAATTATTTTTGCAACTGGAAGGCAATGACACGAAAAATTATTTGTGTCAACAAAAGGTGAGGAGGACTCTCATGCTTATGACATTCATGGTGACCACACACTGACCAACATATATGCTTACCTCCTGAGGCATGGATAATGTATAGTGCAAATTCATTCGGACTAGTCTCAACCTGTAAAACAAAAAAATTAAAGGATAATAATTTTATTATTCTATTCAGGTGATAAAAAATTAAAACATACCAGGGCAGATTTACTAACCCTTGTCCAAATGGTAGACAGTATAAACTTAGGAAGACAGTTGAAAGATGTGCACAATTAATTTCAGTGGCTCAGGCTGGATGATAAACTTAATGCAGAGATAGATACTTTTGTCTGTTACATCAGATATTGGTTGGCTTACTTTGAAACAGCATTTTGTGAAATCTGAATTTTGTCAAAACAATTTTGCATCTTAAAGGGTTATCTAGGAATACATGGGTTTTAACTGATGCTGGCAGCCTGCCTTCACTATGGAAAGAATCATACTAACCTGCTCCCAGCAACTTCAGAATTTGCACACTGACTGCCACATGTCCGACTTCTGGTCCGCAGCTTGTTTACTTCCACCCAGCATGAGCATGATCACCAAACATTGGCTTCGGTGGTATTGTGTCTCTTGTGGACACATCACTGCTGCAGCCAGTCAATGGCTGCTGTGGAACAGGTGATCATGCCTATGTCAGGGAGGAAGTAAATGAACACTGGACCAGAAGTTGGACACGTGGGAGCCTGCACACAGAACCAGAGTGGTGGGCTGCATCAGTTAAAGGGCTTGTCCGAGTTTAGGGACAACCCCTTTAGAACCTAGGTATTCCCAGATAACCCCTTTAAGCCTTTTCCAGTAAAACTACAACCATTTCCTGGGAAGCCATGCCCCTTGGTGGGGAGGGAAGGGGGCACAGTTGATTATTCTTTTTGAATTACTTGCTTTATAAATATGTGTACAATGAAATTAGCCAAATTGCATCAAAAATGTACAACATTTTGGCAAAAATTACACTACAACTTAGACACAATCACAATAGTAAATATGTTAAAAGATACCATTAACATACTAGTAAAAAAAAGTAACATGATGTATCATAAAGTAACAATACCTGTTTGATCTAAAAAAAAAACTGTAATCCCAATGTAATATTACTCCTTTATAAATCCCTCATAAGGACACATGTTGAATATGGAATTCAGTTTTAAACTTCACATGCTATAAAGCAGGGATGTCCAACCTGTGGCCCTCCAATTGTTGAAAAACTACAACTCCCAGCATGCCCGGACAGCCTACAGCTATCAGCCCACAGCAGGGCACGGTAGAGGTTATAGTTTTACAACATACGGAGGGCCGCAGGATGAGCATCCCTGCTATAAATAATATACAGTAGGAGAGCTAAAAATGGTTTCAAGACGGGGGACTAGATTATTAAATGAAATGGAAGATCTCTCATAATGAGAAGCTTAAAAATTGGGATTTTTCAGCTTGGTTAAAAGACGTCATACAGGCGATCTCATTTACATATATAAATATATGTGAAATATATAGACATCAATAAAGAAAGAGTTTTTGAGGCTATATTCAGACGATTCATCTGTGTTCCATCCTCTGAAGACGGACAATTTTCCATCTGAGTAGAATTGGTATTGTCGCTGATAGAGATGAGCGAATTGAAGTTGATGAAGTGGAATACAATCCAGATTTCAGGAAATATTCGATTCGCACTGAAGTCGAATTTCCTTGCGCTTTGTGGAAATGAAACGTCTTTTTTTCTAAAATGTCTGTGGCACATGTTAGGACATAGAGCAAAGAACTCTGGGAACGAGGGATCACCCACAATTCCATGCATGCAGCCAATCAGCAGCCAACCAGCCCCTGTGATGTCACAGCCCTAAAAATAGCCTCAGCCATCTTGATTTCTGCCATTTTCCAGTGTACTTACTGCAGGGAGAGATGTAACAGGCACTAGGGACAGTGCTAGAAAATACTTTATTGTGCTAAAAAAACGATTTAGATGTTCAGGAAAAGATCATTCAAGGTGTGGGGAAAGGATAGAGAGGCACCATCTACACTATAAAAGGAGAACAGGGTCCAATAGGGAAGTGTACAGCCTGGGTAATAGGAGCGATTCTATTACACCTTGTTGCACTACCTGGGTTCAAAATTGCACTAAATAATAGCTCAGTAATTCCAGCAAACCTTGCTTGTTATTGTGGTGCAAATGCTGTGTGATACAACCATTTATGGGTGAATTAATAGGGAAAAAAAGTATGCCTTATTAGCCGTTCTGCGGTGAAGTTACATTGCTATACAGCCATTTATGGGGTGTATTAATAGGAAATACACGTAAGTCCTATTAACCATTCTGTGGTGAATTTACATTGCTCTACAGTCATTTATGGGGTGTATTAATAGGAAATATATGTACGTCCTATTAACCGTTCTGTGATGAATTTACATTGCTATACAGCCATTTATGGGGTGTATTAATAGGAAATATACGTACGTCCTATAAACCATTCTCTGGTGAATTTATATTGCTATACAGCTATTTACGGGGTGTAACCGTATTAATAGGAAATATACGTAAGTCTTTTTAGCCTTTCTGCTGTGAATTTACATTGCTATACAGCTATTTAAGGGGTGTATTAATAGCTAACATACGTTCTGTGGTGAATTTAAATTTTACTACAGTTTTTTTGGGGGTGTATTAATAGAAAAAACAAAAGTACCGGTACATCTTATTAGCCGTTCTGCGGTGAAGTTACATTGCCATAGTCATTTATGGGGTGTATTAACCCCTTAAGGACACGGCCCTATTTCACCTTAAGGACCAGGCCATTTTTTCAAAATCTGACTATTGTCACTTTATGTGGTGATAACTTTAAAACGCTTTTTCTTATCCAGGCCATTCTGAGATTATTGTTTTTTTTGGTCACATATTGTACTTCATGACAGTGGTAAAATGAAGTCGAAAAATTTCATTTTTATTTATAAAAAAATACCAAATTTACCAAAAATTTTGAAAAATTTGCAATTTTCCAAGTTTCAATTACTCTACTTCTATAATACATAGTAATACTGCCAAAAAAAGTTATTGATTTACATTCCCCATATGTCTACTTCATGTATCGATCATTTTGGGAATGCCATTTTATTTTTTGGGGACGTTACAAGGCTTAGAAGTTTAGAAGCAAATCTTGAAATTTTTCAGAAATTTTCAAAAACCCACTTTTTAGGGACCAGTTCAGGTCTGAAGTCACTTTGTGAGGCTTACATAATAGAAACCACCCAAAATTACCCCATTCTAGAAACTACACCCCTCAAGGTATTCAAAACTGATTTTACAAACGTCATTAACCCTTTAGGTTTTCCACAAGAGTTAATGGCAAATGGAGATAAAATTTCAGAATTTCGATTTTTGAAAAATTTTCCATTTGAATCCATTTTTCCAGTAACAAAGCAAGGGTTAACAGCCAAACAAAACTCAATTTTTATTGCCCCGATTCTGTAGTTTTCAGAAACACCCTATATGTGGTCGTAAACTGCTGTATGGCCAAACTGCAGGGCGCAGAAGGAAAGGAGCGCCATATGGTTTTGGAAGGCAGATTTTGCTGGACTGGATTTTTGACACCATGTCCCATTTGAAGCGCCCGATGCACCCTAGAGTAGAAACTCCATAAAAGTGACTCCATCTAAGAAACTACACCCCTCAAGGTATTCAAAACCAGTTTTACAAACTTTGTTAACCCTTTAGGTGTTCCACAAGAGTTATTGGCAAATGGAGATGAAATTTCCAATTTCTATTTTTGTTACCTTGTCTCAAAAAAAGTGTAATATAGAGCAACCAAAAATCATGTTTACCCTAGAATAGTACCAACAAAACTGACACCTTATCCCGTAGTTTCCAAAATGGGGTCACTTTTTTGGGAGTTTCTACTGTAGGGGTGCATCAGGGGGCTTCAAATGGGACATAGTGTCAAAAACCAGTCCAGCAAAATCTGCCTTCCAAAAACCATATGGCGTTCCCTTCCTTCTGTGCCCTGCCGTTTGGCCATACAGTAGTTTACGACCACATATGGGGTGTTTGTGCAAACAAGAGAATCAGGGCAATAAATATTGAGTTTTGTTTGGCTGTTAACCCTTGCTTTGTTACTGGAAAAATGGATTAAAATGGAAAATTTGCAAAAAAATAGCTGTTTTGGGACTGTTTTTATTTTTGTTATTTACATAGTTGAACTGACAGGTTAGATTGTGTGCTATTTCTATAGAGCAGGTTGTTACGGACGCGACAATACCAAATATGACTACTTTTGGGGTTTTTGTTTCAGTTTTACATAATAAAGCATTTTTGAAAAAAATTTTTTTAGTGTCTCCACATTCTGAAAGCCATAGTTTTATTTTATTTTTTGGGCGACTGTCTTATGTAGGGGCTCATTTTTGCGGGATGAGATGGCGGTTTGATTGGCACTATCTTGGGGTGCATATGACATTTTGGTCGCTTGCTATTACACTTTTTGTGATGTAAGGTGACAAAAATGGCTTTTGACACCGTATTTTTATTTTTTGCTGTGTTCAGCTGAGGGGTTAGGTCATGTGTTATTTTTATAGATCAGGTTGTGACGGACGCGGCGATACATAATATGTATACTTTTTATTTATTTATATAAGTTTTACACAATAATATCATTTTTAAAACAAAAAAAATCATGTTTTAGTGTCTCCATAGTTTGAGAGCCATATATTTTTTTTTTTTGGGCGATTGTCCTATGTAGGGGCTCATTTTTGCGGGATGAGATGGCGGTTCGAATGGTACTATCTTGGGGTGCATATGACTTTTTGATCAGCTTACTATTACACTTTTTGTGATGTAAGGTGACAAAAAAATGGCTTGTTTGACAACGTTTTTATTTTTATGTTTACGGCGTTCATCTGAGGGGTTAGGTCATGTTATATTTTTATAGAGCAGGTCCTTACGGACGCGGCGATACATAATATGTATACCTTTTTTATTTATTTTGGTTTTACACAATAATATCCTTTTTGAATGAAAAAAAAACATGTTTTAGTATCTCCATAGTCTGAGAGCCATATATTTTTCAGTTTTTAGGCAATTGTCTCAGGTTGGGTATCATTTTTGCGGGATGAGGTGACGGTTAGATTGGCACTATTTGGGGGTCATATGACTTTTTGATCGCTTGCTATTACACTTTTTGTGATGTAAGGTGGCAAAAAATGGCTTTTGACAAAGTTTTTATTAATTTTTTTTACAGTGTTTACTTGAGGGTTAGGTCATGTGATATTTTTATAGAGCAGATTCTTACGGACGTGGAGATACCCAATATGTCTACTTTTAATTTTTTTTTTACATTTAACACTAAAAAGCATTTTTGAAACAAAAAAATCATGTTTTAGTCTGAGAGGCATAGTTTTTTATTTTTGGCCAATTGTTTTAGGTAGGGGCTCGTTTTTGCGGGATGAGATGGCGGTTTGATTGGTACTATTTTGGGAGGCAAACGCCTTTTTGATCGCTTTGTATTACACTTTTAGTGATGTAAGGTGCCAAAAAATGGCTTATTTACACCATTTTTGTTTTTTTATGGCGTTCACCTGAGGAGTTCAGTCATGTGATATTTTTATAGAGCAGGTTTTTACGGACGGCGATACCTAATATGTGTAGTGTATTTTATTTTTTTAATTTTTATTCAGTGATATGTGTTTTTCATTTTTACTTTTTTTCACTTTTTACATTTTTTTGACCCAGACCCACTTGGTTCTGAAAGATCCAGTGGATCTGGTGTCTGTATAATACAGTACAGTACACTATATAGTGCACTGTACTGTATTTTATACTTTACAAAGTCTGAATAGACCTTTAGCAGGTCTATTCAGACTTTCAGCACCATGGAGAGCAGGACGCTTCTGAAAGCGTCCTGTCTCCATGGCAACCATCACCCGCTGCCATAACTGAGCAGGGGGTGATGGGGAAGGAGTGGAGCTCCCTCCTCTGTGATCCCATACTGTTGGGGGCTGCAAGGCACAGCAGCCCCCGATGGGAGAGGAGGGAGCTCCCTCCCTGTTAACCCTTCCATACCGCGGTCCGTACGGACCGCGGTACGGAAGGGTTAAGCGGCTGGCATCTGATCAAGCACAGATGCCAGCCGTTTCTATCAGAGTGTCAGCAATGTGCTGACACTCTGATAGACCCACTAGACACCAGGGATACATTACAGAGGAGGCGGGCGGGGATCGCAATCGCGATCCCGCCCGCCGCACCGCCCGCCTCCCGCACCCCTCCCGCCGCCCGCAGCCACCCCCTGCACCCCCGCCGCCATAATATGATTGGGGGCTGCAGGGGGTTAAAATCAATACTCAGGGGCAATTAACTCTCTGATCCCACGGTCACAGACCGCGGATCAGATCAGCGCTGCAAACCGCAGGTCTGAATTGACCTGCGGTTTGCAGCGATCGCCATATGGGGGTCACAGGACCCCCCTGGGCATTGTAACAAGGTACCTGCTGAATGATTTCAGCAGGTACCTTGTTCCGATCACTGCCAGCTGAGCAGCAGTGATCGGAACAACTCATGACGTACCGGTACGTCATGTGTCCTTAAGGACTCGGGAAACATGCCGTACCGGTACGTCATGTGTCCTAAAGGGGTTAATAGGAAATATACCTACGTCCTATTAACTGTCCTGCAGTGAATTTACATTGCTATACAGCCATTAACGGGTTGTATTAATAGGAAATATGCATACGTCTTATTAGCCGTTCTGCGGTGAATTTACATTGCTATACAGCCATTTGCGGGTTGTATTAATGGGTAATATACTTAAGGCTTAATTAGTCATTCTGCAGTGAATTTACATTGTTCTACAGTTTTTCGGGGGGTGTATGAATAGGAAAAAAAACTATGTCTTATTAGCCGTTCTGTGGTGAAATTACATTGTTCTACAGCTTTTTTTTGGCATGTATTAGTGGGGGGGGGGGGTACGTCTTATTAGCCATTCTGCGGTGAAGTTACATTGTTCTACAGCCTTTTTGGGGTGTATTAATAGGAAAAAAAAAGTATGTCTTGTTTGCAGTTCTGCAGTGAAGTTACATTGCTATACAGCCATTTACGGGTGTATTAATAGGAAATATACGTACGTCTTATTAGCCGTTCTGCGGTTAATTTACATTGCCATACAGCTATTTATAGGGTGTATTAATAGGTAATATACGTACGTCTTATTAGCTGTTCTGCGGTGAAGTTACATTGTACTACAGCCTTTTTTGGGGTGTATTAATTTACTTTTAATTTAATTTAATTCTTTTATCTTGACAGTATGTCAGACAGACTAGTGCCAGGCAGTTCAAAGGGAATGGGCAGAGGCCAAAATGTATCTGTCGTAGGCAGAAGTAGCAACAGAAGAGGGGAAAGGGAGGGGGGGTTGCAGCAGGAGTCGCAGCGAGAGGCCTGAGCTCCCAGTGTCATCTAGCGGTCATGTCTTGACCAGCAACCCAGCGGTGCTTGAATGGTTGACTCGGTCTTCGAATTCATCGCAAGTGACATCAGACACCATCCAAGAGTTTGTAGGTTCTTCTGACACAAAGCTTAGTTGACATGGCCCGGGAGCACGCCCTGTGCCCCCAACTGTCCTCAATCTGCTTCTATCATTTTCTGTTCCCTCAGTGCGAGAAGTATTATATGCTGTAGGCACGGCCCCACTTTTCAGCGAGGACCAGCTACAAGAGAACAAAAGCTAAAAAAAAAAATCAAAAGCTACTGCCCAGCCAAGATCTGGAGGAGACATCCGCTGCTTCCTCCGGTAGGCGGGCAAGTAGTGATGATAAGAGTCGTGTGGGAGCTGGTGTTGCGAGCCGTCAGGCTCCTGGCCCTGAGACTGTTGACGGAGACATCAGTAACATGCAGACAGTAGTGAACGATGATGATGTAGCCGATCGCATTTGGGAGCTGGGTGAAGAAAGGGCTTTATCATCATCAGGCGAAGAGAGTGACAGCTTGTGCGTGAGGAAGCGGCTGAGGCAGCAAGGTGGTAGCATGCTGTAAGTCATCAAAGTGGCAGCAGTGGGAGGTCGGGAGCCAAACGTGCCCAGGGTAGACCGCCCACTTCACAAGAGCCTACCTGCCCGGAAAGTAGCGGTGCAGGGGTTCACGGAGGATGCGGTAGCAGGCAGTCAGTGCGGATTGTTGGGGGGAAAATGCCATACTCAGCAGTCTGGCAGTTTTTTGTCAAGCACCCAGAGAAGGTAAACATGGCCAGGGTGCCAATGTTGGCTGCATCCCCCAGTGGCCAGCACCCCTTTTTCCGCAAGTGAAGGCTTCATCACCTCAGCCGAAGGGAGCTGTCTGTCCTTCCCATCATCTACTGGTCCTCATGCTACTGCTTCTCGTACTCCTATTCCTCATCAGTCATTTCACCAGCAATCGATCACCGAAGTGATTGCCAAGAGACAACAGTATGCGTTCACTCATGCAACAGCGAGAAGCTGAATGTGCTCCTGGCCAAGTTGCTGGTGCTGTAGTCCTTCCCTTTCCAAGTGGTGGACTCTGCACCTTTCAGAGAACTGATGGCTTGTGCCGAGCCGAGGTGGAGAGTCCCAAGCCGTCAATTCTTTGAGAAAAAAGCAGTACTAGCTCTGCACACTTATGTTGAACAGAAAGTGGGACAGTCCTTGAGCCTGTCGGTGTCCGCCAAAGTGCATGGCAGGGCCAACGTGTGGAGCTGTAACTGCAGTCAAGGACAATATATGTCCTTTACGACCCACTGGGGAAATGGGGTTCCTGCCCAGCCACACTAGCAACTTGGTCAGGTGACTCCGCTGCCGCCTCCATGTTCTCACATCGTTGGTCCTGCAACAATGTCCGCCTCTGCCTTCTCATCCTCCACTGTGTCCTCAGCCTCCACTACAGGGACAATTCACAGTGCTTTTCCAGCATATCACATGTGCAGGGCACGGCAGTGCCATGCTGTCCTGCACCTAGTTTGCCTTGGCGAACAAAGTCACACAGGGGATGAACTGCTCTGTATCCTTCATCAAGAAATCAAATCCTGGCTTTTTCCTCAACAACTCAAAATTGTAACCATGATCACAGATAATGGGAAGAACATGGTGTCAGTGCTGCATCAAGGAGGTCTGAGCCATGTGCCCTGCATGGCGCACGTGTTCAATCTGATTGTAAAGAGGTTCATTCACCCTCCTTGAGCTGCAAAGGCAGAATGGCATTCCCCAACATCGGTTGATAACTTCACCCTCCATATGTTGGACCGACTATATGGACAGAGAAAGGCCAAAACGATTTCTTGATGATACAGGGAGATAGAGGTACTTGCGTGTGTAACTTCGATCTTAGCCAGCTCATGCGTGACACCTGCCATTTGCTCGTGCCCTTTGAGGAGGCCACTTTATTTGTCAGTCGCTAGGACTACGGGATGAACAACAGTCATTCCACTGCTTCATGTCCTGGAACGGATGCTGATAAATCTGGCTGGCCAGGGGACAGGAGACTTGGCGACTACATCTCACGGCCACATGAGTCCTGTGGGGGCTGAACTAGAGGAGGAGGAGAAGGACACACGAGCACAAGCAGTGCGTAGAGAAATGGGTGGTTTTTCTACACAGGTGACAGGAGAGGAGGAGCAGGAGAAGCAGGAGGAACTACAGGGCGATGAGGAAGACAAGGCAGATGACCCAGACACACCCTGGCAGTAAGCAGTGGAGATGGAGGCAGGGAGTGCCTCTGAGTCACTTGCGCGAATGGCCCGATGCATGCTCAGTTGCTTGCGTAATGACTGGCAAATTGTCACCATTCGGCAGTGGGATGACTACTGGCTCTCCACCATGTTAGACCTTCGCTACTGGTCCAAAATGGGGGCCTTTTTTCCACCCACTAAGAGGGAGGACAAACTGAACTACTATCGAGACATCATATGTAGTCAGTTGGCCGCTGCCTATGTGCCCCATCCTCACACAGGTCTGACCGGGGGGGCTTTTGCGCTCACGTTCCACAGCCATGGCTGCTTGGGTGGGGTGGGGCAGGAGCAGTACCAGCTCCATCAGCAGCAACTTAAGCCTAGAGTCGCTGATGAGCAGTTTTGTTCACCCGCCTAGTGAAGAAACTACTCACCAGCAGCAGCAGGTAGACATGGAGCAGAACCTGAACCAGCAGGTTGTGGCATACTTGGACTGCACCCTGCCACCCCACATCGAAGATCCCCTGGAGCACTGGGCAGACAAACTCGATTTGTGGCCGCAACTGGCCGAGTTTGCCCTGGACAAGCTTTCCTGCCTGGCCAGTAGTGTGGCAACAGAGCCGGTGTTTAGTGCGGCGGGGGCCATAGTTACCCCAAGGAGAACTAGCCTGTCCACCCAAAATGTGGAGAAACTGACCTTTGTGAAGATGAATCAGGCGTGGATCAGCCAGGATTTCCACACATCAGTGCCTGATGCATCAGACTAGATCATCCATGGTGCCACACCCAAACTTTGTCAAAAGAGACCTCTTTCTGATAATGCCACCCATCTGATGCCACACACCTGCTGCCAGGTGCTCTTACTGCCACCCACCATCTTCAGCTGGTACTGGTTTTGCCCCCCACCTACCCACTCTGTCACTGGGCCACTCTGTGGTCTCCTCATGCTGCTGCCACCTCACAACCTTGTGGTCTCCTCATGCTGCTGCCATCTCACTACTCTGTCACTGGGCCACTCTGTGGTCTTCTCATGCTGCTGCAACCTCACCACTCTGTGGTCTCTTCCTGCTGCTACCTCACCACTCTGTCACTGGACCACTCTGTGGTCTCCTTATGCTGCTGCCACCTTACCACTCTGGTCTCCTCATGCTGCTGCAACCTCACCACTCTGTGGTCTCCTCATGCTGCTGCCACCTCACCACTCTGTCACTGGGCCAATCTGTGGTATCCTCATGCTGCCACCTCACCACTCTGTGGTCTCCTCCTGTTGCTGCCACCTCACCACTCTGTTACTGGGCCACTATGTGGTCTGCTCATGTTGCTGCTACCTCACCACTCTGTCACTGGGCCACTCTGTGGTCTCTTAATGCTGCCGCCACCTCAACCCTCTGTCATCTCCTCATGCTGCTGCTACCTCACCACTCTGTGGTCTCCTCATGCTGCTGCCACCTCACCACTCTGTCACTGGGCAACTGTGTTGACAACACATGCGATTCCTCATGCGATTCCTCATACGATTCCTACCCTCACCACTCTGTGACTGGGACACTGTGTTGATGACACATGCGATTCCTCATGTGATTCCCACCCTCGACACTCTGTGACTTTGTTGACAACTCATGCGATTCCTCATGCCACCTCACCACTCAGTCATGGTGGCACTACTTGTTTCAGCGTGTAACAGAACAGGTTCTGTGGAAATCTATGTGGAATCAGCTGACGACTGTGTAAAAGGAGTGCGCTTCTTCTTGACGCTAACAAGGTTGAGTTCACACTTGAGTTATTTGGTCAGTTTTGGCCCCGCAACTGACCAAATAAGTGAAGTGTGAAGTGATTCTAACACTAACGCCTATCATCTATGTATCATACTGACTCACAGTACTGTTTCACTAGCACAGAGGGCTCCCTATGCATGTTTCTGCAATGCACAGTGTTCTACACTACTATGCAGGCTCTCAGCAGCCAGAAAATAGCTGTTTTTTAACGCAATTTGTCACAAATAAATTCAGATCGAATATTTTTGAAAAATTAGACGAACCAACCAAATTGAATTTTTAGAAATTTGCTCATGTCTAGTCTCTGACAATGTTCCATTTTTTCTGCCCCAATATCATTAGAATACTATAAGTTCTCACTTCTTCTCAGCATGTCATAGCAACCATTCATAAAAGACGTCCCCAAAAAAATGCAAATATTCACAGTTCACACTGGGTGATATGTTCACATAACTGTTTGTTTTTCCGTTCTTCTGATCCGTCAGAAGAGCAGAAAAATAAAGAAAAAATAGATCCTCTATGCAGGACTTTTTTCCATCTAAAATAACGGATCTCAGACGGAAATGGCTCAAACGGATACCAAATGTGCATAACCTTCCTTCATACCTTTTAGATTGTTATTCCTCACGGGCAGGGCACTCTTTCCTTCTGTACCAGTTTGTAGCTTGTCTTCATGCTTAATGCAGTTGTCTGTATTATGTATGTATACCCCTTTTCATATATACAGCGCCATGGAATGAATGGCGCTTTAATAATAAATAATACTAGTAACTGATGCTCAGGAAGGATCCCTTTTCTACAGGATCCACTTTTTTCTTTATTTTATTTATGTTGAGTCTGTTTTCAACTTACGATGGTTCAGAAAAGACCATTGTTGAAAATATTGTATCCCGAGGCCATTGTATCTTGAGGAGTCACTGTACCTTACCTAATATAGACATGATTAATGGGAACAACCCTTTTACTGTAACATGCTATGTAAAGACAATTATAATAGACTATACCAGACAAACCCTTTAAAAGTTTGTACACTTTTATAATAATTTTTTCTATCTGCCCCCTTCATTTTGTTAAATTATGCTATATGTTAAATATATATTAGCAAACATATGGGGCAGATTGAAGAGACCATGATCACATGAGGGTTTGTTTTCAATGGGGACACATGGGTCTGCATAGTAGCATTCAGACAAAAATCGTTAATTTCTAAAGATAATTTGTTTTCCCTTAGTCCTAACAGCAGCACAGATGGGGTTAATGCCCCCCGTGAGCTGGTAGGACCGGCGGAAATTTAATGAGCCCAATCAAGAAATCAAAGAATTCCCCTTAAAAGGAGGGGACCACCCACCAGCTCACCGTGTTTGTGACAAGAGTTGCTCACTTAGGGTGGGAAATTTGTGTGCTGCTGTTAGGACTAAGGGAAAACAAATTATTGTTAGAAATTAACGATTCCCTTACGTCCTACCAGCAGCACAGATGGGGAGATAGCAAGAGGAACCCCTAGGGAGGGGCCCTCCTGCCTGGCAGAAAGTATCGTCTACCCGAAGGCCGAGAACTCAGAGATTCTCGCATCCACCTGATAGTGCGAGATAAAAGTGGATTCTGAGCTCCAGGAGGCTGCCTTACAGATCAACTCCAAAGGCAGACAGCTCCTTTCCGCAAAGGAAGTTGCCACAGCCCGTGTAGAATGGGCCTTGACAAAGTCCGGAGGATCTAATGACAGGGAAATAAATGATTCCCTAATAGCCTCCCTGATCCAGCGACTAATTGTTGGTTTAGACGCTTTACGGCCTTTAGACTTACCGGCAAACAGGATAAAGAGATTCTCATCTATCCTGAACTCAATGGTTCTATCCACATAGACCTGGAGGCATCTCGAAATGTCCAGGGGGTGCCTAACTGGAACAGGAGAAGAGGAGGAGGAAGATAGAAAAACAGGTAAAGAGATTACCTGATTGATGTTCTGAAAAGAAGGGACTTTGGGCCTGAAGTAAGGCAAAAATCTTAGGAGAACACGGTCCTGGAGAAAGGTCGTATATGGGTGCAGGGCCGAAAAGGCCTGCAACTCGGACACCCTCTTGGCAGAGGTCACAGCCAGCAGAAAAACTGTCTTCAAAGTAAAAAATTTGAAATCCACCTCCTCCAAGGGCTCAAAGGGGTGAGATGACAACCCCTTGAGAGCTGCTGACAAATCCCATTGAGGGATGGGTTTCAGCACTGTAGGCTTTAGTCTTTCAGCTCCTTTCAGGAAGCGTTTAATGAGCGGGCTTGTCTAGGCACACTGACAGTGCCGCTACCTGGACTCTCAAGGTAGATGGAGCAAGGCCCTTGTCCAACCCATTTTGTAGAAATTGCAGCAGCGCTGATAGGGGTGGATCTGCGTACGCCACCGCTTTTGAGTCACACCATGCTGAGAAGATCTTCATAATTCGGGCATAAGCCTTATTCGTGGACTCCGCTCTGGAATGAGACAGAGTTCTCAGGACCGATTCTGAAAGCCCTTCTACTCTGGAAAGGGACTGATCAACCTCCAGGCTGTCAGGTTGAATCTGCGCAGATCTGGGCAGAGATGAGTGTCCCACGACACCAGGGTCTGCTCTGGGGGGAGTCTCCAGTATCGTCCCTGACTCATCTGCATGAGTTGGGTAAACCAGGATCTCTTCGGCCAAAACGGTATGATGGCAATCACTGAGGCATGATCCTGACGGATTTTCATCAATACCCTCGGTATCATGGAAAAGGGAGGGAAGACGTATGCCAGCCTGAACCTCCACGGTATTGACAGAGCATCTATCGCCAGTGGGTTGTCCTCCCGATACAGGGAGCAGAACCTGTGGACCTTGGCGTTGAACCTTGTTGCCATAAGATCTACCTCTGGCAGACCCCATCTGGTAACGATCTGTCTGAAGATCTCCGGATTCAAGGCCCATTCCATTGTTGGAAGGCCCCTGCTCAGGCGGTCCGCTATTATATTGTGGGACCCCCGAATGTGAATGGCAGAAAGATGGGAAAGGTTCGCTTCTGCCCACCGCAGAATTACCCCTATCTCTGCCAGAAGAAGGATACGCGTCAAGCCTGACAATCGCACCAAAACGCCAAACTCTGGAGCTAACTCAGAGTGTGCTACCAGAGACAGAGCAAAGCACACTGAGGGCTTTTAAACCTAAAGCCCCGCCCACAGGGCGGAGCCGCGGCAGAAGAGTACATCTGTCTCTCTTTTTTTTTTTTTTATAAAAACAGGCCCCTTATACTGGACCGTTGTATTAAAGTAATAATATACTGCCCCCAGAACTAAAAATGCGCTTCTCAAAAGGAGAAAGCCTGGCCCCTCCACCATGACACCGGCGGCTTCGGAGCTCCGGACCGGAAGTGACACAACGTCACTTCCGGCAACATGGCGGCGCCCATGCAGCCGCACGCCGGAGCCGCCGCAAGTGCCGCCGCCGAAAGCAGCTTCGGAACGGAGGTGAGGGGGAAGAAAAAAGGGAAGGAGACACACAAACGTCCCCAAAACAGTTCAAGGACAGAAAAAATAACTGCCCAAGCAGCCAAAGACTGCCGAAAAAAAACACAAGGGACAAGCCCCTAGAACCGCCAGCCCACCAGTCCAGAGGACCTAAAAAAACAAGGTGAGCTGGTGGGTGGTCCCCTCCTTTTAAGGGGAATTCTTTGATTTCTTGATTGGGCTCATTAACATTCCGCCGGTCCTACCAGCTCACGGGGGGCATTAACCCCATCTGTGCTGCTGGTAGGACGTAAGTGAAAAGGAGGTTTTTGTATGAAAACTGTTTGCAACATTTCTTAAATTTTTATTTGACATACAGCATTGGAATAATAGCAAAAATAAGTTGTGAAGACAGATAGGGGGAATTGATCAAGCTCTACACTCCAGAATTCTAGATTCAAAAAGCTGCAAAATAGGGTTTTGTGACTCTTTGGGCTTATTTGCTCAAAAATGTTGTGCCAGATTGCCTTTTTACACCACTCACTCCAGTTTGGAAAAGTGGGTGTGGTTCGCCTAACGAGCTGATATAAGCCAGATTTATCAACTGCAACTTTTTTTTTAAATCGCAAAAATTGTTGCAATCTTACGCAAGAGGGGGTGGCATAGAAAGTGAAGTAACATCTACAGACATAATGTCAGAATTAAAGATGAACCAATTTTATGAAACATCATGGGACATTTGATACATTTGGCATAATTTACATCAATGCAAATTCCTGACTTGAAAAATTCACTTCATGATAAATCTCCCCTATGTCTTTAAATGCGGTGTGCTATATATGTAATACCTGAATCGGTGCTACAGTATGCGCTTACCTTAAACTTGTGTAATAACTGCTCAATGACTTCTTTTGTTTTCATGTTGCTGTTAATCATGACTTTTGTCTCTGAACCAAAAGTTGGAGTGAAAATTGAGGTCTGGGAATAAGAATGAAGGGTTCATCTGAATATATAGTTTGATAAGAGAAACATCTATGTATATGTCCAATATTCCATGATAATAGCATTCTCTTGAAACTCCCATATTTTATACCTATTGTTTACCATGATCAATAGATCTGTATTAGACTGGGTTCACACATGCACTTTGAACTCTGGCAGTCTGTTCCGGCAGACCCATTCAGTTGAATCTGGGAAATGTGGTGCAGAACAAAAGCATGGATCGGAAGCCCACGGAAGCACTACGGAGTGCTTCCGTGGTGTTTCTGTCTGTGCCTCTGCACCGCAAAAAAATAGAACATGTTCTATTTTTTTACGGTGCGGATAGATCACAGACCCATTCAAGTTGATCCGTCCCGGCCGTCGCACAGATGTTGCCCGTGCATTGGGGACCGCAAATTGCGGTCCCCAGTGCACGGAATGGCCGCACAACGGCCTAATGCTATGCAGCGCCGGATGCTGCGCTGCGAGTCCACAGCAAGACACTCTCTCGTCTGAAAGGGGCCTAACACTTTTATTTTTGAAAGCATTCTTACTTCTCAGCATTTTTCCCCACATCTGCCTAAAACGTTTGCACAGTACTGTATATAGGTTGATAGATAGATAGATAGATAGATAGATAGATAGATAGATAGATAGACAAATAGATATAGAATATGTGTAAAAATAAATATATATATATATATATATACAGTTGTGTTCAAAATTATTCAACCCCCACTGAAATTGAGTGTTTTGGCCAGTTTGACATTGATTTTGATCATTTCAGTCATCTTGTTTACAATTAAATCAAAGAGGCACTTGTAAGTCAGACAAATATAACATAACATTTATCATGAAATAACCACAAATGTCTTTTCTGTGCTCACATCATTATCAGTTTTATTCAACCCTCAAGTGACATTCAATCTTAGTACTTAGTACAACATCCTTTTCCAGTTATAACAGCTTTTAAACGTGAAGCATAGCTTGGCACAAGTGTCTTGCAGCGATCTACGGGTATCTTCGCCCATTCTTCATGGGCAAAAGCCTCCAGTTCAGTCACATTCTTAGGCTTGCGCGCTGAAACTGCTTTCTTTAAGTCCCACCAGAGGTTCTCAATTGGATTTAAGTCTGGTGACTGCGATGGCCACTTCAAAATGTTCCAGCCTTTAATCTGCAACCATGCTCTAATGGACTTGGAGGTATGCTTCGGATTATTGTCCTGTTGAAAGGTCCAACGTCTCCCAAGCCTCAGGTTTGTGACAGACTGCATCACATTTTCATCCAATATCTCCTGGTACTAAAGAGAATTCATGGTACCTTGCACATGCTGAAGCTTCCCTGTACCTGTAGAAGCAAAACAGCCCCAAAGCATGATTGACCCCCCGCCATGCTTCACAGTAGGCAAGGTGTTCTTTTCTTCATAGGCCTTGTTCTTCCTCCTCTAAACATAGCGTTGATCCATAGGTCCAAACAGTTCTAATTTTGTTTCATCAGTCCACAGAACACTATCCCATGAACTTTTGTGGTTTGTCCACATGACTTTTGGCATACTGCAGTCGACTCTTCTTATTCTTTGGAGACAGCAAGGGGGTGCGCCTGGGAGTTCTGGCATGGAGGCCTTCATTACGCAGTGTGCGCCTTATTGTCTGAGCTGAAACTTCAGTACCCACATCTTACAAATCTTTTTTCAGTTCCTCAGCAGTCACACGGGGACTTTCTCCACTTTGCGCTTCAGGTAGCGCACAGCAGTCGAAGTCAGCATCTTCTTTCTGCCACGACCAGGTAGTGTTTCAACAGTTCCCTTTGCCTTGAATTTGCGAATGATGCTTCCTATGGTGTCCCTTGGTATGTTTAACATCTTTGCAATCTTCTTATAGCCATTGCCCTTCCTGTGAAGAGAAATCACCTCTTCTCTTGTCTTCCTGGACCATTCTCTTGACTTCACCATGTTTGTAAACACACCAGTAAATGTCTAGAAGGAGCTGAGTATCACAGTCATTTTATATCTGCCTAATTGGTGCTTATTATGCTTGATTGCTGCTCCTTGACATCCACAGGTGTTTTCAATACCTGATCGAAAACACTTGAATGAACCTCTGTTCTTAAGAGTGGTAGTCTTTAAGGGGTTGAATAATTGTGTCAATGAAGAAATCACAAAAAAACATTTAATACTGTATTACAAAAACAATTGATGTCATTTTAGTTGCATTTGGTTCTTTAAAAAGTCCTTGTAAGATTTCATTCTGAACACAATTACAAATGTACACTAAATTCCCTAAAACCCTTTACAGCATTGGGGCTTGAATAATTTTGAACACAACTGTATATATATGCAGTTACTGTATATGATTCTCTTTCTAATGAGCAAAAAAAGTCAGTATTTTGTTAATATTTGGCAGCAAAGAAAGTGATCTCTCCTTACTTTAAAGTTGTAGAAGTGTCCATTAATAGAAAACCGATGTTGCTGTAGATGAGCTCTGTCTGGAGTGTTAGGTCGAATCCTTTTTTTTACTAAAGTAGCATCACTCATGGTTCTGTACAAAGATGGTGAATCGGGTGCGTGATCATTAAGATTAGGTTTGAGAGTGGTTGTGTCATACTCATAGTTTGCATAGTCTAAGGATGGTAAAAAAAATTCATTATTGACAAAGCAGAAATATTACAATAATCGAGTAAATAGACAGACAGATAGATATTACATTGCTATACCTTTTGTTGTGGGGTATCAGTTGCATATGTAAACCTAGCTAGCCCTTGCCATGTCCCAAGATGTTAAAAAGTCAGATTTTGACTCACACTTCCATAAGGTGGCGGTAGTAAGATGGTTCTCTTTCCTTGGGAGATACCTCTTTGCATATTATTTTCCAGTGAAGCATTGCCTATAACTCTCCATACACAGCCGGCTTCTTTAACCCTTTCAAGTTCCAGTGATTTTCCATTTAGTTTTTACTCCCAGCATGACCAAACCCATAACCTTTTAATTTTTTCATTCGCTGTATGAGGGTTTGTTTTTTGTGGGACAAGATATACTTTTTAATGGCACCATGTACGGTTGCATACAATGTGGTGCGAAGCAGGAAAAAAAAATTCCAAATGAGGTTTAATTATTTTTTAAAAAACATTCCGCCACCGTTTTAGGGGTTTCTTTACACTGTTTTCTATGCGGTAAAACTGACCTGTAACTTTTATTCTCTGGGTCAGTACGATTGTGATTATACCACACGTATAGTTTTTCCTCCATTTTAATACAGAAAAAAATTAAAAACTTTGGGGGAAAAAACTAATTTTTTCTTTGCATAGCCATATTCTGACCCCACAACTTTTTTTTATTTTTATGTTTACAGAGCTATGTAAAGGCTAATTTTTTGAGGGCAATCTGTACTTTTCATTGATACCATTGTTGGGTACATATGGCTTTGTGATCACTTTTTATTCAATTTTTGTGGGAGATTAATCAACCAAAAAACCGTGAATCGGCCATTTTGACTTTTTTCCATTTCGCCGTTTGCTGTATGGTATAAATTTATATTTTAATAGTATGGGTGTATTTGCACGCGGCGATGCACATGATGTAAAAAATTTTAATTATTTATGTATTTTTATTTTAACTTTGGGAAAGGCTGGTTGATTAGAATTTTTATATTTTTAAAATATTATTAAAAACTTTTTTTTGTAACACATTTTAATAGTTCCCATAGGGAACTATAACAAGCAATCATTAGATTGCTTTTGGCCTCATGCACACGGCTGTTGTTTTGGTCCGCGTCCAAGCCACATATTTTGCGGCACGGGTACAGACCCATTCAATTCAATGGGGCCGCAAAAGATGCGGACAGCACTCCGTGTGCTGTCCACATCTGTTGCTCTGTTCCGTGGCCCTGCGAAAAAAATAGAGCATGTGCTATTCTTGTCCATTTTGCGGACATGAATAGGCATTTCTACAATGGGCCGCGTTCCGTTCCTCAAATTGCGTGGATTGCGGATCGCAAAACACATACGGTCGTGTGCATGAGGCCTTTCTCTTAGACTCCAATGCATTAGCATTGGAGTTTATGATAATGACACTATGTTCCTATGGAGCCCTGCCACAGGCTGGGGCTCCATAGGAACTAATGTGTGGCAGTCCTAAACCACTCCTGCGTACAGAGGTTGTCGCACACTACATCTGGGTCCCCTGATCCTCGCAAGGGGGAGCCGGTACATGGTTGGGAGCTTGCGCTCACGGTCTTTAACCTTCCAGATGCCATGGTCACAATTGACCATGGCATCTGAAGAGTTAAATGTATGTAGTCAATCTTATTGTCGATGGAGTCCCCTGAGGAAGCTGGTCTACTCAGCAATATGCGTGGGGCGCTGCACCTATGCACCATGCGTTTATATTTGATAAGTATTTAGCATTTTTTTGATGTCATATTTATTATTACATATTATGAACTTCGCTTATTATGAACTATGCATTTCTTTGGCGACTTACATTTGTCCATATTTAGGACTTGCTGATCATAGGGATGTGTATAGGACGTATTGTTTCTGTCCTAAAATATGGTCTTGATGTATATAATGTTTTTAACTTTTGTCTGGTGTTGTTTTATAAAATGCAATTTTTAATATAGAGATGGGCAACCTTTATATGCGGTCTTGCTTTTTCTTATTACATACGCTTTAAGTATTAATACCGCGGTCTGCACTCTGGTCTTATTCTTTGGTGTGCCCCCTGATCTATTCTGTTGTTCAATGTTATTGTTGATCACATACATTAGTCCCGGGTGCCTGCAAGCAGAGCTGGTGCCAATTTTAAATGCCTGACCACCGACGTAAATGGGGCGGTCGGGAAGTGGAAAGGGGTTACCCAACTATTTGTAACTGAAGACCTATCCTAATGATAGGTCATCAGCATCTGATCAGTGGGGGTCCGACACCCAAGACCTCTGCCAATCAGCTATTTCAGAAGGCCCGGCGCTCCTGTGAGCGCTATGGCCTTCTTACTGCCCTACTCTAGGCCAGTGACATCACGACCATCAGTAACATGGCCTGGGAGCAGCTTGGTCCCATCCAAATGAACATCACTGGCTTAGAGTAAGCAGCGAGAAGGAGCGCAGAGCCTTCTCAAACAATTGATTGGACCCCCACTGATTAGATGCTGATGACCTATCCAGAGGATAGATTATTAGTTACAAACCCTCGAATAACCCATAGCACGCTGCCTAATCTGCATCGAAGGCATCGCACTCAGCCAGCCAGAATCCTTGTCCGTACTGACGAGGGGCAAACACTCCAAAACAGCTATCTACGGATGGATATTTGGCATAGCAATATTCCCAAAGTTTGTTAAAAAGTCGGATTTTGACTCATAGGGAGCTACTTGCACATAGGTAGATATTTTGAGAGGGAATTAAAAGAACACCAGGGGGCACTATACAAAGTATGTAACAGCAATATGTAAGCATTTTTTAATTATTCTAATTTGAAAATTATGTTATACATAATATTTAATCATGGAACAAACCCTTTTATAGGTATGAACTTTGCAGGGGATGGAGTTGGGTTCCCCTTTCAATAAAAGGGTCTCCCTTAATAAAGCTTACCCTGATGGTATCTATACAATACATATATCTTGTACTACGCAACATACCAATCATTTCAATCATACAACTACATAATAGTCTTTTAAAAGCAATTCAATTACCAGTACTTTATAAATTCAGAAAACTGCAGCTATTGTCATCCTATTGCACTGCTTTTAGTATCTGTGTTCAGTACAGCACTATATAGTTTTGCAGAATAAAAACGTCGCTATTTCTAAAGCGGTTTAATGCAACTATGCCACCTAGTGGTTTCTGCACAAACTAACTTTACCAATAAACGTAACCAGTTGCGGACCAGGTCATTTACCTCCCTATCTGGCCAAAGTTATTTTCAGGGGTCTTTTTGTTTTGTTTTTTAAGGTAAACTGTCTTTGATAGCCATAACTTTTTTCCCTTTGCCTAAAAAAAAATTGTGCCTACTTTTTAGAGATACATGGGGTTTATTTTTATGTCATTTTTATTTTAGTATGAATTGTTTTTATTTTATATACCCTCGGAAACATTTAAAAAGGGGGGATAATAGTCTGTTTTTGAATATTTGCATGTTTTACTAGCACAAAGTTCTTGATATAAATGGTGTGTGGGTTATGGTCGCCAGGTGCAGGGCTAGAAGCTGCAATGTGGCGTGTGGGGCCTTTTTATTTCTTTTTTTACTTTGTCTTAAATTTCTAATTTTTTTTCAATTTTATCTTTTTTTTGCTGATTTATCCTGTAATTAGGGTGGCTATATTAGCTCTACTGTAGTTACAGTGCTATTACAGCACACAGAGGCTATACAAGGCTACTGAGCCTTACTGCATAGCTCTTAAAACCCGGTACTCATGCAGACACCCACCACCCTGTGATCACATGATCGCTGGAACCGGAGCAGGAAGCGTTAGCATTGCCGCATCCTTATCTGTACATACAGCATTCATTCAGCGCTGTGTATAAAGCAATGGAGAAAGCAAGGACGGTAAAAAAAAAACTGTGCCTTCTCTTGGACTTATGTCTTTTTTCAACCGTCTTAAGGCCTCTTTCACACGGCCGTAGGTGTCCCGTGCCCGTATTGCGGACCGCAGTTGCGGACCGTTCCGTTGTCATTCCACATCATGGATGCAGACACATTCACTTCAATGGGTCCGCAAATCCAGAGATGCGAACTGTGCGGAATGGAATCACGGAACAGAACACTAAGGCCTCATGCACACGAACGTGTGCACCCCGTGCCTGTGCTGCGGGCCGCAAATTGCGGCCCGCAATGCTCGGGCACCGGCCGTGGGGCAGCCGCAGCGGATCGCGGACCCATTCACTTGAATGGGTCCGCGATCTGCCCGTTCCGCAAAAAGATAGGACATGTTCTATCTTTTTGCGGGACGGAAGTACGGAACGGAACCCCGCGGAAGCACTCCGTAGTGCTTCCGTAGTGTTCCGTTCCGTCATTCCATTCCGCACCGTTCCGCATCTCCAGAGTGCTTCTGTGGGGATCCGTCCCGTACTTCCGTTCCGCAAAAAGATAGAACATGTCCTATTTTTCTGCGGAACGGGCGGATCACGGACCCATTCAAGTGAATGGGTCCGCAATCTGCTGCGGCTGCCCCACGGTCGGTGCCTATGAATTGCAGGGACACGGGACACCTACGGCCGTGTGAAAGAGGCCTAACTATGTAACTATAGGAAGCCTGGCTGTCACTGACACTAATTGTAGCTGTTAACTCTGCAAGGGTGTTCGGGAATGTCCTTGCTGCTCTAAGCACAGACCAACCGGAAATGTAAAGTCTATGGGCAGTTCAGAAATGGATAAAAAATGTAAAATCACTCTTATTACCATGTAAAAAGGCTTGTATTTCTTAAACATATGAAAACTGTCAAAACTTAGTTATTGGGAGCTGATGCATAGACTATGGCTGAAAAATAGACCATCGCCAAAAATGTGGATATACTGCGACACCTCCGTTCATGCTAATGCTCCTAGTGGTCGATCTTGTGAATCTAAATTTACATAATTTGGAATAAAAGTATATAACACAAATGTAATGGGATAGTTTTGGGTTTAATAATGTTTTAATTACGTGCTTTAATGGAGCTGTATTACCGTCTTTTGAGTCCAACTCATAATCTGAATTCACTACAGGCTCATCTATTTCTGCAATGTGGTAAAGGTCGTCAAATTCACCCCAGCGCATCATTCCACTAGAAAGAAAAATAAAAAATTAAAATTCCATGTCTATATGTAATAAGATGCTGCAGACTTAAGCCTCATTCACACGTCCGTGCTCAAATCCGTGAGCAGGTTGTCAGTAATGCATCCGTGAAGTTGTCCGTGAAGGATTCATTTGTGTTTTTTGCTGTCCGTGTTTCATCCGTGGTTTTCACGGACCCATAGACTATAATGGACGTGATGGATCCGTGAACACGGACAAAATACAGCATGCATCCGTGCTAAAAACACTGACCCACGGACCATGCTAAAACACTGATGCCTGAATATACACATTAAAATTAATGGTGAAGTGTTCTGCTACGTGGAGAACACGTACAGCACATGTCCGTGAAACACTGACGTGTGAATAATGCTTTACCTATGATATTCTATGTGTATATGTTTTTTTTTTTTTTGTACCAGTCCAAATAGTACATCATTAAACATATACCCACAGCAGCATTATGGTCTGCATCTATGGCAGTGATGCCACGGTTTCTGTATTAAAGTTTCCTTTTTGACAATGAGAACTTTATTTATGTACTGACACACAAAACCAATAAAAAACTGCTTAAGATTTTTTCACTTTTTGCACCTTTAGATCCTTTCACATGGACGACTCATGGGGACAATTAAAGGGGTTGTGTCACTTCAGCAAATTACATTTATCATGTAGAGAAAGTTAATACAAGACACTTACTAATGTAATGTGATTATCCATATTGCTTCCTTTGCTGGCTTAATTCATTTTTCCATCACTTTATACTTGTTTAGAAGGGGTTACGGCCACGGCTGCAGCACAGATATTAGGTAGCCAGGACATGAGCTTCTGTGCATGTATGCCTATGTGTTCTCCCACGGTCCTGGACACCAGAGAGGCCGGAGCTTTTTCCTATATTGTGCAAGCACGACCACCGCTGCTAGATTGCAGGGTGGTCATAACCATGGAAACGAGCAGTGTATAATGTGATGGAAAATGAATCAGGCCAGCAAAGGAGGCAATATTGACAATCACACTATCAGACATTAGTAAGGGCATTGTGGTAACTTTCTCTACATGATGAATGCCATTTGCATTGAAGTGAGACAACCCGAATAAGGTACAAACGCTTGTTCATTGGGTGTTCGTAACTTTTGGCTGGCACCCTAAATCATTGTTTGAAGGCAGCATCTCGTCCTGTGTAAGAAGGGATCTGCTTCCCACGAACAATAAATCTGTATGGGGACGAGCGATCGAAGTACAATTTTTTTTTCTTTGGGAGAGGCGATTTATTTATTATATTTTATTTAATCACTTCTATGATGCTTTGAATTAAATCATAATAAAACGCATTAATGCCTGTCAGTGTTACAATGACAGGCAAACTAATAGGTACATACCTAATAGACAGGTGATTACTGAGGACCTAGGTACCTTTGTTAGACCTCTATCTGTCATAGAGCAGCAGTGCTGGACTGAGGGCCCTCCGGTAAAATTCATTTAGGGGGCTCCCTGTACAGCTACATGCAAATATTACCTGACCTCATTTGCAAATCCCTAAAACTGGACCAACATACATTTTTGTCCGTAGTAGTCCGTAGTAGGAAAACATGCTTACACAGCAGCAGGTAACAACAAGCCACTGGAAGATGATGAATTGTGGGGGTCCCAGTAGTGACACTGATAAAGGCAGGTCCCTCGAGTAAGCGGATACTGTCCAGCCACAAAGTCATCTTAGCCACCCAATACCTCTATACTAAACTGGATAATATGCTAAATATTCTACTCAGTTATTTTATATTGATGAGATGCTGTACATTGCCTTTCTCTGCCATTGACCACCTTTGCAGCGGGCAGGGCTTAGGTGCCCACTGTGGCTCAGGAGCCCACCTGGGTATTCAGCTGCTCCCCTGTTGGTCAGTACTAGCCTGTAGTACAGCATTAGGCTATCATGATCACACCATATGGGGAAGATGGGCTGACAGAGGGTGGCGACACCTCTGTTAGACACCTCAGATCCTGCTGTCACTACTGACCGTGGCATCTAAGGAGTTAAGCGACTGCAGACCAACTGTATTGGTCTCCAATCAGAGCCTGATGCAAACAAGTGCCTTAACAGGCCATTGTCGGTAAGTGTAAATTAATATTTAATCATGGGATGACCCGTTTCTGACACAAATTACAGAACTAGAGCTTGCAAAAGGAAAGTTTTAATTGGAAATTGCAAAGCCTCAAGCAGCAATGTATTGTCATTCATTAGCTTTCAACGGCTGTATGTACGGTTGGATTTCAGCTGTCTAGTACACTAGGTTCTATACGCTCTTGTACAAATTATTTGAATCATGTTGCATAAGGGCCTATGGATTATCAGTTGGAAAACGTTAATATTAATGATCTGAATGATGTAATATTTCAGTTTTCATTATATTCATTTAGCTAGCTAGCCGGGAAAGCACCATGGACAAATGAAACACTGGAAATGCAGCTTGTTTTATGTCGCCACGGCTCACAAATCATACCTCTTGGTTATACTTGATCCAATAACTTCTGGCAGTTGGATAGATTCTGTAGAAACACATTTTTCATCTTGCATTTGGAATCTAATGGGTCGTTGAACTCCCCAGAAAATCTCAATAAGTCCTGATAAAACAGTCTGTCCGCTGTCATTCTGTAATAAGATACAGTGCCCTGTATTAGGTTACATAGAAGCTGCAATGACCTAACTCTGTGCTTCATTGTCATATATTACCGTATATAAAAATTATTATTAGTATGATTATTAGTATTACTACTATTGTTGCCTTTAAGGCTAGGTTCACACAACGACATTTGTCGCGCGACATTTTGTCGCACCAATGTCGCGCTACAATTTTTATAATGATAGTCTATGGCAGGCATGCTCAACCTGCGGCCCTCCAGCTGTTGTAAAACTACAACTCCCATGATGCCATTCTGTAAGATGATAGCTGTAGGCTGTCAGGGAATGATGGGAGTTGTAGTTTCGCAACAGCTGGAGGGCCGCAGGTTGAGCATGCCTGAGTCTATGGTGTTGCACTGCGACATGCAACATGCTTCTCCATTCAAGATGGATTTTTCTGCGACTGTTGCGTCGCAGTCGCAGCATGTTGCATGTCGCAGTGCAACACCATAGACTATCATTATAAAAATTGTAGCGCGACATTGGTGCAACAAAATGTTGCGCAACAAATGTTGCAGTGCAGTTGTGCCCTATTTGTCGTCGTGTGAACCTAGCCTAAAGAGGATCTGTCAGCTGTCCTGATGTAAGTAAAAAATAATTCTGTATTGTGCAGTTCCTCCATAATTCCTCTTCGAAATCTATGACTATTGTGATAATCGGGGGTTAGAAGTTGGTCAGTGCTGTTAGTATTAATTAGGACGTGTAAGGACACCTCTTTGACACCCAGTTATACATATATTGGAACAGCACAACACCAAGCTCTAAGAAAAGATACTAAAGTATCATTAATTCATGGGGAACAGAAATATTTACCAAGACAGATATGTCAGGAATGGTGACAGGTCGTCATTAATTTCCTCATCGCTCGTTCACTACACAGACTCTAAAGCTGTCATACACATTGCGGGTTCAGCCAAGACTGGGAAGTGTATGGGAAGCTCCTGACTGTCCCCCGACAAAAGATATCAGGGAAGACATTGTTCCTACCCGGTCCTTATGTTCTCCTGGGATATAAGCCACCACCAGAAGTATCTGGCAGCGGCTTTCTCTGGGCTCCCCTTAGAATACACATACCGACCGATACGAATGTGTACGTGTATGTGGGAGCTGGGAGGGAGTCAGGAGTGATAGCTGTTGATGAAAAATCATTTGGCCCACAGTTATTGAAAGTGTTTGGGGCCACTAAGGGTCCTTTCACACTGGCGTTTTTGTTTTCCGGCATAGAAATCCGTCCTTGGCGCTCTATGCCGGAAAAATCCTGATCAGGATCATCCCCATGCATTCTGAATGGAGAGAAATCCGTTCAGGATGCATCAGGATGTCTTCAGTTCAGGACCGGAACGTTTTTTGGACGCAGCAAATACCGCAGCATGCTGCACTTTTTGTTCCGTCCAAAAATCCGGAACACTTGCTGCAAGGCCGGATCCGGAATTAATGCCCATTGAAAGGCATTAATCCGGATCCGGCCTTAAGCTAAACGTCGTTTCGGCGCATCGCCGGATCCGACGTTTAGCTTTTTCACAATGGTTACCATGGCAGCCAGGACGCTAAAGTCCTGGTTGCCATGGTAAAATGTAGTGGGGAGCGGGGGAGCAGTATACTTACCATCCGAGCGGCTACCGGGGCGCTCCAGAGTGACGTCAGGGCGCCCTACAAGCATGGATCACGTGATCGTATGGATCACGTGATCCATGCGCATGGGGCACTCTGACGTCATTCTGGAGCGCCCCGGGAGCCGCACGGACTGTAAGTATACCGCTCCCCACTACTACTATGGCAACCAGGACTTTAATAGCGTCCTGGCTGCCATAGTAACACTGAAAGCATTTTGAAGACTGATCAGGATCCTGATCAGTCTTCTAATGCTTCAGGCGACTTGCGTTCTGACGGATCCGGCGGGACGGAAGTGCCTGCCGGATCCTCAGAACGCAAGTGTGAAAGGACCCTTACACAATGTGCAGTGTTGTACAGTATGGAGAAATTCATTACTTTACAGTATGAGTGACAGTTGTACGCAAATAGGACTTTGCTGTTGGTGGACTCTGCTTCTTCTGCTTTCAGACTGCTGGATTATGTCTGCTTCCTGAAAACATGCGAGCAAAGTAATGTTCTCCACCTCACATTGTAGAACTGAGGTCATATGACGCATTGAAAAATACATTTAAAATCATTTCTGAGTCTTTACCAAAGACCTTCAGACATTTGCATTTAGCCATGTTCTACATACAGTATTAGGGCTCATGCACATGAACGTATTTTCTTTCCATGTCCGTTCCGTTTTTTTGCGGACCGTATGCGAAATCATTAATTTCAATGGGTCTGCAAAAAAAACCGTAGTTAGTCCATGTGCATTCCATTTCCGTATATCCATATTTCCGTTCAACAAAAAAATAGAACATGTCCTATTATTGTCCGCATCATGGACAAGGATAGTACTGTTCTATTAGGGGCCAGTTGTTCCGTTCCGCAAACTACGGAATGCACAAAGACGTCATCCGTATTTTTTGCGGATCTGTTTTTTGCGGACCCCCAAATACAGACGGTCGTGTGCATCAGCCCTTACACTGTTAGACTTGTTCATCACAGGTATAAGAAGTGACTATTAAGGGGTAAAACAGAAATCTATTCCCCTACCTGGTGATATGTTATTTGTAGGTTCGTCTTGTCCTTAAAATAACAGTTGTATGACTTTAGAAGTGAATCGAGCTGACCCCTAAAATACAGAAAATGCCATAGCTTATATGTAAAAATGGTTGTAACACTGCACAAAGCTGTCTCATATATCACATAACAAGGTTACCGCATCTGTGCACATAGTAACTGATCATGCAATAGGTAAAAATCCCAATCCAAATGTACCACGGAAACAGGTACAGCAAAAGACCACCTCTTTTGGATGGTGGGTTGAGGAATCAAATTATTCCCATTTAAACATTGTAATTTCTAAACCACCAGCAACTACTGTACAGAACCAGATTTTTTATACAATTTGATAGTAACAGACAAGTGACATTTACACGTATTGATTCTCCTAAGAATAACAATGAGTTTATGTATATATAATCAATTGTGATCACTGACAAATAATAATGTTATCATTTACTGGTGATGTTTCCCTGCAGGAAGACTAAATACTCATGAACCTCCTGGAAACTAATGAATTGTAGATATTCACTATGGCACAGTAAGCCACCCACGTGTTCCTAATGACCACTTTCATTATCTGCTCTATAGTATTTTTAGCTATATGAAGCTATGATCTAATACGAGCCATTGTATTTGCAGAGTATTGATTGCAGACTGCTGTCTTTAGGTGACAATCTGAATTCTCCAGTCTGTGGACAGCGCTTGGAAAGTCTTATGATTTACATATGTATTATTTAGCTGTAAAGCCATGTACTCACCTAGTGGATTTTTGTTGCAGAATAGGCATGTAAAATCCACAATTAAAGTACAATATAATTCATAGGATGGGAATGGGGAGTGCATTCAAATGCAATGGGGAAAAAATCTGATTTTAAAATTTGCACAATGCCCAATCTGTCAAAGATTTGCTCCCTGTATACACCACAGATTTCACTCAAAAGCTATGTTCACACGGTAAAATCCATAGCTGAAAAATCAGTAGCAGAATCAGTAGCTGAAAACAAGTTGTTTTTGTGGTGTATTTTTCACTTTATAGGACGCAGCCATCGGCAAAGACCAGGGAGCGGTAAGTGCAGGAAAAACGCACAGTCCGATGCAGGAGAAGTAAGTTAATTTATTTATTTTATGTCTGATCTGAGGTCTGATGAGAATTGTGGGTCTGATCTGAGGTCCGATACAGATTTGGGGTCTGATTGAGGGTTCCAATACCAAATGGGGGTCTGATCTGAGCTCTAATAAAGATTGGGGGTCTGATTGAGAGCATCTGATTTGAGGTCTGTTAAAGTTTGGGGGTCTGAGTGGGTGATCTGATAAATATTGGGGGTGTCATCTGAGGTCTGAAAAAGATTGGGGGTCTGGTGAACATTGGTCGTCTGATCTGAGGTCTGATGAAGAGTGGGGGTCTAATTTGGGGGTCTGATGAAGATTGGGGGTGTGATAGAAGGCCTTATGAAGATTGGGGTCAAATTTGAGGTCTGATCAGGTGGGTCTTATAAAGTGAAAAATACGCTTTCTCACTGACTTCTATAGAAAACCACCATCAAATCTGCTCAATTGAAGTAGCATGTTACTTCTCAAGCTCTCATCAAACCGTATGCTAAAAAAAAGCTTTACATCTCTACAATGAAGTCGAGAGGAAGCTTTTAATGGTGTTTTCAATGTGGATTACACAGAGATAAAGACCTGGCAGATTTTGCCCATATGAACACAGCCTTACTATTGTGGTTGTGACTGAATCTGGGAGTAATTTGCAAAAAAAAAATTGTAGTATCTTGGAAATTTCATTTTAAACAGACTTATGAAGAAAGTAAACCAAAAAGAATAACCCACTTCGTCTAGCCCACCAAGGGGCGCGATGTCATAGAAAAGGGATGTGTCTTTGCTGGAAGAGGGGGTTTAAGACACAGAATTCTTCTTCTTTATCATCCAGCATCAGCCACTGTGATAAATCTAGAGACTCTTCAAGCCTGTATGTTTATGTACCGTATTTATCGCCATATAAGACACACTTTTTTCCCCCCAAAAGTGGGGGGGAAATGGCAGTGCGTCTTATAGGGTGAATGCTACCATTTTCCTATAGCTAAAGCCGATACATCGCACAGCCTGCGATGTATCAGCATGGAAGGAGGAGGGGGCGGAGCCTGGCAACGCGTGGCGGGCGGCCCGCCGCTCACAGCGTGACTGCTTTCATAACATTTATAATCTTTAATCATGTCCCCTTATTCCCTATAAGCCCAATACAGTAGCGCTCTGCTAACCTGCTATACCGATCCTCTAGCAGGCAGAGCGGTGCTGTGTAACGTCCTCACTGACGTCATCTGCCTGCTCCTTTCACTTTATGAATGAAGCAGGAGGAGCAGGCAGATGACGTCAGTGAGGACGTTACACAGCAGCCTGCCGCCGCACCGCTCTGCCTGCTAGAGGATCGGTATAGCAGGTTAGCAGAGCGCTACTGTACTGGGCTTATACGGAATAAGGGGACATGATTAAAGATTATAAATGTTATGAAAGCAGTCACGCTGTTAGCGGCGGGCCGCCCGCCGCGTGTTGCCAGGCTCCGCCCCTAAGCAGTCACTATGGGCCAGATGTTTTAGAAAAGGGGCATCTTTGGATGGCAATGTAATGGGGCACCTGTGGATGACACTGTAATTGGGGTGATCTGTGGATGACACATATAGCATAAGATGCTATATATGTGTCATCCACAGATCCAATCCATTACAGTGTCATTCATAAATGCCCCCATCACAGTGCTATCCACAGATCCCCCATCACAGTGCTATCCACATATCCCCCATCACAGTGTCATCCACAGATCCAATCCATTACAGTGTCATTCATAAATGCCCCCATCACAGTGCTATCCACAGATCCCCCCATCACAGTGTCATCCACAGATCCCCCCATCACAGTGTCATCCACAGATCCCCCCATAACAGTGCCATCCACAGATCCCCCATAACAGTGCCATCCACATCTCCCCACATAACAGTGTCATCCACAGATCCCCCATAACAGTGCCATCCACATCTCCCCCACATAACAGTGCCATCCACAGATCCCCCCCATAATACTGTCATGCACAGACCACCATTACTTCAAAAGCACACCTTTTGGTTAAAAATATTTTTTTTCTTATTTTTCTCCTCAAAACCCCAGGTGCATCTTATAGGCCGGTGCGAATACGGTATGTTCATACGAACGCTCATTAACACTCATCTGCCAAAAACCGTCAGGTGTAATGCAGCCTTCAGACTGTCTAGCATGTTTACACTGTCTACATTTTAGACAGGATTAGTAACTCTGCCCCACTGCCTCTAATCACAGATAAAGTATTGTCACTAATGACTACCATATTTGCTATGTGGTATCTAACTTCACGTGCTCCAGTTTCCATAGACTATGAAGTTCTGTTTCTTATGGATGTCAGCACCTAATCACATAGTACACTAGGGCCACAGTCTGTAGGAAAGTGCATGGGATGTGTAAACACGAATGAATAGCTTTGCTCCACTACAATTAAACTCCCGTCATTCTGCTCCTTGGATAAACTCCACCCTGGGTTATTTACACCATTCCACACCCAGATGAGTATCACGGCATGCCCTGCAAAATCTTTTGTGTTTCTAAATAGTAACCAGGATCGTATGCAAAGTATAAACCATAGCAACATCTTTGCATTGTAAATTGACCTATTATGTCAATTACTCAAGCTCTGACCACAACCAAGAGATTTGCTAACATAATAAGCCAATGCACAAGTCCAACAAGAGGAACATTTTAGAAGCAAAAGTGAATTTATAGACATGAATGGGGCTGAGCGTGATACTAAGCACAGCCGCTATACAATGTACGGCGCTCTGCTTTTTTAAGCATCGAGAAGGCCAGGTTGCTTACAGGAGGGCCGGTGCCTTCTCATACAGCTGATCGGCGGAGGTCCCAGGTGTTGGACCCACACCAATTAGATACTGATGATATATCCTGAAGATAGGTCATCAGTATTCAAGTAAAAAACTTGGAAAAGTTTGGAAAAACTTTTTAATAAAACATTGTTGCAAACTAGTAGTTGAATTTATAGTCAATAGCATTCAATTTGTACAAGGAGGCGAGCTAAGTATGCAAAATATTAGATAGTTAGGCCCCTTTCACATGTCTATGATGACATCCGTGACATGGTTGCCAGTGGTTCTTCCATGAAAATGTCCATGGAGGATCCGTGTTTGGTCCTTGTGTTTGTTTTTGTCTTCAATGTGTCTATGTGTTATTTCCTGAGCATCTCCAAAAAATGTCCATGAAAATCATGCACCAAACATGGATGTCATCTGTGTTGTGTCAGTGGTTCTACAGACTCATAGGGGGGAATTTATCATGAGGGGAGAGTCAGTTTTGCTTGAGTCTGTGTTAGCGTACTTTGTGCCACATTTATCAAATGTCACAGGATGTTTGCTAAATTTGTCTTATCCTTAGATCTAACACTGTCTAGAGAAGCTACTCCAATTTTCTACTCCTCCTGGAGTGAGATTGCGACTTTTCTGCGACTTTAAAAAAAAAGTCAAAATGACAAATCTGGAGTGAAACTCATTAACATAGCTAAGCACACCCACTTTTCCACCCATAGTACAAAACTGGAATGAGTGGTGTAAAAATGCAAAAAGTCGTAAATTTTTGCGCAAGCACTTACATATTGAGCAAGCCAGTGCAAAAAAGTTGCATAAGCCCTATTTTGCGACTTTTTGACACCAGAATTCTAGAGTGAAGGTATGATAAATCAAGACGATAGACTACGATAGTGAAATCATGGACAGAAATAGGGCATGCTTCCCTGGTGTCACCATGGACCCACGGTGCGTGGAAAACCACTGATGTGTGAATGCACATATTAAAGTCAATAGATAAGTAATCAGTCTGTGACGACCATGGACAGCAAATGTCTGGGATTTAGGCCTCATGCACACGAACGTATTTTCTTTCCGTGTCCGTTCCATTTTTTTTACGGACCATATGCGGAACCATTCATTTTAATGGGTCCGCAAAAGAAACTAAAAGTACTCCATGTGCATTCCGTTTCCTTATGTCCATTTTTCCGTTCCGCAAAAAAATAGAGCATGTCCTATTTTTTTCTAGTTTGCGGACAAAGATAGGCATTATTACAATGGATCCGCAAAAATAACATATGGTCATGTGCATGAGGCCTTACTGACTTGTGAGAGAGGACTGAAAGAAAGTAGAAAAATCGCTTCCTGAGGACGATAACGAAGTATCAGGCGCTTCTGTACTGGCATTATAAGGGGGGCTCCATTTTGATTGTTGGTATGAGACCCTCTTTCATCTACATATGCCCCATTCATTGTATAATTATAAATCATAGAGTCTCTGCATGCACACATAGAATAACACTCTAGGCAAGGGGTCAACGGCCTTCTGGCAAGCTCTGCAACCCTTACACTGGGTTCAGACCTGAGCGTTTTGAAGCCTAGCATTTTTTGCGCGTTCAAGACGGGTGTTAACGCGCGTTTTTTTCAAGCGTTTTGGTAAATAGTGTAGGCGCGTTTGACGCGCGTTTATGTGATTGACTGCATAGTTGGCCAAAGACCTAACAGCCCTCGCTATATATAGTTTGGCCAATCTGAGTGCTTTAGAGGTGTGAAATTCCATGGTGGCTGATCCAGCATGTTGCAAACTTTGAAAAACGCGCGTCCATAGGCGCGTTTTACGCTGCACAAACTCCCGAACAACACGCGTATCGCGTTTCCCATTGAAGTATATTGGCACCAAACGCTCGAAAAACGCCTGAATTAACGCGAACATACTTGCTTATGCGTCGGACGTTTTTAGGAGCGTTCGAACGCGCATAAAAACGCGCAAGTGTGAACCACCCCCATTGGAATGCATGGTTCCTGTACTGTTGTGCGTTTTTTTGCGCGTTCGAACGCGGCGTTTTACGCGAAAGTGTGAACTGAGTGTTAGGCCTAATTCACACGTCTGCAATCTACATCCGAACCCGTTCCGCAAATTTACGGAACGGGTGCAGACCCATTCATTTTGAATGGGGACGTGATGGATGTGGAGAGCACAGACTGTGCTCTCCGCATCCGCAGAGCGCGCCGCCGATCTTCCGGACAGCGGCTCCGCAAAAATATAGAGCATGTCCTATTCTTGCCCACAATTGCGAACAAGTATAGGCATCTCTACAGGGCTCGTGGCAAAGTGTTTTGAGGATCCGCAAACTTGCGGATTTGCAAAACACTACGGACGTGTGAATAAGGCCTTATTGCTATACCACTTCTTGAAGGAGAGAAGATACTCTGAGGCCAGCTGCCCCCTCCCCCTCTCCTGCAATGCAGAAAATGTGTCTAGTGCATGTACACATTTGAACGCCCCCAACCAAAAGATTTCATTAAAAATCCATTTATTATTTTATGCTAATTATTTTAGTTCTGTCACTTTATCTTGATCTGATATTTATGATAACATGATTCAAAAGAATTTCCACAGAGACTTACCTAGTGATATTCTTTGAATCTTTAATGAATGCTAAAGGAGACTCCAAGCCAGAATTTTTGGCCATGTTAACTTACTCCACGTCCGCTATAAACCTACACAAAAGAGAAAAGCAAAAACTTTACTATACAACTAGTGGAATGTAATCTACCTACATATGTCTGAATGAAATTACAAGCGTTAGCTGATTAGCCTATGATCATTTTCTAATGTAAAAGGAACACTATTTTCAGTGGGTCATAGATGGCCAGATGTCTCAATCACAGTGAGGCATCCATTTGCATTATCAGTAAAAGTATTCTTTCTCTAACCAACAAAAACATCCAGGGGAAATTTAGGGTACCAGAAGTGTCTGATTATCAGTAAGAAACCTGCTTCTTCTTTTTACGGGAAGAAGAGAATTTTGTGCTGACTGTACAGACATTTTCTGAGATGTCAGTAAAATTTTAGCTTTTGCTAATATCTCGCAATTGTGATATTTGACTGTATCCACTGGTAAACTTACATTTGCTTTACTTGAACTATGGAGTATTAGCAGGAATTTCTCTTGATTATATAATTGTCTTAAAGGGACTGTTCAAGATTTTAATATTGATGGACTATCCTCCAGCACTGATTTCTCTTGCATGACCGTGCCGGTTGTCACACGCTGCCAGGCCACACCCCCTGTGATGCGGTTGTGTCCCTAGGAACAAAGCTCAATGCTGTGTTTTTCCCTGCAGCATGTGTGAGTGACAGCCCAGCTGCCCAGTTACTGTGAAGATGGTAAACTGTCCTATGGAGTGCTAAATCTATGGACCAATCAGGTTCTGATTCGGGGACTCGCCTGCTGGCAATACACCTTTCCCAGTGATAGTTTCTGAATTACTAGCTGTGTTTAATGGTACTGAGCTTCTCTTCTGGTTCTGATCTTGGCTTGGCTTTTTGACTAGTCTCTGCAAGTTGGCAGGGAAAGTAGGTGGGGTTCCATTTAGGACTCACTGTCCTTCTTTACCTACGGACATTACATTAGTCCATCAAAGTGTGATTTGTGTTGGTTCTACACCACTCACCCCCGCTGATCAGCTGTTCCAAAACAGCTCAGGTGCCAGAAGTAGGCCCTGGCTACACAGCTCCATCCATTGTTTAGTGGATTGAGTTGGTTAAGTAACCAGCACTGCTGCCATTTACTGCATTGCAGTAAACAGCTCCTTCCACTGTACAATGGACTGAGCTGCGTCATTCTGGTTTCTACTTTTGGAGTTGGCACTACTTTGGAACAGATGATCAGCAGAGGGTGTAGGGTGTCGAAAACCCACCCATCTGATGTTCAATATGAAAATACATGATGAACCCTATAAGTTGCTTAAGGCTCCTTTCACACGAGCGTGTCCGGATTAGGTCCGGATGCGTTGTGGATGCGTTCAGTGAAAACTGTGCGATTTCACAGGCAAAGCTATTCAGTTTTGCTTGCGATTGCGTTCGGTTGTTCAGTTTGTCCGCGCGGGTGCAACGCATTTTGATGCGTTTTTCACGCACGTGATAAAAAACTGAAGGTTTACAAACAACATCTCCTAGCAACCATCAGTGAAAAACGCAACGCACCTGCACTTGCTTGCGGATGCAAAGCGTTTTTCACACAGCCCTATTCACTTCTATGGGGCTAGGGCTGTGTGAAAAACCCATAATATAGAACATGCTGCGATTTTCACGCTACGCACAAGTGATGTGTGAAAAAAACGCTCATGTACACAGCCCCATAGAAATGAATGTGTCATTGCACCCGCGCAGAAAACTCGCCCGTGTGAAAGAGGCCTAACTGTTTTAAAATCTGTGTAAGTGAATAAAGAAAATGGTAGACATTACAGAAAGAAATAAAAGAAAAAAAAAGAAAAAAACTGTAGAAATCATAAACTGCCCAGAAGTGCCTGTATACTGAGTATGACCAATATTATATAAAGACCAGTACAGATCATAAGGCCAAGTTTACCTCTATAGCGGAGGTTCCAGAATCCAGCAAAAAAAAAAAAAAGAAAGAAAAAATAATGCTGCATACAGTGAAGTTTTGAAAGGCAGAATGCCAAAATCATTGCCGAAAACCCAATGGTCCTTATTAAAGTCAACACCACAGATGGCGGTGTTCTAGACACCACCCTTAGTGGTGTCTAGAACAGAATAACGGAATTTAATCATTGACATGAGCCTAGCCTTAGAGAGGAAATTACCATTAGTCATGATCACAAGTAAATTACTGGTTTGCTTACACTCACATTCCTAAAATGTCTAGAAACTACCAGACTTTCAAGAGTTGAGGCTGCATCTACAATTATGCTGTGTATATTTGTACATTGTTCCCTCAGATTATAACCGTAAGGCTACTTTCACATCTGCATTTTTAAATCCACCAGGTTCTTCCGGCATAGTAGCGGTTTACCAGATTTGAAAGTATTTGGCATGAAGTCAATGAGGTCTGGTGGTGAACGGTACACATGCCTGACCTGCCACTCATTCATTTTTGGGGAAGGGGCAGCTGTGGGGTATGGGGTTTCCATTCTCCCAATCGGTGGAGGTCCCAACACTACTATACAGTATCTCACAAAAGGGAGTACACCGCTCACATTTTTGTAAATATTCTACTATATCTTTTCATAGGACAACACTGAAGATATGACACTTTGATACAATGTACAGTAGTCAGTGTACAGCTTGTATAACAGTTTAAATTTGGTGTGCCTTCAAAATAACTCAACACACAGCCATTAAAGGGGTTTTCCCATCTCAGACAATGGGGGCATATCGCTAGGATAAAATGAGAATGGAGTGGGGAAATGAACGGAGGGCGCACTGCGCATGCGCAGCAGCCCTCCATACATTTCTATGGGGCTACCGAAAATAGCCAGTGTCCGAAGGGAGGGGATCTTGCTTTGTTTCAGTATGTCACGGTACATGTTGGCATTCATGGTTCCCTCAATGAACTGTATCTTCCCACAGCCGGCAGCACCCATGCAGCCCCAAACCATGACACTCCCACCACCATGCTTGACAACTTCTGGTTGCCACCACTCACACTTGACAACATGTGAACCAAATAAGTTTATCTTGGTCTCATCAGACCACAGGACATGGTTTGAGTAATCCATGTCCTTAGTCTGCTTGTCTTTAGCAAACTGTTTGCGGGCTTTCTTGTGCATCATCTTTAGAAGAGGCTTCCTTCTAGGACGACAGCCATGCAGACCAATTTGATGCGGTTGTGGCGTATGGTCTGAGCACTGACAGTCTGACCCCCCATCCCTTTAACCTCTGCAGCAATGCTGTCAGTGTTTATATGACTATTTTGAAATTAAAACCTCTGGATATGACACTGAGCATGTGCACTCAACTTCTTTGGTCGACCAAGGCGAGGCCTGTTCTGAGTGGAACATGTCTTGTTAAACTGTATGGTCTTAGCCACCGTGCTGCACCTCAGTTTCAGAGTGTTAGCAATCTTCTTATAGCCTCGGCCATCTTTATGTAGAACAACAATTTTCTCAGATCCTCAGAGAGTTCTTTGCCATGAGGTGCAATGTTGAACTTCCAGTCACCAGTATGAGAGAGTGTGAGAATGATAACACCAAATTTAACATACCTTCTCCCCATTCACACCTGAGACCTTGTAACACTAATGAGTCACATGACACCTGGGAGGGAAAAAGACTAATTGTGCAAAATGTGGCCATTTTCACATAGGGGTGTACTCACTTTTGTTGCCAGTGGTTTAGACATTAATGGCTGTGTGTTGAGTTATTTTGAGGGCACACCAAATTTACACTTTTACACAAACTGTACACTGACTACTTTACATTATCTTCAGTGTTGTCCCATGAAAATATATAATAAAATATTTACACAATTGTGAGGGGTGAACTAACTTTTGTGAGATACTGTATATTTAATAGTGCATTATAGTAGAACAACTGACCAAGTAACCGTTTGTAGCACGTCCAATAAATATGCCAACTCTACATATGCCAACTCTAAATTCTATTTACCATCATACACTGTGTCCACAACTGTTCAGATATTTTTTCTTGTAAAATGATGGACACCATGATGGAAATCCAAGACATCCTATTGTAGTTAGTGGGTTCACACATGCAGTTTTTGATACTGTTTTTGAGCCAAATCTAATAGTGCATCCAAAAGGTTAAACAAGTACAAAAGAAAGGCCAAAATGTTTACCTGCCTTCTATACTTAGTGACAATAGCAAGCGCTGACTGGCCGCTCTCCTGCATCTCCTTGTGGCTGGTTAGTTAAGCAGTGCATCGGGGATACAGGATGATCATACACTATAAGCGCATACAGTATAAATCGTAGGGAGACAGGTCAGAATCTATATATCTATCTACACACCTACATCGTACATATGTTCATTTTTAGGCATGTATATAGGAGGGAAGTAACAAGAGCAGCAGCAGTGAGCCTAGCATCTTCACTGTTTAGTACATAGCTGTTCTGAGCCGTGAAGACAGGTTTTCCTTAGAAACACTAATTTAGGCTAATTTCCAACAAGCGTTTCCTGTTCGGAAATCACACTCTTTGTGTGAGCGTGATTTCCCATTATGGAGGAGCGCAGGAGCGCACGGCACTATAATGCTGTATTATGCTCTGTGTCTATAAGTCTACTTTCACACTGCCATTTTGGTTTATGTTTGTGAGATCCGTTTCAGGGCTCTCACAAGCGGTCCAAAACGGATCAGTTTTGCCCTAATGCATTCTGAATGGATAAGGATCCGCTCAGAATGCATCAGTTTGGCTCCATTCCGCCTCCATCTGTCCTGACATATAATGTAAGTCAATGGGGGCGGATTTTTTTTTAACTCAGTTATCATTGTCCGCAATGGAAGCTGTAATTATCTCTTTGCCCTGAGTTCCCACTAGTAGCGGCTGCATGAAAATGCATTGTTTTCGTGTCGGGAACAGAAGAAAGAGTTCAGCGCAGGCCCTCTCCCCCCCCCCTTCTCCCAGGACACGTAGCTGTCACGTGGTCAACCTCCATAGAAGGTATGCCACTGCTGATGAGGCTGGTGTACTTAATTCAAAAATCCATGACACAATGGCTGTACAATTCTTTTAGAAAGCTTTCCGATCTGATTTTCAAATAAGAATTTTAGCTGGACTTTTAAAATGCAAATTTTCATGAAGGATCATACAGTCATTCTGTCATGTACACCAAACCCATCTGGTGTAAGAGATCTGTAATGTAATATCGTATGCCACCAGGGGTGTAAAAAAATGTCATAGCGTAATAGAAAACTTAGTGTGAGCCCCCCACCCAGTTTTCCAATACATGTGCGACAATTATGACTAGACACCGCAAATCACAACACCCCGGATTTATATGCTATATTACTTAATGTATTTACACAAGAAAACTGGCATTATATTGATATATCTGCTTCCCTTCCATTACAAGGGTGGCCGCCTGCAGCCACCACTAAGGGGTGTTCAGTGCAGGAATTTATGTAGTTACAGTTGACTGAAATAGAAACTGTTAAAATCTTTTTCCTCCTAGTGGTGGCTGTATGAAAATGCAGTGTTTTCTTGTCCAGAAAGAAGGAGGAGTTCAGAGCAGGCCCTCTCCCTGAGCAATTGCATGGTCTGCCCTCATTGAAAGTAAGTCACTCTATGCAGTTTGTATTGTAAAACCTGATGACAGATCCTCTCTAAAGGACAGTACAATAAGTTGATCACTGGTTTCCATGTTTCTTTATTACACCACTCACTAGTACAGAATATAATAACCCACCTCATAATAGAGTTCAGTCAAACCGCTAGGAATGTGCCTGACAAATCTGTCAACTGTTTCCAATCACAACAACCAGCAGAATCAAGAATGGAGCTCTGGTGGAAAGGCTGCAATTCCGATTAGCACAAGATAAGTAATGAAATGTATTTACAAAGGTATTCAACTATTATCATAGATTATAGCTTTATATAATCTGAAACTGTGATCAAAGGTTGCCTATAAGCTTCCTTTTGCGCTGTTTATTATCTTTCTGCAGGCCAGTAATGTAAAGACTTTCCATATATGACTGGAATTTCAAAACTATGTTTACAAGGTTTTTATTTTCTTAATCAACAGACTGAAACATATTCAAAAATACATATTCACAGTAGAGATACATATATCCCTGGACACAACAATAGTATTCAGAATGAAATTATTGGGGCATATTGATTATTTCATTAAGACTGGGGTTTTAGACGCCGGTCTTATTAAGGTCCTAAGTTAGTGATGGAGCCGCCGAAGTTACGTAAAGGCATCGGCCTCTACATAACTTCTGTGGATCCACCACCACTTCTAAATGTAAGAGTACTTCCTAGCTGCCTTACATTTAAAACATTTTCTATGCCTAAAACAGGCGTAGAAAATGATAAGCGAGACAGACCTTCTGGCCCATTCCCCACCCCGCCACGCCCACTTTTTTAGACCTGGCATTAGCAGGGAAAAGTCAAAGATTGCAGCGCAAAGGATCTTTGCGCCACAATCTGCGACAGAAATACTCCTAATATAGGAGTATTTCTGTTTAATAGATGACAGCCATTTTTTATATTGCTGCCTCAGTTTCAAAAAGGAACTACAGTATTTTGGGAAAGTTACTTCTAGGCTGGAACTGCACATGCTGTTTTTGATACAGTGTGAAGTGCAGTTTTTGATGCAGTTATTTTGAGCCTAATGGCTCCAGCAGGAGGAAGTATAAGGCTCCGTTCCCATCCACGGCAGAGGTTATGTTAGGAACCTCAGTTGCAGATTCCGTCATTCAAAATACCGCTACACATAGCATTATTTTTTCCGACAATGGAAACCCAGCAGACCCTATAACAGTCAATGGGGTCCTTCAGGTACTGTTGGCGTCCATTACATGACTACACACATCATTATCTTCATTTTCTGTTCCAATAATGTAACAGAAAAGCAGAACTACATAGTAGATTGGAACCTAGTTCTTCCTTTATGTTCTCTATTCCCTTTGAAGACATTCATGGCTTTGGCACAAAATACAGCCCAATAACTGTACCAAAAACTGCATGAGTGATTTCAGCATTAATGAAAATTGAATCAGTAGCAGCCGGACTCATCTCTAAAGTGTCAGCACTGGTGGTGCAAATACAGTATGATCCCAAGGTGTGCATCCTGGGTTATGTGTCAGAACTAGGAATAGAAAACCCACTCAAAGTGGCAATAGGTCGCCTATGGTATGTAGCGAGAAAATTAAATGCTTTACACTGGATACAGGCCGAACCTCCAACTTTTAGAGAATATATATGCAAAGTCAATACTATGCTGCTGTATTAAAAAGCAATCTTTCATAAAAGGGGATGTCCCCAGAAATTTGAGAAACTGTGGGACTGTGGCTCATGAGTAGGCGTCTAAATACGGTCTAGTAATGGACACTAACACCAATCGGGGGGGGGGGGGGGGTTGGAAGGGAGGAGTGGGTTAAAATACCGTTACTGTAAATGTAATTGATGTGCCTCTAGAGTAACATTGTTTGTGAGATTGATCTATGTCGCACAGCGTGATTTTACTAGAACAATGTACCTTGTCTTTCTTGTTTTTAATATAAAAAATCTGATTTAAAAAAAAAGTGTCAGCCCTCAAAATACAAAAGTTCACACTAGCAACATGGTCTCTGTTTGGGCTACATTTACACAATCGTATGTATTTTGCAGTCCGGAAAATATGGATGGCGTACGTGTTGCATCCGTTTGTTTTTTTTTCAATTTTTTTTTTATTGAGATCAGGCAATTACAGAAAAGAATTCTGAAAAAACATACAATGTTCATCCATTACATATACAGAGTACACACAGTTTAGGCCTCTTTCACACTTGCGTTGTGAAGATCTGATCAGTCTTCAAAATGCTTTCAGTGTTACTATGGCAGCCAGGACGCTACTAGAGTCCTGGTTGCCATAGTAGCAGTGGGGAGCGGCATACTTACATTCCGTACGGCTCCCGGGGCGCTCCTGAATGACGTCAGAGCGCCCTGCGCGCATGGATCACGTGAACCATGCGATCACGCGATCTATGCACTGGGACGCCCTGACGTCATCCTGGAGCGTCCCGGGAGCCGCACGGAATGTAAGTATGCCGCTCCCCCGCTCACCCTACTCTTTACTATGGCAACCAGGACTTTAGTGTCCTGGCTGCCATAGTAACCATTGACAAAAAGCTAAACGTCGGATCCGGCGATGCACGGAAGCGACGTTTAGCTAAAACCGAGATCCGAATAATGCCCTTCAATGGGCATTAATTCCGGATCCGGCGTTGCGGCATGTCTTCCGGATTTTTGGATGGAGACAAATCCGCAGCATGCTGCGCTTTTGTCAACGTCCAAAAAACGTTGACATACTGAACGGAAGACATCCTGATGCATCCTGAACGGATTTCTCTCCATTCAGGATGCATGGGGATAATCCTGATCAGTAGCTTTGCGTCCTAGAGACCCGAGGACGGATCTCTAGGACGGAAAGCTAAAACGCTAGTGTGAAAGAGGCCTTACGAGTGTAAGATCAATTGTATATCTTGTCACATATGATAGTGCCTAGATCCCTTATTTTCCATTTTCCCCCCAACTCCCCCCTCCCCCCCACATTGAACAACAAGTTAAGATCTGGTACACCATGGTGAGATCGTCCTTTGAATGAGAGATAAATATTCAGTCTTTGATAAAGAAGAAAAGCGACGAAATCCGTCCTATTCAGTAAGCAATTGCATCCGTTTTTTTGCAGAACCATTAACTTCCGTGGGTGTGTGGTACAGATTTGTGGCCAAGAATAGGACATATTCTGACTTTTGTGTAACGGACATACGGATGTGGAAAGCACATGGGTGCCTTCCATGTGCTTTCTGCATCCGTATATCCGTTCCCACCAGTGAACATGTCCTATACTTGGCCACAAAATGAAGTTCACTGACCCTTTGAAACCAATGGGTTCACAGAAAAAAAAACAGATGCAACACGAATGTCATCAGGGATTTTGGGGGTCAGCGTTTTGTGGACCACAAAATACATACACGTACATACAATACATGTGTAAATGCCTTGTAGAAAAGAACAGAAGAAACTCCAGCATCAAATTCTCGAGTGTTGTCTCTTTATTTGCAGTGTCGGAAATACAGCGGCAGTAAAATAAACCCTCTCATGTCCCCTTACAGTCAACGTGTTTCGAAAAAGTTCTTAATCATGACTGGTGACCAGTCATGATTAAGAACTTTTTCAAAACGCGTTGACTGTAAGGGGACGTGAGAGGATTTATTTTACTGCCGCTGTATTTCCGACACTGCACAACGTATTGAGGTCTTACCTACATCTCCGTGCACCAGGGGCAAGTTGCTGGAGTGATAGAGCAGGTGAGCTGGATTTCCCTTTTACCTATACCATATGTGTAAATGCCCCCTTATCGTGGATATGCTGGATCCTTTTTCAGACAGACAGTGGTGAAACCTGATTGATTTTAATGGGGTCCATCAGGGTTCCATCAAGATTCCAGTACTTTTGGTGACAATAACAGAAGCTACAGAATATATGGGCAGCCAATTATGGAGCAATGCACTTTACATCATGTTTAGCGCCACAGTATTGATGAGCAATGTAGATCTATATGGATTGTTCTCTTGGATTTGTGCATTATTGTTGCTATCAGGAATACTGGAAACCATGATGGAACAAATGTGAAGAAGATCTGAGTTCATCCATACAGTTTATACAGAACAATCAACCATAATATAATTGAAGAAATTATTGCAAATGATTACATTGTGCTAATTTTACTACAACGCAGAAACAAAATATCCTACAGTGCATGAGCCCCCATTTGTAGTTAATGTATTCCATTGCAACAAAAACTACAGATGGTAAAACATTGCTTCCAGTAAAAGTGCTGAGCACAATCAGTAAGTTGGCACATGTTCCGCATGGCTTCATGTTAAAAGACACAGTGTAGACTTTCATCTCTTTTCTAGAAGCCTTGTTAAACATTGATTCTGAAGGGCTGAATCTGAATTCTTTGATAAGTACATAAAGAAAAATGCACTGATCCTTGAATCCTGTTTTTGTTTCTGGGACGTATGACCTGGGTGTCTCCTGAGGACTATACAGGTTTACTAGATAACCGCTTAAGACTTTTAGTAAGTGAAATGACCTACATACACTTCTTCTAGAAATGAAAAGGGTATATTATTTCATGTTTGAGACAATCTGCCTCGAAATTCGAGCTTCCTGGTCAAAGTGAACGAGTCTACTAGGAAATATTAGAAGATCCTACTTGCCTTGTTTGAAGAACCTGGCGACGCATTTCACTTTCAGATCTGTAGTTTCCCCAAGAAAACATGACAGTCTTGCAATGACCTGAAGGATCACCTGAGTAGTTTATAAAAGACAAAGGAAAGTTAATTATTACTCCTCCAGCCGTACAGGTATAGGAATTAGCCACTCCCTTATGCCTCAGTGCATTTTGGGAGTGTTTACCAGACCTGACAGCTGACAGGAACACTCCTGTGTGCACATTCATCTGTACCTGAGCAAGGGGTGTGATCATGTTCTTCCTCAGTAAAGATTTTATGCTGCAGGGCATGAAGACTTGTCTTGACGCCCAAAGAAGAATCTTTCACTTCTTCTTGTTCTTACCTTCCTTTCATTTTAAAAATGAATAATATAAATGTCTAATTGCAGCAGAACAAAGGCTATTCTTAATTATAATCTTGACTCTATAAAATGAGTAATAAATTATGACAATGCTGAGTAATAGGCATATTTCTAGGATTTACTTATATGTAAAAAGAAACTGAAATTAGAAACAATTGCTCAAGACCGGGAATTATTTACTGTAATTATTAGAACATGAAAGAGAAACAATGACTGAAATACTTTAACCCTTTCTCGTCCAGCAACACACATGTACAGCACTGGGCAGGTCTTTAAAGATAGTGCCCACCCGCAAAGTTTAGCGGGCACCATAGCTGCTGGGTGCCTGCTGTTTTAAACCTCTGCGATCAACGATTATGATAAGTATAATGCCAATCACAGACATTTAACCTGCCATAGGTGTTTGGTGCAACAAGGACTCCATAATCATTGGAACAGCAACAATGAGGGAGATCTAAAGCTTATTTTTTTCTTTAGCACTATTCAGTCCCTTATGTTAAAAAAATATCCCACTGGAAACTGTAATTCCATTTTAATTCATATAAATTGTGCAATATAAATTATATACAAATAGCAATAGAGCATGGAAACCCCACCGGCGACCCAGCCTTTCACTAATAGGCTATTAAAACAACAAATTTTATTTCATCAAATTATTTCATCAAATTAAACTATCAATTGTGTATATGTCAAAATGGTGACTTTAAAACAAATGTATGCCTGCATGCATTATTATCACAGTGGCCCAGATTAACTAGTTCTCTAAATCAGTGGTGGCGAACCTATGGCATGGGTGCCAGAGGCGGCACTCAGATCCCTCTCTGTGGGCACCCGCACCATGGAAAAAGTATAAGGTGTCAATGGATGTCGTATATCTGGACTTCTCCAAAGCATTTGACACTGTACCACATAAAAGGTTAGTATATAGAATGAGAATGCTCGGACTGGCAGAAAATGTCTGTAAGTGGGTAAGTAACTGGCTGAGTGACAGAAAACAGAGGGTGGTTATTAACGGTACACACTCAGATTGGGTCACTGTAACTAGTGGGGTACCTCAGGGGTCAGTATTGGGCCCTATTCTCTTCAATATATGTATTAATGATCTTGTAGTAGGCTTGCATAGTAAAATATACATTTTTGCAGATGACACTTAACTGTGTAAAGTAAGTAACACTGAAGGGGACAATATACTGCTACAGAGGGATCTGAATAGATTGGAGGCTTGGGCAGAGAAGTGGCAGATGAGGTTTAACACTCACAAATGTAAAGTTATGCACATGGGAAAGAATAATGCAAGTCACCTGTACATACTAAATGGTAAAACACTGGGTAACACTGACATGGAAAAGGATCTAGGAATTTTAATAAATAGCAAACTAAGCTACAAAAACCAGTGTCAGGCAGCTGCTGCCAAGGCCAATAAGATAATGGGTTGCATCAAAAGCGGCATAGATGCCGGTGATGAGAACATAGTCCTACCACTTTACAAATCTCTAGTCAGACCACACATGGAGTTCTGTGTACAGTTCTGGGCTCCTGTGAACAAGGCAGACATAGCAGAGCTGGAGAGGGTTCAGAGGAGGGCAACTAAAGTAATGACTGGAATGGAGGGACTACAGTACGCAGAAAGATTATCAAAATTAGGGTCATTCAATTTAGAAAAAAGACGACTGAGGGGAGATCTAATATCTATGTATAAATATATCAGGGGTCAGTACAGAGATCTGTCCCATCATCTATTTATCCCCAGGACTGTGATTGTGACGAGGGGACATCCTCTGCGTCTGGAGGAAAGAAGGTTTGTACACAAACATAGAAGAGGATTCTTCACTGTAAGAGCAGTGAGACCTTGGAACTCTCTGCCTGAGGAGGTGGTGATGGTGAATCCACTAAAGGAGTTCAAGAGGGGACTGGATGTATTTCTGGAGTGTAATAATATTACAGGCTATAGCTACTAGAGATGGGTCGTTGATCCAGGGAGTACTTCTGATTGCCTGAATGGAGTTGGGAAGGAATTTTTTTACTCACCTTAAGTGGGGAAAATTGGCTTCTACCTCACAGTTTTTTTTTTGCCTTCCTCTGGATCAGCTAGCAGGATGACAGGCCGAACTGGATGGACAGATGTCTTTTTTCGGCCTTATGTACTATGTTACTATGTGTACCAATATGCCTAGACGTTTACTACCATTTATCAGTGCAGGGCGCACTATGAACAGCACAGGCAGTGCACTGAATGCAGGTAGGCTATTATAGCTAAATGATATAAATGATAAAGTACATGGAAGATATACTATGCTGTGTTGGCTCTTTGCGATAAATAAGTGGGTTTTGAGTTGCAGTTTGGGCACTCGATCTCTGAAAGATAAAATATATATATTATAAAGGTATAATAAACATAGTGCATGGATAAGCACTTTTGTCTAGCTCTATACAAACTATTGTTTGGCTAACTTTGAGACAGAATTTTATGGCAGAATTGTGGTGCAAAATCGCAAATCTTATGCCCATCCCCCCCTCCCCACACACACGTTACCTACTCAGCTGGCCCCGTCCTGCTAAGCCCACTCCTTGTCAACCATGTCAGAATTAGTGTAGAAAACCTAGTTTCACCAATTTGTGCCACTTTTTAAACAGGTTCTAGGCAAAGGCACACTTGTAAATCTGGCACATTGTTTTTGTGCCGTTAACACTCTCAGTACTACTTATGCTTGTTATCATAGAGTTGGGTTCTCAGATCTCCAACCCTAGTATAATTCCAGCAGGTCACATGCTAACTAAAATACAAAGTGAATCTTCACTAATGTCCCCCGACATGTGTCACTGGCTAAACAGCATCATCAAGCAAACTGGTTAAATAATGATAGCTACATCACAGTGTTAAGAAATCACCATATCACAGGACTTCTAGGTTATCTTTTCTGAAGAGTATACCTAAATGGATAATTACGATCACCATTGGTATAGATTTGGAATAGGTACTTTGTTTGATGCATATGTTGGTGTAATTTATGGTATTAGAAAGGTAAATTGGTTGACGAAGCACCTACCTGCCGCAAGATTGACAGGGCCAAACATTCAGTGTAGCCCTGATAATTTCCTGTCTGCGCTGCTGCTCCGATTAGCAGAGCAAGGCCTCAGGGGAATGTGAGCACTATCAACAAATTTATTCGTACCCAAATTGAATATTACGACCAATTTAGTTAGAATCAGTTCCCATGTGGATTTCAAGAAATTCACTAATCTTTAGTAAGTATGTATCTTGTGGATGTTGTACTACAGTAACTCAAATATCTTAATGGGCTGTGTTTTCTCATGTAAATTTCAAATATATATTTGAATATTCCGAACAATCAGTACAGTATTATAATTTAAAAAATAGATTAAGCAAGGACATTGGTATCTAACTATCTTTCTACACTGTCAGATACACAGTTAACTATAAGCTTTCCTTGTAATTGGAATAGATACACAGTTATACTGTTAATACGGTTGAAAAAAAACATGCGATATGTCCATCAAGTTCAACAAAGTGATGGGTGGTGATAAATACTTAGATTCATCCAAAGTAGTATAAAATGTACCAATGTATGGGATTATGCCTTCATAAAATAATATATAGCAAATAACAAGCTCTCTAGGCATTAAAGCAATACAGTGTTCAATTATGTAATATAAAGGTTTTAATTATTTAGAATAAAAAAAATTATATTTCATAATTGACCCCTGTTTTACTCTAATGCTTAGAGAGGCGGTTATTCGGTACAATATATAGTGCTATATCTCTATTTTCTCTGCATAACATCATTATTTAGGGTTTAAATGAGCCTCTTAATTTAGCTTAATTTATTTTTTAAATTATAATACTGTATTGATTAGTAAAAATATACTCTATGTGGTACTGGTTCAGGACACGCAAATCTATATTTGATATTTACATGTGAAGACACTATGATATTTGAGTTATTGAATTACAACATCTACAAGATACACACTTACTACAGAGCAAGAGACAGCAGGTTTCTTGAAATTCACTTGCCAAGACAGCATTAGTAACAACCTGTTTAGTAACAGACTGCACTGTAAGATTTGTTATGCAGATGCTTGCCGGTGGTGTAACATACATAGTAGTATCGGAAGAAGCAATTGCTCTGAATCAGTAGTCCATAAATTATCCCTTACACACATATAGTAGTATCAGAAATGTAAAAGTAATCTCTACAGCACCCCACCCCCTTAACAGTGACCTACACAGGGGCCCACCCCCTTAACAGTGACCTCTACAGCACTTCGCCCCCTTAACATTGACCTCCATAGTACCCTGCCACCTTAATTGTGACCTCTACAGCGCCTGTCCCCTTAACAGTGATCTCTAGAGCACCCCCTTAACATTGACCTCCACTGTACCCCGCCCCCTTAACATTGGCCTACATAGTGGCCACACCCTTTACAGTGACCCTTCACAGCAATCTACCCCTTAACAGTAACGTACACAGGGCCCCACCCCCTTAACATTAACCTCCACAGCAGCCCATCCCCTTAACAGTGACCTTCACAGCATTCCGACCCCTTACCAGTGACCTCCACAGCAGCTTGCACCCTTAACAATGACCTCCCACAGTGCCCTGCACAGGACCTCTCACTTTTAACAGTGACCGCCGCCCAATGCACCATTCCCCCTTAATATAAGACCTCCACAGCACCTTGTCCCTTTAATATAAGACTGTGGGATGTGCTGACTGACCCCCTTTTTTTGTAGTTGTACTGGAGCTGGAGGTGTGGCTGACTCCTGTTGGTCTTGCACCCCTGACTAGCCTGTCTGCCCCATAGGCTGATTTTAATTAGAGTAAGTATAAAGCTGTAGCCTGCTCTCATTGTATTTATTGGAAGCAATTTGGCACCAGGAAAATTATAGAGTGATCTCAGCATGCATGTCGGTACCTGCATCCCTGGATTTAATGGAGGCCGTTATGGCACCAAAAATGGTAAAAAGCAGAGTGGACCCAGCATGCATGTGGAACCTGCACTCCATGAATGTTAGGGTGGCCATTTTGGCACATAACAGGTAGTATTTAGTGTTAGGTTCCCGTCTTATAGAGATCGCCTTGACGTGTGGCAAAAGGACCCAAATAATTTTGTTCAAAATGTGTTTGCCAAGAATCTCAAATTTGCAAAAGAAGCGTAGCATTAGCACCAGAAGGTTTTCTATAATTATGGCATTATTGTACTATATTTGTGTTTGCAGAGTGCTGTTGCATTGTCCTTTTTTTCTTTATGTTTCTAGCCATGGTAGCGTGCACCCGCACATTGGGATGTGCTGACTGAACCCCTTTTTTATAGTTGTACTTAATATAAGACTGCCGCAGCACCCTGTCTCCTTAAAATATGACATCCATAGCACCTCACCCCTTAACAGTGAATAAAAATGGCTGAGTTGTTATGGAAAACTGGTATAACTGTGTCTGTTAAGACTGAAGGATCTGCAAGTTTCTTCTGGATAATAAGGGTCATGTGACTGTGTGAATGGCAGTTATATATATATATATATATATATATATATATATACATATATATATATACCTTCCCTGACACCTGATGTACCTATGTGCCAGATCGGTCCAGTCAAAGAAAAGACAACAGACAGACAGAAATTCTTTTTTATATACATATGAGATAAGAGATAACTAATGTTAAGCAAATCAAAACATCCGACGTGAAATTCGATCCGAAGGTTAGGAAAAATTTGATTCTTTTTTTTCCTTAAATGGCAGCTACAAGTGTTACAACGTTAAAGTAAGAAGCCCGGGAATGCGAGATCACTCATAATTCCATTCAGATAGCCAATCAGCAGCTAGCCAGCCGCTGTGGTTGATGTCACAGCCCTTTAAAAGCCTCATCCTGCGCTGTCTCCGCCATTTCACTGTGAGCTGAGCTTAGGGAAAGACGTGACAAATGCTAGGGACAGTGCTGGTAAAAGCTTTTAATTGTGGAATATTGGATAGGGAGAGTGCAGGGACAGTGTAGGGAGATCATAGGGAGAGTTTTTACACACTGTAGGGAGAGCATAGGGAGACTGGAGGGACAGTGCAGGGATTGTAATCTGAAGCTGAAGGAATCCATAGGAGACAGCTCTGTTTGCATCAATCCCTGTGTAGGGCACAGAGCTATCTAACTGAAGTGTCCTCCTTGTTTAATAGACAAGCAATTCTATTAGTAATACAACCAAAATGTTTCCCAAAAAGAAGTCACCGACCCATATATAAATCATTTACACAACACAATTTACTACAAAAACATATGGATCAAAATATATAGAAAAAAATTGGGCAACAACATGTAATCATAATTGAATGTTTTGTTAATCAATTCTTTTATTTCTATTCACATGATTGACATCACACAAATATTAAAAACATGAAAAAACATGATTAAAAACAATTGGATTAGTGGTGCATAATTGGTATCAAAAATGTAAAGTGCTAGTGCATGTAATATAAGGTCAGTAGCCTATATATTCAAGCAGCATAGTGGTCGCCATTGGTACTGGTACAGAACAAGATTTGTAAACCTAATATGTCCTAAGTAGACAGCACATAAATTGCCTTAAGTGCAACACATAAGTTGATACAATACAGCAAAAAAGTGCAGATGCTTAGTATGTTGAAACCATGCAGTCACAATATCCTAAGTACTACATACCAGAGCTGTATACATAAATCACACTGTTTTACATGTGCTAATGAAACAAATCAGCTCTGGTATGTAGTACTTAGGATATTGTGACTGCATGGTTTCAACATACTAAGCATCTGCACTTTTTTGCTGTATTGTATCAACTTATGTGTTGCACTTAAGGCAATTTATGTGCTGTCTACTTAGGACATATTAGGTTTACATAGATCTTGTTCTGTACCAGTACAAATGGCGACCACTATGCTGCTTTAATATATAGGCTACTGACCTTATATTACATGCACTAGCACTTTACATTTTTGATACCAATTATGCACCACCAATCCAATTGTTTTTAATCATGTTTTTAATTTTTGTGTGATGTCAATCACAAATAAAATCACAAATAAAACATTCAATGATGATTACATGTTATTGGCAACATTTTTTCTATATATTTTGATCCATACATTTTTGTAGGTGTATCATTTTCCAAAGGAGCTGTGAAAAATGAAAGGTGGAATCTGATTGGTTGCTATGGGCAACTAAGCCAGTTCTACTTTACACCAATTTGATAAATCTCCCCCAGTATGTCTAAATCCAAGGTCCTCAACATATCCCTTTCTTGAGAGGAAACACAGTGCCCCCTGTCTCCTCATTTGATTGGTCGAAACCGACACTTAAATATTTATGGTTTCATATAACTTCAGATGCTCTAGTCTTTCAAGTACTCCTTCAACAGGGCCTGCTTCCAACCATGGACAAGGTGAAGGCAATTCTGAACAAATTTTATCATGTATTGATCCATGCTCCAAAGGCCATATTCAAACATACTGACTATAACAAACCTCTTACATGGTTCGAGACAATTATACAGCTAACCAGACCACCTAAAAACTTCTCTCTATAATATATAATACACTCCTTTCCAATTCTCTTCCTTCATCCAAAGAATTATCCTATATTAACGCCTGGGAAATGGACCTTCAGACAACCTTTTCAACAGACCAACTTAAATTACTTTTAATATACCAAAAGGAGAAAATGGAACTGGATTGCTCATCCACATGCTATGCCTTGATCTATAACTGCTTCTCAGCAAAATTTACCTTGCTTCTCAGCGCAATATTAAGTGTACTGCCCCCTACACTGCATGCTACATTTTGATCAAAAGGCATAAGCTCACTCACCGGCTCAGAGGTCCTCCTGATTCTGCTTCTTCCTGAAACCATCCCAAGTACCTTGAGATTACCTATTCGACCTCTCATAGCTGCAGCCAGACTATTGCTGGCCCTGTCATGGAAATCAGTTTCTTCTTCTTTGTCTCAGTGGGTCGGAACAGTTTACCTAATTTACTGTTTAGAGAAGATCTCCTACTGGGATTTTAGAAACCACAGTACATTTGTTAAAATCTGGTTACCTTGGATGATTTAAGCAGGGAGGTGCCACACATAGAGGCCCTAGTGGCACAGCAACATAAATTCCATATTCGTCTTTTCCCAACTACACTAGCTTGGTCAGATCTTCTGTCCACTCACTCTTTTTCCTGCCTCTTCTTTTCGTTAATTGAAATATCTGACTTCCCCTATTATGTCTGCATACCCTTCTATTCCCTACCCAGGTTAATGTTTACTGGTTTATACTGTTATTGCATTTTCCTAGAATACTTTACTGCTCTACTGCCCTGACAGGACTTAGGCCTCTTTCACACGAGTGAGTTTTCCGCGCAGGTGTAATGCGTGACGTGAACGCATAGCACCCGCACTGAATCCTGACCCATTCAATTCAATGGGTCTGTGTACATGAGCATTTTTTTTCACGCATCAGTTCTTTGTTGTGTGAAAATCGCAGCATGTTCTATATTCTGGGTTTTTAACGCAGACCTGGCCCCATAGAAGTGAATGGGGCTGTGTGAAAAACGCATTGCATTCGCAAGCAAGTGCAGATGCAATGCGTTTTTCACTGATGGTTGCTATTAGATGTTGTTTGTAAACCCTCATTTTTTTTATCACGCGCGTGAAAAACGCATCAAACAGCATTGCAACCGCGCAAAAAAAACTGAACAACTGAGCGCAATTGCAGACAAAACTGACTGAACTTGCTTGCAAAATGGTGTGAGTTTCACTGAACGCACCCTGAACGCATCCGGACCTAATCCGTCACGCTCGTGTAAAAGAGGCCTTACTGTTTGGGCACAAAGGATCCACTTGGACAAAACAAATAGATTGGCACATTACTATTTCAACGTTGTTGAATGTAACTGTGGTATTTCTTTTTTTAGTTATATAACTGTACTCAATTGTTTATTAGTGTTGAGCGCGAATATTCGAAAAGCGAATTTTTTTAGCGAATATCGGCACTTCGCTAATTCGCGAATATTTCGAATATAGCGCTATAAATTCGCTATTTCGAATATTCGTTTTTTTTTTTTTTTTTTTTTTAGTTATATTTTTTTCTTTCCTACTTCCCAAAAGTAGTTCTTACCTGTCCTGAGGATTCCTGGCTTCCTGGCTGCTCTAGTCAGTGCCCGTTGCCGCTTCTGCCGACTTCCGTGCTCATGTGGAGCGTCCCCATCCATGGGAGAATCTCCATATACTAAAATGTACTGTCGGATTTGAGGAATTACGTTGAAATCGCAATGCGATTAATTCAAGTTATATTAATCGCATTGCGATTACAACTTAGCACTGCTATCTTACATAGGCTAGAATTAACGAATATGGAGTATAGCTATGCACTAGCAGTGCTAAGTTGAAATCGCAATGCGAATACTTTAAGTTAAATTAATCGCATTGCGATTACAACTTAGCACTGCTATCTTACATAGGCTAGAATTAACGAATATGGAGTATAGCTAATGCTATGCACTAGCAGTGCTAAGTTGAAATCGCAATGCGAATACTTTAAGTTAAATTAATCGCATTGCGATTTCAACTTAGCACTGCTGCTATATTCCATATTCGTTAACTTCGTTAATTCTAGCAAGCTGACCCATTATAAACCCAGCTCTAAGTTGAAATCGCAATGCGATTAATATAACTTGAATTAATCGCATTGCGATTTCAACGTAATTCCTCAAATCCGACAGTACATTTTAGTATATGGAGACGTTCCCATGGTGATGGGGACGCTCCATGAGCACAGAAGTTATGGTTGGCTTGGTAGAATTAGTGAATAGCGAATATGACGAATGTATTCGTCATATTCCTCAAAACGAACATAACGAAGTATTCTACATCTTCGCTTTAGCTACCTATTCGTCTCGTCATCGTCAACTTCGCTATTCGCTAATTCTAGCAATCAAATAGGAAGGTTGACTTACCAGACAGCTGTGTTAAATTAGCTATGCGATTATTTTTTTTTTTAATACAATAATTATATTACTTGATAAAATTATTATAAGTATTCTATTTATTAAAAAAAAAAAAAAAAATCGCATAGCGAATTTAACACAGCTGTCTCTATAGTCAACCTGCCTATTTGATTGCTAGAATTAGCGAGGTTGACGAATAGGTAGCTAAAACGAAGATGTAGAATACTTCGTTATCTTCGTTTTGAGGAATAGACGAATACATTCGTCATATTCGTCATCCTCGCTAATTCTAGATATGAAACCAATAGGAAAGTAGCCTTAAGTACAAATCGCAATATGCGATTATTTAAATCGCATGTTAATCGCGATAACTAGAAAAAATGACGAATATTCGATTTCGACGAATATGAAACGAATATTCATTCGAATATTCGCGAATTTCGTCGAAATCGAATATGGCACCTGCCGCTCATCACTATTGTTTATATCTTTCAATAGAGAGATTTATAAAAAATAAAAAAAAGCAATGGCTTGCTCTGAACAAGTGCAACTATGATGCTTAAAGGGGTTGTCAGGGTTCAGAGCTGAACTCGGACATACCCATAATTTTATCCACACAGCCCCCCTGATGTTAGCATTGGAGCATTTCATGCTCTGATGCTCTCCCTTGCCCTGCGCCGGATCGCGCAGGGCAAGGGCTATTTTATTTATCATAACACACTGCTGGGCGGTGAGCTCTGAACCCGGACAACCACTTTAAAGCATAATTAGCCAGTAGATTTATTTATAATAATTGGGCTGCCAGCTGGCTCTTGCACATAAAAAAGAGTAAAAACAAACACAATGCAACAGCACTCTGCAAACACAAATAAAGTAAATACAATAGCACCATACTTACTATAGAGAATGTACTAATGCAAATGCTAAATTTATTTTTTTATTTTTAAATAAAAAAGAAAGGAGCATACATTCAATCCAATCCCATTATCAACATGATTACAATTTCATTACACGAGAAAAAGTACACAGGTAAACATACAAAAATTCATACGAATCATATCATTGATAATAACTTTTCCTCAAGTCAGAGACTTTAATCTCTACTACTTTTCCCCAAACACTATCATCCAAATACCGATATCATGGATATTTCATTGACTTCTGACAGGGTACACTCCAACACCATATTCCAAATATTCACAAAATGTTATTATCCATCCCCCCGACTACAGTCCCCCCCCCCCTAATATTATCGCAGGAGCCAACTGAGGTCATCCACTCGGGTCCAGGAGTCCAGGAGTACACCATACCAGAGAATTCATATCCATCCTGCCCATATCTGTTCCCATTGTCTAAGCTCTTTTTCTCCCAAAATAATACACAATCATAATTCTTTATTCTATTTATTAATTGTTTCCATTCCTTAAACTCAGGATAATTTTCTGATCCCCATTTTCTAACTATTATTACTCTTGCAATTAAAAGCTCTTTTAATCACTTTATATTTTTCTTCTTATGCCCTTTATCCGTGGGGAGGAATCCTAATATTGCAAGTTCTATTTCTACCGCAGGTTTTACTCCATCCTCCAACCCATCTCCTCAAATATCTTACCCCAATATTCTTGAATAATCGGGCGGCTCCATATAAAATGAATAAAACTTTCTTGTTCATTTCGGCATTTTAAGCATCTATGATCCCTATCTTTATAAATCTTAGTCAACAGTGAAGGAGAATAATATAAACAATGAATTATATTAAATTGTATTAGTCTATGATTACTTGATATAGAAGCCCTTTTTATATTTTTATAAGCGTCTTCCCATTGCAGTGCACTCCTACACCCAATCTCTGTTCCCATTTATTCTCACTCTCAAATTTAATAATCTTGCCTAATCCCTTCCTAATTCTTTTATATATTTGTGCCATTGTAATCCTTATCGCTTTGCAATTGTAACACAACTCCTCAAGTGACCTTATTCTCCCTTGTGTAACTAGATGTGACACCATCACTATACCCCTCTTTTGCCAAAATGTATAATCTTCCAGGAACAAAAACTCCCCTAAATTAACATTCTGCCATAATGAAGAGCTTGAGATAGCCCAAATATCTTTCAAATTATTATTTTTTTTTTATATATATATATATATATATACAGTACATTCTGCAACATTCTACTTAACGGGATTTTTTTCCCAGTACTCCCAAATATCCTGTTTCCAAAATACTGAAGATATCTTTCTGGGTCCCTTTACATTCACTTATTAAATGCTGAATAAACCCATCCCCACCATAACCAGTACACCATTGAATTTGTGCAGCCATGTAAAAACCCTGCATATAAGGAAGGGAGAGACCTCCCTCCTCCTCTGCTAACCATAGATATTTTAGCTTGATCCAGGCTAGCTTTCTTGCCCATATCAAATCATTTATAATCCTTTCCAAAAAATTGAAAATGGGATCTTCTATCCAAATTGGGCATGCGGTCAATGTGTATAAAACTTGCAGGAGTAATACCACTTTCACTAGAGCAATTCTTTCCACTTAGGCCAGAGGAAGCTTCTGCCATACTCTTATCTTATCTTTTACCTTATTAATCATCGGGAATAGATTTAAATTGCTATAATCCTTGAAATTTGCAGTGAATTATATCCCCAGATACTCAAACTGTTCTGTAGGTTTCAGTATTCCAACATCGGTAACACTGCCACCAACTTGTCGGTTAAGTGGCAATAATACCGATTTTGCCCAATTTATTTCAAATCCCGAAATGGCTCCAAAATCATTTACCATCCTCATAACATAAGAAAGGATTTTCTATCCTGCTTTCAAAAAAATCCCATCTCCACTAAATCCTACTGTCCTATCATCCATCCTAATTTTACACACAAGTGATTCTAGGAAGATCGCGAATAGTAGAGGGCAAAGAGGACAACCCTGTCTAGTGCCTCAATATAATTTAAATTAATCTGACTATACCCCATCAACATTTATTCTAGCAGTTGGACAACTATATAATAACCATACCCACTTAATAAAGTTTTCCCCCATAATCATTTTATTCATAACCTTCCAGAGGAATTTCCACTCCACCCTGTTGAATACTTTTGCTGCATCCATCGACATCCATCCGATTTGAATATTTACCAATACTCTACAGATATTTGTTTGGGCATGCCTTTTAGGGATAAACCCTGCTTGATCAGGATGAATTAGCATTAGAATTTTAAGAGGAGCGTAATAATCACTTTCGATAAAGAGGGTGGTATAAATGCTACATTATAAATGTTAGATTCCTGGAAAATATATTTTGCACAAAATTGAGTACTTTCTCTTTAAATACTGATGTGCCGTGCAGCAGAGTCTGTATGTATGTGAATAGCTCAAGCCCTGTAATACACCGTACACTAACTGACCTTATCCTATCCATGGTGCTATAACCTGTCTTTCTATCAATTAATTCAATATACCTACCCAAATATATCTTTCCAGTCCCTAAGGGCCCTATAAGACTTCATTATTGTCCAGCTAATAAATCAAGATCGAGCTAGAACTGATCCCTGCCACTGCTTGAGGTTGTCAGCTGTATAATACATACATGTGCGATCATTGGTCCCTAAAAGCTTAAAAAGCTAGTGGCATCTGAATGGAAGATCACAGATGGAGCCTGTGTTACGTTGAGGGGGCAAACTGGGCAACTGCCCAGGGCCCCGATCCTCTAAGGGGCCCCCTGCTTCAGTGCTGCTGAAAGTCAGGTCGGCAGACCACTGAAGAGTCAGTATGTCCCAGTGTTACTGTTCCTGGCTTATGAGTCCCTGCTCTGTATGTAACTGTGTTGTGTGTACATTATTACAAGATTTGGGGCCCCACTTTTGATTTCGCCCAGGGCCATATTTTGTCTAAAACCGGCCCTGATCACAGGACACGGTTAATTTTAATTATGAAGATTAGAGAGCTGAAGATAGACAGGAGAGAGACAAGCTGATAACTTGTATATTCTACAATATTACCATGATATCCAAGACCCCATGCACAGACAAGACAACATATACATCCAATACTATAGGGGTCAGGTTGGTGAGAGCCATGCTAGAGAGAAGACAGAGGCAGGAAAGGCAAAGCGATACTACAAACATAGCAAAGTTCTAGCAGTTGTCAAAGAGATGGCCACACAATTCATGAAAAGAAGACTCCAACAATATCGCTATCTCTGAAAATCTTTACTTTTTACACACTATTAGGAAAAGGAGCCTTTGGAACAGTTCTGTTTGCAAGAACATGTTGCCACTGAAGAAGCCAACAAGAGGATACATGCGTAGTATGAGTACAGCCTTGCAAAGCAAAACTTACTCCATCTTTCTCATGAGAAACATTATTTAGTACATGCTGTCTTCCAGATTAAGGGCTCATGCACAAGGGCATTGAATGGGTCCGCAAACCCAGAGCTGCGGTGCAGAAGCACGGTTCGGAACCCCACAGAAGCACTACGAAGTGCCTCCGTGGTGTTTCTGGCCGTGCCTCCGCACCAAAAAAAGGAGTGCCGGATGCGGATGCTGCCCCACGGTTGGTGTCCATGCGGTCCGCAGCACGGGCCCGGCCAGCACACAGTCGTATGCATGAGCCCTAAGAGCTATGTCTATTATGTGATGGATCTGGTCACCTGGGAGAACCTTTTTTATTTTATTGAGAAAAACTTTTTCAATTTTCCGATATCAAGATTCAGAACAACAGAAGGCATGATACACTGCAGCCTGGTGTCAAACAACATTCTACTGACCACAGAGGGCCAGAGAGATGAGTTTGGCATTACTATAACAGATTTGTATGAGCACACTGATGCAGAAGAACACCAGGATTTGCTGCCCCAGAAATGGTCCTTGGAGTATGGAAGAGTGGTTGACTTTTTTGGTTCTAGGCATAAGTTTGTACCATATATCCACCAGATAGTACCCCTAGGTGGTACAACCATGGTACAGATTGAGATTGCTGACAACATTGACTCTTTAATAGCCAGACTTCTTAATCCTAAAACAGTACAGCTTTTTTTTTTGAATCAGATCTTTTTTATTATTATAAAGCAAAATCAACCGCACATTTTCATCAGCGGTCAAACAGTGTTCAGCGTACACAGTAAGTACAGACAATCTGCAAAGCACATCAAATGTGATACATTCAGGAATTATAATTATATGACAACATAAGTGCCCAACCCCCCACCTCCCTCCCTTCCCCCCACCCTCCCCTATTCCAGTGTCGGCTGTCTAGCCACTAGTCCCGACGAAAGACACTTGTTCCCTCCAGGAACTCCACAATTTGTCATACTTAGCAGGGCAGCCTCTCTTCTGAAACACAATTTTTTCATATGAGAGCATGGTATTGACCTTCAGTAAGTATTCTTGAAACCCTGGCGGTTCAGCTTGGATCCAGTGCTGTGCCACTAATTTCCTTGCCACATAAAGCAATCTCCCTATCGCAACTTTATGGAGATCATTTGTAATCAATTCGGTAACGTACCCCAGTATGCAGACTTTGGGATCTTTTGGTATTTGCACCTTGTATGCTTTCCTGACAGACTCCAGCACTGCATCCCAGAACCGTTGTAATCTGGCACATTTCCACAACATATGTATTAAATCAGCAGAATCCACAAGACACCTAGGACACCTGTCATCCGACCTAAACCCTATACGATGTAAAAGATCGGTGTCTTGTACACTCTGTGAACAATAAACAGCTGCGACAATTTACCCCCTCACTCAAAGAAGTTAACGGGATAGCTTCCAGAATATCAGCCCAGTGATCCCTAGAGATCTCCCCAACATCCTGTTCCCATTTACGCATTCTATTCAAGGGATATAGTTCAAGCTGTTTTTCCAATAGTAGTTTGTACAACATGGAAATTAACCCTCTCTTATCACCACTACCCAGGGCAATCCGTAGCGCTGTGTCTTGTTGAGACAATTGCACACCACTTTTAAGCGTGGCATCATACGCATGCCGTATTTGTAAGTATTTATAGAAGTGAGTTTTAGGAATACCAAAAGATCTTGAATAGATGTGAAAGTCCTAAAAACACCTCCCTCTACTAAATGTTCTAGACGTAGCACTCCCTTCTTCTTCCACTCTTCAAAACCCTGCAATGTGTTAAATTCTGCTAGTACAGGGTTCCCCCAAAGCGGAGTGAGCGGTGTAACGCCATTGATTCCTCTAAGTGTTTTCACTTTAGTCCACACAGTATATATGGTACGGTAAAGAGAGCCTTTCAGCCCTGCAGCTGTGGGATTCACACCCTCCAGCAATACCATTATGTCCTTCCCCAAAATCTGCGATCTCAAAATTTGCCTGGTCACATCAGTAGTCTCAGGGTCAAGCCACCCTTTAAAATGCTGACATTGGGCAGATAAATAATATATCCAGGGGTTTGGTAGCGCCAGACCCCCTTCCGTTTTAGAGTATTGTAAAGTTTCCAATTTTATTCTAGGTTGACCCTTGCGCCATATTAATTCCCTAAAAATGGTATTAATTTGATCAAATTTATCTCTAGATATCCACACCGGTGAGTTATGTAGAACATATAACAACTGTGGCATCATTACCATTTTTAGCAAATTAACCCTACCCACTACGGACAAATACAGTTTACACCAGGCCTTTGCTTTATCTCTAAATTTCCGAAGCAGAGGCATGAGGTTCAGTATCAGTAAAACTTTTAACATTTGGCGATATGTGAATGCCCAAATACTTGACCTTGGGTTCACAAGGAATCTGACGGTCCACTATCACTTGTGACATGGGTTGATCATCTACAGGCATCAACACTGACTTATGCCAGTTAATAGTTAAACCCGACAATTGTCCAAATCTATCGATAACCGACATGGCTGCAGCTAGTGAGTTCGCCGTATCTCCCAGAAATAACAATGTGTCATCGGCATATAAGGCCACCTTGTTTTGAATATTTCCATACCTAAAACCGAGAATATCCCTAGCGCCCCTTATCGTGGCTGCCAGCGGCTCTATCGCCAATGCAAACAAGAGTGGGGATAACGGGCATCCCTGCCGAGTGCCCCTCTGTAGCTGGAATTTCGCGGACACCCCACCATTTGCCTTGATACATGCTTTAGGGCCTGAATACAGAACCTTTACCCAGGCAATGAATCTCTGCCCAAAACCCATATGTTCCAGCGTACTCCACAAAAATTTCCACTCAATGCTATCAAAGGCCTTGGCCGCGTCCAGGGATAAAATTGCTCTATCACCCACATTATCCGATGGCACCTGCAAACTAGCAAACACCCTCCGTATATTTATTGCTGTCGACTTTTGGGGCATGAAACCAGTTTGATCCGGGTGTATGACAGTCAGTATCACCTTGGATAAACGCTTGGCCAAGACCTTTGCTAGAATTTTAACATCTACTGATAACAAGGATATAGGCCTATAAGAATCCGGCAGTTTCGGGTCTTTGCCTGGTTTAGGCAGAACAACAATTACAGCTTCTTGCATAGAAGCAGGCAATACACCTATCTCAAGGGAATGATTAAACACTTTAAGTAGTTCTGGCAGCAGGGTGTCCGCGAAATTCTTATACACCTCCACAGGGAGACCGTCCAGTCCCGGTGCCTTATCATTAGCCATAGATCGCACTGCATCCTGTAATTCCTCCAGTTCTATAGGGGCCTCCAAAGATTCACAATCCTCTTTTTGACAAGTTAGGCAGGGCCGCCTCTGCTAAAAAACTCTCTATTTCAGAATCTGAGCAAGACAATTTGGACTTATATAAAGTTTCATAAAACTGTTCCAGGATCTGCAGGATTGAACATGTATCCTGTCTCAAAATGCCTTTATCATCTAGTAAGCCAGCAATACAAGAGGAACCCTTCTGTGCCTGCGCTATCATGGACAACATATGGCCCGACCTTTCCCCTTCAGCGAAAAACTGCTGCCTGTAAAACATCCGTTTTCTCTCGGACAACTGGAGCATATAGCATCTAAATTCCTCTTGTCTAGCTTTCAGTTGCGAACCATTCTCTACAGAAGGGTTAGACACAAAGGTTTCCTCCGCCAATCTCATATTCTTATGCATTTGCTTATCCTGTTCCTGAGATTTAGATTTGATCTTACTAATAGACTTTATAAATACTCCCCTGAGATAAGCCTTCATGGCCTCCCACACTGTATGTATAGACGCCGTCCCGGCGTTATGTTTGAAGTAGTCCTGCAACAGGGCAGTTATCTCCAATTTGTCTCCCATTAAGGTGAGCCAAAAGGGATTAAGCCGCCAACAATTTACTCGCGATCTGACCCCTCCATCCTCCACTATCGTCATTTGGAGTAAAGAATGATCAGAAATCGACCGCGGCATATACTCCACTGTATTAATATATGATAGCATTTTGGCGTTTACCAGTCCCATATCTATCCTAGATAGAGACATATAGGTGGAAGAACAACAGGAATAGCTTCTGACATCTGGATGTTTCACCCTCCATACATCATACAATCCCACCTCACCCAATAGCCTGCCGAAAGAGGTTACAGCGTCCCCTCCCACCCCGGCACAACTCTGCACCTATCCAGTGCTTCATTAATCACCGTATTAAAATCTCCCACTATAAGTGCCGGTAGGTCAGGAAACAACGCTATAAATTCCAGGACAGATCTCAAAGGGACCACCGAGTACGGCGGCGGGATATAGATAGTCGCCAAGACCAGAGAAATACCATTTAAGTTACAGTGCAGACATATAAATCTACCTTCACTATCAGTATATTCACGAAAACATTCAAATCTTACATTTTTGTGAATTAAAATGCTAACTCCCCTAGAATATGTGGAGAAGGCCGAGTGCACGGAATATCCTACCCATGATTTCTGCAGCATGTGCAGTTTCTGTTTAGTCATATGCGTCTCCTGGAGGCAGCAGACCGCTGGTTGATATCTGGATATGTATTGAAATATACTGTGCCTCTTAGTCGCCTCCGACATACCCCGCACATTCCAGCTGAGTACATTAACCGGTGACATATTGTATACTGAACAAAGCACATATAGGATTGGTAAGTACATACAGTCTCCCCATCCCCCGAGACCCATAAGGCAAAAAGACAAACCGACACTGGAATATGACCCCCCACCCCTCCCGTCCCTCGGAAACCAACAACCAACATATTAAACATACTGCAAGTATATCAATTAACCATTTAAGGGCCATGGAACTTATAGCCCAACCACGCCTGCTCTGTTTTCCAGTCCAGTTCAACACAGGCATCACTCGAACAGAACTGGGGACAACTGTGTCCACTACTCACGACTTTCTTCTGCGCGACAAACTACGCCACCTGCCGCAGCGCATGTCCATAATCCAAGGCTGCAGGAACAAAGGACAGCTGTGCCCAAAGTAGTACACTGTCCACATAAACAACAAGGAAGCTGTTCAGGTATTCTGATCCTGATCCCGAATCCGCCTTTCATGCAGCTCCAGCCATTGTACCGCCTCATCCGGATCATCAAAAAATGCGTTGCTCCTAAGGCCACAATCCGAAGCCTCGCCGGAAACATCATTGCATACTGAATTTGTAATCCACGGAGCTTCTTCTTAACATCTAGGAAGCGGGCTCTGCGTCTTTGTACTTCCGCCGAATAATCCGGGAAAAGAGAAATTTTCGATCCATTGACCAGGAGGTCCGGGTGATCTCTAGCTTGCTTAAGTATGACATCCCTGTCCTTGTAATGGAGGACTTTAGCGATTATCGGGCGGGAGGCCTTCCCGGAGGCAGGGGCCTAGTGGGAACTCTATGTGCACGTTCAATGGCATATAACGGGAGAGGCCTTTATCTTTAAACTTTTCAGCCAGCCATTTTTCAATGTAGTCAGTGGGATTTGTCCCTTCTGATTTTTCAGGGATGCCCACTAAACGTATATTATTCCGGCGCGACCGATTTTCTAAATCATCTGTTTTAGCAAAAAGCACATCGATACTTTTAGCAGCATTTCTAGCGGCCTTCTTTAGGGGCTTCATATCATCTTCCAATTCTGACACTCTGCGCTCTACTTCAGTAGTACGTTCTGCAACTTTACGCAGGTCATGCCTTATAACGGACAAGTCCTCTTTCAGGCTGCCAAACTGTAAATTCAGACTCTGCAAGGTAGCATTACATCCTGCTATCGCTGCCATAACATCTTTTAGTGTAGGCTCTGATTGTTCTGCCCCAGTTGTCTTGCGACCCTTGCCGCCATTAACATGTTGACTCACATCTGTCTGTCCCTCCTCCTCATTCATGTCCTCCTCAGAGGATTGCTCAGATCTTTCCACCTCTGAATCTTCGGCCCCTTGTCTCCCCACCTGTCATGTGAGCCTGAGCGCTCCTTACGGGCATATCTCTGCAGCTTCTCCACTGCAGCGTGGCGCGCGGCTGCTGGACGACTTCCGGCTTCTTCCTCCCCCGCGCCATGATACTCCCGTACCTCCCGGCCTGAGGGTACTGGCGTCTTCCCCTTCTTCGGCATGCTGGACGGCGGTCCCGGTATGTACAGGGCCTATAAGTGAAGGCACAGCCGTAGTCCCGATGAAAGGCGCTTTTTAAGCAGCCTGGCAGGAGAAATCACAGGAGATAGGCAGGAGCTGTGAAGGCGCGTGTCTCACTCCATCCCCGGCTAGGCTCCGCCCCCCAAACAGTACAGCTTTTAATATGTTTTTTTTTTTTTTTGCATAAACCAGTATACAGTGGTCAGCTATGCTTCAACGGAAATATACATACCTTTTCTTAACTAGAATGATATGGAAAACAGGACAGAAGTTCCCACTGAGATACTAATATCAGGTTCTAAAAACCTAAATGTTACTTACACTATGCTACCAACATTGTGTAGGTCACAGACTGGTTAGCTAAACTGTTTTTAAAATGGTTATCCAGAAAGTAAAATCAGGGCATACTTTTGGATAAGCCACACCTGCAAGTTCACATCTAAAGAAATATACAGTGACATTGTGCCTCTTTGCTGCCATTCTGTCCTTACTGCAGAAAAAAAAAACCTGATCCAACAGTTAGAGCTCTTTCACACGAGCAGACCCCTTGCGGATAATCCGCAGCGTGAAAGAGAGCCAAGCCCCGCTCTGAACAGCAGAGACACGGAGCATTAACATGATTGATAATGCTCCATGCCTCTCTGTGACCTTTTTGCTACAAAATCACAGTGGCAACTTTATCTGACTGTGATTTTGTAGTAAAAAGATCACAGAGAGGCACAGAGCATTATCAATCATGTTAATCCGTGTCTCTGCTGTCCAAAGCGGGGCTTGGCTCTTTCACGCAGCAGATTATCCGCACGGGATCCTTTTGTGTGAAAGAGCCCTTAGGTGTCAAACGACCATTAGAAACATTATGATAGCCCCTGATATTATAGCCATCCTGCCTAAGGATTTGTTTCTTTCTTGTTTTGTTATGGCATCCAGATCCTTCCACCTTCTCCATGATAGGCTATAAACTTCCGTATAGCTCCATACTTTGCGGCCCTGTTCTAACTACCATCAATCGCCTTTTTTTAAAAAACAATTGCCAGATACCATTATGATAGGAGGGCAGGATATACCTTTTCTTAGATTTATTTATTACTGAATATACCATCCAGTGTGTTAATATGTAATATAGACTTAATATTTGTTCCTGGATGAAGCTATTATCACCTACTGTATCTGAATGGAGTCCAGAAGCACGGTGTACTTGGTGGTCAGTTACTAGTCTTCTGAACGAAAAGGATAGGCCAAGTTCAAAAGAACTAACAGATGGTAAGAATAAAATTATATACTGATATATAGAATAAAATGATATAATGATATACTGATAATTATCTATGACACAATCATCAATCACCCTTTATAGGTGTGAGCAAATCAATGAGTCCAACAATCAGTAATATCTGAATGCACATCTTGAGCTGATGATAGAGGTCTGCATCTCCTTTCATTTGACTGCATTCCATTGATTCCCATCTTCCCTAAGCACTAGACCCCTTTTTATATAGGATTTTCTTTGTGTATTTTTCAGTCACTTCTCCTATGGGCATTTTGGAAACAAAATATTCTATCTACAAAAAAAACACGAGGATCATCCAGAAGGTGCCACATAACTCTATATTTAGACCATTTTCTATGGCTAAAAGAGGCATAGAAAATGATAAATGAGGCAAGCCTGCTGGCCTGCCCCCTTCAATGCCATGCCCTCGTTTTAAGACTTAGCTTCAGTGGGGAAACGCCTCAGATTGCGGTGCAAATAACCACAATCTGTGCCAGATATATACCAAGAATTGGCATATTTTTGATTATAAATGACCCCCTTAATCTATAATTCTGATGAAAGTGGTGTACATAGAGAGTGGGGGTCCATAGCACCCTTTTTAGGTGCTGCTCGATTCCAACACATTCATAACAACCCAGACCCCGATGTCCCCATCCCAATTCCATGCTTCTAGTACATTTTCGATTTTTCATCTACAATCTTTCACTGCAGCTCCTTGTAGAGGCCATAATGTAATTACTACTTATTGGCTAAAAATACTCCTACAATACTAGAGAATATTTAGTGCAAATTCTCTACACCCTTGTCTGGAGATGGTTGGAAAGTATGATAAAACAGATATCATGCCAGCAAGATTTACTATATTATATATTTGGAGTTATCCTGGAGAGCCCTTTCAGCTTTTTAAAAAAATATAAATAAATCACAGAAAATAATGCACTAACACAATAGATTATCTGGGGAGTAGCATTTTTGTGCACTTTTGCTCCACCTATCCTACAGATGACCTTGATTAGGTGGTACATATAGCTGTGCAGGCTCCTCCTCTCATTGGTTGCTTGATGCACACAAAGGTAATAAGAAGCAGTGCACTATATGTGCAGGGTCTGCTCTCCAAAATGTAGATGCCCAATGGCATAGGTAGGTTTAGAGTAGGACCTGCCTGACTGAGACCACCTTGGCACTGGTAGGCGGGCACATATTTGTTTTGATCAAAAGATATTGGTTGAGAGTCTAAGCTTTGATCAGATTAGAGTGAGAACGTAGTCCAAATATGTTTGCATCTATGTGTTAGTGCATTATTTTCTGTGATTTTTCTTTTATAAATATAGCCATGCACATCTGCATAGTTATGTATCACATGTTTTGTATCTTTTTATGTGATTTTTGATTAGTTTGTAATATACTCTTGAAGGAGTGGCACCTTTATGTGTGAATGCGCTTCTATTTTATCTTGGGTGTAGCCTTTTTTTGTGCACTTTTGACCCGTCTATCCCACTGGCGACCTTAATTAGGTGGCACATATAGGTGAGCTCTTCCTATCTATCATGTCTGATATGGCAGGTAAAAGACGTGCGGCACAGTGTGAGAGGTGCTCCACTATGAAGAGGGAGAAGTGGTGACCCCTAGCTCACCTGGCACTGGCACCTGGATGCCCTGACATCCCTAGACGGGCTGCTAACCCGTACGCCAATCACATGCCTCGTCCCTAGCTTTCCCTGAAATAAGCCCTAGGTAGTGAATAGGGCGGTGGGAGCACTAGTCCTCACCACTGACACCTAGAGTAACAACAGGGAAAGGACAAACAACACAAATACAATAAACAATCCCCGAAGGTAGACAACAACAACAGGAGAAAACCGGAGATCTGACAGCACCAGCTCCACAGCAACAGTTGTCCCAACTCCACCTGATGTCAGAATAGAAGATCTGGAAAGAAGATCTATATCTGACAACAAGGAAAGCCGATTATACCAGTGTATTATTGTACTGCGGGGTGGCAGGAAGCGCACAGGGCGTCATAGCAACCAATGAAGCCGTGCGCTCCTGCTCTAAGCAGTAATCCAGCCCAGGTTACCACGGACAGTTCACGTCCGTGTTAAACGGACGTGTGAATCCAGTCTTAGCGATCAACCACTTACATGTCATTACATATCAAAAGCTTTTTGAAATGGCAGTTAAACTTTGACACTCAGTTCACACTTTCGCGTAAAACGCCGCTTTCGAACGCGCGAAAAAACGCACAACAGTACAGGAACCATGCATTCCAATGGAGGTGGTTCACACTTGCGCGTTTTAATGCGCGTTCGTAGGCGCCTAAAAACGTCCGACGCATAGGCAAGTATGTTCGCGTTAATTCGGGCGTTTATCCAGCGTTTGGTTCCAATAGACTTCAATGGGAAATGTGATAGGCGTGTTGTTCGGGCGTTTGTGCAGCGTAAAACGCGCCTATGGATGCGCGTTTTACAAAGTTTGCAACATGCTGAATCAGCCACCATGGAATGTCACACCTCTAAAGCACTCAGATTGGCCAAACTATATCATTGATCATTGGCCAACTATGCAGTCAATCACATAAACGCGCGTCAAACGCGCCTACACTATTTACCAAAACGCTTGAAAAAACGCGCCTAAACGCCAGTCTTGAACGCACCAAAAACGCTAGGCTTCAAAACGCTCAGGTCTGAACCCAGTGGTATGTTCACATGGGCGATTTTGACACAGTTAACCCCTTAAGGACGAAGGGCGTACATGAGAAGTTCCGATCACCGCTGCGCACGTGGCGGTGATCGGAACAAGATGCCTGCTGAAATCAATCAGCAGGCATCTTGGCACAATGCCCAGGGGGATCCTGTGACCCCCCCCATGTCAGCAGTCTCAGCAAACCGCAGGTCAATTCAGACCTGCGGTTTGCTGCGCTATGTGCGATCTCTGATCCCTGCGGTCTGTGACCGCGGGGATCAGAGACTAAAATATGCCCCCAATGTTAATTTTTAACCCCCCCCTGCACCCCGCCATCTTATTGTCCCCCCGGGCGGTGCAGGGGGGGGGGGGATTGCGGGCGGTGCTGCGGGTGGGCGGCGCGGGAGGCGATCCCCCGCCCGCCTCCTTTCAATCCATTTCCCTGGTGTCTAGTGGGTAATAGCAGGGGGTCAGCACATTGCTGACCCCCTGCTATAAACTGCTGACATCTGTGCTGCAGATGTCTGCAGTTTAACCCCTTCTATACCGCGGTCCGTACGGACCGCGGTATAGAAGGTGTTAACATGGAGGGAGCTCCCTCCCTCTCCCATCGGGGGCTGCCGTACCTTGCAGCCCCCGACAGGAGAGGAAAGTAGAGGAGGGAGCTCACCTCTCTTCCCATCACCCGCTGCTCTGGAATGGCAGCGGGTGATGGTTACCATGGCAGCAGGACGCTTTCAGAAGCGTCCTGCTTGCCATGGTATAGTAACTCTGGTCAGACTTCTGCTAAAGGCAGAAGTCTGACCAGACTGTGAAAAGTAAAAAAATACAGTGCAGTACACTATATAGTGTACTGTTATGTATTATATAGACACCAGATCCACTGGATCTACAAGAACCAAGTGGGTCTGGGTCAAAAAAATGTCAAAAAAGTAAAAAAAAAAGTTAAAATAAGAAAAATACATATCACTGAAAAAATTTTTAAAAAAAACAAATAAACTACACATATTAGGTATCGCCGCGTCCGTAAAAATATCCTCTATAAAAATATCATGTGACCTAACCCCTCACACAAATACTGTAAAAAAAACACAAAAAAATGGTGTAAACATTTATCACAAAAAGTGTAATACCAAGTGATCAAAAAGGCGTATGCCTCCCAAAATAGTACTAATAAAACCGCCATCTCATCCCGCAAAAAATGAGTCCTTATATAGGACAATCGCCCAAAAAAAAAAAAAATATGGCTCTCAGACTATGGAGACACTAAAACATAATTTTTTTTTTCTAAAATGCTATTGTGTTAAAGTAAAATAAATAAATAAAAAGTATACATATTATGTATCGCCGCGTCCGTAAAAACCTGCTCTATAAAAATATCACATTATCTAACCCCTCAGGTAAATACTGTTAAAAAAATAAAATAAAAACAATGTAAAAAAAAAACATTTTTGTCACCTCACATCTCAAAAACTGTAATAGCAAGCGATCAAAAAGTTATATGCACCAAAAAATAGTGCCAATCAAACCGTCATCTCATCCCGCAAAAAATGATACCCCACATAGGACAATCACCCCCAAAAAAATAAAAAATAGGGCTCTCAGACTATGGAGACACTAAAACATGATTTGCTTTGTTTTAAAAAATGATAATATTGTGTAAAACTTAAATAAATATATAAAAAGTATACATATTTGGTATCGGCACGTCCGTCGCAACCTGCTCTATAAAAATAACACATCACCGAACCCCTCAGGTGAACACAAAAAATAAAATAAAATACGGTGTCAAGAGACATTTTTGTCATCTTACATCACAAAAAGTGTAATAGCAGGCGACCAAAATGTCATATGCACCCCAAGATAGTTCCAATCAAACCGCCATCTCATCCCGCAAAAAATGAGCCCCTACATAAGACAGTCGCCCAAAAAATAAAAAAAATATATGGCTTTCAGAATGTGAAGACACTAAAAAATCATTTTTTTCAAAAATGCTGTATTATGTAAAACTGAAACAAAACCCCCAAAAAAGTAGCCATATTTCATATTGCCGCGTCCATAGCAACCTGCTCTATAGAAATAGCACACAATCTAACCTGTCAGTTCAACGATGTAAATAACAAAAAATAAAAACGATCCGAAAATAGCTATTTTTTTGCAAATTTTCCATTTTAATCAATTTTTCCAGTAACAAAGCAAGGGTTAACAGCCAAACAAAACTCAATATATATTGCCCCGATTCTCTAGTTTGCAGAAACACTCCATATGTGGTCGTAAACTGCTGTATGGCCAAATGTCAGGGCGTAGAAGGAAGGGAACGCCATATGGTTTTTGGAAGGCAGATTGTGCTGGACTGGTTATTTGACACCATGTCCCATTTGAAGCCCCCCTGATGCACCCCTACAGTAGAAACTCCAAAAAAGTGACCCCATTTTGGAAAGTACGGGATAAGGTGGCAGTTTTGTTTGTATTATTTTAGGGTAAATATGATTTTTGGTTGCTCTATATTACACTTTTTTTGAGGCAAGGTAACAAAAAATAGAAATTCCGAAATTTCATCTCCATTTGCCAATAACTCTTGTGGAACACCTAAAGGGTTAACAAAGTTTGTAAAATCAGTTTTGAATACCTTGAGGGGTGTAGTTTCTTAGATGGAGTCACTTTTTGGAGATTCTACTCTAGGGGTGCATCGGGGGCTTCAAATGGGACATGGTGTCAAAAATCCAGTCCAGCAAAATCCGCCTTCCAAAAACCATATGGCGTTCCCTTACTTCTGTGCCCTGCCGTTTGGCCATACAGCAGTTTACGCCCACATATGGGTGTTTCTGAAAACTACAGAATCGGGGCAATAAAAATTGAGTTTTGTTTGGCTGTTAACCCTTGCTTTGTTACTGGAAAAATGGATTCAAACAGAAAATTTTCCAAAAATCGAAATTCTGAAATTGTATCTCCATTTGCCATTAACTCTTGTGGAAAACCTAAAGGGTTAATGACGTTTGTAAAATCAGTTTTGAATACCTTGAGGGGTGTAGTTTCTAGAATGGGGTCATTTTTGGATGGTTTCTATTATGTAAGCCTCACAAAGTGACTTCAGACCTGAACTGGTCCCTAAAAAGTGGGTTTTTGAAAATTTCTGAAAAATTTCAAGATTTGCTTCTAAACTTCTAAGCCTTGTAACGTCCCCAAAAAATAAAATGGCTTTCCCAAAATAATCGATACATGAAGTAGACATATGGGGAATGTAAATCAATAACTTTTTTGGGCGGTATTACTATGTATTATAGAAGTAGAGAAATTGAAACTTGGAAAATTGCTAATTTTTCCAAATTTTTGGTATATTTGATATTTTTTTTATAAATAAAAATGAAATTTTTCGACTTAATTTTACCAGTGTCATGAAGTACAATATGTGACGAAAAAACAATCTCAGAATGGCCTGGATAAGAAAAAGCGTTTTAAAGTTAGCACCACATAAAGTGACACTGGTCAGATTTGCAAAAAAATGGCCTGGTCCTAAGGTGAAAATGAGCCCGGTCCTTAAGGGGTTAAAATCTTCCACATATTCCGCAGTAAAGAAAACACCATAGTTCACTGTGCGTGGCTTAGTTCAACTGAATGGAGCTAAACCACAAGCAGATGCCTGCCTCGGCTTTAAGTATCATCCGTACAGACACCATGCCAAGATGGGACATGTCCAGGACATGTTTTCACTTTACGGCCTTGTCCACATCTCCGTGTCAGTGACACGTCAGTGAAAAAAAGCGTACTTATTACATCTGTGAAGATGCCGTGTATGATTAGTGGTTTGTCCGTGTGTCCGTTTTTACCATCCGTGTGTCATCTGTAATTCACTGACGCTGCTCAGGTAAAAATTGCCTTCCAAAGAATCTCCTTGAGGCTGGGTTCACACTGAGGCTGGGTTCACACTCGAGCGTATTTGATACGCGCGTTTTAAGCGCATTTTTGTTGCGCATATTACAGCGCATTTTTGGAAATAGGAAATGCGCGTTGTACGCACGTTCGTGTGATTGACCACTGTGGCGTCAATCACAAAACGCGCGACAAACGCCCCAAAAAAAGCTCAAGTACTTGTTTATGCGTCGGGCGTTTTTCATGGGGGTTCGAACGCGTTTGAACGCGCTGTAAAACGCCCTACGCTCAAAGAAGTTCTTGAGCTTCTTTGGGGCGTTTTGTCGCGCATTTGCACCCATAGATTTCAATGGGAACGCGCAATGCTTGTATTTTGCGCGTTCGAACGCGCGTTTATGAATTTGCAACATGCTGGAAAGGCCAAACTTCATATAGACAGGGATATTTGGTCATTGGACAACACTGCAGTCAATCACACAAACGCTTGTAAAACGCGCGTTTACTATTGCCAGAAACGCGCACAAAACGTGCGGAAAACACACGTCTCAGAAACGCTCAGGTCTGAACCCAGCGTCAAGCGTTTTACAGCGCGTTCCTACGCGCTGTAAAACGCTCAACAGGCGAAAACCCATGTTTTCCTATGGGCATGGTTCTTACTTGAGCGTTTTACAGCGCGTACGAACGCGCTTTAAAGCGCCCTACGCCCAAAGAAGTATAGGAGCTTATTGTCGCGCGTATTGTGATTGGCGCCACAGTGGTCAATCACACAAACGCACGTACGACGCGCGTTTCCTATTTGCAAAATCGCGCTGTAATACGCGCGACAGAAATGCGCGTAAAACGCGCGTATCAAATACGCGCAAGTCTGAATCCAGCCTGAACCCAACTGTTCAGTGACTAAACTATACCTTTGGATGATGTGATAATGCACAGAAAACTAACTGATTTATGCCTCATGCACACGTCAGTGTCAGTTTTGGATCAGTGGTAACACGGAGAGTGTTCGATCCGTGTTTCCTCCCGTGACAGATCCGTGTTGGGTCCGTGGGTCCGTTTTTTGCTGACCGTGTGCCATCCGTTTTTCACTGACACTGAGCAGCTGGAAAATAATTTTTAAACAATCTCTTTTTAATGATCCGTGGTTTTCACTGACTCATTGACTATAATGGGCATGAGGGATTTGGGAACACCACAAGATAGGACATGCATCCGTGCAGAAAACACTGTTGTGTGAATACACACATTCAAACGAATGGGGACGTGTGCTGCCCGCGGAGAACACGTACAGCACACGCCGGGGAAACACTGATGTGTGAATGAGGCATTAGTTGGTCTTTTGCCACACTCAATGACAGAGATCAGTTAAGAATAGCTTTTGGTATTCACAGATTTTGCCATCACAGATAATGGGGGCAAATCGCTAGAATATGCCCCCATTGTCTGATAGGTGCGCAGCTGCCCTACATTAATTTCTGTAGGGCCGCCGAAATATATTTCCGTCGGCCCCACAGAAATGAATGGGAACGGTGGCCGCGCATGCTCTGTACGCTCCCATTAACTTGTATAGGAGCAGCTGGGAGCAGCACTGGGTGGTGGCCCGACCCCGGGAAACCTGGGGTCCTCCAGCCATATCTCTCCCCGCTCAGTTTTCGTTGTGTGCTCCCATTGTCTGTGATGGGAATACCCCTTTAAGGGTAGGAGAGAGACAAAAAGCAAAGAGGGCCTATAGGGAGATAAGTTGACACAAGAATCAATATTTTAGGTATGTTCAATGGAAAGAAATGACAATCCTTAAAAGTCCTCAGGAATGTCATTCATTCACAATACCTAATTGTCTAGCATGTCAAGCATAGCATGCCAGAGCCTGCTAGGAATTTGACAGCCTATGGGAGGGATAATCCAAAGGAAGATCACTGTGAGAACAGAATATACATTCTAATTCTATATACTTTACAACATCATGCAGTACATGGTTCAAACAGAAATATAGAAATAAATGTGGGAACGGATTATAATATGTAGAGGCTTTGGCAATTTTCAGATTCTATAGCATAGTAAGGACTTTTTGCTATACAATATTAATGAGACAGTTAAGATAAAATCATGACTTGATTCAGCTTTGTCTGGAAGGGGGGTTTCCACCCTGCGGTGGCAAGTAAAAATACAACACTTAAAATTCATGTGCTTCACCTTTACTTGCTGAGAAAATGTTACAATCCTCAGTAAACTGGATTGGTTTTGCCACTCAACCACGCGGCACACTGCGTGGCAATCCATCCTAACAGAGACATGGGGGGATATTTATCAAAACTGGTGTAAAGGAAAACTGGCTAAGTTGCCCATAGCAACCAATCAGATTCTAACTTTCATTTTACAGCACTTCGCCACTTTTGATAAATCTCTCCCACAATTTTATATTAAAGGGGTTGGCCACCATAAGTATTAAAACAAATAAAGTGCCCCAGACAATAACTGAAGCCAAGAGGGATCTGTATCATGACAGATATACTGTATATATATCATTTTTCTACTGCATTTAGCATAGCATGCTCCCATTAATGAGAGGCTGTGTGGGCGGAGCAGCTGCAAAGTGAAAGTAAAAATCCCAGCATGCATCACAGCAAGCATCTTCACAGGAGTGATCACATGACATCTCTGGCCAATTGTGATACCACAGTAACAACAGCACCTCAGGTGTCATTTCATCAGTGCTTTAGCATACCTCCCAACTTTAGAATAGACGGAAGAGGGACACTATGGGACATGAAGGCTACTTTCACACTCGCATTTTTTGCGGATCTGTCATGGATCTGCAAAAACGCTTCCGTTACCATAATACAACTGCATGCATCCATCATGAACGGATCAGTTTGTATTATGTCTTCTATAGCCATGATGGATCCGTCTTGAACACCATTGAAAGTCAATGGGGGACGGATCCATTTTCTATTCCTTTGGCCAGTTTCGTCAGGTGGCAAGCAGCGTTTACGTGTCCTCCTCCAGAACTGAATGGTGACTGATCGGAGGCAAACTGATGCTTTCTGAGTGGATCCTTTTCCATTCAGAAAGCATTACGGCAAAACTGATCCATTTTGGACCGCTTCTGAGAGCCCTGAACGGATCTCAAAGACGGAAAGACAAAACGCAAGTGTGAAAATAGCCTAATACTAAGCACGCCGTGGCAGATTTTTTTCAGCACTAGGCCACGCCACTAACTTTGCCCAAAACATAACTATACACCTAATCCCACCTAATCTCCTAAATGCCCCTACATAGTAATTATTCCCCCTTTATGCCAACAAACAGTAGTTATACCAGCATTGTGCCCACTTTACAGATTATGCCCAGATATGTGCCCCCTTACAGTAATATGCCCAGGATTATCCCCTCACAATAATATGCCCTGTTGTGCCCCCTTCACAGACAGTTAAAAAACAAAAACAAAAAAACACATACTTACCTCATTCCCCAGCAGCAGGATTATACACAGAGCTGCCCGCCGGCCTGCCCCCTGCCCCCTGCCCAGACCAGCAGTGTGGAGCGCAAACAGGGAGAGGAATGATGGAGCAGGGAGCTGACGGACAAATCTCTACTTCATCATTACAGACAGCTGGAAGGAAGCAGAGACAGCTGCCGGACAGCGGGACATAGCTCCCTCGTACCAGGACTGCAGGACAGCCACTGAAATCTGGGACTGTCCTGCCGGATACTAGAAGGAGGTATGGCTTTAGGCCACATGTACATGACTATAGCCTGCCTGTGCCTATATTGTGGCCCGCGAACAGGGGGTCCGCAATATACAGGCACCAGCCGCGTGTGTGCGCCATATCAAGTTAATGGGTCTGAAATCCGAAAGATACTGTGTGGTGCGGAATGGAAGCACAGATCGGAAACCTAAGGAAGCTCTATAGAGTGCATCCTGGAGTGGAGTGCATTCTGTCCATGCCTCTGCACTGCGAAAAAGGACTGTTGGATGCAGAGTGCAGACCCTATTTAAGTGAATGGGTTCGCGTCTGCAGACAGTGGACACGCTGTTGGTGCCCATACATTGCAGATTGCAATATATATACATGTGTTAATATATGTATATAAATATGTATGTATATATACATATCTGTATATCCCCTTAAGGCAGCGTTTCTCAAATAGTGGGGCGCGCCCCCCATGGGGGGCGCGAGGCTCCTTAAAGGGGGGCTCCAGGTGACAGGAGATGAACGCTTCCACTGTGGAAGCGTTCATCTCCATAGTGATCTGTATCGCCGTCCTTTGGACAGCGATACAGATCGCTGTGCTGTGCGGCAGGGGAGGGAGAGGCGCCTCCCTCCCCTGCTCCTCTGATAGGCTGCGGGCCTTGTGCCGGCAGCCTATCAGAGCGGTTCAGGCGGCACGATGACGTCATCGCGCCGCCTGAGCAGAGTGCAGAGCGGGACACAGGCCGGAAGAGGCCTGCATCCAGCGCTCCAGGGAGATAAGTATTGGGTGGGTGGGGGGACCCTGGACCCTATTGGGGGAGCCTGCACATAATTTGGGAGGGGGAGAGAGCGTGCACATGATTTGGGGGGAGGGGGGAAGCCTGGACCCTGCACATGATTTGGGGGAGAGGGCGTTAATGTAGCCTGCACATGATTGGGGGGGGGGGGGGTTAATGGAGCCTGCACATGATTTGGGGGGGAGGGGGTTAATGGAGCCTGCACATGATTTGGGGGGGTTAATGGCCCTCACCTGTGGGGAGATTGGTGTACTTATAACAATTTTATAGACAAATGATACTATTTACAGTCGCGCGGGGGGCGCGAAATGTTTTCTTCTTCCTAGGGGGGGCATGACAGAAAATAATTGAGAAGCACTGCCTTAGGCCTCTTGCACACGAACGTATGGCTTTTTCAGTGTTTTGCGGTCCGTTTTTTTCGGATCCGTTTTTTGTTTCCGTTGTGTTTCCGTTTCAGTTCCGTTTTTCCGTTCCGTTTTTCCGTATGGCATATACAGTATACAGTAATAACATAGAAAAAATTGGGCTGGTCTTAAAATTTTCAATAGATGGTTCCGCAAAAAACGGAACGGATACGGAAGACATACGAATGCACTTCCGTATGCTTTCCGTTTTTTTGCGGACCCATTGACTTGAATGGAGCCACTGAGCGTGATTTGCGGACAAGAATAGGACATGTTCTATATTTAAACGGAACGGAAAAACGGAAACGGAAAGCATACAGAGACACTTCAGTATTTTTTGCGGTCCCATTGAAGTGAATGGTTCAGTATACTGTCAGTATACTGGACTAAAAAAACGGCCAGTATACGGTCCGCAAAATACTGTCGTGTGCAAGAGGCCTTAAGGACACGGCCCTATTTCACCTTAAGGACTTGGCCATTTTTTGCAAATCTGACCAGTGTCACTTTATGTGGTGATAACTTTAAAAAGCTTTTACTTATCCAGGCCATTCTGAGATTGTTTTTTTGTCACATATTGTACTTCATGACACTGGTAACATTTTGTCAAAAAAGTACATTTTTTGTATACAAAAAATACTAAATTTACCAAAAAATTTTAAAAATTTGCAAATTTTCAAGTTTCAATTTCTCCACTTCTATAATACATAGTAATACCTCCAAAAATAGTCATTACTTTACTTTCCCCAAATGTCTACTTCATGTTTGGATCATTTTGGGGACGCCATTTTATTTTTTAAGGACGTTACAAGGCTCTGAAGTTTAGAAGCAAATCTTGAAAATTTTCAGAAAATTTCAAAAACCCAATTTTTAAGGACCAGTTCAGGTCTGAAGTCACTTTGTGAGGCTTACATAAAAGAAACCACCCAAAAAAGACCCCATTCTAGAAACTACACCCCTCTAGGAATTTAAAACTGATTTTACAAACGTTGTTAACCCTTTAGGTGTTCCACGAGAGTTCATGGAAATGGACATAAAATGATGTGGTTGTAAACTACTGTATCGCCAAACGGCAGGGCATAGAATGAAAGAAACGTCATATGGTTTTTGGAAGGCAAATTTTGATGGACTGGTTTATTTACACCATGGCCCATTTCAAGCCCCCCTGATGCACCCCTAGAGTAGAAACTCCAAAAAAGTGACCCCATTTTGGAAACTACTAGATAAGGTGGCAGTTTTGGTGGTATTATTTTTAAGGTACATATGATTTTTGGTTGCTCTATAATACATTTTTGTGAGACAAGATAAAAAAAAATAGAAATTCTGAAATTTCATCTCCATTTGCCATAAACTCTTGAGGAACACCTAAAGGGTTAATAAAGTTTGTAAAATCAGTTTTGAATACCTTGAGGGGTGTAGTTTCTTATATGGGGTCACTTTTATGGAATTTATACTCTAGGGGAGCATCAGAGGAGCTTCAAATTGGACATGGTGCCAATAAAAAAGGCCATCAAAATCTGCCTTCCAAAAACCATATGGCGTTCCCTTCATTCTGAGCCCTGTCGTTTGGCGATACAGCAGTTTCCGACCACATATGGGGTGTTTCTGTAAACTACAGAATCAGGGCAATAAATAAGAGTTGTATTTGACTGTTAACCCTTGCTTTGTTACTGGAAAAAAAATGATTACAATGCTTTTTACAGTATTTTTATTTTTTTTGCGGTGTCCACCTGAGGGGTTAGTTCATGTGTTATTTTTATAGTTCAGGTTCTTACGGACGCGGTGATACTTAAAATGTCTACTTTTTATTCATTTATTTAGGTTTTACACAATCATATTTTTAAAACAAAAAAAAAATCATGTTTTAGTGTCTGCATAGCCTGAGAGCCATAATTTTTTTTATTTTTTGGGCGATTTTCTTAGGTAAGGTATCATTTTTTGCGGGACGAGGTGACTGTTTGATAAGTACCATTTGGGTGTGGTTACAACTTTTTTGATCACTTTTATTAACTTTTTTGGGAAGTGAGGTGGGCAAAATTTAAATTTTATCATAGTTTTTTTTTGTTTGTTTTTTATGACGTTTACCGTGCGGGGAAAGTAACAAACCAATTTTATAGATCAGGTCGTTACGGACGCTGTGATATATAACATGTGTAGTGTATTTTTATTTTATTTTTTTATTAGTGATAAATGTGTTTTTTTGTTTTTACCTTTTTTCACTTTTTTTACATTTTCTTTTGACCCAGACCCACTTGGTTCTTGAAGATCCAGTGGATCTGGTGTCTGTAATACAGTACATATATACACATACGGTCAGTGCCCATACATTGCCGACCGCGATGTATATACACATATAAATATATTAAACGCTTGTGTATATATTTTGAGTATGTATGTATTTATATATATAAAGGTGTGTGTATGTGTATATATATATATATATATATATATATATATATAGCCAAAACATTGCATCACCTGGGTGAATAAAAGAGAGATGTGATGTTTGTATGTATATGTATATATATATCAAAGTTCCTGGCTAGATTTCCTGCTTACCCTGTGGGTCACAGGGGGCGTAGCCTAACGGGTTGATGGGCGTGGCTTAACGGGTCGCGGCGTGGTAGTAGTGCAGGGGGGATGGGGATTGACTAGGTAGCTATGGCAGTAGGGACTCTGAAGGTTTTTATTACAGCCAGCTTCTGACAGGAATCAGCTGCTTATAGAGAGGGAACAAGCAGCTGATTCCTGTCAGAGTTGAAGCTGGAAGCAGGGAGCCCACCTGACAGGAGCAGATTGCACATGCGCATGGACGGGCTCACTCTCAAGCTCCTCCATGTCACGTGCAGCCATGGACGAACTCATCTGAAAGGTAGAGCAGGACTGAGGGGGCATGGCTTATAATTAAAAGAAAAGCAGGCAGATGTGTCTAATGAAGTATATTAGGAACTTCATTTTCTTCCTGCCTGCCACACAATAGTGGAAAGTATTTAAAGAGTGGCCAACCCCTTTAAGGAATTTACAAAATAAAATAACATGTACAAATAGCAGCAGTGGGGACTACTCATTAGCGGTTTGACTAAATTCCAGAATATTCGGGAAATATAATTTTTTTTTTTACAAATACCACCACTCAAGGTAGGAATGGAGATTTAGGGCTCATGCACACGACCGTATGTATTTTGCGGTCCGCAAAAACGGATCTGCAAAAAATACGGATGACGTCCATGTGCATTCCGTATTTTGCGGAACAGAACAGCTGGCCCCTAATAGAACAGTACTATCCTTGTCCGTAATGCGGACAATAATAGGACATGTTCTATTTTTTGGGGGAACGGAAATACGGACATACGGAAACGGAATGCACACGGAGTACCTTCCGTTTTTTTTGGACCTGGTCTAAAACCTTCCCGCACATCTAATGTACCTGTGTGCCAAATTTCGTGATTGTAAATGCGATGGTGCGGATTACTTTAGTGGACACACATACACTCAGCTTTTTATATTATATATACACATATATATATATAGATTCCAGAGAAGAGGCAGCACTCCTGAGTTAAATGGTGATGACTCTAAGGCCTCATGGAGTAGGCTGAAACGTTGCTTGGAATAAATTGGGTCATCACCATTTAACTCAGGAGTGCTGCCTCTTCTCTGGGATCTATATATGCGTGGAGGATTGTCCGTCCTCCTGAGGATTTTGCACCCGCAAAGCCCTTTGGATGTGCTGCTGCCTATCTCCGGATTTATATATATATATATATATATATATATATACATTTATTTTTTTTTCTATAGATATCGATACCAGCAGGAAACAACCTGGAGACCCACAATTTAAAAGTCCCCTCCCCTTCACCTCCTCTAGTTAATAACCTAGGACACGTCATTGATGCAGAAACTGAATTTTTTTTTTATATGCACATGAACAGAATTTTTTTAGGACACAGAGGCAGTGTGTCTGGTGATTATATAGGACACACTGAAGCAGCCCTCAATAACCCACACAAAGTATCATTTAACCACAACCTTATGGTTCTTTTGCACACCCTCTTCCGGTATTAGTGTGGCGTCAACACAGCTCTGTGGATTTTTGGTTAGAGATTCTGGCCTCTAGGTATATAGAGGCCATAATACCGGCTTTTAACCGAGGTGGATATTTTTCAGTAAAGTAGGATAAGAGATAGTGCACGTCTCTGGTTCCTAAAAAATATACCATAGCTCTCAGAGTGACAACTTCCATTTCAAGCGTCTGTTAGGCTCACGGCCATTTTACGTTTATTTACAACTAACCTGTTGGAGACACATGACATGCCGGTACGTCATGAGAAATACCGATCACCGCTGCTCAGCCGGCGGTGATCAGAACAAGGTACCTGCTGAAATCATTCAGCAGGTACCTTGTTACAATGCCGAGGGGGGTCCTGTGACCCCCCCTGTATCGGCGATCGCTGCAAACCGCAGGTCAATTCAGACCTGCGGTTTGCTGCGCTTTCTGCAGTTTCTGATCCCCACAGTCCGTGACCGCGGGGATCAGAAACTTCTAACTGCTTGAATCTTAACAACCCCCACCCCCACCTTCAGCCCACAATCATATTGTGCCGGCGGGCGGTGCAGGAAGGGGGGCGTTTTGCAGGCGGCGTGGGAGGCAGGCGGTGCAGCTGGCCCGTCTCCTCTATAATATTCATTGGTGGTCCAGTGGTATAGCAGAGTGTCAGCACATTGCTGACACTCTGCTATAAACTGCTGACATCTGTGCTGGTGCAGATGTCAGCAGTTTAACCCCTTCTATGCCGCGGTCCGTACGGACCACTGTATGGAAGGGGTTAACAGGGAGGGAGCTCCCTCCCCCTCCCATCGCGGGCTGCTGTGCCCTTGCAGCCTCCGATTCTTGAAGGGATCACAGAAGGTCCTGCTTGCCATGGTAATGGCAAGTCTGATCTGACTTCTGCTAAAAGCAGAAGTCTGATCAGACTTTGTAAAGTAAAAATACAGTACAGTACACTCTATAGTGTACTGTATTATACAGACATCAGACCCACTGGATCTTCAAGAACCAAGTGGATTTGGGTAAAAAAGGGTAAAAATAAAAAAACACACTTATCACTGAATATAAATTTAAAAAATAAAATAAACTGCACATATTAGGTATCACCACGTCCGTAAAACCCTGCTATATAAAAATATCACATGACCTAACCCCTCCGATGAACACCATAAAAAATTAAAAATGGTGTAAGAAAGACATTTTTTTGTCACCCTACACCACAAAAAGTGTAATACCAAGCAATCAAAAAGGCGTAAAAATAGTACCAATGAAACCGCCATCTCATCCCGCAAAAAATGAGCCCGTACATACTGTAGCAGAATCGGCCAAATGACACTGGTAACATTTTGTCAAAAAAGTTCATTTTTTTGTATAAAGAAATACTAAATTTACCAAAAATTTTGAAAAATTTGCACATTTTTTAAGTTTCAATTTCTCCACTTCTATAATACATAGTAATACCTCCAAAAATAGTTATTACTTTACTTTCCCCAAATGTCTACTTCATGTTTAGATCATTTTGGGGATGCCATTTTATTTTTTAGGGACGTTACAAGGCTTTGAAGTTTAGAAGCAAATCTTGAAAATTTTCTGAAAATTTCAAAAACCCAATTTTTAAGGACCAGTTCAGGTCTGAAGTCACTTTGTGAGGGTTACATAAAAGAAACCACCCAAAAATGACCCCATTATAGAAACTACACCCCTCAAGGTATTCAAAACTGATTTTACAAATGTTGTTAACTCTTTAGGTGTTCCATAACAGTTCATGGAAATGGACATAAAATGTCAGAATTTCAATTTTTTGCCAAATTTTTTATTTGAATCCATTTTTTCCAGGAACAAAGCAAGGGTTAACAGGCAAACAAACTCAATATTTATTGCCCTGATACTTTAGTTTGCAGAAACACCCCATATGTGGTCGTAAACTGCTGTATGGCCAAACGGCAGGGCGCAGAAAGAAGGGAACGCCATATTGTTTGAAGCCCCCCTGATGCACCCCTAGAGTAGAAATTCCAAGAAAGTGACTCCATCTAAGAAACTACACCCCTCAAGGTATTCAAAACTGATATTACAAACTTTGTTAACCCTTTAGGTGTTCCATAAGAGTTATTGGCAAATGGAGATGAAATTTTAGAATTTCTATCTTTTGTTACCTTGCCTCAAAAAAAGTGTAATATAGAGCAACCAAAAATCATATTTACCCTAAAATAGTACCAACAAAACTGCCATCTTATCCTGTTGTTTCCAAAATGGGGTCACTTTTCTGGAGTTTCTACTGTAGGCGTGCTTCAGGGGGGCTTCAAATGGGACTTGGTGTAAATAAACCAGTCCAGCAAAATCTGCCTTCCAAAAACCATATGGCGTTCCCTTCCTTCTATGCCCTGCTGTTTGGCCATACAGTAGTTTAAGTCCACATGTGGGGTGTTTCTGCAAACTACATAATAGGGGCAATAAATATTGAGATTTGTTCGGCTGTTAACCCTTGCTTTGTTACTGGAAAACATTGATCAAAATGGAAAATTTGCCAAAAAAATCAAAATTCTGAAATTTTATCTCCATTTGCAATTAACTCTTGTGGAACACCTAAATGGTTAATGAGATTTGTAAAAATCAGGTTTGAATACCTTGAGTGGTGTAGTTTCTAGAATGGGGTCATTTTTGGGTGATTTTATTATCTAAGCCTCACAAAGTGACTTCAGACCTGAACTGGCCCTTAAAAAGTGGGTTTTGGAAAATTTCTGAAAAATTTCAAGATTTGCTTCTAAACTCCTAACCCTCAGTTCACACTTGCGCGTTTTACAGCGCGTTCGAACGCGCTGTAAAACGCATAACCGATGCAAACCAATGCTTCCCTATGGGACTGGTTCACATTTTCGCATTTTACAGCGCGTTCGAACGCGCTGAAAAACGCCCGACGCATAAACAAGTACTTGAGCTTTTTTTTGGGGCGTTTGTCTTGTATTTTGCGCGTTTTTGACACTGAAAACTCGCGTTTGAACGCGCGTTTATGAATTTGCAACATGCTGGAAAGGCCAAACTTCATATAGACAGTGATATTTGTTCATTGGACAACACTGCAGTCAATCACACAAACGCGCGTAAAACGCGCGTCTCAAAAACGCTCAGGTCTGAACCCAGCGTAAGCCTTGTAACGTCCCCAAAAAATAAAATGTCATTCTCAAAATGATCCAAAGATAAGGAAGACATATGGGGAATGTAAAGTAATAAACCATCAAAAAATGTGGTGATAAGAAAGCAGGATGCGCTCATACCCATATGCAGTTGTGCATTTCTGTAGGGGAGCACATCCTGCACTTGTAGTCCGTTGCTAATGGCAATCACCAGCAAAAAATGCATACAATGATGATGCCAGCAACGGACTACAAGTACCACAATGGACATCCTACATAAGATGAAATTTATGTGGATGTGGCAAGAATTCAGAACAAACACAGAACCAGAGATAGGTGCACGCTGCCGTCACACTAACCCTCACACTGATGTTAAAAATTGAGAGTTAGTTCGACATATCCTACTAGGAGGACGTGTCTTAAGCCTCGGGCACCAGCGTCAAGGTCTCTCAAGTAGCTCGTGGGCCCTAACACTCACCTACCTGCGCCATATGGGTGATATCAGGGGCCAGTGGGCAATTACAGGAGCATTAGGACGACTCACAAACATCTCCTCTGTTACCTCCAGCATGTGGCCATGCTTGCAATGGGAGGTGGGAGGTGTCTATGAGCCCTACCCAAGACTGACTGATATAGCCCAAGGCCAAGCAGGTGCACCCAAATGTGACCTGAAGATGAAAAACAGGCACATTAAAATTGGAGTTTGTACACCTCCATACATATATATATAAACCATCAAAAAATGTGGTGATAAGAAAGCAGGATGCGCTCATACCCATATGCAGTTGTGCATTTCTGTAGGGAGTACATCCTGCACTTGTAGTCCGTTGCTAATGGCAATCACCAGCAAAAAATGCATACAATGGATGATGCCAGCAACGGACTACAAGTACCACAATGGACATCCTACATAAGATGAAATTTATGTGGATGTGGCAAGAATTCAGAACAAACACAGAACCAGAGATAGGTGCACGCTGCCGTCACACTAACCCTCACACTGATGTTAAAAATTGAGAGTTAGTTCGACATATCCTACTAGGAGGACGTGTCTTAAGCCTCGGGCACCAGCGTCAAGGTCTCTCAAGTAGCCCGTGGGCCCTAACACTCACCTACCTGCGCCATATGGGCGATATCAGGGGCCAGTGGGCAATTACAGGAGCATTAGGACGACTCACAAACATCTCCTCTGTTACCTCCAGCATGTGGCCATGCTTGCAATGGGAGGTGGAGGTGTCCTGCTTTTCTTATCACCACATTTTTTGATGGTTTATATATATATGTATGGAGGTGTACAAACTCCAATTTTAATGTGCCTGTTTTTCATCTTCAGGTCACATTTGGGTGCACCTGCTTGGCCTTGGGCTATATCAGTCAGTCTTGGGTAGGGCTCATAGACACCTCCCACCTCCCATTGCAAGCATGGCCACATGTTGGAGGTAACAGAGGAGATGTTTGTGAGTCGTCCTAATGCTCCTGTAATTGCCCACTGGCCCCTGATATCGCCCATATGGCGCAGGTAGGTGAGTGTTAGGGCCCACGGGCTACTTGAGAGACCTTGACGCTGGTGCCCGAGGCTTAAGACACGTCCTCCTAGTAGGATATGTCGAACTAACTCTCAATTTTTAACATCAGTGTGAGGGTTAGTGTGACGGCAGCGTGCACCTATCTCTGGTTCTGTGTTTGTTCTGAATGTAAAGTAATAACTATCTTTGGAGGTATTACTATGTATTATAGAAGTAGAGAAATTGAAACTTGGAAATTTGCTAATTTTTCAAAATTTTTGGCAAATTTGCTATTTTTTATAAATAAAAATGAATTTTTTTTACTCCATTTTACCAGTGTCATGAAGTACAATACGTGGCGAAAAAACATTCTCAAAATAGCCTGGATAAGTAAAAGCGTTTTAAAGTTATTCGCACATAAAGTGACACTGGTCAGATTTGCAAAAAATGGCCTGGTCCTTAGGGTGAAAATGAGCCCAGTCCCTAAGGAGTTAAAAGTGACATTTTAAATAATATTCATCTTGGACCTTGGTCAAGATAGGTTAAAGCCTTTTTTTAGGCATTGGAGTATACATATGATATAAGAACACAAAAAGAAAAAGAGGGAGGGAAAAAACTGTGCCATTGTGGAGGCTATATGGAAAATCCAATTATCGGTAAGAGTAATTTTCATCTTCATCCATATGCCTCCCCAACGGCACCAGCAGGAGGATTAACAGAGACATTATCCTCTAGCGTGGGACTACTGCAGAAAGGACCTTTCGTCCAAATGATAAGTCCCTATTATATGCAATGTCTAATTTATAATGTTTGAAGAAGGTGGACGGATTTGCCCAGGTTGCAGCTTTGCAGATCTGATCGAGAGACGCTGATGCACCTTCCGCCCATAAAGTAGAAACAGCTCTTGTGGAGGGGGCTTTCAACTCCTCTGGGATTTCAACCCCCTTCTGGGAGTAAATTTAAGAAATGGTCATTATTATCCAACGTGTAATTGTAGTTTTACTCGCTGCATATCCTTTGTTTGGACCATGAAATTGGACAAATAAATGGTCAGATTTTCTAAACTGCTCTGTAGAATGTAAATATTGTAACACACTTCTCCTGACATCCAAAAAATGAAAATTTGGTTGTGTAGAAGAACCTTCGGGGGAACAAAAAGAAGGTAAGGATACTTCCCGTTGACAATGACATTTTGAAAAAACTTTTGGGAAAAAAGGCAGGAGAATGTTTTAGGATAATTCTATCATCCAGGATAGTCAGGTAGGGGGCTTTACAAGAAAAAGCCTGGATCTTACCCACTCTTCTGGCTGTGGTGATGGCCACCAAAAAGGCTGTTTTAAGGGAGAGAAATCTAAGGGAGATCCCACTGATTGGCTCGAACGGGGCATCTAGGAGGTCCGACAAAACCAGGTTCAAATCCCAAGGTGGAACAGAGGAACGAAAGGGAGGTCTGATCCTAAAGGCCCCTTTAACAAATTTTTTTATTAGATCTACTTCTGCTAATTTAACATCGAGAAATGCAGACAAAGCAGAAATTTGTACCTTTGGGGTACTTACTCTGAGACTCCGGCACGGCAAAAACTTTCCGTAAAAATCTTCCGAATTCACTTCAACATAGTGGTAGTTTACGCGTTTCGGAAAAGTGTGTCCTTATTGGTAACGGTTACAACTAAGGACACACTTGTCCGAAACACGTAAACTACAGCTATGTTGGAGGGATTCGTCTGTATTTGATTTTATGTCACCACAATAAAGAGGAAGATTTTTATGGAAAGTTTTTGTGCCGGAATTTTTTCTTTTCTTCGTTGATTGTTCCAAGGACCTACCTACAGTTCCGGGCAGGCTTTATTTCGCATTTAAGGTGAGCTGAAGTTTTCTTGCTGTCTACTTACTCTGAGACCCATGTCCAGGCCCTTCTGTAAAAAGTCCAGGATGATTGTGATATCCGGGGCATGGACGGGTCCCAGTAACCTCTGCAGAAAACCAAAAAGCTTTCCAAATCCTACAGTAGATTTTGGAGGTGACTGGTTTTCTGCTTTTTAGCAGGGTATCGATCACCGAGTCTGAAAGTCGTTTTTGCTTTAAGATGCCACGTTCAATCTCCATGCCGAGAGGTTGAGGCATGGGGATTCTGGGTGGACTACCGGCTCCTGAGTCAGCAGCTCTGGAACTTGAGGGAGACGCCAAAAGACTCCTTTGGATAGATGTAGAAGGAGAGGAAACCAGGATTTTCTCAGCCAATACGGGGCTATCAGGATCACCTGACAGTTCTCTTCTATGATCTTCGTCAGACATCTGGAAATGAGAGGACAGGAGGAAAGGCATACAGGAGGCCCCTTGGCCATGGAGCAGAGAATGTGTCCACTAAAAAGGGCCTGTCCTGGTAGGACAGGGAGCAGAAGAGAATTATTTTCTTGTTTTCTTTTGTCGCAAAAAGATCCAGAATCAGAGTCCCCCATTTTTTGCAGATCTGATCGAATATTTTTGGTTTAGAGATCACTTCCCTCTCCTGGAGTGTTTTTCTGCTGAGGTAGTCTGCAAGAATATTTTGTTCCCCTTTTAAGTGGACTGCTGAAATGGAGAGAAGGTATTTCTCTGCTAGAATGAAGATTCTGGCTGCTAAGGTGGCTAGTGCTTTGCTTCTTGTTCCACCCTGTCTGTTGATGCATACCAACGTAGTTTTGTTGTCCGACAGGACTTTTACATTTCGGTTCTGAATTTATGGGAGAAACTCGTCCAGTGCTTTGACTACAGCAGATATTTATTTTACGTTTGAGGAGGTCCTCAACAGAGGCAGGTCCCAAGAACCTTGTATCCTCTGCAAGGATTCTCTGGTTTCAAGGTTTCGTTTATCATGAATCTTCTCGGAGGGTGAGAGTCGAACTCTATTTTGAGGCCAGACTGGATTAGAGATAAGACCCAGGGGGAGGGAGATATTTCTTCCCAGGCTGAAGAAAAAAATCTTAGTTTTCCTCCCACTGAACTTCTGGCGTCATATGTTAGTTGGTTTGGTAGACCTATCCCCTTACCTCTGCCTCTGGATGATTGCCAACGTGAGGAATTTTCTCTTTTCGCCTGCTCCTGTTTGCCTCTTCTTTGCGTATGAAAGGACTGTCGTAGAAAAAAGTGTTCGGATTCCATTGGAAATCCTTTTTTCCTGTCTGAGGCTTTTTCTAAGATGTCGTCCAGTACTGGACCGAAAAGCCTGTCACCGTGACACGGAATACTACACAATCTAGATTTGGATGTTGTGTCAGCTGACCAGGCATCAGCTATAAAATTTGAGGCCTGTTTTAAGACTGGTAATGAGGCTAGAATATTTTCCCTTGGCGTATCTGAAGACAGATGTTGTTCTAGCTGTGAAAGCCAAAGGGAGAGAGTTCTGGCAGTAAAGGGTGGCGACAATTGCTGGTCTGAGGGTAGCAGTGTTTGATTCCCAGGACTTTTTTAAGATGGATTTGAATATTTATCCATAGGCTCCCTTAAAAGACCAATATCCTCAAAGGGTAGGGAGGATTTTTTTGAAATTCTCGCCACCGGAGCATCACCTTTGAGAGTTTTGTCCCAGACCGCCGAATCTTGTTCATCAAAAGGATATTTTCTTTTCAATAATTTAGAGATCCCTGGCTTTTTTTCGGGGTCTTTCCATTTGCTCTGTATTAATTTCTTTTATTGTGTCATGTATAGGAAAAACTCTTCTCTTTTTTTCTCCAAGGCCCCTAAACAATTGGTCCTGGATTGTATGGGGCTCCCTAGCGTCTTCTATATTAATGGTGGCCCAAATGGTTTTTAGTAAAGCATCTGTATCTTCTACTGAACATAGGGGATAACCTGACTCGTCCTCTGATAGGTTGCTCATATAGGTAAAAAATAGGAGTAAATATACTCTTACCAGGCTGAGGGCCCTAGGAGGGTCAGAGCTCTTTTTATCCACTTCAGGAGCGTTGGACATCTCTGGTATATACATGCTGCTGCTGAATGCCTATGCCGGAATCCATTTTTAAAACTTCCAGGATTCTGGGTCACTTGACGACCCACGTGACTTCCTGCGGCCTCACGTGCTGGAAGCCCTGGTCACTCTGGAGAAGGAAAGGCCCGGCCCTGGCATTTCCCCGATGTGGGATCCGATTCTCCTGCCCGCTGTATCCAGCGTTCGGCAAAGCTCGGGATTGCCCGCACTTTAGGACTTACATCTAAAGTGCAGGTAGGGAGCCCACACACTCCCTTTGCTCTGCGCTCTGCTGCAGCCCTCCCGCAAGAATCGGGGATTACAAACCCAAAGGCTGAGCGATTTGTAGAGCGGATAGGGAGAACAATGAAACGCCTCCCCTGTCCGGTAGGTTTCCATCCTATCCCTGGGACAAGAAACAACTGGAGGAGGTGAAGGGGAAGGTTTAAATTGAGGGTCTTCACATTGTTTACTGTCCCTGGAGGCAGAATATCCTCCTGCTGCTGCCGTTGGGGAGGCATATGGGAAAATATATATATATATATATATATGTATATAGAGCTATATATATTTATATAAATATATATAGATATTTATCTCTCTATATATATGTCTCACTATGTAAATAATATATTAGGAATACGATTTAACTTGGATTCTAGGGCTTTATCACCTTTCAGGAGAGTTTCTCTACAAAAGAACTGACCCTATACATGTCCTCACAAGTTTTCTCGGGTAGCCCCCTCCTAAGAAACTTAGTCCCCATCTCAATCAATTTCTCATGTATATCTGCCTCATTCTTAACTTTTTTTTCACCCTAAGTAATTGACTAAAGGGTAAAGACCTCAGCATAGGTTTAGGATTGTAACTGTTATATCTGAGCAGTGTATTCTTATTTGTTGTTTTTATATACAAATCCGTTTGGAGTTGGTGATTCATTTGCCTCACAGTGACATCCTAGAACTGTATCTAATAGTTCAAGGATACCAGTGTCAACTTAACCTCTGGATCTATACTATTGAAAAAAGAGCCAAAATTATGCAATTCTGGCTCAGTACCTGTCCAAAGTAGGAAGACATCATCAATGTAACGCCACCACCTCAGAACATGTATGTAGTGGTGGCTCACATAGATGTGTCTTTCTTTCATATGTGCCATGTAAATATTTGCGTAATTTGGCTACACGTTGGACCCCTTTGCTGTCCCACATAGCTGAATGTAAAAATCATCTTGAAAAAGCAAGAAATTACAGGTGAGTTTAATCTCTAACAGTGAAATAAAAAATTCCTTACATACAGGTGTATAAGATGTGTTTTCCAGGCAATCCTTAATTGCTTCAATACCTCTAACATGGGAAATGGAGGCATATAAAACCCACTACGTCAAAGGATGCTAAAATCACATGTTCGGAGAGATGAGTGTCCCCTAGCAAATAAAGAAAATGGGTGGTGTCGCGTATATAAGATTTTACTGAACTGACAAACGGAGATAAATTCTTATCCAAAAATATTGCTATTTGTGAGCAAAGTGAACCAACCCCCGAGACAATCAACCGTCCCAGTGGGGATACTAAATATACATGAATTTGTTGGTAATGCATAAAATACAGGTGTCCTAGGACGATCTACATAAAGGAAAGAATATAGTTTTTCATCAATAATCCCCCCCCCCCTTTTTTTGGCTAGATCTAGTGTACTCCGGATCCGTCTCAAAATCTCAAATTTGGGGTAGCCATACAATCTGTAATATACTTTAGTATAGTACCACTTAATTGTCTCGTAATTTCTTTCACATAGTCAGTGGTATTCATATCTATCACCGCCCCACCCTTATCTGCCGGTTTAATGGTCAGATGAGGGGGTTCCTAGATAACTCTTTAAGGGCTGTGGATTCCGCTCCAGACAAATTACACTTACATATTTCCCTATCTGTGCAAGACGATTTCAATTGTTCCAAATAAAATTTCACCGCATTCATGAACGTATCAATGGCCACATGGCTAATTGACGGCATGAAGTCACTTTTCACAAAAAGTTGTACATTTTCCAGTTTAAAGAGGTTCTGCAGTTATTTTAAACTGATGATCTATCCTCTGGATAGATCATCAGCATCTGATTGGCGGGGGTCTGAAACCTTGGACCTCCGCCGATCAGAGGTTTGAGAAGGCAGCGGCACTGGCAGTAGCACCGCGGCCTTCTTGCTGTTTACCGCAGGCCCTGTGATGTCGCGACTAGTATCACTAGACTAGGCGTGGCTAAGCTTCATTCGAGTGAACAGAGCTTAGCCCCGTCCAGGCCACTGATAAAAAAAAGTCTTTCCTCCGATTAACCTGAGGCGTTCAGGTGTCTCTTTCTCTCTCTCTCTCCTTCCACTGCACAAAGCGTCTGGGTTACTATTGTCTTCTCGGCCTGAAGCGTTCAGGTCACACTCTTGTCTTTTCTTACCTGAAGCGTTCAGGTGACGTATCTGTCCTTCTTAGCCTGAAGCGTCCGGGCCACGTATGTGTCCTTCTGAGCCTGAAGCGTTCAGGTCACCCCCCTCTCCACGGCCTGAAGCGTTCAGGTTGCATTCTCGCTCCTGACACTCCTCTTCCTATTCATTCTGGTCTCGTCCGTCCAGTACATTCATTTTCACCCTGGCTGTTTCTCCGCTCGCTCGCTCGTGCGGCTATCAGTTTCCTGCACGAAGCGTCCAAGCATCACATCTTTTTCTCATCTCGAACCAGCACGTCGGTTCTCGTATCCTTTTGACCACAATTGTTTTCATTGCATTTGGTTTAATCCAGCCCGTATAGCACGCTTACATCGGATCCTAACATTTCCAGTCCCTAGGGCAAGGCGGGTCTTCATCTATCAAGCCTCAAGCCATTAGGCCAGGGTATTGGGTCCATAGCCATAGGTATGTCCTTAATTTATGATACCTCAGTAGATTTAGGGAGTGGTTGAACACGGTCCATGCGACCTCTGTCAGCGGCCAGGTGTTGTTAGTTTCTCTATATTTGCAGCCACAAGGACTACCAAGCCATGTCTCAGATTTCGGAAGTGGACGACGTGTTGTCACTCCCGGCTACATCGGTCTCTGGTCAAGGCGGGCCAGAATCTCTCAGGAGATGGACTGTACCAAAGCTCATTGTGGAATTAAACAGAAGGGGCATCAGGCATCCAGCGTCGGCCAGGAAAGCCGAGCTTTACAGGCTGTTAATGTCGGACCCCGGTTCTTCAGAAGGGGAAGCTTCGTCCCCATCCATTCAGCAGTCTTTGGCGCAGTTGCAGGCCACCATGGATTCCCTCGCCTCATCTGTGGCTGACATCAGGGCCAGGGTGGTGGAGTTGGAATCCAGAACCCACACAACCCCTCAGGCGGTGGTGCCACCTGCCGAACCGTCACTATCCCAGCTACCGGCACCAGGTACGGCTCCGGTAGTCCCGGTGTTCGCTCCAGCACACTTTGTGCCCGACAATATCAAAAAAGACATCTTGGCTGGGAAGGATGTCAACCTGGCATCCATCCTTATAGCATCGCACGATGCTGCCGACAACAAGACCTTCGATTGCGGGGAAGTCTCAGTAGTTCGCAAAACTAAGGATGCCCGACTTAACCGCAAGCTATCCATATCAGAATTCGTTTTGGCCTTTAGCCTGTATAGGGACGTGATCTGCTCCGCCTATCCACTGCGGAGGGAGGAGCTTGATACATACCTGTACAGGGTCACTGATCTTGGGCACAAGTATGGCGGTACGGCCTTCTATGACTACCACCACTCCTTCTCAGCCAAAGCCGCCGCCGCACTAGCTCAATTTCAGTTCACCACCAACTGGGCCAATCTTGATATGGAGTTGTTCTGCCGGCACTTGCCCGCCTCCGAGCACCCACCTGTTCGACTTGCCAGTCGATCTTCCATTCCGCCGAATGGTGTCCCCAAGCAGTCGCTGCCCAACCAGATAGGGCCACCCCCGGCCCCTCTGGGGTCTCACGCAACACCACCACCACAGACAAGCTAGGAAGGCCTATCGTCTACCTTGGTAATAGCCAAGTCTGTAATAATTTCTACTTCGGTAGTTGCCTCTTTAGTGGCTGTAGGGCCCTGCACATTTGCTCGATATGCTTCAGGGCATACCCCAGGTCCACATGTCCTAAAAGATTTACCAAACAGGCGTGACTAGCCGACATTGACATTTGTCTCCTGGCCTCCTTGTTACAGGTACATCCGGCTCCAGGATTCGTGGATTTCTTGATTTCCTGGCTCACCTTTGGCTTCGACACTGTTTTCAAGTTCCAGTGGCTACAGTGCAAAGTATTATTAAAAAATACAAGATGTTCCGCACTGTGGAAAATCTCAGAGGACGTGGTCGGAAGCCAAAAGTGACACCTGTGCTGGCCAGGAGGATAGTTAGAGAGGTGAAAAAGAATCCAAGGATCGAGACCAAGGCTATCCTGGTGAATTTGGGCTCTGCTGGTGGCAATGTCTCAAGGCCGACAATCCAACGGACACTGCACACTGCTGGGTTCCACGGATGCAACCCAAGGAGGACGCCACTTCTCCAGACAAAGAAGAAGACTTCTGGTCTGGTCTTCTGTGTTATGGTCAGATGAAACAAAAATTGAATTGTTTGGTCACAATGATGTTTCCTACATTTATTTGGCATAAAAAAGGAGAAGCCTTTAACCCAAAGAACACTATCCCCACTGTCAAACATGGTGGTGGGAACCTAATGCTTTGGGGGTGTTTTTCAGTCGATGGACAAGGGAAACTAATCACAGTAAACGGCACCATGAAAATAGAGCAATACATGAGGATTCTAAATGACATCAGGCAGTCTGCAGAGAAACTTGGCCTTGAGCACCAGTGGACATTTCAGCATGACAATGACCCAAAACACACAGCAAAAGTAGTGAAGAAATGGTTAGCAGACAACAACATTAATGTTTTGGAGTGGCCCAGCCAGAGTCCAGACTTGAATCCAATTGATAATCTGTGGAGGGAGCTAAAGATCAGGGTGATGGCAAAAAGACCCTCCAACCTGAAAAATTTGGAGCTCGTTGCTTAAGATGAATGGGCAAAAATACTTGTGGAGACATGCAAAAAGCTGGTCTGCAATTATAGGAAGCGTTTGATTGCAGTAATAGCCAATAATGGCTTTTCTATTGATTATATGAATAATTTTGGACTGGACACTTTTTGCTCAAATGTGAATAAAAGCTGAAAAAAATGTTTTTTTCCCCACAAAAATGCCTCTTGTACATCGTCTTATTATATTTTGGGAGACACCTATGTCATTTCCTGTCAAAAAATACTTGCTGGTTGAATAAAATTTGCCAGGGGTATGAATAATTATTGGCAGCACTGTATATATACCTCTGGACAGCCATTGTATGAGTATGTTGAAATCATTGAAAGGCAGTACTCTTATACGTATATGTAATAACCCCTGCATGCTATATCCCTGTAATAACCCCTGCACTGCCATGCCGTATTCGTGTAATAACCCTTGCCCTGCCAGGCTAGATCTGAGTATTAACCACTGTAATGCCAGTCTATATCTGTGTAGTTACCGCTGCACTACCGTTGTAAGGACGTGTACAAACCCAATTACTACCAGGTTATATCTGTGTTGAAACCTCTGCACTGCCAGGATAGATCTGTGTATTAACTACTGCAATGCCAGGCTACATCTGTATAGGAACCCCTGCACTGCCTGTGCAAGGACGTGTACAAACCCCAGCACTACCAGGTTAGATCGGTGTAGTAACCCCTGCACTGCCAGTATAATTACGTATACCAGGGATGCTCAACCTGCTTCCCTCCAGCTGTTGCAATACTACAACTCCCAGCATGCCCTAATAGCTGTAGGTTGTCCAGGCATGCTGGGAGTTGTAGTTTTGAAACAGCTGGAGGAACACAGGTTGAGCATCCCTGACGTATACAAACCCCAGCACCTCTGCACTGCATTGCATTTAACATCACCTTTGCTTGGGCTTCTGTCATAGTCGAAGGCATCCTTTATGTTATTACTCCCAATTATCTGGTAGTGAAATAACAACTGCAGAATATTTATTTCATGTAATATATTTTGATACAGTTTTTTTTGTTTATAGTTAACATGCCCTTTTGTGTGGTCAATGGTTGTTATTCTGGGGGTAAACAGTGTGACTCTAACATCATTTTACACGTGTTCCCCAAAAACAAAGACTTGATACATGTATGGCTTAATCAGACAAAATAAAATTTTGAACATCTAGAGGAGTTTGTAGAAAAAATCTACAATAGAAAAAAAACATGATTCTTATCGCATGTGTTCAAAACACTTCAGCATTGATAGTTTTGTGGTTGGACAGATGCCTTGCCCACTTTTTTCGAGTCCCATACTATGAATGTAAATAAAATACACAGTCAACCGTCTAAAAAAAGGAAAAAGGCCTCTGAGAGCAGCCCACGTAACATAGCTTTATGTAATTGCCATTTGCTATGTCCCCAGTGTGGAGCAAATTTAAGCCGTAATGATTCAACTGTCATTGAACAAAACATGTCTATTTCAAATCCCGAAAAAGAAGATAAGATGACAGAAATTGACAAAATCATCATTCATCAATATCGACGAAATAAGCAAACTCAGTGCAGTACACTTAGAACCAAAAAAAGGAGAACAAAAGATTTAAAAAAACATAGTCATCTGCCAGAGAGACAGTGGTGATAGAGAAGAATTCGCTTTATACAACCAACCGTCAACTTGATGCGATAAATGCTCAAACTATTATAGATGGTAATGTAATGGCAATGCAAATGTCTACTCCACTAAAAAAGTACCAATGTTTGAAACAAACACACCAAAGCAAAGGCTACCTAATTTCTATGTTTCTCCCGTTACTCCGTTCTTCAATCAGAGTTCACTGATTTAGGAACCTCAGATAGTTGTCAGACCACACCTGCAAAGGATAAGGATACCTCTTTTCATTTACTGCAAGTGGAATCCTTAACATCGGACACTGGAGAAGAAGAGGATCTCATATTAAAAAAAAAGGTTAGGAAGATATGGAAATAGTATGTTCAGAAATCCAAGAATACAGTCTTTCAAGATGTTATCCGAGTGTTGTCCATGAAGAAAAATACATAATTTTTTTAAGTGCTCTGGATAACCTCATTTGTAAAATAACTTGCACAGCACGTTCAGGATATGGAATGAAATATAAAAAAATAGAAAAACACTTTTGGAAGCTTTCTTTTTGTATTTGTAGTTTGTCTGAAGGGCCATCGCTACAAACTTTGGGAAAGCCAACCACGAACCGGTCAAATCCCTATTGGAAATATCAAACTAGTAGGTGAAATATTGACTAGTGGCAACATCTATACAAAGATAAAACAGTTTATGATGCTGACTAGCATCCATGGAATTTCAGAACCAACCTTTTACAGACAGGCAGTACAGTTTCGTGCGAACATGATAGCTTAGATGAAAGTACCGTTTTATGGTGAAAATGTTTTTCAAAAATAGTGCTTGATCCCCGACTACTGAAAGATATGAAACATATCTTATATCTTTGCCATACCGGCAGTCTGGAAGTATTTCACAGTACGGTTCTGAAAATACCACAGCAAGAGGCACCACTTTTTTTATTGATGGTATGATCACTCGCAAGCAACCTGTGGCTTTGGATCACAACCGGGACTGCAACAAAATTCAAGCAATAATTAAAAAGTCATCCGATTCAAATCAAAATAGTAGTGAAAAGAAATTCAGCCTCCAAAACTCCAAACTAAGGAAAGAATGGTTCATCAAGGCTATCTACGAACCTTCAAATCAGGTTTTCCTGACAGAAGGGTTATAGAGTTGGTGGTTTATTTTGCACGGGGAAATCACTCTACCGATTAGACATCCAAGAAAGAATTGTTTGCCACCAGCATAGCTTCGATCCTGAGGCCTGACAAGGAGGAGATGATGCAAAAGCATAGCAGACGCTTTACACGTTAACCTTATCAATTGTCCATAAATTACTCCGCTGTTTTTGAGTTGTTGAATATGTTATAATGTGTCGAGTAAAGTCCCAGAATGGACCGGCCCCTTATTCCACAGTAGACTAGCGTCAATGTTCTAGGGCAATGTGGCTATCAATGTTATCTTTGAAAATAGTAATTCAATGTATAAATGTAAGAAAGAATCGCGGGACTTAACAACTCCTTATGGAATATTTAGTTGTTTATACTTTAATACAATTAGTTGTAGTATCAAGTATAAATCATCTGTGGGCTTAAAGTGAACCTGTCATCTGCCCATACTAATGGCAGAATACAGTAGAGACCGGTGACTTGATTTCAGTGGTCTGTCATTTATAAGTAATAAATAAGTGGTTGACGAAAGCCAATATCACAATCATTGCAGACTAGGTCTGGAAAAGAGTCCCGGCCACCTGAGAAAAGTCATGGTTATTCATGAATTTTTGCTCTCTCTGCCCACCTGCTGATAAATGACAGTCTTCTACCTAGTTTTCTCCCTTTGTCTCTAGGAGAGAACTGCCAATCATAAGCAGATGCGTGAGAATAACCATGACTCTTCTCAGAAAGATTTGACTCTTTTCAAGGCCTGTGCTGCAATGATTATTATGCTGGTTCTTTGGAACCTCTTACTTTTAGTTCATGAGTGACACCACTGAAATCAGCATTTCTGTCACTAATTTATGCTGCCTTCAGTGAGGTTAGCAGAAAGTTGATGACAGGTTCCATTTAAGGTGTTTTGCGTGTGCAGCGTCATGCAAAGCTAAAATCTTGTTTTAGACCAGCACCCACAGCTGCTTGTGTTAAATGAAAAAATAAAAAATAAAAATTGCAGAAAGAGTTGTTTAGTGCCACTATTCTATCCTAGATTAGGCATTGAATCACTGTCTTTTTTTATACAGTTTTTAAAGACAGAAATGTTACATTCACTGTAAGTTATCTCTTAATTTCAAGTGATATAAAAAATATATAAAAGAAATGAACGCAAAGCAGTTCTCAAATATTGAATTTATTTATCTATTTTTTTTTTTAAATCCAAAAAAAAGCTGTTATTTCCATTGTCTAAATAAAGATTGCAATATAGTATTTCCAACAAGAATAATTTGTGAGTGTAACGCTCCAGTGTGCCCTCTTCTTGGAAAAGATTATCAGAACCCTTTGAGTTCAACCATGTCTGGCCAGTTTTCCACTGTCTTTGACTCTGGCAGGTGTACAGCCTGCTGGCTCGGTATAACAGTATACACCCATGTGCTGCTACGAGTACACCGATCACCCTTCACTATAATGGGTAGAGTCCTAGATCTGAGTGGCAGCTGGATAAATACCGCTGCATGCATTGGTTTTTGTCAGGCAGCTTCTCGGCATACATGGCGTACTTTGCCCAGATTCGGGTGATACTTATTATAGTGAATGGTTTAATTCAGACTTCCGTAAGCACTTGGTTGTAGACTGTAGTATAAACCCGCTGTCGACCTACGTTCCAGAAAAGACTCTTTAAGACGAGCTGATACCATGCGGGTAATCCGCTGCGTGAAAGAGAGCCGAGCCCCATTCTGGACAGCAGAGACATGGAGCATTAACATGATTGATAATGCTCCGTGCCTCTCTGTGACCTTTTTACTACAAAATCACAGTGAGATAAAGTTGTCACTGTGATTTTGTAGTAAAAAGATCACAGAGAGGCACGGAGCATTATCATTCATGTTATTGCTCCTTGTCTCTGCTGTCTGCACCGCATATGCTTGTCTGAAAGAGCCCTAACTGTAATTTGCTTATTTATTTTTTGGATGTATAAGGGCAGTGATACAAACCATTTAATGTGATATACTTTAAACGGTAACTGTCATATTTTTTTTAGGAATTGGATTGGTCTTACTAAGTACACCTTAGTTCCGTAGTCAATACTTTTTAATGGGTATTGAATTACCTAGTAATTGCAGCTTGTACTTTCCTCCCCCGGCATTTCAGTGTTGCGACTAAAACAGGGTTGCTAGGTGTTCTCCGTCTCCTATCTTCTATATACAGAAGATGGAGGACTTAGCAGTGTGCTGTCCTGAACGATGCGTGCGCGCTACCGTTCAACTTCTGACTTGCTTCTAGAGCGATGTAATTCCCGCTCTAGGGACAAATAAAGCGGCAAGCGCTCTTTAAGGAGGTTCGGTTGGGATGAGGCTGCGCGTTCCCAAGATCATTCAAAGTAATTCTGGGTAGTGATGGAGGGCGTTCATAGCCTCAGGGTAATGACAGTGGCGGGCATTTTGAGAAGAAAGTCAGAAAGAAGACTTGTGGGCAGCAGTCTCTACCGACCAAATCCTATTAAACAAGTGGTATGTGAGCACAATAATTAATGATTATGGATTATCACGACAGCAGCAAAACCATATATATTTGAAAACTTGAATTTTGAGTGCAAATATGACGATTACCGATTAAATCGTACATTTTTATCAGATGAATACCTCTAAACTCTGTCTTCTGTTAACATAACTGTGGAGACTTGCTGAACAGTAAGTGCTTATTCACACGACCATGACGGATTAGGTCCAGATGTGTTCAGGTTACGTTTAGGAAAACTAGCACCACTTTGCAAGGTACTTCAAACAATTTTGTCAGAGATTGCAATCCGGTGTTTTATCATGATATGTAACCCCTACAGTTCTGGAATGTCTTGAATAAGAACAACAGCATTAAGTCAGTGTCATCTAATACATTCCAGAACTGTAGGGTTACATAGCATCATAAATCAATATAATGCTATGGGACCCCCATCAATGCTGGTAGGTCAGGCCGGGAGCTGGGCTGCGGACTTGCAGCGTACCACATGCTTGTCTTTATGGTGCTTTAGGATTCTAAGTGTGAAGGCGTGTCTTTCAGTGATCCAATATGACTGGCTGGCAGCAAGCTGCTGGCTACAGCAAGTGTGTATGTGAACTTGTAGAAGGCAACTGCCTGCAGGCCAATTATATTGTATTTCTAAAAAACATGCCTCGTTACTGTAAAGCTTGACGCAGCCATGCAATGCCCCTCTGTCTTCTGTTGATTACTAAACGTAAGACAGAAAAGTCCTACTAATGGTATTTTAGTGGACCAGTATAAATTTACAGGGGATATTAAAGTGTAACTGTCATATTTTTATGCTAAAAATAAAATTTCTACTATCTTAACTGTTCTACTGTTACAATTTGAACTTTTATAAGGTAATTAGTCTAGAGATGAGTGAATTTCATATTTAGAAATTCGTTTACGATTCGTTAACTAGTAAAGGGTGAAAAGATTAGTTAACTAGTAAAGGGTGAATTACATTCTGGATTCCGTTACCACGGACCATAATTAAATTATATGATGGAATGCATAAAGGAATGCCTTTAGAGGCATTTCAGTAAGCATTCCATCATTGAAATGCGTTATGGTACGTGGTAACGGAATCCATAACGCAATTCACCTTTTACCGGTAAATGAACCATGAACAAATTTCATTATCTGAGATTCGCTTAACTGTAGTAAATAAATAATTTAAACTGTAGTAAATAAATAATTAAATGCAATGATTTTCGGACTAACTACGAATTATATATAGCTTTAGTATTCCTTACCGGTTGTGAGCTTTGAGGATCTCCCGATCAGAAACATTTCCAGCTAAATTCACTATCATTAGTAGAATCTCTTCCTTCAAACGCACTTCTGAAAGCTCCGCTAATTGGGCAATGCCAGTTATTCCTGTGTCAAAGTGACTGTTGTGTGCATCCTCCTCCTGACAACATTTGGACTCATCTCTTGTTGGCATTGGGATACAATGAGAGCAGTTGCACCATCCTGTATTTCCTATGCGTTCATCTTCGTAGTTAGAATTCTTAGGTACATCTTCTATGCTGTCCCATTCAGGGTCTTGCTGAAATTACTATGTTGTTTGTTGTTAAATCACCTTCTCGCAATGCATCTCCTTTTAATTTCTTCATCAATTCCAGAACTTCCTGTGTTTAAAAAAAAAAAAAGGTATGATTTGAAAAAACTTAAAATATAACTACTATTATTTTAGTCATAAAAGAAAAAAAAGTTATTCTTTTGCTTTTTTTAATGAAAAAGAAAAAAGGCTTTTTAAAAACTATTACCGGGTCCGGGGTTGTTGACTGGCTACTTTCATCCTCTTCTGGAGACAATAAATCTTAGTAACATAGTAACACAGTTTATGAGACATCTTTCCAGCGAGTTCAGCCAGCTATCCTGCAAGTTGTACTAGAGGAAGGCAAAAAAAACCTGTGAGGTAGAAGCCAATTTTCCCCAATTAAGGGGAAAAAAATTCCTTCCCGACTTCAATCAGGCAATCAGATAACTCCCTGGATCAACGACCCATTTCTAGTTGATATAGCCTGTAATATTATTACACTCCAGAAATACATCCAGGGCCCTCTTGAACTCTTTTAGTGAACTCACCATCACCACCTCCTCAGGCAGAGAGTTCCATAGTCTCACGGCTCTTACCATAAAGAATCCTGTAAAGATCTCTGTACTGACACCTGATATATTTATACATTGTAATTAAATCTCCCCTCAGTCGTCTTTTTTTAAAGTGAATAACCCTAATTTTGATAACCTTTCAGGGTACTGTAGTTGCCCCATTCCAATTATTACTTTAGTTGCCCTCCTCTGAACCCTCTCCAGCTCTGCTATGTCTGCCTTGTTCACAGGACATCAGAACTGTACACAGTACTCCATGTGTGGTCTGACCAGTGATTTATAAAGTGGTAGGTCTATGTTCTCATCACGGGCATCTATGCCCCTTTTGATGCAACCCATTATCTTATTGGCCTTGGCAGCAGCTGCCTGACACTGGTTTTTACAGCTTAGTTTGCTGTTCACTAAAATTCAGAAGTCCAGATATACGACATCCATTGATTCGCCGCTGTCAAGTCTAGAACTTACCTCCTCATAGAAACTGATTAAATTAGTTTAACATGACCGATCTCTCATGAAGCCATGCTGATATGGTGTTATTTGTTTATTTTCATTGAGGTGCTCCAAGATAGCATCTCTTAAAAAACCTTCAAACTGTTTACCCACGACGGATGTTAGACTTACTGGCCTATAGTTTCCAGGCTCTGTTTTTGGACCCTTTTTGAATATTTGTACCACATTTGCTATGCGCCAGTCCTGTGGAGCACTCCCTGTCACTATAGAGTCCTAAATAAGGGTCTGGTTATGACATTACTTATGACATTGTTAGGATACTGGGGTGTATGCCATCTGGTCCTGGCGATTTGTCTATTTTAATCTTTTAACGCCACTGTACTTCTTCCTGAGTCCGATAGGGCACATTTAACGGGGAATTTTCTTTTACATTTTGAATTTCATCTGTATTCCTCTGCATTTTCTTCAATGAATACATGGAGAAAAAAATATTTAATAGCTTTGCTTTCTCCTCATCGCTCTCCTCATCACTCTGTAAAGGGCTGACACCTTTAGGGTTTGTTTTGCTCTCTTTGGCCATTAATTTCTCGGTCTCTAGTTTGGCTGCTTTTATTTGTTTTTTACATATTCTATTTTTTTCCTTATAGTTTTTCAGTGCTTCCTCGCTACCCTCCTGTTTTAGTGATTTAAATATTTTTTTTAGTTTTGTCATTTATTGCTTTCTTTACAGTTCTATTTATCCACATTGGTTTCTTCTTGTTCCTTAACCTTTTATTCCCATAAGGTATGTACCTCTCACAATTAGATTTTAGGATGTTTTAAAAAATATCCCATTTTGTGGCTGTATTTTTATTTTTGAGGACTTTGTCCCAGTAAGTTAGGCCTATGGCCTCTCTTAGTTGGCTAAATTTTTCTTTTTTGAAGTATTTTTGTTCCTCCCCGAAGAAACACTCTTTTGAATGATAATTGGAAGGTTATTAGTTTATGGTCATTACTTCCCAGGTGTCCCCGAACCTGCACATCTGTTGTTCTGTCAGGTCTATTGGTTAATACTAAGTCCAGTATGGCTGTCCCTCTAGTCGGGTTCTGAACCAGTTGGGAAAGGTAATTGTCTTTGGTTATTGCAAAGAACCTGTTTCCTTTATGAGATATTAAGGTTTTAGTTTCCCAATCTATATCTGGGTAGTTGAAGTCCCCCATAATAATCACCTCATTATTATTTGCCGCCTCATCTATCTCGTTTAGTAGTAGATTTTCTGTGGACTCTGGTATTTTAGGTGGTTTATAATAAACTCCTGTTAGTAATTTATTATTGTTTTTGCCTCCATGTATTTCTACTCAGTGACTCCACATGTTCATGTCCCTCACTTATATCTTCTCGGACTGTGGGCTTTAGACAGGACTTTACATAAAGGCAGACCCCTCCCCCTCTCCGGTTTTGGAGATCCTTTCTAAACAGACTGTAACCCTGTACATTAACTACCCAGTCATAGCTGTCATCCAGCCATGTCTCAGTTATTCCCACTATGTCATAGTTCTTCTCACACATCACTTCCAGTTCCCCAGTTTTATAAGTCAGGCTTCTGACATAAGTATACATACATTTAGGAGGTTTATGTACATTTTTCCCCTACACCTTTCCTTCTGAACTGTTCTAGTCCCTCCTTCCATTCCTCCCCCAGTCCCACTACCTTGCCCCTGGTCTCTATCTGCATTATCTTCCCAGGCTATAATGTAATTACCCTCCCCTCAGTCCCTAGTTTAAGCACTCCTCCAACCTTCTAGCCATCTTTTCCCCCAACACAGCTGCCCCTTCCCTATTGAGGTGTAGCCCATCCCTACGATAGAGCCTGTAGCCGACAGAGAAGTCTGCCCAGTTCTCCAGGAACCCAAACCCCTCTTTCCTACACCAGTTTTTGAGCCACTTGTTAACCTCCCTTATCTCCCGCTGCCTTTCTTATGTGGCTCGTGGTACAGGCAGTATTTCGGAAAATACTACCTTTGAGGTCCTTGCCCTAAGCTTTTGACCTAAATCCCTAAAATCATTTTTAAGGACGCTCCACCTACCTCTTTGTCATTGGTTCCGATATGGACCATGACCGCTGGATCTTCTCCAGCCCCTCCCAGTAATCTGTCAACCCGATCCGCGATGTGTCGAGCTCGAGCTCCAGGGAGACAACACACCGTTCGTAGATCCCGGTCTTTGTGACAGATCACCCTATCTGTACCTTTAATAATTGAGTCTCCCACTAATAGCACCTGCCTGCCCTGCTCTTCTCGTCCCCTGCTTACTGGAGCCGACATTCCCCTTGCTGACAGAGAAAGTGTCCGGCTGCAGCAGTGCTCTCTCTGAACTGTCATCCCCCTCATCTGTCCACCTTGCAAACTTGTTGGGGTGTGTCAGATCAGGGCTAGCCTCCCTGGCACTCTTCCCTCTACCCCACTTTCTAACTGTTATCCAGCTTGCTACCTCACTTTCCTCAGCCTCCTCGCTACCACCCTCCCCGCATCACCCCCATAGAGTGCTTGCTCAGTGAGCAGCAAACTCTTTTCCAAATTGTCAACGCCTCTCAGTGTTAAAACTCGCCAGGTGATGGATAATATATATTCTGCTTTATATAAGATTAATATAAGATGAATGGATTTAGATAGTTTGAGAGAAATAGATAATATAGAGAGGGATGGAGCGATAGGAGATGGCGAAATAGGTGAAAATTAAGTTAGAGATATAGAGAAGATAGATAGATGGAAAGATGGGAGGATGTAGGAGATAGAGAGCGATGGAGAGATAGTGGAGATGGAGAGGTAGATGAAATAAATATATAGAGACAATTATGGTAGATAGAGAGAGAGAGGTGAAGATAGATGAGACGGATAGATGAAAAAATAGGGTAGATAGATGACATGTGATTAGATAGACACAAATAGATATATTGGTACAATAGTTTGAAAACAAAATTAGAGAAACACAAATCTCAAAAATAAAATAAAAAAAGATAGCTAAGTGGGTAAATACACACACAACTATAGAATCACATAATGGATAAAAAAAAAAAAATATATATATATATATATATATATACACATACATAGGTTGAATCAAATTTAGGACATTTCTTGAATATGTTTGAAGGCCGATTTATTGGCCTGTATTTGTTGTGGGAGGGGCGTTAGTAGCACATTTATACCAGGCAGGCGCCTCCCTTGGGTGTGACAGTGCTGCGTAGTTGTGTGCAGTCTGAGCCACCTGTTGCAGCACATGGGCTGAATCAGCAGCTTCCATCCCAGTTGAGGTTGTTCCAGTCAGGTGAGGGTTTGCTGCTTGCTCGTTCAGCATCGTCCCGTTACAGTCCGGCCGGAGGTGTGTGGGCTCCTTTAGTGAGGAGGAGCAGCACTGCACCGGAGAGATTCTGCCTGGCAGTCCATGCTTGGCGCCCATGCGGCAGTACGGTTAGGCAGCAGGGGTCAGCGTGACTATGTCTTGCACAGGCCACCTTGCTTAGTTTGTCTGTGTATATCTGTATGTCTTACTTGTCTGCTTTCACTTCACTGCTCGCCAGCAAACCTCTCTCGCTATCCGCTATTATTTCTGCAGACAGACTAAAGCCTTGTTCACACTGACATCCAGCATTATCCCCTTACTTGCATTATAGAGGGTGAGGAAGCTGATTAATCCAGGTGGAGCAGAGTTGCTGTTTACAAAGTGTTATTGTTTCTTTAGTTGGGTAAGTCACATTTTCATCAGTTTGCAGTATCACAACGTCAAACCAAACACGTCGCTCAGATCACGGCGGTTTTAACTATTTGGTTTTTCTGGTGCTGCGGCCGGCACTGGCCACTCGCCACTGGTGTTGGCACAGGTATTCGCTGGGCGAGTTTTGATCTTGAATATCGTGATTTCGAGATTTTTGCGAATATATCGAATACATGACCCTATATTCGCAATTACGTATTGTGGGGAGTCGCTCTGGTAGACAGCGGTGCGGGTGCAGTTTAGAGGCAAAACAAGGAGTCCAGATGGTGCATCAAACAGTGTTTTATTCACACTTGCACGCCATAAAAGAAAAGCAGTCTCTTGGTGACAGTTCACACACAACGGAAATACTGTGGCAAAACAAAAACAGGCCAACACAGGGTCCAGTCACCTTGGGTGGTTTAGGTGCGGGTTCACACCTAGCAGTCGGCTCAGCCGCAGGCGATTCCACCTTCAGGTCGCAGGGAAACACCACCTTGCTGAGCTCCTTCCTCCAGGACAGAGAATTCCTCAGCCCTGTTTGCAGGCTCCAGGATAATCACACCCTCAGACACAGCTGCTGGCTGCGTTATATACCCAGCCCAAAACATGGACTGGACCGTGGGGAGCAGCCACCCACCCTACTCTTTAGCTGCTCCCAGTAAGAGCCGGCCCGGATCGGCTTTGCAGCCATGCTATTTAACAGAGCAGCACTAGCTGCTGCAGACCAAAAACCCGGCTCTTACCTCACCGAGGCCAGCAACCTCGGTGACACGTACCTGCTATCAAATACAACACCTTGCACTCTCTTACACACCCCCTTTGTTCAACCCTGAGGGGTGAACACACGTGAGGCAGTGGACGCGGGACAGGGCATCTGCGTTGCCCTGCAAGCGGCCTGCCCTGTGTTCCACAGAGAATTTGAAATTCTGAAGAGATAGGAACCACCTGGTGACCCGAGCATTCCTCTCCTTGGCCTGACTCATCCATTTGAGGGGGAATGGTCGGTCACCAGACGGAACCTCCTCCCTAACAAGTAGTAGCGGAGAGATTCGAGTGCCCACTTGATAGCCAGGCACTCCCTCTCCACTATACTGTATCTGGACTCGGCGGGATTGAGCTTACGGCTCAGGAAGACAACGGGATGTTCTTCCCCGTTGACCTCCTGAGACAGTACCGCACCGAGGCCTACCTCCGAGGCGTCGGTCTGTACGACAAACTCCTTGTTGAAGTCGGGTGTCACCAAAACCGGGGACCCACACAGGGCCGACTTCAACGCGGCGAAGCCTCCTCCGCCTTCTCACTCCAGCTAACCCTCCCAGACTTTCGCCCCTTCAACAGGTCTGTCAACGGCGCTGCTATTGTGGCAAAGTGGGGCACAAACCTCATGTAGTAACCTACAATCCCCAGGAACGACTTTACCTGCCTGGTGGTGACCGGTCGGGGCCAGTTACGAATGGCCTCTACCTTGGTTACCTGAGGTTTGATGACTCCCGCCCAATTACATATCCCAGATATTTTGTCTCCTCTAACCCTATGGAGCACTTCTTTGGGTTAGCGGTCAGTCCGGCTTTCCTCAGGGCATCCACTACCGCCTGCACCTTGGGTAAATGGCTTTCCCAGTCGGTGCTGTGGATGACTACATCATCTAAGTAGGCCGAGGCGTACCGACGATGTGGTCGCAGCACTATGTCCATTAACCTTTGGAAAGTGGCGGGGCGCCATGCAGGCCAAAGGGTAACACCTTGTAGTGATACAGGCCCTGCGAGGTAACAAATGCGGTTTTTCCTTAGCCGACTCCGTTAAGGGTACCTGCCAGTACCCTTTGGTGAGGTCTAGCACAGAAAAATAACGGGCTTGCCCTAAACTCTCAACAAGCTCGTCTACCCGGGGCATGGGATACGCATCAAACTTGGACACTTCATTTAACTTGCGAAAATCGTTGCAGAACCGCAACGTCCCATCCGGCTTGGGTATTAGGACTATGGGACTGGCCCACTCACTCTTCGACTCCTCAATGACATCGAGCTTCAACATTAACTGTACTTCCTCCGCGATGGCCCGTCGCCGAGCCTCGGGTACCCGGTATGGTTTTAACCGGATCTTGGCCTGAGGCTCAGTGACGATGTCATGTTGGATGAGAGACGTGCGGCCAGGGAGGTCCGAGAACACATCCGTGTTCCGACTGATGAACTCCCTGACTTCCTGAACTTGTTTGGAAGACAGGCTGTCTGCAATTTTACCGTGGTTACTGCTTCACAGGCCTCGAACTGTGGGGCTGGACACTTTTCACCTAGAAGCCCTGGTCGGGGCTGTGGTCGTCGGCCGCGTCCCTATCTTTCCACGGCTTAAGTAAATTCACGTGGTACACCTGCTCCGGCTTGCGCCGCCTGGCTGGTGTACCTTGTAATTTACTTCCCTACCTTCTCGATCACCTCATAGGGGCCCTGCCACCTAGCTAGGAATTTGCTGTCAAGGGTGGGTACCAGAACCAACACTCGATCTCCCGGATTGAAGCCCCGTACCCGAGCCTGACGATTATACACCCCTACTCTGGGCTTGTTGTGCTGCCTCCATATGCTCCCGGACCAGCGGCAACACCCTTTCTATCCGTTCCTGCATCTGGGTGACATACTCAATGACACTTTTGTGGGGGACAGGCTGTTGTTCCCATGCTTCCTTGGCGATATCCAACAGGCCCCGAGGGTGTCTGCCATAAAGCAGTTCGAAGGCGAGAACCCAGTAGAGGCCTGGGGTACCTCTCGCACTGCGAACATGAGATAGGGCAGAAGCAGATCCCAGTCCTTCCCATCTCTAGACACCACCCTCTTTAACATATTTTTAGAGTTTGGTTAAACCTCTCAACCAGACCGTCTGTTTGCGGATGGTAAACGGACGTCCGTAGCTGCTTTATACGCAACAATTTACACAGTTCCCTCATTACTTTGGACATAAAAGGGGTCCCTTGGTCTGTCAGAACCTCTTTTGGCAGGCCCACACGGGAAAACATCTCCATTAACTCTTTGGCAATGAGCTTAGCTGAGGTATGTCGCAGAGGCACCGCCTCCGGATACCGAGTGGCATAGTCGAGAACTACCAGAATGTGTTGGTGGCCCCTGGCAGACTTTGGTACAGGCCCAATTAAATCCATAGCGATTCGCTCGAACGGTACTTCAATAATTGGCAGAGGTACCAGAGGACTACGGAAATGTGGCTGGGGGCTAGTTATCTGACAGGTCGGACAGGACTTACAATAATTCTCTACCTCCTTGAACACACTGGGCCAATAAAACCGCTGCAGTATGCGGTCCTGGGTTTTCTGCCACCCCAGGTGTCCCCCAAGAACATGTTGGTGGGCAAGCTCCATGACAAGCTTGCGATACGCTGTGGGCACCACCAACTGTTCAACAGGTTCACCTCGGATTTGGTTCACCCGATACAACATATCCTGCAGAACAATAAATCGTGGGAACATTAATTCAGCCCCTGGTTTCTGGGGTTTACCATCAATTTCCAGCACATTCTCCCAGGCCCTGGTTAGGGTTTGGTCCCGGTGTTGTGCGGTCCCAAAATTTTCCCCGGAGACATTGAGGTCTGCCAACTCAGGCCCGGTGGCAAGTCCTCCGTGTCTCCCACCATTACACTCAGTGGGGTTGTCTCCCCACTACCGCTGCAGCAGTGGTCACCCCTACCGCTGGCCCCTCAGACTCGGGCTCCCAGGGTTCTGGCCTTCCAGGGGTATCAGGCCACTCTGCTAGGGTTACCCCTGTCTCAGGGCTATTAGTCACTTTCATCTCAGGCCACAGTGACGGAAAACCAGGGAAGTCTCTCCCAATTATTAGTTCATAGGGCAGCTTTGTGGAGATCGCCACTTCACAAGTCCAGGTGCCGGCCGCCGTGGATAGAGACATTACAGCCGTGGGATAGTCCTTTAAGTCTCCGTGTATACACACCACACCAACTTTCCGGCCCGTATACTGGGTGGGCTGTACCAGGGCAGCACTTACCAGGGTTACCAGGCTCCCTGAGTCCAACAGCGCCACTGCCAGGTTATCCCCGATTTGCACCTGGCACAGATGTCGATTGTCTATTGTCTCGGGGTGCCGGTCGCACACAGTCTCCGGGCATACAGGGAAGCCCGGTACCCATAATTAGTCTCCATGGGTTCCCCCACTGTGGACAGTCGGCCCTTACGTGGCCAGGCTCGTGACACCGCCAGCAGACTACTGGGGAGGGATCTGCAAGGGGTACATCCCGGGCGGGTTTGGCCGGCCGCCGGGACTGGGGTGGAGGTTTCCGGGGTTTGACTGGCCTCCTCCCAAAGAACCCCCTGCAGGTTTCTGGTGGCCTCATATCGCTCCACCAGGTCGACCATCTCAAGGGCATTGGTGGGGGATACCTGGCCGATCCAGTGCTGGAGAGGGTAAGGCAAAGACCTCCAGAATACATCTGCTAACAGACGGTCGAGCATAGCAGTGGGAGTCAGTATGTCTGGCTGCAGCCATTTTTGCAACCGATGTAGCAGGTCATAGTATTGTGGTCTGGCGGGTTCAGCCGGGTTAAATTCCCACTGATGCACCCGCTGGGCCCGGACCAAAACATTCACCCCCAGTCTTGCTAGAATCTCACCTTTCACGGTCGGGTAGTCAGCTGCCTGGACCTCTGCCAAATCGAAAAAAACTTGCTGGGGTCCGGCTGCCAGGAACGGAGCAACCACCTCGGCCCACTGGTCACGGGGTAACTTTTCCCTCACGGCGACCTTCTCAAAGACGGCTAGGTATGTCTCCACGTCGTCTGCGGGGTCATCTTTGGGATCGCCGCACGGACCGCTTTCCGGGCATCATGGACGTGGTGGGACGCTCCTGCCGCCTGTAAGGCCATCACCTGCTGTAGTAGTAGCTGGTTGGTCTCCTGCTGCTGCTTGTTGGCCTCCCGCTGCTGCAAGTTAGCCTCCACAAGGGCTTTTACAACCGCCTCCATTTTGTCCGGGAACACAGGCTGCAACTTTGCCGGCCTAATATAGGACATACACTTTTGCTCAGCAAACAAAGTTCGGCGTTCACGCCAGCCTCACTGCGCATGCCCGCATCCGACACCAAATGTGGGAGTCGCTCTGGTAGACAGCGGTGCGGGTGCAGTTTAGAGGCAAAACAAGGAGTCCAGATGGTGCATCAAACAGTGTTTTATTCACACTTGCACGCCATAAAAGAAAAGCAGTCTCTTGGTGACAGTTCACACACAACGGAAATACTGTGGCAAAACAAAAACAGGCCAACACAGGGTCCAGTCACCTTGGGTGGTTTAGGTGCGGGTTCACACCTAGCAGTCGGCTCAGCCGCAGGCGATTCCACCTTCAGGTCGCAGGGAAACACCACCTTGCTGAGCTCCTTCCTCCAGGACAGAGAATTCCTCAGCCCTGTTTGCAGGCTCCAGGATAATCACACCCTCAGACACAGCTGCTGGCTGCGTTATATACCCAGCCCAAAACATGGACTGGACCGTGGGGAGCAGCCACCCACCCTACTCTTTAGCTGCTCCCAGTAAGAGCCGGCCCGGATCGGCTTTGCAGCCATGCTATTTAACAGAGCAGCACTAGCTGCTGCAGACCAAAAACCCCGGCTCTTACCTCACCGAGGCCAGCAACCTCGGTGACACGTACCTGCTATCAAATACAACACCTTGCACTCTCTTACAGTATATTCGCTCTTCAGATGTATTGTGAGTGATAGGGAAACTGTATCTTAAAAAAAAAAAAATACAAAAAAAAATATTTAAATTTCAGACATAATTTTCCCCAACCTTAGTTGCTTCTTTAACAATTTCCACTGCTCCGGTCAGAGTAAAGATTTAATAGGTAAAAACTGTCCTGCGAATGTTCGTCACTTGAATATTCGTATTAATCTATTCGCGGTTTGTATTCCCTTACCTACCTAGAGTTAACAGGTTGTGTCAGACTCCAGTACACCGCATGTATTGCGAAAATTTGAAAATGTCTTTTCGCGCCCTTCCATTCGCACAAACGACTCCTGCCATTTCAAGCTTTCAATACATGTAAAGCTGTTTAAACATTATTAATAACGTACAGATTCTATGCGCACGCGAATATAACTTAAAAATGAATCGCAAGTCATGATATTGAATGTGAAATAACGAATATTGCGAAATCGCGAATGTGTGACGAATGTGATGCGGGTTGTTCGTCAAATGTCGCAAAGTCGAATGTGGGTCTTTGCGCTCATCACTACTCAACACCTCTTAGTCATGCGGCATGTCCGTATGCCGGTGTCCAATTTAGGGTTGAAACCGACAGCTATCAGGCCTTTCCTTCAGGTGAGGTGCGGCATATGCTGCCTCTAGGTACGAAAAATCAGGCCCATGCTATCCGGAAGCTAGGTCGGTGGCGCTCTGCATGTTCAATAGGTTCATACCTCAATCTAGTCGAGAGATGTTCTTGCATTCCAGAGGTTGGTCGTGTTAGTGTTGTTGCTGGCACTGGTTTTGTTGCCATTTTTTGTCCCCCAATATAATCATTTTCTTTCCGACATTCCATTCTGGGTGCCTGGTTCGTATCTTTGAGCAATTACTGGCAGCAGTAACAGACCAAGACCTTGAGAGTACTCTGTTGTGGTCCTCACGGCACCACTCACCACCTCTCAATTATGCGGCATGTCCGTATGCCAGTGTCCAATTTTAGGGTTGAAACCGGGCCTTTTCTTCAGGTCAGATGCAGCATGTGCTGCCTCTGGGAACAAAGTTCTGGCCCATGTTATCAGGAAATTAGGCTCTCCGCATGTTCAATAGGTTCATACCTCAACCTAGTCGAGAGATGTTCTTGCATTCCAGAGGTTGGTCATGTTAGTGTTGTTGCTATAAACTATTGTGTATCATTTAGATGTGGGTTTTTTGCCCCCTTGCTGGCACTCCTCCTATGCAGCTGTTATGGCACAATTCAAGCTGCTTAGTTTAGTTAGTTAGGCAGGTAGACGGTTACGTGTCATATAGCCCCGACCACAAATATATATATATATATATATATATATATATACTTGTAAAATAGGTTTACCTTCATGGCATTTTCAATATTTCTTCCCCACAAATCTAACTCCAAATAAATATTTTTTTTTCTAACCCAGTCACCATAATGCAGCACATAATAGTAATGCCAACACTGTGCCCCCTTTACATGCCTTATGCAGCCCATATATGTGCCACCTTCATAGTAGTAATGCATCCCACATATGTGCCCCTTCACAGTAAGTATACAGCCCATATATGTGCACCCTTCACAGTAGTTATGCATCACACATGTGACCCCATCACAGAAGTCATGCAGCCCATATATGTGCCCCCTTCACAGAAGTTATGCATCTCACATGTGCTCCCATCACAGAAGTTATTCATCCCACATATGTGCCCCCTTCACAAAAGTTATGCAGTCCATATATGAGCCCCGTTCACAGTAGTTATGCATCAAAAATATGTGCCCCCTTCACATAATTTATACAGTCTATATATGTGCCCCCTTCACAGCAGTTATTCACATTGTGCTCTCCGCATCCATTCTGTCCCCATTCAGAACGAATGGGTCCGCACCCATCCCGCATAATTGCGGAACGGGTGCGGACACTGAATGCGGACGTGTGAATGGACCCTAAAGATAAGGACTTATTTAAAGCTAGGACGTTAAGGCAATAATGACTTGCTTACCATTGTTTATACGAGTCCATGTTGATATGAGGCGCAAGAATACAGCCACTTGCAAGACTGTATGCACTCTCAGGAGAAAGAGGGCTTGTTTAAGTCTGGAAAAAGCAGATTGGTTGGGGTGAAGCTGCGCGTTCCCGAGATGAATTGAATGAATTCTGGGTAGTTAGGGAAGGCGGTCTTAGCCTCAAGGTGAGGGCATCGGCGGCCATCTTGAGAAGATAGTCAGAACAAAGTCTTGGAAGGTACGGTTGCTATGGACACAATAATTATTATCACCTCAGCAGCAACAACATATTTGAAAATTGAACTTTGAGTGAAAATATGACAGTTATCCTTTAACATGCACTCGTGTTCATGTAATTCCCTAGTGTATATTGCTTGTTCTTAAAACAGAACGGCAGAGACCTGTGTTGCATGACCATATTAGCTCCTCTGCTTCTATACTGATCATTATTATCTGCAGTAACTTCACCCTGGTCCATGGACTGCTATTTGCTGTGAAGTACCACGAAATCACATAATCCTAACAAGGTTTCAGACCAAGGAGACACTGCTCAGACATCTCCCCACAAGATGGTGCCTACACACAACACTTCAGCATCTACAGATCTTGATCCCCAGGAGAGGCATGAATATAACAACTTAAAGGTTATCTAAAGCCAGAATCCAAACGAACTAAATGTAACATAATCTCCTTGTATCTTTGTTATTTGTTCTTGTTTTGTCAGATATCACAATTCCAGACGATGAAAAATAAACTAGCAGTGCATTGTTCTCTGAGACTGCAGCCATGTCTACTACCCCCTCCTTCTCCTTTCATGCTAGTGAATGTAAGGCAGAATGTGTAGGAGAAGCAGGCTGGGTTTAGTGTGGATAACTTTTGTCTACATAACGAGTATAGCTATTTTGTTGCCAGGAATCTCTTATTTAATAATACTACAAATAGATTTGGTTGCAATGTGAAACTGTAATAGACTGCAGAATACTAAAATTACCAAGATAAATCCCTCCCCATTCCTAAATAGTGCCATAGCAAGGCATAGCAAAGCTGTAATAGACTGCAGAATACTAATGCTTGTTTCGCACTGACAGCAGGCTGTTCTGGCATAGAATACCAGAAATAGACAGGACAAAAACCGCTGTGTGCAGTGGTATTTGTCCGGCCAATTCTTGGCATATTTGCCGGATTGCGTTCACATCACCGCCGGACCCCATTATAGTTAATGGGGCCGGACAGCATTCCAGTAATGACGCATCTGGTAGGTTGCTCCTAGCCAGAACCGCCTGCCGGATTGGCAAACTCAGATGTGAAACAAGCCTAAATCTACCAAGATAAATCCCCTTCCCTATTCTTAAATAGGTCCATAGCAAGGCAGATTTGCTTTACAGGCTCCTGGGAAAGCTGGGTTACCACCATGTGTAGCTGTAAGGACAGAATGCAGAATACCAAAGCTACCAAGAAAAATATCCCTCCCCATTCCTAAATAGTGCCATAAAAAGGCAAATTTGCCTTTTAGGATCCAGGAGAAACTGGGTTACCACCATGTAGAGCTGTAATAGACAGCAGAAAATGAACTCTACCAATAGACATTCCTTCCCGACTCAAATATATACAAATACAATGATTTGTAGCGACAATGCATGTTCTGATGGAAACCGTCCCCATATATCAAAAATCTAGAGATCTTCCTCTCTAGCAATAGTTGTTATTACTCAAGAGTGTAATACTGTGTTCACATAACATTATTGTCCTACGTTTAACTTATACACATGATAGATAACTTAAACGGCTGCTTCAGACTGATGTCATACAGTGCCATCCGCTGATGCTAGAAAAATGTACTGCTGTCAGACAATACTGGAGATAAGGAGTCTGGATGCTTAAACTTTTTTTAAAAGAAGGACAGAACTGCAACTCCTAGCTGTCCAGACTGTTATTATGGGGAATCAGTGGACAGAAGCGGACTGGCCATAGTCTATACAGGGAAATTTCCTGGTGGGCCAATGTCCCAGGGTGTCGCCAAGCCCTCCTCCAAGTACATAGTGCTCTCATACTCTCAGCATTAATTAATCCTAGGTGCATTAGGTATTAATGCTGGACTGTGGTATTTGGTTCTGTTGGGGCGGTATTTTGTGCTGCACTACAGTATTGCTGGCCCCCGCCTACTGTCAATGTGGATCCGTCTACAGCATGGGGGCACTTTTATTTATTGTTTTTCCAGGGTCACTTTAAGTTCCCAGTCCACCTCCTATTAGAGGACATTACTGGGGGTCCGTATAAGGAATAGAACTACAACTCCAAGTATTTGACAACTTATAGAGGGAAACACTAACCTCTCATAGACATACAGCACAGGAGTTCAGCCCACATGGTGACATCACTCAGGTCCTTACAAGTTCATCACCTGTTGTCTGCACTGCTGAGCAAATTTTCCCCCACCATTCTGCACTGAATACTCCATCAGCTGGCAGGACGGATTGCCAGTTTATCATATACTGGAGTCCGTTCACTGTAAGAGGATCCCTTATCTGCGGGCAGTCCCTACTTTGGGTAGCCCTCATCTATGGGCAGCCTCTGTCTTTCTTGACCCTGAATATCTACTTGGGGGGCTACGTGATGACTATCCGTATGCCCTTGAGATCTGATTGTTGATACTATGGCGTTTTGTAGGCACCTTCTGGTATGCACTGTATAATCTAACTATTTTATTGCTGCCTGTGCTTGTCATCTTTCTTCTGTTTTTCCCTGTGTACATTATTCCCCTGATGATTCTACTTGATGAAACATGCATGTAGGGTCCAGCTGCACTAGGGTCTTACAGGGTCTTCAACCGTTGAGGGATAGGTTCCGGACGGGGTCGTTCTTTTCAGGACGGCTACCCCGTGGTTAGGACCATTAGGGACAGAGTAACCCTTTAATTTAGGGAAGTCTAGGGTCTTATACTAATTCTTTGCACCCTTTATCTCTTTCCCTGTTCCTCCTGAATTACCCCGTCCGGTCCTTATCAACTTATCCTGCTGACATCTTTAAGGTAGGACCCACGGTTTTTCATTTCTATACTGTATGGTGCCGCCGCGCACACTTGTATGTGAACCTATCAGGTACCTCCGTGAATTTAAAGGTATTTTTGCACCCCGTCCTATGTACTGTTATGTGTTTGGCAATTATCTATGCTATTGATCATATATAGTTTATCAAAGGAATTGAGTAATTTTATTGATGTTCATAGTTAAAGTTAAGTTTTAGTATGTTACCACGTCTTTTTTTGAGCTTCTTTTGAATTCTCGTGGTTGGTGTAGCCTCCGGAATTGTATTCTAGATATAGTGCTTTCTTTAGTGATTAACCCCTTAAGGACCGGGGGTTTTGGGATTTTTGCGTTTTTGTTTTGCGCTCCCTGCCTTCCAAAAGCCATAACATTTTTATATTTCCGCTCACATAGCCATATGATGGCTTATTTTTTGCGGGACAAGTTGTACTATTTTTGCATGTGATGTAGTGGGAAACGGGAAAAAAATTCCAAATGGGGTGAAATTGCAAAAAAAAAGCAATTTCACCACAGTTTTACGGGTTTTTAAATTACAACGTTCGATTTGCGATAAAACTGACTGGTTAATTTTATTCTTCAGGTCAGTACGAATCCGGCAATACCTAATATGTATAGTTTTTCTTGCGTTTTGATAGTGAAAAAAAAATTAAAAGTGGGAATTTTTTTATTTTATTTTTTTGTCGCCATGTTTTGACCCCTATAACTTTTTTGTAATTATGCGTACGGAGCAGTGTAGGGGCTCATTTTTGCGGGGCAATCTGAACTTTTAATTGATACCATTATGGGGTGCGTATGATGTTTTGATCACTTTTTATTCATTTTTTTAGGAAATGAAGCGTCCAAAATGGCGAATTAGCCATTTGGACGCTTTCTTTCCGTTTTATGTTTACCGTATGGTGAATATTTTTTAATATTATTATAGTATGGGCGTTTTCACACATTGCGACACCCATTATGTGTAATTTTTAATTTTTTATTTATTTTATTTTCATTTTGGGAAAAGGGGGTGATTTGAATTTTTATATTTTTTTATTTAATTTTTATTTTTAAACTTTTTTTTTTTTTACCACTTTCTTATAGTTCCCATAGGGAACTATAAGATGCAATCATCAGATTGCTATTCTCATATATTCCAATGCAATAGCATTGGAATATATGAGAAAATCACATATTTCCTATGGAGCCTATTACAGTCATAGGCTCCATAGGAATACTGTGTAGTAACCTAGGTTTCATTCACAGAAACCTAGGGTACTACATGCATGCTCGGCTCCCCTTGTGGCCATCAGGAGCCGGAGCAAAACCGAAGTGAAACTTTCGGTTTTGCGCGATCAGATGCCGTGGTCAGGATTGACCCACGGCATCTGAGGGGTTAAATGTCCGCGATCGGCATCGTTGCCGGTCGCGGACATGAGCTGCGGGTGTCAGCTTGATGAATCAAGCGTTTACCCGCAGCTCGGGCGCCCGCTCCGTGCGGGAGCGGGCGCCATCTTTAAAGTGCAGACGAAGGGCGTACATGTACGCCCTTCGTCCTTAAGAGGTTAAGGCTAGTGTTCAGTGAAGAGAAGCATTTGAAGCAGAATTTGGTACAAAGTTTATGAAAACTTCTATTCGCAACAAATCCAAATTTCCTTGCGCTTTATGGTAATGTATAGCCACCATTTTCGGAAAAACTGATTCGTTACAAAGTGAAAGTAAGAAGACCGGGAATGCACGATCACCCATAATGCCATGCAGCCAGCCAATCCGCAGATAGCCATCCCCTGTGATGTCACAGCCCCATAAAACCCTCATCCCGTGAGGTCTCCGCCATTGTCCTGTGAGGTGAGACATGGCAAGAGCTCATGCGCTTGTGACAGTGTTGCTGAAAATGATTAATAGAAGAATACTGGAGAGGGAGAGTGCAGGGAGACTTATTCTGCATCAGTTTTATTTATTTATGCCTACACTTACTTATTCCTACATCAGCCATAAATGTAATCGAATACCAATAAGATGGAAGCCTTTATTATTCCAGTGCTAGTGTGCCAACCAATACCATCCAGTCTGCACACCTTAGGGGGGGGGGCAGGTCTTAATTATTGTCTTTTACTGGCTTTACTTCTTTCAAATCATCCTTCAAAATCTCCATGTCCTAATAAAGTCAGCAATATGCAGAGAGAGGAGGAGCTGGATGTTCCCCATGACATATTCTCATCAATATAGAGAAGGAGAGCGCTGGGGTTGGAGAAGTGTATATGCCAGAGCTGATTAATATTTAGTGTTTAGTGTAAAAAAAAAACTGCAGAAGACTGCAGACAAAAACAACAATAATATGCATATTGCACCCCACCGAATTGCGGACTAATTGGCCATGCGGTTCTTCACCACAGCATTGCCTCAGCCCGCCAGGAGCACGACCGCTCTGTGTGGTCATAAGGCAGAGTGGCCTAATTTTATTTCTTGGCTAACCAGCAAATTTGCCAAATCAAATTTGTACACCTGGATTTGGGAATTTTCTGCCATTATGCCCTGCATCTTAAGCTATATCAGAGAGCACGGGGACTGCTGGTAGACAGCCATTTTCAGGTTTCTCCAGAGATGTTCAATTGGGTTCAAGTAAGGGCTCTGGCTTGGCCACTCAAGCACATTCACACAGTTGTGTCTAAGCCACTTCTGTGTTGTCTTGGTTGTGTGCTTAAAATCATAGTCTTGTTGGAAGCTTTGGCCCAGTGTGAGGTCCAGAGCACTCTAGATCAAGTTTTCATTATTAAAATCTCCATACTTTATTCAGCTTTCTCTCAATCCTGACCAGTCTCCATGTCCCATCTGCTGAAAACAACCCAACAGCATGATGCTGCCACTATAATGCCTCACTGTAGGGATGATATTGGGCAGATGATGAGCAGTGTCTGGTTTCCTCCAGACAGGATGCTTAGAACTAAGGCAAAAAAGTTCAATCTTGGTTTCATCAGACAAGAGAATCTTGTTACTTACAGTTCGAGAGTTCTTTGGCTACTTTTTTGCAAATTTCAGACAGGCTTTTATGTGTATTTTTTTAAGGATAGGCTTCTTCCTGGCAACTATGTCAAAATGCATAGATTGGGGAAGTTCTTTAGTGATATTTGACCTTTTCTGGAAGTTTTTCCCATCTACACAAAGGATGTTTGGAGCCAGAATACACAAAGGATCATTCAGCCAGAATGACCATTGGGTTCTTGGTCACCTCTCTTACCAAGGCTCTTCCTACCCAATTACTTAGTTTGGTGAGGTGGACAGCTCTTTGGAAGAGTCATGGTTGTTCTAAACTGTTTCTATTTAAGAAGTATAAAGGGCATTGCCTTCAATGGAAACTCCAGATTTGTGCCTCCACACAATCATGTCTCTGGGCTCTAGAGACATAGTTTTTTTTTTTTGTTTTAGCTCTAAAATGCATTGTCCAATCAACTGATTTTACCACAGGGACACTCCAATCAAGATGTAGAAACATCTCAAAGATGATCAGGAGAAATGGGAGGCCCCAAGAGCTAAATTTCAAGGACCACAGCAAAGAGTATGAATACTTATGCCCATTCAAAATTTCAGTTTTTCCTTTTAATACATTTGCAAAAACGTCTAAAATTCTGTTCTCACTTTCTCATTGTGGGGTATTGAGTGCAAATTGAAGCAGAATTTTTTTAAATATAACAAAACTAGACGTTAAGCCCGTTACAATAACGGGTGCTAGAACAGTAGCGCATAAACATTAGTAGGAACAGTGTATATTAAATAGTAAGATCATTTAACCACATTGCATTTCTTGTTTTCTTTTTTGTCAAAAATATTTTGGCAAGAAGTCAAAAGTAAATTAATAATAAAAATAAAATGGGGGGCACTGTGACTTGTGGCTGAAACAACTGGCACTGACTGGTGGCTGAGAGGTGGCAGTTACTGGTAGTGCTGAATGGTGGCTGATAGAGCTGGCACTAACTGATGGCACTGAGACGGCGGACACTGTGACTGCTGGCTGAGACAGCTGGCATGGACGGCTGCCACTGACTGGTGGTGCTGAGACTGCGGCTGATGGCTGAAACAACTGGCACTGACTGGTGGCAGTTACTGGTAGTGCTGAGACTGCTGTCATTGTGACTGGTGGCTGATAGAGCTGGCACTGACTGCTGGCAGTGAGACGGCGGGCACTGTGACTGGTGGCTGCTGGCTAAAACAACTGGCACTCACTGGTGGCTGAGAGGTGGCAGTTACTGGTAGTGCTGATACTGCTGTCACTGTGACTGGTGGCTGATAGAGCTGGCACTAACTGCTGGCACTGAGATGGCGAGCACTGTGACTGGTGGCTGAGATGGCTGGCACTGAGAGTGGTTGCTGAGATGGCTGCCACTGACTGGTGGTGCTGAGACTGCTGCTGATACAACTGGCACTGACTGGTGGCTGAGAGGTGGCAGTTACTAGTAATGCTGAGACTGCTGTCACTCACTGTGGCAGCTTCTGCAGTGTTTCATTTCTGTCACTCTGTGCATGTAATGGCGGCGCAGTGCTCCAACTGACACAACACACCATAAGAGTCTGTTATTGGCCAGCGGTGCAGTTGTAGGGATCGTATGATAGGACGATTCCGTGCTGGGGGCGGTCTGTACGGCATGTGGTGTGCCGTGTGTTTATTGGCCGACGCAATTGTGGGCGGCCTGGCCGCGCTGCTGTGGGCTGTTCAGGCTGCATGTGTCCAGCACCGCCGCAGGAGAAGCACCTACTTCATTTGCATGTGGTCAGCTCTGCTATGTGGTGAGCTTCTCCTGCGCGGTGCAATTACATTTACCAATCCACACACACCCTCCTCCAGCTGATTGTTGTCCGGCCGCGACGCATTCTGCCAGGCGCGATGCTTTGGTGGTCCCTGCAGTGTGTGCCAATTGGTCTGTGCACCACGCATGCGCACTTGACTAATCTGCACACACGCACAGACACCAGCCCTGAGCACACACACAGGGCTTTTATTAGTATCGATGTAAAAAAAAGAGTTTGAAGACTTTCCAAATGCACTGTAAAACGTGGTATCCCTGTATCCCTACAACTGCTACCTCTGCACACCCTAAAGCAGGGGTGCACAACCTTTTCTGGTTGGGGGCCACATTGTCAGTCTGAACCAATTCCAAGGGCCGAAAATAAAACTAAAAGGGGTATTGCTAACTGAAATACTGTATTTTTGGCATATTGAACATACAGTATATACTATAAATGTCTAGTTACTGTTCTAGGACTTCAATCTAATAGGAGACTACATGAAAGATACATGTAACAAGCCATAAGACATAGACCTACATGTTTTTTACCAGATGTTTGGGGGCCGCACAGAATGATATCGAGGGGCCCCCGGGCCGCAGGTTGTGCACCCCTTCCCTAAAGCTATGCACTGACTGGTTAAAATATAACATCCACATTGACACATTCTAAGAATTTGGATGGCATAATCCCTATTTTATTTGGTGTATAATTCAGATACCCCCATGACTAGTCTTGCGTAGAGGTTCGATGACCTCTGCCTTTATCCCCTTAAGGACACAGGGTTTTTACATTTTTGCGTTTTCGTTTTGCGCTCTATGCCTTCCAAGAGCCATAACTTTTTTTTATTTTTCCGTTCACATGGCCATATGAGGGCTTATTTTTTGCGGGACAAGTTGTACTTTCCAACGCCATCATTTAATAATGCATACGGTGTAGTGGGAAGCGGGAAAAAAATTCCAAATGGGGTGAAATTGCAAAAAAAAAGCAATTTCACCACAGTTTTACGGGTTTCTAAATTACGACGTTTGATTTGCGATAAAACTGACCATTTAGTTTTATTCTACAGGTCAGTACGAATCCGGCGATACCCAATATGTATAGCTTTTCTTGCATTTTTTTGTCGCCATGTTTTGACCGTTATAACGTATTTGTATATAAGTGTATGGCGTTGTATGGGGCTTATTTTTTGCGGGCGATCTTAACTTTTAGTTGATACCATTATGGGGTGTGTAGGACTTTTTGATCGCTTTTATTTAATTTTTTTAGGAAATGAAGCGTCCAAAACGGCAAATCGGCCATTTGGGCGCTTTTTCCGTTTTACTGTTTACCGTATGGGAAATATATTTTTATATTTTTATACTATGGGCGTTTTTACACATTGCGACACCCATGATGTGTATTTTTTTTATTATTTTATTTTAATTTTGGGGAAAGGGGGGTGATTTATAGGTTTTTTTTATTTATTTTTTATTTTTTTTACACTTTTATATAGATCCCATAGGGACCTATATAAATCAGTTACCTGATTGCTTCTATCATAAACTCCAATACACTTGGAGTAATTACTAGTAATGCTGAGACTGCTGTCACTCACTGTGGCAGCTTCTGCAGTGTTTCATTTCTGTCACTCTGTGCATGTAATGGCGGCGCAGTGCTCCAACTGACACAACACACTGTAAGAGTCTGTTATTGGCCAGCGGCGCAGTTGTAGGGATCGTATGATAGGACGATTCCGTGCTGGGGGCGGTCTGTACGGCATGTGGTGTGCCGTGTGTTTATTGGCCGACGCAATTGTGGGCGGCCTGGCCGCGCTGCTGTGGGCTGTTCAGGCTGCATGTGTCCAGCACCGCCGCAGGAGAAGCACCTACTTCATTTGCATGTGGTCAGCTCTGCTATGTGGTGAGCTTCTCCTGCGCGGTGCAATTACCTTTACCAATCCACACACACCCTCCTCCAGCTGATTGTTGTCCGGCCGCGACGCATTCTGCCAGGCGCGATGCTTTGGTGGTCCCTGCAGTGTGTGCCAATTGGTCTGTGCACCGCGCATGCGCACTTGACTAATCTGCACACACGCACAGACACCAGCCCTGAGCACACACACAGGGCTTTTATTAGTATCGATGTAAAAAAAAGAGTTTGAAGACTTTCCAAATGCACTGTAAAACGTGGTATCCCCTGTATCCCCTACAACTGCTACCTCTGCACACCCTAAAGCAGGGGTGCACAACCTTTTCTGGTTGGGGGCCACATTGTCAGTCTGAACCAATTCCAAGGGCCGAAAATAAAACTAAAAGGGGTATTGCTAACTGAAATACTGTATTTTTGGCATATTGAACATACAGTATATACTATAAATGTCTAGTTACTGTTCTAGGACTTCAATCTAATAGGAGACTACATGAAAGATACATGTAACAAGCCATAAGACATAGACCTACATGTTTTTTACCAGATGTTTGGGGGCCGCACAGAATGATATCGAGGGGCCCCCGGGCCGCAGGTTGTGCACCCTTCCCTAAAGCTATGCACTGACTGGTTAAAATATAACATCCACATTGACACATTCTAAGAATTTGGATGGCATAATCCCTATTTTATTTGGTGTATAATTCAGATACCCCATGACTAGTCTTGCGTAGAGGTTCGATGACCTCTGCCTTTATCCCCTTAAGGACACAGGGTTTTTACATTTTTGCGTTTCGTTTGCGCTCTATGCCTTCCAAGAGCCATAACTTTTTTATTTTTCCGTTCACATGGCCATATGAGGGCTTATTTTTGCGGGACAAGTTGTACTTTCCAACGCCATCATTTAATAATGCATACGGTGTAGTGGGAAGCGGAAAAAAATTCCAAATGGGGTGAAATTGCAAAAAAAGCAATTTCACCACAGTTTTACGGGTTTCTAAATTACGACGTTTGATTTGCGATAAAACTGACCATTTAGTTTTATTCTACAGGTCACGAATCCGGCGATACCCAATATGTATAGCTTTTCTTGCATTTTTTTTGTCGCCATGTTTTGACCGTTATAACGTATTTGTATATAAGTGTATGGCGTTGTATGGGGCTTATTTTTGCTGGGCGATCTTAACTTTTAGTTGATACCATTATGGGGTGTGTAGGACTTTTTGATCGCTTTTATTTAATTTTTTTAGGAAATGAAGCGTCCAAAACGGCAAATCGGCCATTTGGGCGCTTTTTCCGTTTTCTGTTTACCGTATGGGAAATATATTTTTATATTTTTATACTATGGGCGTTTCACACATTGCGACACCCATGATGTGTATTTTTTATTTTTTATTATTTTATTTTAATTTTGGGGAAAGGGGGTGATTTAAATTTTTAGTTTTTTTTATTTTTATTTTTTTTACACTTTTATATAGATCCCATAGGGACCTATATAAATCAGTTACCTGATTGCTTCTATCATAAACTCCAATACACTTGTATTGGAGTTTATGAGCATTTACTACTTTCCTATGAAGCCCTATTGCTAACAAGGGCTCCATAGAAATAGTAGTGATAGCCTCAAGCTGAATGAAAGGCTTGAGGCTATCCCTACAGCGCTCCGATTCTCCCGATCACCACTAGGGGGAGCCGGAGCGCTGCCGAAAGTTTTACTTTCGGTTTTAGCGCGTGCAGATGCCGTGATCAGAATTGATCACGGCATCTACGGGGTTAAATGATCGCGGTCGGCAGCGCTGCCGACCGCGATCATCAGCTGCGGGGGTCAGCTACAGGACTCAGCCGGACCCCCGCAGCGATGGTGCCCGCAGCGGCCAGGAGCGGGCGCCATCTTTAGGGACTGGACACATGACGTACCCATACGTCATGTGTCCTTAAGGAGTTATACTGCTTATGAAGAGATGCATGATTTCTGCCTGACATTTACTGTCTTGCATGCGCTCCGTGCTCTTCAATGTTTACCTGAATGCTGTCTGCCAATGGCATGCAGGTAAACATTAAATTGGTTGCAACACTCACATGAGCATCACAGCCCCTTCAAATAGCTGATTGGCGGGGGTCAGACCCACACCAATCTGTTATTGATGATCTGTCCAGTGGAAACTGGACTACTCCTTTAAACAATTCTAATAGTCTGACAGCTATACATAATAAATCCTATCTCAACCAGACCTATTATCAGGCACACCAAAATAGTCATCTAAACCTACAATGAAAGTGTTACAGCCCATATCAAAATGAGTACACCAAAGATCTGAAAAACGATTTCCTTTATTGAATCCAATTAAAACGTCAATACAATAAAATTAGAGGAATCCACATGATTGGCGAAACGAGTAAGTGGCAGACCCCCATGCAGACATCGGGTGTTTGATCTATGTTTTTCCAACATTCACTACCTTGCGACTTGTGGTACCGGATTTTATGTGCGGCTTAATGTGAGGTCGCTGTACATTTTATGTGTTTTGATGGTTAGATTACTCCACTAGGATATGATACTATTACAATATTTTGTTTCCGGTATCGTCATATATAAACTTGCCCTGGTCTGCATGTGAGTTAGTCCCCTACTAGTGTGGTTGTTTTTAACCTATTTTTTCTATACATGTATTTCCTCATATGTTCTCATATTTACCACACTGTGAGTAAAAATAGAAAATCCTTTGGTCACGTGTCATCTTAGTTACTAATTTGCATGGCAAAAAGCTAATGATGAAATACTGTAGTAACAGAGAAGATAACTGATTTTACCAGGGTGACACTGCCCTCTGCTGTCTTTTAGGGGATTGCACACATGCAGGTTCCCATATACTGCACAGAAACTTATCTGTGTTTTTTCTTTATTTTTTTATTAATATGACCATATTGATTATAACGGTTAGCATTACTATTAATATAACTGTTGTTATTTTGACAATAAGAAATAAATAATAAATAAAAAAATAACAACTGTTATACAATAGCAAACTACAGTGAAACATCAAACAGCTTTCACTGCAGTCTTTTCGTCCATATGCATACCGCACACACGGAAACTACAAGGATAGAGCATTCCACTAGCCCTATATAATTTTTTTTAAAAATCACAGTACAATAGCAATTTTAATCCACATTTGTTTTTGGAGAACAAATAGGGTTTATTTTTTACATTTTTAAACAATATAAATACAAGTTATATTTTAATACAGTGTGATTTAGGAAAATGGCTCTGGCCAAAATTCTATAGTTGTATGTAATACTTTGCATCCCCAACACACTATAGTTTTTTTTTTGTATAATAAGATCTTTTGTGCCACACTCCAATTTACAGCAATGCCATGGCCCGAAATCGATTCAAATTTAATTTTTTACATTATAATGATAATACGCAATGCCCTTCCCAAAATAGTCCAAAATTTGACAGGCTATTTAATATTAGGCCAGCCCTTAACCACTTTAGCACCAAGTTTGCTGGGTTGCACACCACAGAACAAAACATCTTCAAAGGCCATTCCCTAATACATTTTAACCCCTTGAGGACTAAGCCATTTTTCACCTTAAGGACCAGGCCATTTTTAGCAAATCTGACTCACTTTATGTGGTAATAACTTTAAAACGCTTTTACTTATCCAGGCCATTCTGAGATTGTTTTCTCATCACATATTGTACTTCATGACAGTGGTAATAGATAGTAATGTCTCCAAAAATAGTTATTACTTTACATTCCCCGTATGTCTACTTCATGTTTGGATAATTGTCAAAATGACATTTTATTTTTTTTGGACGTTAGGCTTAGAAGTTTAGAAGCAAATCTTGAAATTCTTTTAAAAAAATTCCCAAACCCACTTTTTAAGGACCAGTTCAGGTCTGAAGTCACTTTGTGAGGCTTACATAATAGAAACCACACATCAATGGCCCCATTTTAGAAACGACACCCCTCAATGTATTCAGAACTGATTTTACAAACTTTGTTAACCCTTTAGGTGTTCCACAAGAATTAAGGGAAAATGTAGATGAAATTTCAGAATTTCACTTTTCTGGCAGATTTTCCATTTTAATCATTTTTTCCAGTAACAAAGCAACGGTTAAGAGCCAAACAACACTAAATATTTATTGCCCTGATTCTGTGGTTTACAGAAACACCCCATATGTGGTTTTTGAAAGGCAGATTTCACTGGGATACTTTTAAGTTACCATGTCACATTTGAAGACCCCTTGATGCACCCCTAGAGTAGAAACTCCACAAAAATGACCCCATTTTGGAAACTACAGGATAAGGTGTTAGTTTTGTTGGCCCTATTTTAGGGTACATATGACTTTTGGTTGCTCTATATTACACTTTTGTGAGGCAAGGTAACGAAAAATAGCTGTTTTGGCACCGTTTTTATTTTTTGTTATTTACAATGTTTATCTGACAGGTTAGATCATGTGGGATTTTTATAGAGCAGGTTGTTACAGGCGCGACAATACCAAATATGACTGTTTTTGGTTGTTTGTTTCAGTTTTACATAATAAAACATTTGAAAAAAATCCTGTTTTAGTGTCTCGGTATTCTGAGAGCCATAGTTTTTTTATTTTTTGGGCGATTGTCTTAGGTGGGGTCTTATTTCTTGTAGGATGAGATGACGGTTTGATTGGTATGGTTTTGGGGTGCGTATGGACTTTTTGATCGCTTGCTATTACACTTTTTGTGATGTAAGGTGACAAAAAAAAATCGCTTTTTTGACATCATCTTTATTTTTTTATGGTGTTCATCTGAGGGGTTAGATCATGGTATTTTTATAGAGCAGGTTGTAACGGACACGGCGATACCTAATATGTCTACTTTTTATTTTTTGGGCGATCATGTGATATTTTTATACAGCAGGTCGCTACGGACGTGGCAATACATAATATGTAAACTTTTTTTATTTATTTAAGTTTTACACAATAATATCATTTTTGAAACAAAAATAAAATCATGTTTCAGTGTCTCCATAGACTGTGAGCCATAGTTTTTTTTAAAGGAAAGGGGATAGAAAAGTACTTGGCCTGTACATAAAGGAATGATTCAAAGTGTACCACTCATCTATGGATTATTCATACACCCCTCAAGCTGCTGTATGGCCAAACGGCAGGGCACAGAAGGAAGGGAACGCCACATGGTTTTTGGAAGGCGGATTTTGCTGGACTGGATTTTTGACACCATGTCCCATTTGAAGCCCCCAGATGCATCCCTAGAGTAGAATCTCCAAAAAAGTGACTCCATCTAAGAAACTACACCCCTCAAGGTATTCAAAACTGATTTTACAAACTTTGTTAACCCTTTAGGTGTTCCACAAGAGTTATTGGCAAATGGAGATGAAATTTCGGAATTTCTATTTTTTTGTTACCTTGCCTCAAAAAAAGTGTAATATAGAGCAACCAAAAATCATATTTACCCTAAAATAATACAAACAAAACTGACACTTTATCCCGTAGTTTCCAAAATGGGGTCACTTTTTTGGAGTTTCTACTGTAGGGGTGCATCAGGGGGGCTTCAAATGGGACATAGTGTCAAAAAACCAGTCCAGTAAAATCTGCCTTCTAAAAACCATATGGCGTTCCCTTCCTTCTGCGCCCTGCCGTTTGGCCATACAGCAGTTTACGACCACATATGGGGTGTTTCTGCAAACTAGAGAATCGGGGCAAAATATATTGAGTTTTGTTTGGCTGTTAACCCTTGCTTTGTTACTGGAAAAATTGATTAAAATGGAAAATTTGCTAAAAAATAGCTATTTTCGGACCGTTTTTATTTTTTGTTATTTACATCGTTGAACTGACAAGTTAGATTGTGTGCTATTTCTATAGAGCAGGTTGCTACGGACGCGGCAATACAAAATATGGCTACTTTTTGGGGGGTTTTGTTTCAGTTTTACATAATTCAGCATTTTTGAAAAAAATGATTTTTTAGTGTCTTCACATTCTGAAAGCCATATATTTTTTTTATTTTTTGGGCGACTGTCTTATGTAGGGGCTCATTTTTTGTGGGATGAGATGTCGGTTTGATTGGAACTATCTTGGGGTGCATATGACATTTTGGTCGCTTGCTATTACACTTTTTGTGATGTAAGGTGACAAAAATGGCTCTTGACACCGTATTTTATTATTTTTTTTGTTGTGTTCACCTCAGGGGTTTGGTAATGTGTTTTTTTTATAGAGCAGGTTGCGACGGACGCGCCGTTACCAAATATGTATACTTTTTATTTATTTATTTAAGTTTTACACAATATTATCATTTTTTAAAACAAAACAAATCATGTTTTAGTGTCTCCATAGTCTGAGAGCCCTATTTTTTTTTTTTGGGGGTGATTGTCCTATGTGGGGTATCATTTTTTGCGGGATGAGATGACGGTTTGATTGGCACTATTTTTGGGTGCATATATCTTTTTGATCGCTTGCTATTACAGTTTTCGAGATGTGAGGTGACAAAAATGTTTTTTACATTGTTTTTATTTTATTTTTTAACAGTATTTACCTGAGGGGTTAGATAATGTGATATTTTTATAGAGCAGGTATTTACGGACGCGGCGATACATAATATGTATACTTTTTATTTATTTATTTTACTTTAACACAATAATAGCATTTTAGAAAAAAAAATTATGTTTTAGTGTCTCCATAGTCTGAGAGCCATATTTTTTAATTTTTTTTGTGCGATTGTCCTATATAAGGACTCATTTTTTACGGGATGAGATGGCGTTTGATTGGTACTATTTTGGGAGGCATACGCCTTTTTGATCACTTGGTATTACACTTTTTGTGATGCAAGGTGACAAAAATGGCTTTTACACCATTTTTTGTGTTTTTTACGGTATTTGCGTGAGGGTTAGGTCACGTGATATTTTTATAGAGGAGATTTTTACGGACGCGGCGATACCTAATATGTGTAGTGTATTTGTTTTTTTGTTTTTTTTATTCAGTGATATGTATTTTTCTTATTTTTACTTTTTTTCACTTTTTTGACCCAGACCCACTTGGTTCTTGTAGATCCAGTGAATCTGGTGTCTATATAATACAGTAAGTACACTATATAGTGTACTTACTGTATTTTTACTTTACAAAGTCTGAATAGGCTTTTGCCTTTAGCAAAAGCCCATTCAGAGATTTCAGTACCATGGCAAGCAGGACGCTTCAGAAAGCGTCCTGCTGCCATGGTAACCATCACCCGCTGCCATTAGAGAGCAGCGGGTGATGGAAGAGAGGAGCTCCCTCCCTCTACTATCCTATCCCGTCGGGGGCTGCAAGGCACAGCAGCCCCCGATGGGAGAGGAGGAGCTCCCTCCATGTTAACATCTTCTATAAAGCGGTCCGTACGGACCGCGGTATAGAAGGGGTTAAACTGCTGACATCTGCAGCACAGATGTCAGCAGTTTATAGCAGGGGGTCAGCAATGTGCTGACCCACTGCTATACCCACTAGACACCAGGGAAATCGATTGAAAGGAGGCGGGCGGGGGATCGCAATTGAAAGATCCCCCCCCCCCCTCAGGTGTGTTTTGTAGTTGTGGATACAGCATGGCTTGGGGGTAGTGGTACTGTGAGCTGTGGTCAGTACAAGGACATCCCTCTTATCCTGTTCTTATTGTGGAGATCCCTGCTCTTGCCCCTTCTGAGTGGTTGCCCAAGCACTATTCTCACTAACTTCTAGAATGAAGAGGTTCTCTGCTCTCATCTGGGTGTCTTTCTCCTTATGAACCCAGAACCTGTGGGTGCACACAGAGGTACTCTTGCACAGCTTAGATACATATTAATGCCATACTTTGACTTCTTGCTGGACAGTGATTGGCGAAATTTTTCCCTTATAAGGGTCTCATCAAAGTGATTTCCCCTCCGTAACCTTAGAAGTGATGTTTACTGTCCATTACTGCAGCAATCACCCCCATCGGAGCCCACCTAAAGCCGCCTCTCTGGCTTCTACAGTGAGGAAGTTGCAACTGGCTGGTCAATCGAAGTGTTCGAGGCTGCAGGGAGGAAGTACAACCCCTCTGGGCCCTTAGATAAGATGGCTGGCTGTCGGGGATAGCAGCCATCTTAGCCCATTCGCCGTGCAATTACACTCGGTGACCGGTTTTCGTTGCACCATACATGTACAGAGTGATTTGGAAACTCACTTTCCTCTGATCCGTACAGGTATGGCACGTGTTGGGAAGGGGTTAAAATAGTTTGGGCTCTGGCTATGCTGGGTGTTTTTCTTAGGCTCTTTTTGCACTGCATCTTCAGTGTCCTTATAAATACGGTTTTAGCAGATGCCACTGAAAGGCATTTGTCACCCATGTTAAAAACATAAACCGTGTGATATGTATTTTTAGCTAGATGCCTTAGTATGAAATAGCGCAGTCCCATACAGTATAAAAAACAAAAAAACGGATCCCTGACCGACACTGGCTAAGTACACACTGAATGGGGTCATAAGGGTAAGGGAAAGGTCCCGGAGCATATAGACATAAATGTGCACTTCAGATGCAGGGTGAAAAGACACCTACGCCATCTTTGTAAAGTTCTGTGGCAGTCTTCACTGCCATGACCCGTCTCTGTCCGTGGCCCTCCACAGACTTTGTGAACAACCAATTATTTTCAGAAAAGCACTAAAAGTCCCAGGTTACATTCACACGAACATTGTGTTTTGCAGATCCGCCAAACACGGATACTGGCCCATGTGCGGCCACATGCCGCCGCTATCATAGAAAACGCCTATTCTTGTCCGCAATTGCGGATAAGAATAGGACGTGTTCTTTTCGTTATGCGTGGCCGCGGCACAGGAGCACAGTGTGCTGTCCACATCTTTTGCGGTCCCATAGAAATGAATGGGCCCGCACCCGTTCCGCAAAATTGAAGAACAAATGCGGACTCGTACATACGGTCGTATGAATGTAGCCTTAGGGTAGGTTCAAACACAATTATCTCTACACGGATTTTGTCATGGACACCTCGTATAGAAACCGCTCCGAAAATGCTTACAAATCCACACGGCGCATTATTTTTCCCACTTGTGGTTTTATAAACTGCGCCACAGAAAAAAGACGTCACATCCATTCTTGATGCAGAGTCAGTATCCAGAGTTCCCATTGAAACAGACAGGATAAAAAAACAAAACCTAAAAAACCACATCTGGCCAGTTCACACCTAGTTTAGGTTCATTTCCTCCTCAAAACCGCCTCCCATTCATTTTGATAGGAGAAAAGCAGGATCGTGCCTGATCTTGGAGCAGAATCTCCCATTGAAATTACTGGGAAGCGTCAAAAAACTGCTCCGTATGTGCCTTTTTGTGCATTTAGCTAGCTGAAAATGCAATTTTGGATTGAAAACCAAACACGTACTGTGAAAAAACGCCCGCAGGCGCCACGCTGAATTATAAAGGTGGATTTTCAAAAACACACCCTAACTGCATCAGGTTTTTTCAGTTCAGAAAAAGATTTGAGGGAACATACACCCATGAAATTTGAGGGAACATACACCCATAATGGCCCTCATTTTGGAGTATATGTATTGTTTGAGGGGGCATCACGGTTTTAGCGCGCCCTTTAGTACACCATCCTTCTGAATCTCCCTGTAGCCCCCTGTCACAATATGGCAGGTATGAAGTATACAGGTTATCGGGGTCGCCAGTCTGTCTTCAGCAGCTCGACGTCACGACTGTGGCTTGTGAGGTAGCGAGCTCTGAGAAACACCTACACCAGCGGAGATGACTGGTGTCTGGGGCCGCCCCCTTCTCCCGCCCGCGGACGGCCATCGCTATTGGCTGCTGGTTACTGCCCAGCGTCCCCGCCCCCGTAGATGCGCGGCTGCTATTGGCTGCGCTCGTTGTCACTGATAACCTAGAGTGGGCGGTGCCTGTGTGGGAGTCGTTTCCTGAAGTTCCATGTTATTATGTGACAGAGGAGCGGTGGAGGTCCGTGTGTACGGGGACAGGTAAGCCGCAGCGACCACCGCAACATACACACTGCTGTCCGGTGCGGTTTCCGCAATGCCATGATATCCAGCCGTGACTCGCCCAGTGACTGGCACTGACAAGCCAGCAATGGCTGATTATCTGGGCAGGGAGCTGTGCCAGGGCTGGTCGTCGTTTCTCTCAGAGTCTAGTGTACTTGAGTGGGGCTAATACTGCTCAGGCCTGGTCACTGGACGGAGTGGTGCCAGGGGCAGTGGAGTGGCCATTGAGTGCAGCTTCTCCGGTTTAATGCGATTTGGCAACGGCTGTGAGAAGGGATTGTGTGTGGTAATCTGTGATCAGGGCTGAGTTCCTATAAATCTGCTCCTTGCCAGCGGTCAGAGAGTTCACATTTGTGTCTACACCGGTGTGGACGCAACTGATCTCAAATGATGATCAGAAGTCCTGGATATGTTGGAAAAGAGCACACAAAGAAATTACCCCCCCCCCCCCCCCCCCACTTCAAAATGATGTCCCCATAATTCAGTAACCCATTAACTTAACCACGAGGATGAAGGTGTCGAGAAGAGCATTTTCAACACCGCCGTGCTACGTAAACACTGACAACCTCTAAAATTACTAAGCGTTTGTTTCCCGACAACTAAATGTTACAGGTGGTCTAGGAATTAATACGTTTGCTGAAGGTGAAGATAAGCCTGGTGGTCTAGGGTAGTGAAGGGTCGTCTCTAGTGTTAAACGAGCTTGTGGTTTCAAGTTCGGCGTAAAAGGTTCTGGTTATCTAAGAATTCCGTTATGGATTCCGCTACCATGGACCATAAGTTATGGTCCGTTGTGGCGGAATCCATAACGGTTTTCTTAGATAACCCGAACCTTGTATGCCGAAATTGAAAACGGAAATTCGCTCAACACTAGTCATCTCCTCCATGTTTATATGCCTCGTCCGGGTTGAGCTATAGATGTCATGGAGTGGCTTCTCTTCTCTATTGATCAGAGCGGAGACCCTCTAAGGCTTTGTTCACATCACCGTTCAACGTTTCCATTCTGCTGCTCCGTTTAGGAGCAGGAGAACTGAAAGGACGGATTCCGCACATAACTGAGCCGAACGGAACCCAAAGACCCCATAGACCAGACATGCTCAACCTGCGGCCCTCCAGCTGTTGTAAAACTACAACTCCCACGATGCCCTTCTGTAAGATGATAGCTGTAAGCTGTCAGGTAATGATGGGAGTTGTAGTTTTGCAACAGCTGGCGGCAACAGGTTGAGCATGCCTGCCATAGACTATAATGGGGTCCGTTAGGTTTCCGCTCAGATGATTTTGGAGCTGAGACAAAAGTAGTACATGCAGGACTTTTGTCTCCGCTCCAAAATCATCTTCTGAGCGGAAACCTAACGGACCCCATTATAGTCTATGGGGTCCTTAGGTTCCGTTCGGTTCAGTTATGTGCGGAATCCGTCCTTTCAGTTCTCCTGCTCCTAAACGGAGCAGGAGAACGGAAAGGCTGCACGGTGATGTGAACCAAGCCTAAGAACGAATGGCTACCACTGACAGACTCTGTCATGCCATTTATTACATTGTTGCACCCTTTACCCGTGTTCCATCCAAAAGAATGGGTGCCACCTAATACTTTATTTCCCATGAACCTCACGGCCAGCCACCACCCCCCTTGGTAATGCCAGTTGATGGCAGGGGGTTTCAAGAGTCGGACCTGACCTGTTGGCTTATTGTCAGGGTGGCTGTCAGAGCCCCCAATAGAAGTGAATGGAGGTGCACTCTCGTTCACTTTGGAGGCACCCACACCTATCAGACATTGTTGGCACATCCTAGAAACAGGCCACCGATGTGTGGGGTGACACAACCCTTTTAAGTCATCTCTTGGCTATGCTTCAGCTCTGACTCCTTATTACTTACTAGGTAGCAAAGTACAAAGTTGCTCAACTAGATTCCATATATATAGGATTAGGATCTGGGAAATGACAACATATAGTTAAAGGGGTTCTGCACTTTGTTTAAACTGATGATCTATCCTCTGGATAGATCTTTAGCATCTGATCGGCAGGGGTCCGACTCCCGGGACCCCCGCCGATCAGCTGTTTGAGAAGGCAGCGGGGCTCCTCGAGCGCCGCGGCTTTCTCACTGTTTACTGCCAGCCCAGTGACGTCATGACTAGTATCAACAGGCCTGGGCGGGGCTAAGCTCTGTTCACTTCAATGGAGCTTAGCCCCGCCCAGGCCAGTGATGCTAGTCATGACGTCACTGGTCCTGCGGTAAAAAGTGAGAAGGCCGTGGAGCTCAAGGAGCACCACTGCCTTCTCAAACAGCTGATCGTCGGACCCCCGCCGATCAAATGCTGATGATCTATCCAGAGGGTAGATCATCAGTTTAAACAAAGTGCAGAACCCCTTTAATAGCGCCCCATCAGCTCCTCTGACATGTATGTCGCTATAGTAGATGCTGTCATTCCCCATCAAATACTAGTGCCGTCCGGGAAGTGTCTGAATAACAGGTTCTGTAATGTAAGCCATGAAAGGTGATTGATGATCACGTCTCCAGTTTGCTCACTCACAAGGAGAATGTTTTTCGTCTACACGCATTTTATCTTGTCTTATATATAATATATGACCAAAAGTATTGAGACACCTACACAAGCGCTTATGACATCCCATTCTAAATCCATAGACATTAATATAGAGTTGGTCTCACCCAAGCTTTGCAGCTCAACCAGTCTCCATGTTTCTGGGAAGGCTTTCTACAAGAATGTGCAGTGTCTATGGGGATTTTTTACCATTTATCCAGAAGAGCATTTGTGAGGTGAGATACTGATATTGGATGAGAGGACCTGGTTTACAATCTCTGGTCTCCTTCATCCCAAATGTGTTCAATAGGGTTGAGGTCAGGGTTCTGTGCGGGCAGTCAAGTTCTTTATGGACGTTGCTCTGTGCACTGGGGCACAGTTATGCTGGAACAGGAAGAGGTCTTCTCAAACTGTTCCCACAAAGTTAGAAGCATATACAGTATATGTCTTGGTACACTGAAGCATTAAGGTTTCTCCTCACTGGACCCAAGGGGCCATGGCCAACCCCTGAAAACAAACCCCATAGCATTACCCCTCCTCTACCAAACATTACAGCTGGCACAACACAGTTAGGCAGGTAACGTTTTCCTGTTAAAGAAAAAAAAAAAAGTGGTGGGGTGGGTTGCTTAAACAAGCAGCGGTACCCAAACAGGAGTAGGTTCGTTCTCCCAAGCACAAAGCAGAAAATAGAAAATGCGGGACCGCGCTAGAAACGGCAGTTTTTTGCACTAATAATGATAAGCTTACAGTACTGGAGATAGTATGTCCTGCTCCCAGAAATCCACAGTATTCTTTCACATGTATGAGCTCCTGGGTGCTTCCAGCTGATTTTCCAATCCACCTGAAGCCGCCGACCACTAATTTCACTCTCTGGAATTTGACCCTTCAGAGAAGACAAATAGATGGTGCAGTACCTCTAGTATATGTGGAGTGCCCACCCTCTATTATACTCACAATATCCAGATAATTGAGCGCATATCACCAGCCACTGTTTCCAATAACGGGTAGAGGCACTACATCACCAACCGCTGTTTCCACTATCCAGTAAGAAAACCTTCATAGAGAACAAATGGATGTTGCAGTACCTTTGATGTAGATGTATTACACACGCTTTATTATACTCACAATTTTCAGATAAAAGTGCACATATAAAATACAATGCCCGACCCAGGTTTCGCGGTAAGCTTCTTCAGAGGTTGGACCATGTGATGTGACGTCATCACAGGTCCTTTAGTTCTTAGCTGATGCTGGGACAGAGAAGACAGATCGCAACTACGCGATCAAGTGGCTAAGGTAAGTTAAGTTTTATTATTTTTAACCCCTTCATCTTCATTTTACTAAGCATTCTTTATTAAGAATGCTATTATTTCCCCTTATAACCATGTTATAAGGGAAAATAATAAAGATCTGGTCCCGTTGCTAAGCAACCATGCGGGAAAATCGCACTGCATCCGCACTTGCTTGCGGATGCTTGCGATTTTCCCGCAGCTCCATTCACTTCTATGGGGCCTGCATTGCGTGAAAAACGCACAATATAGAGCATGCTGCGATTTTCACGCAACGCAGAAGTGATGCGTGAAAATCACCGCTCATGTGCACAGCCCCATAGAAATGAATGGGTCCGGATTCAGTGCGGGTGCAATGCGTCCACCTCACGCGTTGCACCCGCGCGGAAAACTCACCCGTGTGAAAGGGGCCTTAAGACTTTCATGGTGATCCTCAGCCCTGGAATTCCATGCCATGAAGCTCCCGGCTCAGTTTTCTACTGATATTAAACAAAATCCTTCACAAATTTTATGCTGCCCTAACTGCTAAGTCCTAATAGCTCCTGCATATGCCGATGAGGAGTCATTGGTGTATGCTGGAGCTGTTCAGTATAAAATTCTAGCAATATGGCTGTGTCAGTTAAAGAAAGTGACCCAGCGTTTTGCTGATGGGATCTGTCACTAGTTTATGCTGCCCCTTGTTATGACACCATAAAAATGGTGACAGGTTCCCTTTAATGCCGGAGAAGGGTTGGGACTTGATTGAGTCAGCAGAGCGTTGGTGACTTTTATGTGCCATGCATCTCGGCACTCCGTGCCCCTGTCCTGTAACTTTACACGGTCTGCACTTTGTGGCTGAGTTGCTGTGGTTCCTAAACTCTTCCGCTTTTAATAACAGCTTTGACAGTTGATCGTGAAAAACTTCATGAGATGACTTGTGGCATCCCGTTACAGTACCATGCTTGCATTTAATGAGCTCTAAAGAACGTCCCATTCTTTCTTAAAGGCAGACTGTATGGCTAAGCGAGTGCTGGATTTTATACACCTGTGGCAATTGGACTGAATGAAACACCTACATTCATTGATTAAGAAGTGTGTGCCAATACTTTTCTCCATACTGTATGTGTGTTTGTGTGTGTATATAGATATATATTGTATTTTTCGCCAAGGTGGGGAAGGAAATGTCAGTGCATCTTATGGGTTGCACACTAATGAGCGCTTCCATTATGCAAGCGCTCATTAATACATGGAAGACCTGGGTAGCGGTGAATGCAGTGCTCCCCATGTGGGCTCTGTACTTACTGCTTCCTAGTCTTCTCCTGCAGGGCTGCACACAGTGTAAGAACGTTGGTGCACTCTAAGGCCCCGTTCACACGTCCGCATTTTAGTCCGCATCTATTCCGGAATAGATGCGGACCCATTCATTGTGAATGGGGCCAGACGTGATGCGGAGAGCACACTATGTAGGCACTTCTATTCTGCAAAAAAACATGTCCTATTCTTGCCTGCAGACACGGACAAGAAAAGGCATTTCTATTAAAGTGTACGGCACCTGAGGGGTTAATTGCGGCGGCTCGCAGCGCGCAGTCATAGAGGCTGGGTATGGGATATGGCCGGCACACGTAGGCTACGTTTGTATTCAGGCACTAACTATATTCATTTGTGGCGCAGTGGCCACAGTCCTCCCCTTCTACTCCTCTCTGTTGTCATTGGTGGTCAGCGGCAGCCGCACACAGTGGGGAGGAAGGGACTCTCTCCTCCTTCTCCACTGTGCCGGCTCAGGATAACACGGAGCGCACCGAGAGTGGCGCATGCCATGTTCTATCGTGGTAGGGCGATATAGACGAAATCTCTATCGTTGGCCAAATTAATATCATTTATATCGCCCACTCTTAGTGCAGGATATCCATATATGTGTAAATTCTGCCGCATGTATGTGCATTTTGCTGGGAATGTCTGCCATCATACTTCATCTTTAATATTTGTGTTATCACTGTAAGGGCTCATGAACACGACCGTTGGATGTTTTGCAGTCCACAAATTGCGGATTCGTAAAACATGGATACCAGGTGTGTGCATTCCACATTATGTGGAACAGAACAGCCGGCCTCTAATAGAACAGTCCTATCCTATCTGTAATGTGGACAATAATAGGGCATGTTCTATCATTTTCCAGAACGGTCATACAGACACGCTGTTTTGTGTTGTTTTTTTTTGCGGCCCCATTGAAGTGAAGGGTACAGACATGGACAAAAAAATGTTAGTGTGCAGGGGCCCTAAGGTGGGCTCTAAGTACCCCAGTCCGACACTGGTCTGATCTGAGGTCTGATTGGGGGTTTGATTAACATTGGGGCTCTAAGCTGAGGTGTAACGAAAAATATTTAATTTTCCTCTTCTAAAACTATTTTTAATTTACTGGTATGCATCCATTTCTTGGCATGTAGTTATATCCAAGTGATTCAAGTGTAGGTGCTAGATTTTATACACATGTGGCAATGGGACTGAATGACACACCTGCAGTCGATGATTATGCACCCGCACTGAATCCAGACCCATTCATTTCTATGGGGCTGTGTACATGAACGGGGCTTTTCACGCAACACAGGCCCATAGAAGTGAATGGGGCTGTTTTCACGCATGGTTTCTAGGAGACGATCGGGATGGGGACCCGATCTTTATTATTTTCCCTTATAACATGGTTATAAGGGAAAATAATAGCATTCTTAATACAGAATGCTAAGTAAAATGTGGATGAAGGGGTTAAATTTTTTTTTTTAAATCACCTTATCCACTTGATCGCGTAGTTGCGATCTCTTCTTTCTTCTTTAATCATGTGAGCTGCTGGCTAAAGGACCTGTGGTGAAATCATATCACATCACATGGTCCATCACCATGGTGATGGACCATGTGATGAGGGCAGTGACGTCACCATAGGTCCTTTAGCCGGCAGCTCACATGATTAAAGAAGAAAGAAGAGATCGCAACTATGCGATCAAGTGGATAAGTTGAGTTAATTTTTATTTTTTTATCCCCTCCATCCTTATTTTCATTCTGTATTGAGAATGATATTATTTTCCCTTATAACCATGTTATAAGGGAAAATAATAAAATCTACAGAATATTTACCCCGAACTTCAGTGAAGAAGTCTGGGTACCAAACACGCTGATTTTTCTCACGCGCATGCAAAACGCATTAAAACGCTTTGCACTCGCGTGGAAAAACCGCTTATTTTTCTCAAGGCACCCACATGTTTGCCCGCAATGCACTCGCAACGGCCGTGTGAAAGAGGCCTAACTGTGTTCATTGATGGCTATATAGCCATCATTGAACACTTCATTTGGAATATAACAATACAGTATTGGTATATTCCTGAAATAGGCACTAAAGCCTGCTTGATATCAGCTGGGAGCGGAAGCGTTACCGGAGCGGAAGCGCGCGATTGTGGCTGATCGCATACATGTTCCGCGGTCTCTAATATTTAAAATATCAGAAACCTGGCGGCTATGGCGCCCGCTGCACGCTGTGGCGTAATCTGTGCCTGAAATACGTGTAATTTAGGTGTATTTCGGCCTAATAAATGACCCTGACCAAGAACCCAATGGTTACGCTGGCTAGAGGAAATCCCTACAGTGAAACATGGTGGTGGCAGCTCCATGCTGTGGGAGAGTTTTTCAGCAGTTGGGACAAGACTGGTCAAGGTTGAGGGAAAGCTAAACTGAGCAATGTACAGAGATAAAATGAAAACCTTATCCAGTGTGCTTTGGACCTCACATTGGTCTGAAGGTTTACCTTCCAACAAGACAATGACCTTAATCACACAGCCAAGACAACACAGGAGTGTCTTAGGGACAACTCTGCGGATGTCCTTGAGTGGCCCACCCAGAGTCCTGATTTGAACCCAATGAAACCTCTCTGGAGAGACCTGAAAAAGACTGTTCACCAACGGTCCCCATCCAACCTGACGGCGCTTGAGAGGATCTACAGAGAAGAGAGGCAGAAACCCCCCAAACTTTGGCATCATATGAAGACTGGAGGCTGTAATTGCTGCCAAAGGTGTTTCAACTAAATACTTGCGTTAATACAAGATTTTAGTTTTTCCTTTTTAATAAATTGACAACAATTTCAAAAATTTAGATTTCACTTTCTCATTATGGAGTATTGAGGACAGATTGATGGGGAAAACTTGAATTAGGTGTGCACTTGAAATACTAGTCTGATATTTTAGTTATGCACACTGCATAGGGATACCGCCTGGGAAACAGGGGAAAGGGGTTGTCCCCTTTCCACAGGATAGAAGATAAGTGTCTGATCATCAGAACGGGGGCTCGTATTCCCCTGTTTGAATGGAATGGCTGACATGTATGCATGCTGCCTCTTTATTCAACTTTATGGGGCCACCAGAGATAGCCAAACACTTGTACTTGGCCATCACCAGCATCCCCAACGATTTGACTGTAGCATGCATATGTGTCTACTGTTCCATTCAAACTGGTGAATACAGCACCCTGTTCTAGTGACCTGGGGGCCCCAGAGGGCAGCCCTCCGTTGATCATAATTTTTTTTTTCCCTAGTCTGTGGATAGGTCATCAATATTTAATTCCTGGGATACCCTTTTAAATCTATATCTATCCAGGTCAGTGACTAGAGATCAATATCTATCCAAGGACATAAAAACAGATCAGTAACAGGAAATGGGCTTTGTATTGTGTAATGTAAAAGCTAAAATGAAAATGCTTCATGACTAGATTACAGCCGGGTACAGCCCGTAGATAATTTTTCTTCTTCCACCTCTTCTGAGGATTTCCATGTGGAAGAGCAGACTCCGACTCTGACTCCGACTCCTGCATTTGATCACACTCTGGCTCCATCTCTGACTCCTTCATAAATGGCCAATAATTTCGTAATACATTTTCTGTAGTAAGATGGTAATATCAGGCTTTTTCTTACTATCATGTAAGTAAACGGGCTACTTAGATGGAACTTAAACCATATTTATTGGAATAAAATTTCACATATTCCTGACCTTTTGTAAATTGCTGTAAGTAAATATGTAATGCACTATGCATGTAATAACTGGAACACTATGATGTACTGGCTACCATGTGTCCAATTTCCGCTCCACATCTTGTGTACTTCCTCCTTGGAATGGCCATGTTTACCTGATCCGTTGTAGCCTATGACTGGCTTCAACGGTGATGTATCATTTTTAAGTAAAAAGTAAAAAAAAAAAAAAAACATGTAAAAGTTATAAAAAAATTAAAATCACCCACTTTCCCAAATTTACATATAAAAATAAATAAACATAACCAGCATCGCCACATTCGAAAATGTCTGAACTGCTAAAATATTATCCTGTGTGGTAAACACGGTAAAATGCAAGCGTTCACCACAGAAGCACGCAATTCACAATTTTTTGGTGACTTTGTCCAAATCCCCCCCCCTCCCCCCCAAAAAAAAAAATTTGGAATAGCAGTGATCAAAAAGTCATACTTCCCCCAAAAAATATTACTGATTTAAGAACTAAAGTTCATCTTGCAAAAAACAAGCAGTAATACAACTCTATAGACTGAAATTGAAAAAAAGTTAAGGCTGTCAGACAATGACGATGCAAATGTTTTTTTTTTTTTTTTTTTTTAAAGTAGTAAAACGAAATAAAAAATTTACAAATTTGGTATCGCTGTAGTTGTATTGATCCACAGAAAAGGAATGTCATGTCATTTTTAGCGTACAGTAAACATCAAACCCCAAAAAACATTGGTGGAATTTTTTTTTTTTTTTTTTTCATCTCGCCCTACAAAGAATATTTGGTAAATTAAATGGTGTTATTAAAAATACAACTTGTCTTGGAAAAAAAAATGTCCTCGTATGTGAACAGAAAATTAGATGCAAAAATATGCCTGGTCTTTAAGGCACTAAATGCATAGGAAATTGCATATTTACTTAACGGAATTTCATAAATTGTATTTTGATAAATATACCGTATTTTTCGCTTTATAAGACGCAGGTTTTAGAGGAGGACAATTAGAAAAAAATATTTTTCATTAGACCTCAGATTAGGGCAGCAATCAGACGCCCAGTGTTAATCAGACCTCATCTGACAGCCCCAATCAGACCCCCAATGTTAATAAGACCCTCAATCAGACCTCAGATAAGACCCCAGATCAGCCCCCATACCATTTATGAGCCTCCATTATGAGTCCCCATGCCATCTATAAGGCCCAGTGCCATTTATGAGCCCCCATGCCACAGATCAAATAAAATAAAAACCACTTACCTCTCCTGCTCTGGACTCCGCCGCTCCTCACCTCCAGCGCGCTCTGTCTTCTTCCTTCTGCGGCTGTGCTGTGACCCGATCCGCATAGCGTGAGGTCACAGAGCGCCCTCACCCTGTGCACAGCCGACAGCCGAGGACCAGGAAGCGGTGAGTACAGAGCCTTCACCGCTTCCCAGTCCTCCGGTACCATAATGGAAGGTCTCACTAGTTTTCACTTTATAAGACGCAGGGCCATTTTACCCCCACTTTTGGGTGGGGGAAGTGCATCTTATGAAGTGAAAAATACGGTAGTTTATGTTTTATCTAAGCAGCCTGATTAATTACACATTGGTGAGAAAAAGCCCAGTGTTACCATTTTATTACAGTAAACGTATTCCTAAATGATTGGCCATTTATGAAGGCGCTAGAGTTGGAGTCAGAGTGTGATACAATACAGGAGTGGGAGTCAGAACTTTTCGCTGTGTCTAGTTTCACAATAGAGATTTTATATCTGGCACGCTCCATTTTGCATTTTGGAAGCTGCTGCATCACCATAAGGCCCCATTCACTATAATGACTACAGCGGTTTGTTTACTGGGTTGCAGCCGGATCTCTGCCGATCCCCATTATGGTGAATGGGGACAGCAGGTGTCAGGTGTTGTCCGGTAGCCCCATGATGGAACAGGAGATGTACGAGGGGATGCTGAGAAGTTCCTGGCTTTGCACAGAAAGAATAGAGTCAGAGTTTTGAAACCACACATTTAGGCCCCATTCACATGTCCGCAATTCTGTTCCGCATTTTGCGGAACGGAATTGTGGACCCATTCATTCCTATGGGGACAGACTATGTCCCACCCGAGTCCGCAATTGCGGATCCACAATCGCGTTCCCGAAAAAAATAGAACATGTCCTATTTTTGTCCGCAATTGCGGACAAGAAAAGCCATTTTCTATATAGTGCCGGCGATGTGTGGTCCGCAAAAAAAAAAGCCATGTGATAGGTCGTCAAACCAGCTCTCATCAGCATGTTGGATGTCAGCAATGTCGTAAAAACGATGACTATGACCGTTCAGGTGTTTCTTCAAGTTAGGAAACAGATTGTAGTCAGAAGGGGCCAGGTCAGGTGAATAGGAGGGATGGTGGACCATTTGGAGACCCAGGGTATTCAATTTGGCAGGCACAACTTTGAACGTGTGCGAAGGTGCATTGTCCTGCAATAAAAGGATCCCTTTGGTCAACTTTCCCCTGCGTTTTGTCTTAATAGCCTCCTTCAGCTGGGGACTGGCGTGGACGCTCACGGGAGATGTGCAGTATCTGGGCTTTCTTTTTGGCAGATATTCGCCGGTCGTCAACAATCGGGTTATGAACAGCATCACTTGTTGCCGGGTCTGATGAGGTTGTGAGGCACCCACTGCAGGGTTAATTTTCAATGGTAAAATGACCAGTCTTGAAACGGGAAACCCAGGTTTTGTCAGTGCTGTAGGAAAGACACTTCTCCCCTAGTGCTTGTGACATCTCAGTGTGAATGTCCTTTGCAAACTTTCCCTGGAGAAACAAAAACTTCATGACGGCCCGTAACTCCAGACATGAAACTTCCTTGTGCCTCTGCCATCCTAGTTATAATAATCGTAAACATCTGGTATTTGCACAGTTACATAACAAGATATTAGGCTTCCATATGGTACCAAATTCATTTTTCAATTCCAACTGGAAGGGGACAAAGCCAGGAACTTCTCAGCATCGTATAATGCAAATGTCAAACTAGCCATACCAACTCCATAACCTTGATTTCTGCTCATATTTTCAGTATTACTTTGTAATTGTCTCATTCATGATTTATGCGTTTGTAGAACTATTACGAGTTCAGTACTCACACAAGTTTTTTATATTCTCATACCCATTAGCAAGATGCATAATGTAAATTACAGTGAAGGTGATATTTTTACTAGTGACTGTATTTGTGAGTTATCCCCTCCCTTCTGGTCCTCAGCTGTGTCATGTGACCAACACTCTTTGACTGACACAGGATTTTATGTGTGGACAGGAAGTCAGTTTCTCTATTCATTCCTATGAGAGCCTCATCATCAGTCTTATATGACACAGCAGAGGACCTGAAGGGAGGGGTTAACTCCCAAACACAGGTAAGGGTACTTTCACACTAGCGTTTTGGATTCCGTTTGTGAGATCCGTTTCAGGGCTCTCACAAACGGTCCAAAACGGATCAGTTCAGCCCCAATGCATTCTGAATAGATCCGTTCAGAATGCATCAGTTCGTTTCCGTTCCGCTTCTATTCTGTTTTGGAGGCGGACACCAAAACACAGCATGCAATGTAAGTCAAAGGGAACGGATCCGTTTTAAATGACACAATATGGTGCATTTGAAAATGGATCCGTTCCCCATTGACTTTCAATGTAATTCAAAACGGATCTGTTTTGGACTTTTTCATTTTTCTTTTAACTAATGCAAACGGATCCGTTCTGAACGGATACAAACGTTTGCATTATAGGTGCGGATCCGTCTGTGCAAATAAACAGACGGATCCGCACCAACGCAAGTGTGAAAGTACCCTTAGAGGATAACCTTCATTATAATTTACATCGTCTACCTTTCGAATGGGCAAGAGAATAACATTTTTAGGAGTGCTTCTTTGATGTTACAACTAACAAATATTATGTTTATACTTGGAGAGAGAGAGAGCGTTCAGCCATTTATATAATGTGAATGCAGTCGGCAAACTCTTCTCTGTGCGGATATGTAGTTTTATTCGGTTGGTGGGCTTAATAAAAAAGTATTTTCGGTGCATAAGGAGGTAACTTTTTCTTAAGGTGCATTTATACGGTCTGAGAATTGGTCAGATTATTGGGAACGACCATTTCTGCCAAAGGGCAGTCCCGACAATCTGGCCATGTAATAGTGCTGCTGATCACCCAATGAACGAGTGAAACGTTCGTTCATCAGTTGATCCTGTCGTTCATGCCGGCACCACCGTTCGTGGCTTCTGGGCAGCAGATTGTGTGGTCTAAACAGTCATCTGCTGCTCAGAAAGCATGGTTCTCTATGAATCTTCCTTACAGCAACAACACAAGCTGCGTCTCCAGATACGGTGAAGCATTATCTGGATGAGCGGCTGCCAGCTAACACATTCTTTGTTGGGATTCCCCTCTCAGCCACCAATCGCCTCACATGGCACGTAGTTGCCTGGCCAACTTGATAAACGTTGGCAAGGGAAATGTGTAAGCCAGCCATGACGTTATCTCTGTTCTGTTGCACCATATGCTGACTGATACGAGGGAGTAGCTGCATAATACCGTACATATTGTACCAGTGCATAGGGCCCCGGACTACTGGATTGTGCTAATGTTAGCTGTAGAGAAATGCTTTGTGATGAACTCTCAGCAAATTACGGAGAGAGAGAGGGGCCAACACACTGGTCAACAAGAGCACTCTTATGCCGAGGTCCACCCTTATTAGACCAATGTTCATACTTGGACCCTTTTACACGGGCTGAAGATTTAGAAAGGATAATTCTCATTCCCGATAGCTCCATGTACGGCTTATATTCGGAATTGGCACTCGTCACTGGGCAGATCTGTCCATGTAAAGGGTCCTAAGCAAGAGTAGCACTGCTTCCTGTGTACCAGGTCTGTCCTGTGAATTACATACCGGGTCCTTCACCTGATTTACTGGCATGTGCTATTACACTTCCGTATGGTGAGCAGAAGCGTCCCTGGCATTAACAGTTGAACCCTGGGGGTCCCAGAGAAGTAGGGGTTGTCTTCTTGGACAACTTGGTTAAATCCAAGCACTGAATGGGAACTTTACCTACAGTAATAAGTGCACACTCACTGTTCTCGGCCACTGTAGCCATACCACAAACTACAGCTTAAAAGAAAAGCCAGTTGTGTGATTTTTCCATAATATATCCAGCCTACAGATATGATAGCTGCAAGTACTGGTCAATGGAAAAGGTTTTGGACCATGGGGCCTAGAAGTGAGTTGGAGAAACAGAATTATCCGAAAAGGACATTGAGTAAAGTGATCAGGATATCTGACGAGCTGCTTCTGAAATTCATAATTAAAAGCCTAGCAATCGGCTATTAATTTCAGTGGGCACAATGGAATAGACTATTTCTCAGCTTGTCCACCCCCATCTTTTATAACGGCTATTTGCTGAGGTTTCCAGGAGCTTTCCTCTGTCTTCTAAGGCCTTATGCACACAACTGTATTATTAGTCAGTGTCCGATCCAAATTTTTTGAGGATCACACACGGACCCCTTCATTTCTATACGTCCGCCAAAGAAAACAAAAAAAAGACAGCACACAGATGTCATCTGTGTGCTGTCCCCATTCGTGTAGATGGGCCACAAATTATAGCTCCTCTCCTAGAATAGGCTTTTTTTGTTTTTTACAGTGGGTCCTGTGAAAGTTGTGGGATGCACATGAATCGCATCCTTATTTTGCAGACTGTGCAGGAGGCCTAAAGAGGGTTTGTCTGGTGGGACAACTGACTGGTCCAGTCATAATGGGTAATAGAAGATCTTTCATGGTAAATGGAGTTTGCCAGATGTGTTGAGCTAGAGTTACATCGCTCCATGCAGTAGTGATCAGCGCCAACATTGTGTGAGCTAGGAGGTAAGTACATCTTGGGAGGCCTTAATTTGATTATTGACATGGCGCATACTTACCAAGTCCCGATTTTGCTTGGATTGTCCCATCCAAAGGTGTTTTTTTGGGAAGTAAGTTTCCAGCTGCTTGAAGAACCTGATTTTGACTTTAATATTGGTAAGCGTTGATGTAGGGGCAGTCTAACTTTTGCTGGTGTAGGAGTGGAGGGATTTGGGTCATGCTTTGACTTCTGAAGTGAGGTGGGGGTGTTTCTGTGGTCACTGTGTCAGGGGTCTTTACTGACTAATATTTGATGAGGGATGGGGGTATCCTGTTTTGACTGCTAAGAGCTGGTGATTTAAGGTGAAACCTTGCTCTGACTAAAGCCTGCCACTCACGCGAGAGAATGATTGACTCCATTTCGGCCGATCATTCATTTGTGGGAACATTCAAAGGAAAAGTCCCACCAGCAACATGCCAGGGTAACCAGCCTGAATGGTACTTGGTAAGTTTACGTGAGGGCTGCAGTGCTACCTGTGCTTTTACAACCGGACATATGGGTGGGAGAGTGGGTACATAATGTTTAGGGTACCATAAACTGCTCCATGACAGCACATTTCCAGAATTTAATTTAAGCCCCACTGGGACCTTGACTGATGACAATGTCTGGAATGTGCTGTGGAATATGTTGGCACTATATACATTAGAAATAAGTAAAGAATACATTTTAAAGATGGGGATTAGAACTGAAAATCCTTTTGTAACAATAGTGGTAGATGTGTAAGGCCAAGTTCACGCATTCCTGTCTACTCTATGTACCTGATCCTACTGAGTGTCGTTGCTGGCTCTAAGATCTGGCCTGCTCACACCCACATGTTAAAGGGAACCTGTCATCAACTTAATGCTGACCTCACTGAGGGCAGTATAAAATAGTGACAGAAATGCTGATGTCAGTGGTTGCTGAGAACCAGCATCATAATCATCGCAGCACAGGCCTTGAAAAGAGTCTAATCTACATGAGAAGAGTCCTGGTTATTCCTAATCTCCTGCTCTCCCCAACCATCTGCTGATGATTGGCAGTTCTCTCCTAGAGAAAAAAGGTAGAAAACTAGGTAGAAGCCTGTCAGTCATCAGCAGGGAGAGCAGGAATTCATGTATAACCAGGACTATTCTCAGGTGGCCGGGACTCTTTTCCAGGCCCAGTCTGCAATGATTGTGATGTTGGTTCTCGGCAACCACTTATTTATTACTTAAAAATGACAGAACACTGAAATCAACTCACCTGTAAGTACTTTATGCTGCCGTTAGTATGGGCAGCACATTGTTGATGACAGGTTCCCTTTAAGCAGGCAAGTGAAGGGGCCAATGCTGTATGCTTCTGGTTAGCAGGATGACTGCGGCCCTCCTCATGGTCACACCTTCATGTGTCATATTATTGCTTCTAATAAAGCGGCTGTTTCATGATCACTTTATTATACCAGGCCACACAAGGTGCAGAGCAAACAAGGGAGTGTAATGCTCCCTGGGCTTCCAGTATTGACATGGCACACTGGAATTGAAAGAATAATGCGGAACTGTGGGTCTCTGCTTCCAGACCTCGACCAAACTAATAGACATTCCCTATCCATTTGTTCTAAAAGATAAACTCCTTTAAGGATAGAAGGGCTCACCATGAAGCTTTTATGATATGCCAGTCGTGGTTTGAGGTCCAACCAGTGAAGCCTCCATTGATGCCAGTAATGAGGGATCTTGTTCCCCATTACTATATTACTGCTATAGCCCTAACTAAGGGTACCTTCACACTGGCGTTTTTCTTTTCCGGCATAGAGTTCCGTTGTCGGGGCTCTATGCCGGAAAAAACTGATCAGGATTATCCCCATGCATTCTGAATGGAGAGAAATCCGTTCAGGATGCATCAGGATGTCTTCCGTTCAGTATGTCAACGTTTTTTGGACAATGACAAAACCGCAGCATGCTGCGGTTTTATCTCGGTGCAGAAATGCCGGAACACATGACTGAATCCAAGATCGGGCATTACGTCCCATTGACTTACATTAGTGCCGAATCCGGCATTACGAAATTCCCGAAGGGCGAATCCATCCTTCTGGTCTGCGCATGCGCAGACCTTTAAAACTGTGGTGAAAAAAACGGATCCGCACAAGCTGGATCAGTCTACAAATGCTTTCAGTTGTCATGCGGTATACTGGATCCGGCGGGACGGAACTGCCTGCCGGATCCACGCGCCGCAAGTGGGAAAGTACCCGAAGGGCGAAAGATGGCACACAGACGTTGCTGGTTTCATATTCTGTACTTTATGATTCATGTATTTTCTGTATGATGATGGTCAGTCTGTAGGGATCATATCTGTGCTTATATCCTGTAAAAGTGACGGAGAGGTTGACACTGGAGGCCAAGCAGGGATGTCGCCTCCCCATCATGTGCTCCTGTAGTAGATCTCATCCTTCCCTTTAACACCTTTGTTTTATGTTTTCAGGTACCCGCAGCTTTATGACTAGCCATGTTATGTTGGGGGCACTCTGCTTTTGGACAACTTGGATTTAATCATGATTCTTTAACTATAACCCCCGAACCTAAAAGATCTCCCTTCCCCCTGTCTAATTTCATCAAGCAAGTGGCCTGTGGAGAGAATCATTCTCTGTTCCTACTAGAAGATGGGCGAGTGTATAGCTGTGGCTGTAATGGCGCAGGGCAGCTTGGTCATGATCACGACCACGACGCACCAGGTATTAGTAGTTTGTAGTTTTATTCTCTTATGGCAGGGGTAGGCAACCTTTGGCTCCCAGCTGTTGTGAAACTACAACTCCCAGCATGCATAGTTGCTCTGCTCTTCTAAGAACTTACATAGAAATGAATGGAGCATGCTGGGAATTGTAGTTTCATAACAGCTGGGAGCCGAAGGTTGCTGATGCCTGTCTTATGGGATGCCATAAGGAAACTGTTGCTGGATACACAGAGGCAGGGAAACTTTGAGTTCTGAAGGTTTTCTCTCCTATGTTATTACATGTATTAGCAGTTATTGTTTTTGTATCTTTTCTCAGGATATGTGAGCGCTTTGGCAGACGAGCATATAATTCATATAGCATGTGGACAGGCACATAGTGTTGCACTCGGTAGCGAAGGTCATCTCTTCTCATGGGGTGCTGGGAGTGAAGGACAACTCGGTCATTCCACAACAGAGCTTTCTGTTCCAGTTCCAAGGTATGAAGCGTCCGATACATATCCCATCTCTTACTAAATGGGCTTGTACTTCCCGTCCCATACCATAGGCAGAAAGGCCATCATGCCACCATCTCCTTTCCCTTGTGCCATTAACATGAAGGCTTTCAAAGCATTTCCTATATGGTTTCTCTTCTGCATTGTTTAAATGTAACAGTATTTATTATTTTTTTTGTAGTGTGTATAGTTGTAAGTGACAAGGAAAGTTTTTTTTTTTCTAATAATTTAGGTTTGATTCATATGACTGTATGCATTTTGCAGCCTGTAAAACACATATCTGCAAAAAATACGGATGATGTCCATGTTACATCAATTATTTATTTTTATTTTTTTGCGGACCCATTGTAACTGCCTATTCTTGTCTGCAAAACGACCAACGACCCTTTCACTTTTTCACATTTTTATGTTGCGCCCTTTTGCTAAAATAATTAAAAAAAAAAAAGTTTTTCCCATCATTCTTCACTCAGTACCGCATAATGAGAAAGTGTATGCGTATTTTAGGTGCAGATGGCGGTGCAACAGTTACTGTAATCTGCGACTTCTCCCTGTCTAAAAAGAAAGTGGCCGTAGAGTGGCAAGGGAACTGGCTGGCAGGTCCGTCTCCTTTACGGTTTTCTACGCCTTTTTCAGGCATAGAAAAAGGTCTAAATCTAAGACAGCTCGGAAGCTGTCTTAACCTCTTAAGGACACAGGATGTACCCGTACGTTCTGTGTCCTGTCTCTAAAGATGGCATGGTTCCTGTAGCAGACACCCGCGGCTAATGTCCTCAACCGGCAGCAATGCCGATCGCGAACATTTAACCCCTCAGATGCCATGGTCAATCCTGACCACGGCATCTGAGTGTGCACAAATCGAAAGTTTTACTTTCGGTTTGCACTCTGGCTCCCCCGTGTGGTGATCGGAGGAGTCGGAGTGCGCCTGTAGTAGCCTGGGTCTGTATGAATGAAACCCAGGCTGCTCTGTAGTATTTCCTATGGAGCCTTGCCTGTAATAGGCTTCATAGGAAATATGCGATTTTTTCATATATTCCAATGCTATTGCATTGGAATGTATGATAATCGCAATCAAATGATTGTAAATTATAGTTCCTATGGGAACTATATAAAAGTGTAAAAAAAAAAAAAAGTTTAAAAAATAAATTAAAAAAACCTAAAAGTTCAAATCACCCCCCTTTTGCTAAAATAAAAATAAAAAAATTTGGCTGATTCGCCATTTTTGGTCGCGTCATTTTCCACAAAAAATTACATAAAAGGTGATCAAAAAGTCATACACACCCCAGAATGATATCAATAAAAAGATAAGATTATTACGCAAATGAGCCCTCATACAGCTCTGTACATATAATTACAAAAAAGTTATAGGGGTCAAAACATGGTGACAAAAAAGTAAAACAGATTTTTTTCCCACTTTTGAATTTTTTTCTCAAAACGCAAGAAAACCTATACATATAGGGTATCGCCGGATTCGTACTGACCTGTAGAGTAGAAGTCGCCGGTCAGTTTTATCGCACATCAAACGTCGGAATTTAAAAACCTGCAAAACTGTGGTGGAATTGCTTTTTTTTTTTGCAATTTCACCCCATTTGGAATTTTTTTCCCGCTTCCCACTACATCATATGCAAAATTAAATGGTGTCGTTGGAAAGTACAACTTGTCCCGCAAAAAAACAAGCCCTCATATGGCTATGTGAACCGAAAAATAAAAAAGTTAGGCTCTGGGAAGGCAGGGAGCGCAAAACGAAAACTCAAAAAATGAAAAACCTCCGGTCCTTAAGGGGTTAAATTTAGAAGCAGCGGTGAATCTGCCCATTTCTCTTGATCATCTTTCAGATGATTCCACGCCTTGACTGGAGTCCTCCTGTGGTAAATTCAGTTGATTGAACATGACTTGGAAAGATTCACCCCTGTCTATATAAGGCCTCACAGCTGACAATACATAACAGAACAAAAGCCAAGCCAGGAGGAGGAAAGGACTGCCTGTAGAGCACAGAGACAGGATTGTTTGGTGGTACAGATCTGGAGAAGGGTGTAAAAAAAAAAAAAAATAAAGTTTATGTTGCCCTGAGCACAGTGACCTCTATAATTCTTAAATGGAAGAAGTTTGGACAAACAAGACTCTTTCTAGAGCTGGCTGCCCCAAAAGGCTAAGTAATAAGGGAAGAAGGGCCTTGGTAAGAGTTTACCCAGAACCCAATGGCATTCTGTCTGAGCTCCAAAGATTGTGGGGGGCATTTATCATATAAGGTTGTTTTTAAGTCAGTTTTAAAGGGGGTTGTCTCATCATGGACAATGGGACCCGCACCTACTGTATATCAAGATCGGAGCCCCGAAAGTGAAGGAGGGCGCACGTGCAGTAGCCCTCCATTCATCTTTTATGGGGCCGGCGAAAGTAGCTCACTTTTAGCTCCTAAACATAGACCACTGTGAAAAATGGTGAGCATTACAAAAATGGAAATGTTGCAGTTGCCAAAGACCCCCTGTGTGTACAGATGGGAGAACCATCACTGCACCATTCCACCAATCTGGGCTTTATGGCAGAGGCCTCTCCTCAGTAAAAGACACATGAAAGTTTGCACCTAATGGACTTTCAGAGAAATAAGATTCTCTGCTCTGATGAAGCCAAGATTGAACTTTTTGGCCTCAGTTCTAAGCTTCATGTCTGGAGGAAACCAGGCACTGCCCCAACAGTAAACGCTTGGGGGTGTTTTTCAGTGTCTGGGACAAGGAGACTGGTCAGAGTTGAGGGGAAGATGAATGGAGCAAAGCACAGAGATACAATGGTGTAAATTATTGCCTATGCTAATAAATTGTATTTGTGAATGTATGTGTTTTTAGTTTTTTTGTTTAAATGGTTATGCCCATCTTATAACGTGATGTCTTATCACTAGGATATGCCATCACTTTATAATCAGTAGGGGTCTGACCTCTGGGACTCCCACCAATCCTGAGAATAATTGGGATTAGAGTTGTCACAATATCAGAATTTTGAGTTTGACTCTGATACCAAGAAAAGTATTGCGATTCTCTATGCCAATTCAATACCAAGCAAAAAAATAAATAAAAAAAATTATAAAGTCTGTTTTACCCCCACCGCCTCCTTGATCCCTGCACTCAGCTTTCACCCCCACAGCCTCTTGGATCCCTGTGCTCTCCTCTGGCACTCAGCCTTGAAGCCTTCTTAGCTCATGCGCTTTACCCCGGCTCCACTGACCACGTCCGTCCGTCCGTCCATACACACAGCCACCATAGTGAAGATCCATGACACACACACACCATAGTGAAGATCCATGACACACACACACACTATAGTGAAGATCCATGACACACAGCAGAGCTCACTCATCACATCAGCGTTCAGTGATCTCTCTAAAGCTGCACATCCAAAAAGACCTACTCGAGAATGTGGTGCCCCTAGCCTGACTCGCCTGGCACCAGCCTCCAGATGCTTCAGGTCAGAATGCTGCACCACCTTCCTCCTGTGCCGAAAGAAGTCCTCTTTGACGTCCTTTGTCCTTGAGCCCCATGCGAACATCTCTGCTCCCATCTCCGAGTGCAGCTAGTAGCAAAAAAAAGGAGGCACTGCAGACAGCTCTGTACTCCCAGCGTTCTTCCTCTGCTCCCACCCCCACTGCCCCTTGACGTTCTTTGCTGCTGCTCTCTCAACTGACTCCACTGTCACATGCGGCTGCTGACGAGAATGTGACATGCGCTGGGTAGTGCATACGCCATGATCTCTAATGGGAACTTTAACAAAGCTGTGCAATAGCGCAGCTTAGAATTAAAAAATGCCAATCTTGGTATTGATCCAAATCAGGCATAAAATTATCGAAAACGTACCGATACTTTGATACCCCGTGCATCCCTCATGGGACCCTGCACAGTGTACGCCCAGCCATTTGCTTGCTCTGGGAACTGCAGTACTGGTTCATTCTCTTGGAAGGTGTTGTGCTGCCAGGAGCACTGCCGTTCAGGAGAGGACTATAAAGAAAGCCTTCGTTCTCAGGACTGTGGATCCCAAAGCTTGGACTCCCATGATCATAAGTGAAAGCAAATGCTAACGATATACCAATAAAATAAAACGGGAATACACTTTGAAAGTGGATCTGTTGCTGTAATAGTCTACCCTATTTAATGGCAGCTTATTATAGGAACAGGTACTATACTAAACAGCATAACAGCACAAAAAGTCCACCCCTGGTAGCGATTGCATCTTCTTTTATCACTTTATTAATCTAGGTCAGTGGTGGCGAACCTATAGCACGGGTATCAGAGGCGGCACTCAGATCCCTCTCTGTGGGCACCCGCTTCCTTAAAAAAGTCTATGGTGTACCAATATGCCTTAGACTTTTCCTGCTGTTCATCAGCGCAGGGCGCACTATGAACAGCACAGGCAGCATATTGTTATAGCTAAATGATAAACTACATGGAACATACACTATATTGGTATTCGGGTAAAGTGCCGTGTTGGTACTTTCTGATCTATAAGTGGCTTTTGGGTTGAGGTTTGGGCACTTGGTCTCTAAAAGGTTCACCATCACCTCTGCTGGGAAAAAACTCCTTTTGAATCCATGTTAAAGGGGTTGTCCAGGTTACAGATATTGATGACCTATCCTGAGGATAGGTTATCAGTATCCGATTAGTGGGGTCCAACACACAGCACCCCGTCAATTAGCTGTTTCGGGCAGCTGCAACGATGGAAGCAGAAGTCTGCGTACACTGTGTAGTGTCCAGCTTACGCCTGGCATCCCCACCAATCGGCAGCTTCGGACAGCCACGGCAGTGTACATGGTGGAAGAAGAAGTCTGCGTACTCTGTAGTGTCCAGCTTACGCCTGGCATCCCCACCAATCGGCAGCTTCGGACAGCCACGGCAGTGTACATGGTGGAAGAAGAAGTCTGCGTACACTGTGTAGTGTCCAGCTTCAGCCTGGCATCCCCACCAATCGGCAGCTTCGGACAGCCACGGCAGTGTACATGGTGGAAGGAGAAGTCTGCGTACACTGTGTAGTGTCCAGCTTACGCCTGGCATCCCCACCAATCGGCAGCTTCGGACAGCCACGGCAGTGTACATGGTGGAAGAAGACGGCTCCGTACACTGTGTAGTGTCCAGCTTACGCCTGGCATCCCCACCAATCGGCAGCTTCGGACAGCCACGGCAGTGTACATGGTGGAAGAAGACGGCTCCGTACACTGTGTAGTGTCCAGCTTACGCCTGGCGTCCCCACCAATCGGCAGCTCCGGACTGCCACGGCAGTGTACATGGTGGAAGAAGACAGCTCCGTACACTGTGTAGTGTCCAGCTTACGCCTGGTGTCCCCACCAGTCGGCAGCTTCGGACAGCCACGGCAGTGTACATGGTGGAACAAGAAGTCTGCGTACACTGTGTAGTGTCCAGCTTACGCCTGGCGTCCCCACCAGTCGGCAGCTTCGGACAGCCACGGCAGTGTACATGGTGGAAGGAGAAGTCTGCGTACACTGTGTAGTGTCCAGCTTACGCCTGGCGTCCCCACCAGTCGGCAGCTTCGGACAGCCACGGCGGTGTACATGGTGGAGGAAGACGGCTCCATTCACTGTGTAGCTTCCACCGTGCTGCAGCTCGGCTCCCATTCGTTTGAATAGGAAATGAGCAGCAGTACCCTGGAACAGCCACTACACAGGGAGCTGTCTGCATCTGCTCTGTATACTGTATAGTTTCAGGGCCATGGCTGCCCAAGACAGCTGATTGTGGGGCTTCTAGGTGTCGGACTCCCACTGATCTGACGCTATCGACCTATTCCTGACGATAGGTCATCAATATCTGTAGCCCGGACAACGCCTTCGTTTGTTCCTAATAGTGAAGGCAGCTGGTTACAGCTCATGGAGGGTAGATATATGTATACTAGGTTTGTACATGTAAGAATCTATACACATCATGTATTCTCTGGTCAGTGGGCTCAATCTTACCTGATCTGGGTTTTGGGTAACTTCTGTTTTTTGGGCACCGGAAGCCTGTCTACATGACGTTACTACATTGTGGCGATAGAATTGGAATATGACACTAAACAAGGAGTAACAGAGCATGTGCCAGATGAATCATAGTTGTGAAATGTGAACCGACAGAAGACCTGATGGCTAGCAGACCGTGTCTCTATAGTACTATAATTGGAGAACCCATCCCAGCGAGGGCTAAGTGTCACTGCTTTATATAAAAAGTAATGCATTGTCATCTTCCTTATCACATCAAGCTGGAGTAAGCTGGATGTCTGTTCCCGATCATGGCCCCGTGTAAACAATCCCGCATCTTTTATGGGGGCCCAAAAATGCTCACTGCTTGGCAAGAACGTCGCCCTGTGCGGATAGGGAATGTGCAGTTGACGAGTACCAAATGAACAGTTCAACATGCCTATTTTCTTAGAACTCTGGGCCACATGTACTAATGTTATTGTGCCTAGAAATTGGCATGAAAGTCCTCAAAAATTGGTGCGGTTCTCGCAGTAATGTCACAGCAAGTTTCAGACCTATTCATGAAGCCACTGCACCTCTTCGGGTGTTCCAGATCGAAATGAAGGTGTGTCTTAAGATGCAACAACAGCTAAAATTTTGACAAAAAGTGAGCCACCCAATAGTTGATATTTACTTAGTCAGCAGAGTTCTTTTCTTATCTGTATTGAGCCGTTCCGCTGTTACAGGGTTATGCATACATAGACTATTGTGTAATACCTTGTCAATGGTGGTGTCTCTACACCGTTTTACATTGTCCAATCACAACTACCAGCATCAGACTGTGCAGTGACACACCCCATTGTCAAGAGAAGTGGGAACACCCAGTTGTCATTTTACGTGTGCATTCTAAGGGGGAGTAACAGGGGAACTGTTCAATGTAGACCTCTATACCAAGTTGTTCTATTATATACAAGTATTTTCTAAAATAGGCAGTGTCTACTTAAAGGGGTTGTCTCACTTCAGCAAGTGGCATTTATCATGTAGAGAAAGTTAATATAAGGCACTTACTAATGTATTGTGATTGTCCATATTGCTTCCTTTTCTGTCTGGATTCATTTTTCCGTCACATTATTTACTGCTCGTTTCCATGGTTACGACCACTCTGTAATCCAGCAGCGGTGGACGTGCTTGCACACTATAGAAAAATGCGTCGGCCTCTCTCGTGGCCAGTACCTTAGGAGTGCACATAAGCTAGTGCTTTTTTCCTATAGTGTGCATGCACGACCACCGCTGATAGATTGTAGGGTGGTCGTATCCATGGAAATGAGCAGTGTATAATGTGATGGAAAATTGAATCAAGCCAAAAAAGGAAGCAATATGTACAATCACAATATATTAGTAAGTGCCTCATATTAACCTTATCTATATGGTAAATGCTGTTTGCTGAAGTGACACAACCCCTTTAATTTAGAATGCTGTAGATCTCTATACTTCTATTCCTAAATACTATTTTGTGTATTTTTTTGTTAGGCTTATCAAGAAATTAAGTCAGCAGAGGATTCTGCAGGTATCATGTGGAAACCAGCACTGTTTGGCGCTTTCAGATGGTAGGCATAGTTTACCAACTTCAATATTCAGTTAAAAAAAAAGTTTCTTGTGGGTACTATATTTTGGGAATTTTCTTATTTGTATGTGGTGATGGTAGGATATTCAATAGATATGATCTCAGTGACCCGCCATAAGTTTAAAATTAGACATTCCCTTTAACTGTCTTAGCGCATAAAACGTGCACACGTATCACTATGCACAAATATTGGCACTTCTGTAGGATAATGAGACGTTTGGGAGCAGAGAGAGAAATCTCGGACTCTACAGTACTTATGTATAAATCACCAAAGGTTATAGCCAGTACTGGGCCACCATGAGCCCAAGTATCACAACTGTATAACACAACGCCTATGGCACATAAATCAAAACAACCTAGATAGAAGATACCAGACCGCGTATCATTGCAAAACACATTTTTATTACCATATTAAAAGGTGCATATAGCACATACAATTAAAATACATAAGGGGGGTGCATAGATGGGCGGCATCCAAGAGGAGAGACGGAGGGGAGAAGGTCCGATAAACAGGTCAAATGTACAAAGTGCAAGTGCATACAATCAAGGAAGTAATAACATCATACCCATACTGTGTCTCTCCTCCGGGATGGCGCCATCCCGGAGGAGAGACACAGTATGGGTATGATGTTATTACTTCCTTGATTGTATGCACTTGCACTTTGTACATTTGACCTGTTTATCGGACCTTCTCCCCTCCGTCTCTCCTCTTGGATGCCGCCCATCTATGCACCCCCCTTATGTATTTTAATTGTATGTGCTATATGCACCTTTTAATATGGTGATAGTACTTATGTATAGCTGCCAGGGTAGACCTCTGAATATACATTTCTGTCCCAAGTTGAGGATAAGCAGTTTCCCCTTCTACCATAACTAGTCCTCCAAATATTTTAACATGGTGTATATTGAAAAATATGAGCCCTATAGGGGACAATTATAAAATTTGTTACTCCACTTTTTTGGCGTGTAATTGTCGCTGTTGGTGCCTGTTATTAGTTGAGCGAACTTTTACGACTGTTTGCCTCCTGCACCATTTTTAAGAGTGGAGCGAGATTTAGTCCATGTGTGTTTCATAGATCACTTTGATATTTTATTTATCTCTTGTGACTTTTTAAAAAGTCAAAATTCCATGCCAGGCGAACTTTTTACTGATAGGAGTGTAAACCTCATCTTACTTGCACCAAATTCTTTATTAATGTGCATTAATTTTATAAATTTGTCTCTCCAAACTCCAATCTGACCTCAAATACACCTACCATGATAATTTCCCCCCTTACACCTTTAAACAAAGTGTTATATTTGTTTAATACGACTTTAGAGCGTCACTAACCCATCAACATACTTTGCATTAATCAGTAGTTCAGTGTGTGTAAATGAGGAATAACAGTAATTCTGGCCACTGTATCACTTGTATCTGCCATTTTTATCAGTTTTCCCTCTGTACATAGTGAATAGTTTTCAGTTCTCTCAGACATGGTGGGTAGACGCTAGCTGCCATCCACTACACACACAGGAAGTAGAGGAGAATCTCCTTCCTAACTTTTTCAGTCGCTCAGTCACTCTTTCACAGCCCCAGAATCATGTAAGACGTTGCAGAGAAGTACTGACTTGTTTGTGTATTTAGCACTTGTGTAGCAGTCCAGTCCTTGTCTTCTCTGTCTCACTTGTGCTGCTGCTCACTCCTCCCCCTCCCCTCTCCATAGATTTGTATTGACATGTAATATGATCCTACTTAATCTCGAGATGGAAAAAAAGCATTTTTCAAAGTGTAAGCAGTCAACAGCTGATAAGATGAGAACTAGACATTTTTCACTGATTGAGAAGTTTCCTGTTGTCACTTGTACTATTGATTTAATGCAAAATTGTGTGAAAAGTTAGCGACCATTAAGGCATCATGCACACAATGTATTTTCTGCAAAAACGAATAACGGGCATGTGCATCCTGCAATTTCCATGGGTCCCATTGTCAAAATGCCTATTCTTCTATGCAAAATGGACAAGAATAGGACATGTTCTATTTTTTTATGGGACGGACATACGGGTGCAGACATAACATGGTGTGCTGTCTGCTTTTTTGTGGCCTGATATTAAATGAATTAATCTGCATCCAAGCAACAACAAAAAATAGGGTATCAAATGCGGAAAAAAAAATATGGTTGTGTGTATGTGGCCTAAATTTGTGGAGCTCTGAGCAAGGCTAAATATATTATACACCATCACAACCCGTCTAACTTAGCCAAACCGTCACATCCATCTGCAAACAGGTGACAGACACTGGTGCAATTGTTCCCCATCAAAAGCTGACCATAAATATCAGATAAATTGTGGCACTTCCAGCCGACCATGTAATGTGTATGGGGGCTTCCTGACCTCTCCCCTAGGGGTACAAGGATTGGACAGTTGGGTTTCAATGACCCTATCCTTTGTTTTCTGGAGATGAGCCACTACCAGGCTGTCTTCACTTTATTTTCCACTCCCTTCATGTAAACTTCCTGCATGGATGGGGTCATGTGCACCAATGTAGCCAGTAACTGGCCTCAGCAGTGATGGGTCCCAATCGGCACATGCCTGGTCATTGGCTGCAGCGGTGCACCTGACCCTGTCCGTGAGGAAGTTTACATCCAGGGACCCGAAGTGCAGTGAAGACAGCCTGGCAGCCATGGAGCCAGAGTTAAGTGGCAAACAAGTATGTTTCCCTTCTCAGGTCCCAGGGGGGGGGGAATAAAAAAAAAAGAGAAAGACATCCCCTTTAAGGCCGCTAGTGTAGGCACAAAGTATGCATAGGAGTTGCTTGTCAGCCATGTAAAGTGTCCGATATCTGTAAGCTAGCGCACCTAACACGCCTGATGCTGGAGAAGTGTGCTTATTTCCATGTATAATGTAATCAACATAAATTCTCGTTTTACTATTCCAGATGGACAGTTATTGACCTGGGGACAGAATGACCATGGACAACTAGGTATTGGCCATGAATGTAGCCAGCAGTCCAGTCCACAGCGTGTGAAATCCTTGGAGGGGATACCACTAGGTCAGGTCACAGCAGGGGGTTATCACAGTTTTGCCTTGTCCCTGTCGGGGGCTGTGTTTGGCTGGGGAAAGAACAGTTCGGGGCAACTCGGCTTGAATGATGAGCAAGGTATAGTATAAAGTGTAATATAAAGCTTCACCGAGAAATGACTCTCATTTTAATAACTTTGACAATTTTTAAACATTTCTGCTGGCCCGCTAGTGTGTCCTTCACTCATATAATTTTAATTGGAAACAAAAAACAAACAAACAAACAAAAAAAACAATTTTTGGTGCAATTTTTTTTTTTTACCCGTGCCAGAAGTGGATTCAAATGGAATGAGAAATAAAAAGGAAGAAGGACAAATTTAAGTCCCTCCTTTATTTTTCTCATTCCTTTTGAATTTACTTCTGGCTTTGGTTAAAAAAAAAATGCAGGCCCCCCAATAGAAAATATAAAAATCTGCGTGTAAACCTATCTTAACATACAATTGCACCTGTACTTGCTGTCCTCATAACCTAATTATCTTTTGAATTGTTTTTGCAGTACGATTATCTCCATGTCATGTAAAACCATTGCGCTCCCAGAAAGTTGTGTATATCAGTTGTGGGGAAGAGCACACGGCAGTCCTAACGAAGGTAACGGAAACCAAGTATTAAAGGGGTTGCCCACTTTTTGGTTACTGTTGACCAATGTGTTTGTGAGATGATCACATGCCACTTACTGTTAGTCTTTTTCTAAATTATACACCATTTGCTTTATTTGGTAAGGTATACCCCCTTGTTTACAAAGTCTTTTCTCCTGTCCACAAAGATGTCTTGTTCAAAAAATGGCTGCTGATGGAGGGTCATGTGACCAGGCAAATCACCTCCATGAGATGCCTCCTCAGTTCAAACACACTGCACACGCCATCTGTTGGAAGTTTAGTGCAGGTGCAGTGTGTTTGAAAGAAGGAGGTATCGCATGGAGGTGATTTGCCTTGTCACATGACCCTCCAGCAGCAGCCATTTTATGAACAAGCACTAAAGTTAATTATCGTCTCTGATATATCATATTGGACTTTAAAGTTGGGCTGCAGTTCACCAAAAAGTGACGTGGGTTAAAAGAGGACCTTTCACCGGTCCAAAGTTTGTTAGTGAAAGGTATCTACATGCAGAGCAGCACCCAGGGATGTCCCTGCACTTACTTGTATCCCTGGGTGCCGCTCCGTTCGCCTGCTGTAGCCCCCGGTACCGGCGCACGTGCTGAGGCTCATTTTGCTGTGGGAGGAGACATCCTCTTTTGCCCTGGGCGTTCCTTCTCCCTGGCTGTAGCGCTGTCCAATCGCAGCGCTCAGCTCATATCCTGGGAGGTTGCAGGATATGAGCTGAGCACGGCGATTGGCCAACGCCCCAGCCTGGGAGAAGGAGACGCCCAGGGCAAAATTAGCAGCAGCACGTAAGCCGGTACCGGGGGCTACAGCGGGCGAACAGAGCGGCACCCAGAGATACAAGTAAGTGCAGGGACATCCCTGGGTGCTGCTCTGCATGTATATACCTTTCACTAACAAACTTTGGACCGGTGAAAGGTCCTCTTTAATATCACCTGTGAAACTTGAATAAGGATAGATGGGATCGCGCTGCAAAACACTGTAGACTTCCCTTCCAAAACAACAACGAGAAAATCTTCCTCCCCTAAGTCACGGAAAAACAGCAGGAATCTTTGGTTCCTTACACCTCCCGAGCCTACAGATGTCAGGTAAAATCGCACAATAGTGAGATACCGTTACCACAGAACAGCTGCGATATCGCTACGCACTTACTAGATATTCCCTTGTGAACAGGCACATAGACAGAGATAGACTGCAATCCTCTCCTTACTCCTTTCTCTCTTGATACCTGTCCTCAGCATCAAAAGAAGATCGCAGAATAGTGAAGCACCCTCGACACACAGTTACCCACGCAATTTTTATTTACTCACAGAAGACATTCTCGCTGTTTTGGAAGGGAAGTCTACAGTGTTTTGCAGCGCGATCCCATCTACCCTTATTCAAATTTTATGGACAAGACCTCTGTGTGAACAGCAGAAAACACTTTGTAGACAAGAGAGTATACCTCATGAAATGGTTTGGTTCAGATGTTACGAGAACGGGAGCCCCATTATAGTATCTATCTATCACCAGAACTCCCATACAAATTGATAGAGCGACCACGCGCATATGCGACTGGCCGCTCTTTTCATTTCAGGGAAGCTGCAGGGAGTACGGCGCCCCCGTTCTCATGATTGGTGGGGGTCCCGCAGTATGGCCCCCACTGATCTAGTAGTTATCCCTTATCCTGTGGATAGGGAATAACTTTTAACTACCAGAATACCCCTTTAATGGAAAAGGCTACTTTCAGAGGTGGTTAATATCCCTGCTTCTTGTTCTAGACTGGTGGAATCTTTACATTTGGAGCCGGGGACCATGGACAGCTGGGACATGATTCCTTTCACAATGAGATCAATCCAAGGCGTGTACTAGAACTGATGGGCAGCGAGGTTTCCCAGATCGCATGTGGAAAGTGAGTTTACAGAAAGAGGGACTCTAAACACGGTCCTTCCTGATGAAAAATTGTCACTGCAGACGGATATTGCATTTTGGACAAAGATTTGTTCACATTTAAATTCGGAAAATGCATCCTGTCAGTTTCTGTAAAGCCTGAGCTGTGCTGATATTGAGCACAAACCGTTAGAATATTATGTGCTGACTGTGATTTTACGTTCTGTTCTGTCAACAAGGCACGACACGGTGCCTTAAAGGGGTATTCCCATCTTAATGATCACTGTTAAATCTGTTAATGATTTAACAGTGATCATTTTTCTAAATATATTTAATTAACTAATTTCCACCCCTTAGAAGAAAAAGAAGATATACTTACCTGACTGTTGTCTTCCGTCTCCCCTGGTTACGGCCACCACTTTTTTTCGGAATCGCGGTGGCCGCGCTTGCGCAGACGACTTCTTCTTTTCTCCCGGCCGGGCTGCGCACAGTCCCGAAAGCGCACGCCGCGCATGCGCTATGGTGACTTCTTCCTGGCCAGTATAGTATACTTGCCAGGAAGAAGTCACCAGGACGCATGCACAGCAGTGTGCGCGTTCAGTCCAGCGCGCGGCCCGGCTGGGAGAAGACATCAATCATGATGGAGCCCGCCCCCTGTCGAAACCAGGAAGTGGACGGCACGCCAGGAGCAGGTAAGTATGAAACGGCGTGATGGGAATACCCCTTTAAGGTACTGCGCTGCATATCAACATATCAGTTAGGGTCTACTCCCAGTGAAGCTCAATGGGGCAAACAGGAGGCGCTAAGGTCTGTTTTTAAAGGCTTAGCCAAGCATGGTGGATACATTTTATAAAAAATATTTTGTGCAAATTACACCTGTTTCAGAAAACCTGGTGTAAACTGAATAATAAATGGGTACCATTGTTTTAGAAAATCTGTCCTAAAGGGGTTATGCATGTTTGCCAAAATTCCCCTCCTGGGCAGACCCTTGAAGAGAAACCTACTTACCTGCTTCCTGAAGCTGGCTCACAGCTCCTGCGGGCTCTGGCCATCGCTGCTCCTCTTGGGTCCCTGGATGTAAACGTTTGGTTTAATTGGTCAGGTGGTCACATGATGCAAGGTAAGCAGCTGACCGCTGTGGCCAGCGATTGGCTGCAGCAGTGACAAAGTGGAAGTTTACATTCAGGGACCCGTGCAGCGCAATAGAGGCCGGAGCGGGATGGAGCTGAGAGTCTGTATCGGGAAGCAGGTAAGTATGCTTCCCTTCGCAGGTCTGCGCAGGAAGGAGGAGGTGTGGTTTGACAACCCAAATTGCACAACACCTTAAAATTGTACTATGTACCTGTATTAGTATTGTAGATTACATTGCCTCTTTATAAATACATAAGTGGATGCCAATACAGCTATAGAGGTAAACCACACAGCACAACCTGAACCATAGTTATCACCCAGGGTTTAAAAGCTGAAGTTTTTTTTGCCAGCTATGCTGGATGGTGATGAGAAGGCTTCACTTGACTTGTGTATTTAAAGCTCTAATTTTTCTACCAAGGTCTCTAAGGTCAAATTAAAAAGTACAGTTTAATCTTAAAATGCGTCTTAATCCATAATCTGATTTTAACCCAAGCCCTGATTTTTAATCTAACCCAAGAGCAGTCAGTTGCTAATCTTCTACAGACAGCACATTCCCTCCCAGTCCATTCCATGAACTCCTCAGTGTCCCCCTCACACAGGGCACGTTGTAGCCAGGCCTTAGTATTTTCACTTTTGCAGTAGTAACTCATGGTGTAACAAGCAGATTGTGTTCTGGAACAGTGTGGTAAGTAGATGAATGCAGATCCAGGAGCGGAGAGGGACAGATATTTCAATCCCAGACACTTTGGGATAGTTTTATAAAGCATTGCAGTCCGGAAAAAAAAATGTAATCATATTATAGGCTTTGTTCACATCTGTGTTGGAGCCTCTGGGAGGGACCCCTGTTGCAGATTCTGTAAGAAATGCTGAGTAGAATGCCTCAGCTTGCTGCACTACTTTGTCCGGTAAAATGATGGACACCATGACAGCCCATGGGTAAGTGAGCCTCAGAATGGAACAAAAATGACACTGTGGCCCATTTTCTTCCTGCACAGTAGGTGGCTGGGACAACCTGTCTCCTTTTGTACTCTGGTTTGGCTGAGGTCTCCCAACGATCATTTCTCTCCACACTGCTGCACCACCCTATATCTCCTTCCTTACTTCTGTATACCTAACTGTGACCTCCATTCTGCCAGTGATCTAAGACTAACATCCTCCATAATTCATACCTCACTTTCCCGCCGCCAAGACTTTTCTACAGCTGTACAATTTCTTTGGAATGTGCTACCCCAGACAGGTCAATTCCCAATATCCACAGTTATGAGCATGCCCTGAAAACTCATATTTTTAGGGTGACCAATCTGACTCTACTCCTATTGTTTGAGTGGTTGATTAGTTTTTTGAGGACCTATTAGATGGAGCGAGTATTGCTTGAATCCTTGTATAACCGTGTAATTTCAGAAATTGTGGTCACATGTTATCGCGTGAAGCAGTTAATCTTTCATTTATCGGACAAATCGGCCTGCCTGAAAGATTATCGTTGGTCACCACAACATCCCCTCGTGTAATCGGAAATCTGCCAGTTGCTAGCAGAGTAAAAGCTCTATGGGGCGAAAAAGCATCGATCGCAACTATTTAACTCCCTAAATCAGTGATGGGCAAACTGCGGCTCTCCAGCTGTTCCAAAACTACAACTCCCAGCATGCCCAGTCTGGCTACAGCTATCAGCCTACAGCAGGGATTGGTGGGAGTTGTAGTTTTACAACAGCTGGAGAGCCGCAGTTTGCCCATCCCTGCCCTAAATCGATGATCGCTACATGGTAATGAAATACATCTTCGTGTCTAATAGTACCTTTATACATGTGCCCTTTGATTTGTAACTTGCTGTGGAATACGTTGGCGCTATATAACGATTATTTATTTATTTATTCAAACATAATTTTTATTAGAAGGAGAAAAAAAATACTAATTACCATACAAAAATCCATTAACATTATTACTTTTCTTTTTTTTTTTTTTACCCAGTTTGCCCTGACCCCCTTTCCTTTCCCCAACCCTCGCTCCCCATTGAGGTGCGTCTCCCCCCCATTAACACTTATCCATCTGGGTAAGATGGAAGCAGGGGCACTTAACCCCCAGTTTCCCCATATCCTATTCTATTTCTCATTAGCTTTTCTTTGCTTATTTTCATTATTTATCACACGTATTAAGCCATACTGGTGTGACATATACTCTATGTAAAATATTAAATTGAACCATCATGTGATTGAAGTTATGAGAAATTAATCTTACATTACCCAATATGTTTTCCCAATCACCTAATTGAATCGTTGAACAATCCACTCCCTAGGCCCTTTGTCCGGGGGGAGCGTATATTATTAAATAGAGCTTCCAATAATTTATAAAGTTGGGAAATCTTGACCTTCCAACCCAAGTTTCCCATTAAGTTATTCAAAGGAGTAGAATTGTCTATCTCAAGGATAGACTTATCCTTTACACTAAGGAGTGCCAAAAGTAACTGAAAATGCCTAAACCAAGATAAATTAACTATATGTTCCATTTGTACCATCTTCAAGAAAGGAAGTATAACTCCATTTCTCGCCACCTGTGCAACATAAAAATATAGTTTTTTTGCCAATATTTATCACCATCTAGATTGTCTAATTCCTGTAGATGATGATTATGCCAAAGAGGCGTACAAGAAAAAGATCCCCGTATTCCCAGCCATCCTTTAATAGTAGTCCATGATCTAGTAAATAACTTCCTAGACTCCCTATATTCCTGTTGGGTAATGGATAACCGGCCGGACTCCAATAGCTTAAATATATTATCGTATGAAGCACTACTAACCAAGGTCTGACATAGTAGACTTTTCTCCCATTGGCAAAAAAGCCGTAACTGTGCAGCTATAAAATAGCCCTTAAAGTAGGGAAGATTTAACCCTCCCTGCTCCATCGGTTTGTAGAGATACTCCAACTTTAGCCTTACCCGTTTTCTTCCCCAGCGTAAGTCATTAATAATTCAACTCAATTAATCTAAAGAACTTGTCCTCAATCCATATTGGAGAGTTCCTAAGGACATAAAGGAGTTGGGGTAGTATCACCATCTTCACCAGGGATATTCTGTCAGCTTTAGATAGAGGAAGTCGAAGCCATACTATAATTTTGGACCTCAATTTACTGATCAAAGGAATCAAATTGAGCTGAATGAAATCTCCAATCCTGGGTGATATCATCATGCCTAAGTATTCAAATGAATCTGCAATCTTTAACATACTTGAGAGACTATCAATAGAATTCAGGTCTATCTACAGGCATAAGAGTTGTCTTTGGCCAGGTAATATCTAGGCCAGAGACTGCACCAAAGGATTTAACTATTCGGATAATTTCAGGAAGTACAGTATTTGTATGAACATCATCTGCATATAAGGAGATACTATCTTCTATTCCTAATATCCCAAACCCTTCAATCTTAGCATCTTGCCTAACCCCAACAGCTAGAGGTTCAATATAAATATCAAATAATAGGGGAGAAAGTCGACATCCTTGGCTGGTTCCTCTATTCAAGTGAAAAGTCCTGGTCAAGTTCCCATTGATGTTTAATCTCGCGATTGGGGACTTGTACAGGAGCTTAATCATATTTATAAATCTAGAGCCAAATCCCTAGGACCTTCCAGAGGAACCCTCACTCCACCCTGTCAAACGCCTTGGAGGCATCCCTTCATATAGGCCTTTAATGCATCCCATACCAGTTGGATTTTCACGGAGTTGTAATTATCCCAGAAGCACTCCATTTCCTGTTTCATAACTTCGTGATTATCCATTATAGTGATCCAATGGGGTTTTAACCTAAATGGGGCTCTTTCCCTATATTTATTGTCCCTCATGATTAATTCTAAAGAAAGGGGTACATGATCCGATAAAGACCTGGCCTCATATTTCATCCGTCTAATATATTTCAAATAGTTTTTATTTATCAGAGCCAAGTCTATCCTGGACATGGAATTTCCAGCCTTGCTTATACAAGAATATGCGCTTTTTCCCTTTCCCAAAGATCCCCATATATCCGCGAAGCCCGATTCCTGACAGAAGCGTGCTAGAGGGGACCATTGGGTGGGGGTGTGTATATCTCCACCCATAGAGATCCTATCCGCCTCTGGATTAATAACACTATTAAAGTCCCCGATGACTAACGAGAGGCAATCAGGCCATTGAGCCATAAATGTTAATAGACCATTAGGTACATATAAAGAAAAGGGGGGGGGGGGGGGTAATATAAATAAAGATGCATAATCTTCCAAGAAGCTTACCATAAAGAAAAACAAATCCCCCATACTTATCGATAGAGAATGCCTCGCAGACAAAATCAATCCCTCTATGAATTAGGACTGCAACGCTTCTGGGGTAGCTAGTAAAGGTGGAGTGATAAGTCTGCGCAGCCCATTTCCTACCGAATCGCAAAGCCGACTCCTCGGTAAAGTGGGTCTCCACAAAGCAAACAATCGCTGGTGGATGTCTCTGAACTAGGTCAAAGACCGCCTGTCTTTTTATCTGGTCGCCAAGGCCCCGAACATTCCAGCACTCGAACGCAGGCCGCTCCATCACATGGGAACACCGAAGCTTAGCGAGGCGGAAGTAGGGAGGGAGGAAGAGATGTGTGGCGCAGCACCTCCCTACGTCATCTGGTCTTCTGTAATCGGATGCTATATAACGATTATTATCAGAATGTTGTTGCATGTACTAGAAAAGCGCCACGACTTTTAAGATAGAAATGTAACTGCTAACTTTTAGACAAAATCTTGCCATTCTCAAGGTTGAACATTAACCCTCAGTTCACACTTGCGCGTTTTACAGCGCGTTCGAACGCGCTGTAAAACGCTCAACAGGAGAAAACTCATGTTTCCCTATGGGCATGGTTCTCACCTGAGCGTTTTACAGCGTGTTTGAACACGCTGTAAAACGCCCTACGCTCAAAGAAGTTCTTGAGCTTCTTTGGGGCGTTTTGTCGCGCGTTTGCACCCATAGACTTCAATGTCCCCGCGCGTAAAACGTGCGTTTAACACGCGTTAAAGTGTAGATATGCCTTTTTCAATTGGTCTCCAGAGTCACGAACGTGCGTACGACGCGCGTTTCCTATTTGCAAAAACGTGCTGTAATACGCGCGACTAAAACGTGCGTCTCAGAAACGCTCAGGTGTGAACCCAGGGTAAACCATACATTTTTGATTCTGAACAGTTCAGCTTGGGTGATGGAATGTTTTTCTGATTTTTAACTTCATAACCACCAAGCTCCATACATGCAGATCTGGAGCACTGGAGCTCCTGTGCTATACATTAGTGCACTTTCAGTGACAGCCAGGAACCACTAGCAGAAGACAGAAGCAGTTTCTTAGTTTTTTGGCGCTGACTTTGGAGTCTTTCGTCCTCTAAATCTGCTCCAATAATCGCCTCAAAACAGCCTCCTATTCATTTTAATGAGTGGCATCACTTATTTTCTTTACACTTGGAAACAAGAAGCAGCATGCCCTATCTTGTGGCAGAATCAGCATTGAATTTCCCATTGAAATGAGTAGGAAGCAGAAAAAAAACCACTCCAAGTAAGTCCATGTGTTTTTTGGCGCAGATCTACTTCAAAACCCTCAAGCTGGAAATTCAGCTTTGTATTGAACCTATTGGTTAAAAAAGACACGTCAAAAACCGCATAAAAAAAATAATAAAATTCTCGCGCTGAAAAAAGACACGTGTATCCCGCGCAGATTTTTTTTAAAAGTTTTTTTTATTTAAAATCAGTTGTGTGAACTGGCCTACTGCTTCTGCCTTCTTCTTTCCTGTGTACACAGTGAATGGAGGAAGTGACTAACTAACTTCCAAGTTTTTCTGGTTTAGCAGAGCTGCTGGGTCTTGGCAGACCCAGAACAGTTGTGCATGAATATCATGCTCCCACAGGAGGCTGTTTTCCCCTATACGTAGGACTACTTTATATGCCCCGATTAGAGTGGTAAAATGAAAAAAGGTGTAAATGTGTGTATAGAGAACCTGTCGCCTCTCCTGACATGTCTGTTTTAGTAACTGATTGCTTCCCCATGTAATGGCAATTGTTCAGCATCTTTTAATATACCTGTATGTTGTGCCATTCTTCCGTTATTCCTGCTAGAAGTTTATGAATAAAGGTAAAATTAAGTGTTACCAATTGGGGCAGCTTCCCTGGCAGCCCTGATTTGGATAGCGTCAGACAAGTTTATTCATAAACCTGAGGCAGGAATAATAGAGGAATATCACTACATAGAGTCATAAGAACAGACTTTACAGATTTTATATTTCGTATGGAATACAAATATTTGCTGAAACAGACAGCTTCCCCCCCCATTAAACAGGTCCTGTTTAATGACACCTTGGAGGACAGGTTATGGGCAAAAATATATTTGAAAAATCTACCTGTACCCAATTTGGATATATTTTGTTAAATCAATTTTCGTATTTTAAAAATAAAAGGCTATAGTATGAAAAAGTGACTTATTTTTGTGCATATTTTCTCCAAATAAACTAATAAATGGAAAAAAAAAATTATCTAAAGAACAATGTGAGCCCTATGTGTTGTAGTAAAGTTGCTAAAATGATTTGGGTAGCCCAACAAATAAGTTACAGCCTTTCAAACCAGTACATGTTCTAAATCACAGAAGAATGGGAGGTCATTAGAAGGAACCCTTCATTATGAAAATGCAGTACAATCTGACAGCACCATGTTATAGAGCAGGAGAAGCTGAGAAGACTGATTATATAGTTTTATGTGAAATGATTAATTTAAATTTGTGATCTGAGGAAAGGAGTCATGTGGGAGTTTCTGCTTGGTGATTGACAGATTCCCCTTGTGAGGGTGCATACACAGATAGCGGTCAGTCACTGATTAGGCCCACCCACATGACTCCTTACCTCAGAATGAGCAGAGATTTAGATCAATATATTACAAGTTATACAGATTTTTTTCCTCCTAAAACTATATTACAATCTGCTCAGCTCCTCCTGCTCTATATCATGCTGCCTGCTGATTGCACTGCATTTCATGAGGACTGGTTCCCTTTAAGAGCTGATCATTAAAGGGGTTCTGCAGTTCTTTTAAGCTCCATTGAAGTGAACAGAGCTTAGCTCTGCCCAGGCCAGTGATACTAGTCATGACATCACTGGGCCTGCGGTAAACAGCGAGAAAGCCACGGCGCTACTGTCAGCACCGCTGCCTTCTCAAACAGCTGATTGGCGGGGTCCTAGGCATCGGACCCCCGCTGATGAGATGCTGATGATCTATTCAGAGGATAGATCGTTAGTTTAAAAGAACTGCAAATCCCTTTTAAGGAGTTAAAAGGGTTGTGCAGCCAGTATACTGTATATTGAGCACCTCCAGGATAGGTTATCAATGACTGATTGGTCGGGGTCTGATTCCCGGCACCCCCACCGATCAGCTGTTTGAAGAGGAGGCGGCACTTGTGCAAGTGCGGCGTCAGGTTCCAGATTACACTGCACATCATCTAGCTTGCAGCGGCGCAGTGTAATTACAAGTGCTCGTTCCATTCAGGGGAATGACTCAAGCACTTGTAACTACACTGCTGAGACTTCCGAGATGACTTGCAGTGTTATTTTGAAGAGGAATTGGTGCTCCCATGAGCGCCACCTCCTCTTCAAATAGCTGATTGACGGGGGGCTGGGAGTGGGAACCGCAACAATCAGATATTGATGACCTAGGTCATCAATGCCTATAATGGCTGCACAACCCCTTTAATGTTGATTTCCGCAAAAGATTTGCAATTATTCATCGTAATCTAGTATTGACAGTTGGTGAATCTTTTGGTGATGCACATCTGCAACATGGTTTCTGTTCTTAACCAAAACCATGACAGTGTGCGGAATCCGTCACCTCTTGGATACCAACAGACGTCGATGGACCACTCCTGATGTGATGACCACTTATAACTAAAAATGGAGTCCATCAAGTTCTATTGAGGTTTACTTTGTTTTGACAGGAAGAGTAGCCAAATCTTATTTAATTTGTAAAGTCGGTAATCTTTAAAAAGTTATAATTTTTTTTAATGAGTTCTAGAATCTAGGATTTGCATATTGATGATCTATTCTCAGGATAGGTCATCAGTGTGAGATTGGCGAGGGTCGAACTCCTGGCACCCCTGCCAGTCAGCTGTTTGAGGAGGATGCACCACTCCGGTGAGCACCATGGCCTAGAGATAGGCCATCAATATGTAAATCCTGGAAAACCCCTCTAAAATGAAAAAGTAAATGAAATGAAACGTTTTTGCATTGAGACAAACATGTTCTTTTTTTTTTCTGTAAGAATATAATTTTCAGCATATTAACGTTTTTGTTTTTTTGCCTCCAGACAGCACACTATTGCCTTTGTGCCTTCTTCGGGTGTACTCTATGCATTTGGATGTGGAGAACATGGCCAGCTTGGTATTGGATCCACGAGTAAGGTTATATGTCCTATACCAGTAAAAGGCAGATGGTGGCCTCAAAATGTACAGATCCCACCTTCAGTTGGTTAGTATATTTTGTGAACTTTTCTCTTGCAATAAGACATGCTAATGCATCGATTTAGATCTGTGCATGTTTGCGGGGCTCCCTGTTATCATGATTGGTGGAGGTCCCAGCCGTTGGACCACAACTGATCTAATGGTTAGCCACTATCCTTGTTACAACCAGAATACACCTATACAGTAAGTTGTGATCAGAGTCCTCCATGGAATGAAGGTGTTTTCCAGTATATCCGGTAGATACTCAGTTGGATTGAGGTTTGAGGAATTTTTAGGCCAAACAATTTTTGCTGTGTGGCAGGACTATTCTGTTGAAATAGGCCACTGTCCTTAGGGAATACCATTGTCCTGAAGGGTTGTACTTGGCCTCTAACAATGTTTAGATAGGTGGTACATGTCAAACTAACATCCACATGTGTTCTTGGAACATAGATTTCCCAGAGCATCACACTGCCTCCACCGTCTTACCTTCTTCCCACAGCTTATATTGGTGCCATCTTTTTCCTAGATAAGATGGTTACTCGCGTACCCATCTACACGCTGTAAAAGAAAAGGATTCATGACACCAGGCCACCTTCTTCAATTGATCCATGGTCCAGTTCTGATGCTGATGTACCCATTGTAGGCACTTTCAGCATCACATACAAGGCATCATAGCTTGCAGCACTGTATGTCCTGACACCTTTCTATCATAGCCATCTTCAAATTTTTCAGCAATTATGTTACAGTAACTCTTCTGTGGGATCTGACCAGACAGGTCAGCTGTCACTTCCTATACCCATCGGTGATCCTTTTGGAGCTAAAAACGCTCACTCCTGTTCCTTTCTTGTCCTTCCTTTGAACTAGCTTTGGTAGGTACTAACCCCAGTGAAACGGCAACACCGCACAACATTTGCTATCCAACAACTTCAAGCTTGAACAGTTCACCTGCTTCCTAATATATCCCACCCCTTGACAGTGAGCCATAATCAATGTCATTGACATTGCCTGTCAGTATTTTAAGGGTGCCTTCACACATGGTAAAAAAATACACAGTGCTTATTTTTAAGTTCATGCAATTTTTGGTGCATTTTTATTAATAATTTTATTGTGGGTGCTGATGCAGATTTTTTTTACTGATTATGATTTCCCATTGAAATCTGCAATCTGTTCTGAAGAAAAACACACTTTTTTTTTTTGCGTAGACAAAGTTAAACTTCTTATGAGTACATGGGGAACTATTTATGTTGTGGATTTTTACCGGCACCCTTAAAGGGGTTGTGCACCTGTTGGGCACACCTGCAAAGTGAAGCCTACTTACTTTCTTCCTTGGGCTGGCTCCCTGCTCCTTTTCTCTCGGGCATCGGCTGCTCTTCTGTGCTATCGGGATGTCAACTTCTTTTTTGATGCCACTGAAACCAGTCACTGGCCACAGAAATGACCTGCTCACCTTATGCCATTTCAAATGGTGACGTGACTCAAGAGGAGTGGGTCACCACTGCAGCCAGCGATTGGCTGCAGCTGCGTCAAAACAGAAGTTGACATCCAGTTAGCGTGGCAGAGAAGACGAGGCTAGAGAGAGAAGGTGCGGTAAGTAGGAGTCCCTTCACAGGTCTGCCCAACAGGAAGGTTTACTAACCCCCGCCCCCAAAAAAAGTGCACAACCCCTTTTATTTTTATGGCTAAACAACATGTATGTATTTTTCTCTCATGGCTTCTAACTGGGTTGTACATCTTAAGTTTTCTGATGTGCTCAGTAGCTAGAAGCCACTGTAACTGTTAACCCTTCAGTAACCCATAAGTTGTCCTCCCTAAACAGATCCATCATCGTTCAGTATCATCAAACACATCTTCTCTGGATGGAATAAAACATTTGTGATTTGCTCAAAACCAGAGGTGAGTTCCAGTTCTCAGCTGTTTCACTGCAGTTGTGTAGCACATCAAGTACAGAATATATGTGTATAATATATTCTAGAGATTAATAGTCCTCTTTTACCAGTGTTGTGATCACGTCCTCTTATGCCTGTAGATCTAGTGGTGAAATTGGGAGAGGTGCTCTGCGGACCATTACGGATCATGAAGTTTTGGCATATCAAAATCTTTAGAAAACCCCTATTTTTTTTAAGGGAACCTGTAGAGAAAGCAGTATGCAGTAGTGACTGGCACATTGTCTTGAACAGTGTGTTATTTGTGATTATGGTGTCACTTGGTCAGACTAGGCAGTTTAATCTTGAGGCACACACCCAGCCCTGTGAAGTCCGATGTACTCATCAATCCTTTTCGCTGACAATATTGAAATAAAGAGTCAGACCCACTTTTTTATGTTGATTTGGTGTAACCTATGAATGATAACCTGCAGTAATTATTGCATAGCACCACACCCAATGTAATCTTGACTAGTAGTGGTGTCCCCCATGTATACTGGCCTCCAGCGATGACATGTCATCATGGACATTTGACCGCTGCAGCCAGCCACTGGGGCTGTAGGTGTGACATGTCAGCACTACTGAGGACATATGTGTCTAAGTGTCAATGCTGCAGTAAGTAAAAATTGATGTTCTCATTGCATATTGAGCTGGGAAGACTGATTCAGTGATCAAGAGTTCTACCATATGACAAGAGCATACATGGTCCTTGTTTTAGATAATAGTTCCTGCACGTATTCAGTTGCAAGAAAAAGTAAGTGAACCCTTTGAAATTACCTAGATTCCTGACCTTAACCTTATCAAGATGTAGTGGGGTGACTTGTATAGCCATGCAGCAGTATCGATGGCCTGAGAAATAGATTTTCAGGTTATTATGTCAAGGGTTCACTTACTTTTTACTCTGTACTATGGATGCCCACTCAAAGACCTAAGTGGTACAGCTGCTTGTGTGCTGTTGTCTTTGTCTATTATTACGACCTTCGAGAACACTTTGCATTAGTTACATAATCATTGCAGAAATCTAGGTAATTGCAAAGAGTTGACTTTTTCTTGTATACGTTTCCCTGTGTTAAGAAACTGAGCATAACGAAATCCTACATGCAGCATTCTCAGTTCACCCTGTATAACATTACATCAGTATTATCGGAAGTCATCCTTTCAGTCTTATTGCCCTAATCATATGAGATGCAGCAGGCAGATTTTTGCTTCCTGTAAATTGTGTTTCATAGTCTCATGATGTCATTATCTTCTTCCAGAGCCCTGAACCTTCAGATGATTTCCGCTCCTGCAAAACCGTGAATTCCACCAGTCTGATAAACGATGAGACCATTGATTTGTGGAGGCAGAAAATAATTGATAATAGTAATTCCAACACCATCAAGTATGTGTTTTACAAACTGCATTCTGTATTATCAGCTATTAATGATATCATAAAATGTTATTTCTGTGCAGAAGTAATCAGACATCTGTTCAAGTCAAAGTCACATTTAACCTGGGCCTGTCAGTTCTTCGGACATGTCTCTTTTATGAAATACTTGCTTTCCCCATAAAATAGCCTTGCTGGAGCACATTTCCTCTGTTATTACTATCCCCCTTGTCAAAGAAACAGTATTGAGAAGAGGATTGGTAATGCCCATTTGTTAATTTATTCATAACCAGCAGAATTGTAAGAAAATATGTTAGAGCATTGTCATTTTATCAGGAATGCGAGTACTTGGTAAAACCGATCCGGAGCACTGAGCTCACATATGGAAAAGAAGTAATGTCATTTGGGGAGGTAATTGTTTCCCGTGATCTTCAGGGATCGGCTGCTTGCCGCTGTCACGGTGAAATCAGGGGGTCTGTCTCTACAATATGCTGCGCTCGATGAGGACAGCATATGGCAGCTGACAGGTTCTCTTTAAAGGGGTTGTCCGGGATTGGGGACTGCTGCTGAGTACCATGGCAGCCAGGACTCCAGTAGCGTCCTGGCTGCCATGGTAACAGTGAAAGCATATTGAAGACTGATCAGGATACTGATCAGTCTTCAAATGCTGTCAGTCCACTTGCGTTCTGACGGATCCGGCGGGACGGAAGTGCCCGCCGGATCCTCAGAACGCAAGTGTGAAAGAGGCCTAAGCCGTGCCCCTCCGGTGTTAAGCCACGCCCCTTCGGTCCGGTGACGTCACCGGGCAGTGCATGTTCACAAGGAAGGAGGCAAGGGAACTATGCTAATTAGCATAGTAACTGCATCCACTGCTAGAGAAAGGGAAGGCAGTGGGTGGACGCAAGTAGGCAGTGGAGATGTTAAGACACATGAATATTTATGAGGGGCGGAGTCTAGGCCGAGGAGAGAAACGGCTGTAGCCACTGTAGAAGTGATTTGAAGATAAACTAAAATAAAGACAATGAGTGGGGGACTGTTTTTAGCCATTTAGAAGTGGCGAAAATCACAGAAAATATATGGAGGGAACTTCTTCTTAGATGGACAATGTGAGTAAACGTTTTTTTTTTTTAAATAATTTGATCCCGGACAACCCCTTTAACTTCGTTTCTATCTGGAATTTTGTCATGGTAGATGGTCTCACTTAAAGGGGTTTTCCCATCTCAGACAATGGGGGCGTATCACTAGTATAGGCCCCCATTGTCTGATAGGTGTGGGTCCCACCGCACCTACACCGAGAACAAAGCGGGGAGAGCTGTGGCTGGAGGACCCCGGATTTCCCGGGGTCCGTCCACCACCAAACGATGCTTCCCCCTGCTCCCATACAAGAGAATGGGAGTGCACCGCGCATACGCGGCCCATGATCCCATTCATTTCTATGGGGCAGGCGGAAATAGCCGAGCCAGCGCCCTCCGTTCATTTCCCCGCTCCGTTCTGGAACCCACACCTATCAGACAGTGGGGGCATATCCTAGCGATATGCCCCCATTGTCTGAGATGGGAAATCCCCTTTAACGGGAATGTGCCATCAGAAAATGTGTCAAATAAAGTTTTTAAAGAATTTTTAGTGATCAGAAAATAAAAACACATTCGAAAAAAACTGATTTCTGTCCTCATCTGGTTTTAACTGGCGTTACATTCCTTTTTAGGGAGAAAAATCTTTTCCCTGGGCTGCAAATGGTGAAAAAAAATAAGCCAGTGATTGTCTGAGCAGCATTCACCGATATCTCCTGTTGTAGGAAGTAGTCTTGAAAAAATTTCTTTTTTTTTTTTTACGATGTGCAGCCCAAGGAGAATACCCCTTTAAGGCTGGGTTCACATCATGTATTTTCCCATCTGTTTAACATATAGAAAAAACGGATGTCTCAGACTGATGCCATACAGTGGTATCCGTTCACCGTAGAGTTTCATTGTAAAAAAAAGTATGCATTTTTGTTTACCGGACTGTGCAGGATACTAGAACGTGGTGTGCTGTGTTTTTGTATCCTTTTTTTTTTTTTTTCTAACCTATATGTCGAACAGATGCATAAAACGTGATGTGAACCCATCCTAACTCTCTGTAAGTCTCCCCAGCCAGGATCACACCTACGCTATGCTATGCCAGTCGTGTGGCTGGTCAGCGCTTCTCACATTACAACTATCTATGTTCCTGTATGTATTTTGTTCTTCCCAAACTCTGAAACCCCAGCCCCCCCTCTAACTTTACAAAGGACTGTATAGAGTAGGTCGCACTGTAATCAGAGTGCTCAAATCTTTAATATAATTCAAAAATCACTGGAGGAATGACTCCCAAAGGAAGCACATGGTGAAAAGTTTTTCTTTGAATATTGGGTTAAAAATACTCCTTTCTGATGGAAGTGTCCCTTTAAGGCTCTTTAGTAGTGTTGAGCGAACTTGTTTTTTAAGTTCTGCGTCCAAAGTTCGGGTTATCGAAGAATTCCGTTATGGATTCCAAATTCCCTTATGGTCCGTGGTAGCGGAATCCATAACGGGATTCCTCGATAACCCGAACCCTGAACTTTTGGATGCAGAACTTTAAAACACAAGTTCGCTCAACACTACTCTTTAGTGTACAGTAGCACTGGGGAGACAGTTCTAATTTCCAGCAGTTTAGGCTCATGCTAGAAAGGTACTATGACTACAGACTGCTGACTAACCTGTGCTTCTCCTGTACATGTCACAGCAGCATCGTTCAGACATTGTCCTCCTCAGCTTGCTGGAATGGGAGTTTTCTGGAGAAAAAGTAAGCGCTGATTCACCTGTTACTTTCTTGTGATCTTTCCAGATATGAAGTGAATCTGTCTCCTTATATAATGCTGTTTCATAATCCTGCAGATGATTAAAGGGGTTATCCATTGTAAGAACTTGGCTGAGTACAAGCACTCGGCTATCTCGGCAGACCCATATTGATGTGTCTGCTGCTCCATGCATACAGGTTTACATGGAAACACAGGCAACTTTTTTACACCACAATAGTGAATACCCCTCAATCAGTTATCCCGGACGCCGCATTACTACATATAATTGATCTTGAAGCTTTAGATCCCTCCATGTATAACACAGTTTCTACAATGAGTGCTGTACTAATCCACTAATATCTATGTAGACATTAATAAATGATATACATTTATCTAAGGACTGTCTCCATTCCTGCTTTGTGAAGCAATGTGTGCTGTTCAATACTTACAGAAATGATGAGCACTTTAAGACAAGCCCGAAGATCCCAGGACTTGACATGCTATCTATTAAAGTACTGTTTGAGAAGCTGATGAACGCCCACCATTCCAGGTTACTAGAGCAGGTAACATTCCATTTCAGCCACTCGTACAGCAGGGTTGTTTTTGCATACTTTTGAATGGTTGCATTTTATCTTCCAACACTTGGGGTGGTTGCACAGGTATGTTTTTTTTTCTTTTGCCTTTTTTTTTTAATTTATTTTTAACCACTTTGGCCAATAGAAATCACTGCATATTTAGTGGTGTTTTAAGACTATTTTTAGGTTTCTAGGACTGCTCTATAGGAAAATAAATATAAAGTGAAGCATTATGTGGCTAAAAGATGCCTGGCATGTGGAAGCATCCCTGGACTGAGACCCTAGTTGTCAGGATACAGGGGCCTGCAATACCTTGGGCAGTTTTGTTCTGAAGTTGGGTAGGGCCCCAGCTAATTGACTCCTACAATTCTATTTTCATGTTTATCAATGTCATCAGAGTTTATTGATAAATATTACTAGTTATATTCTTAGGCTACATTCACACGACCGTTAATAACGGACACACTGAGGGACATTTATGAAGGCCTATACACCATAATTCTGGCATAAAAAAAAGTCGCACATTATGGCGCACGACCTCTGTGCACCATAATTTACAACTTTTTGAGCTTCTCTGCACTTTTCAGTAGTGCTGAGAAAAAAGGACATGGCTTAGCAAAAGAGGCGTGGCTTTGCACCAACGCCACAAGGGATGAACGAATTTCATATTTTGAAATTCGTTCACACCTCGTTTGTTGGTAAAAGGTGAATTGCGTTATGGATTCTGTTGCCACGGACCATAACGCAACTCTATGACGGAATGCCTTTAGAGGTATTCCGTTATTCATTCCGTCATAATAGAAGTCTATGGGCTGCAAAACGGATCCGTCCCGTTTCTGTTATGCAGAGGAGTCCATAACGCAATTCACCTTTTACCAACAAACGAAGTGTGATGAAGTTCATAAGCCGGAATTCGCTTATCCTAGCCGCCACATTTACTATAACTTTTACTAGAAAGTGGTGGGAGTTATAGCGGAAGTCTACCCCAGCCTGTAGCTGGCATAGACTTCAGTTTCTGGCTTCTGCCTCTTAACAAATCAGGCACATCTCACACCAGTGCAGAGAGATCAAGATTGGTGGAAGGATCCGTCAGTCTTGATATATCTGCCCCACTGCCAGTTTTTCATGGCCATTTTTCAACCATTTGTGCATATATTTTCTTGTCATCAGTCCATTTTTAATGGCCATTCATTGGCTTTTTTTAAAAATAAAATCCTAACCCCTGCAGTATACATAATGTACCCCCGAGTAGCCCCCATTGGTAATAACGTCCTCCAGCGGTAGTGATGTCTACAATTGTGGTCCTGTAATGTTTGTTTTTAGAAGAAAAAAAAATGTACTTGTCACTTGCTCCCAGCATGATCCTTCAAAATCAAGAGAGAAGCGACTGGCCGTGAAAACAGTCAAAAATAGGACATATCCTATTTTTTTTGATGGCTAATGTTCGCTTTTCATTAAAAAGCAGCCATGTGAATAGCCCCATAGACTGCAGTGGTTCTGAAAACGGCTACGTGATGACCATTAAAAATAAAAAATGACTGCAGTTTTTCACTGTCGTGTGAATGTATCCTTAATATTCCTTCCTTAGGGGTGTTCACGATTCAGTGTTTGGTTAGTTTGGCTAAAACTAGGTGCAGGTCAAAAACACAGAACAAGTCTTTCTGCAAATCTTTCCATCATACCTTATTTCTGCGTAGCCATCACTTCTGGCTTTTGCTTATGATCACAGATGGAAATCAATGACCAAATTACTGACGTGTGAACTAGGCCTTATGCACAGTTGGTGTTTCGCATCATTGGTTGTTGGCCAAAACCAGGAGTGGAACCTACACGGTATAATGAAAATTTTTCCACCTGTTCTGTGTTTTTGACCTGCACCTGGTTTTGGCTCACAATCACTGATGGAAATTAGTGACTTGTGAATGGGTCCGCATCCGTGATAGTGTGCACAAACGGCCGGGGCACGTATATTGTGGACCCGCTGTATGCGGTCCGCAATACGGGCATCGGCCAACGACGGTCGTGTGCATGAACCCTCAAAAAGTGATGGTTTAATACTGCCCCTGCATTCCAGTTGTATACATGGCTGTCTATGAAAGACATGTATAAAATTAAGGAAGTGGCCATGATTCCTCCTGCACCAGTCCCAACGATCACATGATCACTAGCTGTCAGGTGACTTAGCAGACCCAGATCAGCTCTATAGTGAGTCCCCAGAGGCTGTATTCCCCTTGTCACTGGGGTTAACATGTTAAAATCATACTAATGTCATGTTTCCCCCTAAGCTTGTATGACCTTACTGGGAGCACAATGTGTAAAATAAAAAAAATGAGCCTAAAGAGTGCCACCACTAGTCCACACCACAGCTTCTAGCCCAGCCCCCGGCGACCATAAGCTGTACATCCCCTATGTAAAAACGCCTGTGACTTATTTAACTTGCACTTAGTGGTATTAAAAATATGAAAATGGACTCCTTTTTCCCTTTTGTTTTTCAATTTTCTCTGGTATAAAAAAAATGATTCAAAGCCACATGTACTAATAAAAAAAAAGAAGTGTCTGGTCATAAGTGGGGGAAAATGACCAGGTCTTGACCTGGTTAATAATATTGCTGCGGACTGCACTATTGAAAAAAGGCAACTAAATCCCAACTGGAGGCTCCGAATGCACATATGAACAGTGTCTTACATCTTCTTTATTCTGTATGTATTCTTTATTTCTAATGTATTTTGATTCTTGTCAGATCCTTAAGGGCTTTGAAAGTTTTCTGATACCACAGTTGCCCAGCTCTCCGCCAGACGTAGAAGCAATGCGGATTTACCTCATTCTCCCCGAATTCCCTCTGCTGCAGGACTCCAAATACTACATAACTCTGACTCTTCCATTAGCTATGGCTATTTTACGGCTAGACACTAATCCGAGCAAAGTGCTAGGTAAATGTACTTTATCTCACGTTACTGTATCTTGCTGTACATGTCGTCTAGGTTTTCTCACTTATTATGGTATGTAGTGTATTATGTATTGTCCTCCATATCCATTGTAAAAGAAATGGGGGGGTATTTACACTAGTGCTGTATCACCGGTGTATTTTTTCTTCTTTAGACAATTGGTGGTCTCGGGTCTGCCCAAATTACTTCTTTAGATTGGTTGACCTGTATAAAGGAGCAGTGGTCTATTTGCTGAACGGACGCAAGACTTTGCTGATCCCTGTACTGTTTGCCAGCTACATCACGGCTGCTCTCAGACTCCTGGAAAAACTGCACAAGGTGATTATAAAACCTGATGGAGTGCAGCACTTTATCTAGGAGACCTTGCCTTGTAGGTGTGTACATGACCTTATGGAAATCTTGCCTGTGGATAGGTCATCATTATTACATTGACGGGGGTCCAAGTCCAGGCTCCCCCACTGATCGGCTTTTTCGGGAAGCTGCTGCACTCACCGGGGCTCTGGTGAGCGCAGCGGCCTCCCAGGACCTTACCAAGCACAGCACTGTGCGTTATATAGCTGCTGTGTTTGCTATTGCAGCTCAGCCCCGTTGACTTGAATGGGCTGAACTGCAACTAGGACATGTGACCACTGTACAGTAATGTCACATGGCCTAGGACGAGACAGCAGCACTCACCGAGCCTCTTCTAATAGCTGATCGATGGGGTTCAAAGGGCATTCCGTTACATGGTATTGCTATCAGTACTTGTTCAGTCCTAGAGCATTTACACTGTTAATGCCTGGCATGTTTCTGATTAGAAGAGGGGATTTGGCAGTGTCTAATAATCCTCCAGTCAGGCAGATTTATCCCATCCATGAAAAATGACTGATTTATTGCTCGTTTTTGATCGCTGAGCGCTATTACATATAATGATTTTATAAAAAAAAAATGGGACGAATAGACGAGTATTCAAGTCATGATCACTCCCTCTAATTGGACAATTAGGCTCTGTTCACATTTGGGTCATGTTTTGTTCTATTTGTCGGGAAGATTAGCACACCATGGCGGTACCCTACGGACTACGTTGTTTGTCAGTACGGTCCAATGGGTATTGTCGGTGTCTGTCATATAATGAATCCAGCTCTCTGTTATTTAGGTTTTCTGCTATGATGGAATGAAAAATAACAGAAGTGTGAACAGATCACAATCACAAGATTTCCTTTGACAAAGAACTTGAGATAGATAACTACTGCCTTTTTGTCTTCAGTATGATTGTGCTATATTTTATTTTTTATATATAACTGTAGGTGAACGTGAAGGCCCAGCACGTGGAGCATGATCAATTCTATATTCCTGAGATATCCAGCTTGGTGGACATACAAGAAGATTACCTGATATGGTTTCTTAACCAGGCAGGGCTGGTATGTATGACCATTGTTGCCCTGTATAACTGTTAGTTTTTTTTGCTTGTTTTATATTTCTGCAAATAAATGCTATTATTTGTAAAATGAATTGTTATACAATTTTCTAATATGGTGTCTGTATCGAGTCATCACAGCTTTCAAGATGTTTGCTTACAGAACCGTTGTTGCTCACTTCCAGTGGATAAAAATGTGTACTGCTCACGTGATGGGTACATCGGTGCAGCACTGTACGCCCAAGAGTCAATCATGTGACCAGAACAGATGTTCATCCACTGAAAGTAAATAGTGAAGGTCCCAACTGGACGAGCTACATGCAGAGATCTCGAAATAGTTGTATAACATTTCATTATATAAAGATTCACATTTATTTACTAAAACCAATAAACCCTTTTTACCAGCGCGCACACAAAAAAAGTTTCATAGACTTCAAAAGGAACTGTCAATGACTCTGTCATAATTTTTTATTAACGTGTCAAATTCCAAGTGTACCCAAAAGGTGTAAAGACCTCTTTAAAAGGGCAGACACAACAAGCAATCATCAAGAATGAGCCTGCATGCTTGTCAGAGGGGGTGAGGGCGGCATTTACATGCAGCAATCATCTCCTTTTGTATGAGGATGAGCAGTCCCTGCTGTGAATGCTTATCCCCACAGAAAATCTGGCCACATTCATACAGAGTCGCAAACGTCATTACTCTGCCGGCCTCACCACCTTCCCGAAAAGGGGGTGTGGCGAGGGCAAGATGGGCCCCAACACATATCATCTTCTATGATGATAGAAAAGAGACAAATCTATGCCAGCCCCATAGATTTTAGTTCAGGATCACGGACTGCAGAATGCTGTGCCTAACTTATGACTAGGTGTATGTCACCAGGTATTGATAAATCTGTCCCATAGTTTCTGGGCAGCAGATCCCCTATTTAGGCAGAAATGACTTTATCAGCGTTCGTTCACCTGATGAATGGACGTTTGCACATCGATTGGGTGATTGGTGGGCAGTTATTGGGAATAAGCATTTCTAGGAATGCTCCTTCATTGCCCCAATCATTGGCACCATGTAAAGAGGCCTTTGCAGTGACTGTTGGTAGTCAGTGAATGAGTTGTGCAGATAATGTATACACCATATTAGACGACAGGCCATATAGCAGACATCATTAATACTACCATGGGCCAGCATGTAGCTGACATTGTTTTCTGCCCTGTAGACAGCAATGCTCGTGTTCTCCGATTCCTTCCACACTAATGGTGGGTTTAGACACACTAATGGTGGGTTTAGACACACTAATGGTGGGTTTAGACAGGCGAGGAGCAGCTGATTATTAGGGAAGGGGGCGTTCCTTCCTGACAACTGGCTGCTTCAGTGGGGAATAAAGCACTGCATTTACATGCAGCAATCGCCTCCACAGTATGGGGATGAGGGATCGCTACTGCCAATGTTCATCCCCATGCAGCTGCATTGTTTCTGGGCAGCAGAACGCTGTTTAGACAGCACGATCTGCTGCCCAGAAACAATAATTTAATTGCCTGCATGAACGACCGTTTCACCCGATGTGTGTTTCGTAGGAATGAATGTTCTTGGGAACATTGGTCTCTAATAATCTGCCCAACCATTGGGCCATATAAACTTGGCATTACAATCCAAAGTGCCAGTGCATATCATGACCACAATGACTAAAATCTGTGTCAATTTCCTCTTCTGAGATCGAAATTACTTCATTCCTTTATATACAGAACAAAGTTACAAAAATAAATAAAATTTTCTGCCTTTTTTTGTTTCTAGAAAGTTCATCCATCAATTATGCAGGTAACTTTTTTTCCTTTTATGCTTTTACTTTCTTTTTATTGTGTCATTTTTTTTTTCCTTTGTTTTATTTATGAAAAATATGAGAAACTTTGGTGTAAATAAAATCTAGAGGACAGAAATTGGTGGGATCCTACTATTAAAGGGGTTATTCCACAAAATGTATTTATCACCTATAGATGGGGATAGATGGTAAATATCTCTGGGGGTCTGAGCACTGGGACCCTCCCATCGATTCCAAGAACAGAGGGTCCTGAGTCTCTTCTCTGATTGTAGTGATAATGTGAATGTCGTTCGACCGCTTCATTCAATTCTATGTAACGGACTATGGAGCACTGTCTACATCAGCCCCATACATGCACACTACCGCTCCATTAAGAGACTCAGAGACCCTCAGTTCTCGGATCCATGATAAAATTGTATCCTTTATGATCTGTTTGTTGGATCCTTCATCATGCATTAGACTGTATTTGGTAAAGTCCGTTTTTTCTTTTTTTTTCTTTTAACTGGATAGATTAGTGCAATATGCTGCACTTTTCTGATCATCAAAATCAATTTAAACGTGACGAAAAAGAACAGGTCTAAGCCAGTAATATTCAGTGTACTATGCTGGAGCTAGGTGTCCTTATTTTGCTGAGTAATTTCTCTGAATCTTCCCGTTTTCCGTTGTTATAAATATAAACCAGTGATTAGGGGTTTGCTCATTCCTCTTTATTCTGTCTGTCAGGATTCAGTGACGCTCTGCTCTTACCCATTTGTGTTTGATGCTCAAGCCAAGACCAAAATGTTACAGACAGATGCTGAGCTACAGATGCAGGTATGTGATAAGGCAATATAGTGCACACTGTAAGTTCCATGCTTACTAGCGCAACACTGTGATTTTGCCACGTTTGTGAAAGGAGTTGTCTTATCTCGCCATTACTAATGCAAGATGACACTGCGCCCCATCACCAGTGGCAATGGTGCAGTGGAAGCTATGGAAACTTCGAGCGCTGGCCCACTCTGCTGTTTCCTAGCCACATGATGGCCGGAGCTTAGTCTCATCTCGCCTTAGTAACAGCAAGATGGGACAGCCCCTTTAATTTGGCCATATGTCAATAGTCATCCTGACAATAGTGAAATCACATGATACGTGTGATGTACCTGATAGATTGAATAAGAAATCATTCCAATTTTAAACACCTAAAACTACACACTTACATGGAAAAACATTGCTAATCCTTAGCAGCCAATGGGATTCAAGCACTTGAAGGCACAAAAGTAAGCTTCTGCCCGATTGGTTGCTCTTCTACGTTTCCCTTGCGCTAGGTTTTCATAAATCCTTCCCAGTGTACCTGAGTGTGTCTTCCTGTGTGCTTATAGGTGGCGATAAATGGAGCTAACCTGCAAAATGTCTTCATGCTGCTGTCTCTGGATCCCATGCTGGCCAAAAGTCCCTACCTGGTCCTGCATGTGAGGAGAACAAGCCTGGTGTCTGATGCTTTGAGAGAGCTCAGTATTCACTCTGATATAGACTTGAAAAAGCCTCTTAAGGTATGGAAAGCTGGAAGTAAGAACTGTGGAATATCTTTGCAGTGTAGCATTTGATGCAGCTTTATCAGATTCTTGCTCTTAGAAATATGTACACATATTAAAGGGGTTTCCTAGTCAAAGCGACTGCTCTGCCATTGCATTAGGATAAGCCATCACTTGCTGATAGATTGAGGGCTGACAGCTGGACCCGGGGCTGCTGCCCTCTGCGAAGAACAGCACCTCTTTCTGAAATTTAAAAAAAGTAAACATTTTTTACACATGGTGTAATTTTATGCCACCAAATCCACTGCAAAATCCATTACATGTGTATTTTTTAATCCTGATTTAAAGAGGACCTTTCATCTAAAAAATCATAGTTCAATTCTTACACTACCTTATTGTGCTTCTGCCAGTGATGTCCTGACAACTTTTCTTTTTTTCAAAGGACCCCCCGTTCACCCGCTGCGCTCCCCGTTAGTTTTGGCGCCTCATATGCAAATGAGGCGTCTTGGTAATAGTAGGCGTTGACCTCTTAGTTCAGCTGGGCGGTGTTCACTTCTCCCTGGCTGCGAGCGCATCCAATCGCAGCACTAGGCTCTTAGCCAGGGAGAAGGAGCTCACGTTCTCGCAAGAACTTGAGCTTTCAGTGTTCCGGAACCCGCGCCATCTTGGAGTCCCCAGCGGAGAAGGTGACGGCAGCGACAGCAGAAGCATCGGATGGAGAAGTGAACATCGCCCAGCAGAACTAAGAGGTCAATGCCTACTATAACCAAACACAACAATAGCTGATCTCAGGGAGACCAGCTACAAAAATCGCAGTGGAGCCTCACTTAAGAGTCTCAACACAGCAATCCGAAGTGCAAAGCTCCCTGGAAAACAGGAATATGCAAAAAAAATGTGGAGCCCCAGATATGGGTCTACAACACAATGAAAGCCAGATATCCCTCAAAGGAAGGAAAACCAAGCAAAGATAATATGGTGGATTTGGTGATCTCTGTAATGGAGACACCCCTTTGCTTGGTTTTCCTTCCTTTGAGGGATATCTGGCTTTCATTGTGTTGTAGACCAATATTTTACTATAACCAAGACGCCTCATTTGCATATGAGGCGCAGAAACTAACGGGGAGCGCAGCGGACGAACAGAAGGGTCCTTTGAAAAAAAGAAAAGGTGTCCGGACATCACTGGCAGAAGCACAATAAGGTAGTGTAAGAATTGGACTATGATTTTTTAGATGAAAGGTCCTCTTTAACACTCAGCATAAACGTAGGCCAAGTGTGAAGGCACTTTAATGTGGTTCTCTGCACGAAACGTGGACAGAAATGGTGCTTTGCAGAGAAGAGGCCCCAGCACAAGATTGGAATATCCATTTAATAATTGGCAATAGTTTATGCTTGAATGTGTTATTATATATTTATTCTGAATTCTTTAACCCCTTAATGGAAATTCTACCCAAAATGTTTGTTTTGGTATGATACATCATAGAAATGTCTTCAGACATGTCTCATCATGGAGTATGAGCATTTACCTCTGCTGCTTTTCAAAATTTTAAACCCTGTTGGCCACACTCAGATATTTTCATCAATGCTTCCATATCGATCTTATCCCAAAGGTTTACGTTTTATTCACAGATGTATCAGTGTGGTTGAGGTGATGCGATGAACCTCAGCACTGCGCAGTGTCTTGCTATATTCCTGTACATGCTGTGCTGTGGTTGTACCGAATGAAAGTTCTTACTCAATCAGTATTCTTTCTGAAATGACATTATTAATCCATTTTTAAAGGTGATATTTGACGGGGAAGAGGCCGAGGATGACGGTGGAGTCACTAAAGAATTCTTTCTCTTGCTTCTCAAAGAACTTTTGAACCCCATCTATGGCATGTTCACTGTCTATCTTGATTCCGACCTGATCTGGTTCTCGGACATAGTAAGTGATGTCATGGTAAAAAAAAATTGGATGATCCCTAAACAAGGGATGCCGGCAATGCTCCAAATCTTTAAATTTAGTCTAGGGGTAAAAGAATGAGAAGACAAGACTCATGGTGGTATTTGAGTCTTCCTCCTTTAAATAGCAGAAGACCCCTTTTATTAGCAAAACCCTGGGTGTTTCCCATACAAATGAGCCCATCACATTATGGCAACTGTTGTGACAAGAACCCATGTCTACATCGGATGACATGGAGGCAAAGTAGCTAATAGGCGGGAAAGCAAAGGAATTATTTTATCTAGATACATGAGGAGTCTACATCCAGATTATACCAGATATTTCAGACTGTCTGATTACAAAGAATATATAATTCAGAAGTTTAAAGAACAGCACTGTTTGTTGAGAACAGATAACCCAGATTGAAAGGTTATGTACAGCTTTGGGGGCAATTTTTTATTATTGCATTGTACTCATTTGGAGCTAAAAATAATTTTTTTAAATTGCTCTTTATTACAAATAATGGAACCCTTTTTTTTTTTCTGTACATAGCTGAGATCCTGTAATAGAGGGATCTGAATTTTCTCACTGATTTGTCAGCCAGCTAATCTGACAGGCTCCTTATCTCTGCTCTCTGACCTTACTATGTTACTATGAACACTCATTATAGCCCAGTTCCTATCTTACTGATAAGAATGTGGCTTCAATAAGTGTTTATGACCCCTTAGTAAAACAGACATAAGTGAAAGTAAAAAGTAGCATTCACACAGCTAGACAGTTAGAGGACCTTTCATGGGTGCGAACATAGTTATCTTACAATCTGGACATGTAGAGCGGCGCCCAGGGATCTCACTGCACTTACTATTATCTCTGGGCGCCGCTCCGTTCGCCCGCTGTGTCCCCGTTACCTTCTCCCGAGCTGTATGCTAATTACTACTATCGGAACACCAGGGAGGAGACATCAGCTTCTTTCCCTGGGCGTTCCTTCTCCCTGGCTGTAGCGCTGTCTAATCACAGCGCAGAGCTCACAGCCTGGGAGGTTTTTTTCTCAGCACAAATTGCAATGCAATCGGAATGCACCATGTTATTGAACCAGAAGAGCAGGGAAGCTCATCATCACATCACTGAGGGTCCAAGTCCTGGCACCCCTGCCAATCAGCTGTTTCAGGGAGCCACTGCGCTCACCAGAGCTCTGGTTTGAGATGTAGGCTCCTGGCAGCTTTCCAAAGACAGTGCCTAGTGCCAGTGCTTGGCATTGCAGCTCAGCCCCATTGACTTGAATAGGGTTGAGTTGCAACTAGGCCATGCAGTTTCAGGGAGTAAATAAAAAGTAGTAAATGATCATTATGAACCCAGATTTGTATCTTTATGGGTACTTATATTTGTGTCCTGGTTAGTGTTTTGTAGAGCACAATTGGTTCCATCTGATTGGCATTATGTGTGGTTTGGCCATCTATAACTTCACAGTGGTTGACCTCCATTTTCCTTTGGTGCTATATAAGAAGCTTCTGAATGTGCCAGCCACTTTGGAAGATCTCAAGGAGCTGTCCCCTACAGAAGGAAGGTGTGTGCATCAAATCTTTACACATTGATCAATATCTACTGTATGATTGGCAGGGTTTCTGTCACTAGAATTTTCACTATTAAACTGGCTGACATTAGCGATATGCTAATGTCAGCTGCACCTAATTCTGCTATTCTTGTGATTATTCATGCCCCTGTTACTGCAGAGTTCTTACTTTTATAGTATGCAAGTTAGCCTCTAGGTGCAGGGTGGGGTTAGGGGGGGTGTTGACCCTGCTTCTAGAGGCTCCGTTCTACCACCTCATTACACTCCCTCCAAGTCTTTATTGACAGAGCCAGGCAGTGTTCGCATCCTCCTGCCGACCCTGTACGCTGGGAAAATCTCGCACTGTTCAGTATTCGGCGCAAGACTTGGAGGGAGTGTAATGAGGTGGGAGAACGGAGCCTCTAGGAGCAGGGTCAACGCCCCCCTGCACCTAGAGGCTAATTTGCATATTATAAAAGTGAGAACTCTGCAGTAACAGGGGCATGAATAATCACAAGAATAACATAGTTAGGTGCAGCTGACATTAGCATATCGCTAATGTCAGCCAGTTTAATTGTGAAAATTCTAGTGACAGAAACCCTTTAAAGAGGTTTTGCCAAGATATGCAGAAGATAGGGAATAAGTATCTGATCGGTAGCGGGTCCAATCACTGGACCCCCACTAATTCCGAGAACAGGGTCCCATGAGAGTGGAGCGGCAGTTTACGCTTGTGCACTGCCGCTCTGTTTATTCTCTATGGGACTTCCGAGAGGTGTCCTCCACTATCTCTGACAGTCCAACAGAGAATGAACGGAGCAGCAGAGCACATGCTCAACCTGCTGCTCCATATATACTGAATAAAGGACTTCTGTTCTGATGATTAGAGGGGGTCTCAGCGGTCAGCCCCCCACTAGTCAAATACTTGTTCCTTATGTTGTTGTGTTGTGATAAGTTGATTTCTTGGCACAACCCCTCACAAAATTACAGTGGGGGCATATGGATTCAGTTGCCCTTGCTTTGTAGCACAGGGATCCTACATTAAAAAAAAATCCTGATACATTAATTGGCTTCCTATGAGATTGGCCAGGAAATTAGATTGTAGACATCATTGCGGAAACCTGATTACAACCTCTGTACAGCTCTGCAGAATGTGCTGGCGCTACAAAAGCAATATAAAATATGAGAAAAAATAAACTATAGGCCCTGCTTTTGCTAAGCTGCACTGGTATGCCAGAGGGTTGTGTAATGAGCAGCGTCCTAATTTATCTGTTCCCTAGAGTACTACCCTTGTGGGCAGAAGCAAACTGGTTATTGGATGAGATGACCTGAGGGAATATCTCTGCTGTCAGCTGAATATAGGCCTGCAGTTTACACCGCTTATAGTCCGCAATGGTACAGTGTGCTGACAGCTTTACTATTGCCCCTCACTTCTGTCTGTCCATGGACTACAGAAATCCTTATTTGTGCAAGGTGAAAATCCATGTTTAGTCCGTTACCATAGAAGGTTAGATGGTCCCGGTCCCTGCCCCTGTTATTTGTGCAGGAATATATCTCGGTTAGCTATTTTCCCTACCTAGTATGTCCACTTTCAAAATGAAGACTATATTTCATGTGTGGACTTCATCTGGAATCGCACTTATCATTCATTACCCTTTGATTTTTTTACATAAACTCTTCTAATTTTAATCTTTCTCCCTACAGTCTCCATAGTGCACATTTTGCTTTGGCTTGTGCTTTCTGTTAGATTTTTTTTATGTAACTGCAACACTGCCCTCTAGTGGACACTTTTATATGACTATTTGAAGGACAGGCTTTGACCCGCTACTTGCAGGCAGTGAATCCTCCCATGGTTTTTTAGTTTTATAATCGAAACTCATTTATACTGTACCCTTATTTTTTCCGTTTTTAACACAATACAGATTCTACAGTTTTGCCGTAGTTCAGCGTTTGACAAACAGATATGTGGAATGTTTTGACTCGTGTACTAGTAAAAAAGACTGATCAGAGACTGTAAAGCAGCGCTGGCACACAAACCCCACCAGCTCACATACAATATGGCAGACAAATAGTGGTGCACAATGTGCCGCAGCGAAACCAAATCACACCATCACATTTTGGCTACCGCTTTAACTTCCGATTTACTAATATTCATTCATTTATAAATCTTGTTTGAACATCATCAAAGATCACTTCCCTCCAGAGATGTGTTCCGTTTTTACAGGCTCCATAAGCGTCACGATAGATCTGTATTATTTATTTTTAGAACAGATTTTGTTTCTCTCCTACGATACTATTTTACCTGCGCAATCTTATAGAAACCTGAGGCAATGTAACTATGATGCCAATGTGAACAGAGCCTCAGATATTAATTAATTAAAGGAACACTAAACCTAAAAATAAATGATAAAAGTAAACGGCAGATTATCTGGCCTGGGCTGTTTGCTTCAGGATCATACAGAAAATCCTGAAGGTAGACAGTCTTGTAATTTTCTGCTGCGCTCCTCTATTTTGGCTGATAAAAGGCTGGGTGGGGGGGACCCAGCCCAAGGGGTGTGAAGATGAGGGACCTGGCTAAGCACACATTGAGAAGATTTCTTTATACATTTCTCCACTTACTTTATCGGGGTTGGCCATGTTAAAAAGAGTATAAGCTAAATGGATACACCGTCCCTGCTGTTCTACAGTAAATACATAGGTACATTTTAGCTTACCTGATCTGCCCATCCACAGGGTATTGGCCCGCCGCCACGTCCATGGGAACCTAAATGACGGCAGTCACTTGGTTTAACCACCTGACTGCTTTCTTTCCCATCCATGGCCACATCCTCTTCTGCAGAGACATTGGACCAGTTCATCTAGTGTCGTGCAGCTGCACAGCGGAGGAGGAAAGCAGTTACGTGATTAAGCCACATGACCACCTCATGAAGACAATAACTGCAGTGGTGGGCAGCTCGGCACCTTCTGACAAGTACCGTACCTATGTCTTTATTGTGGCACAGCATGGACTGCTTGTCCATTTAGCATATATTCTTTCAAAATGGCCAACCCCTTTAAGGAGTCACCAGGTAAAACCATTTTTGTACCTAGCAACCAAAATTCAATTTCTATACATAGTTTGTAAGATTTACGATTGCTCTTTTTTTTTTGTTTTGTTTTTTGTTAACTTTACCTTTAGGAGTCTTCAAGAACTTTTGGATTACCCTGGAGAAGATGTTGAGGAGACGTTCTGCCTTAACTTCACGGTTAGTGGCCACCAGATTGTACAGCACGATATCATTGAGCCTTTTATGTTTTTTTGTATTTGATAGGCCGGATGTTCAAAAGACTAGATTCTGATACTAATGTAATTTACCCTTGTGATACTTTTATGTCTAAATACCTGATAGTTTTTTTACTGAGTTCTATCTTTCTGTTAGGCTGTAACAGATATCTACAGAGATCTATATTTTGACAAAACTCCATATGCATTACATGGCCAAAAGCATATAAACAGCCCTTCAGGTGTACTGACAAGCTCATTGATTGTTAAAGTGACACTGTAATGGATTGTATTTGACAGTCCGGTGGCACACGCATGCCAGAGATTGGCATATACACTGCACAGTGCCTGTTGGAGGGATATAGCCCATATGCCATTCAGCTCTGTTTGAATGAGGTCTCAAGGGTGGTAACCTGTGCCTAATGACTTGATTGTCTGACCTCTGCAGAAGAAGCTTCCCCATTAAAGGGGTATTCCACAGGATTGGAGATAACGATTAGATCGTTGGGGGTGCTACAGCTGGAACACCCACTAATCATGAGAATGGAGGCCCCGTACCCTTTGGAGCCCTCCTGAAATGGATGGGGTGGCTGGTTTAAAATGCATGCACTTGCTAAAAACTGCTCTATGGGAGCACCGGAGATAGCCATGTACATTGTTACCACTGGGATGCCCACCTATCTAATAGTTAAACCCTACCCCATGGATAGGGGATAACTTTCGCTACCTGAAATACCCCTTGAAATGTATTGAACAATGGTCTAGATCTATTTTTCACGATGTGACCTGGAATTGTAGTGAAGAGAAAGCCTTTCTATCTAAACAGAAGATTCATACTTACCTGCTCCGGTCATCCGGGCTGTCTCCTTCATGTTCATTTTTCAGTCCCCGCAGTGTTTACATCTGGCGCAGTATGGGCATTGTTACAGGCTCTGCTGCAGCCAATAACTGGCTTCATCAGTGATGTGGCCAGAAACACCATGTCACCGCTGAAGCCTGTCATTGGCTGGAACGAAGCATGTGACCATGCTTATGCTGCGCTGGATGTCAACACTGCGGGGACCGGAACATGGACACAGCAAAGACGGCACATTGGCGGGGATCAGGTAAGTATGAATCTTCTGTTTAGAGGGGCTGGCTGTAGGCACTTGCTAAAACGTGGTTATTTCCAGAGAACCCCTTTAAGTAAAATATATGTCTCTGTTTGCAGATCTGTAGGGAAAGTTATGGACTGGCGGTAATGAAACCCTTGGTGCCTGGAGGAGACCAGATAACTGTGAATAAAGATAATAGGTGTGTCATCTTTCCTTCGCGTGATTTTGCCATATTTTAGAACCATTAGTCCCAATTGCAACCCATTCAGAATTAGGCAAACCATTATCAGATGTGTGTGGAAATCAATTTAAAAAGTAGCTTCTCTTAGACAGTTTTCAGGGGCTTTTTTCAGACATATATTTTGGAAATCTTTCCGAGGGGAGGATTCATTTCAGTGCAGCCAACTTTTAACTTTAAAAATCCTAACTGTTCTTATAGTCAACCTCATCTACATGCCTTGTATGTGGTCTGAGATGGTCACCAAGAGACACTTTATAGATCCTTAGATAACTTTTAGTTCAATGGTCATTGAAACCTAAAGGAACCACCACATTTGACTGCGTCTTATTACCTTGACATTCTTCCTTTATGGCTCCTGTAAGGTCACACGATCTGTATTTTCCACAATTGTATATTTCTGATTTATATAATTTACGGTTATGTTTTTGTTTTGGCTCTCGTTCCATTTTGTAGGAAAGAATTTGTAGATTCTTATGTTGACTATGTCTTCAACCAGTCAGTACAAGAATGGTATGAAGCATTCTCCACAGGATTTCTAAAAGTTTGTGGTGGGAAAGTGTTGGAGCTCTTTCAGCCATCTGAACTCCGAGCCATGGTTGTTGGCAGTAGTAACTATAACTGGCAGGAGCTGGAAGAGGTGAGGACTATGACAAGAATGATGATGTACTTAAAGGTAGTTGAGATCTGCAAACCTTCTAGGGGGTGGATGCTCATAGAGGAGTAGATGCAGAGTAAGGCGAAGATCTATGGCACGCCACACTTGATTATATTAGATGCTGAGTCTTTTGGTCAGTGATGACCTTTATCAAGGGGCCTGTGTTACAGGCCCCTTGATAAAGGTCATCACTGACCGAAACATCGGGACTCCTGTGTGTGATTCCATATGCAATTATCAATACTGGATGTGACAAAACACAAAGTGTTGTATCTGAATTAATGTAATAAACACTCAGCATTTAATATAATCAAGAATTATGATGTAGACAGACCACATGTCCACATTTGAAAAGTAGGTTAAAATATGTGTAAAGGTGGCCATATGCATTGAAGAGAGTCTGTCAGGTTCCCCAAGCACTAGTAGTACTACACGCATAGTACTGGAGCATTGGCTCCTGATCACTAATATGGACGTTCATGCTCAACCCTACACACTCTGCGCCCTCAGACTAGCCCTGGAATACATTAATCCCTTACCGACAACCACCATGTATGTATGGCAGATGTAGGCTCTTTAAATATCCAGAAAAAGAAAGGTTTCTTCCAGGACTGTATAAAATTCTAATTTTTGCCACCCCTGTAAAAACATCAGAGGTTCAGCATGGATGCTTACACATTTCGAACAATAACATCCTAATCATAGGAATAGGGATTGTATTTGAAGTGCGTAAGTATCCGCGCTAAACCTCTGAAGCTTTTAAAGTTGTAACAATAAAAATTAGAATTTTATTCAGTGCTGAAAAAAACCTTTCCTTTTCTGAACATCTGTGCTTTCCTGTTCCTGCCCAGGATTTCCTTCTGTGCACTATCAAGTCCTGCTATGGAGTGGTGAGCTGATTTATCTGTATTTTTCTAGTTTTAAATATGGTGCCCGCTCAGTTACTGAGCGGGCACCATAGCTGCTGAGTTTCTGCTGTTTTACACAGAAGACACCCAGAGGTAAAGTATGTGATCAGCGATAATGCCGAGCACAGAATTTTAACCCCTCAGATGCCATGGCTAATTGCGACTACCACATCTGAGAGGTCTTTTCCTGGGAGAGCTGTGCTCCTGGAGTCCAAACGGCTCCTCTTCACCAAGATCATGGGAACCATACGGTTACTAGTACAGCCTCTGGCCCACTGAAGAATCCGAAGCCTGCCACAGTAATGTTTCTATAGAGCCTCGCCATAAGCATGGCTCCATAGGAACATAGTGATTCTTCCATAGACTGCAATGGTATTCCATTGCAGTCTATGGGAGAAGCAATCAGATGATTGCATGAATAAAAAATACCGTATTTTTCACCCTATAAGACGCACCGGCCCATAAGACCTAGGATTTGGGGGAGGAAAATAAGAAAAAAAAATTTGTAACCAAAAGGTGTGCTTTTGGTGGGTTTTGAACTAATAGTGGTCTGTGGATGGCACTGTTATGGGGGATCTGTGGATGACATGGTTATGGGGGGTCTGTGGATGGCACTGTTATGGGGGATCTGTGGATGGCACTGTTATGGGGGATCTGTGGATGGCACTGTTATGGGGGATCTGTGGATGGCACTGTTATGGGGGATCTGTGGATGGCACTGTTATGGGGGATCTGTGGATGGAACTGTTATGGGGGATCTGTGAATGACACTGTTATGGGGGATCTGTGGATGACACTGTTATGGGGGATCTGTGGATGACACTGTTATGGGGAATCTGTGGATGACACTGTTATGGGGGGATCTGTGGTTAACACTATTATGTGTGTCATCCACAGACCCCCCCACCCCATAATAGTGCCATGCACAAATGTCCCCCATAATAGTGCCATCCACAGATCCCCTCCGCACCCCATAACAGTGCCATCCAGATATATGCAGTAGAGTAATATAAAATCTCTCATTCAATTCATGTTAACTAAAGATGCGCCCTCACTTGTAATATCTACTCACTAACAGCTCCTATAGAATGCAGGACGGGCGGGCGGTAGCGTAACTTACTGACGTCATGTGCCTGCGCTGCCTGCTTCATTCATAAAGTAGGCGCCGCAGGCACCTGACATCAGTGAGTTACACTGCCGCCCGCCCGGCCTGCCTGCGTTCTACAGGAGCTGTTAGTGAGTAGATATTACAAGTGAGGGCGCATCTTTAGTGAGCATGAATTGAATGAGAGATTTTATATTACTATACTGCAGACTGTGAGCGGCGGGATCAGAGTACAGTGAATTAACCTGGCCCCGCCGCAATTTCTGGACGCCAGCCTCTCCTCCCAGTCCCTCCCCGCTGACACATCGCAGTCTCCGATGCAAAATGTCAGCATTCGCCTCATAAGACGCAGGGGCATTTTTCCTCTCCTCCCAGTCCCTCCCCTTCCCCTTCAAAATGAGATCAATAAAAACTACATAATATTACAAAGTTCACAATATGGGGGTGCAAAGAAAATTATTTTTTTCTAAAGTTTTTTTAAAGTATCAAAACACAAGAAAAAAATGTAGTATTGCTGTAATCATAGTGATCTAAAGAATAAATGAAGGGAACAGGTGAGTTTTACCATATAGTGAATGCCATAAAAACAATACCCATTAGACTGTGGCAGAATAGCATTTTTTTCCAATTCCACCACATTTGGAATATTATTCCTGCTTTCCACTACATTGTATGCAATATTGAACTTAAACTTATTCTGCATTAAAAAAAAAGCCCTCATACAGCTATGTGAATGGAAAAATAAAAAAAAGTTATAGAATGGAAGGTAGGGATTGAAAAATGAAAACTACAAAATGGAAAATTGCTGCATCAGGAAGGGATTAAGAGGACTCATTCTGGAGTTCTCTCCATTATGTGTTCACGCAGGCACACAGTATGAAAATAGGGGTGAGTATCCACATACAAATCAGTGACCTGAGGCCAGCAGCAGTACTATTCATGTAGCAATGTAGTTGGTTCGGGCTTGTGGTATCTGACAGATTCCCATTAAATAAATATTTGCCAAATGCTTGTTCTTTCCAATCCCAAAAAACATGCATGCTCAGCCAAGTGTGCATGTTTATTTCAGAGGAAAGAGAGGATCAAGCCTTTCACAGATTCCTCTGGTAGCAGTGCATCTCTTGTGGGCATGTTGAGATCCAACATGCTTCATCTCCTTTAATTCAACATCTGCCATTAGTAAAGACTTGGTTAGCCCCCCACCCAAATTGGCAGGTTCAGGCTGATTATATATGGGCAACTTTAGTGCCGTCAAAAGATGACCTTGGTTTTTAGGAGGCAACACATTGCAATTTTTATCTAAAACCCTATACTTTTCTAGGACAATTGCATTCTACATTAATTTACATCTTCTATAATAAATGTCCAACAACTAGTGAAATGCCCATTAATGGTAGCTTCTCATGAGTCTGCAGCGATTATGTCTGATTAACAAGACCTTACTTGGATCTTTCACAGAGTGCTGTGTACAAAGGTGAATACTCGGCTGTTCACCCTACTGTTAAGATGTTCTGGGAGACATTCCATGAATTCCCGCTGGAGAAGAAAAAGAAGTTTTTATGTAAGTTCTTGTAGAGAATGTACATGTTTTGTAGGTTCAGTTAAAAGATCAGGAGGTACTGAAAGGCAGAGGAGTTAGGCTCCATTCAAACGTCCGCAATTCTGTTCGCACATTGCCGGTGTCAGTGTTTTGTGGATCCGCAAAACACACACGGATGTGTGAATGGACCCTAAGAAAACCGCCTTATGGGTTATTGGTACAGTAAACGTACTTGACTTGATCTTGAGAGTGTCTTGATACCACTTCCTTGACAATTTCATTTTACAAAAGTAGTAAGGTCTAAGTCCTCACATCTGCATTAATATAGCCTCTCCTGATAACGCTTCTTAACCACCCAACCTTCTCTAGACCCTATTACTCGTGGGCCTCTAAACCTTTTGGGGATTATTGCTAAAATGACTGTATTAGTACTCACAGATATTATACACTCTGTGGCACACATCACCTGAAAATATATTTATCACCTATTCCCTTTCATCACCCCTGTATTATGACTGACTCTTTGCTGTGCTTTTATCTCTAAAAACAGCATTGAATCTGGTCATGCAATGGTGGAAAACCTTTCCTAAAGATAAAAGGGGGGGGGGGGTGTTATCAAAACTCGTGTAAAGGAAAATTGGCTTAGTTGCCTATAGCAACCCATTAAATTCATTTTCACTTTGAAAAATAAAAGGTGGAATCTGATTGGTGGCTATAGGCAACTAAGCCCATTTTCCTTCATATAAGTTTTGATGAATCTGCCCCTAAAATTTCCATGCCGGTATTGAATATATACACAATTCCCTGCATCCTTTTACCTAATAAAAAACTTTCTTCTGTGGGCAACTTTAATCATTATGGAAATAGAAAATCCTAATCACTGACCAAAATGAAAATTTTCAGAATGATTATTAATTATTGATATTATTCTGTCGGTATTAGACACTAATGTACTGAATGGTATGAACTGCTGTCATTTCAGTGTTTCTCACCGGCAGTGACCGTATCCCTATCTACGGCATGTCCAGCTTGCACATAATCATCCAGTCTATATCCAGTGGGGAGGACTACCTGCCTGTAGCTCACACTTGCTACAACATATTGGACTTGCCCAAATACAGCAGCAAAGAAATCCTCAGGAAAAGACTCACCGAAGCCATAGATCATTACGAGGGCTTCAGCTTGGTGTGAGATGTGCTGAGTTTCCATGCTTCCCTCTGTCTATTTGCACTTTATCTCTCATGGGCTTATTTAATATTAATGTAAAATACACTCAATATTGTATACATAAAAAATACTTCAGTTTCTATTTTTGTAAAGGAGCCAAATTTTAAAAAAATGTTATGGAGTAATCCTATGTGGATTTCATAGCATTGATTGTTTTGACGTATTGATATCTTGTTTTATTCATAGTTTTTATTCTTTCATTTATAATTCTCACCATGTGGATTGTGTTATATCTAGTAGTAAGAGCAGAAAACTTAACGATAATTTCCCAGACTGATGATCAGTTTGTCATCTGACAGAATCCTTCCATAGCTATTGAAGGCCTTGGGTGTATGATTTGTCGTTGATCTGATGCTTGTCCAGTTCTGTTCATGGTTATATCCATATAGGTCCTTTTAATTCCAGCTGTGTGAAATCAGTGCATGGCAAAGATTCTATTAGAATGGAAAAACAATTCATAGTTTTTTATATCCTGTTATTACATTGATTACAGAAACATAATCATATTATGCAAATTGAGAAGAACAGACATTGGTATGCTACCACCTATAATCTAGGCCTACGCCGAAACTCAGTTAGGGCCCAACTCATATCAGTGAGCATCTTTTTCTGTAATAATGATGTAGAGACTCTCTACTCCTTGCATATCTGGAAAACTACATATCTGCAATAATGCATTTTGGGTTGAATTTTTCAATTTTTCCACTAAAATAATCCTGTACAAACTCTCTACTCCTAGCATATCTGGAAAAATACATATCCGCAATTATGCTTTTCATCTTCAATTTTCCAACCTGGTCCAAGTGATTCATGAAGATCTCGAGAAGCTGAATGAAACAAAAAAAACTTTGTTATAGTTATTTTAATTAATAAAAAAATCTTTTTTAATGTGTGTGGTATATGTCTGTTTTTTACAGTTGGTACAGTGACAACACAACTTCAATGTGCAAGCATGAAAACTCAGGTTTGCTTAGTTCCCTTTGTCTAGGAATCTTTGGTGTGGGATGCTACTCTTTAAAGTGTAACTGCCATTTCACTACCAAAAATGAAATTCCTAACATATGTGATGCTGAAGGGAAGATATTCATTAAGCTTTATTTTTCAGTTAATTTTACCTTTCTGATGTCTGTATTCATCCATTAGCAACCCTATTTTTCTGTGCCTCTATTTTAGCCTCTTCCTAAGATGGCCTCTGCTGTACTTCCTGTGATAGTTTGCCATGTCCTTGAGGCCATCCTGTATTTCCCTCACTTCCCATAACCCCTTGCTCTCCTCTAGCAGGACCAATCAGAATGCAGATAACCTCCCCCACTACCCCAGAGCAGTGTGTGTCATTTCACATACAGCTGACCAAAGACAGACAAGACCAATCAGAATGCAGATAGCCTCTCCCACTACCCCAGAGCAGTGTGTATCCTCTCACATACAGCTAACTAGAGACGAGCCCTGCAGTTACATGAAATCAGTAAGCATTTGTTTTAGCCTCTTAATAGTCACATTAAAAGTTTTTTAGGAACCATTTTGGGGTATATATAGTGAAATAAATAACATTTATTATTTTATTTTTAGGGGGAAAGATAAAAAATAACAGCATTTTTTACATTATTTTGTGGAAATTTATTTACGGCGTTCACTTTGTGGTAAAAAATAACATAAGTTTATTATGTAGGTCACTATAGTTGTGCCCAAAAGTTTTGAGAATTACATAAATATTGGAAATTGGAAAAGTTGCTGATTAAGTTTTTATAATAGAAATTTGCATATACTCCAGAATGTTATGAAGAGTGATCAGATAATTTTCATGGCAAAGAAGGACTATGCAATTCAACTTAATCCCAAAAAAACCTTTCCACTGCATTTCATTGCTGTCATTAAAAGACCTGCTGAGATCATTTCAGTAATCGTCTTGTTAACTCAGGTGAGAATGTTGACGAGCACAAGGCTGGAGATCATTATGTCAGGCTGATTGGGTTAAAATGGCAGACTTGACATGTTAAAAGGAGGGTGACGCTTGAAATCATTGTTCTTCCATTGTTAACCATGGTGACCTGCAAAGAAACGCGTGCAGCCATCATTGCGTTGCTTAAAAATGGCTTCACTGGCAAGGATATTGTGGCTACTAAGATTGCACCTCAATCAACAATTTATAGGATCATCAAGAACTTCAAGGAAAGAGGTTCAATTCTTGTTAAGGCTTCAGGGCATCCAAGAAAGTCCAGCAAGTGCCAGGATCGTCTCCTAAAGAGGATTCAGCTGCGGGATCGGAGTGTCACCAGTGCAAAGCTTGCTCAGGAATGGCAGCAGGCAGGTGTGAGCGCATCTGCACGCACCGTGAGGCGAAGACTTTTGGAAGATGGCCTGGTGTCAAGAAGGGCAGCAAAGAATCCACTTCTCTCCAAAAAAAAACATCAGGGACAGATTAATCTTCTGCAGAAAGTATGGTGAATGGACTGCTGAGGACTGGGGCAAAGTCATATTCTCCGATGAAGCCTCTTTCCGATTGTTTGGGGCGTCAGAAATAGGGCTTGTCCAGAGAAGAAAAGGTGAGCGATACCATCAGTCCTGTGTCATGCCAACAGTAAAGCATCCTGAGACCATTCATGTGTGGGGTTGCTTCTCATCCAAGGGAGTGGGCTCACTCACAATTTTGCCCAAAAACACAGCCATGAATAAAGAATGGTACCAAAACACCCTCAAACAGCAACTTCTTACAACAATCCAACAACAGTTTGATGAAGAACAATGCATTTTCCAGCACGATGGAGCACCGTGCCATAAGGCAAAAGTGATAACTAAGTGGCTCGGGGACCAAAACGTTGACATTTTGGGTCCATGGCCTGGAAACTCACCAGATCTTAATCCCATTGAGAACTTGTGGTCAATCCTCAAGAGGCGGGTGGACAAACAAAAACCCACTAATTCTGACAAACTCCAAGGAGTGATTATGAAAGAATGGGTTGCTATCAGTCAGGAATTGGCCCAGTAGTTGATTGAGAGCATGCCCAGTCGAATTGCAGAGGTCCTGAAAAAGAAGGGCCAACACTACAAATACGGACTCTTTGCATAAATGTCATGTAATTGTGGATAAAAGCCTTTGAAACGTATGAAGTGCATGTAATTTATATTTCACTACATCACAGAAACAGCTGAAACAAAGATCTAAAAGCAGTTTAGCAGCAAACTTGGTGAAAACTAATATTTGTGTTATTCTCAAAACTTTTGGCCACGACTGTATACTGATGATGATGATGATATTACATTTCTATATATTTTTCTCCTCCTGTCAGCTCTGCTGCTTCCTCATTCTCCTCCACACTGACTGGGTGGGGGTGGGGGTGCAGCTGCTTTAGCTGCTCATATCTCTTGTTGGTTAGCAGCTGGAGATATGGGCTTTGTATTGTTTGAAAGACAATGACAGAAATATGTTCAGTAGGAAGGGGAAGATATCACTGATAGAAATCGTGATGCAGTGAATGCAACTAATGCAATAGAAAGTGAAAGTAAAAGCAGGATTTACCCCCGATTATTCCCAACTCGAACTTTAGCTGTATTATTCTGGTCTTGTATGAAAGCCTGGAATGTCAGCTTTCAGACAAAACCAGTTGCATGTTTCTAGCTGCTACCATTCAGGAGAAAGCAGAATCTAAAGCAGCCCTCCCCCTCTACTTTCTGCCCGAGCCCAGGCTCTCAGAGCTGTGCTCCTCCTCCCAGTGCGCTCCCCGTCTCTTGTTTATATCAGAGAGGAGTCGGCCTGAACATGAAGGCGCTGTGAGAAGAGGCCTGGTCAATGTGAAAGTAACACGCATTTCTGGGTGTTATTATGAGATGAAAGTGAAAAAGATTAAATTATAAAGCACAAAAGCATTTATATAACAGGGTGTACTATACCATTAGGGTATAAAAAATGAAATGGCAGTTACACTTTAACGTCCTTACACTGGAGTGACTATGATATGGAAGGACAATTTTTAAATCGTAAAGGGGTTATCTAATGCAACAAATAGGGCATCTCAAATGAAGTATTATTGCAATAAAATTATGACCTTTTAATATACATTACATCTTCCATTTCACCACAATGATTGCATATAAATGGAGATGGACCCCTGGCCTCTGTAGGGGCAGAAACAGAGAAAAATTAAATTGTCCCCTCCCACCACCATTGCTCAGTGCTTCCTGCTGCTACAGTGGACAGGGCAGACAATGGCCTTTCTACTTTTGGGGGATGTAAAGACTATATATATATATATATATATATATATATATATATATATATATATACATATACATTTATATGTATATATAGATTTTATTTATTTTTTTTATTTAATTTTTTTTCTTGACACTGTACTCACTTGCAATTATTTTTTAGTTTCAAGGTGACTTATGTTCAGTTACATGGGACTGCAATGGGGTCTAATGTAGCGCCAAATTATGCCAACATGGAGGAGACACACATCTATGTGAGCGACCACTTCAGACATGAACTGGGATGGTGGCGTTACATAGATGATGTCTTCCTACTTTGGAGTGGCACTGATCTGGAATTGAACCAATTTAAGCTTCTTCCTTAACAATATAGATGCTGATGTGAAATTTACTTTGGTCTCCTCACATTATGAGATCCAATTTCGGAGGAAAGAGGGCACACGACTTAGCACGGATTTGCATGTGAAAGCTACGGATTAAAACACTTTACTTCGGTATGATTGTAATCATCCGAAATCTATGCTGAAATCTCTACCATATAGTCAGCTATTGAGGGTAAGAAGGATTGTTAATAGTGAACAAGTTATACAAACCAAATTAGGATCCATGGGGGAAAAATTTGTTTGCAGAGGGTATCCAAGAAAGCTGGTTAGACATCACATTGATAGGGTCTTATCACAATCTAGCGAATCCCTTTTGAAGGATAATCCAGCCAATACTCAGAAGGTTAACAGAATTCCATTCATCTCTGATTATACCACTAAGAGCACCATAATAGGTGATATTTTGAAGAAACATTGGCCTATTTTGGGTAGTAACTTTAAAAAGATAGTGGAATTTAATATTCCTCCGCTCATGTTCTTCCATCGTACACAAAACTTGAGGGACCAGTTAGTCCAAGTTGATATGGGTACTTTGAAACGTTCGTTTTGTTCCTACTTTGGCTGTACTAAAATGGGGTGTTTTCCATGTCACAATTGTGTTAATTGCCCTTTAATGTTAAGGGGCTTTATGTGGCAGGTGCAGCACAATGAAGTCCCTTATGCGCTGTGGCATTAGAAGAATTTTGATATCTCTAACTTTTTAGTCCGACCAGACTGTCTGTCTGTTACTCTGGTTTAATTCTTTTAGCACCGTTCTATGGAAACAGTAGGCTTAAAGAGCACACCAAATATTTAAGATAACTTCTTTATTAACTTCAACTTTTCTTCATATAGAACACTGCCACCTCCGCAGCAGATAGTCCATGTACAAAACACATGTTGAATAAAGTATCACAAAATGGTGGTTCAACTCTTCAATCTTGTCATTCAACATAAAATGGTGGATATATTTCTCTCTTCAGTATCTGTACTCTCACTTTAAGTTATTTAAGCACTTTATTCTCTCTAAGAGGCATAGCTGAGATGTAACCAATAGTTCTACTTGCGCTACTTGGTTTGCAGTTTGCTCTATACAATTGCTTTGAGACGTTTGTGCTATAAAATTGCTTTGATCAGTTTGCAGATTGGTCGCAATTTGGTGGAACTGTAAGCAAACACACAACTGGTTCACTATACAGCTCTAACCACAACACTAACAACAGGAACACTATATAACTGTTCTAAATACCTATTTTTGGCCTCTTTGCTTCCATAAAACTCAGCTCTTAGTGGAGTGGATGTCTGTTCAGCTCTTCTGGTCTATACTGAGGAGATTCAGCTAGGGGATTTCCCACACAGGCTCAGTGTAAGATTGACTGAGATTGGCAAAGACTCCTGCTTAGTGTAAGGCTGGCTGTGATTGGTTAAGACTCCTGGGCAGTAACAACAGTTTGACTCTATGCTTTCTGTTGTTAATTCTGCTGTGTCATTGAGCTTACCTTACATTCATATAATGAATCTTAAAGGCATATTATCTTTTCTGCTTCTGTGAACAGAATATATAACTTATACATGACCTCCAAACACATGAGGTCACAGTAAATAACTTTTTAGTCTTTAACATATAAACATGTGAACTGTATTAAGGTTATTGGCAGGTCTAGCTTTATACACATATAAGCCATATTAACAACCCAGGACAGGTCTTAGCTGGCCAACTACACTCCCACCAAAATTACCTATAATTTTATGTTCTTAGTGGTAGGACTTAAACAAGAATTTGAGTAATTTTCCATCAGGTTCTCAACTCTCAAGTGTCTTTTATCACTCTCAAGCAGAACAACCAACTTCTGTATAGGATGTTCCAACTTGAGTGGAGTAGTGAGACGCTTTCCTTTTTTGTGAAGTTTTGAGTCTCCTATTTGTAACAACAGTCTTCTTGTCAGTCTGTCTTCATCCTTTTGAACTTCTAGAACTTTGGCCAATTTCCATTGACTTCTAGGTAAATAATCTTCCTTCACTAACACTATGTCACCAACTTGGACATTTCTTCTGGGTGTTTGCCATTTACTTCTTAGCATCAGATTGGCTAAATACTCTTTTCTCCATCTATTCCATCTATATAATATCTATTCTGATAGATATTGAACTCTTCGCCATCTCCTTTCGGCATATAAATCCTCCTTGGTGAACTTGCCAGGCGGTGGCTGTATGTAATCAGACTTAAGGTAAAGTAGATAGTTGGGAGTTAATGGGTCAAAACTTGTTGGGTCGTTGATGTAATCAACTGTAAGTGGACGACTGTTAACAATAGACATTACTTCATAGAAAAGGGTCCTAAGTGACGCATCATCCATTCTTCCGGCATCCTTTTTCAACACTGGACTTAACCCATTTTTTACAGTTCTGATTTGTCTTTCCCAAACTCCTCCTGTTTGGCTTGCTTGTGGAGCATTCATATGAAAATCACGCTGTTTCTCTAACAAATACTCAGTTACTTTTTCTTTATCAATCTCCTTAAATCTCCAGGTGAATCGCTCTGAAATTCAGACACGTAAATATTAGTCCATATCTCTTGTACTCCTTGTTGTTCTGTTTGGTGATGAATGGGCCAAAACAATCCATTCTGCTATAAAGAAATGGTGGTGATGGGTTTACACGATCTGCTGGTAAATCTGCCATTCTTTGCTCTTGGGTAGATCTACGTGCCTTTCTGCCGACTACGCATTTACTTATATACTTTGCTATTGCTTTGCTCCCTTTGACTATGCAGTAACCACCTTCTCTCAAACAGCTTTGGGTAAAGCTTCTTCCCTGGTACAAGGATTTGTTGTGGTAGTGATCAATAATCAATCTTGTGAAGGTAGAATTGCTGGATGCTTAACTCTGCTAGGTAACGATGCATTTTCCAGTCTACCTCCCACCTTCAGTATACCATCCTGCAGAACAAGATTAAGCTTGTACAATGGGTGGTTGTTTGGAAGCCTTTTAGGTTCTTGACTAAGTCTCTTCAACTCTTCCCTGTAGAATCTCTGTTGAATGAGTCTTATGACTGTTTCTTCAGCTTTCATTCTTTCCTCTACATTCAATGATTCCTTCTTTCTGACTCCCTTTGCCAAAGTTGAATTCGAGCTTTTACGTTTATGACTGTATTCCATTTTGAACATCTGGCTAGTCTTTCAAGTATGTCATCTTGAAACTCGGCACCAGTGCTCAATGTTTGTACAACTTTTACTTCTGGATCACCCATAGACAATTCTGTATGACCTTTACTGTGTATGATTTCCTTTTCCCAAAGGAACTCTTGACCGGTGAACCAGTTTGAATTCTTCAATTCTGTTACATTCATGCCTCTTGAAGCATGATTTGGTGGGTTATGCTTTGTGTCAATGTGATGCCAATGTTCTGGATTTGTTATTTTCCGAATTTTCTGAACACTGTTGGCGACAAAGATATGGAATCTTTTGGCTTTGTTGTTTATGTATCCTAGGACAACTTGTGAATCTGTCCGAAAAAATATTCTTCATCTATTTTTAATTCAAATTCTTCTTTTAGAAACTTGCTTACTGATGCTGAAACAACAGCTGCTGTCAGTTCAAGTGTTGGTATTGTCTGAATACTGGTAGGTGCAACTCTGGCCTTTCCCATAACCAGGGCACAGTGTATTTTTCTTTCTCCTATCACTCTGATGAAGGAGCACTGACCATAACCATGACTCCTGACATCTGAAAAGTTATGACGTTCTATTTTCTTGTACTTCCCGAAATCATGAAGTACAAAACATCTGGGTATACAAACTTCTCTCAAGCTTTGCAAGTCTCTTATCCAACTCTCCCACCTTGGCATCAAATTTTCAGGTATGGGTTCAATCCATCCTAACTTCTGTTTGCATAATTCTTGCAGTATTTCTCTTGCTTTGAGGATCACTGGGGCCAAGAATCCCAATGGATCATATATGGAAGCCACTGCAGAAAGAATGGTACGTCTAGTTGCAACTTTCTCTTCAATAGATACTTCAAAGAACTTGTCGTTCTCTACATTCTATCCCAATCCAAGTAGGTTCTGAACTGGAAGAGGATCATAATTGAGATCTACATTCTTCATTGTTGATGCACGTTCCCAGTCACTGATGGATTCCATTACCTCTCTATTGTTTGAGATGAATTTATGAAGGCGCAGGTTTCCTCTTGCGCATAACTCTTGGCTTTCTTTCACTAGTTTGATTGCAGATTCTGTGGACTCTAGACTTATAGGGACCATCATCTACATAAAAGTTTTTCTTAAGAAAATTTGCTGCTGATGGGCAATTCTTTTCATTCTGATTGGCCAAGTACTTCATACCATAATTGGCGCAACCTGGTGACGATGCTGCTCCAAACAAGTGTACTTTCATTCTGTATTCTGCTGGCTCTCCCAGCATAGGAACCTCAGGAAGTGTCTATATTCATTCTTCACATGAAACTGGTGGAACATCTTTTCAACGTCACACATGATCGCTACGGGATATTTTCTGAATCTACAGAGTACTCCAGGCAGAGTGTTTGTAAGATCTGGTCTTTTTAATAGATGATTATTTAATGCAACACCATCATACTTTGCTGAGCAATCAAATACTACTCTAATCTTATCTGGTTTCTTTGAGTTGTAAACACCTTGATGTGGGATGTACCACACTTCTTCTTTAGGTTGGTTATTAACTTTCTCTGCATGTCCTCCTTCGAGGATGCCTTCCATGAATTTCAAATAATCATTCTTGAGTTTCGGATCTCTTCCCATCTTTTTTTTCAAACATTTCAATCTTGCGAGGGCAAGATTTTTTATTTGGCAGACGAAGTTGTTCTCTAAAAGGTAAGGGCATTTCAAGATGACCTTGTTGATTCTGCTAAATACTTTCTTCTAGAGTGTGTACAAACTTTGTCTTCTTGGGATACACTCTTTTCTTTAGAACTTATGTCAGTAGAGTCGGATTCAAGGATCTTGATTACTTTAGCTGGACTCACAGTTGGCAACTCTTGGACAGATATTCGATGACACAATCCTGTCACCTGTCTGGAGTTTGCAATCTGCTGTTTTCCTCCAACAACACCCCATCCTAGATCAGTTTGAACAGCGTACAGTTCACCCTTTCCTCCTGTGATTGCTTTTCGTCGTACCAAGGCTTCGGGACAATCTTAGCCTATCAATAGTCCAACACCAAACTCCTTCAGTGGGAACATTTCATGAGATATGACAGATAGGTGCTCATATTTATTGGCTGTTTCACAGGTAGGTATGCGATCTCGATCTAGAGGTATATCATCTTTTGTATAAGCTGGAGGTAGATCTAATGTGAAGTTTGAATGAAGTCCTCTAACTCTGTCCTTTGACCCTTTGACTGTTCACTAATTTGTCTCCTCCCGTCATCGTGGTAAGTTTGAGCTTCACTGGTTCTCTAGCCACTTGTAATTTCTTGCAGATTTCTTGATCAATGAAGGTGACATCACTCTGGGCATCCAGTAGCACATAGGCGTATACCTTCTTGTTCCTCCTTTTTGTATTTGAAATGCACACTGGTACAACCATCGATGTGCCATTGCTTTCTCCTTCCCTCACGCAAGAGAATACCGATACTTTCTTTTCTTCCTCAGCATCTTAAGTATTGAGGATTTATCTTTTTTTGGACGTTCTTCATGTAATGGTGTAAGATGGCATCCTTTGCAAACGCTGCATGTGGCCTTTTTCTTACACTCCTTAGTAACATGGCCTTTTCTTAAACATCCAAAACACAGTTGGTTATCAAGTACCCATATTTTCTTTTCTTCTGTGGACTTTTCCTTCAATTGTTGGCACTTGTTCTCCACAGAACATACACTTGAATGTAGCCTGAAGATTTGTCGGTTCTGGCTCTCTACTGATCCCAGTAGTGACTTTGAACTTGCTCTCGTAGGTATCTAGACCTTTAGCTGCTGTGTTGGTTGCAAAGCTAGTTGCTCTTGCGCATCTTATCTCTCTTGCAGGCCTTTCTTCTAAGGATTTTAAGACGTAGGGTGATGTTACTGGATTACATGCTATTCGTGCTTCCTTATTAACGAACTCAGAGAACTCTTTAAAACTTGGATAGTCGTCCTTACCTAGATCTAACTGTTCAGTCACATAGCAATTCCATCTAGAAGCCACTTCTTCAGGTAGCTTAGCTAGCATCCTGTGGTTTTCTAGATAGTCGTTCAGTACTTCTAGTCCTCGTACATGTGGGATAGCATTGCTGCATGCTTGCAGGAAGTCACCATACTTTTGGAGTCTGAAGTGTTCTTTAGGACCTATTTTAGGCCAGTTATTCAGTTTCTCTCTAAAGGCTCTTTGTACTAAGAAAGGATGACCATATCTTGCATTCAATTTTTCCCAAGCTTGCTTGTAGGCTTCTTTGTCTTTTCTATAGAAGTTACCTTCAAGAACTTCCTTTGCTTATCCACCAACATATCTCTGAAGGTAGAATAACTTGTCGACTGGACTGAAGCAATGATGCTCAATGATCATTTCAAAACTTGCCTTCCACTCTATGAACTTTCTGTACGTCTCCTGAAAATACAGTAGTTTCTGGAAAGGAAAGTCTGGCTAGGACTGTTCTCTGTTGTCTTGCTGGGACAATGGTTGTAACACTGTCCTGAGCATTGCCGTGACATCAAGGAATAGAATCATCCAGTTCTATTTTCTCACTTAGTTCTAAATTAGGTGAGTCTCTCTCATCTTTTTCAGTAGCGATAGAAGGTAAGTCCACATACTCTTTTCCTAACACTGGACTAAGCCTCTCTTTGTCTTTCTGAGCAGAGATGTAATGAGAAGGACTGACATTTCCTCACTACATCCTAGAGATTTCCTTTCATTCTCCTGGGCGTATGAAGGAAAATAAGAGTCTGTTTCTTCACCTAGTACAGATTTGAACCTATGACTACTCTGATTCATATCCTCTTCTTGTACTCTGAGTCTGGCTTCTATAATCTTAACTACTTTCTGCCTTTCCAGATTTTTCATCTGTTGGCGCTGTGCCTACATTTCAGCTTCTATTTGACAGCGCTGTGCATCCTTTTCAGCTATCAGTTGGCGCTGTGCCTCCATGGCAGCTTCCATCTCAATTTCTGCTCTTTTTACAGCAAGTTGTTCAGCTAATTACTTTCTTTTTTGCTGAAGTACTTGAGAACTCTGATTTGTGGCTGGCACATCTGCTAGTGAAGGAAGCCCCACTTGAGATTGTGGTTCCACCTAAGGATTTAGCATAGTCTCTCATAAAAAGCTCGTTCATTCTACTTCTTGCTTTAACTTCATAGTTAGCTGCAGATGATAGTTCTCTCATGAGCTTTACTAAATCTTTAGTGACCGCAGTATATGTGTCCATGCTCCTTACAATATCCTGGGAAGGTGTCGTAGACGACTGCAGGTTGACATATGCTGCCATAAACTCTGATTCAGATTCTTCTACCATATCACTCAAGTTACTTTTTATACTTTCTTGTTTTAACTTTCCACAAATGCCTTTAATGTATAATTTCCACTTCTCATACATTGGGGCGAACCTTTTCTCTTTTAATGATGCATCTTGCTCCACATTTTCCAGCATCTTTGACGTTGGTTCCTGGCATGTGATGAATGTCTTAGTTCATTTGTTTGGGCTATATTTGTTTGAGGCAAGACTAATGCTGTATCAGACGCTTCTGCCTCAGACAGGTTCCCTTGCTCTTCAACTTCTATCCTATCTATCTTTGTATCCTCTAACAGTGGCATGGTTATACTAGACTCAGACATTTTACTTTAAATGCTATAACAATCAATACGAATATTAAAGGACCTTTTTACTTAAAATGCAATATTAATAAATGTAGAAACAAATTACTTTCACTTTAAATGCAATAACGACAAATGCAGGCAATAAATGACTTTCACTTTAAAAACTGTCCTTTGTTATACTTTAAAGTCTTTTGTTCCTGAACACTAAAATGTATCTTTATGCCAAAACCTATATGCAATTATAAGTAATAAAAGGGAAGCTCTGACCTTATTCTGAAGCCCAGGAACAAATGTCAGTCTTAACCCCTTAAGGACTCAGCCCTATTTCGCCCTAAGGACCCGGCCAGTTTTTGCAAATCTGACCAGTGTCACTTTATTTGGTGATAACTTTTAAATGCATTTACTTATCCAGGCCATTCTGAGATTGTTTTTTCATCACATATTGTACTTCATGACAGTGGTAAAATGGAGTAAAAAAATTTATAATACATATTAATACCGCCAAAAAAAGTTATTGATTTACATTCCCCATATGTCTACTTCATGTATCGATCATTTTGGGAATGCTATTTTAATTTTTTGGGGACGTTACAAGGCTTAGAAGTGTAGAAGCAAATCTTGAAATTTTTCAGAAATTTTCCAAAACCCACTTTTTAGGGACCAGTTCAGGTCTGAAGTCACTTTGTGAGGCTTACATAATAGAAACCACCCACAAATGACCCCATTCTATAAACTACACCCCTCAAGGTATTCAAAACGGATTTTACAAATGTTGTTAACACTTTAGGTTTTCCACAATGGCAAATGAGGAAAAAAATTCTGAATTTTTATTTTTTATTTGTTTTGAGAAAATTTTCAATTTTTTCCAGTAACAAAGTAAGGGTTAACAGCCAAACAAAACTTAATATTTATTGTCCTGATTCTGTAGTTTGCAGAAACACCCCATATGTAGCCGTAAAATGCTGTATGGCCAAACGGCAGGGCGCAGAATGAAGGGAACGCCATATGGTTTTTGGAAGGCGGATTTTGCTGTACTGGATTTTTAAAACCATGTCCCATTTGAAGCCCGCCGATGCACCTCTAGAGTAGAAACTCCATAAAATGACTCCATCTAAGAAACTACACCCCTCAAGGTATTCAAAACCGGTTTTACAAACTTTGTTAAACCTTTAAGTGTTCCACAAAAGTTATTGGCAAATGGAGATGAAATTTCAGAATTTCTATTTTTTGTTACCTTGCCTCAAAAAAAGTGTAATATAGAGCAACCAAAAATCATATTTACCCTAAAATAATACAAACAAAACTGCCACCTTATCCCGTAGTTTCCAAAATGGGGTCACTTTTTTGGAGTTTCTACTGTAGGGGTGCATCAGGAGGGCTTCAAATGGGACATAGTGTCAAAAAACCAGTCCAGTGAAAAACTGCCTTCCAAAAACCATATGGCGTTTCCTTCCTTCTACGCCCTGCCGTTTGGCCATACAGAAGTTTACGACCACATATGGGGTGTTTCTGCAAACTAGAGAATCAGGGCAATAAATATTGAGTTTTGTTTGGCTGTTAACCCTTGCTTTGTTACTGGAAAAATGGATTAAAATGAAAAATGTGCAAAAAAAATTGCTGTTTTGGGACCGTTTTTATTTTTTGTCATTTACATCGTTGAACTGACAGGTTAGATTGTGTGCTATTTCTATAGAGCAGGTTGTTACGGACACGACAATACCAAATATGACTACTTTTTTGTTTTTTTTTGTTTCAGTTTTTCATAATAAAGCATTTTTGAAAAAAAATATTTTTTAGTGTCTCCACATTCTGAAAGCCATATTTTTATTTTTTGGCGACTGTCTTATGTAGGGGCTTATTTTTTGCGGGATGAGATGACGGTTTGATTGGAACTATCTTGTGGTACATATGACATTTTGGTCACTTGCTATTACACTTTTTGTGATGTAAGGTGACAAAAATGACTTTTGACACGGTATTTATATAATTTCTTTTTTTCTGCTTTCACCTGAGGGGTTAGGTAATGTGTAATTTTTATAGAGCAGGTTGTTACGGATGCGGCGATACATAATATGTATACTTTTTTTTTATATAGTTATTTAAGTTTTACATAATATTTCTGAAACAAAAAAAAAATCATATTTTAATGTCTCCATAGTCTGGGAGCTAAATTTTTTTATATTTTGGGGCAATTGTCTTATGTAGGGTATCATTTTTTGCAGGATGAGATGACTGTTTGATTCGCACTATTTTTGGGTGCATATAACTTTTTGATCGCTTGCTATTACAGTTTTTGAGATGTGAGGTGACAAAAATGTTTTTTTTACATTGTTTGTATTTATTTTTACGGTATTTACCTGAGGGGTTAGATCATGTGATATTATTATAGAGCAGATTTTTACGGATGCGGCCATACGCAATATGTATACTTTTTTTTAAATTTATTTTACTTTAACACAATAACAGCATTTTAGAAAAAAAAATAATGTTTTAGTGTCTCTATAGTCTGAGAGCCATATTTTATTTTTTTGGGCGATTGTTCTATATAGGGGCTCATTTTTTGCGGGATCAGATCGCGGTTTGATTGCTACTATTTTGAGAGGCATACGCCTTTTTCATCGCTTATTACACTTTTAGTGATGTAAGGTGACGAAAAAATGGCTTATTTTACACCATTTTTTTGTTTTGTTTTTACGGTATTTGTGTGAGGGGTTAGGTCATGTGATATTTTTATTTATGAACGCGTCGATACCTAATATGTGTAGTGTATTTTATTTTTTTAATTTTTATCCAGTGATGTGTTTTTTTATTTTTACTTTTTTTCACTTTTAAAAATTTTTTTTTGACCCAGACCCACTTGGTTTTTGTAGATCCAGTGGATCTGGTGTCTATATAATACAGTACAGTAAACTATACAGTGTACTGTACTGTATTTTTTTTAACTTTACATAGTCTAAGCAGACTTGTGCCTTTAGCTTCTGAAAGCGTCCTGCTGCCATGGTAACCATCACTCGCTGCCAGAACAGAGCAGCGGGTGAAGGGGAGGGAGGGAGGCTCCCTCCCTCTGCGATCCCATCCTGTCGGGGGCTGCAAAGGCACAGCAGCCCCCCGATGGGAGAGGGACGGAGCTCCCTCCCTGTTAACCCCTTCTATACAGCGGTCCGTACGAACCGCGGCATGGAAGGTGTTAAAACTGCTGACATCTGCTGCACAGATGTCAGCAGTTTTTTAGCAAAGTGTCAGCAATTTGCTGACACTTTGCTAAAACCACTAGACACCAGGGAAACCTTACAGAGGAGGCGGGCCGCACCGGGGCTGCAGGGGAGGTTAAAATTTAACACTTTGGTGGTATTTAGTCTCTGATCCTCGGGGGATCAGAGATCGCACAAAGCGCTGCAAACCACAGGTCTGAATTGACCTGCAGTTTGCAGCGATCACCGATACGGGGGAGGGGGGGTCACAGGACCCCCCTGGGCGTTGTAACAAGGTACCTGCTGAATGATTTCACCAGGTACCTTGTTGCGATCACAGCCGGCTGAGCAGCAGTGATCGGAAATACTCATGACTTGCCGGTACATCATGGGTCCTTAAGGACTCGGTTCTTAAGGGGTTAAAGGAGACTTGTCTTTTGTTGATGTGATGCGATGCTTGCGCTGACTTGCGATGCTCTGTGCTGACTTGTGATGCACTGGCTTGGATACAATGCTGCAGGCTTTGGGCCTAGTGGCTGGAAACTAGCTGGCTGCAGTACATGGCCTCTTCGTGGGTAGAGGTGCGGGCACTCTAGCTCTGGACTCTGGCCTCCAACCATGCGTCTCTTTCTCAGTCTAGGGATCGCAGGAGGGTTGGCGCTCTTTCTCTATCGTGCCTATGCCGTTCTGCCACTTTAAGAGTTGGCTGCATACCCACGTTCTATGGCCTCTATGGTAGCTCCGCTGAGGTGTCTTTGCTTGCTCACTCAGGGAATAGTTGCTGCACGTCTGTATGTGCTAGCGCTCCACTGCTCAAATGCGCTCTTTACTGTGCAAGTTAAAGAGCGCTATTGCTTCGCCCTCTGAGGGTAATAGTTCCACTGTGCCAGGCACAGCACAATGAAGTGTCTTATGCGCTGTGGCATTAGAAGAATTTTGATATCTCTAACCTTTAAGTCCAACTAGACTGTCTGTTACTCTGCTTTAATTCTTCTAGTGCCGTTCTATGGAAATAGTAGGCTTAAAGAGCACACCAAATGCTTAAGATAACTTTTTTTATTAACTTCAACTTTTCTTCATATATAACACTGGCACTTGTGCAGCAGATAGTCCATGTACAAAACACATGTTGAATAAAGTATCACACAATGGTGGTTCAACTTTTCAATCTTGTTATTTAACATAAAATGGTGCATATATTTCTCTCTTCAGTATCTGTACTCTCACTTTAAGTTATTTAAGCACTTTATTCTCTCTGAAAGGCATAGCTGAGAATTAACCAATAGTTCTACTTGCTCTACTTGGTTTGCAGTTTGCTCTATACAATTGCTTTGAGCAGTTTGTTCTATATAATTGCTTTTGAGCAGTTTGTAGATTGGTCGCAATTTGGTGGAACTGTAAGCAAACACACACAACTGGTTCACTATACAGCTCTAACCACAACACTAACAATAGGAACACTGTATAACTGTTCTAAATACCTATTTTGGCCTCTTTGCATCCATAAAACTCAGCTCTTAGTGGAGTGAATGTCTGTTCAGCTCTTCTCCTGGTCTATACTGAGGAGATTCAGCTAGGGGATTTCCCACACAGGCTCAGTGTAAGATCGACTGAGATTAGCAAAGACTCCTGTTCAGTGTGAGGCTGACTGTGATTGGTTAAGACTCCTGGGCAGTAACAACAGTTTAACTCTATGCTTTCTGTTGTTAATTCTGCTGTGTCATTGCGCTTACCTTACATTCATATAATGAATCTTAAAGGCATATTATCTTTTCTGTTTCTGTGAACAGAATATATAACTGTTACATGACATCCAACCACATGAAGTCACAGTAAAGAACTCTCTTTTGTCTTTAACATATAAACATGTGAACTGTATTAAGGTTATTGGCAGGTCTAGCTGTATACACATATAAGCCATATTAACAACCCAGGACAGGTCTTAGCTGGCCAGCTACACTCTATATTCATACATCGTCAGACTGGTGACGCTTTCAAAATTAAACATTATTTGAGTTGCGATTCTACATATATGATGTATCTATTAGAATGCCCCTGCCATCTCCTCTATGTTGGTGAGGCGACGTGGGATGTTAAGACCAGGCTCAACCAACAGACTTGATCATTCTGTTTCTAAACATTTTACGGAAGCGAAACATAGTGAAAGATATCTTCGTTTACAAATCACTGACCAGATTACATTACCAAGATGAGGGGCAACAGGACAGCCCTCCTTAAGAATAGGGAACTCTATTCTATTTATCATTTAACAACGAATGGCCTGAATGTGGATTTTAGGGTAATCTGACATCCCTTGCTCTGCTCTTGCACCCTTGCCTATATTGTGTGTAGGGGAGACGAGTTTCTTCTCATTCTTTCTATATTTTAAGAATTAGTTGAATTGTTCCCTGATTTCTTTCTTTTTTTTATCATAGAACATTCTAAAGAGGTTTCCCAGAATTTTATTAGAGGACGCCACCCACCTTGGATTTCCATGTGGCAGAAACCTAATAATCTACATGAAACTACACATAATTATTGGATTGGACCGCTATGTGCACACTGCTGACCTGAGTTAATTATACTTCATATAATTATTATTTATTTTCTTCAACAATTTGCGTGGTATACCTTTATGTGGTTGGAACACGCGGGACACGTAAATGTGCCCCGCTACTTCCTACCCCATTCTGGGGGAGAGGTCCTTAGCCTTAGCTGGGGTACCTGTCTCCCTAGGTGACTCCCATACATATTGCTTTAATGCGTACAGCACCATAGGTTTATATATGTACTCTGAAAGGGTTCATGAGAGGTAAAGGGGCGGGACTGGTGGCATTGTACATACTCCCGTGCCCCACCCCGGTTTCGACTAAGCACGGACCCAGAGTGTTAACTAGGGTTTGGTGCTATGCCAGATTATACCTGGATACCACTTTTAAAATCTGTGGTGCTGATTTATGTTATTTTGTTTATGCATCTTTGGTTACCCATCTTGACTTGCGCGATTAGCACTGTTAACATTGTGGTTTCCATTCATGAAACTGGCAGGGACACTGACATATGCTGTGCGCCCGGGCAGTGTAGATCTTCTGCTGATACCATGATTTTCTTTGATGAGTGAGCTCCACGGGACGCCAGACTGATACCGCATGGTGTATGATTTGGCGGGTGAGCATACCATTACAAATATATGTTACACAGATGGAAATTATCATTGCACATGCACTTTATTCTAATCATGATTAAATTATTAACTTACTTCATCTAAATGTTGATTTTTAATTTTTTACAATCATTTTTCATCACATTTTTATTATATACTATGGATTGAACAATCTGAATAGGTATCTCACTGGACATTATTGTATTTCTCTATATATGATCACCTTTATATCTTGATTGACCTCATTATTGAAATATTATGTTCAATTATGTTTGACCCTTTAAATATCACTACTGAGCATTGTTATCACTGCTTGACAAAGGCTCCATTGAGATAAGCTGAAACATTGCATCTGGTGTAATAAAGATTCGCGTTGTTTGCCAAGACTGGAGTGCTGCCTCTTTTCACTCTACATTGCGGCTTACCTTCCAGAGCCCTTGAAGGAATTGCACCTGGCAGCCTTGGAGTGCTGCTATTTTTATATAATGTGACCTCACTATATACATCTATAGAACATACAAGGGGTCTAAAAGCAGTAGAACGCATGTTATTGATGTCTACAATGTCCGAGGGGGCCATTTGCTTTATCTTAAATTTATTGAACATTATATTACATCAAAATTATTTTTTATTTCAAGACACATACTACAGGCAGAAGAGAGGAGTAGCGATGGGGTCGAATATGGCCCCAACCTACGCTAATATCTATATGCGTGCGTTTGAGGAGGACGTCGTCTACGTGTCGCCACATTACAGACATGTCTTGGTCTGGTGGCGCTACATAGACGACGTCTTCCTCATATGGACGGGGACGGGGGAACAGCTCAAAGAATTTCATGATTTTTTAAACAGTGTATATAAGTCTTTACAGTTCACCTTAGTGTCCTCCCATACATCTTTACAATTTTTGGACACCGAGGTGGTGCTTGTTGATGGAAGCTTGCGCACAAGATTGTTTGTGAAGCCGACAGACAGGAATACCACCTTGATGTATTCTAGTAATCATCCTAGAAAGATGGTAAGATCATTGCCATATTCACAGATGTTAAGAGCAAAAAGAATTGTTTCTGATGAGCCTAGACTGGAGGACACATTACAGTCTATGATATCCAAATTTATATCACGTGGGTATCCTAAGGCTTTATTAGAGACACATAAAAGTCGGGTAATATCACTTAATAGAATTGAAACATTACAACAAGGGAACCGCAGGGTGACCAACACACGCATCCCCTTTGTATCCACTTATACTGAATGTAGCCAGGGAATAGGAACCATAATTAAAAAACATTGGTCCATCTTAAGTAAATCTTTGTATAATATCCCTGAATTTAAGAATGCACCACTATTTTCTTATCGTCGTTCCAGAAGTTTGAGAGACCAGCTTGTCAGGGCCGATATTGGTCCAAAAAAGGTTCTTAAACAAGCCACATTTGCACAGCCCAGCTTGGGATGTGTAAATTGTAGGTTTATTAAAAAAGGACGTACATTTAGACATCCCAATACAGGGGTTAAATACCCCATCCGCCATTACTTGACCTGTAATTCGGAATATGTAGTATATGTCTTGTCTTGCCCCTGTAACACACTATATGTTGGTGAAACCTCTACCGACCTCAAGACACGGCTGAATAATCATAGGAATACAATACGGAAAGGCAGGCTAGATCTGCCAGTGTCGAGACATTTTAGTATGTTTAAGCATAAAGAAAAGGATTTGTGCTGTTGGATTATAGACCAGGTACCGATATTAAGAAGGGGTGGCAATAGAGTGTCCCTCCTGAAAAAGAGGGAACTCTATTGGATTAACACGTTAAATACGTTGAGCCCCAATGGATCGAATGTAGATTTCAGGGTGGGAGTGTGTTGATGCTTGCCCTGTTTACCATATGCTCCTCTTCCTCTGGATATAGGTTGTTTGTACAAGATTACTTAATATATATTATATTATATGCACACAAGTTTTCACATATATCATGTATATAATATGTACATTAACATATTTTTCTCTGTTTATCTTTAGAGTGACGTTCCCCTTCTTTTGGACTATACCCGCGGGTTCTATGACAGCAGCTATCAACATCCCCATTACACGATATACGATAATCATCTCTTTTTAAATGTATTAAGGTTAATAGGGTGGGTATGCATGTTTAACACAGGAGGAGAACCCTCCAACTGTGTGGTACAGCACTGTTAGTTTCGCCTTGCGGAGGCGTGGTGATACTGACATGTGCCCTGTAAGTGCGATGGTGGTGTAATCTACGCCATTAATCGCATCACAGGTAACTACCACCCAGTTTTGATATGTATGCAAATATGTGTGAATGATGCCACCCTTTTTAAAGATATCTAGAAATACATATAAATAAGCGGATCCGGTCATTACCTTATCTAACATGGCGGAACGGCAATTGACTCGGACTGCGCAGCCACCAAGAGCATGATGACGCGGCACGCCTGATGTGTGACGCATGCGCATTGCCTTGGACCGCACGCCGTGATGGCGATGTATGTATCGTGCATGTGGAGTTTGAAAACGGCTGCCGCCTCCCGCAAGGTGTGTCCATTAAGGGTACGTCATTCTTCCACGGACTGAGGATCTTTAACCCTTTGAGCACTGACACTTTTTGAAATTAATGTATAATGCACTTTATTATGTATTTATTTTGATATTATCCAAGAACATATTGTACGAAATGCTACACTATTATGCACTGGTTTCTGTGATCATGAATTTATGCTATGAATTGCAGCACTTTATTGAAGTTATTTTTTATATAACACATGCAAGAGTTAATTGTATTTGACGCACTATGATGATGTCACTTTGTAATACCCTTTATATACGTCACTCTGTCTTGCACAATTTGCTTGAAAAAGGCTCCAGTAGGAGCTGAAACGTTGCCACGCCGATGGGTGAATAAAGACGCATATTTTGTTTGGACATATTTGGAGTGCTGCTTGATTTTTCATTTGTCTATATATATATATATATATATACAGTTGAAACCAGAATTTTACATACACTATATAAAAAGACACATATGCATGTTTTTCTCAATATCTGACATGAAATCAGAATGAACCTTTCCTGTTTTTGGTCAATTAGGATTACCATAATTATTATTATTTGCGAAATGCTAGAATAATGCGAGAGAGAATGTTTTAAGGCATTTTTCTTACTTTCTGCAATGTCAAAAGTTTACATACACTAAGATTACTATGCCTTTAAATAATTCTAGACTGCCCATATGATGATGTCGTGTTTGGAAGCTTCTGTTAGGTTTGTTGGCAACATCTGAGTTAGAGACACACCTGTGGATGTATTTAAATGCACACCTGAAACACACTGCTTCTTTGTGTAGCATCATGGGAAGGTCTAAGGCCTCTTTTACACAAGCATGACAGATTAGGTCCGGATGCGTTAAGGGGGGCATTCAGTGAAACTCGCACCATTTTGGAAGCAAGTTCAGTCAGTTTTGTCTGCGATTGCGTTCAGGTGTTCAGTTTTTTCCACGTGGGTGCAGTTTCGATGCATTTTTCACTCGCGTGATAAAAAACTGAAGGTTTACAAACAACATCTCTTAGCAACCATCGGTGAAAAACGCATCGCACCCGCACTTGCTTGCAGATGCAATGCATTTTTCACTGAAGCCCCATTCACTTCTATGGGGCCAGGGCTGCTTGAAAAACGCAAAATATAGAACATGATTAAAAACGCAGAACTGATGAAAAAAAAAAACACTCATGTACACAGACACATTGAAATTAGTAGGTCAGGATTCAGTGCGGGTGCTATGCGTTTACATTACGCATTGCACCCGCTCAGAAAACTCGATCGTGTGAAAGTAGCCTAAAAAAATCAGCCAAGATATCAGGAAGAGAATTGTGGACTTGCCCAAGTCTGGCTCAACCTTGGGTGCAATTTCAAGATACCTGAAGGTGCCTCGTTCATCTGTACAAACAATTATACGCAAGTACAAATAAGATGGGAATGTCCAGCCATCATACCGCTCAGGAAGGAAACGGATTCTGTGTCTCAGAGATGAATGTGCTTTGGTCCGACATGTGCATTTCAGCCCAAGAGCAAAAGACCTTGTGAAGATGATGGCGGAAGTTGGTAAGATTGTGTCAATAACTAGTGATGGACGGGGGGCCTGGCTTGCCGCTGACCTGCATGGCCGCACGTTAGTGGAGCTCTGACTTCACCTCTCCTTCTGTGCTGCATATCACCCTCCTCTCGGCTCCCTTCAGCATCCAAAGTTCGGACTACACCTCAAGAATGACCTGAGGGAAGAGGACATCCAAGGTAAAAGGCAATCTAGACTTTTATTTTGACAAAGCCCGGGACCCAGCCTGGGAGACTGGCGTCCTCCCAGCAAGATCGCCTTCATCACCCAGCGGGAGTTCCAACGGCTCCCCACGGATCCGGGCCGAAAGTGATAAACAGGTGCCTTCCTTGGCGCGGCGTCATCTTTGCCAGCATTTCCCGCCTCTCCGGGCTCATCGCCTTTGGATCGCAGGCCTAGCACTGAGGTACGCACCACTAACACTCCCCTGACTCCTGTACTCCCTGCCAGCTTTGCAGACTCGCTCTCCTCAATAGAAGCATCCGACGAACCCCCATCTGGCTCTCTAATTAAAAACCTGCTGCTTGCATTCAGTCAGTCCTTACACAATGACATTTCTCAGTTATATATCCCTCTGCAAGCCCACCTGCAGAACGTCTTGAGAAGAGGTGACCACATAGAGCATAAAATGGGGGAATATGCCAGCTCCCACAACCAGCTAGTAGTCTCTGATGAGCTCACTGTAGAGGTTGAGGCTCTCAGAGCTAAGGTCACTAACTTGGAGGACAGATCAAGAAGGAATAATATTAAGTGTAGGGGAATCGCAGAGGACATCCCATCTGCTGACCTGTCTTCCTATCTGCAAACCTTGCTGAAAAAGTTGCTTCCTAACTGCGACTCCAAAGAACTGGTAATCGACCTGGCCCATCGTATAGTCAAGCCAGAGGTGTACGAGACACTGTGCCCAGAGACGTGCTAGCACGGATCCATTTTTTCCATATAAAGGAAAGGGCGATGGCAGCAGCTCACACTTTAAAGGAACTTCGGCTACCATTCTCACATGTCAAGATGTTCGCTGATGTCTCAGCTACCACACTCCAGATGAGAAGACCGCTCCTGTCCATTACATCGGCCCTGAGAGATAAAGACATTGCCTACCGCTGGGGATTCCAAGTAAAGTTGCTGATCAACAAGAATGGGAAACGCATATCATCTGTTACTGAAGTATCCCGTCTGCTTCTCACCTGGGGAATACCGCTCCTGGATGACCAACACCCTCCAGAACCCGGGAAGCGACGATACCTATCCACCGAATGAAACTTGTCTTCAAAGCCGTGCTGAAGACTTATTGAGGGCATACCTAGCCTCCTGATGAGGTGATCATTGACTGCCACTTAGGACTTCCTATGGTAGGTTGTTACCCCCAGAAGAAACGCACCAAACCGTTAGTGTTGCATGCTTTTCTCTTATACTTTCTGCATTCTGACTTCCTGAAATTCATCTGTTTAGTACAGTTTCTTGGTTATAAATTAATCCCTTTTCACCCAGCGTACTTTCCCGTGTACCAATGTCGTGACAGCCTCACACCTGCACTGGTTTGGGTAGTTTCTTACAGCAACTGGGCTCCACAGAGCCTACCTTTAACCCCCCACACGAGTGCCACATCTGTTATTTTCAGCAAATTTACCACATCCCTTGCCGCTTAATTTAGCATCCATGAACGTTAAGGGCATAAAACAGTCCGCTCAAACGCTCATTGATGTGGAAAGAGGCCATAACTCAACAACCTGATATCTTCTGAGTGTCAGAAACGCACCATCCCAAATTCACACATATTTTCCATGCTAACTATGCCAAAAAACAAAGAGGAGTGATTCTGGCTATTAAAGATTCCGTAGCATTCCAGCAGAAGGAGATTGCTATAGACCCTGGAGGCAGATTCATAATCCTAGTGGGTGATATCAATAATGTGTTGTATACGATTGTGGCCCTCTACGCCCCACACAGACATTAACTGTCTTTTTTCAATAAATTAATGTGTAAGGTTAATAAACTTGAAAAAGGGCTCTTGATAATTTGTGGCCACTTCAATACGGTCCTCAATTGTCTCTGGCGAAACTCCTCTGCCAACATGATTTATACGATATATGGCGGGTTCTCCATGAATCTGAAAAGGATTACACCTTCTTTTCCTTCAGGCACGGTTCATATTCTAGAATAGATCGTTTCTGATCTCCAGGTCTCTTTTACCTTGCTCCATCTCTGCATCCATTGACGCCATCATGTGGTCTGACCACGCTGCTATTTCTCTCTCAATCACAGAAAAATTTGAGTCCCCACCGTCTCTACAGTGGAGAAATAATGAATACCTCATGACACACACACAATAACAACCAGAATTTTCCAAGGCACGAGCTGAATTCTTTACCCTAAACGTGGGCTCAGTGAGCGACCCGGCTGTCTTATGGAATGCTCATAAGGCATTCATACGAGGCATTTTCATTAAGCTGGGTAGCCGCTTTAACCTCCTCAGGACCGCCTAACGCACGGATGCGTCCGGCCAGCGGTCCTGTTGCTCTGGCTGGACGCATCCAGGGCCGGCGCGTCCCATACGCGGAATAGGCCGCCGCGTAGAGCGCCCCTTAGGAAGGGGCGCTGCTAGAAGCGCCGGCCCCGCCTTATGCTGCAGCCGCCCGAGCGCTCTGAATTGAGCCTCAGGCGGCTGCAGCACTGCCCGGGCTGGTGCGTCCATGAGGGCGCACCGCCCGGGCGCAGCATGAAGAGAGGAGCTGACAGGAGGGAAGCGCTCAGCGCTCCCTCCTGTCACTCCATTGTAGCGTGGCCGAGCTCTTTAAGGTCCGCGGGACAGGAGCATCTGTCTCCTGTACCCGGCCGGACTGACATGAAGTGCGCACAAAGTGTGCACTTCATGTCAGTCCCCTGGGGTACAGGAAACGAAAGCTCCTGTACCCGTGGAGCATAAAGAGCTCGGCCACGCTACACCAGAGGTTGGGGGGGGGGGGGAGAAAGAGAATGACAAGGAGAGGGGGAGAATAAAAAGAGGGGAAAGAGAATGACAAGGGGAGGGGGAGAATGACAAGGAGAGGGGGAGAATAAAAAGAGGGGAAAGAGAATGACAAAGGAGAGGGGGGAGAGAGAATGACAAGGGGAGAAAGAGAATGACAAGAGGGAGAAAGGGAATGACAAGGGGGAGTGTGAAAAATGACAAGGGGGGGGTGAAGAATGACAAGAGGGGGAGAGAATGACAAGGGGGGTGAAGAATGACAAGAGGGGGAGAGAATGATAAGTGGGGGGAAGAATGACAAGGGGGAGAATGACAAGGGGGGAAGAATGACAAGTGGGGGAGAGAACTGGCGTTAGTTAAAGGGGTTCTGCAGTTTGTTACAACTGTTGATCTATCCTCTGGATAGATCATCAGCATCTGATCGGCCGGGTCTGACACCCGGGACCCCGACGATCAGCTGTTTGAGAAGGCAGCGGCGCTGCAGGAGCGGCCTTCTCTCTGTTTACCGCAGGCGCAGTGACGTCACGACTAGTATCACTGGCCTTGGCGGGGTTAAGCTCTGTTCACTTGAATGAAGCTTAGCCCCACCCAGGCCAGTGATACTAATCGTGACGTCACTGCGAGAAGGCTGAGGCGCTACTGCCAGCGCAGCTGTCTTCTCAAACAGCTGATTGGCGGGGGTCCCGGGTGTCGGACCCCTGCCATCAGTTTAAATAAACTGCAGAACCCCTGTAATATGGCAGATCATATGGGTGGGGCATTGTGATGTCACATGGGGGGGGGCGGCAAACTTTTCTTTTGCCTAGGGCGGCAAAAATCCTTGCAGCGGCCCTGGACGCACCCGTGCGTCATCTCGCAGGACGCAAGATTTGCTGTGAACGCGTGGCTCGGCAGTTATATTGCAGCCTGCCAGCGATAATCAATCGCTGGCAGGCTGTAAAAGTTAAATAAATCGCATCAAAGAGGTATATCAGACACTGTTTTGTTAACAGCATCTGATATACCTGCTATCTGGTCCTCTGGTGGTCCCATTTGCTGGGATCGACCACCAGAGGTCCAGGTATATCTGTAAAGTTGCACCAAGCACTACACTACACCCCCCCCCCCCCTGTCACTTATTTACCCCTTGTTAACCCCTGATCACCCCATCTTGATTCCCTGATCACCCCCCTGTCATTGATCACCCCCCTGTAAGGCTCCATTCAGACGTCCATATGTGTTTTGCGGATCCGTGGACACGGACACCGGCAATGTGCTTTCCGCATTTTGCAGATCCGCACATTGCCAGAACTATATAGAAAATGCTTTTTCTTGTCTGCAATTGCGGACAAGAATAGGACATGTTCTATATTTTTGCGGAACAGAAGTGCAGACCTGGAAGTGCGGATCCGCAATTCCGGATCCAAACGGGACAAAGTCTGTCCCCATAGAAATGAATGGGTCCGCAATTCCGTTCCGCAAACAGAATTGCGGACGTGTGAATGGGGCATAAGGGTCTCTTATCACCGCCAGTTAGTTAGCTACTTGTTAGGTAGTTAGCGCCCAGCCCACCGCACCGCAGTCACTGATTTTGGCAGAGATTTTTTCATCCACATTGATCGATGCGAATGAAGAAATCTGTGCCGTTCATTCTCTTTTTTTTTTTTCAGCCCAGAGGCTGAACGAAAAAAATTAATCTCATTACCCGTATGCTCAATATAAGGAGAATCGCAGAAACTCCTAATGCTGGCCATACATGTAATGATTGCGGAGACCCTCAAATGCCAGGGCAGTACAAAAACCCCACATGTGACCCCATTTTGGAAAGAAGACACCCCAAGGTATTCCGTGAGGGGTATGGTGAGTTCATGTAAAATTTTATTTTTTGTCACAAGTAAGTGGAATATGAGATTTTGTAAAAAAATATATATATATCAATTTCCGCTAACTTGTGCCAAAATTTTATTTTTTTCTGTGAACTCGCCATGCCCCTCACAGAATACCTTGGGGTGTGATCTTTCCAAAATGGGGTCACATGTGGGGGATTTATACTGCCCTGGCCTTTTAGGGGTCTTAAAGCGTGAGAATCCAAATGCGTAAAAATGCCCTGTGAAATCCTAAGGCTGCATTCACACGAGCGTGATTTCCGCGCGGGTGCAATGCGTGATGTGAACGCATTGCACCCGCACTGAATCCTGACCCATTCATTTCTATGGGGCTGTGTACATGAGCGTTTTTTTTCACGCATCACTTCTGCAACGCGTGTAAATCGCAGCATGCTCTATCTTATGCGTTATAAACGCATCCGCAGCCCCATAGAAATGAATGGGGCTGCGTTAATAACGCATTGCATCCGCAAGCAAGTGCGGGTGCGTTGCGTTTTTCATTGATGGTTGCTAGGAGATGTTGTTTGTAAACCTTCAGTTTTTTATCACGCGCGTGAAAAACGCATCAAAACGCATTGCACCCGCACGGAAAAAACTGAACAACTGAACGCAATCGCAGGCAAAACTGAATGGCTTTGCCTGTGAAATCGCACAGTTTTCACTGAACGCATCCGCAACGCATCCGGACCTAATCCGGACACGCTCGTGTGAACCCAGCCTAAGGCCCCTTTCACACGGGCGAGTTTTCCGCGCGGGTGCAATGCGTGATGTGAACGCATTGCACCCGCACTGAATCCAGACCCATTCATTTCAATGGGTCTGTGTACATGAGCGTTTTTTTTCATGCATCACTTGTGCGTTACGTGAAAATCGCAGCATGTTCTATATTTTGCGTTTTTCACGCAGCCCTAGCCTCATAGAAGTGAATGGGGCTGCGTGAAAAACGCATTGCATCCGCAAGCAAGTGCGGGTGCGTTGCGTTTTTCACTGATGGTTGCTAGGAGATGTTGTTTGTAAACCTTCAGTTTTTATCACGCGTGAAAACGCGTCAAAACGCATTGCACCTGCGCGGAAAAAACTGAACAACTGAACGCAATCGCAGGCAAAACTGAATGGCTTTGCCTGTGAAATCGCACAGTTTTCACTCAACGCATCCGCAACGCATCCGGACCTAATCCGGACACGCTCGTGTGAAAGAGGCCTAAAGGTACTCATTGGTTTTAGGGCCCCTTTGCGCATCTTGGCTGCAAAAAAGTGGCACACATGTGGTATCGCCGTACTCAGGAGAAGTAGGGCAATGTGTTTTGGGGTGTATTTTTACATATACCCATGCTGGGTGAGAGAAATATCTCTGTAAATTGACAACTTTGTATAAAAGTTGGGCAATGAGTTTTGGGGTGTATTTTATATATACCCATACTTTCTGTGAGAAATACGACAGTAAACGACAACTTTTTAATTTTTTTTATACAAAGTTGTCAATTTACAGAGATATTTCTCTCACCCAACATGGGTATATGTAAAAATACACCCCAAAACACATTGCCCTACTTCTCCTGAGTACGGCGATACCACATGAGTGACACTTTTTTGCAGCCTGGGTGCGCAAAGGGGCCCAAATTCCAACGAGTACCTTTAGGTTTTACAGGGCTGCTCACAATTTAGCCCCACCCAAAATGCCAGAATTGAACTTTTTGTCACAAGTTAGCGGAAAGGGAGACTTTGTGAGAAAAAACTATAAAAAATCAATTTCCGCTAACTTGTGCCAAAAAAAAAAATCTTCTATGAACTAGCCATGCCACTCACGGAATACCTTGGGGTGTCTTCTTTCCAAAATGGGGCCACATGTGGGGTATTTATACTGCCCTAGCATTTTAGGGACCCTAAAGCATGAGAAGAAAAAAGCATCAAAATGCCTTCCTAAAAGGTGCTCATTGGAATTTCGGCCCCTTTGCGCATCTTGGCTGCAAAAAAGTGTCACACATGTGGTATCGCCATACTCAGGCGAAGTAGGGCAATGTGTTTTGGGGTGTATTTTTACATATACCCATGCTGGGTGAGAGAAATATCTCTGTAAATTGACAACTTTGTATAAAATTTTTAAAAAAGTTTACAGAGATATTTCTCACACACAGTATGGGTATATGTAAAAATACACCCCAAAACACATTGCCCTACTTCTCCTGAGTACGGCGATACCACATGTGACACTTTTTTGTTTGCAGCCAAGAAGCGCAAAGGGGCCCTAATTCCAATGAGTACCATTAGGATTTCACAGGGCATTTTTACGCATTTGGATTCTCACACTTTAGGGCCCCTAAAATGCCAGGGCAGTATAAATACCCCACATGTGACCCCATTTTGGAAAGAAGACACCCCAAGGTATTCCGTGAGGGGCATGTCGAGTTCACAGAATTTTTTTTTTTTTTGCCACAAGTTAGCGGAAATTGATACTTATTTATTTTTTATTTTTGTTTTTTTACAAAGTCTCATATTCCACTAACTTGTGACAAAAAATAAAATTTAACATGAACTCACCATACCCCTCACGGAATACCTTGGGGTGTCTTCTTTCCAAAATGGGGTCACATGTGGGGTATTTATACTGTCCTGGCATTTTAGGGGTCTCTAAAGCGTGAGAAGAAGTCTGGAATCCAAATGCGTAAAAATGCCCTGTAAAATCCTAAAGGTACTCATTGGAATTTGGGCCCCTTTGCGCACCCAGGCTGCAAAAAAGTGTCACACATGTGGTATCGCCGTACTCAGGAGAAGTAGGGCAATGTGTTTTGGGGTGTTTTTATATATACCCATACTTTGTGTGATTTTTTTTCCCTCAGAAAGTGAACTTGTGAAAAAAAATGAAATGATACATGAACTCACCATGCCCCTCCGCGAATACTTTGGGGTGTCTTCTTTCTAAAATGGTGTCCTTTGGGGGGTATTTATACTATCCCGGCATTCTAGCACCTGAAGAAAGATGACAGGTGCTCAGAAAGTCAGAGCTGCTTCAAAATGCGGAAATTCACTTTTTTGCACCATAGTTTGTAAACGCTATAACTTTTACCCAAACCAATATACACTTATTGGATTTTTTTTTATCAAAGACATGTAGAACAATAAATTTAGAGAAAAATTTATATATAAATGTAAAATTTACAACAGAAAGTGAAAAATGTCAGCGGATGATATTATTTTATTTAAAAATGTCAAATTTTGATTAATAGCAAAAAAAGTAAAAATGTCAGCAGCAATGAAATACCACCAAATGAAAGCTCCATTAGTGAGAAGAAAAGGAGGTAAAATTCATTTGGGTGGTAAGTTGTATGACCGAGCAATAAACGGTGAAAGTAGTGTAGTGCAGAATTGTAAAAAGTGGCCTGGTCATTAAGGGTGTTTAAGCTAGGGGGGCTGATGTGGTTAAGAAAGAGAGGGAAAAAAGGTTCACGGAACTCATGTCCGAGATTCGCCATATTGAATCTCTGAATAAAAAAAGCTGTCACACCCGATCTAACGGAAAAACTGCGTACGTTGCGTACCCAGCTCAGTGAATGTCCCCCTGAGAGTCCAATACTACTCACAGGACAATAAAGCCAGTAAACTCCTATTGCATAGATTGAAAGCTAGAGCAGCTAAATCTAAAATCCCATTCCTTATTAAAGACGATTCAGGAACAAAAATATATGATCCAAGATCTATAGCTATAAAGTTTAAGGAATATTATTCCTCCTTATACAATTTGGCTACTGACTCCGCTAACATCCTGTCCCCTGAGGACATCAATCAATTTTTGAACTCTATATCCTTACCCCGAATGTCCACTGAACAAGCCAATCGTGACGATCACTATCACGGAAGTGCGATCTGCCATCAAGTCATTACTGTCTCATGAGGCCCCAGGCCCAGGTGGGCTTTTCACCCAATACTACAAAACTTTCCTGCCGGAATTAATACCTTATTTCCACAACACCCTATAAAACATACGCATCACTGGTGACCTCCCTAAAGAAATGCTTAGTGCCACTATAATTACTCTTCCCAAACCGGGGAAGGACCCGGTCCGACCCCAAAACTTCCGTCCCATATCTCTCTTAAACACAGATATCAAGCTCTATGCTAAAATTCTGGTAAATAGATTGACGCCGATCATTCCGCATCTGGTAGCTATTGATCAAGTCGGCTTTATTAGAAGACAAAATGGCAACACTAGGCGGATAATAAACATTGTAGACTTTGTCAATAGAAAACACATACCTACCATATTAGTGTCCTTAGACGCAGAAAAGGCCTTTGACCGGGTCAACTGGTCCTTTGCATTTTCGGTCTTAGGATGGGCTTTCCCGCTGAAGCTATATCTGCAATCCAAGCTCCCTATACCCAACCCACTGCCAAGGTCTTCACTAACAGCACCTTGTCTGATGGCTTTGCCATAACAAATAGCACCAGACAAGGCTGCCCACTGTCCCCCATCATATTTATACTCACCATTGAGCCCTTAGCACAGACAATCCGCCAGTGCCCGACCATCCAAGGAGTACCCATAGGCGGGACAGATCACTGCACATCGTTATATGCAGACTATATTATTTTATCCCTCACTGATCCCGCAAAATCTTTAGCTTCAATGTTAGGATAATCTGCCGAATTGTTCGATGATCGCTATTATAGACTAAACCTAGACAAGTCCCAAGATTTATTAAAACACTCATTCCCATTAGATTGGCAAAACCACAAAATCAAATACCTAGGGATCTATGTAACGACACTAATAAAATCCCTCTATGTGAACAATTATGTACCATTGTTGGCTGACCTGGATGCAGAGTTGGACCGACTGTCCAAGTGTGAAGTGTCCTGGATGGGGAGAATTGCATCCTATAAAATGATTATTACCGAGGTTATTGTATCTGTTCAGAAATCTCCCACTCTCACTGCCACAAACCTTTTTTCAAAAAGCGTACCTGGTATTGAAACACTTTGTCTGGCATAAGCGTAGGCCCCGCATATCTTTTAACATTCTAACGAGAGATAGAAGGGCAGGAGGCCTAAGCCTCCCAGATATTAAACACTACTTTCTTGCATCCCAAATAGCATAACGAGAGATAGAAGGGCAGGAGGCCTAGGCTTCCCAGATATTAAACACTACTTTCTTGCATCCCAAGTAGCACATCTGTGCCACTGGTGGCTACAATCCCAGGCTTCTCCATGGGTCTCCATAGAGTTCGCCCTCTCACCGTCGCACAACCGCAGAGCTCTTCTAACGGCCGCGTTAACTGCATCTTATACGGTCCCTAAAAATAAGCCGCATTGCATTACCACCTCCGTAAAGGAATATTACGGGAAAGGGTCTAGAGTTAAAAAATCGATACAAAATTGGGCCCCGATTGAAGCTCTGGATGAAGGATTTAGACCTCTCCAATTGGACGAGAGGGGAGCTCAAAATGATACTCCGAGGGTTCTTTACGTAGCTTTGCAGACATTCACCATTTATATGACATTCCCCACTCGGACTTCTACAAGTACCTCCGAGTTAGACATTTCCTAAATACAAATAATCCGCTTGAGGTAGAAGCAGATCACCAACTACTTCAGTCTTGCTCTCGCACGAGTCTTCTTCAAATATATCTCTGGGATGTAAAGATGACTTAATTGCGTCCACACCCTTTAAATCTTGGGAAATTGAATTGCATCACTCCCCTTTTGAGAAAACTCAGTGGGGTCCTCCGCTTTGCCGCACAATGTTTTAGATGTACCCTTCATTATGAGTCTTATATGAAAACAGTACTAAGGTGGTACTACACCCCAGATCGCTTAAGTATCATATTCCCGGGAGTATCCCACTTCTGCTGGAGAAACTGTGGTTATAAAGGTACACAGTTTCATATATTGTGGCAATGCCCAAGTGTCTATACACTGTGGAAACAACTGTTTACTGTAATCTCAGAATTGTGCTCCCTGGATATCCCACCATCCCCAGAACTGGCTCTACTTTTGATAAACATAGATCGCTTCCCTACATCCCATCGCTTTGTAGTTGCACACCTCCTTCTGTCAACTAAAATTGCCATTGCTAAATACTGGAAAACCAGCATAATATTTGAAAGAGTGGACAAGACCTGCTCATACGAGAGGGTCTTGTCTAATGCCCCAAAACCATCCTTAAAATTCGCCAGGGTGTGGCGCTGTTGGGAATCATACAGGGCGCACCACAGAACAGATTAGCTTATACCCACGCGCATAGGTTTGAATATTAATATCACGATATCAAGATTTTCTTGGTTAATTGGATGTGGAAAGCAGTGTGAGAAAATCGATCCTTTGTTACCCATTGGACACGCAAATACCTGTGTTACATTGTACGCTGTGTTATGCTTTTAACCTCTATTTTGCTTCCCTTGCTCCTTTTCCCCCCTCCCTCGCTTTCCCTCTTCAATTTTTTTTTGCCACAACAGTTATACCACACCACCCTGTTTATTTGGGGCAACAGGTTACAGGTATATCGCAGCTGTCAATCAGTATGCTGATGCACAATACAAATGCACTATATACTTTCTATGTTAGAAAGTATATTATAGGTATATCACACCCCTAAATCACTTTTTGGGGGCAACAGGTATATCACACTAGTTGCAATTAGTTATTCCAATAGTGTTTGTCCCTCAATATACCTGTGGTATTGCAGCAGAACCGCACACAACTGCTGCACAATACAAATGCACTATAATATACTTTCAATGTTAGAAAGTATATTATAAGTATATCACACCCTCAGTATGTCACACCTATCGATAGCACACCTATACGACTCCTTAAAAGGACTTATGTGGCCCTATTAGCTAGCATTTGGTGTCCCTAACAGTCTGTCCCTGCTCCACAAAGCAACCTCTCCCTACACTGGCAAAATACAGAATGTAAAATGGCTGCCAGATCTGGTTCACTTATAGGGTGGGGGCCTGTTCATGTGCTGAAACGTCTCAATTGGCTGTCCTGTCCCACCTGATGGATGTGTCATGGGTCAAAGTTCAGTGCAATGCAAAACAATATGGCGCATGCGAATATCGCCATATGTTCGCATGTTTGGCGAATCGCGAACACGCAAAGTTCGCCGCAAACCACAAGGCCATCTCTATCAATAACCACAGTGAAACGAGTACTGTATCAACATGGGCTGAAAGGCCACTCTGCCACGAAGAAGCCATTACTCCAAAAGAAACATAAAAAAGCCAGATTAATGTTTGCAAATGCACACAGAAACAAAGACCTACATTTTTGGAGACGTTCTGTGGTAAACTAAAATTGAACTTTTTGGCCAGAATGACCGTCGTTAAGTTTGGAGGAAAAAGGGAGACGCTTGGAAGCCTAAGAACACCATCCCAACTGTGAAACACGGGGGGTGGCTGCATCATGTTGTGGGGTTGTTTTGCTGCAGGAGGTGATGCACTTAACAAAATAGAGGGCATCATGTGGAAAGAAGATTATGTAGAAATACTGTAGCAACATCTCAAGACATAGTCAGGAAGTTAAAGCTTGGGCTGAAATGGGTCTTCCAAGTGGACAATGACTCGAAGCATACTGCCAAACTGGTTACAAAGTGGTTTAGGATAACAAAGTCAATTTTTTGGAGTGGGCATCACAAAGCCCTGATCTCAATCCTATTGAAAATTTATGGGCAAAGCTGAAAAGGCAGGTGCGAGCAAGGCGACCAACAAACATGGCTCAGTTACACCAGTTTTGTCAGGAGGAATGGGCCCAAATTCTGACCAACTAGCGGGAGAAGCTTCTGGAAGGATATCCAAAACGTTTCAAACAAGTCATACAGTTTAAGGGCAATGGTACCAAATATTAAAGAAATGTATGTAAACTTTTGACTCGTCATCCACAAGTGAGAATATGATTGGCTCCAGTGCAAAATGCAGTAGCAACATAGTCCTTCGCTTCCGATAGGTGACAGATTATTATTGAGGATAAAGAGGATGATATTGTGGACTGGTTGGGTCACTCATCCTCTCAGTCACAGCAGGATGATGTCAATATCACCTCCGAGTCTAAAACTGTGCCTTTGACCCAGGGGTCCATGCATTCCTCCTGCTCTTCCTTGCAGATCCAGAGAAGCCTTCCATTTGCATTGTCCTTTTCATCACTGCCCCCTCATCACGGGCAGGGTCCTCTCACCTTCTGTATCAGTTTGCAACTCGTCTTGTTCATGGAATGACTGGTGCTTTAATAATAAATAATAATATATTGTGGTCAGCTTGGGAACTGATGATACCACTGCTATAATTGGTAAAGGCTCAAAACATGCCAGCCTAGGCAAGGCTCAGCTGCTGGTAACACTATATAGATAATTCCTATATGGCAATTTTTCTCCATCGCCAGAATTAATAGGAAAACAGAACTGCCCAGCAATAAGAACAAAACTGTCACCAGTCCCCTGGACTCCTTTGTGGTAACCAGGCTGCACTCAACAAGCATCACGGTCATCATCAGTTTCTGCTCCCACTTAGACTCCTCCCACTCCACACCATCATCAGCCATCCACAACGGAATATGTGGATATGCTGTCTTAGAACTGATGAGCCTGGGCAAGAGAAGCTGGCAGTAACATTGTGATTGCACTGCAGAGGGCCGTTTCTAGGACCGGGTGGCTGCCCGGGCGCTGCGAGAAGAGGGGCGCCGAGAATGTGGGCAGCAGTGGCTGCGGCAGGACAGAGGCAGATGAACGCTTCCATTGTGGAAGCGTTCATCTCCATAGTCATCTGTATCGCCGTCCTCAGGACAGCGATACAGATGGCTGTGCTGTGGGGCAGGGGAGGAAGAGGCGTCTCCCTTCCCTGTTCCTCTGATAGGCTGCTGGCACAAGGCCCACAGAGCGGTGCAGGCGGCGTGATGACATCATCGCGCCGCCTGTGCAGTACAGAGCGGGAGACAGGCCGGAAGAGGTAAGTATGGGGGGGTGGGGGCAGAGAGGAGACTGGCCCATGATGGGGGGGGGGGGGCAAAGGGGAGACTGGCACATGATGGAGCACTTTCGATTCGGGTAGGATCGATTTGGACCTAAATCGTTTTTTATGACCAATTCTTTAAAATAGGATCCAAACGAATTTCAAGAAATTCGTTCATTGCTGGACAACGTTATCTCTTCTGATTCCCAACATGCATGCACACACACTTGGCTTGGCTGACCATGCGTGTGTTCTGAATGGTGAGATGGCATTAAGAGACATCTGGTACCTAAGATATACTTTTTTGTGCTGGGGAAGCAGGGGTTATCCTAATATGATACACCAAGTGCTATGAAGTTGCCAAGTACCATCACTCTTTTTCAGTGCCCACCTTTTCCTTTTGAGTTTACTGCTGTAAATGTTTGCAACCTTGCTGTTATTTTTGGGTTATATAACAGGTGGTGCTCACTTTCCTTTTGTGTTTAAAAGTGTATTCCAGCTTTTTATATTGATGACCTATCCTCCAGATTGGTCATCAATATCAGATTGGTGGGGCTCCAACCTCCAACAACCCCCACAGATCAACTGCTTTCTGATGATGTTGGCACCAGAAACTAAACAGTGGCCAAAGCGACGGAAAGCATCCTAAGGCAAATGTTACAACCACATTGTCACAGTCCCTTCCCGCACTCTTCCGTACCCAGCAATCCTCAGACATGGCTGGCACAAATTCCCAGCCCTCTCCCCACCTAACTCGCCAGGGGACCTGAGCAATACAACAGCCCCAGAAAACTACACTGCCCAGGGGTTTAACGCTACCGAACTGTATGAAAACATAAAACAGTTGTTCAGACAAGAACTCCAAAATGCTGTATGATCTTGGTCAAAGGGTGAATGAGATGGAGACCAAAACAGATGAAATAATAGGTGCTCTTGATGCTGATAAAACACATCTGGACAATCATGAGATGAAACTAGCACAATTGGAGCTGAAATTGGAAAACCTAGAAAATCGCCTAGGGGCCAATTTCCGTATTGTAGGCCTCCCAGAGAAGATTGTGGCTCTGAAAGACACAGCTCTAAGCTTGTTTCAAGCTCTACTACCACAAACTGACCCTCAGAATTTCCGTATAGATCGCATACATAGAGCACTGACTAAGCCAAGAAACCCCTCATTGCCTCTCGATGTAATTCTCAAACTGCACTACCCTGAGGCTAGGGACATGCTCCTTGCTGCAGCACAGAATGTCTCGCCCTTACCGGAAATAAACCCTAGTGTTCAATTATTTGCCGACCTTGCACCATCCTCGCTGGAGCGCAGGCGGCAACTACGACCATTCACGTTATCCCTGCAGAAGGCACAGATCCAGTATCGATGGGGCTTTCAGCTGTCATTCCAAGTTGAAGGCAAAGACCATAGCATTCGCTCCCTGGAAGAGGGCCAAGAAGCACTGCGCCTAGCAAACATACCGATGGACACTCCTCCACAGTCCAGCTCACTAGCTCCACTCCCTCAAGGCCCTGCAAAACTCTGGGAGAACAACCGACAACCATAGCGCCTGGCTTTTACCAGACCGACTGCCTGAAATCCCTGGACTGATAAGTATAATTTGCACTAAATGCTTACTAGGGCTGTTTATAGCTCATTTTTCTTGTACTTACACCTATCAAGAGAGGCTACCAAGGGTAGTAGGCGTGAGCAACTAGTGTTTGCTTTCCACTCTCCCTTTTCAGAATGTTCTATCTTCTGACATTCATCTGCATTTACTGTCTCATAATGTTAGAGATTTTGTTCATTTTATAGGTTGTAACATAACAGATATGTAATATTAAGTATGACCTGGATGCGACCCAAGGGGGAGCACTACTGGGATTCCAGTCTGATTCAATACCATGTTTTTAAGCTACATATTGCTGTCACTGTTTGGATTACCATGTTGCCTTATCTGGTTATAGATTCTAGTTTGGTCATAATTGCTTGACTATATATTATCTACAGGTCAGTTTCGACCCTACGTTGGTCATATTAGACCCAATCGTGTTCTATTACTACTACTTTCACAGTTATATTGTTGCTTTTGTTTATTTCTCCTTGGAAAAAGTATACAGACTCTTATGATTCCACATATTATACTAACACTCTCACCTATGCTGAATGCTCCTTTTTCGCAACCCTAGCATTTACCATTCTGACATTATGTTTAAGATTATAAGCCACAACGTTAGGGGGTTAAATTCACTGCATAACAAAGGGAGGAAAGCATTCGCGGACTACGAGAAACATAAACCAAACATCATTTGTCTCCAAGAAACGCATTTTACTGACGCTTCCCACCCAAAATTCTTTAACCCCAGATATAGGATGAATTATCACCCAATGTTCCAAACTAAAAGCAGCGGAGTCTCCACATTTATCCGAAATTCCCTCCCATTTCAGGTTACTAAAACTATTACCATTACTAAACTATTAAAACAGAACGTTACAGTTTCGGCTATTGAATTTATTATTAAAACTAATACCGACACTCAGGGCTGCTATCTAATGCTACTGGGCGAACTATACAATGATAAGCTCTGTCTTGTCAATACGTATGCTCCCAATGTCAACCCTATAGAGTTTTTCCTAACCATGTGCGATAAATTACACTCATTGGATTACAAGAGACTAATCTGGTGTGGCGATTAGTCCACCACAGACCAGATCTGAAAGGCAGAAAAAAGAACTCTTGGAGGCATTTCAAACCCTTACACGCTCCGATCCATGGAGAGAATTTAACCCTTTAGCGAAGAGCTATACCTATTTTTCACCAGCACATTTTCATCACTATAGACTAGACTGGATCCTCACTAACTCGATCACACTCCTATATTTAACGTATTCTAGACATCTACTATGTGTATGGTCCGATCACGAGATGGTTTTAACCAAGTTTACCCTGTGTCCCAACACCAAAATTCCTTATACATGGAGACTTAAAGGGAGTCTTTCACCTAATCTGAGTCTTTTAGACCGCTCAGATCAGGTTATAGACTCCTGTGTCCTAATTCCAATGGTACCTTCATTTATGCAGTCCCTCTGCGAGATCTTCCCCAAAAAACGTTTAAAATGTATGCTAATTAGTTTCAGAAGGTGCCCAGAAATCCACACCTCTTTCACCCCTCAGATAGCCTGATCTGAGTGGTTTATTAGGTGAAAGACTCCCTTTAATGAAGCATTACTGATGAAAAACGCTTCTGTTACAATAATACAACCGCATGCATCTGTCATGAACGGACCCGGTTGTATCATGTCTTCTATAGCCATGACGGATCCGTCTTGAACACTATTGAAAGTCAATGGGGGATGGATCCGTTTTCTATTGTGTTAGATTGTGTCAGAGAAAACGGATCTCTTCCCATTGACTTACATAATGCACCAGGACGGATCAGTTTGGTTCCGCTTCGTCAGGCGGACAGCAAAACGCTGCAGGCAGCGTTTTGGTGTCCGCCTCCAGAGCGGAATAGTGACTGAACAGAGGCAAACTGATGCATTCTGAGAGGATCCTTTTCCATTCAGAATGCATTAGGGCAAAACTGATCCGTTTTGGACCGCTTCTGAGAGCCCATGACGGATTTCAGAAACGGAAAGCCAAAACGCTAGTGTAAAAGTATCCTTATACATTCCGTTATAGCTGACCCAACTAACTTTACCTTATCTGCATTGCTACTAGGGGACAAACCCTTAAACCTCAATAATGCTTCTTTTAAACTTCTACAACATATCCTCATGGCAGCCCGTATTCATATAGCACAACAGTGGAGACAATCAACCCTCTGCTTCGCAGCAGTCATTAGACGGATCAATAAAATAATGCTCGATGAAAAACTTACAGCCATTCGTATGGGTAGGGTAATGCACTTTAAAAAAAATATGGTATCCCTGGATATCGTATTATGCCGTTCCAGTTTTACACTATTATGTTCAGTTGTGATAAGTGTTGAAATCGTACAGTCATTGGAATATATCTGCTTTGTCTGACTATATCGCGGTCTGTATATTTGACTAGATATTAGATCATCGGTACTGATCTTTGTTGTTTATTATTTCCTGTCTTCATCTTTTGTGTATATCCCCCCTGTGCCGTCTGGTCTGTGGTGGATCTGGTCTGTTGCCGTCGTTCAATAAATACCTTTTGAAACTAAAATAACCTTGGGAAAAACTAGAAGTGGCTACTTGGTGGGACCAGCAGTACTAAATACAAGAGTGTCGCACAAAATACTGCCCCAGCAGGACCATATAACACAGTGGCACAAAACCTCCTCAGCTGCCCCTCTGTGATGGCTAGCACCAGCTGCTGCATTCTGTCCTCCTCCCGTTGTTAAGATATAGAAAAGAGAACAGAGGAGGTGACATGCAGACCACATCATCCTACATAGCTATTACATCCAGAAACATCTCCTCAGATGTAGACATTTTCTGTCCTCAAATACTATACTGCGGTAAAGTATTGGCCCAGTAATAATGAGCCACCAGTAATATTAATACTCTTAGTAATAAGGCCCCTTAATGCCCCCAGTATTAATATTGTGCACAGCATTAAAAAATCATTCATAGGTCCCCTAATATTAAAAATGCCACCAGTGACATCCCCTATAGCTGTAATGTCACCTATAGTTCCCCAGTATTAAACAAGCACCAATAATGCCCCCTATAGCACCCCTGAAATTGAAAATGCTTTCAGTGCCTTCAGTAATACCCCCATAGCATCCCCAGTATTACAAATGCTCCCAGTAATACCCCCTAGTTCCCCAAGTATTACAATTGTCCTATTATAAAAAAAATTCTCCAGTGACACCAGTAATGCCCCCTACAGTGCCATTATGCTTACCAAGTAAAAAACAAATCTAATACTCACCTGGGTTCCGTTCCATGCCACAGTCTGTGGTGCAGGCCACAGGCTTCTTACGGCCTGCAGCCTGAGATGCTTGTGTCCCGACACAGGTGGATGCGTCCTGGTCCAGGCAGTCACTATGACATCATGCCGCCTGGCACCCTGTGCAGAATGCCACAATGATGTAATCACTTTGCAAATGCCTGCACCATTTTACTGCCTCAGACTTCAGGACTAGTGGTCTATGAAGGTGAATTCAGGAGGACACCTACAGCTACCAGCTGGGAGTGTCAATTTGCTATGCACCCAGCTGATAGCTATAAGGAGAGCTTGGGTGCCCTATGGGCATCAGCCCACCTCAAGTCTGCCGCTGGTGTCTTTTAAGCTATCTAGTCATTGCAGTCATTCAGATGAGTTTTCTCTGGTGACAGATTCATATATAGATCCTGTGTGACAGGAAGTATACAGCAAAGGAGGAGACCTTGTAACAGCATTCTATAGTCTGATCCTGTTTATAGTATAGTTTATTCTATACATTTTATGGGTCAGAAGAATAGGAAATTGAATTTCATAGGATTTCAGATATTGTGAAATAACTCCCAGACATCTCATTCCCAGAAGGTTGCTGAGCAGCATGGGAAAGTCAACTAAAGCCAAAATCCCAGAGGCAATGTGACCTTTTTGAAACAGATTTCCAGTTCATGCTGCTTATAGAAGGACTGGCTTAGAGGCTTGTTGCATGACGAGAAACACATCCAATGCCTGCAATGTTGTTATTCCGGTTTATTATCTCATTATACCAGAGAGATTTGCACTGATTAATAAGAGGGTCTACAACAGGAACATACTTAAGAAGTAAACATGTAAAAAAGGGTTCTATAGGGTATAAAAAAGGCACATGGAGGTTCACAAAATTACCACTGAGGAAGGAGTAAGACCCAAAATACACTCCGAAACGCGTTTGGTCCATTTTAACCGCTTGCCGACCGCCTCACGCACGGATGCGTCCAGGCGGCACGTTTGTTCCTCCTGGACGCATCCGTGCGTCATCTCGCGAGAGCGCGGCTCTGCAGTGATTCTACAGCCTGCCAGCGATGATCAATAAATGACAACTTTGTATAATTTTTTTTTTAAAGTTGTCATTTACAGAGATATTTCTCACACCCAGCAGGGGTATATGTAAAAATACACCCCAAAACACATTGCCCTACTTCTCCTGAGTACGGCGATACCGCATGAGTGACACTTTTTTGCAGCCAAGATGCGCAAAGAGGCCCTAAAACCAATGAGTGCCTTTAGGATTTCACAGGGCATTTTTACGCATTTTGGATTCTCACGCTTTAGGGCCCCTAAAATGCCAGGGCAGTATAAATACCCCACATGTGACCCCATTTTGGAAAGAAGACACCCCAAGGTATTCTGTGAGGGGCATGGCAAGTTCACAGAAATTTCACTTTTTTACACCATAGTTTGTAAACGCTATAACTTTTACCCAAACCAATAAATATACACTTATTGGATTTTTTTTTTATCAAAGACATGTAGAACAATAAATTTTGTGAAAAATTTATATAGAAATGTAGTTTTAAAAAAAAAAATTACAACAGAAAGTGAAAAATGAAATGATACATGAACTCACCATGCCCCTCCGCGAATACTTTGGGGTGTCTTCTTTCTAAAATGGTGTCCTTTGGGGGGTATTTATACTATCCCGGCATTCTAGCACCTGAAGAAACATGACAGGTGCTCAGAAAGTCAGAGCTGCTTCAAAATGCGGAAATTCACTTTTTTGCACCATAGTTTGTAAACGCTATAACTTTTACCCAAACCAATATACACTTATTGGATTTTTTTTTATCAAAGACATGTAGAACAATAAATTTAGAGAAAAATTTATATATAAATGTAAAATTTACAACAGAAAGTGAAAAATGTCAGCGGATGATATTATTTTATTTAAAAATGTCAAATTTTGATTAATAGCAAAAAAAGTAAAAATGTCAGCAGCAATGAAATACCTCCAAATGAAAGCTCTATTAGTGAGAAGAAAAGGAGGTAAAATTCATTTGGGTGGTAAGTTGCATGACGGAGCAATAAACGGTGAAAGTAGTGTAGTGCGGAATTGTAAAAAGTGGCCTGGTCATTAAGGGGGTTTAAGCTAGGGGGGCTGAAGTGGTTAATAATCGGTTTCCAGTGCCTTCTGAGGAAAAAGTCCCAAGAAAACTGCCGGCACTAAACATTTTCGAAACACATTGAAGAAATCGCATAAGAAGAAATCGCATAACTATTAAAGATATTCTACAACAAGGAAGTGAGACATGGAGGTAATCTCGCGTTAACATGCCACGGGACTTTGGGAAATGAGCGCAACACACGCCAGTACCATGTGGAAACTCGGATGCCTTTGAATAACAACCTGAGTTTTAAGGCTGAAAAAATCGTGAGTACCCCATGAATGTCGCTTCATTAAGCATTTATACTGAACCTCTACCGCAAAAAGTTTGCATGAATAAATTGCTCGAGTTTAGAGAGTAAAACAAGTGCGAAGGTTCTATAAGAACTGCAAACAATTTCCATAGGTGCAGTTTAGTAAGTACGTATATTGAACTTCCAATTCATCTAAGCTCTCATTGAACTTTCGCTTTACCAAGTCCTTACAGCGAATGTATTGCGATTTTCTGGAAACCACCCAGGTACTTTGTTTGCTCAAAGGGATATAAGAAGTGATATCAACTGATATATATAATCCAACATTAGAACTAATCCTCAGATTCACAATATAGTGTGCACACTTTGGATCAAGCCTGTGTTTTTGCACATGTGTTTCTATTGATTTTGGAAGCTGTCTGAGGAACTGCTTATCCGGAATCTTTTTTGTATATTATCCTTTAAACAATTGTTTTTAGTTTATTGAGTATTGGCCAATATGTACTGTGTAACATTTTGTGTTTATGTGATTTTAGCATTGCTAATAAATTTAAAAAATTTAGATTATCTAAGTAAAGCAAAGATTTCTGGATTTCTCTCCTATTTCATAAAGGCCATTAAAATGTTTAAAGGAGTTCTCTGGGATTTACATGTTGATGACCTATACTCTGATCACTATGAGATCAACGGGGGCCCGATTCATGGCATTCCCTGCCAATCAGCTGTTTGAGTAAGCCCAGTTAGTGCCGCAGTCTCCTAACCTCTTACCAAGCACAGTACCTTTGATAGTGGCTGTGCTGGTTTTAGCTCTGTTGTTATTTCTGTAAACTTGTTTTTGTCTGGAAAAACTGCTGTGTACCATTGAGTATCATTGAAGCTCTAATGTAAGTCTATGCCAGACGGTAGTGGTAACTTTGTAATTGTTTGTGCAGAGTTTCTCCACTCCACCCCTCCCACTAGAAGGTTCCAGTATAGCTAGAAACTGTATATAAGGAGAGCAGTCAGAGGCCCTAATGATATGCAGTTAGGTATCAGTGCTTGGGGGGGATATCCATGCCAGTCTGCATGAGTGAACAGAAGAAGACACTGAGATGGGGGACACAGCCACAGACTATGGGTCACCAGCCCTGTGACCAAGAAGCCACCCGACTACTGAGCTACAGACTGTGGGCCTCCAGCCTTTGGCCAGGGTATCAGCCTTCTGATAGAGATGGACAGCTGGCTCAGGCCTTTCCTTTGCATCAAATCCTTCTTCTACCAGAGAGGAGACTGCAGAAGCCAGCCCTATGCCTCAACTGTGCAACGGGCGGCCTCCCCCCCAAGGCCCTCCTATATATCACGTGTCCCAGATGTAGGAATGCTGAGTGGTGTAGTGCGGCCTAAATGTCTCTTTATGTGTCACAGTGCTCCTACCTGGATATGGCTGGACCCCAGGCTTTGGCCCCCGAATAAATGAGGGATTTGAAGAAATAACTTGAGTCCAGACAGCTTTACTTGAAAAAAACGTTTCTCCAAACAGTTTCAAGCTTTATCTTGGTTCCAGCAGGCTTTAGCATGAAACTGGCAGGCAAACTGAACTCTGCTTTATCTCTGTTTCTCTCTGACTCTGCTGTACTGACAGCCTGGCTGTATAACTCAGCTTCTTCTGTATGCTGCACTTTTTCTCTGTAGTCTGACTCTAGGTTATGCCAGGGAACTTTCCTCCTGGCTCCTGAGGCTTTAAACTTTGGCCTCCATGGCCAGCAGAGCTTAGGGTGCTCTGTCTGGTGTGGGCACTTCCAGCAGAGAAGTGCCCCTGCACACCCTTCCCCTAGCAGGGGGTAAGCTAGACTGACTCCAACTGGTCCCCACCCTTCCTGCAGGAAATAGGACTAGCCCACTTCTTTCCAGAGGGCGGTTACAATGGAATGGCAAGCTCCATTCTCTCTAAGTACAGCTTTGCCATATTTGCTGCCACCTGCTGGTGAACTAGGCACATTACATGAACAGTTACACAACATTATTAGGAATGCACAGTGTATAGAACCTGTGCAGAAATACATAGATGGGATTGGTGTTAGCCCAATAAAGACAGTAGCAGGGTCCAGGAGTGGTAACACCACTCTGGGGTGTTACACCTGTATTGTTTTGCACCTGAATTCCTCCAGTAAAAAAGCCCACTGGTTACTGCAGACCCTGACTCTCTGGACTTATTTCCGATTGGGGTGCACTACACCTTACCTATCCCTTCCGGAGAGCAGCAACACATGGTGACACCTCAAGCATTGGGGCCACCCCAAACCTGGCTACTGCATCTGCAAACACTGTACTGCTGTGACATCTTTCTCTTACATCCCACTATGTTTATTTTGAGCTCTGGAGCTGCCAGAACAGAGAGGAAGGGAAATCAGACTTACAGACACACAGTCGGCTCCTATAATCTTCTAAATCTGTGCAGAAACAGTTCTTTTATCAGGCTCAGGTTCACAGCTAGCTCGAACATTCCCGCATTTCCCCCAACTTCTGTGTCTTTTTTTTACTAAGGACAGATCTTGCCTGACAACAGGCAATGGACTACAAATTACGTGGAAGTGAGACCAGTAGAGTGGCCATGATTTTACAGCTTTTTTCTGGTGGATGCAGGCATATTTATTAAATTAAGCGAATTAGAAATTTGCTAGTTACACCATTCCCTAGTAAATTAAATTGTGCGAAAGTACAGTGACTGCTGCTTTCATTTCAGTGGCATATGTGCCGGTATTTACATGGGGACATTTAAACAGACAGGAATGCCCCCAAACCACTTGGTACTTTCCATTTGCGGCCCTAATTTTCTTGATTGTCTCCTGAAAAAATAGGGACTTTTTCCTGGCATGCAGTATATAGTTGCTGCTGTTTCTGTGTATTTATAGTCAGAAAACTCACATTAACCCTTTACAAGAAGGTAAGTCATCCTACTCTATGTGTTGCTTCTAATAAACAGGAAGGTTGTATTACATAACTGATAAAATAAAATTCTCTATGAAGAAAAGTTTAAGCTTCAGGTTGAAAGTGAGCAAATATCTGCTCAATTCGCATTTTGCTGACACATCTTGGCTGAAAAGGGGCAGCAAAACAGAAAAATACAAATCGAGGATAATTTAGGTGAATCCATTATCCTTTTGTATTCTATAATGCAGCAAACTAACAGAAAATTGGTTAATTACTTTACTCTTAGGCTATTTTCACACTAGCGTCCATCCTGCTGCTAGTTCAAGTGTGTCACCGAACTGCCGCTCCATCCCCATTGACTATAATGGGGGCGGGGGCGGAGTTCAGGCGCAACACGGCTAGAGGCCGCCGGACTAAAACTACAACATGTCCGACATTTAGTCCGGCGGCCTCTCGCCGTGCACTGCCGTGCTGTGCGGGAACTCCGCCCCCACCCCCATTATAGTCAATGAGAATGGAGCGGCAGTCCGGCGACACACTTGAACTAGCGGCAGGACAGATCCGACAGGCTGTTCAGCCTGTCGGATCCGTCCTGCCGCTAGAGTGAAACTAGCCTTACTCCTGTCCAGATCTGAGTATAAAACTCCATGTGTTATTCTGATGTTGTGTAGATTAAACAACCCCCACCTACAGTTGGTGCCTTACCGCCACAAAAATGTAGAAGATCTAACAAGATCGCCGTCAATGTCTTAAAAGATTTTGCCATCATTCCGCTGAAATGAGTGTAACGACACTGAAATTCACCTACAGAAGTCACCATGGTACTTAGATACCCCAGGACTTACAGTAGAGCTGAAAGATATATGAAGCATGTATCAACTAGCAGACAACAATGCACTGAAATAAACTCACCAGCCGTTGACCAGAACTGAATGATGATGGCCACGGATGAAGTCCAGCAATGTAGTACACAGGAGCTAGAAATAGCAGATTGATAGCAGAGAAAGATGGTGAGCAGAAATAGAGATATTGAATTAACCCTGGTCTGAAATACAACCCAACATAACAGCTGAGACAAATAAAAAAACAGCTCAGAAAAACAGACAACACCTGAATTACAGGGAAATAGTAAAGAACAATGCTAAATGTCCGGAGTGCCATTACCACTTCCGCACCCCGCTACTGTCTCCTATGGGCTAATACAATGTCATCTTATGGATTTATTTCAGGTCCAAACACTGTGCATTTCTAATGTTGGTAACTGTTATTGTTCATGTAATTTACCTGGTTCACCAGAAGGTGGCAGCAAGCATGGCAGAGCTACATTTAGAGATAATGGAAACCTTCTTTCCATTCTCACTCTTCCTCTAAGGAATGGTGGAGACTAGTTAGTTAGAGTGTGTTGCAGTTTACCCCCTGCCAAGGGAGGGTGTGCAGCAGGTGCACGTCCCTGCTGGACCTGTCTTACCTAAGCCAGCCATAGCACCTTCAGCTCTGCTGGATGTGGAGGCCACAGCTTGGAGCCTCTGAAACCCCCCCCCGAAGCAATAATGTTTTAGTCATATAACCAAAAATAACAGATACTCACTAGTGCTTAGGCCTCTTTCACACTTGCGTTTTTCCTTTCCGTGCTAGAGTTCCGTCCTCGGGGCTCTAAGACGGAAGGATACTGATCAGGATTGTCCCAGTGCATCTTGAATGGAGAGAAATCCGTTCAGGATGCATCAGGATGTCTTCAGTTCAGTATTCAAACGTTTTTTTGGCGTTGAAAAATCCACAGCATGCTGCGGATTTTCCTTGGGCCAAAAAAATTGAAGGCATGCCGCAAGGACGGATCTGGAATTAATGCCCATTGAAAAGCATTAATCCGGATTCGACTTTAAGCTAAATGTTGTTTCGGCGCATCGCCGGATCTGACGTTTACCTTTCTGAATGGTAACCATGGCAGCTAGGACGCTACTAAAGTCCCGGCTGCCATGGAAAGTAGTGGGGAGCCAGGGAGGAGCTACTTACTGTCCGTGCGGCTCCCAGGGTGCTCCACAATGACGTCACAGCGCCCTACATCACATGGATAATGTGATCATGCGACGTAGGGGCGCTGTGACGTCATTGTGGAGCGCCCCAGGAGCCACACGGAAGGTAAGTAGCTTCTCCCCTGGCTCCCCACTACTTTTTCATGGCAGCCGGGACTTTAGTAGCGCCCTGGCTGCCATGGTAACACTGAATGCATTTTGAAGACTGATCAGTCTTCAAATGTTTTCAGGTGTGTTGCGTTGTGACGGATCCGGTGGGCATTTCCGGCGACGGAAGTGCACACCGGATCCTCATAACAGTAGTGTGAAAGGGGCCTTAGTTATTAATTCACTTACAGTCCGGTGTGTACGAAGTGTCTTCACATATAACTAAAGAGGAATTGCTGCTGTTATGTTAATGGATGCTATAACATTGCACCATTCTTCTGAACATACACATCTGTCATCCGCCTTACCTCATGATCCTGGAGCTGTGCTGTAGAGCTCGGCGGCCACTGTACAGCACAGCTCCAGGATCATGAGGTAAGGCGGATGACAGATGTGTATGTTCAGAAGGATGGTGCAATGTTATTGCATCCATTAACATCAGCAACAAGTCTGGGCTGGTTCAGGCTGTGTTGTGCCTGTGTGAGTGAGTCACTGCTGTCACGTGGACGTGGCCTGGGCCGGTGCAAGGATTTTTTTGGCAGGTCAAGCCAAGCTACATCTTGGCGACCCCCCGCCCGCAGCTCACCTGGTCCTGGTCCTCTGTGCAGCAGCTGGCTTTTCCTCTGTGTGGTCCTGGTATCTTCGCTATGCTTAAATCGCTTGAAGACTGTACTTTTCGCCCTATAAGACTATAACACACACATAGGCTTTAGAGGAGTATAATAAGAAACAATATTTTCCACTATACCTCAGGTCAGACCACCAATCAGAGCCCCAATGTTAATCACACCTCAGATCAGCCCCCCGTGTCAGCCGTCAGCCCCCATCCATCATGCCCCCCCATGTCAGTCATCATGCCAGCCGTCAGCCCCCCATGTCAGCCGTCAGCCCCCATCCATCATGCCCCCCCATGTCAGCCATCATGCCCTCATGTCAGCCATCATGCCAGCCGTCAGCCCCCCATGTCCGCCGTCAGCCCCCTTCCATCATGCCCCCCATGTCAGCTGTCAGCCGTCAGCCCCCATGTCAGTCATCATGCCCTTATGTCAGCCATCATGCCAGCCGTCAGCCCCCCATGTCAGGCGTCTGTCAGCCGTCAGCCCCCATCCATCATGCCCCCCATGTCAGCCATCATGCCCTCATGTCAGCCATCATGCCAGCCGTCAGCCCCCATGTCCGCCGTCAGCCCCCATCCATCATGCCCCCATGTCAGTTGTCAGCCCCCATGTCAGCCGTCAGCCCCCATCCATCATGCCCCCATGTCAGCCGTCAGCCCCCATGTCAGCCGTCAGCCCCATCCATCATGCTCTCATGTCAGCCATCATGCCAGCTGTCAGTCCCCCATGTCAGCCGTCAGCCCCCATCCATCATGCCCTCATGTCAGCCATCATGCCAGCCGTCAGCCCCCATGTCAGCCGTCAACCCCTCATCCATCATGCCCCCCATATCAGCTGTCAGCCCCCATCCATCTTGCCCCCCATGTCAGCTGTTCAGCCCCCCCATGTCAACCGTCAGCCCCCCATGTCAACTATCAGCTCTGATCCTTCATTGTCCCTCTCTTCATCATTGTCCCCTCATCATGTCACCCCCCCCCCCCCCATGGGTGGCACATTTCTTTTCTTCCCCTCCAGGCTCCATGGCACAAACAGACATTTTGTGATTGTCCCCCATCATTTCTCTTTTCTCACCCCCAGGATTGAGGCGCACATAGTGCCCCATAATAATGTGCCAGTAACACGTGCCTCTCCATGCCACCCCATGTGCTAGTAATAAGTGCCTCTCTTGTGCTTCCCCCCATTTGCCAGTAGCCCCCCCCTTATTATGTGCCAGTAGCCCCCCCCCATATGTGCCAGTAGCCCCCCCCATATGTGCCAGTAGCCCCCCCCCATTATGTGCCAGTAGCCGTCTCCCCTTATGTGCCAGTAGCCGTCTCCCCTTATGTGCCAGTAGCCGTCTCCCCTTATGTGCCAGTAGCCGTCTCCCCTTATGTGCCAGTAGCCGTCTCCCCTTATGTGCCATTAGGCCCCCCTCATGTGCCATTAGGCTACCCTCATGTGCCATTAGTCCCCCCTTATGTGCCAGTAGCCGTTCTCCCTTATGTGTTATTAGTCCCCCCTCATGTGCCAGTAGCCGTCCCCTTTATGTGCCAGTAGCCGTCCCCTTTATGTGTCAGTAGCCCCCCCCCATATGTGCCAGTAGCCGTCTCCCTTATGTGCCAGTAGCCGTCTCCCTCATGTGCCATTAGGCTCCCTCATGTGCCATTAGGCCCCCTCATGTGCCATTAGTCCCCCTTATGTGCCAGTAGCCGTTCCCCCTTATGTGCCAGTAGCCGTTCCCCCTTATGTGTTATTAGTCCCCCCTCATGTGCCAGTAGCCGTCCCCTTCATGTGCCAGTAGCCGTCCCCTTCATGTGCCAGTAGCCATCCCATTTATGTGCCAGTAGCCGTCCCCTTTATGTGCCAGTAGCCCCCTTTAGTACCAGTAGCCCCAAGAAAAAAAAAAAAAAAAAAAGAAAAAAAGAAGAACAGTTATACTTACCTCCAGCGATGCGATTCAGGCCTCTTCCGGCCTGTGTCTCGAGCTGTACGGCTCCGGCGGCGCAATGACGTCATCGCGCCGCCTGCACCGGCCTCTGATAGGCTGCCAGCACTAGGCCGGCAGCCTATCAGAGGAACAGGGAGAGAGAGGACACGCCTCTCCCTCCTCTGCTGCTGCTCCGCACGGAGATGAGCGCAAGGCAAGCGCTCATCTCCGTCCTGATGTTCCCTGCCGCCGCCGCGTCTGCCCTGGGGACAGGCCCCCTACTGACCACGGGCCCTCGGTCCATGCCCGAGTGCCCTAATGGTCAGTCCGCCCCTGGTGACACCCCATCAGACTGGTGTCACCCGGTGCGGACCGCACCCCCCGCGCAACGCCACTGCCAGAGAGCAACCAATGTAGTAGAGTTGAGTTTGTTTGCCTGCTGATTTAATGCTAAAGTCTGCTGGGAACCAAGACAAGGCCTAAAACTGTTGGAGAAACGTTTATTCAAGTAAAGCTGTTATTGAACTTCATCACAAGGCCTGGACTCAATTTATTTCTTCAAATCCCTCAATTATTCACCCTATTTGCTCTGCTTCAGACAACAACACCTGGGATCCAGCGTATCCAGGTAAAAGCACCGTCATATGTACACAAAACATTAAGGGACATTAAAGGCCACCCTACACCACTCTGGCATTCCTACACCTGGGTACCATCTACTACATCACTAAAAAGGGGACCTGTGCCTTGTTCCTTCACTGCAACTGGCGTCACGAAAAACATTTACTTTAAGGGACCCCTGGCTGCTGTCGTGCGTTGCAAATGCTGACATCAATGAAATGCTGGAGGACCACAGGCCCTAGGATATGCTTGTACAACATAAAAGACTAGAACAAGATATTAAGAATCTGGACACAAATGCACAAAGCATACTCTACCAACACCAACTAGAGAAGCAAAATGCCTGGACATTTGAAGGTTAAGCAGTCGACAGCTCCTCCATCCTCCTTATTTTGCAGGACTGTTTAGTGGACAGTTAAAGGGGTTGTCTCACCTTGCAATATGAGCACAGCCTTGATCTTTAGCTAAGCACTTTCAGTTCATTCTGAGGGCCATCACACTTCATTTGATTGGTTGATGGCACTGTAATCACACTCACAGCTTGCCTGTGCCATGCTTGCTCCACTGGCCGAGAGTGCAAGGGCACACTATATCACAAAGTTAAAAGCTAGCTCATCACAGATGACAGCCTAGATTCCGGACGTGTAGTAGTTTGTTCACCCCCATGCCTGGGGCTGCTTTTTCTTGTGTTCACCAGCGCCGAGGCTTTTGACATTGTCGGGAGCTGTTCAACACAGCATATACGAGGTGGTCAGAAAATTCATCGACTGAATATCAGTTCCATAAAATCCATGTACTTGCAGCTAAAGTTGAGCGAACACCTGGAAATTCGGGTTTGCCGGGTTCGGCCGAACTTTGTCTAAAAGTTCGAGTTCAGGACACGAACTTGACCCCCAACCCGAACCCCATTGAAGTCAATGGGGACCCGAACTTTAGGGCACTAAAATGGCTCTAAAAAAGTAATGGAAAGGGCTAGAGGGTTGCAAAAGTAAGCAAAATGGGGGTAAGAGCTAGGCAATTGCCCTACAAACAAATGTGGATAGGGAAATGACTTGAAATAACATAAAATACATAAAAATGTAAAATAATAATCTTGAACTAGGTGGAGGAGGTCCATATGGAGTAGGAGGTTGAGGAGGCGGTGGACGTGGCGGTGTAGGTGGAAGCGGTGGTGGAGGTAGTCACCAACAATACAGTTTTTTATTTTTTTAAATTTGGGTAGACCCCAAAACATTGGGAAATATAGAAAAGAAAACAAAGAGAAAGTGCGCTGGAGTATAACAAAGGCTGGGTGAGGTCAGTATACATGTCTATTCTGCACAAGGTACAGACAAGTCCTGTGGGATTCGTGCCTGGTTTATTTTAATGAACGTGAGCTTGTCCACATTGGCTGTAGACAGGCGGCTGCGCTTGTCTGTGATAACGCCCCCTGCCGTGCTAAACACACGTTCAGACAATACAGTGGCAGGCCAAGGCAGGCCAGCACCTCCAAGACGTAAAGGGCAAGCTCAGGCCATCTGCCCAATTTGGAGACCCAGAAGTTAAATAGGGCAGACCCACCAGTCAGTACGTGTAGGCATGTGCACACGTACTGTACCACCATGTTGCTGAAATGCTGCCTCCTGCTAAGACATTCCATATTATCTAGTGGTGCTGGTTCTTGTGGCGTGCTGACAAAGCTTTTCCACATTTCGGCCATGCTAACCCTACTTGCAGTGCCCTAGCTGCGTTGGCAACTTCTTCCTCCTCCTCTGTCTTCGCCTTGAGCTTCCACTGAAGCCCTGGTATCAGGTGGGAATGCCATTAGCAGCGCATCTACCAGCATTCAGAATATATTTCCCAGTCAGGTATGCAGTGCAGTAGTTGTTTGAAAGAAAAAAGCGGTACAGATCACCCAGCAATCTAAATGCTGCCAATTTTACTGAATATATTTCCCAATCAGGTATGCAGTGCAGGGGTAGTTTAAAAGAAAAAAGGGGTACAGATCACCCAACAATCTAAACGCCACCAAATTTACAGAATATATTTCCCAGTCAGGTATGCAGTGCAACAGTAACACACCCTCCAAGCCACTTGTGAATGGATGGCCTGATAACCGTGGAAATGTCCCCCCAGAATATAACAGATTGATTTAGTGAATTGATTTCCCTGTCAGATACACAGCGGAGGCTGCAGGGTACTTGACCGCCAAAAAAAGCTAATTTATCCCCCCAGAATCTAACAGATTGATTTACTGAATTGATTTCACTGTCAGATATGCAGCACAGGGGTACTTTACTGAAAAAAATTTGAATATTTCACCCCCTGGGGCCCTGAACTCACAGAAGGATTACCTATATTAATTTACCTTCCCCTGACACCTATGCAGTGCAGGTGCACTTAAAAAATGGGTATATGTCGCCCACTTAACTACAAGAACAGGATTCAATTATTGTCCCTGGCACATATGCAGGTGCAAGTGCACTGCACTTGCACAAAATGGCCGCTGACGCCCACCTTATTAACAGACCAATTAAAACTTATTTTTCTGTGTCACTGGGCTCAGGGCAGGGTACAAAAATGTTGCCCTGCAGCCTTTCAACAATCTTTATCAAACGGCCGAACACTGAACTCGAACTTTTACAGAAAAGTTCGGGTCCGGGTACAAAAAACCCTAAAGTCCGGTACGAACCCGAACTTTACAGTTCAGGTTCGCTCAACACTACTTGCAGCCACGCTCTAATAAACGGAACTGATTTTCAGTTGCAAAATTTTCTGCCACAAAATCTGCCATTTGTGAATGCACCCTGTGGGGAGTTGCTCTGGTAGACAGCGGTGCGGGTGCAGTATAGAGGCAAAGAGAGCCCAGGTAGTGCAGCAAACAGTGTTTTATTTCACACTTGCACAAACAAAACTCAAAACAGTCACTTAGTGTTACTTCACACACACAGCAAAAACTTGAGGCAAAACAAAAGTCCAAGACTGAATCAAGTTCACCTGTGTGGTTTAGGTGCGTGTTCACACCCGGCTGTCAGCCCAGCCGCAGGAAAGTCCAACCTCAGGCTTCCAGGCAGACTGCACGCCTCTTTGCAAGCTCTTGCTTCCAGCCCTGAGAGCTCCACGGAACACCAGCAGTTTCCAGGTTAAATCACCTCAAATCCTAGGTGTCAGTTCACACCTGGCTGAATGCTCGGCAACACAAAAAGTCCACTGACCGTCTTTAAATGGCCTGCTCTTCTTACACACAGGTCTCAGCTTTTCAGCCCAGCACAGGGCCCAGATCCCAAACACAGAGAGAGAGTTTGCATAAAACCCAGCTGTCTTTTAAAGGCACTTACTTTTAAAGGCATTAACCCAAAAAAAACCCGGACCGGCACCTAAAATCCGGTCCAGTATTTACCCTCACCTGGCTGCAATCAACCCAGCAGCACAGGCTGAGAGGAAAATACCTGCTTTTTACCACCAAACCTCTCACTGTGTCACAACCCTTATACTAGAGAGAGTTTAAGGCTACATTCACACGTCCGCAAGTGTTTTGCGGATCCGCAAAACACGGACACACCGGCAATGTGCATTCCGCATTTTTGCGGACCGCACATTGCCCGGACTCCATAGAAAATGCCTCTTCTTGTCCGCAATTGCGGACAAGAATAGGACATGCTCTATTTTTTTTGCGGAGCCGCGGACCAGAAAATCGGCGGCGCGCTCCGCAAAATCGGATGCGGAGAGCACAGTGTGTGCTCTCCGCATCTTTCCCGGCCCTATTCACAGTCAATGGGTCCGCATGTATTCCGCAAAATTGCGGAATACATGCGGACTACATTGCGGACGTGTGAATAAGGCCTAACTGTCCACTAAACAGTCCTGCAAGATAAGGAGGTGAAAAGAGCACTCCCCGGTTCTGAGGACCATTATAGCTCTATTTTCCCTTCCATATTTCTTCCTGTGGGAAGATTTTCTTTTTAGGAGCTGTTGAAATGAATTTTGGTTCCGTTTCTTGCTAAGGTGTACATTGTTATATTTCTAGATGGTGGTTTAATTCCTTTGGATTCAGTTGCGCAAATTTTCTCATCTCATTTTACATTTAGACAGTGTAAAATTAGACATCGACTAGACAGTCAAAAGATATGCCAAATTAAGCCCAACTTAAAGTGGCCCTAGAAAAGCCCATGTTTTTTTTATGTGGGTCCAAATTGAAGGCAGGCAACATGAGTAGACAGGGCTAACACATGTTGGCAGGGACAAGAGACATAGATGGGATCAGCAATATCATAATGCACCACAAAATACTGTACCAACAGAATCAAATACCACAGTGCAGCACACAATACTGCTGCCCCCACACTGCAGTATTTAACTGAATTCTGGAGGGCACCTGCGGCCATTGACCAAGTGCATAAGTATTTAATATTGCTTAGAGTATCTAATCATTACGTACCTGGCTGGCGGCCATGAGGAGGGCTCAGGTGGCCCCCTGGGCCTCGGCATACCAGGACATTTCCTTGTACGGTTTATGGCCAGTTCACCTTTGGCTGGATAACAAAGTTGGTCCATTGCTAGACAAATGGGGAGCTTAATCATAAGCAGAATTGTTAAAGTCAGTTTTGCAAGAGTCTGCTTTGCCATAATATGTGCCAGATTTATCAAATGTTGCACAGTGTTTGCTATATTTGGTGTCTCTTTCAGTCTAACTTCTTTCTGGAGAGGTTACTCCACTTTTTACACCATGAGAGAAAGACTGCGACAATTGCGACTTTTTAGAAAGTTGCAGTTGATAAGGCTGGCTTATGGATAGGCATACACACGTTTTTGTTCGCTTTTGCTGTTTTGTTCTTGTTTCTTGCATCTGCATAATTTGGTTTATTTTTCTGGATTAAAAACTTTAGCACCAGAGGTTAGCTGAAAATACTGTATTTTTTGCCCTATAAGATGCACTTTTTCTCCCTCAAAGCGAGGGGGGGGGGGGTGATGTCAGTGCATCTTATGGGAGTGAATAATAATGAGAGCTTCCTCATTAGTATAGGGGGATCAGGAAGCAGTAAATGCAGTCCTCCCCGGTCTGTGTACTCACTGTTTCCTGGTCTTGGCTGCTCACCGTGCTGTGACTGCGTGTACAGCATGTGGGTCATCCGGAACAGGAGAGGTTTTGAGCATGGGGTCTGAGTGGGGATCTTTCACATCTGAGGTCTGGATAGGGGCTTTTATTTTCATTGCGGCTTTGATCTGAGGTCTGATTGGGGGTCATTTACATTGGGGTCTGATCTGAGATGTAAATGGAGGTCTTTTCACATTAATGGTCAGATCTGAGTTCTGAATGGGTTCTTATTAACATTGGGGGTCTGAGCTGAGGTCTGATTTGGGGGTCTTATTAACATTGGGGGTCTGATTGGGCTCTGAACTGAAGTCTGATTAACATTGGGGCCTGATCAGAGATCTAATGAAAAATATTTTATTTTAATATTTCCCTCCTCTAAAACCTAGGTGCATCTTATGGGCAGGTGCGTGTTATAGGGCAAAAAATACAGTATATTGGAAATATGAAACGCAGGACACACAAGCATTTTCTGCTACTGGTGTTTTAATTAATTAGGTGGCATTTTTGCGTTGTTTATAAATGCATGTCAAAGCTCTGGCATTTTGTCTGGCGTTCTGACATTTCTTCTGTAGACAATGCCAGGAAAAAAGTAATGTTTACAAAGTTGTCTAAAAAAACTAATTAAAAAGCCATAAAAACAATAAAGTATGGAAAAAAAAACACAACTAGTTCTTATAGCATTTTTTTTCTTGTGGTTAAAAAAAAATTGTCAGACAAAATGTGTTTGTAGGGGCCCTAAATTAGCTCCACGGGCTAACCATGCCCACTTTAAAAAACTGTAGAGAGTAGTATAAAAAGTGCAAAGGGTCACAAAATATTTGCACAAATAAGTCTAAAAAGTTACCCCACTCTGTAATTCAATTAATTGTAATTCAATTTTGGCATAAAATATTGCATCTTTGGTTGCTCCCCTTTCCTGCTAGGACACACTCTTTTATTGATCGGGGGCTAACAATGTCTAAGACACTTAAAGGCGAGATAAAACTTAGCCCCTTAACAATGTCTAAGACAATACTAAGGCCAGCTAAGATTTAGCCCAACCACCAGCACTCATTGCAGTGTATGGGAACTATGTAAACAGTGTGTTATACCACTTATAAATAAATTAATAACTCAACATAAACATTAAAATGAAAATACTTTATTGAATAACCCATGAGATTAAAAACATATACAAAATAGGTGGGGACTATCAACATATAAACCGCCCCATCAATCACAATAACACAATGGTGAAGCCTCACATATCATAGATATCATATGGATATTGGTGACCTTCCTCTAAATATAACTGCTGTACCCAGCTCCTATACAATTTACCAGGGGTGGTACACCATTAACATTGCAACCTATAATGTGATAATGGGGGCTAAAGTGACTGAAAGTCTACCTATCCTAACTGCGGGCGTGTAAAGATTAGACAATATACAGGCTAAACATAGCTCAAATCAATAATGACATACCTAACACAGAAGGAAAATGGATGAAGGAGACGGTGGCGGTGACTGGCGCTCCTCAACGCGCGTTTCGCGTGTTCGCTTCCTCAGGAGGATAGGTAGACTTTCAGTCACTTTAGCCCCCATTATCACATTATAGGTTGCAATGTTAATGGTGTACCACCCCTGGTAAATTGTATAGGAGCTGGGTACAGCAGTTATATTTAGAGGAAGGTCACCAATATTCATATGATATCTATGATATGTGAGGCTTCACCATTGTGTTATTGTGATTGATGGGGCGGTTTATATGTTGATAGTCCCCACCTATTTTGTATATGTTTTTAATCTCATGGGTTATTCAATAAAGTATTTTCATTTTAATGTTTATGTTGAGTTATTAATTTATTTATAAGTGGTATAACATACTAAAAGGGAGTACACCAAATTTGTGGTGTGTATAACTCCGGTTGGTCCAATTTTGTATGTATAACTATGTAAACAGTGTAGCATAGCAAGCTGTGGAGTTTCGGAATCAGGGAGCTACTGACTCCACGCAGCGTTGGCCCGCTGTGCTGTTACCTAGTAATCTGGTGGTCGGGATTTATTTTGTAAATGTGGTGCATGGCATGTGTGCAAGAATATTGGCTCATCTTCATTATTAAGTCTGCCCCAATCTTTCATTTCTTAGGTTTAATGTTAGATAGTGGTAGCTAGGAATGAGCAAATAGACTTCGAATGAACCATCTAAAGTCGATTTGTTCTAATACTGTATGGAGCAGGAGCTTTGTACAATATTAGAATGCATTGGCTCCGATGAGCCGGTTATTGTTTTGCGAAGTCTCTCGCAAGCAATACTGTAAAAAAAACATTTCCTCAACTCGGGTTCGGTTCCAAGGTACCACTTGGAACAGAACCCGAGTTCGGGAAATGGTTTTTTACAGTACAAATTTATGAAGTTATTACGCAAAGTCTCACAAAGCAATAACTTCAGCTCATCGAAGCCAATACATTCTAATACTGTGCGGAGTTCTTGCTCCGTACAGTATGGGAACAAAGTTTTATGCAAATCAACTTTGGATGTTTCATCCGAAGTCGATTCGCTCATCCCTAGTGGTAGCTAATGCAAGATCATATGTTTTGATAGACCAACATTCCGAATTTGAGTATGCCATGCTCTGAGGCTTCTGTGAAACTGTGAAGAGTTAATGCTGTTTAACCAATATGACTATTGGCTTTGAGGTGCAGGTAAAGAAATGATTAGGTAAAGCCACATAGCCTCCAATTTTGTTGCATTCAAAAATAGCTTTTATTTTTTATACAAAATACAAAAAAATGTACACTTTGTTTTCTCTCTGATGCACATACAAAAGGACACATCTATCCATTCCATACAAAACAGCTTGAAAATACTATGAGCATGGAACTTGTAGATAAAGAACATACATAGTTAAGAGCATTGTACAATTGTGCAATATATCGAATAGTTAATGGCTGGCTTAATATTCTGACTGAAGCTGTAGAATCACCATTTGCTGCTATTTGATTTGCAAAACGTGTCTGATCACTGTACTTTGTAAGACCAAGCACATATATGTATATTACAGAGTATATATACACAGAGTCGGTTCTGTCTGCACAGTCTAACATAGCAGGAGGGATAGAAATAGCACAGCACAACAGTTTCTAAGGTTGGCGCATCTTTTGGTAACCCAGTGCCCTATTCAGAAACCTCTCTCTAAGATGGAAACTTTCTGAAGGAGGACTGAAGTCATCAGCTATATTTCCCCAGTGATATCAGCCCACTAGTGGACATACGCCTGGGATTCTTTACCTGTGGTAATCACAGATGACCAAAGTTGGACAATAAATGCTACATACTTACTGAAATAAACACACTCGGCATACATGTGGGGTATTGGTGAATGGTGCACATATAAGCCAAATTTAAAAAGACCTTGACAAAAAAAAAATCTATTATCCAAAAGCTTAAAAGTGAACCACTGCTTTTACTCATCATTATGTCATTTTAGGACCAAATTTATGTGCGGATTAATTTCTCAATATATCTTTACAGTTGCTGGAACTCTATTTTTCTGATGTTTACATCCCTGCATTGGCCTAAAAAAAAATAAACGGATGGCTACCAGCAGTCACCACAAGGGGGAGCGTAAGAGCTTACTGGATACTGTGGTACTATTGAGTTCAATGAATACGTTCAATGCCTATGCAGGGTATCACAAAAAGAGCTCCAACCACAATAAACATATATTAGGAAATTAATCAGAACAAAATGTTGAATCCAAAAACAAAACAAAACAAAAAAAAAACTAAATTGCATTTAAGGGTGGATATTCACTTAAAGTTGTGTTTGTACGGGGTTTTCACCCAACCATAAATAACCAATAGTAGTGAAGTAGTGATAAGCGGTGTCTGGCCAGACTGTTACAGAAAACCCCTGAACGGACAATAGCAGAGTATTATATACTTATACAGACACACCTTTCCTTGTCACAAGTATTTAGCTGCAAAAAGACTTAGTATTCCTGCAGAGTGATGCATTGGTAAGAGTTTTCCTGCATTCCTCTCAAAGCATCCAATCCCAATTTGAAACTCATGGTCCCACATTAAAACATAACATGGCCACATAGATAAAGCCCAAACGTATTTTTACCCAGGCATTTTTGCATGGCAATAAGTACTAATCGACCATATAGGATCAGCGCTCATCTAAGGACATTCAAACTGGCAATTCCTTTCAGCTCCTGATCAGCCCATGTAAAAGGCCCTTTAGCCCGAATTTTCATATTCCAATCCTCCTTGTAGCAAACATGCTTGCACACAAGCCAGGCATCTCTACACCATTGATTTTGCTGTGTTATGTTGCCGATTCATGCTTTACTGGCAACTTTGACATTAAACTTGATTTAATCAAATCCTATGGTACCATAAAAAGTGGGCCTCCACTCAGTTACAAAAGCAATGCCAAAGGAGGAAACCGGATACAAACAGGTTCTCAAATAAGCATCCTCAATTATTGCTACTTTCTCAGTTTTGTTACAACACTATAAGGCAAGTGCCCAAAACAATAAAAAATGTTCTTCTACAGTAACACCCATCCATGGTTACCTGCTACTTTCTTATATTCTAGCATCAGTGGCCATGAGCAGACACTGCACAATGCATTGACTTTGTTCTAAATATTTTTTATATAATGTACACTCAGGCTTCAAGGAGTTGTGCAACTTTGGGTGGAAAGAAGGGGTCGGCAAATCTTCCCCCTTCATCCTGGGCAGACCTGCAAAGGGAAGCATACTTATCTTCTTCCTGGCACTGTCTGCTGACTCCTTCATCTTGGCTGCTCCGCTGCGCTCACTGGATGTAAACTTCCTGTTTGATGCCGCTGCAGGCCGCAGCGATGACCTGCTCCCTATGTGTCATGTGTCCATTTGTCATAATGCAAGGGAGCAGGTCACCGTTGGGGCAGCAACTGGCTGCAGCGGCAGCGTCAAGCAGGAAGTTTACATCCACAGAGCCCAGCACAGCAGCCAAGGCCAGGCAGCGAAAGAGCCAGCACTGAAAAGCAAGTAAGTATGCTTCCCTTCGTAGGTCTGTAAAGGAGTCGGAAACCTCTATAGAGGGGCACGGTATAAATATATATATATATATATTTTAATTGGGAGTCAATGATTATGTATACCAATATATACCTAGACAGTAGCATACATCACAGCTGTCCAAATGAAGGAAAAGCAATGTCTGAATAAAGCTTAAGACATATATGTTGGGAGAATTTCCTAGCTTTACATCCTTAATTTCTCACGGGACTCTAAGGCTATGGCTCTAGCTTAAAAATCCTTATTGTTGGCCTGTATTAAAGACCGGTACTGGTTTCTTTTTTTATTACTTGAAGACATCTAAGGTTGAGTTCACACTTCAGTTATTTGGTCAGTTATTTCCATCAGTGACAAATAACTATAGTGTGAACAGTCTGTTTGTACACTTGCCATTTTACAATACAGCTCTGCAGATTTTACCGTAAAGGAGTTTTCCGCAAAGAACTTTTTTCACCTATCCACAGAATGATCGCTGGGAAACCATGCGATCAGACATTTATCACAAATCATGTGCATAGGTCATAAATGTCAATTGTGGAAAACCCTGTAAAACAGACAAACACGTGTAATGTAAATCACAATCAAATCAAACAGTAAATGAGTATTTTAGACTCCTTACAAAAAGGTTTTTGAGATGAAACCATGCAAATAGTCATTTTTGGTAACTTTTCCATCATTCTTTTTATCAGAATGTGTTTCGTGGAGCAAAATTAAGTGCAAAATTTTTTAGAAACACTATTAATTAATGCATAAGCAGAACGATCAGTTCTGTTCAAAACACTTCAGTGTTTTTTAGATTGTCTGGCACTAGGCAATGTGCCGTGTATATCATCTACACTTGTACATACCCTAAACGCTAAAAACACACAGTGATAAGACCTCTACCTGAGACTTGCTTTTTTCCCCCCAAACGCCACCCAAATATTTTGCTGTGCCCGATAAATCAAAGCTATCCATCAAACCCAATGAATCAAATTGTATTTACATGCCTTGGTTGAGAAATTTTATAACGTGCAATAAAATATATTTGGTATTTCAGAGGCTATGTGATCAATACATTTTTAAAGGATCGCAAAGGACGCCCTTCCTGATATTATATCTTGTTATCCGTGTTTTTAAAACATGCAGGGTAGAGACTGCTATAAACCATTTCACCAGCTGTAGGCTGGGAGTATGGGAGCAGTTACTATGGAAACCGATTGGCTCATGATTTCGGAAAAGACAATACTGTATTGCATGTTAATTCTCATGTAGGTAATATGTATCCAGTTAAGCTCAGAGTTGGGGTCCATTCACATGTCCGCAATTCTGTTCCGCATTTTGCGGAACGGAATTGCGGACCCATTCATTTCTATGGGGAAACACTATGTCCCGCCCGCATCTGCAATTGCGGATCCGCACTTCTGGGTCCACAACTGCGTTCCCGAAAAAACAAATAGAACATGTCCTATTGTTGTCCGCAATTGCGGACAAGAAAAGGCATTTTCTATGAGAGTGCCAGCGATGTGCGGTCCGCAAAATGCATAACGCACATTGCCGGTGTCCGTGTTTTGCGGATCCGTAAAACACACACGGACATCTGAATAGACCCTTACTTTCTCAATGTGCTTAACATGGCACAATGTTGTAACATGATGTCCTCAAACTAGTTACAGAAATACGTGCCAATTTCACAACACTGAATCCATAATTCTGCAACCAATGTGCCAAATAGTACATTGTTTAATGGCGGCTACATTACGGATAGCAACATATACAATATTTAGTGGCTGCCTGGTAGTTTTCTAAATCAATGGCAGACCCTCAGCAGTCGCTTCCATTAAAATTGTCCTGTAAAGTTAGAACATTTAAATAATTACCACTGAACTGTTGGAGGCGACAATATTACGAGTATAATAAACTTGATACTTTTCTACGGGTCCTTTTACACAGCCCAGTGCGGGGCCATACCGAGCGCCGATGAACAATATAACAAGTTGATTGACACTTGCTTAAAGGGCTTTTACAAGATGCAAACTCCATGGGGGACGAACATTCCCTTCCCAATCAGCGGCCATGTAAAAGGGCCTCGAGTCTGTATCATGACAATCTTAGGTTAGCAGGACACAAAAACACAAATCAAAACTAAAAGTTTACAAATCTAATTTGTAGTGTGAGATTAAATAAAGTTTTACATCGAATGTGAAATTCACAAATAAAAATAAAAAATCGGACACATTCAAAATTTCAATTCGATGTTGCATTCCCCCCCCCCCAAAAAAAAACTATAAGTATTTATTTATGTACCTCTGAAATGTGTCATGACATTTTGACTACATGTAGGTTAAGAGTAAAAAACTAAGAAATAAAACATGACTCATTTATTGTCAAACAGTGGAGAAAAAGCGTAACCAGGAGTGGTGTATCTCCACTAAGTTCCATGTGAGGTTGAAGGTGAAACGCGGAAATGATAACTCTTTGCTTACGGTTACTCCAGATCCTGAAGAGATTTCCATAAAAACGCAAGCAATATAATAGGCTATACCATTCTCAGACTCTATACAGATGTTGGTTGTTCTTACATGAACATCATGAACTCCTAAAGCCTTGTACAGAGTGGTACTGCTGGTAGATACAGTCCACAGTGTTAGCAGTAAGGGTGGCAGGACTGTCTCTCAAGCCCATTAGCGTGTTACAGAAATTGCTGCGTTGAATGTGTTATAACAATGTGATTTCATGCTGGTATATTGGAGTCCTAGGAAAGAGCCGGATATTACTCTCCAACAATCCATGAGGAAAATGAGCCCTGGTGGTTTGGGAAACAAAGCGAAATGTAGCTGGACAGGGAGACAAAGCAAGAATATATAATGAAGAATCACAGGAATTTGGTAGAAACGTGTAGTCTTACTGGAGATATTGGTAGCATTATAAATTACAGTCATAGTATAAAGAAGAAAGTGCATGCTGCAGAAAAAGGTAAAGGGGCAGATGTTATACACTTGTAGCCCCCAAAAACAAATCAACTCAATCAAGTCATCCATTAGCCAATAAGAATGCTAAGAAAAAATGTTCAGTAAAAACCGTCCACCAACACAAATTGCATGAGCTGGTTAAGCAGAGGCTGCTCAACTGAATGTTTTCCAGAATACTCAAGTCTTTTGATATGCTCTAGTATGGATCTTGTTTAATGCAAGGTTGTTCATTCAGATGCCACAAACCATGACTCTGAATCACCGAGTAGTGTTAAAATGAGGTAAAAACTTGCTCTTAGATAAGGGTTTCAGTATCAGTACCTGGAACGCATACCCACAACAAGGTTCGTTCATAATATAAAGTGAAGCAGGAGAAGACCCAAGATTATGTCTGTGGTCCCACTGTGAGTTTGAGAACCATGTGTTCACCACTAGGAGACCACTGACCAAAGCAGGTGTGCCATTCTGAGGGTAAAAAGTGGACCCATAGCTCGCATCATTTGTTTTGGGTCTTGTCTTGTGACTCCAATGACGTTTCACCCTATATTCGTACCTTTAAGTTGGAGTGTACCAAAACTAGAGAAAAAAAACTCTCCTGGTTAGATCCAGCTGAGCAACATACAAGTTGATTTGTGAAACCACCCTGTGCAATCAGAGACCGGCCACTGCCTTTGATTGTTACACACATTCGAGATGGTGAGTTCCTTTTGGCGATCTGCTACTGTGCAGATTAGGCGAGTTTCTTGATAAAGGTTGTTTTATACATCACACCGTCTGTGATGAGCCTCGCTTGCTGATTAAGACTTCCAGAAGCCGAAGTTTAGCCTTCATGTGCTTATACTCGCTGTACTCTTCTGCCATAGGACTGCGGTCTTCTTTTTGAACATTTCTGTAGTGGCAAAAAGAAAAGCAATGCTTTATCTCAATCCTTTATTCATTAGAACATATGCAACTGGGCTAAAACAAGCTAGCATTAAAGGGAACCTGCCATGTTGAACATGGAGTTTGAGCTGCAGGCACCTTGGGTAGAAGGAGCTGAGCGGATTGATAGTTTTATAGGAAAAGATTAAGTAAAATGTATAATTTAGCCATTTACATTCCTGCTCATTCTGGGCTTTGAAGTCAAGGAAGCAGTCCTATCAGTGACTGACAGCTATCTCTGTATACACAGTCATAGAGGGAAGGCTGTCAGTCACTGATAGGACCGTCTCCTTGTCTTCAGTCAGTGACTGACAGCTATCTCTGTATATACAGTCATAGAGGGAAGGCTGTCAATCACTGATAGGACCGTCTCCTTGTCCTCAGTCAGTGACTGACAGCTATCTCTGTATATACAGTCATAGAGGGAAGGCTGTCAATCACTGATAGGACCGTCTCCTTGTCTTCAGTCAGTGACTGATAGCTATCTCTGTATCCACAGTCATAGAGGGAAGGCTGTCAGTCACTGATAGGACCGTCTCCTTGTCTTCAGTCAGTGACTGACATCTATCTCTGTATACACAGTCATAGAGGGAAGGCTGTCAGTCACTGATAGGATCTCCTCCTTGTCTTCAGTCAGTGACTGACAGCTATCTCTGTATACACAGTCATAGAGGGAAGGCTATCAGTCACTGATAGGACCGTCTCCTTGTCTTCAGTCAGTGACTGACAGCTATCTCTGTATACACAGTCATAGAGGGAAGGCTGTCAGTCACTGATAGTACCACCTCCTTGTGTTCAGTCAGTGATTGACAGCTATCTCTGTACACACAGTCATAGAGGGAAGGCTGTCATTGACTGATAGGACCGTCTCCTTGTCTTCAGTCAGTGACTGACAGCTATCTCTGTATACACAGTCATAGAGGGAAGGCTGTCAGTCACTGATAGGACCGTCTCCTTGTCTTCACTCAGTGACTGACAGCTATCTCTGTATACAGTCATAGAGGGAAGGCTGTCAATCACTGATAGGACCGTCTCCTTGTCTTCAGTCAGTGACTGACAGCTATCTCTGTATACACAGTCATAGAGGGAAGGCTGTCATTGACTGATAGGACCGTCTCCTTGTCTTCAGTCAGTGACTGATAGCTATCTCTGTATACACAGTCATAGAGGGAAGGCTGTCAGTCACTGATAGGACCGTCTCCTTGTCTTCAGTCAGTGATTGACAGCTATCTCTGTATACACAGTCATAGAGGGAAGGCTGTCAGTCACTGATAGGACCGTCTCCTTGTCTTCAGTCAGTGACTGACATCTATCTCTGTATACACAGTCATAGAAGGAAGGCTATCAGTCACTGATAGGACCTTCTCCTTGTCTTCAGTCAGTGACTGACAGCTATCTCTGTATACACAGTCATAGAGGGAAGGCGGTATGTCACTGAGAGGACCGTCTCCTTGTCTTCAGTCAGTGACTGACAGCTATCTCTGTATACCCAGTCATAGAGGGAAGGCTGTCAGTCACTGATAGGACCGTCTCCTTGTCTTCACTCAGTGACTGACAGCTATCTCTGTATACACAGTCATAGAGGGAAGGCTGTCAGTCACTGACAGTGCCGTCTCCTTGTCCTCAGTCAGTGACTGACAGCTATCTCTGTATACACAGTCATAGAGGGAAGGCTGTCAGTCACTGATAGGACCGTCTCCTTGTCTTCAGTCAGTGACTGACAGCTATCTCTGTATACACAGTCATAGAGGGAAGGCTGTCAGTCACTGATAGGACCGTCTCCTTGTCTTCAGTCAGTGACTGACAGCTATCTCTGTATACACAGTCATAGAAAGAAGGCTGTCAGTCACTGATAGGACCGTCTCCTTGTCTTCAGTCAGTGACTGACAGCTATCTCTGTATACACAGTCATAGAGGGAAGGCTGTCAATCACTGATAGGACCGTCTCCTTGTCTTCAGTCAGTGACTGACAGCTATCTCTGTATACACAGTCATAGAGGGAAGGCTGTCAGTCACTGATAGGACCGTCTCCTTGTCTTCAGTCAGTGACTGACAGCTATCTCTGTATACACAGTCATAGAGGGAAGGCTGTCAGTCACTGATAGGACCGTCTCCTTGTCTTCACTCAGTGACTGACAGCTATCTCTGTGTACACAGTCATAGAGGGAAGGTCCTATCAGTGACTGACAGCTATCTCTGTATACACAGTCATAGAGGGAAGGCTGTCAGTCACTGATAGTACCACCTCCTTGTCTTCAGTCAGTGATTGACAGCTATCTCTGTACACACAGTCATAGAGGGAAGGCTGTCATTGACTGATAGGACCGTCTCCTTGTCTTCAGTCAGTGACTGACAGCTATCTCTGTATACACAGTCATAGAGGGAAGGCTGTCAGTCACTGATAGGACCGTCTCCTTGTCTTCACTCAGTGACTGACAGCTATCTCTGTATACAGTCATAGAGGGAAGGCTGTCAATCACTGATAGGACCGTCTCCTTGTCTTCAGTCAGTGACTGACAGCTATCTCTGTATACACAGTCATAGAGGGAAGGCTGTCATTGACTGATAGGACCGTCTCCTTGTCTTCAGTCAGTGACTGATAGCTATCTCTGTATACACAGTCATAGAGGGAAGGCTGTCAGTCACTGATAGGACCGTCTCCTTGTCTTCAGTCAGTGATTGACAGCTATCTCTGTATACACAGTCATAGAGGGAAGGCTGTCAGTCACTGATAGGACCGTCTCCTTGTCTTCACTCAGTGACTGGCAGCTATCTCTGTATACAGCCATAGATGGAAAGCTGTTAATCACTGATAGGACCATCTCCATGTCTTCAGTCAGTGACTGACAGCTATCTCTGTATACACAGTCATAGAGGGTAGGCTGTCAGTCACTGATAGGACCGTCTTCTTGTCCTCAGTCAGTGACTGACAGCTATCTCTGTATACACAGTCATAGAGGGAAGGCTGTCAGTCACTGATAGGACCGTCTCCTTGTCCTCAGTCAGTGACTGACAGCTATCTCTGTATACACAGTCATAGAGGGAAGGCTGTCAGTCACTGATAGGACCGTCTCCTTGTCCTCAGTCAGTGACTGACAGCTATCTCTGTATACACAGTCATAGAGGGAAGGCTGTCAATCACTGATAGGACCGTCTCCTTGTCTTCAGTCAGTGACTGACAGCTATCTCTGTATACACAGTCATAGAGGGAAGGCTGTCAATCACTGATAGGACCGTCTCCTTGTCTTCAGTCAGTGACTGACAGCTATCTCTGTATACACAGTCATAGAGGGAAGGCTATCAGTCACTGATAGGACTGTCTCCTTGTCCTCAGTCAGTGACTGACAGCTCTCTCTGTATACACAGACATGGAGGGAAGGCTGTCAGTCACTGATAGGACGTCTCCTTGTCTTCAGTCAGTGACTGACAGCTATCTCTGTATACACAGTCATAGAGGGAAGGCTGTCAATCACTGATAGGACCGTCTCCTTGTCTTCAGTCAGTGACTGACAGCTATCTCTGTATACACAGTCATAGAGGGCAGGCTGTCAGTCACTGATAGGACCGTCCCCTTGTCTTCAGTCAGTGACTGACAGCTATCTCTGTATACACATTCATAGAGGGTAGGCTGTCAATAACTGATGGGACCGTCTCCTTGTCCTCAGTCAGTGACTGACAGCTATCTCTGTATACACAGTCATAGAGGGAAGGCTGTCAATCACTGATAGGACCATCTCCTTGTCCTCAGTCAGTGACTGACAGCTATCTCTGTATACACAGTCATAGAGGGAAGGCTGTCAGTCACTGATAGGACCGTCTCCTTGTCCTCAGTCAGTGACTGACAGCTATCTCTGTATACACAGTCATAGAGGGAAGGCTGTCAATCACGGATAGGACCGTCTCCTTGTCTTCAGTCAGTGACTGACAGCTATCTCTGTATACACAGTCATAGAGGGAAGGCTGTCAATCACTGATAGGACCGTCTCCTTGTCTTCAGTCAGTGACTGACAGCTATCTCTGTATACACAGTCATAGAGGGAAGGCTATCAGTCACTGATAGGACTGTCTCCTTGTCTTCAGTCAGTGACTGACAGCTATCTCTGTATACACAGTCATAGAGGGAAGGCTGTCAGTCACTGATAGGACCGTCTCCTTGTCTTCAGTCAGTGACTGACAGCTATCTCTGTATACACAGTCATAGAGGGAAGGCTGTCAATCACTGATAGGACCGTCTCCTTGTCTTCAGTCAGTGACTGACAGCTATCTCTGTATACACAGTCATAGAGGGAAGGCTGTCAATCACTGATAGGACCGTCTCCTTGTCTTCAGTCAGTGACTGACAGCTATCTCTGTATACACAGTCATAGAGGGAAGGCTATCAGTCACTGATAGGACCGTCTCCTTGTCTTCAGTCAGTGACTGACAGCTATCTCTGTATACACAGTCATAGAGGGAAGGCTGTCAGTCACTGATAGGACCGTCTCCTTGTCTTCAGTCAGTGATTGACAGCTATCTCTGTATACACAGTCATAGAGGGAAGGCTGTCAGTCACTGATAGGACCGTCTCCTTGTCTTCACTCAGTGACTGACAGCTATCTCTGTATACAGTCATAGAGGGAAGGCTATCAGTCACTGATGGGCTCTGAAGTCAAGGAAGAGATCCTAAAATGTGCAGGAATTTAAATAAATAAATTACAAGTTTTACAGAATCTTTCCACACAAAACTATATATATCAATCTGCTCAGCTCCTCCTGCTCTATAAAATGCTGCCTGCAGCTCCAACATCATGTTCAACATGACAGGTTCCCATTATTATTACAGTGGTGGAAACAAAAACTGCCATTTGGTCTAAATGTTACCCTACTGAAAACATTTGTATTGAAGTCTTTAATTATCTGTATTGGAGGACTGATCCTTTATGCCACAATTTAAGGCAATCACACCTCACATCATTGGTAACAATATTACTATGTTAATACAGCAGTTAACCAGAATATAAATCAATGCAATTTAAACTTAGCTTCAATCAGAGCTCATTTAAAGTGCCCTTCACATGGCCTGATGTAAAGTGATAAAGGGGACGAATGAAGATCATTATGATTGTACGTCCCATATTGTCAGCAGTGCATCCCCCATTTACACAGGGCCAGTATAAAGTGCCCATTCGGAGCATCATATCCTCTGATTATGCCAGAAAACTGACGTAATTGCAACTTCCCCCTCCCGACTGTGTAAAAATTATGTAACAGTGTAAAGCAGCAGTGAGAACACATCTAATACATTATAAGAATTATCCTAATAGAAGGTAATGTAATCCAACCAGAAAGCCTTGATGCAACAAAATAGAAGGAAATGTCCTGCTCATGCCACATTCACTCACCTTCCATTTTGCCTAAAAAAATTGTCTTCAAAGTCTCTGAGTTTCTTTCGGATTCGCTTTTTTTCTTCCCTTGCTTCCTGGAGCTGTTCTATAAGTTCTGACCTGAAAAAATAAACATGAAATTGGGTTATGCATACGTGTATAGGTGGGACTCTGTTTAGATTACAGTCATGGCTTCCTTTCATACCAGAGCTGTGTCAGCTGTGATGGTGTTACAAAGCGGATGTGGATCTACTCTGTCATTTGAAGAGAATTGACTTGGGGCTACTCATAAGGACGTGGCCTAAGTGGCCCCCTTGGCAAACTAGAACCTACTGTTCAGGAACTTTCCCACAGGGAAGTTACTTTAAGCATCTCAGGGTATCTAGCCATTGGCAGGGGAAGATCAAGGTACACATGCCCTGGCCCTTTAAGAGACAGCATGAACACATAGAAAATGCCTGCAAGAAGCAGGCCGCAGTGCTACTCCAGCGGCTGGACTCACTGGGCAGCAGAAGTGGGGAAATGATGTGACTGAACTGGATCACCGGAGAATAAAGGGGTGGCTGAGCAGAGTGGCGGCTAGCACCGGCCGACGCTTTAACAGATGGAATCACCAAGTTTATGTCAGGGTTCCAGCAGACACAAAGGGACAATACAAGTGCAACACAGAGCCTGGCTGCTGTATACTAATGTGCATTATAACCAACTCTGGACTGAAAGTGAAATAATGGTGAATGGGAAAGAAAATCAAAGCAGGGAAAGAAAACCATGAATGAACCTCAAATGACACATTAATACAAAGACAATCCTTTTTGTGTCACTTCCAAAAAACCGTCTCTATTTTTATCATAATTTTTTAAATCCAACATACACAGATGCAGAATGCAGATTTCCGAGCCCAAGATCTTGAGTACTCTTTGATGGGGTCTTGTCATCCACTGGGGAAACAAAGCCATCAGCTTCATCTTCAAGTTGGTCTAGGAAGCTTCGGACAGTAAAACCTGGCTTAATGGTTACTGCAAAGTCCGTGTTTACATTGCCATCATCTTCTGAACCTTCCTCTTCCTCCTGCATATACAACAGTCATCAGGTCACATTATTTCAATTCAAATAGAGCTTGACGCTCTTACATGTGGAGATTTATGAGAACCTATGTATGCATCTTTTATGCAGCATTAAAAATCCTTGGTTGTTGGCAGCACATCACCCTGTATAAACTGTATGACCGCTTAATATAGAGTTAAAACAAACGTTGGTCAACTTGCCGTTAACCTTGATCGGCAAACGTTTAAGGAAAAAATTGTAAAGGGACCCTAAAGGATAGTAGTAAAGTTTGGTCTTGAGGGAGTGCAACAGGATACAAAAGGTAAATCTGATTAGTACAAGTCAATAAAACACCAGCACAGAGTTAGTGAACCACACACAGATGATTCCTTACATGCTTACCCCGTACAGTTTCTTCTTCATCACCACACTTTTATAATTTTACCCAAAAAATACCATAGCCTGGCAAACTCTTGAGTAACAATGATCAAGTCAATCATCTCTATCTAATTATTGTGCCAGAACTGATAAAAAAAAAAGAACTTGAGGCAGAAATAAGAGACTATATGGTTTAAATCCTGGTCGCTCATTGGCCTTGCAGCACTGAGCTCCTACATTCAATATGACCAAGGACCTCAATTGCAAGGAGTTTTTACACTTTTTATCAAAAATATAATAGATTAATTGGCCTGCTATGGAAAATGTCCCTAGTGTGTACACAGAGAAATTGGATTAAAAACCCCGTTAGACAAGGATTTATATAGTGATGACAACCTCTATACAGGGCTGAAGAATACGTTGAGGCAATGGAAAATAAAACTATCACAGTTATGATTTCTTGTTTTATCTCAACGATGTGAGGAGACTTGCAAACATATCGATGTACTCAAAACCCAGCCTTAGAAAACATGCCGGGCAGCAAGCTGCACAAGTCATTCTTTTCGAAGGAACGGTCACATTGTTTTCTGTGACATAAAAACAATTTTGTTTATGGATGAATTCTTATGATCAAAAATTGTCATTCATCAAGAAGCGGGACAAACAACGTAGGCAGAATGCAAGTATGTATTGTGTGACTGAACTGCATACTATACAGATAGAGCTGTAAAATATGCACAGTGTGGGGGCGTTACAAGGATATGGGGCAAAACTGTGCAATGCTCCCAAGAAGTAATTAAGAAAAATGGAAAAGTACAGGACATATATAACCCTTGGCAATGACACACTGCTATATCAAACGTTAAAATGTACTTAAACATTTTTTTCAACTGTTACAAATGCTCTAAAAATAATTTCTGGAAGATATTATATTAACTGATTTTAATGTTTTACTAGCAAAACTGGACCCAGAAATCCGGGCCTTACCCCAAGGCTTTTCACTGCAGCGCATACAGAATCCGCACACAGTATCTATGTACGCGATGTACGGATTCTAGTTTCTACAAGGAACAACTGTAGTGGCAGGAGCACACATCGCTGTTCCTGTCTGTGCCCTCTCCACTGAAAGCTTTGCATAGCACATCGTTGCAGGATACCCTGTACCAATGTGCTATTGTCACTGCCTGCCCTGTGAGAGGCCTGAGAAGATCTCATAGACTTGCTGTCTAGTGACTCTAGTCTGACAGATCTTTCTCTTTTTTTCTTGCTGTTTGTAGTTGTGGGCAGGATCCCACCTCTCCACAGGTTCTGCAGGATCCCACCTCTCACTGCAGCCCTTGCGGTTTATATTTCCTCCTGGAGTTCTCAGCTAGTGTTTGGTGGATCTCCTGCTCCCCGTCCGTCTAAAGCCAAGTCCTCCTTCCTTCCCTTTTGTTGTGTGTTCCGACTAGGCCTCAGGGAGACGCTGGTTCCTTCACGGTGGTAGGAACCGGTTGTCTATCTCCTGCTCCCTAGCTGAGGGTTTGTTTCAGTTTCAGCAGGACTTAGGTTCCAGCGCATGAGTACTTCCACGTTTAGGATTTGCTCATGCTGTCAGCAGTAAGGAAAAGGCTCAGGGATTGTCAGGTGGTGACCTTTCCCTCTTCCCTAGCTTTGGGGACTAGTCTGGTGTTTTGTCACCGTTTTTGTATTTGGCTTTCTTCCCTTCCCTCACATACCGTGACAGCTATGCCAGGCTTGAATGGAGTGAGGACCGGCAGGAGTTCTGCACAACACATCGCTGCTCCTGGATGTGCCCGCTTTGCTGAAAATACCCTGCACAGATGTGCGCTCCTGTCTGCATGGTGCTCACTGCAGTGCATACTGTAGAAATCAGAATCCATACAACACATATATAGCTACTGTGTATGCACTCTGTAAGCAGGCAGTGAAGAACATTATAAAAAGGCCCAAACTTTGGGAGACCGCTTTGCTAGTAAAATAAAATCAATTAATAAAATATATTACAAAATTATTTTTACAGTATTTTTTAAATTTAAAAAAACTTTACAACAATTTAGAGACACTTTAAACAAGAGTTTGCAATGGTGCATGCAACTATTTCTGGCAAGTAATATTAAAAAAAAAAAAAGTCCCGTATGTATGCTAGCACCATATAAAAATAATAATTTATTCCTGTTCAAACAGGTGTCATGACTTCCTTTGCAGAAGCCATGTCTGATATAATGTACAGGCTACATTACATGGCTTACACTGTATACCTGTTGTGCAGTTTTACCTTATATCAAATGTGACAAATGCCCTATTTTTGAGTTACACAACAACTTACGGCTTTTTGCTAATATATAACAGTCTTTAAAAAGAGTTGTGTTTAGGGTCCATTCACACGTCCGTGAATGTGTCCACACTCATTCCGCAATTATGCGGAACGGATGCAGACCCATTCATTCTCTATGGGGCAGGAATGGATGCGGACAGCAGCTCTATGGGGGTGCCGGCGGGGTGTATTGCGGATCCGCAATACACTACGGATCTGTGAATGGACCCTTATCCTTAGGTAGCATGTGCTTCACTTTTATACTTGTCGCTTGCCATATAATCTTATGGCAGCGCACACATATCAGTTAGCATAATACACTGTGCAAATAGATAAGCAATCTGAGCAGTAAAAGACTAGGATAAAAAAAAAATCACACATGGAAGGTCTACTTAAAATGTAACCTATAAATCATTCAACTAGTTACTTAAAGAAGACCCGTCACCATAAAATCCAATGCAATCTGCATTAAGCATGTTAGAGAAGGGGCAGTTTGTAATATAGTTTTATGGGGATAGATTCTGCAAAACTTGTCATTTATACATTTTATATATCTGCTTTTTCTAATTTCATTTCATTTATGGTTCACATCAGTAACTGACAGTATACACACTTACACAGAGAATGCTATCAATCACTGATAACAACTCCTCTGCTTACAACTATCAGTGACTGACAGCTATCTATGTATACACACTTACACAGAGAATGCTATCGATCACTGATCACACCTCCCCTGTGTACAACTATCAGTGACTGACAGCTACCTATGTATACACAGTTACACAGAGAATGCTATCAATCACTGATAACATCTCCTTTGCTTACAACTATCAGTGACTGACAGCTAACTATGTATACACAGTTACACAGAGAATGCTATCAATCACTGATAACATCTGCTTTGCTTACAACTATCAGTGACTGACAGCTATCTATGTATACACACTTACACAGAGAATGCTATCAATCACTGATAACACCTTCCCTGTGTACAGCTATCAGTGACTGACAGCTAACTATGTATATACACACACTGAGAATGCTATCAATCACTGATACCACCTCCTCTGTGTACAGCTATCAGTGACTGACAGCTAACTATGTATACACACTTACACAGAGAATGCTATCAATCACTGATAACACCTCCCCTGTGTACAACTATCAGTGACTGACAGCTATCTATGTATATACACACTGAGAATGCTATCAATCACTGATAACATCTCCTCTGCTTACAACTATCAGTGACTGACAGCTAACTATGTATACACAGTTACACAGAGAATGCTATCAATCACTGATCACACCTCCACTGTGTACAGCTATCAGTGACTGACAGCTAACTATGTATACACACACTGAGAATGCTATCAATCACTGATCACACCTCCACTGTGTACAGCTATCAGTGACTGACAGCTATCTACGTATACACAGTTACACAGAGAATGCTATCAATCACTGATCACACCTCCACTGTGTACAGCTATCAGTGACTGACAGGTATGTGTATATATATATATATATATATATATATATATATATATACACACAGAGAATGCTATCAATCACTGATAACACCTCTGCCATGAGCAATGAAATCAGAAATAGCGGTGATATAAATGTATAAATGACAGGTTATATTGAATCTTTTCCCATAAAACTATATATTAATCTGGTCAGCATCTCCTGCTCTATAATATACTTCCAGCAGATTACACTGCATTTTGTGGTGACAGGCTCTCCTTAACATCTTCGCGCATTATGATGTACAGTTATGTCATAATGCCTGAGGGGATGTATGGAGCGGGCCTCTGCAGCATGCCCACTCCATACACGATGGGTGCTGGCTGTATCATATAGCCGGCACCTGCCCACACTAAGAAGCGATGATCGTGTGCCCCTGTCATTTAACCCCTCATGTGCTGTGATCATCGTTGATTGCGGCACCTGTGAGTGAAGGCAGAGGGATGCGGCTATCTTTGCCTTCCAATTGGAGCCCCCGCAGTGAAATCGCGCGGCTCCAATTGGTTACCATGGCAGCGTCATCACGGCTGAAGCGCGCCAGGCCTGCCATGGCAATCTTCATACTGAGCTATGCACTAGGCATAGCTCAGAATGGAGACTGTAAAAATCCTATTTACCCTATTACAGTCTATTAAGGGGTCAAAATAGTAAAAAAAAAAAAAAAACTATAGGTATTACTGTGTCTGAAAATGTCTGAACTAAAATATTTTTAAAAATTCCTGTGCGGTGAACGCCATACCAATAAAAAAAAATACCGTTCGTTATGTTTAATTTTTTCTTAAAGTAGTAAAAAAAAAAAAACAAAAAAAAAAAACACAAGTTTGGTATCGCTGCATTCGTGAATGCTGTGATGTCAAAACCCAAAAACCTTGGCGGAATTCTGTTTTTTGTTTTTTCAATTTCGCCACACAAATAATTTTTTCCCCATTTTCCAATACAAGACATGGTAAATTAAATAGTGGCATTAAAAATGTATTGTGTCCCGCAAAAAATAAGCCATCATATAGATAAAAAATTCCAAAATGCAAAAAATGAAAGCAGGACTATCTTTGTAAGGTACAAAGATGCTCTTTGTCTTCTCTCTTCTTTGAGTAGCTGATGGAGGACATCTCACGAATAACTCAGAATGCCCTAATAGGGCCAGACAACAAGCTTATATAGTGTGTATATATATATATATATATATATATATATATATATATATACACACATACAGATATACAAGCTTGTTGTCTGGCACTATTAGGGCATTCTGCAGGTTGGCCTCTTCAGCCATATACATGGTAATTTTCTAAGTAATGTTTCTAAGTCAATCGCTTCTCTAAAGTCAGACAATGCAGCGAGTAAATCATATTTTTTAGCAAACAGCAATGCAGGACTAACAAGGAAAGTAGAAAGCAAAGTCACAGGGAAATAAAAAAAACAAGCTGCGAAAATCATCTAGGACATAAAACACAGAAGCTGATGCAATCAGAGCCATGGGCAATGTATGGAAGCTGGAACACATTTGGCTTGGCTAAAGAAGCTACTGATTTTTGAGAAGCACTGCAAGGAATCAAAGCCGTAGTTACAGAAACACAATCAGTATATAAAGTGGTTGATTGCTTGGTGGGATTTCGATGCAAATTTAGCAGTCATTGTCATTAGCAGCTGAAGTCTTATCTTTACCTCCTTGAAGAAGGATGCTGTTTCACCCTCGATTATTGGCTGCAGCAAAGGGCTTCTCCTCTTGCTGGAGGGGGATCCCTGTGATGAGTGTTAACAAGTAAGTTATACTGTGACGCCCTCTCTCTGAACACATCCCATGCTCAACAGCTATTGTGTTTACTATGTGTTCCTTCACGGATATTAGGTGATCGACTATTTTTGTTGGGACATATTTTAGGGACATAACCTTTAAAGCACAAAATTCGGAATGACATTATGTGAAAGACTATGAAAAGGTTTGGTTAAAAAAAAAAAAAATCGAATAAAACTGGCAATATTCATTTTGTGAAATATTATCCCACTCCATTTCTGTCTATGCATTCCCATATTTAACCCATTACATGTAGGCGTCTACTTATTTCTGAGATTTTCAAATTGTATCAATATGAAACAATTAGACATGCCCGTCTCACACATTTCTGTTCCCTTTGTTATACTAAACATTTAGTAACATCTTATCGATAGCAAACAAACATCATCAGTCTAGCTATCCCATCCCAAGGTGCCCCAAAAGGTTAGCCTACATGCAAAGTACAGTATGCTGGGAATTATGTCCTTCCCTTAACAGGCATAGAATAGACAAGTAAATACACACAAATATGACAGTCAAAAGAGAGAGAAAAACTAATACAAATATCAGAAAGCGGCCTCCAAATAAGTGTAAACCTGAAAAGTTGTAGCTGTTTGTTCAGATTACAGTCAACTATGGAAAAAGAGTTATTACTAAAGACCATGAAAATCATTCTAGAAATTGGATGGATAGCTTGGAGTCATGGAGAGTGAAAGTTCTACGTGGGCATCTACTGTACCTTACCACCAACGACTTCATATACCAACTAATATATCTAATGAGGACTTACCCGTAATCTATACATAATATATATTTCAATGCATGTATGCTGAGGTCCACCTAACACAAGGCTGAATGATTGTGTTGGTGGGTGGACTTTGACGCCAAGTGTCCATGCCCATGTGCAATTTCTACCTCTATCAGCTATGCCACTTACAGAAAATAAGCTGAGCAGACTGATACATTTTTGTGGGAATAGGTTCAGTAGAATTTCACTTATTTAAACCTCTGTACATTCTGAGCTCAGGAGTCCATTGGGAGGTCCTACTCATAGAGGGAACGCTGTCAATCACAGATCAGGACCTCCCATTTGACTCCTGAACATAGACTGAGCGGAGGTTTAACTGAATAAATAATTACACTCACCAAACATATGCTCTACAAAATGCAGCCCACCGACAAGAGTGTGTTTTCAACTTGATGGGTCCCATTAAGAGCAGTTGGGTGGATTGCAACTAATGGGTGGATAGTAAAAATGGAAAGACGTTTCCACTGAGAACAGTATCAATTTGAGATAGTAAAGTCCATTGTGTTTATGAAGGTTCTATGGCTGGATGTGTCACATTTTCTTCCAAGACTGGGTAAGGACTCCACAAAGTACCCAGTGTTAGTCAATATCCTGCTATACTGTGATCAGGACCTACTGAATCCTGCAAGGATCTCAAATGTATCCCATAAAACCATCACCTCTACATATTGACGCCTTTCAAAAAACAAAACAATATACAACAAGCAAAAAGACTAAGGCATTAAGCAAAAAAAAAAAATCACTGACCATTGATCATTCATGTGCAAATAAAACTGGGGGAGATTTACTAATTAAGATGGATGAAAAATGTGTGATTTTTTATATTTGAAGGTCGGTGGAAATGAGCTTGGCTAAGAGAAGTAGTATAATACGTTTATCAAAGCGGTAGACCATTGGTGGGTGCAAATGGTTGGTAACCACAAACACAAAAAAACGGGATGATGTAACCAAAAGAGATTATGTCCAGTCACCAGGCATGTTATGCCATGCGCATAATTCCGATAAAGATGGAACAATAAGTGCCATTTTCACCAGCCGGTATAATTATGCATCTTATGACAACTGATAAATCTCCCCTATTGCATGATTAAGAATATAAAATTATGAAGTGGCAGACACCATGGAGCAGATCTATGAACCAGTCTCACCCCCCTCCATGTCTTTGTTACCCATTGCAACCAAGCAGAGCACAGCGTTCATTTTGTATTCTTATTTTTAAAAATAAAATATGTGCTCTGATTGGTTTCTCTGGGTAACAAAGGCACTTTTTCTTTTAGACAGTTTTCATAAAACTCCACCTCTGACGGAGTAAAAAACTGATGTTTTAGTAATTCGACATTAGTACAGCAGCAGTTTTTTACTCCGTCTGAGGGGGAGTTTTATGAAAACTGTCTAAAAAAAAAAAAACTGCCTTTGTTCCCAATGTGTATAAATAATGTGCAAGAAAAAAAAAAAGAATGAACTTTACCCCACATTCATAAAACATTGCTTATAGAAAGTTCGGCAACAAGGTAGCAGAAACAGCTTAAATGGGCCAGAATTCTATATCCGATTGCACACAAAAAACTGACATACATGCATTGTGCCAGATTTATTAGGTTTTCTAACTTTTTGTGCTTCTCTACACTGAAAAAAAACAAAAAACATATGAAGTGTCTCGAAAAGGATGTGGCTTAGGGTACTATCACACTAGTGGCATAGTTATCCGGCAGGCTGTTCCGGCGGGTGAACAGCCTGCCGGATCCACCATGCCGCAAGTACCCGTGCACTGCCGTGCTGCTGTTCCGGCCCCATTGACTATAATGGGGCAAGGGGCGGGGCTACGGTGCAGTACATCGCCGGACTAAAAAGTACTGCAGGTCCGACTTTTGAGTCCGGTGATCTCTCCGATGCTGTGCCGTAGCTCCGCCCCCCACCCCATTATAGTCAATGGGAACGGAGGAGCAGCAGCACGGCAGTGCACAGGTACTTGCGGAACAGCCTGCCGGATAGCTATGCCGCTAGTGTGAAAGTACCCTTAGAAAAACATTTTGGTGCAAACTATTGGCCAACAGTAAGGCAACCAAGAGGTGGTGGACCATATCTATCAATATGCACCAAAGTCTATCTGAAAGGGTGAGTCACTGTAAATTTGGAGCACTTTTTGCATGCCTGGTCTAGTTTTATAATGTTTAAATTTAAGACAGAGTGGGAGATTTCTCAAACTGGTGAATATATCAACTGGCTTAGTTGCCCATAGTAACCAACCAGATTCAATCTTTCATTTTTTACAGCACCTTTGGAAAATGAAAGGTGGAATCTGATTGGTTGCTATTGGCAACTAAGCCAGTTCTATTTTATACCAGATTGATAAATCTCCCCCAGAATTCGTAAATTTGCCCCATATGTGCAAGTTCATTGTTTCTCTATTAAAGGGACACTGCCATAATTTTCTTTTATCACATTAACAAACTAAATGTGAATATTTTATGTAATTTTTTTTAAAAAAATGGGTGGATGATTTTATGGATGGATAGTACTTTTTAAAGTCACTCCAAGTACTCGACTTCCTGTCCTAGCCTTTTAAAGGGCTTGTCCAAGATAGATAAAAACTTAGGCAACCCATGTGAGGCGCCTAAAATAACAAGTGAATATATAATCACAAATTAATGTATACTCACTCGTTTTATCCTACGTCCTGCACTGCGCCCCAGTCCTCATCTGCCCTTTGTTTTTCTGGCTGCAACAGTGATATTCTGTGCACACAGGTCAAAACTGCAGCCAATCATTGGCCTCAACAGAGACATCCCGGATGAGCAGGGCCGGCGCTTCCATAGAGGCAAGGGGGGCAATTGCCCCCGGGCCCCCGAGTCCTTAGGGGCCCCCAAGCAGTGGCGGATCCAGGGGGGGGGGGCAACGGGGCAATTGCCCCCGATATTGTGGCAGCACCGGCGGCAGTGACAGGAGATGAACGCTTCCACTGTGGAAGCGTTCATCTCCATAGTGATCTGTATCGCTGTCCTCTGGACAGCGATACAGATCGCTGTGCAGTGCGGCAGGGGAGGGAGAGGCGTCTCCCTCCCTGCTCCTCTGATAGGCTGCCGGCCTCGTGCCGACAGCCTATCAGAGAGGGTTCAGGCGGCGCGATGACGCCATCGCGCCGCCTGAGCAGAGGATAGAACGGGACACAGGCCGGAAGAGGCCTGCATCCAGCGCTGCAAGGAGGTAAGTAGGGAGGGAGGGGGAAAGGAGCCTGCACATGATTTTGGGGGAGGGGAAGGAGCCTGCACATGATTTTGGGGGAGGGGAAGGAGCCTGCACATGATTTTGGGGGAAGGGAAGGGAAGGAGCCTGCACATGATTTTTTTGGGGGAGGGGAAGGAGCCTGCACATGATTTTGGGGGAGGGGAAGGAGCCTGCACATGATTTTGGTGGGGGTTGGGAGAAGGAGCCTGCACATGATTTTGGGGGGTTGGGAGAAGGAGCCTGCACATGATTTTGGGGGAGTGGAAGGAGCCTGGACATGATTTTGGGGGGGTTGGGAGAAGGAGCCTGCACATGATTTTTTTGGGGGAGGGGAAGGAGCCTGCACATGATTTTGGGGGAAGGAGCCTGCACATGATTTTTGGGGGAGGGAGGGAAGGAGCCTGCACATGATTTTGGGGGAAGGAGCCTGCACATGATTTTGGGGGAAGGAGCCTGCACATGATTTTGGGGGAGGGGGGACATGATGGGGGAGAGAGGAGACTCCGGGGGCACTATGGGGACAATACTGATGTATTTTATATGGGGGTAGTAGGATAATTTGTCCAGAATATGGGAGGATGATGGAAAAGTAGTAACTGAGATTTATTTTGTTGTCAAACTGCAGAGACGAAACCTGACGGTCTGGTCTGAAGGTCTGAAAGGAGAAGATGAGGAAAGAGAACATCTACATCACAGGAGACGTCACTGGATGGAAGAGGTAAGTGGGGCTGTATTTCTGTAGTGATGGGAGCTGGGGGGGGAGGAGATGTGCAGATGTGCTGGAGAAATGAGCCATGGGGTTGGGGGGGGGGGGGGGAGAGATGTGCTGCTGCCACTGGCCCATACAGGGGAGAAATGTGCCATTCGGGGGAGGGGGGAGTATGCGGCAATGGAGGGGGCGGGGAGAAATTATGTGACGCGAAGGGGGTGATTGATGACGTGACACTGAGGGGGGGGGCCCCTTATTGTTTTTCGCCCCCGGGCCCCATTTCACCTAGAACCGGCCCTGCGGATGAGGCCAGCAATTGGCTGCAGCGGTGACCTGTCCAATGATTGTCACCACTGCAGCCAAGAAGATGATATCAGCAACGGGAGGACCAGGGTGCAGCGCTCGAAGAAATAGCGGAAAAAACAGTAACCATTCATTTGTTGTTTTTGGCCATTTCAGGTGTTGTCCATGTTTTTATATAACACGAACAACCTATTTAACTTCCTTTTTATTTGGATATTTAACACGGTAAACTGGTGTGCTTAAAAAAACACTCCCAGAAAAATATTAAGGTAATCTTTCTATCCGTGACTGTATTTGTGAGTTATCCACTTTGTTCTGGTCCTCAGCTCTGTTATGTGACAGCACTCTGATTCGGCAACGCAGCGTCTCCTTTGTGGACAGGAAGTCAGTTTCTTTCTTTATTCCTATGGGACTTACATGGAGGAGCCATAGAGATAAATGGGAATGAATCGAGAAACTGACTTCCTGTCCACACGTAAGACGCTGTGTCAGTTGAAGAATGAGAGTGTCGGTCACTTGACATAGCTGAGGACCAGAGAGGATAACTCACAACTACAGCCACAGCTATAATATTACCTTCACTATAAGTTACATCGTATACCTTTCTAACCGGCCAGAGAATAAACATTTTTGTGGGAGTACTTTAACTTTTTCAGTCAGACCATTACTCTGGCCACAGTGAGCGAGCCCCTGTTTATGGTAATCTATGCGGTGTTCTGGACATATTTTTCTAGGTCTAGCAAGGGAACAACAGAGCTGTCATACTGTTACCCCAATTCTACACCTACTGTTACAAAGAGGATTACCCTTGAGATAATATCTTCCAACTCACAGGGCAAGTAAACTGACAATGGATTACCGATCGATATAGGAGGTCTTATCATTTGTGCTGACCGCTACAGAAGGACAATATCTTATATTTCATTTTCAATAGCATAGTACTGTCAAAAAGAAAAATAGCCAAAAAATTTCTATGTTCTCTATGAATTTTGAGCTTATAAAATACTTTTCTGATGGAAGTGCCCTTTTAAAGCTCCCATATGCCTCAATTAACAGTGAGATCTGCTGTTGACCTATTGTACTTGAAGGCTTGCCAAATATTTTTCACAAGGCAAGTAGAGTGACCATCTTTGGTTTTCCTATAGCCATTCCAATTATCTCTAGTCGCAGCTCTCTCCCCTTAAACTTACTATAGGATTAATCTTAATTGCAGAAATCAGTGATAACAAATAGCAACTAAATAGTACAATAGCTGATTGGCACTGCCATTACCCTAACTGGTAGTGCTTCACAACCGCTGAGGTACCGCAACCCTCAGAAACAGGATCTGCACTAACTACCGCACTCACACTGACAAAAATATAACACCTAAGTGCACTATTATCTCAAACAATTCCCAGACAAGGCTAGGTAGGTCTAGAGAGTAATCGCTGGGTATGACAATGATGTGCTACTTTATAGTTCCTCATACTGTATGCCCACTTTGATTGTGGTCCAGAAAGGCTGCTCTCCATATCCCCCACATAGAGCTTGACCACCGATTTCAGCATTCCAAATAGGTGATATACATGAATACAGAGAGTGCCACGGCCAGTGACACTACTCCAGAACTGAAAGCTGGCGCTTAGAGACAGGGAGCTGTATGGACCAAAAGATCTTTGGAAAATAAAATATTTTTTCTTCGGCAGTCCCTCTATCAATGCTGCCTTATCCATTTAGAGGAACTATTAGATGTCCATCACTGAAACATCCAACTGCTCAGAAGCCAAATAGCTCAACCTCATCATTCAAACCAATTGGGGCCATAGAGTTTAAATTGAAAATCCTCATTTCTTTTTGTCCTGGACATTGTATAATCGCCCCCTTCCCCCAATCAGCCTTTAGCTGTTCAATACCACATGTCCAAGAACCCACACAACTACCTGAAAGTTTTAGCCTAGTGTCTAGACTGAGGGTGGCATATTTCCTCCTGATGTTATAAATGTGTTCTCTCAGTCTCCTAAGTAAAGGTGTTACATTCTATCCACATACATATTATGGAATATACTACAGCAGCATTTTCAGTCCAGCCAATTCTCAGCATATTTACCGGGTTGCGGTCGGATCTCCGCCAGTCGCCATAATAGTTAATGGGCCTGGCGGGCATTCAGGCATTACCGGATCCAGATGTCCCTTGCTGGATCTCTGAATGTTAATGTGAAACTAGCCTCATGGCTTTCCCCTATGCAGTGGATAGGCAATAACCTGTTGTAACCGGAATACTCCTTTAAGCATACACAAAGAAATACTGTGTAATATCTTAAATGATAATCCCGTAATTATTTCTATTGCATGCTCGCATTTACTATCCAGTTTAACCAGCATTACTTCAACTTATAAAATGCTTGTGACTACAGTCCTTCTTTCTGTGCAGAAATTCCAGTAGAGTCCACGTTTCCATGGGAGTAACAGCAGCTCAAACTGAATGCGTCTGAACAAGTAAAATAAATGACTGATGTTAGCAGCTCCATAAATAAGACATGCAAACAGGAAGCTCGACTTACAATGACGGGTATAGTGTTTGCTCGATAAAGGATCTGCTTAAACAGTCTGTATCGATCATAGAGTGGTTTCATCACTTGCCTCTCGCCCTTCGTTACCTGTAAAATGGAAACAGTTTAAAATGTTAATAAAAGTGTAACTGAGTCTTTCACCTAGTAGATATTTTTTTCCGTAATCATGTACAGCAGTAAAAAAAAATTATTTATTTGTAGTCTTCTACTGGCCCTTTACAAACTTAAAGTAACATTTACTTACACACGTAACTTGGCACAGTACATCATGCTCACCTATATTGAATAGCATGGAGCTGTCCAAATGATGGCAGTCCATGAATAACCAAGTGTATGCAGGGACAGTAATGGCAGTCCATGAATATCAAGGTGTGTGCAGGGACTGTGATGGCAGTCCATGAAGATCAAGGTGTGTGCAGGGACTGTGATGGCAGTCCATGAAGATCAAGGTGTGTGCAGGTACGGTGATGGCAGTCCATGAAGAACCAAGTGTATGCAGGGACAGTAATGGCAGTCCATGAAGATCAAGATGTGTACAGGGACAGCGATGGCAGTCCATGAAGATCAAGGTGTGTGCAGAGACAGCGATGGCAGTCCATGAAGATCAAGGTGTGTGCAGAGACAGTGATGGCAGTCCATGAAGAACCAAGTGTATGCAGGGACAGCAATGGCAGTCCATTAAGATCAAGGTGTGTGTAGGGACTGTGATGGCAGTCCATGAAGATCAAGGTGTGTACAGGGACAGAGATGGCAGTCCATAAATATCAAGGTGTGTGCAGAGACAGCGATGGCAGTCCATGAAGAACCAAGTGTATGCAGGGACAATGATGGCAGTCCATGAAGATCAAGGTGTGTGCAGGGACTGTGATAGCAGTCCATTAAGATCAAGGTGTGTGCAGGGACAGCGATGGCAGTCCATGAAGATCAAGGTGTGTGCAGGGACAGCGATAGCAGTCCATAAAGATCAAGGTATATGCAGGGACAGCGATGGCAGTCCATGAAGATCAAGGTGTGTGCAGGGACAGCGATGACAGTCCATGAAGATCAAGGTATATGCAGGGACAGCGATGGCAGTCCATGAAGATCAAGGTGTGTGCAGGGACAGCGATGGCAGTCCATGAAGATCAAGGTGTGTGCAGGGACAGCGATGGCAGTCCATGAAGATCAAGGTATATGCAGGGACAGCGATGGCAGTCCATGAAGATCAAGGTGTGTGCAGAGACAGTGATGGCAGTCCATGAAGAACCAAGTGTATGCAGGGACAGCGATGGCAGTCCATTAAGATCAAGGTGTGTGTAGGGACTGTGATGGCAGTCCATGAAGATCAAGGTGTGTACAGGGACAGAGATGGCAGTCCATAAATATCAAGGTGTGTGCAGAGACAGCGATGGCAGTCCATGAAGAACCAAGTGTATGCAGGGACAATGATGGCAGTCCATGAAGATCAAGGTGTGTGCAGGGACTGTGATAGCAGTCCATTAAGATCAAGGTGTGTGCAGGGACAGCGATGGCAGTCCATGAAGATCAAGGTGTGTGCAGGGACAGCGATAGCAGTCCATAAAGATCAAGGTATATGCAGGGACAGCGATGGCAGTCCATGAAGATCAAGGTGTGTGCAGGGACAGCGATGACAGTCCATGAAGATCAAGGTATATGCAGGGACAGCGATGGCAGTCCATGAAGATCAAGGTGTGTGCAGGGACAGCGATGGCAGTCCATGAAGATCAAGGTGTGTGCAGGGACAGCGATGGCAGTCCATGAAGATCAAGGTATATGCAGGGACAGCGATGGCAGTCCATGAAGATCAAGGTGTGTGCAGGGACAGTAATGGCAGTCCATAAAGATCAAGGTGTGTGCAGGGACAGCGATGGCAGTCCATGAAGATCAAGGTATATGCAGGGACAGCGATGGCAGTCCATGAAGATCAAGGTGTGTGCAGGGACAATGATGGCAGTCCATGAAGATCAAGGTGTGTGCAGGGACAGCGATGACAGCTTCGGTACAACTTTATTACATGCTGGAAATGAGTCACTGCTGACTGAAGGACATTGGGTGGAACTGTTAGAAGTGCTCCTGTCTTGTATTAATTTTACTTGGCAGTGGCCTTTATATTACTGTATACAACTCTATGGTATCACCATGTTTTCCACAACCCGTACAATAACCCGTACAAGATAACGTTATTTGGACCGTCCCATGAATGTAGGGAAAAAAAAAGGGAAAAGTACGCTAAATGAATTGTTTTTTCTTATTCCCTTTCCCCAAAAAACTGAATGCTAGTTATGCCGCACCATGAACACTGTAAATTTAAAGTGCCCAAAAAAATTATGGAACAGTTGCTCTTTCCCATTAACCCCCTCAAAAAAAAAAAAAAATTATAAAAATTAAAAATCGATATATGTACCCTAAACTGGTGTCAAAAAAAAATACAATTCCCCTCCAAAAAAAAAATATATGGCTTCAGTGACAAATAAATAAAAGTAAATAAAAAAAAATTGAGAAAAATCGGTAACTGTTCTTAAACTGTAAATAAGACAATTTTTTATGTAGCAAAATCCCCCAGCCATACAATTAGGTACTAAAAAGATCCACTTTTTAACAGAAGACGCAGTTGCTAAATCAGCAGATGATGTTATTAAGGGTCAGGAAGAAAGAGTCAACCATATGACGCTGCACAGATAGGTGCAACCTTCACAGTCTTCGTCAATAGGCTGTATGATTTATAATTTTAGGCTTGGGAGAGACAAACCTCTGAGTCTTTACTAGATCAAACTTCTAGTATGAGCTACATGAAAGTTACGGATGACATAGGTAGATATATCCAGTGATGTCATCAGACCAGGCCACACCTTGTCGTCACTGGACACATGGCTAGTAACACGTAGTCTATAAATTAATAAATGCTTTTAAGCCTCCTGCAGCTTCTTTTAATTCTTCAGAAAGCACAAGCTTCGGTCCATGATGGGTTATAAATTAATAGGCTTACAATACTTTGTGCTCTTTGGCCTCCTGGTTTTTGACTCAACTTGATTTAATAAAAAAAAAAAAAGAAAAAGTACTCAGTACTTTTCCATGTCGAAAAAGTGCCAAGACGGTGGAAAGAACAAAGCTATCTTAATTAAAGTTTCAGAGTGAGTGGATTGAATTCCTTTTACATGCCAGCTTAATAAGTCACTGTCATTAGACAGTGGTACTTTAGCTAAAGGTCTTCTATAAAGAGTTAAAAATTGATTTTGGGGTTGCGGGAAACAACTTCTGTGGTACTTCTGCAGAGGATCCGAGTACCACACTTCACAGCAGAGCCCTGTCAATTTACAGCTCTCCCCACATACAGTATTGCCACAAGAGCATTTGACGAAGCAGATTAACGGGCCTCTTCTCTTGAAGAACCAGAAGGTCTATGGAACTGGTTCATGGGCTGTACAAGGGAGCTTATACACCTCTAAACAAAACCTGAACGTTAAAGGGCTTGTCCAGGATTCAAATACTGGTCATCATAAATTGGAAAAAAACACCAAAAGAGTGGTAAGAGAGTGGCAGTATGTAAAATATTCTTTATATCCACTTCAACTGAATAATAATAATAAAAACAAAAATAAATCAATACTGTAAAAAGGCAAGGATCAAACTACCAGAGAAGACCAATATCAAACAATTAATAGACGTGGACAAATATGATGCATGCCATTTACAAAGTACATATGTGCTAGAAATCAAACTACCAGCGAGGTTGTAGGAAGAATATATTACAACAGCAAATGTGGACCTGTCACTGGAGACTGGTAGGGATGAGCGAAATTCCGATTTCAAGTTCGGGTTATCTAAGAATTCCGTTATGGATTCCGCTACCACGGACCATGAGTTATGGTCCGTGGTAGCGGAATCCATAACAGAATTTTTAGATAACCAGAACCCGAACCTTGTATTTCGCTCATCCCTACCTGTGTATTTCCATGTCAAGAAGACGAGCTGGACGGATCCATGTGGCAAATCTGATGCACTGATCCCACTCCAACGTCTTAATGAGCCCAAGCAACAACGTATTGATCCAGCACCAAGATAAAAGCAACTCCCTTTATTGAAAAATGACTACCAATGTGTTTCAATCATACAGTTGACCTTCCTCATGGTACCTCTCCTGACTTGTCTGTATTAGTAACTACTTGCATTCCCCATGTAACTATTCTGGAGCATTGTTCTTATGACTCTGTGTTGTGCCATTTGTCTATCATTCCTACTAGAAGCTTACGATTACATTGCCTGCAGTCTGCAATAAATCCGGACTCCATCGGACTTGATTGTTTCAGGCTGTGTAACACCAAGTTGGACCTTTACTGTAGATTGCTGGCAATTCATTCAATAGGTGCTTCAGAAGTCTTATTACATGGGGATTAGTAGCTACTAAAACAGACATGTCAGGGGAAGCGATAAATCTTCTGTGAACAGAATGGTTCGGACATTTTATAGCACAATGAATTCACAATTCAGACAAGAACCCGTCTATACAAAGGTGGTATAAAGAAAAATCAGTAGTCACAGACTACCACCATTAAAACATAGCCTTTATTATGTACCATTAAAACCCCAAATAATGATATATAAAGAAAAGATGAAAAGAAAATCATAAATTTGAATAAGTAGATACTCAGCACTTTGGGAAAAAAGTAGGCAGGTATGGGCCAAATATATTATACTATGGGCTCTGACCCTATAGCTGGCCCTATATCTTTCATGCCCTGGGGTTTTAATGGTACATAATAAAGGCTATGTTTTAAGGGTGGTAGTCTGTGACTACTGATTTTATAGCACAATGCATGAAATCAAAATATCTGCAGAGAAAAAAAAAGAATACTTACTGGCCGGCCATGGATACTTTCATAGTAAAGCAAAGCTTTCTGAAGTGATACTTTCTCTGCTGCAATCTGATCTCTGGTCATATCCTGCAAACAGACATATATACGGTAATAATCTTATGGAGCGCATATGACTATACGTTTGTTGTCAAGTATATTAAGTGACTAGAGAAAACCATGAAAAAAGCTAAGTAACTGCAACCAATTTATATGTCAAAAACAATATACACCCTTTCTTGCATTTTTTATACACATATATAAAGTACCGTATTTTTCGCTTTATAAGACGCACTTTTTTTTCCCTCCAAAGTGCGGGGGGCACAGTTCCTGGGCGTCTCCCGCTCTCTGCAGCAAATGTCGGATCTCCACAGAGGCTCGGTGTCCCTCCCTCTAGCAGATGGATTGTGTCTGCAGTCCCAGTGCTCTGCTCCCTCAGCCCTGCACTGCTCGCAGTCACAAGCGTCTGCTCTGCTAACAGCGTTGCTACTGCTGCTATCACTCACCGCAGCAGGAGGATCCCCTTCTCTGTACTGGCCATCCAGCCGACTGTTGGTGAGCATGTCCTGCTCCCCCCTCTCCTTTCCCCTTCACCAATCAGCTCCTTATATTTTGCCTGCCATCTGAGCTGTCCCCTGTCCTGGAACCATAGATTCCTGCCTAAGAGTCAATATACAGTACCCTAATAAAAAATGTGTTCCAAATATGACTATAACCCCCCCTTATCCATAGGAATGCACCCATGTACTGCAGTATATGGGTGCATTCCTATGGATGTGGGGGGTTGAAGTCATATATAAAATAAACACTGTTCTGTAATTGGCATGTGTCTATATTAAATATGACTATAACCCCCCTCATCCATAAGAATGCACCCATGTACTGCAGTATATAGGTGGATTTCTTTGTATGAGTGGGGTTATAGTCATATTTAACATATACACATGCCAATTACAGAACAGTCACTGGACAGTATTAATATTAGATATGACTATAACCCCCCTCATCCTTAAGAATACACCCATGTACTGCAATAAATAGATGCATTCTTATGGATGAGGAAGGTTATAGTCATTTTTATGAACACAGGCCAATTACATTATAGTCTTTGGGCAGTGCTAATATTAAATGTGACTATAACCCTCCTCATCTTTAAGAATACACCAATGTACTGCAGAACATGGGTTCATTCTAAAGGATGAGGGGGGTTATAGCCACATAACAGTTTGTCATCCAAAGATCTCCCAAATATCCTCATAACAGTGTGTCATCCGTAGATCCCCGATAACAGTGTAAACTTCTATTGTTATTTTATTAAATATTTGAGCACACTTTTTGGTTCAAAATATTTTTTTCCTATTTTCCTCCTCTAAAACCTATATGCGTCTTATCATCAGGTGCGTCTTATAAAGAGAAGAATACGGTATATAACAGTTTGAAGGCATTTATTCCCTGCCAAGCTATATATACATAATTCAGTTTTTTTTTACCTTAATATCTTCCGGACGGTCGACCTCACATCTTTTGTCCTGTAACTTCTTTTGGATGGTTTCCATTGTAGTTTCTATAGAGGGTTTAGCCACTTTCTCTGCTTCCTTTCTGTCTTCCTCCCGTTCAAGCTGGGACCCAAAACTTTTCGGAAGTGTATTACTTCTCTGTCGCATTTGAGGAACGAGATCTTCCTCGGAAATCTTAATTTTTGACTCTAGGTAATATGAGATTATTTACATTTTTCAGAACTCCTTCCTTTATATTACAAGCACAGAGAGAAGATATTTCAGCAAATAAAAGAAATAAAAAATCTACTGGAATGTAACAGAAAAAAATATCTAATTGTACTATCATTTGGAGGACACGTAAGAGGACATCAGATGAATTACTGTAGATAACCGGATATTCCATACATTTTAAAACTGGGCATGTATGTTCATCATGGACATTCACAGGATATGCCAAAAACGGTGGATAGGTGCTGGTCCCCACCTCTGACTCCCATTCCACAGTGATTTTGCCATATATATGATGGGACCTTTTAAGTTTGTTAATATTTCAACATAGCAGTATTAATTTTATAGGCTTTAAATTAAGGATCTACTGATTAAACCTTGTCAGCTGACCCAAAGGAGCATACATCTACATGTTACTGTAAAGATACTTGAAATTCAGGTCTAGAAGGCTTACAAATACCAATATATGCGCTCTAGAATAATGTGGTTTCACCATCTAACATTTTTTTTTACCTTTAAGCTGCTTCCGGAACTTGGTGAGCTCATTCATCCATTTCAAGACCTCGGGATTTGTAGCTTTGTCTCGATGGGACGGCTATGAAAAAGGAAAAATTACTTGTTGCAATAAGGTATGAAATGTTTGCATGTGGGAACATTGCCAAGTTTTCCAGGCTATAACCTTAATGGTATGAAGGTCAATGAAGAAATTGCGGGAAAAGGCCTTACTCTGTATTTACGGTCTTCTTCAAACTTCTCCTCAAACTTGCGAATCTTTTTCTTGAGGCTCTGAATTTTGCGTGTGATCTGAGCTGGTGTCAGGTCCTCGTCTCTATCATCCTCATGTGAGCCCAAAGAGGAGCTCCGTCTCCTACTAAAAGAGCAACTAAGGATTACCAGACACATACAAGCTTAACCGTAGAAGCCTGGTTTAAACTAGTGAAAATAAGATCAGACTACCAACAGACAAGCAGTACAACAATAAAAATAAGAACCAAGTCTAATAGTATTAAAATGACTGGATACTAGGAGTCTCTAAACAGTTGCAGGCTACATGGACAAATCTATAAGGATAACACTGTTTTGAAGGTTTAGGATGGGGCCCTTTAGTTTAGGTAAAAGAAAATATTAAAGTACAGCATACACCTAAAGGATTGTCTTATCTCAAGGTTGTGACACAACTTTGGGGAAAGTATCCTTTTACTTTTAGCAGGATAGTTTGTATAGTTTGGCGTAGAACATTTTGAACGGCCTATACAGAGTCCTATTTACAACCCCATGAACCCCACTGCCATAAATTGGACTGTGAGCCATGCCTTATTATTCAAGATGTAAACTGAACCAGATAAACCAAAGTTCCAATCAAAAAGTCCAGTGGAAAACTTTTCTAGAGGAGTGGGTGCTCTTATAGCAACAAATGTTATACTAATTTCATAGTAAAGGCTATGATTCTGAAACATGTTTGGGCATCCCTATACTTTTTATCATGCCCTGTAAAAAATGCCTTTTGCCAGAGAGAAGAAAGGAAAAAAAAGAGATACCTCATAAATGAATGCGAATTAGGAGGAGATGGAGGCACTTCTGTGTCATCCAGGTATTGCTGACTATGTCCATATGCGTAAAAACGAGGAGATAACATAGGGTCACTGTCTGCTTCAAGGAGGTGACGGATAAGACGGCCTGCCTGCGGGGACAGACGGGCTTCATCAGATTCTGCGCCATCACGATCCCATGAGGCCAGGACTGGAGCTGGTTCTGTAAACACACAAACAAAAATAACCATTAAAAGGGAACAAGAACATTAACTTGTTACATTAGGGCAGCGCTCTGATCTGAAACCGGTTCGCTACACTGCCAACCTACAAGGAGTCCGAGACTCACCTCTTTTTCTTCTCCCTGCACCTCTATCCCCCAAGATCGGCTGTTGTCTATCACAGGCTAAAGAGCAACTCATTACATGGAGAGCTGATTTTCAGATCAGCATGGGAATTAATGATTATAAAGTACAGAAAAGTGAATAAGAAAAAGGCGACAACTACCAGGGAAGTGCTGTGCCTGAGGTATATGAGCCTTAGAAAGGAGGGTCCTTTAACTAGTGTCATATTTAACAGTTCCTTGGTACAGCAGGTAAAGGCAAATAAGATGGCAAAATCATCATCTGGAAGATTTGGCAAGACTGGTAAAATGCAGCAATTTGACACATCTTCTACGTTAGTGCGCCAGAAATGCTAATCTACGCTAGCTAATAAATAATTGTAAATCTGATGGAAAAAGCCTGGCTATGCCTTGGCAAAAGTCTTCATAATGGTAACATACCAACTTTAAGAAAAACTTTTCTGTCTTCAGAATTACTTGACCCAGATGCTTGTGACGTGTCTACCTTGACTAATCTGATTTGCGTGCTACTGCTTAGAATGGCTGGATTAAACGGGGGCTTTGATCATGCATGCTCTATTTAGCAGCCAGTGCTAGATGAAGGAATTTGTTTTTATTACCTTTACGGAGACAGCAGATATTAATATCACTATCTCCAAGTAGCTATCTAGTTTCTTCTTTTATCAGGCTTTAATTAAGAAGCTGAAATGACCAATGACCTGTTCCTTATTACATATTGTGTCCAGATGCATTCTCATAAAGCTGTCATTAGTTGGTTTGTGTATAACCGTAAGACAAATAATAGCGGTAACATTTACATATCATTCGTCATTAACACAAAATGATATATTTACTGTTCATCTGATCATTCGTTCCATTTACACTGGAAGAGAATTGGTACAAAACATTGCGTACGAGTAAAAGTCCCATTAGAATTTCTTGAACTGGTGAATGTCTACTGTTCTCTATTCTGGAATGAGCTTGTGAAGACAAACAACCAGTGGCCCTCCAGGAAATGGAAGAAATGTGTATGGTACTTTCACAATAGACACAGGCACTTAATAATCAATGCCTTGTCAAGCCCAACCACATAGCAAGAGGGGAATAAATCATTTATGACATCTCAGTCTGTGCACAAGTTCCCTGTCTAGTTTTATCCATGGAAAGGAGACAATTCTCCACCCCAAAAGTGTGACAGCTAACACATGTGGGTGGAATAAAATTCTCCAGAACACATATCCACTGACATTGCATCATCATGACTTTTCCTCAAGGACCATCTGATGTATGGGTGATATTTCCCATGCTGTTAACCTGCCTGGGATTTGAACCATTATCACTACCAGCATTGAATTTCATAGAATAGGATAACAGTCTTTTTACACAGACTGATGTGTCAGGCAATTATCGGGAAATAACCAAACGTTCCTGATAACTGTCTGATCGTCAGCAGACATGAGGGCTTTATTCACAAGCAATCACCTCCACTATATTGAGATCGCCATTATTCCTAGGCAGCAGATCATTGGTGAGAAAGCACAATCTGCTGCACAGGCACAATGATTTTTGGTGGCAGCAAAACGACATAAGCACGTGGTGAACTAGTGTCTGCTTGTTCATTGGGTGCTCGCCAGCACCTTTTACACAGTCCAGTTACCAAGAACGAGCCTTATACAAGCACTCGGTTCATGTACAAGGCCCCTTAGGCCTGAATGTATTAAATACAAAGCCCAAATAACTTTCAGCTTAAAAAAAAGCTGGCTGCAGCTGATCCTGGCAGGGTTTTATTGGAGTAGTCAAAAAGCAGGGTGGGATGACTACTCCCACGTATCCAGACGTGACTTGGCGTCAACTTGGCGGTGCAAGCCCAGAGGGTACAGTACTGGGCCTATAGCCTGGACAAACTCAGAGATTTGACCTTGAAAGGGGACTGGTGGTCCTTAATGGTTTTCCCCAGGAGCCCGGGGCTGACCAACGGTTTCCACACTTTACTCTGAAACAGGACCTTTTATACTGGGTGACCAAGATACGGGACAAAGTGGTAGAGCAGCTACCAGTCCCGGGACCATATAGACTATGTTTATAGATATGGCCCACTCCCATGTGTTGGGTGGTCACATAGGGGCAGACAAAACACTCAAGAGGGTCCTACAACAATTTTATTGGCCACGGTGTTACCGAGAGATTAGGGATTTCTGTCAATCTTGTCCAGTTTGCCAGGTCACTTCCTTGGTAGCCCACTTCCGTAGCCTTCTGGTACCATTACCAATCATTGAGGCTTTGAAAGGATAGCAATGGACCTGGTAGGGCCATTGGTGAAGTCAGCTAGGGGGCATGAGTACATCCTCGCAATCGTTGATTACGCTACCCGTTACTCCGAGGCTGTTCCCCTACAGAAATAGAAATATTGCCCGGGAATTGTTCTTGGGAATTCCTGTTCGGGAGAAGACATAGAAGATTCTTACAGACCAGGGAACCCCGTTTATGTCAAAGATGATGAGGGAATTGTGCAAAGTTTTAAAAGTCACTCAGCTGTGTACATCGGTCTACCATCCTCAGACAGATGGTCTTGCCGAGCGATTTAATAAGACCCTAAAGGCCATGCTGAGGAAGGTGGTAGAGAAGGATGGGCGGGACTGGGATTGTCTTCTACCATACCTATTGTTCTCAATTAGAGAAGTGCCCCAAACCTCCACAGGGTTTTCACCCTTCGAATTACTGTATGGCAGGCACCCCAGGAGTCTCTTGGATGTGGCCAAGGAAACATAGGAAAGTGAGGCCACGCCCTACAAAAGTGTAGTAGAGCATGTAGCCCAGATGCAGGAGAGGATGTCGAGGGTGATGTCCATTGTAAAGGAGCATATGCTCCAGGCACAAGAGACACAGACCCGGGTCTATAATAGGTCCGCCCATCTGAGACAGTTAAATCCGGGAGATCGTGTATTAGTGTTAGTCCACACTGTCAAGAGCAAATTTCTAGCCAAATGGCAGGGTCCCTACGAGATAGTGGAAAAAGTGGGGAAGGTCAACTATAGGGTACACCAGCTAGGGAAGAGGAAGCCCTTTCAGATCTACCAAGTCAATTTGATCAAACCCTGGAAGGAGAGAGACCCACCTAAAGCTTCTTGCCTGGTGACTCAACCAGAGTCCACCATTGAAGCTGTTAAGATTTCAGAGACACATAACTCACAGAAAAAAGATGCACCACATGGATAAGCAACTGACAAACACTGGCTAATCCCTCACTCTGGTGTTAAAAGCTGAGAGATTCGCCAATATTTCCAATCAGGAACATATCGGAGCCCCTTTAGGCACCACTACACGGTATCTCAGCATGACATGGGGTCCTACCACTAGACTACCTATGGTGTGTGAACAAGGTCTGAACAGGTATTAAGTAGCCTACAGCCCCATCCCACTCACCTGCACTGCAGGACCAACAATGCAATGGGGAACACATGAGGCCGCAAGCTACACCTACAACAGACCATGTGACACAGGCTTCCAGGTGCAACAGAATGTTTACAAGCCATATGCAATGGCACATTCAATACATATAAAACAAGAATCACAAAAATAAACGTGGCCTAAATGGGTGGGACTGCTCCAGACCCCAAACACTGTGGCGTGTTTCTAACTGGGGGGGCAGTTCCTCCGCATGTGGTTCGCAGCGAACGGCTATCCCCAGCAAAAATTGCATACAATGGAGGATGCCGGCGCGAACCACAAGCACCACACAAACATCCTACACAAAATAAAACATGTGCGGATGAAAATATATAAACACATAACTCACAGAAAAAAGATGCACCACATGGATAAGCAACTGACAAACACTGGCTAATCCCTCACTCTGGTGTTAAAAGCTGAGAGATTCGCCAATATTTCCAATCAGGAACATATCGGAGCCCCTTTAGGCCACCTCCATTGTATGCAATTTTTGCTGGGGATAGCCGTTCGCTGCGAACCACATGCGGAGGAACTGCCCCCCCAGTTAGAAACACGCCACAGTGTTTGGGGTCTGGAGCAGTCCCACCCATTTAGGCCACGTTTATTTTTGTGATTCTTGTTTTATATGTATTGAATGTGCCATTGCATATGGCTTGTAAACATTCTGTTGCACCTGGAAGCCTGTGTCACATGGTCTGTTGTAGGTGTAGCTTGCGGCCTCATGTGTTCCCCATTGCATTGTTGGTCCTGCAGTGCAGGTGAGTGGGATGGGGCTGTAGGCTACTTAATACCTGTTCAGACCTTGTTCACACACCATAGGTAGTCTAGTGGTAGGACCTCATGTCATGCTGAGATACCGTGTAGTGGTGCCTAAAGGGGCTCCGATATGTTCCTGATTGGAAATATTGGCGAATCTCTCAGCTTTTAACACCAGAGTGAGGGATTAGCCAGTGTTTGTCAGTTGCTTATCCATGTGGTGCATCTTTTTTCTGTGAGTTATGTGTTTATATATTTTCATCCGCACATGTTTTATTTTGTGTAGGATGTTTGTGTGGTGCTTGTGGTTCGCGCCGGCATCCTCCATTGTATGCAATTTTTGCTGGGGATAGCCGTTCGCTGCGAACCACATGCGGAGGAACTGCCCCCAGTTAGAAACACGCCACAGTGTTTGGGGTCTGGAGCAGTCCCACCCATTTAGGCCACGTTTATTTTTGTGATTCTTGTTTTATATGTATTGAATGTGCCATTGCATATGGCTTGTAAACATTCTGTTGCACCTGGAAGCCTGTGTCACATGGTCTGTTGTAGGTGTAGCTTGCGGCCTCATGTGTTCCCCATTGCATTGTTGGTCCTGCAGTGCAGGTGAGTGGGATGGGGCTGTAGGCTACTTAATACCTGTTCAGACCTTGTTCACACACCATAGGTAGTCTAGTGGTAGGACCCCATGTCATGCTGAGATACCGTGTAGTGGTGCCTAAAGGGGCTCCGATATGTTCCTGATTGGAAATATTGGCGAATCTCTCAGCTTTTAACACCAGAGTGAGGGATTAGCCAGTGTTTGTCAGTTGCTTATCCATGTGGTGCATCTTTTTTCTGTGAGTTATGTGTTTATATATTTTCATCCGCACATGTTTTATTTTGTGTAGGATGTTTGTGTGGTGCTTGTGGTTCGCGCCGGCATCCTCCATTGTATGCAATTTTTGCTGGGGATAGCCGTTCGCTGCGAACCACATGCGGAGGAACTGCCCCCCCAGTTAGAAACACGCCACAGTGTTTGGGGTCTGGAGCAGTCCCACCCATTTAGGCCACGTTTATTTTTGTGATTCTTAAGATTTCAGAGAGCCTATTCCCCTCCCAAAAACAACAGTGTACGGAACTGCTGCACAGGAATAAGGATCTCTTCAAGGAAACCCCCGGGTGTACCAATGTGATAGAACAGTGATGGGCAAAGTGCGGCTCTCCAGCTGTTGCTAAACTACAACTCCCACCATGCCCTGCAGTAGGCTGATAGCTATAGACAGGCTTTGCATGCTGGGAGTTGTAGTTCTGCAACAGCTGGAGAGCTGCACTTTGCCCATCACTGTGATAGAACATGAGATTGAGGGTGTACTTAAAATCTTATAGGATCCCTGAAGACCGCCAGGAGGTAATTTCCAAGGAGGTCAGGAGGATGATAGCGATAGGGGTGATTGAAAGGTCTAAAAGTGGATGGCCCAGCCCCATAGTGCTAGTGCCAAAACCAAACAGCAAGTGGAGATTTAGAGGACATTGTCATCTTTAGTCACGATTGGGAAAGTAATCTCAGAAAAGTTCAGGCCGTCCTTAATGCCTTACGATTAACCCAGCCAAATGTGCCCTAGGGATGGAAGAAACCAGATACCTAAGCTACGTAGTGGGGAGATGGGAGATTAAACCCCAGCTTAATAAGGTAGAAGCCATTCAGAATTGGCCCCGCCCACTAACCAAGAAGCAGATCAAGGCGTTTCTGGGTATTGTGGGATAGTATAGGCAGTTTGTCCCCAGGTTCGCAAAAATAGCGGTTCCCCTGACAGACCTGAAAAAGGGCACGAAGTTGGCCATGGCGAGGTGGTCAATAGAAGCAGAAAGGGCCTTTCAGGAGCTTGAACAGGCCCTGTGCAAGCAACCCATGTTGATAGCCCCGGACTTCTGCAGTGAGTTTTTGGTCCAAACCGATGCCTCCCATGTAGGTCTGGGTGCAGTCATGTCTCAGGTAGTGAATGGAGAAGAGCACCCTGTGATATACCTTAGTAGAAAAGTGTCCCCAGCAGAAAGGAACTATGCCATCATTCAGAAGTAGTATCTGGCCATAAAATGGGCACTAGACTCCCTCAGGTACTATCTACTGGGAAGGAGGTTCAGGTTAGTGTCGGACCATGCCCCACTAAGGACGCGACAGAAGATGGGGAATAATGCCAGAATTACCCGGTGGGTCCGTGCACATCAAGATCTCTCCTTCTGAGTAGAACACAGTCCAGGCAAGATGCAAGGGAATACGGATGCCCTGTCAAGGGTACACAGTCTGGTGGCTAAAGATGCCCAAGCCCCCGGCATTGGATGCAGGGGGGGGGGGGGATGTGAGGAGGCACAAGGTGCCATAGTAGACGACAGATAAGTGTCACCGAGGCGCCTGGCCTCGTTTAAATGAACTGATAACTTTTTGTCAGTAACTCTAAGTTACCGACACTTGTTAGTAGCAGTTTAGCTGCTGGCTGCAGCTCATCCGGGCCGGGTTTTATTGGAGTATTCAAAGAGCAGGTTGGGATGACTATTCCCACGTATCCAGACCAGGTTTTGACTGGCCTATATAAGCTAGGAAGCCCAGGAGAGCTGGGGGTGTGGTTCCTAGTCTGAAAGTGTGATAGACTGGGAGTACAGCTGTGTGGAGTATTTCAGCGGAGAAGCCTGCTATTGCCAAGAATTTTCCCCCCAAGATGGTGGTGGAAACCAGGAACTACAGAGGACTATGAGTCAGACAACTTCACATGGACTGTGTTTTTTTGATGTGTTTACATGCTGAAGTAAGCGAGTATTTGTTGAATCCGTTTTGGACAAAATAAAAGACTATTGTTTGAACTATATCTAAAGTCACCATTTGAGCTGATCGCCACAATAGTCATTCCTACTCATTAAAACCGAGAATAATGTACCTACGATACACAGCCAGGACTTTGTTCAGAAGATGAATATACTACAAAAGCATATCATTAGAGAACAAAGAGCTTTATAACATTAAATACACCTTTTAGACATTATGTGCCTCTCCACTAGTGTGTACTCCCATTTTAATATGCACTCAGCCATGTATTATGTGTCTTTTCAATATCAAAGAGAGAGTCTCTCTTTTTGATATGATTCTAGTAGAACAGAAGGTCTGTGGTCAGTTTAGCCCTATCCTCCTTATCAAACACCAACATCAACATAGAAAACTCTGGTGAGATAACTGGTATGAAGCCAAACTTGAAAAGCCGGTGGGGAGCAGATTCGGCAAGGACACCAGGAGGGGGTCCTATAAGTTCTGCCATATGTTCTTTATTTCTATATTTGTCCCTGAAACTTTAGGTGTATGTTTTCTTGAAAGTGTAGCATATTGAACCTCATCTCCCACAGCAGACTAACATACTGTATTTTTAATATTATCCACATCTGCATTTTCAGTACCTGCCATAAATATTAAATAAGGGCTGCCATTTAACTGTGATCAGGTTATATACAACCAACAACTGTCCTGACTTAGTGTATTCCAAGTCAGCGCAGACAAGGAAATAACACAAGATAGAATAAACATTGACTTAAAGCCTTGTAACAAGGTCTGCTGCACAAGTCTCAAACCTTGTTAGAGAGGCACCAAAACTATGAATGCAAACAGACGGCACAACAATTACAAACCGGGAATAACTGTGATATACATATGTTATAAGAATATATAACAAAGCATTTTTCCTATAAGGTAGTCCAGAAAATTCTCCTGTGTCGCGTACCAGCTGGCTGTCTTATGCTCCATGTAGTCCCGTCATACCACATCACAAGAAGAAAAGCTATTTAAAGTATAACTCTTATCTTTGCATTAGTGTGTAACAATAGTAAGTGTTTTTTAATTATGTTAATTTTTATTAGAAACTTTTATATAACACTTCTATCTAAACCACAGGTGCACAACCTGCGGCCCAGGGGCCACATGCGGCCCTCGATGCCATTCTGTGCGGCCCCTAAACATCTGGTAAAAGACATGTAGGTCTATGTCTTATGACTTTTTACATGTATCTATCATGTATTCTCCTATTAGATGGGAGTCCTAGAACTGTAACTAGACATTTATAGTATATACTGTATGTTAAATATGCCAAAAATACAGTATTTCAATTGGTAATACCCCTTTAAGTTTTATTTTCGGCCCTTGGAATTGGTTCAGGCTGACAATGTGGCCCCCAAACAGAAAAGGTTGTGCACCCCTGATCTAAACAGTTACTGAGGAGAAGCCACTTGATTAGTGTATTATAATACAAAGACAGGCTACTTAGCCTGCCTCTGGTCTCCCTGTTCCAGCCTCTGCCTCCGTACCCCAGCCCAGCCTCCCTAAATATGTACTTACTAAAACTAATGTTACATGCCTCCCAGCACACAGTGTTGATTACTGGCAGCAACCCCCCCCCCCCCATTTTCCCAGAGGACTGGTGTTGCGGCATTCACCGCTGACAGTAAGTATATTCCTGTATACTTCTCGTCAGGGCAGAACACTGCAACTGTGCTCCTCTCCCTATATTCTGAGCTCTAACCAGAGAAGAGAACAGCTGATAAATGTTTCAGGGGAAGTATGTATTTAGTAAGCTCTACTACACATTTAGGGTGGCACAGCCGATTCAAAAACACACTCACTATCTCTACTGCTGTTGAGTCATGGCAGAGTGGATATCAGTGAGGACTAGTATCAGACAAATATACAGCATAGCATACGTTACAAAAACTGCTACACTGCAAATAAGCGTAATGTTACTCCAGGTAAAACTACCATGGTGGCCATACATTATGAAATGGTCAATACAAGCTTAAATGGTCATACAAGTTTGCATAAATCAACCATAAAACTGAATATAAGTAACCTTGTATTATATCTTTCTCCACATGAGACTGACAGCCAGCTCACTCCCCCTCCTCTCTCTATAGACTTCTATGGGCAGCTTATAATCTGCTTGGTAAATGCAGAAAGAGGCATTTTCTCTGATAACATATATTACAAAGTTTCTTTTATTTATCAGTACTATTGATTTATGTAAGGTTAGTTATGTAAAGTACTGTTCTTTGACTAACTAAACTTTAAAAGTGCACTTTCTCATCATGTATTTTGCTGCAAAAGATGACTACCAGTCATCAAGTGCTAGAGCTGGCAGTATTAGTATATGTATGAAAGTCAGTAAGACCGATTAAAAAATGGCAGGAGAGAGTCTTCCCGAGAGAGGTTTTCATTAGAAAGCGATGGCATATCAACCTACTAAAACGTACCTAGTTAAAAAATATATGCATCCCTGTAAAGTAAAATAGAAGTGTTCTGACACAAGCACAACCTTAGTGTGCATACATTTTGCCCCTGTCCACTATACTGTGTGCAGTAAAGAACCACTTACATTGAAACTAATTGCTTTTTGCTCTGCCATAGTCACACTATTTAAATTCTCCTGTTAATTTCTCTGGACATTTTTCCTATTTTATGGCTCGGCATGCAGCAGGAGAAAACTTTAAACATGTCCCAGCTTTTCTATTCTAAAGCAGGGACTGTTATACACCCACATAAGTTCAATTACATTCTGTTAGCCTCAGCCACTTAATGAGAAAAAAGACTCTGCGACTGTTGCGCCATCTGCACAAATATGCTAAGTAGAACGACAAGGATGCAATCACAGGCACCGGGATGGCATGGAAAAGACAAATAAGTCACATGCATAAAAATGATTGGAATAAAAATACATTTGATGGGCCAGCTATGGATGATTTAATATCATTTTAATAAGGTAGAGGACATGTTTGATGACATCCTGGTCAATGTACACTGTATAGTATATTGATTTCTTTTTTTTTTTTTCTGGCTAGAAAGGTTCCATTGATTCAAAGTGCAGCCTAGGCATAAAAAAGTAAAAGGCGTGAGCTACAAAGTGAAAATGTGCATCGCTCCAGAGTATTTATTTGCCATGGTAACCTTGAACTCTGGCGACTTAGAAAAGAATTGGAAATAAAGCGGAAATCTCCCAAGTCTAAAGAGATTAACATGACCGGAGTAAAACTTCCATTGGATAGAGTGGATATGGCATCAGATAGCACACAACTGATATGCACTGGGTACCGTAAAGGACAGCACACAAGGGTACTGTAAAATACATGTTTGAGGAACACAGAATGCATGGAAGGGGACAGATCAGGCCTGGTTTACCGCAATGTATCCCAGTAGCAGTTGGATGTTCTACATCTTGTGGTAATGGAGGATATCATATGCTCTCTTCATCAAGAGAAACGGTAAATGCAGAGCACCAGATGTCTAACATCCATCTGTTCCCTGCATTACATTTACACATTATTAGGTTCCTCTGAATGTGCCTCTTGCTTAGCAAGTTCAGCACAGAATCCATTGAAGCCGTGGTCGAGAAGCTGAAACAGCTAGGGAAAACGTTTACTTCCACCCAATCAGGCCATGCGTCTTTTTCAGTATAATATAGTATACATACTAGTTATATACTTCAAGCAGATAATGAGACACAATGCAGTGTACAGTATTACCTCAAGCTGAACTGAACTCCATTAGCAGGTTTTGGAGAAGAATGCCATAAGAGATCAAGTACATCATATACCTTGTTCCACCCTGATATCATTATAAGAGCATCAGTGCATTAATACAGGGTTTTCATCTACTTTGTAACCCAGGATATGAACAAATACTCCAATCTGTATATAGTACAAAATGCACCTTAATATGAAATACACAAGCTAACCCCTTGCAACCTTTGAAAGTCTCTTACTCTCCCGTTCTTGTGGGGCGAGACTGTCTTATAAAGGCCTGTCTGCACTTCTGCTACAGTACACTGTTGGCATATGCCAAGTGTTTTCAGGCAACAGAAACACCATACAAAAGGCCTGTGACATCCAAAAAAAGAGATTTCTGATCTTGTTTTTAAGTGAAACCTCAAGTAACAGCACCATAATGTGTGTGGGTGAAGTGTGTTGACAACCGTTTTCCTCATGATGAGCAGATGCATAAAAATCTTTTTAAAACTAGGTGCCTGTGGTGTCCACGGCTTCCGATTTGTAACCCGATTTTGTAAAGTCAAGATTCCCATCATTTATCTTAAATCTGGTCTTATGTAGTATGAAAGACAAGTCATGGTCTACAGTTGTCACACACGCAACTTCCTAATTCACTGACACAAGTAGTTTCAAGAACCATACAGCAAAACACATTCTCAAGAAATGTACAGTAAGTAGCAAAGTAGGTAACAAACTGTATAATACTCCATTAGCTCCTGTTGTACATTATGTCAGTGGACACCTGAAGAGCACAGGATGATAAGCTAACATTTCGTACTGAACGGCCAGGGAATATTGATCTGTCATATATCCATATACACGTTTGCCTTACAGGAATTTGCGATGTGCAGGTTTAGCATGTTTGCCGACTCATGGTCCATAACCCTGTAAATAACCTTGTGTAAGAAGCAGAATTCTGAAAAACATTTTACTTCCTATATGTACAAGTCATACGTTTCTTACCTTCCCAGTTGTTGTCATCACAGAGAGAAGTGAGGTCCAAGCGTGGTACCTCTGGGACAAAGCCCTCTTGACCAACATCAACCTCGAGGCTTCTTTGTGGTCGGATTTCTGAGCTATTTTGCTGCTCCTGAATCTTCATTTTCACAGTCTAAATAAATAAGAAAATACAATCTCCTCAGAAGAAGCCTTTTCTTACAAAAAAGGAGCAGCCCGGTACATGCGGCGGCATATTCCTCACAACGCACAGGAGGGGAGCACAACATCCACGGCTCAATCTTTTTGCCTGCACCACAGTGAATCCGAGCGCAGTGACCCTTACATGCTAATTGGTCAAATGATCCGTCTGAAGAATACAACGCCCCTCTGTGTGCCCTGAACTTTCCCTCACAGTCGCCTCTTTTTCTTTAAACCATTTGCTTATTTCCCTGCATGACTGTTATTTGCACACATTTTCAGATTGGTCTTTGAGGAATTACCACTCCCTTTTGTTGACAGCGGCAATGACAAGACAAAAAAAAAAAAAAAAACAACGCTGTTGCTGTTCTTGCTGTTGCTAGGGCTGACGCTGCAATGAGCGCTTTGCTGGACTCCCTCAGGCAAGAAGATCGAGCAGACAGCGCGCAAGAAAAACAAGTCCCCCCCCCCTCCCCTCCGTAGGTGCTGCTGATCAGTTTGTGCCAACTTAATCATGTTCTGGTAGCAATGACTTCTCTAGTCTTGCGGATATTTCCTAGCAGGGCTGTATGAAGAGGAGGGCACACTCATTCTATTTATAGGAGAGCTACGGGTATTGAGACAGCACAGAGCTCATACAGTCAGCTCTGGAGTTTGGCAACTCAGCTGGAAACAATACAAGCATTGGGCTGGAGCCAAAATCACACAAAGATTGTACATGGGATAGCATGAGAGAGCGAGAGGGAGGAGTGTCAGATCTATCGGAATACTTTGCTGCCTCTCAAGGATACAGTACAACTGGCTTTAACCCACAATGTGCCCCAGCGTGCACCGAATGCCTTCTGCTGTGTCACACATTTAGAAATCAATGGTAAACGTTATCAGTAGATCAAATTATCAACATATTATTTAAGGAGCAATTACATTAAAAAAAATAAAAACTCTACAAAATAGAAGCAAACTGAATTCTACCCATAGTCGACATAAGGACCTCCGAGGAAAAACTTAAAGGGCGCCTGTCAGAAGATTTGTACCTGAAACTAGCTGACCTGTTACATGTGTGCTTGGAAGCTGAAGGCCTCTGTGCTGATATGCCCATATTGCTGAGAAATATTACTATTTATATTATATTATTCATTTATATTATATTTAATATATGCAAATGAGCCTCTAGGAGCAAAGGGGGCATTTCTGTTATTCCTAGACACTCGGCTCCCTCTGTCACTGCCGCGTCCTCTGAACTGGTTGGCTTTAGGAGAAGTCAGGGCCCGGTGGGATGATGTGTACACTGCCTGGTGCTGTCAAAGTGCAGACAGTGTGGCAGATGTAGAGAGCTGAGGCTCTAGGAGTAATGGCAACGCCCCTGTTGCTCCTACAGGCTCATTTGCATAACCTAAAACACATGGGAGGACTGTTCAAAGACCCTACAGGGAAATTTCCCGGTGAGGTCCAAAGGGCCACCCATACCCTCCTCTTGCCCACCATTCAGATACATAAAGATCTGATGCTCTCAACATTAATTTAGGCAGCATTTTGTGCTGCACTGTGGTATCTGGTTCTGCTGAGGCAGTTTTTACTGCACGGTGGTATTGCTGGCCCTGCCAATTTGTGTTGCTCTAACACGGACCCGCCTACAACATGGGGCCACTTTTAGTTTTAGTTTTTTTTTCCAGGGCCACTTTAAGTTCCCAGCCCGCCCCTGCTAAAACATCACTTTACTAAGCAGTAAGGGCACATATGACCATGGGACCAACACAGATGTCTTCAGCTGCCAAGTGCACATGTAACAGGTCAGCCAGTGTCATAGGTACAAACCTGCTGACAGATGCCCTTTAAAGCATATATGTACTTGATATGTCATAGTGACATATGAAGGGTTTTGACTGGTGGCGACGAGATTTTCTATTGAGCCAGCCTCCTGCTGTGAGGGAAGCGTGCGCTCTTAGTGAGCACTTCTTTTTCTTCCCTGTAGCGATCAGTGGCACCCTCAGCACTCAGACCCACACCCATCAGAACCTTTGACATGTCACTATGACATAGCAAAGTTTTTTTTTTAATGCACAGACAGACTAGGAAGACATATTTTATCAGTGAATTCAGAATGAGTCAATGGTTTAAGAGGCAGGGAGGGGAGGAGAAAATGGGCCTGATAAGTGGCAAAAGAGGCATTTTCTCTAAAAGATATATTACTAACTTCTCTTATCTTTGCTTGTACTATGGAACTGTTGATTTATGGATTTATTTGTATAACCGGTGGAAAACTTTAAAGAGAAATAACAGATTACCTCTTATGAAGCCTGTAGAAAACCCAATCAGTCCTAAAGTTGCAGGTTAACATCCACTAAATACTGAATGATATCCAGTGAAAATGAGAGTGTAAATCAATTATCATTGATAAACGGACTGAGACGATGGCAGGAAGATAAATCACATATAGTAATGGTGAGAATCTAAAAGCTAATGTAAGACTTGCTGGAGCATCAAAATCCACATTAAGACACATTTTCTTTCTCCTTCAAAGCTTAGCTGTGTGCCCATCATGAGCCAAATGACATACTCGCTGCCAGTTGCATGTTTACAAGCTCTCCCAGCAACAAGCTTATATAGCACGCAGGAATTCAAAGGAATTTCACATTCACTTGACCTCTTAAAACCAACTAATACGATTTTGGTGCCGTCGTGGATGTCTTTTGTATGCATTTTCAGTAAAAATCTCCCTTTTACCTTCTCAATGCTCCTTATTCTTGTCAGATTCAGAGGTTTTCCACACACAATCTACTTTGCAGATTGTAATTAAGGAAAAAACAGATGATCTCTACTTATACGTTAAAAACAATGTAGCAAACACACATTGCCACGATCACTATGGAATCAAATCTTTCTAAATCCCAAACAGCCCGGATTCTTCTTCCAAAACCATACACGAGTGCTGCCGCATGTTCCTCCTCACTGCTTACTCTGGCTTCTTCTCTTAGACTACATTCACACTAGCGGCAGGACGGATCCGACAGGCTGTTCACCCGACGGAACAGCCTGTCGGATCCATCCTGCCGCTAGTGACCATGTGCCCCGGACTACCGCTCCGGCTCCATTGACTATAATCGGGGCAGGGCGGAGTTCCGGCGGAGGCGCACGGCGAGAGGCTGCCGTAATAAAACTACGACATGTCCGACATTTATTCCGGCAGCCTCTCACTGTGCCTCCCCCGCCCCCCATAGTCAATGGGGCCGGAGCAGTAGTCGGGGGGCACACGTTCACTAGCGGCAGGACGGATCTGACAGGCTGTTCCGTCCTGTCGGATCCGTCCTGCCGCTAGTGTTAAAGTAGCCTTAGGGTATGGTCACATGTCTGCATAAAAATCTGCTTGGAATGTTCGTTTTCACACACATGGGGTGAAGATTGTGGTTGTATTTCACATGGCTTCATGTCAGATGTCACCAGTAGAGATGAGCGAAATTCCGCTTATGAAATTCGTTCCCACTTTGCCTGGTGGTAAAAGGTGAATTGCGTTATGGATTCAGTTAGCACGGAAGAGGACTCCCCTGCATAACGGAAAAGGGACGGATCCGTTTTGCAGCCCATAGACTTCTATTATGACGGAATGAATAACGGAATGCCTCCAAAGGCATTCAGTCATAGAATTGCGTTATGGTCCGTGGTAACAGAATCCATAACGCAATTCACCTTTTACCACCAAACGAAGTGTGAACGAATTTCAAACTATGAAATTTGCTCATCTCTAGTCACCAGTGTGAGCATACAGTAGCCTTGGATTTGGTTGGTAGGAGTTGTATTACCTCTTGAAGGCTTTAATATCAACCTAACACCTCACTGGACAATAGTGAGAGGAAAAATTACTGTCAGACCTCTACTCTGTTCTTATTGGTTGTCACTAACCAGTAGTGCCAGCAATCGGGGCCAATGTCTCGATTGCTGGTATTTTTTGTCACTGGGATCTTAAGGGTGGACTGGACACTATGCAAACTTGTCCAAACTTTTGGATGGAGTTTAAAAGAACAACCTGTACCATGGCTCTGAGGTACACATAACAGCAGTGCTATAATCTGCAAAATCTTAGCATTCAAAGAGCTAATGAAAGGTCAGCAATGACTTAGAATGGGTTTAGTAAACCCCACATGACTGTGTTGACAGGGATACTTTAGATAAACGCTAAAAATGTAACTGACAGCCGGGCGACACATAGCAAACGGTGGGTTCAACAAGGATTACACAAACACTCTCCAGCTGTATCCAATGTTTTATGTGCCGAGAACAATGAGGGGAGAAGTTTTTCAAAAATCTAATCACAACTGGTGACAATGAGAAGGTCACACATTTTATAGATGCCCCAACCGATCTATAAAAACACATTTTCTAGATGCTGTTACCGGTTCATGCAGCATTGGACTGAATTTTCCTGGGCCCACCAGAGAATATTGTTCAGAGGGCCCATCCTCTGAATATATATACATATATACAGGACATATGCGTGTTTTTTCAAATTTAGGACTTATCATCAATACGGTCGAACAGGATATCTGGTGTTTATTGTTTCTAAGGCCAGCTCCAAATTATGCTCTGCTAGACCACAGAGGCCTTGTTGGGCCCATTGCTGAGTCAGGGCTTGGGCCCACCAGAGGGTCATCTGTTACTCTGGGGGAGCCAGTCCAACTCTGGGTTCATGGTTTGGTTGCATTTTTTGCTGTCATTTTTGAAGACAAAAAACAAAACAAAAAAAGCAGGGCTAAAAATAAAGAAAACACCACCAAGTGTAAATACAGCCCTGGCTTACGCATGCAGTCTAGTATTAATGCAAGAAAACCACAAGTCAGACAAACTGGCTTTACAATACTGTAACAGACCTGTACCAAGGCCAGAACAATATAAAAAAACCTTACCGGAGGTAACCGCAGACTTTCCTTGTCCTGCTCATTCTCTTGGCTGCAAGAAGAGAGAAAATTTGTAATTCTATACTTGTATTACAGAAAGCATCATTTCTAAAGACTTTATAGACAAACAACAGCGGCAGTCGTAAAAATGACCTTTTAAAAAGGTTTCCCACCTATCATAAAATGATATATTGCTATGCTAGCACACTATAAACAGTGGGAGTCCGGCCTCGGCAATCCGCTCTGCCAGCCTCTATTCACCTGAATAGGGCCTGCTGCAGTTATCTCAATTACGGGTGCCTGGGACACCACTATGCAGGTAGATAACAGTGAAAGGGCTTGCCCTCCTTTATTCTCAGGATCAGTAGGGTTTGTCAGGGCTCCTGACGATATGCCATCACTTTTAAATAGCATTTGTCAGCATGATCAACCCTATAAAACCAAGAATATTGCCTGGTAGGGTTGATCATGCTGTGTAAAATTATGCCTTTCTTTTTTCTGCAGGTTGCACTGCAGCAGAGACCAAGGGGCTGGCCTGAGCCCATGGTGCACCACTAGCACAAAGCCGCTGTGCGTGGCCCTCTCCCCTTTGATTGACAGATGTCCATGTGCAGCAGTATAGCCATTGAACAATGGTCATGTGAAGTCACACAAGACACCACATAACCACCCATGCATTTCCATATGGTTGCATGGTTTCCGGACCAGAAAATAAAGATAGGCATTCTGAAGAGCTACCATGGTCCTCTGCGCACTCTCATAGGCCAAAGGCGGTTGCTTGACTACTGCTTGCGCCAGGTCTCACTTCAACACAACTAAGCCGCATTTTGAAGTCAAGGAGGCGTCCTGTCAGTGATTGACAGTCTTCCCGTTATGACAGTACATACAGAGATAGCTGTCAATCACTGATAGGACCGTCTCCTTGACGTCAAAGGCCGGAATGAGCAGGAATTTACATGTATCAATGATATGTTTCACTGAATCTTTTCCCATAAGACTATATATCAATCTGCTCAGCTTCTCCTCTGTCACAGGCCGCCTGCAGATTACGTTGTATTTCCATGGTAACAGATTACCTTTAACAATTTATGAGAATAAATGGTTGTCTTTGAAGGGAGGAGCTGAGAAGATTGCAATATGATTTTGTGAGAAACGATTTAATGAGAAAGAAATGAATTTAGATCAGTGATTAACTGCTATATCTGCATACATACTTACATAGGGAATACTATCCATCACTCATAACATTTCATGTGAATAATAAAAAAAAGTGGAGAGATTTTAAAGGCATCTGCCAGCAGATTGGTACCTATGACACTGGCTGACCTGTTACATGTGTTCTTAGCAGCTGAAGGCATCGGTGCTGGTCCAATGTTCATATGTGCCCAAATTGCTGAGAAAAATTATGTTTTAAAATATTCAAATGAGCCTCTTGGATGGGGGCGTTGCCATTACACCTAGGGGGTCTGCTCGCGCTCTGCAGGTGCTGTGCCCTCTGCCCTTTGATTGACAGGTCCAGGCAGGGAAAATGTCACCACGCCTGGCCCTGACTGCTCCTAAAGTCATTGAGAGTGCAGAGGGCGCGGCAGATGTAGAGAGAGCTGAGCCTCTAGGTGTAACGACAACGCCCCTTTGCTCGTAGACGATCATTTGCATATATTAAAACTTCAATTTTCTCATCTATATGGGCACATATAAACATGGGACCAACACAGATGTCTTCAGCTGCCAAGTGCACATACAACAGGACAACAAGTGTCATAGGTACAAACCTGCTGACAGATGCCTTTAAATATAGAAATTAAAAGTGTTGCTGAATCTTTTCCCATAAATCTATATATCAGTCTGCTCAGCTCTTCCTGCTCTATAACATGCTGCCTGCAGATTGCACTGCAATTTGTGTTGACAGGTCTATAACATGCTGCCTGCAGATTGCACTGCAATTTGTGTTGACAGGCCTCTTTAATATTTAATTCTGACGATAATAAGTTTCTCTGCAGCTAAATAGCTCAGCAATATAAGCCAACATACCTTGCCTCTGACAAAACTTCCATGCTGCTGAACTCTTGTCTGTCGACACTCCTGGAGGCGACAAAGCTTTCTGTGTTCTGGAACAGAAAATTGCACAGATGAAATGTAACTAAAACTCTTTATAAAAGTTATATTCAGATTTCAGTAAGATGTAAAACAAAATAGAGAAAACATGATTAAATGAGAATCGGTACTCATTATAAATATCACTGCCAAAAAGTACAGCTATATCAACAGAAAGGGGGAAAGCCATCAGAAAGCAAATGTAACGCCCCACCAGACAATGTCTAACAAACAGTCTTGGTATGGATGCTAAAATGGTCAGTTGTACTAGTAGCTGAGAAAATGCTAGCCAACGACTGCAAAACTATACAATATGATCAAACCAGACTACTTCTTAAAGAGACGTTAATACTGATGATCTATCCTCTGGATAGGTCATCAATATCTGATCGGTAGGAGTCCGACACCCGGGACCCTCGCCAATCAGCTGTGTGAGAAGGCACAGGAGCTCCTGTGAGCGCCACGACGGTCTCTGTACATTGTATAGTGCCTGTGCTTGGTATCGCAGCTCATCCCCATTCACTTGAATGGAGCTGAGCTACACCTAGGCCATGTGACCAATGAACGTGTCGTCACTCAGCCTAGGAAAAGCTGGAAAAGGCTGAGGTGCTACTGTGAGTGCTGCCACAGCTGATCGGTGGGGGACCTGGGTGTCGGACCCCCACCAATCAGATGCTGATGAACTATCCAGAGAATAGGTCATCAGTATTAAAGTCTCAGAAAACCTCTTTAAGGCACCCATACAGCTACTGCTCCCAAATCCCCTATGTAACTATATTCACTATGTTAGGCCGGTCGTGTATATGTTTTAGGGGGAGAATTCATGAGTGTCTGCTGCACCCCCAGAAAAAAGCAGCTTCAGCCAACAACAGTCTAATGACTGCGGGAGACTTTATGTTTGAAACCAGTGTTTGTTCTGGAATAGGGAATTAGGAGGAGCACAGAATAGATTTAAGAAACCACGTGGTATTTTACCTTACTAAATAGCATTTATACAGAAAAATCGATGGGGGAAATTTATCAAACTTGGTGGGAAGGAAAGTGGATGAGCTGTCCACAGCAACCAATCTCACTCTCACGTTCAAAAAGATCTCTGAAAAAAAAAAGAGCGCTGGAAACTGGTTGCTATGGAAAACTGCTCCAATGTTGGTTGACGTCAGCTTTTATGAGCTTCCCCCTATCTGTCTCTGCCTAGTGTTAAAATACTGTATTGCACTATTTAGTGGGAAAATTGCCAAAACATATGGTTTAAACATTTTCATTGGATATTAAAACATATAATATAGTTGGAAAGCTGTAGATATGGACATATGATTGAATACAAGGTCATGTCCACAGGATTGCATAAGTGTAAACGCGAGGAAAATGGTATACCATTATATCAAAGATTATATCCCTCTGTAAATTCATGCAATACTAATGCATCATGCCCCAGAAGAAGCCAAATGAGGGCGAAGCCGTAGGTCGGGACCCCCTGTTCAGCATCTGCACATGTGCCATTAGGTACGTTTTATGTTCATCTACTTTTGTGAATATGAGGAATTAAAAGTTAAGTTCTTCCTTAAAGTGCTTCTTATGATGCCATATAAAAAAGCATTATATGGCAGTAGCTACTTTTGAATAGTGTACCTCTTGGTAAGAGATTGCTGACTGCTAGACATGCCTCTGCGAACCACTCAAAGACATTTTGCCCAGCTGACAGACTGAGAGAGGGCACATCATTGGACTAAGAGAAGCTGCATGGTCACTTCAACAACTTGCCCATCATTAAAGCGATTCTGACCTAGCCGTTAGGAGGTTTTGGGGCAGTGGTTACATGAAGACATGCACACATGACAAAAAAGCTACAGATGGCGCAGACCGACAGTGGAGACGATTGTTTGATCCACCTACAAGCATGAGCAGCTCCTACAATTTTGTTGTTCACCATCTAGACCAGGGATGGACAATCTGCAGCCCTCCAGCTGTTGCAAAACTACAGCTCCCAGCATGCCTAGACTGCCTACAGCAGGGCATGGTGGGATCATTTCCAAGCGCTTAGCAGAAGGAAAGATGGGGTCACAGTTCCCATTATGGTTCTTGCCATTGACCTACAGCTATGGCTGCCTCCGTTTGTAGTGGTGTTTTGAATGAGAAACCTGGACTGCTAAAGGCTAGAACCATATGATCTTCAGTGACTAATCCATGTTCTGTTTTCAGATCCGATGGCGTTCAGGTTCGTGTATGGAGGCCTGGTGGTGAACTCTTTGATCCAGCCTTTGCTGTAGAGGGTCACACTGCTCCAACTGCTGGTGTGATGATCTGGGTAGCCATCGCATACAACAGTTGGTCACCCCTAATAGTGATAGGAGGGACAATAACACCTGAGTGATATGTGCAGGGCATCCTATGGCCACATGTGTTGCCTCTCATGGCAGGGCATCCAAACTTCACTTGAGTGGAGGCTGAGCTGCAGCAGGCCGAAGCTCCACTACACAGCCTCCAGACCTGAGCACAGTGTAGTTTCCAGCACTGGCAGCTGCCTGAAACAGCTAACCGGTGAGAGGTGCCAGGTGCCAGACCCACGCCGATCTGAAACTGATGGCATACCTGTAGGATAATTCATCAACATAAAAAAGCTGGAATATCCCTTTAATCCAGAACATAAAGTTACTATGTTATTTATACTGTATAGTGAAGTCCACAAATATAAAACGCCAAAAAATAACATGGCAGAATTTCTGTTCTTTCCAATAAATATTCATAAATATTATACGGTACATTATATGTACCTCAAAATAGTGTCACTAAATATATAACTCTTCCCACAAAAAAACAGCCCTCATAAGACTATGCTGATGGAAGATAAAAAAGGTATTGCTGATGAAATGTGCCGATTGACAGCCTTCCCTGTGTTAGGCTACATACATGCAAAATTGTTAATCAAGTCCAGAATGAGCAGAGATCGGAATAAAAGAAATCTAAATGATGCGGAATCTCTTCCAGCCAAACTATATATCAGTCTTCAGATTGCGCTGCATTATCATGATGACAGTGTCGCTTTAAGATAATTCTATGAAAGAGTCTCATGAGAAAGAACATTCTAGGTAATAAATCAACACATTATTATGGATTTACATAGAATGAAAAACAAGAAACACGGCAACAATTGCTGCTTTACTTGCACCGTCTAAATCCATTATCCACCAGCTTCAAAATCACCTACCCCAGTGCTGTCCTGATTGTCATTGAGCTCAGACAGCTTGCTGCTGGATTTCTGTCTCTTTGGTTTGCTTCTCTCTTCTATGTATCCTGAACAGTTCTCCTGAAGCTTCTCGACTTCTTGCATCAAACCACAATCTTCTAGGCTCCCACACCCTGAAGGGATATTTTCTTTGTTAATCATCTCCCTAAAAAATAAAACAGATAAAGATTATTATCGTTGCTCTTCAGAACAAACGATCACAGATGGACAACTGAATATAAGTGACCACACACAGTCTAAATTTGAGCAAAATGGATGATTTCAACCAAAATGAGCATTCATAAGGTGAAAGGTGTTTAGAAAGAAATAGACCATGTTGAAAACTGCTAGTTCATGAATGATCTTTCTGTGATAGAATGTTCCCAGAAAGATCTTTTGTCCCTCACCCAGTGTCACTGAACATGCATGGCTAGACTGACCGACTGGTGAACGATCACCATGCCATGGCAGCCTTACACCTTAGTACATATTGACTTACAAACAATGTATGGGCACTTTGACCAAAAAAGCAGAACGTCGGTCATTAGTGAAGCAATATTTACTATATGCACGTCTACTTTACAGCAGGTAGGGCAAACCAGGATAATGGCAACGTTTCTTCTTTTTATTACAAAGGGAACCCTAAAGAGGAGACCTCCAAAAGCAAAACAACAATAGAGTGGAAAACAATGTACTGTCATCTGTTACGGTGAAAAATGGCCCTGCCCCAAATCAGTGAGCCATAATAGACAATCATTGTGGCAGCAGTGCAAGTTAGTATGGAGCTTCTCGGAATTGACTGCAGTAATCAGCTCTGTCCATTACATAGTGGACAGAAGTTGCTTGGCTTTTTCCGCAAATCCCGTAGAAGTGAATGGAGGAGAACCCTGGGCACATGTGCTCTCCTTCATTTTGGGGGTCCCGTTCTGGAGATAGGAGCAGATCACAGAGGTGGAAAACACGCAAATCCAACTCTGATGACATATCCTAGAGATAGGCCATCAATGACCAAGATGGGAATACTCCTTTAAACTGTGCCTACTTACCCACTATACATCCCCCTTCATTTAGCGTGGCTGAAAACTTGTCTAACAAAAGTGCGTCAGAATTCTGGTGTATCTGAAACAGTAAGGGAGCATTCACACAACCGTATTTTTCTTCTGCGTCCGTTCGCAATTTTTGCGGACAATGCACAGACCCATTCATTTCTATGGGTCCGCAAAAATTGCGGAATGCCTTTCAGTGTCATCCGTGTGCTGTCCGTTCCATGTGTCCGTTCCTTCTATTTTAGAACATGTCCTATACTTGGCCGCAAATTGCGGTCCGTGGCCCATAGAAAGTTAATGGGTCCGTAAAAAACGGATAGCACACGGAAATGCATCCGTATGTCATCCATTTTTTGCGGACCCCTGGACTAAAAACATTCTAAGAAACCCCATTAAAATTGTCAATTTTAACCCTTCCGTTTTGTTGCGGACCGTCAAAAACGGAAGACACACAGAAGCACCAAGTCCGTATTCTATGGACTTACGGAACGGAAAGATAACTGAAGGCATACGGAACACACGGATCCTTGATTTGCGGACCGCAAAACCAACACGGTCGTGTGAATGCTCCCTAAATCTGCCCCGTTGGGTTTTTAAAAAGGTTTTCAACCCTTTCAATGCACCTGACTTTCTATCTTTATTTTTATTAGCATTTCATGAATATAGCCTACAGGATTGTTTTTCAGCACTCATCTACTGTACATAGCTGTTTACCAGAGAGCACAGTCCAGGGGGATCATTGATTTAAAATGGTAAATGATTTCTCTGAAGGTCAAGTAGCTTTATTTGTAGGGAACAAAACATTCCTAAGTCAATGGCAATGAAAGGAATCATTTTAGATTAGAATACTAAACAATACCACCAATTCATTCCATGTTTATACAAGAACAAATAGTGATTATTTAGCTGGAAAGATTATAAAAGAACGCAAAACCGGAATGAAGACTGGCATGACTTACAGGGAAACGAAAAACATGCTCAATAAGTGCCCACTAGTTTACAGGAGATCCCATAACATGATATTTTAGACAGCAAACTCCAGTGATCACTGTCAACATTTCAACAAGAGGGCATGCAAATGAGCTCTCAACAAGCTCTGCCTCTACTGCCACCTATAGGTCAATTCTCTACTTTTTAAACAGGCCTTGAGACATGACTTGCATAATAATTAAGCCAGCAACTCATTTCTAGACAGCTGTTTCAGGGTGATGCAGAGAATACTGGCTTTACTGGGTGAGAGGTCAGGATTCAGGGGATACTATATCTCCTTATGGAAGCACCTAATCGGCGTGAGGAGTCTATAAGCCCAACAAGGCTCCTCGGAAATTCTGGGAAGAGTGTAAGTTCTTAGCAAACTTTGCCTCTAATGACACTTAAAGGGGTATTCCCATCTCAGACAATGGGAGCATATCGCTAGGATATAACCCCATTATCTGATAGGTACTGGTCCCACTGAATGGAAGCGGTGGCCGTGCAAGTGCGGTGCGCTTCCATTCACTTTTGTAGGGAGAGTGCTTGGTGGTGGCCACCACCTTCCCCGCTCAGTTCTCGGTGTAGGTATGCTCCCACTGTCGGAGATGGGAATACCCCTTTAAAGAGCTTGGTAGCTATCCTATAAGGTAATGTTCCACCTTGTAAACAGGCCTTGAGACATGACTTGGATAATAATTAAAGGGGTTATCCGATATCTAAAATATCCCCGCCAAAGCCTGGGCCCCTTGTATGGATTATACTTACCTGCTTCCTGGAAGCCACGTCGCTCTGGATCCCTGCACGGCTGTCGCTTCATCTCTCTGTCGTTCAAATTTAAAACACCCGACAATGGGGGAGCAGCCAACAGCAGGCCGCGATGGTGACCAGCTGCAAAGGGGCTCGATCCTCAGCTGAGTCTGCTTGTATATGAATACTGTGAAGACTGACATTTTTTGTGATGTTTGATTGCTACTGTAGTTTGAAAAACTATCATGAGTATCTGATAATAGGCCCCCATTTTGGAATGAACGTTTGGGTGTATAAGTTGTATAAGGCTACTTTCACACTAGCGTTTTTGCTGGATCCGGCAGAGCTTAGGAAAAACGCTTCTGTTACTGATAATACAACCATCGGCATCCGTTATGAACGGATCCAGTTGTATTATCTTTAACATTACCAAGACGTATCTGTCATGAACACCATTGAAAGTCAATGGGGGACGGATCCGTTTCCTATTGTGTCAGAGAAAAAAATGGATACGTCCCCATTGACTTGCATTGTGGGTCATGATCCGTCTTCCTCCGCATCCCAGGACGGAAAGCAAACTACAACATGTTGTGGTTTGCCTTCCGGTCTGGGAACGCAACTAAACGGAGCGTTCAGTTCAGTTTTGTCCCTATTGACAATGAATGGGGACAAAACTGAAACATTTTTTAACCGGTATTGAGCCCCTATGACGGAACTAAATACCGGAAAACTTAAACTCTAGTGTGAAAGTGGCCCAAGCAACATTTACAAATACTGCTATCCATACTTGCCTGAAGAACTTTTTCTAGTATAGTTATAACTGCTGATCTTCTTCGGCATTTATATTAGGCAACAATCTTTGTGAAATCATTGTTTCGTGGAAACACAGCATAACTGATGAAAAGCATAGCTATTATATGGAAACTGCCCAGGGGGGATGTCGAAAGTAACACCTGCCCATTCCAGAGGAAATGTGCTATAAATACAAGGCTCGGAGTAATAGACATATGGTTCCTTACATGTCTCTGGGCTTTTTCCGGCTCTCATCTTGCTCTTTCAGATGTCTTCTCCTCTGTCTAGCAGACAAGCTTGTGGAAGGGGATGATGTTCCAGACTCTGATTCCTCTGAACTTTGACTACCAGGGCCAAGTACGTCAAAGAGATGTTGCTCTACAGCAGTCCTGATTGTTCTTTCCAAAAGTCTGTGAAAAAAACACAAAGATTTTGTATAAGGGGCAAACATGCAGGTTTCTGTAGCACAGAAATATATTGTCCCATGGCTGTATCCAAGTCCTCTCATGGAGGGAACAGAACACCATCTAAAGTGCTCAGCAGAAAGCTCACTTATGTGGATGCTGAGAGGCTGCCAAATGCAGAGATTAATGGGGCTGCCAAAACAGTAAACCTCACCCCAAAGAGCTAATTAATGCAGGGCAGCTGATATTCTGCAAATTGTCAGTAAACTTTTTAAAGGGACTGTATCACCTATATTTGTTTACGAATTAAAGGGGTTCTTTGGGATTTTCATCAATATGAGATTGGTGGGGGTCTGACGCCCAGCACCCCGTCTATAAACTATTTGAGGAAGCCGCAATGCTCACTGGTGCTTTGGTGGCCTCGTCACAGCTTAATAAGCACAGCACCGCCCAATAGCAACTGTGCTTGGTATTGCAGCTCAGCTAAAAACTGGCATAAAAGGCCATAGTAAAAGACCCCCATCGACTTGGGGGACGACGACACACACCAAAAATTCGTAGAAATGTTTACTATACAAAATTGATTTAAACAATAGATAATCTTGATGACATATTCCCTTTTAGAGATGGTTTTGCAGAGTAAAAAGATCATAGAAGCTTACTTGTTACGGCTATTAAAGGACCACTAAACAAAAAAGGACACTCAGCAAAATGTAACAGTCTTATTTTTCTTCCACTGGTTTTGTCCAATGTCACAACTGCAGACCATGAAAAGCAGTGTATTTTCTCTTAGGCTGCAGCCATGCCTTCTCTTCCATCCCACTGCCCCCTCTGAGACTAGTGCACGCGAGTCGGGACATTTAGGAGGAGGGGGCTGGATTTGATCTCCTGTTTGCCGATTGTACAAAATAGATTTGGTAACAGTGCCAACCAAAGTACCAGTTGTACACCCAAGGAACCAGCCATAATATCAACAATACCAAGTAGAGATGAGTGAATTTCATATTTTGGTGACCTTGGACCATAAAGCAATTCTATGACGGAATGCCGTCATAATAGAAGTCTACGGGCTGGAAAACAGATCTGTCCCGCTTCCGTTATGCAGGGGAAATTCGCTCACCTCTAATACCAAGTCGTGTTTGCACAGCCAATTTAGGGCCTACAGGGAAAGTCACATCTTTACTGGACAGCTGAATAGCTAATCCGACTAGTTATGCTTTTATACTCACGCCATTCACTGCATACCTGGGCAGATTTGCCTTTCAGTGGCTTTGGAAAGCATGTGGAGGTATGTTGGAGTACAACCTACATATATAGTTGTCTTGATACTATATTTATGGATCTAGTCATGTGAACAGAATGTATGTACCAAGTGTGGCCTCCATTACATCAATGTATCCGGGCAGGACTGTGTGAATTTCATATAACCAATATGCCCCCATCACCGCCCCGCAGATATTGCTACCCAGCTTGCCCAGACTGCAGAATGTCCGATCAGGCTTTTTATGAATTGGGAAATCTACAGTATTGTTGAATAACTAGCTGGATTTGCTAGGCAGGAGCATGGAGAGATAAGTAATAATCCCAGTGAAGAACCCTCCATGCTAATACATCCCTCTCCCCATTCCCAAACAGCTAGACAGATGTGCCTTTCGTGGCCCTGGAAAAGTTCGGTTAACTGCTAAACACTAAGGAGCACATTTATTAAAAAAGGCGTTTTAGACGCTGGTCTTAATAAAGCCTTGCGCTGGCGGTGGATTGCAGTTATGTAGAGGCTGGCATCAGCCTCTACATAACCTTGGCAGATCCACCGCCGCTTCTAAATGTAAGACAGCTTCCTAGCTTTTAGACCAGGGATTCCCAACCTGTGGCCCTCCAGCTGTTGTAAAACTACAACTCTCACCATGCCCTGCTGCAGGCTGATAGCTGTAGACCATCTGGGAATTCTGGGAGTTGTAGTTTTGCAACAGCTGGAGGGCCGCAGGTTGAGCATGCCTGATTTAGACCATTTTCTACACTCAAACAGGCAAAGAAAATGGTTAATGAGAGGAGAAAGCTGGCCCGACCTCTTCCCCGCCCACGCCAGACCCACTATTTTAGACCTGGCGTAAAAGCGGGGAAAAGTCACAGACTGTGGTACGATGGACCTTTGCGCTCCAATCTGTACCAGAAATATGCTTAATATAGGCATATTTCTGTTTTAGGTTGACCCCCTAAGTCAACCTAAATAATCCCTCTCCTCACTCACAAACAGTGCCATAGCAAGGCAGATTTACCGTTCAAGGTATTTGGAAAGTGGAGTTAAAAACCATGATGAGTAGTAATAGATACTGTGAATCTACCAAGACAAATCTCTCTTCTGTACAAGACCTGTAATCCAGCTTTTCCACACTCATGGATGTCAAATGTGCCCCGACAGACAGTGAAAAATCCCTCCTGCCTAAATAGGGAAAACTTGACATTAAGGCACCTGGGAAAGCTGGGTACCACTTTCTGTAGTGTCAGTGTGTAATGTACCCGCACACACAGGGGGAAGTTCTGCAAGAAGCCGATGAACTTTTGCCGTTTCCACCATCTTCATAGTACTCTGGGCCAGTTTGGACTGTGAGGTCATGCTGGTCCACACAGCCGGTCTTCAGCCCAAGAGGGTGCTGGGTGGCAGGAGGACTCGGACTGCTGGATTCCACTAAACTGCTTTCTATAGCAGCAGCAGATGTCCACGCAGAAAGAGCTATAGACAAACTCTACTTTGTATGTTACTGCTCCCCTTTTGATTTTCCCGGTTTAGTGGTCCTTTAAGCAATTTAAGCACGCTAATGAAATAAGTGGATGGGCAGACATTGATGAGATTATGAAAATGGAGATTTCTCTAAGGTCACTAGTTTCACAGAAGGGGAAATAAACACCACGTAATTAAAAAGGGCATTGATGACAACATAAAAATATAGCAACCAAACGATAACATAGAAAAATAGAGTAATACTGGAGACAGACTAAAGAAATGTCCTGTGGTGCATGGTTACAGAGGCCGTTATGCTCACTCATCACACAAACAAAGAGCTTAATGACTTACTCTCTACCAGCAGGGACGGTGCTGACCTGGGCCACGTGACCGCTGCAGAAAGAAGACAAGGAGAAGAAAGTTGCATTAAGTGACACAGGTCTGTCAAGCGGGACACTCAAAACGGTGGTGAAGAGGAAGACGCCTTGTTTGCATCCCCTATTCGAGGAGGTTTGCATCATCTCCAAAAGTGGATTAAAATGTGATCCTCTGTCAAGATCTAATCCCCGACACGCACGCTCCATGCAAACTGCTTTTATACTGAAGTCATTCCCATGTTAGCATAATGAGATTGACTCCAGGGCACTGAATGAGCTTGTCATTTCTAAAGAATGTGCATGGCAGAGTGACATTTCCCGGGATACTAATGGCTCTTGTCTATGGAGAAGCATATCTCATCAACACAAGTATAGAACAGCTATAAACTGATAGAGGCCCAGCAAATATATCAACGTACAGTATTTAGTTTCAAGAACAAACCCCATCAAACAATGAATATAATAAATATATATTTATATGAAACACCTCGTTACATAAGCTTATAAATATACAGAAAGACAACAACACACATAGGTTAGCTGCGTTCCTAAACAAGTAGCGTCTCGAGGGAGAGTTGTGTCTAATCTCTAAAGACATTCGAACAGTTCTGTCCTAGAAAATCCCCCGACACTTCACCCTATCATTAAGTTCATCTTAAATGACCAGATACCAAACAGCCTTAACTATAAATATGTATCTAAGAGGCATGCAAGACTTACCAAACGCTGAACCTCCTGCATATTACACCCAATATATGGCACAATGCCACTACAATGTGTTACTGTACATGTAATAAGGCAATGAGGGTAATACAGTAAGCCATAATGCAGCTGCAAAAATACTACTGCTATATGGCATGCTTCTAGTATGCTATGGCACATCAACCCTACAGGTGTGTAGTATATGTTAACAAAACATTTGGTAATGATACAGAAACGTCCCTTCACTTGTCTATTAAGCCCTTTTTTGTGCTTTTACATTTTCATTTTTTACTCCCAACCTTCCAAAAGCCATAACTTTCTTTATTTTCTCATTCAAATATAGGTATGGGTGCTTGTTTTCTTGAGGGACAAGCCCGTACTTTTTTATGGCACCATAGCATGTATTGGGAAACTGGAAAAATTACTGATTGGAAAAACAGCAACTGAGCCATACGTGTGCGGGCAACATGACACCTTACCTTTATTCTTACCTTTTAAATAACTTTTTTTTACAACTGTTACATTGAACATGATATCTGAGCTGCAGGCAGGAGGAGCTGAGCAGATAAACAGTTTTTTAGGAAAAGATTCTGACAAAAAGGCCCCTTCACACAGACTCACAAACGGGCAAATTATAGGGGGTAAGTGCTTATAGAAACACTCACTTCCAATAATTGGACTGTGAAAATGGTGCTGGCGATCACCCGACGAACAAGCAAAAAAACTGTTTGTGCAGCAGAACTGTGATTTTCTATGGGGACAAGCGACAACTATCGTGATCACTGGTCCCCATACAACAAAGGGGATTGCGACATCTCTGCTCCCAATAATTGCCCGATACATTGGTCTGTATAAAAGGACCTTAAAGGCGTACTTCTCAGGCAACGAGGGAACCGATTGTCTGATAGGTGCGGGTCCTAGAAGTCTCCCCGAGAATGAAGCCCTAAGTGTACCCTCCATTCATTTCTATGGGGCCGCCAAAAATAACAGAGCGCCGGCTCAGCTATTTCCGTCAGCCCCATAGAAATTAATGGGAGTCATGGCCGTGCAAGCATGTGTGCTCCCATTCACCACTATGGGGAGAGTGCTTGATGGTGGCCGGACCGGGGGAGACACGGGGTCCTCCAGCCACCACCTTCCCGGCTCCGTTCACAATATAGGTGCGGGTCCCACCTCTGACAAGACAATAGGGACATATCCAAGCGATATGCCCCCATTGTCTCAGATGGGAATACCCCTTTAACCTGTATCTACTTCATTTAACTTGCTGTTCCTTCTGGGCTTAGAAGACAAGGACCAAGCTGCAGTTGATACCATTTTGGGCTATCTATTTGATCACCCTTTTTCAATGTTTCAGGTGATATTAAATGTTAATAGTTCCACATTATGGGATGCCACGGTACCAATGATGTTTATTTTTTTTTTCAGTCCCCAAGGGGGACTGAACATGCAATCCTTAGATCACTTTTACCACAGACAGCTCTAGTTTGCTACTGCAGTCTATGGAAAAATTGCTATGTTTCTATTAAAGTGGTTAGCAAAAATGTATACAAATAACCTATCTTCTGGACAGGTCATCAATATCAGATCATCTGTTGGAAGAGGACGGCGCTCCATGAGTGCCACAGCCTCATCCTAGGCCATGTGAGGTCAACGTATAGTGATCGTATAGCCTAGTTGAAGCTCAGCCTCATTGACGTGAATGTGGCTGAGCTACAATACCAAACACAGTATGTGTATGGCGCCTGCACTCACCAGAGCTCCAGTGAGCGAGGGCACTCCCTGAAGCAGCCGATTATGGGATGCCAGGACTTTCCTGGGGATAGCCATGCATGGCTTAAAGGGGTTAATCCCCCAAAAAAGTATTACTGTGCAAAAATAGGGCAATTAAAATGAAATATTACTGCAACATATAATCAATAAAAAATGTGATTGGCTAGTTCTCTGAAGGTCCATGTTGCTAAAAAAGTTCCTTGCAAATATTCAAAAACAAAAATAGCCAAAATGTAAAAATCCAGCCTATCCAGTGTTGGACTGGGGTGCAAAGGGCCCACCAGTAAAGTACATTCGGGGGGCCCACTGTACAACATGCAAATATTAACTGACCCTCATTTGCAAATGCCTAAAACTGTAGCGCGCACGTTTTTCAGAGGTAGCCTGCTGCCTAGCCTGTGCCCCAGACTGTTCTGTCCCGTAGACCCTCTCTGGATCCTGTTAACTAGCTCTTGCCCTGAACACATGCTAAAACAGCGGCAGGCAGCAGCAAGACGCGCTAAAAGATGATCAGTGACGTTGAGAAAGTGGACCACCGGGGAAAGAGAATTTTGGCTGACCTGACTTGGTGCCTAGACATCAACTGATGGATCTATTCAGTTTTTATATGGATGTAAAGGCGGGGTGAGATTCTTTATGCTGCCTATCTGTATGTAGTACAATCTACTTGTTCAGAGGATGGGGGCCCACCCTTACTCAGGGCCCCACTGGGGGATTCAACTGTTCCCTTGTGGGCCCGTCCAAGACAGAACCTGATTCTAAAGTTGGCCACACACACTAGATAAATGTGGCTGAATTTCACTGGGACTGGCTGACAATCACGTGTGTGTGGCAATCTCCTGGGGGCGTGACAAGAGTAAGGGGAAAAAGGATCAGGAATGGTGGATTTAAACATGCCCGATCCTTCACAGGACAGATTCTGGTAGCAGCGTATACCCATCTGGCTAACAAAAACTATGAAAACAAGGTATGGTAGATTTGGGTTAAATTACTGATGGTTGATGACCTATCCTTAGTATATGTCATCAATATATAATTGGTGGGGGTCCAACACTCAGCACCCCCATCGATCAGCTGTTTGAAGAGGAGGCGGAGCTCCATGAGAGCGATGCTTCGTGTTTATTACACTACACTTCATCTTGAAAGTCCAGTGCAATGACGAGCGCTCACTCCATTCACTTGAATGGAGCGAGTACTTGTAATTACACAGGAGACGATGTGTAGCGTAATGAAGAGGAAACCGCGCTCGCATAGAGAACTGTCTCCTCGTCAAACTGCTGTTCGGGAGGGGTTCTGGGTGTTGGACCCCCGCCAATCTGATATTGATAACCTATCCTGAGTATAACTTATCAATAAAAATCCCTGCACAACCCCTTTAATGCATGTGGATGGCCAGCTTTTCTCTCTCATGGCAGACATGCAGGGGCCAAACACCAACAGGAAATTCACTAAACTAAGCACAATGCCTTAGGTCTAGTTCAGTAGAATCAGTTTCTTTCTAGAAAAAAAGTACTATTAATATGTATGCAAATAAACAGTTAAAGAGGACCTGTCACCACAAAATGCAGCATGATGTTATAGGGCAAGAGGAGCTGAGCAGATTTGTGGGAAATTGTTCAGTAAAACCTGTATTTTATACATTTATACTTTTGCTTTTTCCACCTCCTGTGAACAGCTATCGGTACAGTCCCTGAACCAATATCCCTGAACCAATACTTGTTCACAGGAGCTGGAAAATGCAAAGATATAATTGTATAAATTACACATTTTACGGAATCTTTTCACACCAAAATATATATCAATCTGCTCTATAACATGGTGCATTCTGATTGCATTGCATTCTGTATTGACAGGTCCTTTAAGTGCAATGAGGGTAGGCAAAAACCACCTTGTGCACCCTTGATCCTCTTCTTTCCTTCGACAGCTTCTCCTCTCCTTCTTGATTGACAGAGCCAGGCTCCTGCATAGTCTTCTAGCCTGGCCTGTGTATCAAGAAGGAGCTGCAGAAAAAGTATGAGGAGGTGCACAGAGTGGCTTGGGCCCACCTTCAGTGCACTTAACTGCTCACCTGCATATTGATTGAAAGTACTTTTTCTCCAGAATGAAGCATTGGATGGCTGACAGCACTGCATACCACTGAGCTAGCCCCACAAGGTACAGTGCCTGGTTTAACAGTGAATTTCCTGGTGACTCTGGCTAAATCCCAATTAATGCAGTTGTATAATCGCAAAAATCTAAAGTCTGTTGCCAGCATGTGGCATATCTCTTAAAATGTCTATCAGCAGGAGCTTGTAGAATTGTTCAGTATCATTCACTGTTTGTCCACTTTCAGATGAGAGTGTTCAGTCTGTGAAACACGCTCCGTGTGGGTGCGGAATATCACGCAGTGAACTCTCCTCCTGTGACAGGCCCGCCTGACATTAGTGTTCATGCACATGAGGGTGTGTGCCCCATGTTGCAGACCGCAAATAGTAGTCCGCAATGCACGGGCAGTGTCTGTGTGCACGGCGTTTGTGGGTGTGACCCACTGACTAAAATGGGTCAGCGATCCGAATCGCAAAAAAATAGGACATGTTCTATTTTTTTCCATTGCGAAGGCACATGGAAGAGCTTTGTAGTGCTTCCATGGGCTTCTGAACCGTGCCACTGCTCTGTATCTGGATGATTGCAGACCCATTCACGTCAATAGGTGTTTGCGGTCTGTCATACATCCATGTGTATGAGTCCTTATAATGATTTTTAATGCGGTGTGTCTCTCCCCGACCTCCACTGTAATGATTTGTACTCATGGCGTTATGAGAGTGCAAATCATTGCAGTGCAGATAGGGCAGAGACACACAGCATTATAAATCATTATGTCTGTCACAGGAGCAGTGTCCAGTCTGGGAAATCACGCTCCCACACTGAACATGATTCCCACAGTGGGCACGAGCATCTGAAACTGCCCTTTGTCAGTAATGTATGTGAGGTCATTCTGACAAGCCAGATAGCGGTCATGTAAAGTAAATTATGCAGTGATACTCCATATCATCAAGGAACACACATCCAACACATAAGTGATGAATATAAAACCACTGGCATCGATATAATAATAATATCAGCTTTGTCCAAAACCTTAGAAAATGTAAGGCTACTTTCACACTAGCGTTTTTTTGCGGATCCGTCATGGATCTGCAAAAACGCTTCCGTTACAATAATACAACTGCATGCATCCGTCATGAACGGATCCGGTTGTATTATGTCTTCTATAGCCATGGCACCCCGTCCTGGCACACAATGTAAGTCAATGGAGACGGATCCATTTTCTCTGACACAATCTGGCACAATAGAAAACGGATCCGTCCCCCATTGACTTTCAATGGTGTTCAAGACGGATCTGCTTCGTCAGGCGGACAGAAAAACGCTGGTGTCCACCTCCAGAGCGGAATGGTGACTGAACAGGGGCAAACTGATGCATTCTGAGCGGATCCTTTTCCATTCAGAATGCTATAGGACAAAACGCATTCGTTTTAGACCGCTTCTGAGAGCCCTGAACGGATCTCACAAACGCAAAGTCAAAACGCGAGTGTGAAAGTAGCCTAAGCTAACAGAGCACTTGAGTATAATGCATGGCTGCCACACCTTTATCATTGTATTCTAATAGATATGCGTAAAATTGAAAGTAAAACTTATGAATTTCAGTAAGCTGCTGTCACAATAACCTTCAACAAGTTAAACATTGTCTAAGCGGTTATTCATTTAGGTTCAAATGGTCATTACACCTAATGAGGGTCGTTAATACAATCCCAGAACTTCAGTCATGATTAATAATTCACTATATGTGATCTAACAGAAAACTATAGAACTCACTAGCTCCAATGAATTCTGTAACTTATCTGACTTTTCTGTACGTCAAGTGGTACAAGAATTTCCAAACTGGACACGGGCGGTGTATATACTGTGGATTTTCCGCTGCGGTGTTTCATCTATATACTGCAGGCATGTCTAAACTGCGGCCCTCCAGCTGTTGCAAAACTACAACTACCAGCATGCCTGGATAGCCTACAGCTATTAGGGTATCCTGGGAGTTGTAGTTTTGCAACAGCTGGAGGGCCGCAGTTTGGACATGCCTGATATACTGCATAAAAAAATCTGTGGATAAGGTATAAATGTCTGATCGGCGGGAGTCCGACAGCTGGGGTCTCCGTTTGAATGGAGCTACTGCCAAATAGCTGGTGCAGTGTGTCAGGACCCTGCCGGTCAGCTGGTGATGGTCTATCCTGAGGACAACCCCTTTTAACAAAAAATACAATTATTTTTACTGGACTAATGAAAATAATGCAATTCCCAGTTTGATTACTTAAAAGAGGACGCGTAACCTCTCCTGACATGTCTGTTTTACTAATTACTTGGATTCCACATGTAATAATTCTGCAGTAGGGATGAGTGAATAGATTCTCGCCTAGCCCTGCCAATCTCACGCCTGGGCCACTGCTTAAAGTAGCGATGCAAGTGCTAAGGCTTTGCTTCCGCCTCCTGGAAGTGTAGTGGCGCTTGTGCAGTTACTGCTTCAGTAGTGGAAGTAAAGTCTCTGAGCCATGGGAGAAGGGCAAGTTTGCCCTGGCGAGGCGAGATGTTCAGACCTGTCAGTCAAGCGGCAAGGGGGCAATACTTGCGGGGAGAGTCCCTCATAGGTGAAGAACTCTTGCCAACAAGACAAAACTGATTTGTTAGAATCTAATCACTCATCCCTATTCTGGAGCATCTACTCGTATGACTATGTAGTCCTGATTGAAGCCAAGAATGAATTACTAACAGTTGGCAGAGAAGATCCAGCTGGGTGTTACCAGTGTGGGGGTGTGCCTGCACAATCTGACACTCTTCAATCAGTGCTGCCAGTGCCAGACTGTGCAGCTTCACATCCCCCTCCTGGTAACACCCATCTGGATCTTCACTGCAAACATCTAGCAATTCATTCATAACTTCTAACAGGTATAATAAAGGAATGGGACAGCACAGAGCCCTAAGAACAATGCTCCAGAATTGTTATTACATGGGGAATGCAAGTAGTTACTAATATAGGCATGTCAGGAGAGGCGACAGGTCCTCTTTAAACCATCATAGTTTAACTACCATATTATTGTGTTATGAATGTGTTTATCTGGTACCGCAGCATATTCATGGTTTCAAACTACTGACCTTTAATCTTTTAGTACTGATCTTTAATATAAGGCTTTATAACAACAAAATAAACGTGGCATGGCCAAACAATAATGATAAATGAGAGCCAGATCTTCGGAGGCAACCATTAACCCAGAGCCTGAAATAGCTGTGATAAGGATTGGAACAAGCCGTGCTTTAAAAACCTGACCGGCGGCAATGGACATTGATAAAGGAATGAAAACCTGCTTGGAGAATTTCTCTCATAGATCGACAAAAAAGTAAATATAAACCGACGTTCAACATAAGTAACCAAAAGGTGATGTCATCAGCTCCACTACTGACCGGTGCATAAAGGCAAATCACATGAAAAGGGGGTTCTGCCCAGTTTGCCCAATGGAGGGGAGCAAGAATCCAGCCAAACTGCCTCATACTGTACATGAAGGTACCGTCCACCTATAGCAAATCAGACGTGTGCTCAGGTGCTGAAAATGAATGCTTAGGGCATGGCATCAGGGGGTGTAGCTATAGAAGGTGGCACCTCCTGCCTCATAAATCTGTAACAGTAGCATAACTGCCATATAGTAGGTCGGGAGCCCTGTTACAGATTTGGAGGCAGCAATTAGTCACTGTTTTACCAGACGTAACTCCAATCATTGTTCGCGGCAGTCAGCTCTCGTGTGCATGTTTTCGTTTCTGGTTTCCCAAATGTAGAAAAATGTAAGCAGAATATGGAATCGGATTTTCGCTCCTCAGGCTACATTCACACGACATCCAGTTAAACTGCGGGTTTCACTGATGCCTTACTGAAAAGGGGTCATTAAAAAAAGCCCCTTGACATGTATAGGTGCTGTCCGGCCGTGAAAACTGACAAAATAGGACATACACCATAGACTGTTGTTCTAAAACCGGCTGTGCGACAGACATAAACAAACGTTTTTCGCTGTCACGTGACCAGGCTCGCTGAGTTGCGGTGATCCCTTAGAAATAAATGGGATCCCCACGGCAATCGCAAGAAATGCAGCAGTGTTGGATTCCTTGTGACTGCCGCAGCAATCCCATTCATTTCTAAGGGATCACCGCAACTCAGCGAGCCTGGCCGTGACCAGTGTCGCCGTGAAGTCCTAGCCTAATTCTGCAGCAGTGACATGCCTGTATACCACTCATAGCCAAATTCCAAATCAGACAGCTCGCAACCTTCAAATGGAGGTCTGCACGGGAAAGGAGCAATCCCCATACGAATGGTAAAAGATAATCCCAGCAGACGTACTTGCTCTCAATGGTATACTTTATTCCACACACAACGGTTCACAGGACGTTTCCGCTTGTCCAGCCTTCCTGAACTGACACTTTCTCACATTTTATAGGTATAAATCCCAATCACCTGGTCATGACATCATCAATCAATTAGTAACCTAGGAAGAGACATCACTATATAATGGCAGAGAAAACCTCCCATCCTGATCGATGTCTTCCAGACTAAGTTCGTGGCACTGCAGTCAGGAACACTCCAGGATAAATCTCACCTGAGGTTTTCTCTGCCATTATATAGTGATGTCTCTTCCTAGGTTACTAATTGATTGATGATGTCATGACCAGGTGATTGGGATTTATGCCTATAAAATGTGAGAAAGTGTCAGTTCAGGAAGGCTGGACAAGCGGAAACATCCTATTAACCGCTGTGTGTGGAATAAAGTATACCATTGTATACCACTCATGACAGCAATAGCCAAACACTGGCCTTAGCAGTCTTGTGCGGTATAAGGGCATGCAATCGCTGCAGCCAAAACATGACGGGGAGAATAGAAGCGGTGGCGCTGGAACACAGGGGGTTCGGGAAGTATGACATTTTTTTATTTTTTTTTAGTTAAAATAGGTTCTCTGCCTCAACAAACATATATGAGTAGGACAACCCCTTTAAGGGCTCTTTCACACTTGCGTTCTGAGAATCCGGCAGGCACTTCCGTCCCGCCGGATCCGTCAGAACGCAAGTCGCCTGAAAGCATTTGAAGACTGATCAGGATCAATGCGCCGCCCGCACCTGTGATGTCATGAAGGAGGGCCCGGAGGCCGCAGCGCAGGTAAGTACGCTAATGCGGAGTACTTACCATGGCAGCCAGGACTTCAGTAGCTTCCTGGCTGCCATGGTAACCGATCGGAGCCCCAGCTTACACTGGGGCCCCGATCGGAACTGCTTCTGCGCATAGCTAAATGTCGGATCCGGCGATGCGCCGAAACGACGTTTAGCTTAATGCCGGATCCGGATTAATGCACTTCAATGGGCATTAATTCCAGATCTGACGTTACGGCATGTCTTCCGGATTTTTGGACGGAGACAGATCTGCAGCATGCTACGGTTTTGTCAACGTCCAAAAAACGTTCACATACTGAACGGAAGACATCCTGATACATCCTGAACGGATTTCTCTCCATTCATGCTAGGATTATCCTGATCAGTTTCTTTCCGTCCTAGGGCCCCGAGGAAGGAACTCTAGGACGGAAAGCAAAAACGCAAGTGTGAAAGAGCCCTAAGTGCAGCAGATGAAGGACTCATGTTACGTGCTGGAAATCACAGTAACTGCAGTCTATATAGAGCAAGAATCACGAATGCTAATGATTTTCTGACTGCACTGGCTGTCCATAGCACACAATGTGACAATGCCACTTACAGGACAGGAAGACACACCTGTCACTGCTTACATTATAAGAGTTAGGTAAGGTTCCCTGAGCGTCATCCTCTCGGAATGTCATCTACCATAGAGAATACCGCCAACAAATATCTTGTTTCCTTGTATGACAACCTCATCTGAGAATGCACTTACATAAAGGACTTGTGACAGCATATTTATATGCAGCTATAAAGGAAGGCATTTTATGAAATCAGACCATTTGTTTGGCACGTATCTTGGGTCTCATACTCAAGCAGCTGCATAGCTGAGGGGTCGCAGCCGAATAACGCTAATTCACATTCCGTAACTACACTAATTCCTGGTGGCCTGTTAAACCACTATCCATTACAAGGACCACATAAGTGCTAAAAACACAGGTATACTGAAGAGAACCATCACCAATTCTAAGTTAGCACATATATGACGTCCTGTCAAAGCTGAACAAGCTGGCAAATGGTACCTACGAAATAACGGTCCACATATCCCACAGATTACGCTGCGTTTACATCACCACTATTATTTCTGTTCTTCTGTTTTAAGAGCAGAAGAAGGAAAATAACGGAAGTGCCGGATTCGGGAAATAACGGACGGAGCCTAGCAGAACCCATTGACTATAGTGGGATCTGGAAGGTTTCCATTCAGGGGAACATTTTTTTTAGTGGAGAAAAAAAGTACTGCATGCAGGACTTTTCTGTCCGCTATTTTTGACCAATTCTGTGACGGGGGCCCCCAACAGAGCTTCCGACACAGATGTGGAAGGTGCCTTAGGAGGTTAGCTTGCAGTAAAATATGTCATGTGACTGCTCTCTTTGAAGGGTATGTGTTGTACTATATTCACATAAATCCAGTGATCCAGTGTAGTTTCTATCTAGAGCAGTACAGAAATGCTGGAGGGAAACTGGTGCCTGAATGAACTCTTGTTTCTGGTACACGATGCATGCTGGACTGAAATACACAGTATGCAGCAGTTTTCTGTTTGGTTAAGGACCCTAGACTGGTACACAAAGTGCCCAAAAAGCGTCAACAGTTGTGTCAGGCTCGGGGATAAAATAACTGGCCGAATATAAATGATATATGTGAACAGGGGCAGACTGGGAACTTAATGCGGCCCTGGAAAAAACCTAAAAGTGGCCCTATGTTGTAAGCAGAACCAAATTGAGAGAAGGCAGGCCAACACAAGTAGGCAGGGCCTACAATACTGTAGTACAACACAAAATACTGCCTCAGTAGAACCAAATTACACAGTGCTGCTGGTCAGGTGCATAGGTACCTGATGCTGCTAAATTAATGCTGAGAGCATCAGATTGTTATGTACCCGGCCAGAAGACATGAGGAGGGCTCAGGCAGCCCCCTGGGCATCTGCCCACTGGGGTAATTCCTTGTAGGGTCTATGGCCAGACCACCACTATATGTGAACCCAGCCTTAAGCCTCATGCACACGACCGTATGTATTTTGCGGTTCGCAAAAAAACAATGCGCAAAAAAAATGGATGCATTCCGTTTTTTGTGGAACGGAACAGCTGGCCCCTAATGGAACAGTCCTATCCTTGTCCGTAATGCGGACAATAATAGGACATGTTCTATTTTTTTGCGGAACGGAAACAGAATGCACACGGAGTAACTTCTGGTTTTTTTTTTGCGGACCCATTGAAATGAATGGTTCTGTATACAGTCCACAAAAAAAAAAAACGGAACGGACACGGAAAGAAAATACGTTCGTGTGCATGAGGCCTAATATCCGGATTCAGAGTTTGAACACAATCAATGCAACATCTAAACAGAATTTGTCTGATTCCCTTATGAATGATTTACATTTGCGCTTCCTCCAGGTAGTCCAGTTTCTTCCTACACTTCAAATACATGGCATAACATCGTTTCAAATTGAACTAGCCCTAGTGCGTGCATGTGTGAAGGGACATTAGATTGATACCGAGTGGCGTGACTGGACTATACAAGTACAGAGAAATACACACCACATTGATAAAATACTGACTATAGAAAGAACAGCAATCCTACCTCATAAAGAAAGGAGACATGGGCCGGTCATCTTCCTGAGAACTGTAGGGAATAAAAAGAAAGGGGATATAAGAAAGGACAATACAGGACAAAGAGCCAAACTCCCAAAGTTTACTAGTCACATCCCAGGAGATCTGCACGTTACAAGTAACAACTGGCAAACAAGCTTTCAAAGGACGATAGAGTATACATCAACCCCAGAATGCCACCTACTGGTCGAGCAGCTTGACGGGCACCTGTTTTCACAGAAAGAACAGGACATGTGCATACATTTATTCCCACCGAAGATTGCTTCGAGACCCTGCACTATGACAAATAGCTATACTGATGTAAAGTAGTTTAACTGTGTATGACTGCTGTGACCTAAATAAACTTTCTTGCTTAAAGGGGTTGTCAAGCCCTTGATTTTTAATTTTTACCAAAAGCTTGGAATGGCATAAAATACACAACTAAATAATTCCATGTAAGACACTTTGATACAGACCAGTGAGCTCTGCATGCGCCCCACTGAGGTCACCACATCACTGGTGAATGGAGGCAGCGGTCAAATGTCGAAACTGCATCACTGAAGGTCAGAATACTGAGACTGGCCTGGGAGAAGCCTGGACATGAAAATCAGCAGCATGGGAGCGGTGGGAATCAGTAAAGGGAGTAATGCCTAGTTCACACGTCACCTCCAAAACCAGGAGTGGAGCCTACACAGAGATAAGGTATAATGCATCTGTTCTGCACGTTTCACTGGCATTTTGCTGGCTGGTATTTGGTCTTCTTTTTGCCGGAATATGGGACAGAGCCTTGTGTCAAAACCTCTGCCACAGAAACGCATATAGCCTCACACAGCTATTTTTTAATTTTTTTCCTACAGACACAACATACAAACAAATTATCCTCACATCTACACAAAATAACTTATGTAAAAGAACAAGCTGATGTAACTTCCAAGAGATGATTTAAGAGGCATTATACTGCCCGCAGTATGTATGAAGAGTACTAGTAGTAATACAAATGCAGCAGAAGAAGGCAAAGCCCCTCTACACGTTAGACTAGTGTTTTCAAAGGGAGCAGCCAACAAAGTGTTTGTGGAGATCCCAGCTCTCTCCTGACAGATCTAGCACGTTGATTTCCTACCCTGGTCCTTCTGTCCTCCCTTGACATAAGCCACCCACAGAAGTTTCTTATAGTACTAGGCAGTATCTAGTTTTATCCTCCATAGAGTGTAATGAGAATGGTTTGGAAATGTTTAGAAAATCTCTAACAGTTTGGACTACTGTAAAAAAAAAAGGTCTTGCTACAAGTAGTTAAGGTGTAGTCCCACCCTAAGTAAATTCTAAAAAAGACTTTCATCACATAACACTGACAAATACCTGTATACATACATATGGGCATGTATCCATGAGCTGAGATCCTTCCATGCTATGACTAGACAGGTGCAGCAAGTGTTCTGCTTCTCTCGTGGTCTAAGAACCCTGCAGCTGTTCTCCACAGCATGCACCAAACAACCAAGGTCACTCTACAGCTATGGACAGGAGACTCGACTGAATGTCCTGGCAACCAACTGCTCAGTCAGACCTTTGTGCCCCCCCTCTCCCTCCCATGGGAGAACGCCTCTGAACAGCATACAATAAGATCCAAGTCCACTTCTCGTAATCCAGTGTTTTACGACTCTGTAGTTGAAGCTCCCATTGTGTTGCCGAGCAGGAATTTATTTTAGCTTGCAGTCCTACAGTCTAAAAGGAGAGCATCTGCCAGGGTCACTGAGCTCTGGAAAGTAACTGAGAAGGAGTATACAAGTGTTTACTGTACACACAGTCCACTCCCAACTTGTCGTGTCCTCCATGTCAACATCTACATTCTTCTTGTTACTCTACAGATCAAAATGCCTGCACCACAAAAGCATACTCGTGGTAACTGATGAAGAACCGATTCATGCCAGGGCAAGCATATTGTAAATCAGTTGTCCTTGATTTTGTCCTCACAGCCAATGCAACAAGCCTTGAAGTACCATCACAGCAAACCATCTAGAGTTCCAGCATGTCCAATAAGTGAGAAGACTTGTGACTGGCTATAAAACAGTGACAGCAGCTTTGTTATTGGCGTGATACCAGTACTTGACATGTAAAAACAATGCCCGTCCTACCACAAGCTGGAATAGGGTCAATGTGCTTGGCATTGTTTAAGCTGTTTTTTCGCTGGAGGGAAGGAACACTTTGAACAATGAGCACAGTCTCCACCCTAACCATTTATCCACAACCACTTTTTTCTCCAGACAAACACTGGTTACTAGGTCACCGAAAGATTTGTTTTCTTTGCTTTATTTTCATAGACAAACAGGGTATTAAAGACGATCTAAACTTTGAATAAATAACTAAAGCGATGCTTACATTACTTCCGTATTTTTAGCATGTATTATGCGGAGAAAGCTCCCAACATATCCACATGGTTACGTTGCCCAACAGAGGTCAAGTGTTCTTTTGACCCTCTTTTAGAACTATAAAAGTATACCACAAAAAGTATGTGAGTGGATGTGAACAGACCCTAATACAGCAATATGGAGGTGTTTAGATGATGAACCTCAGTAGGCTTCACAACAATCTTGCATGTGTATCTAGAAGTGGGCGAGGCTGACACTTTCTTTTAAATTATTTATATTTTTTTTGATGTGGTAGGTCATGACTAAAGGCTCCCCAGGAGACCCAAAACGCGTAATTATCTGACGTATGCCGATTTTATGATAAGTCGTGGTGCTGGAACTTTTGGGAGAACTGCTGCCCTTAGCACCTTTCCATGACTTCACCGAAGGTGAGCCAAGGCAGCGGCTCATTAATAATCTTTAGGTACCTAGATGTTCCATCCAGATGTATTAGAAGTGAAACGTACCACAAACTGTCATTTTGTAATCATTTTCTGTCAACAGCTTTAAAATTTACCACCACTTGCCAGGAAGCCAATTCACTTGTGGCAACAAATGTGGCTACGTGTCCTGTGTTCACTATTGCAAAAATGGCTGCAGGAAACCAACAAAAAAGTCAATAACACAAACACAATAATCTTTGACTACTGCCCTAAGGCAATAGTCAAATCTTTGCACAAAAAAAAGCCCCTGACGTACATGATAAGGTGTCCAAACGGTTCCATTAAACTGAACAAGGCTACCTTTTGGTCTGTATACAAAAAATATTGAACAAGAGTAGTAGACTATGGTATGCCAGACAACACAGTAAAAAAAAAAAAAAAAGTATACTGCATAGTACAAAGGGTTTTTGTTGGGTGCTGTAGGAGGTGATAGTCGGAAGTATACGCCAGGACCTTTTCCCGGCATATATGTCAAATGAAGGGCATTCTGATGTGAACACTACCTAACTTCTGATTTACTTACATTCTGCCAGAAGGAGCTATAGTGGATTTTTACTCAGGGCTATTTGCCTAGCCTTTCATTTAAGTGAACTCTAGAAATATTAGCCTTCAGCCATCACGATCCAAATCTCTGCTGACAATATTATATTTAGTAGGTGTCTTAAAGGGTATTCTAGGACTTTGTTATCAATATCTGATCGGCGGGGGTCTGACACCCTGAACCCCATTCGATCAGCTGTTGTGCAGTAGCTCTGGCAGAACAGTGTAGGATCGGAGCTGGTTACATCAGCACTGCTCCCATTGAAGTGAGAGGGGGCAGCACTGTCTGCCATAACCAGCTCTGTCCACTACACAATGGACAGAGCGCTTCATTTCCAGTATCAGAATTAGGGCTCATGCACACGGCCGTTTACCAGCCCTGGCCGTATTGCGGCCCGCATACAGCTGTGTGCACCCCGCAGCACGGATGCGGACCCATTCACTTGAATGGGTCCACAATCTGGGAGATGCGGTGCGGAACGGAGGCACGGATTGGAAGCCCACAGAAGCACTACGGAGTGCTTCCGTGGGTTTTCTGTCCGTGCCTCCACACCGCAAAAAAGTAGTGCATACACTACTTTTTTACGGTGTGGACAGTCAAATGCGGATCGCAGACCCCATTCAAGTGTAATGGGTCTGCGATCCGCATGCGGCAGCTCCACGGTCGGTGCGCATGAGCCCTTATACTGAAACAGCAGACTGGTGATTAAATACTGATGGTCGATACTGAGGCTAGGCCATCAATAACAAAACCCTAGAACACCTCTTCAATTTTATGGAAAAAAAATCTCTCTTATAACTTCAAGTTAAAGAATTAAAATATTCTTCCACCGGATTTAGAAAACTATAGCACTCCTAAGTTAAAATATTACAATTCATGGCAAAACAAAATGTGATGTTTCCGTCATGTAGTGACCTTTTTCAAACACGATTTGCCAGAGAAGGACGGATAGAAGATAATGGGGGAGATTTATCAGACTGGTGTAAAGCAGAACTGGCTTAGTTGCCCATAGCAACCAATCAGATTCCACCTTTCATTTTCCAAAGGAACTGTCAAGAATAAAAGGTAAAAACTGGCTTAGTTAGCCATAGCAACCCATGAAATTCCAACATTAATTTTCCAAAGGAGGTCTGGAAAACATAAGTTGGAATCTGATTGGTTGCTATGGGCAATTAAGCCAGTTCTACTTTACACCAGTTTGACAAATCTCCCCCAATGTCTTTATGAATAGCGAGACTTCACAGGGATCAGCAACCTCCGGCATTCCAGCTGTTCAGAAACTACAACTCCCAGAATGCTTCATTCACTTCTGCGGGAGTTTGAAGAACAGCAGTGCATGTTTGCATGCTGGGAGTTGTAGTTTCACAGCAGCTGGAGTGCCGAAGGTTTCTGACCCCTGCAGTACGATATCAACACAGTCAATGGGGGAGATTTATCAAAACCGGTGTAAAGGAAAACTTGCCCACAGCAACCAGTCAGATTCCACCTCATATTTTTCAGACCTCTGGAAAATTAAAGTTGGAATTTCATAGGTTGCTATGGCCAACTAAGCCCGTGGTCCCTTGTACCAGTTATGATAAATCTCCTCCATTAATGTCTCTTTAGCTGAATTACATCACAAAATTACCACTATTTATCCAGAATAATATACAATTATCATCCGTAAAAGTGCAGTCCTGCTGAAACATCCAGTCCACTCCTAGATATAATATATGTATGCACACAAATGTCGGCCATTCCCGTATTGCAGCCCGCAAACAGCGGGTCCGCAATATACAGGCACCAGCCGTGTGCGCACCATATAACAGTTGGGGAACCATTCACTTGAATGGGTCCGCTATCCAGAAGATACGGAGCGGAGGCACGGAGCGGGCGATCCCTAAGAAGCGGCTTTTCCTGGAACAGAGATTACACAGCAATGGATGCTCGATAATACCAATGATAAAGAAACATGAGAACAGTCGCACGGATGATTTTGGCAAGTGCTTAATACTACACAGAAGATAAGACATAATACTAGGCTTAGTGCAAATCATTTTTGGGCTAAGCCGTTTTAGACTGAGTCAATGACGCAAGATTATCGTCTGGAGCTGTCCATTTTACGAGACTGCTGTAGAAATCATGTCTGCGGGGCCGAAGAATGGCCGTCTCTTTAGGCAAACTGATGTGTACAATGCTGGCTGACTAATCTGCATATTATTAAAACGCTGTTTTCTCTGCAATGCGGCCGTGGAGCGACATGGGACGAACAACATTAGATTCAGCTGATCAGGGCACATCTCCCAAATCAGCTGGTTTTATCGAGAGGTATTTAGGGAACGATTCCCTTTAAATTAATAACATGGCGCTGCAGGTCCTGTTACACTGAAATCATACATGTCTCTAGTGAAACTATCAGCAGTTCCGTTTTAGAGACATGCAACCTTAAAAAAATTACCTTTCTGGATCTAAATGAGGTCCACGGAGTCATCAGGGAGTCTCAGAGCAATGGTAGAGTCACTGCTTTGTACCCTGGCATGTAAAGGTCAATGCTGCTGAGATTTCATGCCTGGGGGATGTCAATCAAACTAAGATGGGTGGGTCGACAGTGGTGACTGTGACTCCATTTCGGTGAGATGACCAATGACTCCATGGACTTCACTTACATACAGAGAGTTACTTTTTCAAAGTTATCTCTCTCAAACAGGACTGCTGACAGCTTCTCTGGGGACATGTTTGTTTTGAGCGCAACGGGAATTTCGGCTCCATGTCATTTGTTTAATATGCTGAAGGCAACCGATTACTGGAGATACTGGGTACCTTTTCCATCTGAGGTAACCTCTGAAGAACATTTTAAGATATCCACAGTTTGGATAAGAACTGGTGCACTTTTGGACTCAATTACACTGCCCTGTCTGGGCTGTATTTTAACAGTGAGATCAGACAAAGCAACTTTGGCACTAAATATACGGCTCCCTCCTAAAGATATTTCCATCACTGGAAGTGTCTGTTGTATTTTCCCCAGGAAACAGCACCACATTTGTCCATGGTTGTGTTAAATAATGCAGTCCGACCAAAGTGGTTGGGGCAGAGATACAATACGAGATATAACCCCTGGGCAAGCATGGAGCGGTTTCTGGGGGAAAAAAGCTGACTTTTTCTAATCCTAGAGAATGTCCGCTCAGTCTGTAGCCTGAAAGGTTATTCATTATAGAACAACTGAAAGGCACAAGATGTCCACCCATCGCTCAAAAACCAAGTTAGAATTAGGACTTGAACCTCACATAGATTGGTTGTGGTAGGGCCTTAACAGCTCTCCGAACACTTGTTCACAGGGATGCAAAAGACTAATCTGGTTGAGTTTGGTTCCAGTACAGCCTGGGTACGGTGCCACATGCACAGAGATATTTTTCCCTAAGGGCTCATGCACACGTCCGCACTGGCTCGGTGTCAATACGCAATAGCGGTCCACAATATACGGGGCACTGGCCGTGTGCACTCCATCTTGAGGTGCGGCCCCACTGACTTGAATGGGTCTGTATTCTGCAAGATACGGCCAAAGATAGAACATGTTCTATCTGTTTGCGGTGTGGAGGCCCATAGAAGCGATTCGTAGTGTTTCCGATCTGTGCCTCCACTTTGCAAGAGATAGGTGAAGTCCTATCTTCGGTTGTATCTTAAGGATCGTGGACTCATGCAAGTCAATGGGTCTGCCCCGCAGCGCAAAGTGCACATGGCCAGTGCCTCTATATTGCGGACCCGCGGGTTTATGGTCCACAATATGGTAACTGAGCCCTTACGTTCGTGGGCATGAGCCCTAAAAGCAATTCTTCTGGGGGAGAGTACCTGGAATACAAATATCAATGAATGGAGCATACCCTCGTATGGCACTGTATTATGGTTGTTAAAAGGAAGTGTGCATGAGCTCCAAGTTAAAAATCAGTCAAGTTTTAATGAACAAGTACAAGTTCCGTATTTCATCGTCTCATTATTATTGTCGGAACAAGTTTAAGGACAAAACGTGAGGTAGAAGGAGATAATAACAGCTTCTGAGAAGACTTGGTACAATTATATAATGCGGTTATGTAAGCATATCATCTTCTGTCTGTCAGCAGAAACTCCAAATGTTTGATTTCCTGTCTACGACACAGGATCATAAATGCAAGGACTGCACACCACCGTCCCTGTATAGAACGTCCGGCAAGTACAGATGAGTGATCGAAGCAGCTGGTCTGCTTAGCACAATATGGATGAAAAACGAAATCTCCTCTGACATAAAAAGAATATCAGATTCTGAACACTTTGTGTCGACCATAATAATGTGTAAGGAGTTGTACTTAGAACTGCGGTTGGCTTTCAACATGCCCAAACTTTTTGTTCTTCGGAGCGTCTTCCAGCAGCTTATTCCCCTCTCTCCATTTATATTATATGCTTGGCTCGACCAAGCATGCACGTGCACAGAGGGGGAATCAGTCAACTGCTGTCAGACATACATGGCCAACCAAAAGTGTAACTAAACTTTGAAAAAAACTTATATCACATAATGACACATCAATGGGTTTTGATGGGTGGGGGTCCCCCACAGATGAATGAGGAGAGAGGGACACTTACTACGCTTACTTTATTCTCCTAAAAATCTAGTTAAATAAATGCTAAATTTGGGGTGTTTTCCTGCCATGCTTGATAAGGGTAAAGTGACCTATTTGTATACTATGGAGAGCTGTTCTCTCCGCTAAGGGGTTGTTCTGTGAGTGTCAATAGAAGGCATGTATATACAATTGAAAGTTAAACCATCATATTGTGTAAGGTATTACTTTACTATCTCTTTAAGCTAACCTGTGATTTCCCCTTTGCTGACACATTGAGGATGCAAGAGTTCATTAATCCTTATACAATGCCATGATCAAGTACCATGAAGCTTAAAGAGGACCTCTCATGTTTTTTTTTTCAGTTTAGATAAATACCTTTCCTTGATGTGCCGCGATCACAGCGGAGAGCGTCACAGCGAAGGAGGAAAAAAAGCTCAGCTTCTCCCTGGCTGTGATTGGACCGCGGCACAGCCAGGGAGAAGGAGATGCATTGAGAAACCCTGGCGTCTCCTTCTCCCTGTACCAATGCTTAGTATTAACATACTGAGCGGGAAAACTGCAGGGGTGCAGCATCGGCGGGGGGTACCCCACAAGGAAAGGTATTTATCTAAACTAAAATAAAAACATGAAAGGTCCTCTTTAAAGGGAGTCTGTCACCAACTTCAGTCCTGTCAAGCTGTTAATACCACGTGGTAGCTCACACACATAGATAACACTTGGTACCTTATGTTTGCCAGTTCTGTAGCTGCAATGTTCCAAAAAAGAAGTTTACACCATATGCAAATAGGGTTTGCAAGTGCCCAGTATCCGTGTGACGTGCCTGTCTTCAGTATGTGCCTGCGCATGCACCGCACAACACCCACTGTGGGCAGCGGCATACTTCAAGCTGATGCGCATGTGCCACTTACTGGCCTCCATTGTACGGGCAGGCGCTGGTGTTCGTGATAGGCACATCACATGGATACTGGGCAGGCGAACTGAAATAGAGGAGAGGAGTTTTCACTGAGTAACGCTGGGGGCCGGGGCGCTTTCAGCAGCAAACACCGCCCATACTATTAAAATATAAAAAAGTATTAAACCCATACGGAAAAAGGTGAAACGAAAAAAAGGTCAAAATGGCCGATTTTCCACTTTTTGGTTACCTCTTGTCCCACATAAAATTATATAAAAAGTGATCAAAAAGCCATACAAGCCCCAGAATGGTATCTATAAAAAGTACACATCGCCCTGCAAAAAATACAGCTCCGCACACATAACTAACAAAAAAGTTATAGGAGTCAGAATATGACAGCAAAAAAAAATTCATGTTTTTTTTTTTTTTTTTTCAGCATCAAAACGCAAGGAAAAGTATACATATGTGGTATCGCCAGATTCATACGGACCTGGAAAATAAAGATCACAAGTCAGTTTTACCGCATAAGGCTGCATTCACACGTCCGTGGAACACGGACCGTGTGATACCGGACTGGCACCCTGCTTAGTGCAGGAGCGTTATTACGCACAGCGTTATTCGTTGCTATGATGCCGTGCACTTCCTGCTGCCGCCGCTGCACTGTGGTATACACCTATGATCTATACGAGTGTATGGCACGAATGCCGTAAAAAATAAATAAAACTGTGGCAAAATAGCGTTTTTTTCCCCAATTCCACCACCTTTGGAATTTTCCCACTACATTTTATGCAATATTAAATGGTGGCGTTGGAAAGTACAACTTGACCCGCAAAAGATAAGCCCTCATATGACTACGTTATGAGAAAAATCAAAAAAGTTATGGTTCTGGGAAGGCGGGAGGCGAAAAACAAAAACCTAAAGTAAAAAAAAACTCCGGGGTAGAAAGGGTTAAAGTGTCGAGGTTGTGGCAGCTGCAGAGACAGATGCGCCTCTAGGTGCAACGGCAACACCCCCATTGCTCCTAGAGGCTCATTTGCATATATACAAATATCATTTTTCGCAGCAATGCAGGCACATAGGACCATGGGACCAACACATGTAACAGGTCAGCCAGTTTCATATGTACAAATCTGCTGACAGATGCCCTTTAATATAACATTCATAGCAAGCGCTCAAGTTGGCATAGGCTATTAATATGGGTTGACAATCATCTGTGTCAGCGTCCTGCCAACCAACTGCTGCGCCAGCACTTCCTATTTTACATGATCATCGCTTCCTTTTTGTTAGCAATATTAAGGCCAGAAATGCAAAAATGACGGTCTGTTATCAGTGAACCCAAAATAATATTGATGAAGGCTTACACTCAGTGCTTTCCAATATAAAATGGAAACGATCGCCATACCTAGACTGGCAGAATGATCAGAACCATTTGACCCAAATCCTATTTTGAATTGCTTATATAACATAAATGGTTGTTAACATGTAAAGCCCAATTATGGCGAATATCCCAAATCGATTCTGCGCCAGTAGGAGCAATCTTTTACTTCCATTCAAGTCTGCAGTAAAGACCTGTGCTTAAATGGTCAGCAACCGTTCTCATAATGAAAAAATAAAAACCTTGATGTGTAAAATCCCTCCTTTCACAGAAGCCTTCCCTACCCCATACTGCTTCCCATTTACCCTCCCCACACCCACCTACCAAGCTTTGACTTATGGACACAATACAGCATTTCTATATGGTATTTGTGCAGTCAGGATGTTATCCTTGCACAAAAAATCCCACCTACAGACATACACTGTTCCCCAGCGGGGACCATTCTGCAGAGTAATGGTTTATGTCCTGACCGCCCGCTCTCCTCCTGGCCATTTTCTTTGCGGTATGACAGGAAGTAAACAAGATGAGAAGCAGGCAACTGTCAGGCAGTGGCATTGCAGTCTCCGTGCCCCATGCACCTGTCTGCGCCATACTGCACTAATATGCGGATGGCGCAGGGTAACCAGAGATGGCGTAACATGCCATGTACCGTATATGAAATAAACAGGAAAAGATGTATTCTAGCCTGTTAGGCACAATATGCGTAGCTATAAATACAGAAATATAAATACAATACTACAAAATAAAAAATATATAAAAAAATAAATAAATTATATATCACAAAATACATAGCTGAACGGAGCAAAAGCGTACAGATGTCCTATTAAGGCGTCACCAATCTGTACACTCTCCCATAACAAGATGTATACAGAGATGAAAAGCAAAGTCGCCATCTGCTCGTATTAATGCTTGCGGCAGAAACGGATTTGTGTCACAAAAGATACGTATGCTCGATAAAGGCAATATTCTCAGAACAGTGCCATCAGCAAAAACATGCTGTAATCTATTACCACCAATACACCCTCATGAGAAGCATGTCTACTAAACAGAGCTCAGTCCGCTCTGCTGCAATGAATTCCATGAAGGCAAACAGGAAACGTCCGAGAAGTGGCGAGACCCATTCCGTGAATATTCCAGAAGACAAGAGACAAAAGACACAGCTCCAGGGGAGAAGGGATATAGATAAGGTATACCTTTGCAGAGACATGAGTTCACAGGCCATCCCACTGAGAAGAAGCCAGTGCTGTGTATCCTCCAGCAGCTTGCCCTGCAGTGAATGCCTGCTCACCAGCCCAGACACCGCCTTCCCCTTGTTCCACGGAGAACAGGGCGGACCAGGAATATGTGCATGGAAGAAAGGAGGGATGAGGAGGTGAAGTCAAACTTATGGGGAGAGCTTCTTGGCTGGATTTCTGCACCCGCTCGCCCTCCTTCTGCATACATGTACAGCTGCAGCTTGCAGTCAGTCAGGAAATGGAGCTGTCAGGAGGCTTTGCTGAGCTTGCCCGCCTTCCGTGTAACTTGACTCCCATCTGCAGCTACATAGTCAGGTCTGTCAGTCAGCTGGGCAGGACCAATAGCTGCAGCCTCATGAATGAGGAAGTGCCCAGCAACAAGAGGCAGTAGTCATCATGATGACACACAGCTCACTAGGCCCTTGCTGTACAAATGCTACGTTCCTCAGAGCTCGTCTATTGACACTCCAATGCAATGTCTAAACATCCGCAGCAAAATCATTCAAATCTTTAAGCGGATTTGTCACAGATTTTTCTGCCACAAATCCGTTTTTACAAGTATTTAATATTGAAGCCATATCCTCAGGATACGTCATCAGTATCTGATTGGTGGGGGTCCGACCCCTGACAATCAGCTGTTTGAAGAGTGCTCTCCAGAGCCACTGTCTTTTCCGAGGCCAGTGATGTCACGCTCATTGGTCACATGGCCTAAGCACATCTTGGTTCCATTCAAGTGAATGGAGCTGAGCTACAATACCAAGCACAGCACCTATCCAATGGATGGTGCTGTGCATGGTAAGCTGCGGCGCTCATCACAGAGGCTTCTCCGAACAACTGATCGGCAGTGGTGCCGGGTGTTGCACCCCCAACGATCAGGTATTGATGACCTACCCTGAGGATAGGTCATCAATATTAAAGGGCTAAGCCACTTTCTGGATACTGTTGATGACCGTGTATGTAAGATGACTACATGGCACATTCTAATATGGCCTTTGCTGATATTCTGCACCATTTTCTATATTTCATAAGGTAAGCCCCTTGGCCACATCTTCTCTGCTGTCCACATGGAGGTCCTGTCCATAAAATGGCTGCTGATAGAGGGTCATGTGACCAGGCAAATCACTCAGCCTCCTCCATTCAAACATACGGCACCTGTCATCTGCACTTGTGAAGTGTGATGGAATAAAGGAGGCTGAGCGATGTGTCTGGTCACATGACCCTCCCACAAAGCCCACCTTATGGACAGGACCTCTATGTAGACCGCACAGAACATTTGCCCAACAAGGGAAGATGGCTTATGAAATATAACAAACGCTATATTAGTAAGTGCCAATAGTCATCTTACGTACACATTGGTCACAACTAGGGATGCACGAACCTCTGTTTTCAAGTTCGGCATACAAAGTTCGGGTTATCTAAGAATTCCACTATGGATTGCGCTACTACAGACCATAAGTTATGGTCCATGGTAGCAGAATCCAGAACAGAATTCTTAGATAACCCGAACCTTGTACACCAAACTTGAAAACAGAGGTTCGCTCACCCCTTGTCACAAGTAACCAGAGAGTGGCCAACCCTCTTTAAACACCCAGAAAACCCCTTCAAGAGGGCATTCATTCCATTTTTATGTACATGAAATGTAACAAAATCTGCAGATCATCAAGCAATGACAAGAAGTGAAAACGGTCTGTCAGACAACAGTATATTTGTCGGACGGTATGCCACAACAACAAAGCTTGTCAGATGACAGCATGAAACATCCCCGTGGTTCCCCCATTTGTGGCATACACTTTCATTCATTTCCCATAAAATCCTGTTCACCACAATATCTGACCAATGAGGTACATTAAAGCAGTGAAAAACTCACCAAATAAATGTTAAAAACTCTCACGCGCCTATGTTTTAAACGCTAAACATTCTAGAAGGTATGGCAATCCAGCGATGTGTGTGAACACTAGCCAGGACTTCTGAACAGCTGTTAGTGTTTTCGAGTAGACATTTGGAACAGGCCCCTGGTTCCTCAAGAGATTGTGTTCTGAAGTTGCTTACGGACATCTCATTCCTGAGAGGCCACAGCTCCAGGCGAGACATGCCAACATATCTTGAGCTCTCAGTCATGTACCAGGAGCGGGAACAGATCAGGACGACAACATACTGTAATTCTGATGTAACCTGTCATCCAGATTTCATACTTCATACCAGCACATTTATTTCAGGAATACACTAGCTCACCCTACCGGTAAAGCCTTTTAAAATGGCGCCTATGACAGATGAGATATGAGCAGCTTGGAGGGTCACATCATATTTAAATTAGTTTTCTTGAAAGAGTTATCAAAAAAGACTGTTCACATGATATAACTGTACATACAAGAGAACATAAAAGTAGTAGCACCTTTTTAACCATACAGTATATTGCAGTCTTGTGCCTTGAGGCCAGTAATTGGTGGAATTTGTAACTAGCGTTCATAGCTACATCACCGCTCTAGCCTGTAAACCCAGACCGGAAAGGAGGACCAGGGCAGCAGGTGCCAGGAAGGTCAAAGGAGTGTTGAGTATATTATCTTTTATTACTTTATTGGGAAGCTTTTGAATTTCGATACTATAGACTGGAGTCCACACATTTTGGTGATGACAAAATTATCTGTCAGAGACATCAATAATGAACTTATTCCAGTTCATCCTTAGATCAGAGAAGGCTACAAAATGTTTGATAGGGTCAATGGTGGAAGACAGAATACCAAATCGTCAATAAATCGTGCATAAATTCCCACTTTGTTGACCCTGTTTCCTATAGTAATTTCTATCACTGAAGGATCTGGTCTGATATGCAGAGCTAGCGGCTCAGTAGCTAAGGCAAGAAAGCGCTGGGGAGAGGGAACACCCTTCTCAACATTTGCTCAGGAGCATCAATGCAGAACGTCTATCCAATTGCAGAAAGTGGGACCAAACACTAAATGTATAAAGGTTTTCTGGGTTTAAAATAATGATGGCCTATCTTTAGGACAAGCCATCACTATCAGAATGGTGAGGGTCTTATTCTCGTGATCGAGGGGGGTCCCAGTGGTGAGGCACATGGAGCTCCAAATTGATAAAATCATGTGTCTCACATTAAGGCTCCATTCACACGTCCGTAATTTGTGTCTGCATCTGTTCCGCAATTTCAGGACCCATTCATTTTCAATGGGGCTGAAACGGATGCAGATCCACATTTTCGGGATCCGCATCCATTTTTCCAGGATCCGCATCCGTTTTTTTCAGGTTCCGCAATTCTGTTCCTGAAAAGAATAGAACATGTCCTATTCTTGTCCACAATTGCGGACAAGAAAAGGCATTTTCTATTATAGTGCTGGCCATGTCCGGTCCGCAAATTGCGATGGCACATTGCCGGTGTCCGTGTTTTGTGGATGTGTGAATGGACCCTAATATCAAGTAAATCCATCATATTCCTCCACGCATTAATCCCACGTTGCCCTCACATTAATGATTGGGAAAGAACATTCACAGTAATGTTCATTCCTGATCTCTGCTTGTTAGTTGCAATGATTGTTGAGACCAACAAAAGTAACTATGACTGTGCAACCCCATACAGTTTCACTGCTTGTTGGCAGCACATCTCCTGCCTACACACAGCAATTTGCTGCTGACCATTTCTTTTGCACCACATGAACAACTGGATCAGCCGCCAAATAAGCGCTTGGTCATTCATCCACTGACTGACTTCATATTTTGGCCTCATGCACACGACAGTGTGCCAGCCGTGCCCGTGCTGCAGACCTCAATTTGCATGGGCACCGAATTCACTTGAATAGGGTATGCGATCCGGACTGCAGAAAAATAGTGCATTCACTATCATTTTTGCGGTGTGGAGGCACGGACAGAAAACTCTGTAATGTTTCCGATCCATCCAGATTGTGGACCCATTCCAGTGAATGGGTCCACATCCGTGATACGGTGCTCGTATATTGCGGACCTGCTACGGTCATGTGCATGAGCTCTTATAAAGCTCAATTAACAGGAATGCAAATGTTCATTCCCGAAAAGTCGCCGGATTGCTTGCCTATGTAAGCGGACCCTCAGGGCCCCTACACATGAATTTTCCCGGGCTTTTTTCTGTCACTAAAAAAGCCCTAGAAAATACCGTACTTGCATTATTTTACGCCTTTTTTGCAAAACAAATTTTGTCGGTTCGGTTGACAATACACTAAAGAGTATGGGGCCCTTTAGACTATTGCTTCTGCCATACTGCCACTGCAGGGAACTGGAAGTTTGAAGTCATAGCAACATCTATCAACATGATTACCGCCGATACTGCAGTGGCAGCTAAAAGCCACACAATCTTACTGACCAAAGGATTTCACATAAGAATATTTGGCAAAACAATATGTGGCTCCATTCACAGGTCTGCGGACCCATTCATTTCAATGGGGACAGACGATGTCCGGCCCGGGTCCGCAATTGCGGATCCGCACTTCCGGGTCCGCAATCGCGTTTCCGAAAAATATAGAACATGTCCTATTCTTGTCCGCAATTGCGAAAGAGAAAAGGCATTTTCTATGAGAGTGCCGGCGATTTGCGGTCCGCGTGAATGTGACGGACGTGTGAATGTAGCCTTTATGGCATTTATTGCTTTATAAGACGCACTTAGATGCAACAGTGGGGGAAAATGTCAATGTGTCCTATAAAGGGAATACTAATAAGTGCTTCCACGCTCATTAGTCTGCAGGTGGCGCGGAGAGCTTTACTCACCGCTCCTTGGTCTTCTTCCAGGCGCCTGCTGTACTGTGTCCTGACTGCCTACAGCTTTGATACATAGGGCACGTAGGTGTGTACGATGACCTGATACTGTGTGTCGTCAGGTCCCATTGCAACGCAGGGCCCAGAAAAAGACCAGGAAGCAGTGAGTGAAGGAAGAACAAGCTTTCAAGAGCAGGAGAGGCAAGTTGTTTTATTTTATGTCTGATCTGAGGTCTGATGAGGATTGGGGGTCTGATCTGAGGTCTGATTAAGGGTACTTTCACACTTGCGTTGGTGCGGATCCGTCTGTTTATTTGCACAGACGGATCCGCACCTATAATGCAAGCGTTTGTATCTGTTCAGAACTCATCCGTTTACATTAGGTTTAAAGAAAAATGACAAAGTCCAAAACAGATCCGTTTTGAATTACATTAAAAGTCAATGGGGAACGGATCCGTTTTCAAATGCACAATATTGTGTCATTGAAAACGGATCCGTCCCCATTGACCTACATTGTAATTAAAAACTGATCCGTTAGGCTCCGCCTCTTCAGACGGACACCAAAATACAGCAAGCTGTGTTTTGGTGTCCGCCTCCAAAATGGAATAGAGGTGGAACGGAGCCTAACTGATGCATTCTGAACGGATCCTTATCCATTCAGAATGCATTGGGGCTTAAAGGATAACTGTCACATTTAGACCCAAATTTCAGTTTTCATATATGTAGTTACTAATATGATAATATACCTGAATCAATAACTATTAGACTTACTTACCCCTTATTTAATAAGATTCAGCCCTTAGCAACCAGTCTGCATAAAACTGCAATTTCACTATTCTGTTAAGATGGCCGCCATCAGCCCTGAGGCTAATCCATAGGACACCTGCAGTGAAGTTAGTGAAGACCAGCTCTGTATATGGGGGTCTTGCAGTGAAGTTCCCAGGTCTGGCTGAAGCCTGTAGTTCTCCTACAAGCTCTCCTCTTATCAGATAAGGCTGTCATTTATACACTGGGCTCTACATTGTCCTTCACTGCTAAGGGAGTGTCTGCCAAGCACAGACATGTGGAGAAGTTCACACACACAGCCCAGCACTGTTATCTCCTGTCAGGAAGAACCTGGCTTTTTATACATTCCCTTACAATGTTGACTCACTATCAGTTCCCAGTGCACGCAGCGTGCTCCGTCCTCTATCTGGTAGACTCCGTCCTCTATCTGGTAGACGGAAGGAGCTTAACAACCAGATTTTATCTCAGGTAAATATAGCCAATACTGGGGACTTTTAGGTGGCTTTTAGGGGTTATTTATTTAAGAATCAGAAATTAAAACAGGGCCAATAAGGTAATATTAATCACCAGAATCCAATAGTAAAAAAAAAAAAAATTTGACAGTTATACTTTAACTGATCCGTTTTGGACCGTTTGTGAGAGCCCTGAAATGGATCTCACAAACGGAATCCAAAACCCTAGTGGGAAAGTACCCTAAGATTATGGAGTCTGATCTGAGGTCTAATAAAGACTGGGGCGTCTGATCTAAGGTCTGAACGTTTGGGGGTCTGATTGGCGGGGTCTGATCTGAGGTCTGATAAAGTTTGGGGGTTTGATCTAAAGTCTGATACAGATTGGGGGTCTAAACGGAGGTCTGATGAAGATTGGGGGTCTGATCTGAGGTATTATTTTTTTCAGATTTTCCTCTTCTAAAACCTAACTGCTTGTTATAATCAGGTGCATCTTATAAAGCAAAAATTGTCATAAATCAAAGAATTTAGCAAAATTGTGCAAAGAATGTAGCTTTTTATAGCACATTCAAGTTTAAAAAGTAGGCATGCTCACTTTTTTCTTTATTTTTTTTCTATGACACAGGGGGACATTTGAATACAATTTTTGGTAAAGGGGAATTACATAAGTTGGAGCACCCACCCATACCGGAGATCAGTGGAGCCGCACTGTACCTATTAATTGCCAGGGGGACATTTATTAACTCATATACACCACTTTGTTGAGTATTAAAGTTGTGGATTTTGTTGAATGCCATTTTTGCGGCAAAATCTTTGACTTTTTGATAGCGGTGAAAAAAAGTGGAGTAGAGTGGCTGAGGAAGCGGGTAGGCCATTAGGCAAGGCTCATTTATCATTTCCATGCTAGTTTTTGGTGTGGGAAACCAGCTTAGATATACTCCAGCAATGAAGCTGATGTAGAGTTAAGGCTGTCGCACGGCCTGTTGGCACAAAACTTATGTAGAGGCCTGCGTTAGGACGTAAAAAGTGCTCGTCGTAATAAATGAGTGCCAACTTTTTTAAGCTTAAAGAAAATGCCGCTTTTGTGTAAATACACTTGCTCATAGCAGCTGTAAATCTTTCAGGCAGTCCAAAATGTGCCACTCCAGCAATCTTTTAGTAGGAAATCCAAGTCTTGATAAAGGTGGCTTTAATGGCTGCTCCCTCCTCGCATCCTGTGTAGAAGGTTTCAGTGGCAAAATATTAACAGAATTTAAATGTGAACTGGCAAGTGAGTCATGTGCTTACAGTTTGTTAACCTGCCACAGATTAGCGTGGAACTTCTTTAAAATCCAGAAAATTCCTAGGAGGAGCAAAGTCAGAGGGCCATTTAATGCCAAAGCCCAGTGTTTGAGCTGATAATAATTATTACTGCAATCTTTACTGCTGACGACTAATTAAGGCTGTAAAATTATTTATCGGCATTGTTATCAAATTTATTCCCTGTAAGGGACAAAGAGCACGGAACAAGAAATACAATTCTTAGCTTAAGTTCACCCACTCAAACTTGAATTGATAAACCTTTTCCAAACTCATGCCTTTGTCCAGTTCATCAACCGCTGACCTTAAAGGGAATGTTTCACCTATAATTTTTTTTTCCTGCCAGTTAAAACTAGATAGTGACAGTGATTTTTTTTCTAATCTGTTTTTATTTTATGATCGTATTCGGTTTTCTCTACTTGCCTGAGCTGTTGTTAACAGTATTTAGAGATGTGCAGAGATATTACAGCAGCCATCATGAGTAGAGTTGAGCGAACTTCTATTTTTAGTTCGGCGTCCAAAGTTCGGGTTATCGTAGCATCCCGTTATGGATTGCGCTACCGCGGACCATAATGGCATTTGGAATCCATAAGGGGCTGCTTCATTGAACCCGAACCTTGGACAACCCTAAGGACCTGGGGTGACATCACCGTCATGTGATCAGTGCAGGGGGCGTGACTCAGCACTGGATTGGATAAGAGGTGATCCAGCACTGAAACGAAGAAAGAATAGCCGGGACGGCACTCACCGTTCAATGCACTTTATTAGAATATATTTGCAGATTGATTAATTTGCAAATATATTCTAATAAAGTGCATCGAACGGTGAGTGCCGTCCCGGCTATTCTTTCTTCGTTATTGTACGCATCTCATGAACTGTAACTACTATCGGGACTGAGCACCACTTGCTGCGACCCTATATTGCAAGTTAGGGAGTGAGGGAGTTGCTGAAGAGGACACGGCTATATATTGGGAGCGTTTCAGAGTGCCACAGAAAACTTCTCTTTTCACATTGATCCAGTACTGAGCCACGCCCCCTGCACTGATCACATGACTGTGACGTCACCCCAGGTCCTTAGGGTTGTCCAAGGTTTGGGTTCATTGAAGAATCCCCTTATGGATTCCAAATGCCGTTATGGTCCGTGGTAGCGGAATCCATAACGGGATGTTACGATAAACCGAACCCGAACTTTGGACGCCGAACTAAAAGTAGAAGTTCGCTCAACTCTAATCACGGGCCATAAGGCAGTATTACACAGCCAGACGTGGCAGACGATTGTCCGGAGTAAAGCATTCCCTCCTGGCAATCGCCTGCTCGCTAGCCAAGAATGCTGTAATAACATCCAGCAATCTCCTCTGCTCCCATCATTCTTCCCCATGCAGTATAGTGGTTTGCTGGTGGTAGATCATTATTAGACATCACGATCTGCCGCCTGCAAACGATAAATCTTTAACTTGTCAAAAGATCTGTATTGCCCAATGATCAAGTTTGCTCTTTCTTCGGCAATCTGTGGCAGTATTACACTGCCAGATGATCGCTAAAGAGGGTTCATGCAAATGCTCGTTAGCGATTGTCTGCTGAAAAATTGGGCAGTGTAAGGCCCCTTTCAGGCGAGCAAGTTCTACGCACTGGACTTGGACTTGCAGCGTGAGTATACATCAGCAGACCCCAGGGTCTGCTCTCCTGATCATAGATGCCCGACGGCATAGATAGGTTTACAGTAAGACCTGCCTGACTGAGACCACTGTGGAGCGGGTAGGTGGGCAGAGATGTGTTTGGATCAAAATATATTGGCCAAGAGTCTCAGATTTTATCATTAGAGTGAGGGCTTAGTCCATATATTATGTTTGCATCTATTGTTTTAGTGCATTATTTTCCATAACTTTATAAATGTATCCATGCACATCTGCATATTTACTATCATATCATGCAGGATGTTTTATCTTTTTTCCGCAATTTTTTTTGACTTGTCTTGAAGGAGTGGCACCTTCAGGTGTGAATGCGCTTCTATCCTGGGAGTAGCATTCACGTGCACTTTTGCCCCCCCTATCTAATAGGTGACCATGATTAGGTGGTACATATAGCTGTGCTTGCTCCTCCTCTCATTGGTCGCTGATGCACACAGAGGTAACTAGGAGCAACACACTATATGTGCAGGGTCTGCTCTCTTGAATATAGATGACGAACGGCATAGGTAGGTTTAGACCTGCCTGACTGAGACCACTACGGCGCGGGTAGGTGGGCACAGATGTGTTTTTTTTTTCCATCAAAATATATTGGCAAGGTTTACTTCACTGCATTCACCCTGTATCCAATTACCCTGGGCGACCCACCAACAACCACTGCATATGCCCCAACTTCCCCTCCAGCTAGGGCCAGGCCCTAGGCCCCTATTTATAAAAAAAAAAAAGAAAAAATGTTGTGACATTAATAGAACAGCTAAAAAATTATGTAAATTATAGATATGCTGCAGATTTTCAAATCCATATTTTAGTTTATATATATATATATATATATATATATATATATATATATATATATGTGAACGTGGTCTAAGGAGGTGAAAACACTGATCAACCATCAGAGTATTCAGTACAAGAGAAAATGGGCAAATGTGATCTCAAATGTTAAACTAGGTGATGGTGAACATAAGCAGATGGCTAAGCTACAGCAGCTGTTCCTGAAGTGTCAGGTAGCATGTTGAACGGCACAGTTTCTGTGGCAACCGTATGCTGTTAATGAGGCCTGTGCATGAGCCTTACATGTTGTGCGACCCGTGGCTTGTGAGCCCCTGCTGTGTGGTTCGCGGCTCACTTGGCTGCCGCCTCTGTAATGTCTCTCTCAGTGAGAGGAGCTAGCGCAGAGAGGCAGTGGGAGTAAGCGGAGGCCCGAGGATGTGTGTGTGACAGTAATCTGCTGCTCAGAGCTGCGGAGGGCTTAGAAGTAAGACCAACACTGGTTGGAGGAGCCTCAGCCAATTGGGGCAAGGCTTTTTTTTTAACATGCATCAGGTCATGAAGACAGCATGCAAGTCAGTCCTGCCGATGTGACTGACGCCTGCCATGTATGCAGCAGAGGGGCTCAGAAAAAAGGTTTTGGCATTCTGACACAGAACACTGACCATGTGCGTTCCGCATTTTGTGGACCGCACACGGCCGGCACTTTAAAAGAAATGCCTTTTCTTGTCCGTGTCTGCGGACAAAAATAGGACATGTTCTATTTTTTGCGGAACGGAAATGCAGATGCGGACAGCACACTGTGTCCTGTCTGCATCTTTTTCGGCCCTATTGAAAATGAATGGGTCCGGATCTGTTCCGCAACGTTGCAGAACGGATCCAGATCCCTTTTGCGGACGTGTGAATGGACCCTTAATGAGATCATAGTAATGATTTCTGACAATTTCTGGGATAAGGATTCCCAGCACTGGGTAAAATAACGTTACTTTTCTTAAAGGGAATCAGTCAGTTCCGAAACACCAGAAAACAAATAATAATGCACTATACACAATAGATGCAAACATTATATATGGACCAAGCCCTCATTCTGATATAATAAAATCGGAGACTCTTAGCCAATATATTTTGATCAAAACACATCTATGCCCACCTACCAGTGCAAAGTCCCAAAACACCCCCCAAACTAGAGTAAGCGGTGTATAGTGTAAGTGACGCCAAGTCCGGTTGTATAATTATCTTCATACTCACTTGCTTTCTGACGCTGTGCTCCAACAAACCAGCAGTAAAATACATTGAGAGGACTCCTGTGCTCACGCACATAATGGAGAGGACTCAAGGAAAAGTCCTCAGTGCATTTTACTGCTGGTTTGTGGGTGCACAGTGTCGGAATACAAGTGAGTATGAAGATAAAAATTACATAATCAGACTCCGCCCCACTTACACTATTCACCACTTACTCTAGTTTGGGGGTGTTTTGGCGCTGACAGATTCCCTTTATGTACAATCCCCGCACCGCCATCACTCATAGACCTATTATGCGCACTCTCTACATTACTAAACTAACTGTCAGGTCTGGGGGAAAGGCGCTCTTCCCCCATGACTTATCCACCCCACACTAATAAAGGCTTATGCGACACTAACAAATACTCCCCCATATGCCAGGCCCCTCACATGGATTCTACTTACCTGGCTCCCCGTGCTGCTCCTGGTCCCCAGACCACCGCTGCTGCTTCTCCCTGTGTGCAGATGAAAAAATACGGTGTCGGGAGGGAACAGCCAATGGTAGGCGGTGATGTGGTCGCGCCTCCCTAGTGTCACCCGCGATGCTAGGGAGGCTCCTCCCCGTCACCGCTTGCCATTGGCTGCCCGCCTTCCCCACCACTGGATGTTTTCTTCTGCACACAGGGAGCAGCAGTTGTGGCGGTGCAGGGACCAGGAGCAGTGCAGGGAGTGGGAAGCCAGGTAAGTAGAATTAGTGTGAGGGGCCCGGCATATGGGAGAGCATTTGTTAGTGTCAGATAACCTCTTTAAGTGTACCCAAAGTCCCCTGAGTCAGTTTATTGGGGCTGGAGCCTTCAATCAGTTTAGTGATGAGGAGTACTCGCTTAACAAGTATAGGTGGTGGCGGGGGAACCCAGGGAGGTGTAAATGTAAGAGTGCGAGTGGAGGGGAACCCTCAGAGTATGTTCACATGGTTAAAATCCATGGCAGAAAGATTAGTGGCAGATCAATGGCCGAAAACAGGTTGTTTTTGGTGACTGATTTGTAATTTGTTGGGAGTTTTTAGCGGAGTTCTTGGTTGAAGTTTTCCTGCTTCCCTATTAACTTCTATAGAATACACAGTCAAATCTGCTTGTAAGTAGCATGTCACTTCTCAAGCGTTTTTCAAATCATCTATTGACAAAGACAAGTGGTGGTGTTTTTTGACATTAAAGTCAATGCAGAAGCTGTAATTTTGAATGTCTGTTTTGTACTGCTTGAATCCGTGGCAGATGTTAGCCGCGAACATATCCTCAGAGTATGGCTTTTTATCCACTATGCCCCTGAAAATGGCACCTGAAAGAGGAGAATCGGAACGACCCTTTTTATCAGTGGACTCCATTGAAATGCACAGTGTCCACGCTAGTTTCCTCCGCAGCCACAGATGAAAGCTAGATGCGACGCTGGGCATGAGGAGACTCTACTACTGCATGCTGGGTGGGAAAGTTGCCGAGGTAACCACGCAATGCCCGGCAAGTATCGTGCACAAGTCCACTTAATTAGAATAGGACATGTGCATGATAATCGCACTGAATGTGGCTCGCAACCATCTGTCAGTGCCAAATGTGGCTCTCGGGATACAAAAGGTTGGGGACCACCGACTCACGGTATGCTCACACAGCAGTAATATACATCGTAAAAAAAAAAAACAAATGTATATTTGCTGTAGAATCTGCAACTGAAGTCCAAGGCTGATATCAAAATGCAGAAAGCTATTTTATTTTCCAAGCACGGTGCAATGTAGGCAGAAATGTTATACCGTTCATGCAGAACAAACACAAAGTCCTGCCAAGCATACATCACAAGTTTTTGCAGAGTCACTGGCTTGCTGCCACATATGCAAGTTCCTACACATTATGTCTGCAGGGATATTTCATTTCTGCTATTGCTTCATTGTTTGAGACTGGAATGCTTTGTGCTTTACGTTCACAAACAACATCCAGGAGATTGGCAATCTGTGTCTTCCTCTAGAACAGCAAGTGACGTGATTGCTCCCTACAACTTAAGATTTAACATTGGTTCTATTGTGCATAGCATAATGGCTGAGTAGGAGAACCGACTTAAGACATTGTGATTGTGCACTTTCCTAAATACTGACAATTAGTGGGAAGCAGAACTTAGAATTAGTAGATCCATGCTGAGGGAGAACAATTCTGCAAAAGCAGAAAATACACCTTCACCCAGAAGTGAGTTGCTTCACAAGTTGAGAGGTTGGACTGACCTACCAGACAACCACAGGATCCTCTGGTGGGCTGCGATTCTGACATGTATGGAAGTAACAGATTTTACATATCTGTTTAGGATATAATTACAACATTAACCTTGACACAGGCACTCAATTTTTGCAGGACCCAATCATTGTATCCATGTCTGACTAGATCCTTCTTCCCCCCGATCATGATAGGTTGACACATGGACACAACTACAATTATGTAACCACATCCTACAAGTAAAGGGTTTTTCTGGTTTATGTTAGGCTACTTTCACACTTGCGGCAAACTTTTCCGGCATTGAGTTCCGTCATTGGGGCTCAATACCGGAAAAGAACTGATCAGCATGCTGCGGTTTTATCTCCGTCCAAAATGCCGGAATACATGCCGGAATGCCAGATCCGGCATTAATTTCCATAGGAAAGTATTAGTGCCGGATCCGGCATTAAGAAATACCTGAAGGACAGATCTGTCCTCTGGTTTGCGCATGCGCAGACCCTTAAAACTGAAAACAATAATACAAGACGGAACCGTCTATCCGCATGACAAGCGGAGAGAAGGATCCGTTCTTGCAGTGCATTTGTGAGACTGATCCACATCCGGATCAGTCTCCAAATGCTTTCAGTTTACATCCAGATTGCCTGATCCGGCAGTGTTCCGGCGACGGAACCATGGTAAGATGGACCATGTGATTGGACCATGTGATGTGACGTTATCACAGGTCCTTTAGATCTTAGCTGATGCAGGGAAAGAGAGGACAGATCGCAACTACGCGATCAAGTGGCTAAGGTAAGTTAACTTTTATTATTTTTAACCCCTTCCACTTCATTTTACTATGCATTCTTTATTAAAAATGCTATTATTTCCCCTTATAACCATGTTATAAGGGAAAATAATCAATTCTCCAGAAGACCCGAAACCGGACTTCAGTGAGGAAGTCCGGCTTCGGGACTGGGTACCAAACATGCCGATTTTTCTCACGCACATGCAAAACGCATTACGAACGTTTGCACCCGCGCGGAAAAATCGCGCATATTCCCGCAATGCACCCGCCTCTTATTCGGGCGTCAAACATGACGCCCGTGTGAAAGAGGCCTTAGGGATTGTTCACAAGATGTCTTTTTACATGCAAACATCGACTTGTATCGTGTCAAAATCCATGTGACGGGCGCATTTAGTTGGTTTTAATGGGTATTCACGTTGCTGTTCATATGGCCACAGGTTTAATATCCAGGGCAAGAAGTGACATATCCACTGAGGATTTTCCTGTGGGTCTGCACCTAAATATGCACGAGTAACAAGAAGACTTACGCAGACTTTGCTGCGGATCCACAGAATGAATTTACACGCTGTGGATTTAAATTCTGCATTGCTGGTCTATTAGTACTGCAGGGACAAGATCTCATCCACTTCGCTAGTACTGTAAAATGCGGCAGATCTGTTTCAGCACTCTGTGTATGTAACCCTAGTGTTCACAAAATGGTAAAATGAAAATAATGTAATATACTCAACTCTAACTCTGCCCAATACCCACAACATCAGTGCCCGTCTGACAAGACCTTTCAGTGCTTTGTTACTTCATTATGTTGACCAATCAAACATCATATAGTGGTGAGGTTACTTACCCCCATAGTCATGTAATGTAGCACAAATGCCACATATTTGTATCAAGCTGTAAAGACAGAGGGCAGGTGGGTGCCAACCGCACGAGAGACAGGAAATTTTTGGTATGGACCATTTCTAAAAATGACTGAAAGACTTGCAATACACAGTGGATTTATGATTACAAGAAACTCTAAAGCTGCCTATACTCGTAAGATACCCGATAGCTGAACACTTCTTCTGCTGGCAGCTCACTCTTCCAATCTCTCCATATACATGCACGCTTGGCAGGCGACGTATGTGTTCTGCATGGGGAGAAGGCGAAGGAGAAGAAGCGAGCCATAACATCTATGTCAGTAGCTTATATCCCCAAGAACAAAAGGATTAGACATGTTGAAATCCAACTACCTGATCCTTATGCTATCAGGGAAGAGTAGGGAGGCCCCTTTAGATGGTGGACCAATACTTATCTAATGTGTATGGCCAGTTTAAGGGAATTAAGAGGGGCCCGATGAGATTGACAGTTGCCAATCGGAGAGTCTACTCTGTAAAGTAGGAGTTTGACCTTTCAAGACCAGTTATTCCTGAATTTCCACCTCATCTTGCCACACAATCTCCAAACAAGTCTGCAAACAGGAACAAACAAGTAGGCAAATTTAGGTCACTGTTGTTGTTGGCACCACTGTATCTTTATAAACTTCTTATCTGAGAAGATTAAGTGAACTTTCATCGTTTCCTATCATATTATCCTTACTTAAAAACAGGACCTACAATGTCATGAGATAGTGCCGATAGTGGCAATTCATCTCACACAAATAGCTGTCCGGTGGTGCTGTGGACAGGGTAGCTAACAACTGGAACTCTTGACTGGACATTCAAGTAATCAGGAAGATTGTGCAAAGATTGGATAATTATGTTTGGTTGAAATAAGGCCACATGTTCACACATATACTGTATAAATAATATATGTATATGCATACATACTCATCATTCATTCCAAGTGTGCTCAATAGGGTTTTTGGTGGAGCGAAACCAGTTAAAGGGGTACGCTGGTTAGAACTAGTTATCCCATATCACTGGTTAGGAGATAACAGTTATATTGGTGAAGGTCCAATCTCTGTGACCCCCACTGTTCTTGAGAATGGGGGATCTGTGTCCCACATTTGGATGGAGTGCTGGTCGAGCCTGCGGATACAGCTAAAGGCACAAACAAGGGCTCCGTGAAATATATACCTGGAGTCTAGCTAGCTATGATTTACCATAGCCTATCTTCGGCTTGCTCACAGGAAAGGGAGAATAGGCACCTGTGTAGCACCCCCATTAATCTTACAGATGCCAGGCTCTAATACCATTTGCCAGGCATCTGCGGTGATCTGAATCAGAGGGGGTGATGTCAGTATCGTCCCACCCCACTGCACATTTATACCAACAGCAGTGGGTGGATGAGATGATAACCGCCATTTCTTCAATTCAGATCACTATCTGCCTGTGAAAAAATGCTGTAAAGCAGAGATATTATCCCACCGTTGTTCGCTAATTAATCTAATAAAGTAGTTTTATTTTTTAATTGTCTAATCATGCAGTGATTGCTAAATTATACCTAGATGAAAGCAGACCCTGACAAAACTGTCCTCTGCAGTAATATCACTCACAATGTTGCCTAAAAACACTGCCATGAATAAAGAATGGTATCAAAACATCCTCTAAGAGCAACGTCCAGGGCTCCAGACTAAAAAAATTACCTAGGAGCCATTGGCTCCTAAACTGAAAAATTTAGGAGCCAAATAAAAATTTTTGTTGCCAAATTTAAATAGATATATATTCATGATAGAAAAAATTGCCTCATTAACACGTCAGTGTTTGGTCAGTGATTTCCATCAGTGATTGTGAGCCAAAACCAGGAGTGGAGCCTCAACAGACATAAGGTATAAGGGAAAGATCTGCTCCTGTTCTGTGTTTAGAGCCGCAACTGGTTTTGGCTCAAAAATCACTGATTCCTCATTCACACTCAGGTTCACATTATGTTTCGGTCATATGTTATATTATACTATGACCGAAACATAACGGACGCCTCAGACAGATGCCATACTGCGGCATCCCTCACCATAGCGTTCCATTGTACAAAAAATGTATAGATTTTTTTCTGGACTTTACAGAATGGGAAGACGTGGTACACTACGATCTCCCATTCTGCAAAAAAAACGTATAAATTTGCATATATGGTTTTTTGTACAATGGAACTCTATTGGATGGATGCCACAGTATGGCATCTGTCTGAGGCGTCCATCAACATACGTTTTTTTTTTGTATATGTTAAAACGTATGACAAAAATCCAACACTTCCATTATTTTCGTTGTTCTGCTCATCTAACGGAGATAACAGAAATAAATAGTGGTGGTGTGAAAGGGGCCTAAGAGGTGGGTGTGCAGGGAGCCATTACTGGTCTAATAACATGAAGCAATTATAGCGAAGTGATAAAGTCCAGTCCAATATGGCGGAACTTCCCTGTACTTTATCACTTGGCTATAATAGCCTGTCTGTGTATTTACTACACACTGCACCACATACATCACTGCACTACATACATCAGTGTGCGATGTGTGTAGTGCAGTGTGTGTGATGTGTGTAGTGCAGTGTGTGTGATGTATGTAGTGCAGTGTGTGTGATGTATGTAGTGCAGTGTGTGTGATGTATGTAGTGCAGTGTGTGTGATGTATGTAGTGCAGTGTGTGTGATGTATGTAGTGCAGTGTGAGATGTATGTAGTGCAGTGTGTGTGATGTATGTAGTGCAGTGTGTGTGATGTATGTAGTGCAGTGTGTGTGATGTATGTAGTGCAGTGTGTGATGTATGTAGTGCAGTGTGTGATGTATACATGTGTGAGATGTATGTAGTGCAGTGTGAGATGTATGTAGTGCAGTGTGTGATGTATGTAGTGCAGTGTGTGATGTATGTAGTGCAGTGTGTGATGTATGTAGTGCAGTGTGCGATGTATACATGTGTATGATGTATGTAGTGCAGTTTGTGATGTGTGTAGTGCAGTGTGTGATGTATGTAGTGCAGTGTGTGATGTATGTAGTGCAGTGTGTGATGCATGTAGTGCACTGTGTGATGCATGTAGTGCAGTGTGTGATGCATGTAGTGCAGTGTATGATGTATGTAGTGCAGTATGTGATGTATACATGTGTATGATGTATGTAGTGCAGTGTGTGATGTATACATGTGTATGATGTGTGTAGTGCAGTGTGTGATGTGTGTAGTGCAGTGTGTGATGTATGTAGTGCAGTATGTGTGATGTATACATGTGTATGATGTATACATGTGTATGATGTATGTAGTGCAATGTGTGATGTATACATGTGTATGCTGTATGTAGTGCAGTGTGAGATGTATGTAGTGCAGTGTATGATGTATGTAGTGCAGTGTGTGATGTAAACATAGGTATGATGTATGTAGTGCAGTGTGTGATGTATGTAGTGCAGTGTGAGATGTATGTAGTGCAGTGTGAGATGTATGTAGTGCAGTGTGAGATGTATGTAGTGCAGTAGGTGATGTATGTAGTGCAGTAGGTGATGTATGTAGTGCAGTGTGTGATGTATACATGTGTGTGATGTGTGTAGTGCAGTAGGTGATGTATGTAGTGCAGTGTGTGATGTATACATGTGTATGATGTATGTAGTGCAGTGTGTGATGTATGTAATGCAGTGTGTGATGAATACATGTGTATGATGTATGTAGTGCAGTGTGTGATGTATGTAGTGCAGTGTGTGATGTATGTAGTGCAATGTGTGATGTATACATGTGTATGATGTATGTAGTGAAGTGTGCGATGTATGTAGTGCAGTGCGAGATGTATGTAGTGCAGTGTGTGATGTATACATGTGTATGATGTATGTAGTGCAGTGTGTGATGTATACATGTGTATGATGCATGTAGTGCAGTGTGTGATGTATGTAGTGCAGTGTGTGATGTATACATGTGTATGATGTATGTAGTGCAGTGTGTGATGTATACATGTGTGTGATGTATGTAGTGCAGTGTGAGATGTATGTAGTGCAGTGTGTGATGTATGTAGTGCAGTGTGTAATGCATACATGTGTATGATGTATGTAGTTCAGTGTGAGATGTATGTAGTGCAGTGTGTGATGTATGTAGTGCAGTGTGTGATGTATACATGTGTATGATGTATGTAGTGCAGTGTGTGATGTATACATGTGTGTGATGTGTGTAGTGCAGTAAGTGATGTATGTAGTGCAGTGTGTGATGTATACATGTGTATGATGTATGTAGTGCCAGTGTTGGACTGGTCGGCACTGCTGCAGTGATAGTGGCGGTGCACGTGTCTGAGGGTTGGTGTCCCAGAAGCAATATCGGAATGAAGACCGGCACTCGCTGTTAGATTTTCAATGTTGCTGCTTTTATTGGTCACATAGCAATGAAAGTGACGCGTTTCGGCATTAGTTCATGCCTTCATCAGACTTATAACATCTCCAAATAATAATGGGTTTATATACACACGAGTCATCAAGACAATTGGTGAAAACGAATCAAAGGAAGTGATGTCACACCAGCCACTCCCTCTGAATAAGAAAATGAGTCAATTAGTTAAACATCAAAAAAAAGTATTGATAAACAATGCAAGGATCCAGATGTGTAGCGATGCTACATCTTGTTAGCGTTTTGCTAGAGGTATAACAGCAAAGGGGAAAAAAAGGGGAAAAAAAATCTTTAGAACATGAATACAACCAATGTAAACAATATCTCACAAGAAACTATGTATACTATAATCCCGATTCAGACCACGGGGTTCAATGGTCTGTAAGCGGTGAATCCAATAAGCTTCTCTACGAGTAACAATTTGGTTCTATCGCCACCTCTCCGTGGCAATTGAACACTCTCAATAATCTGAAAGCGTAGTTGTGCTACTGTATGGCGCATACGATGGAAATGGTGGGGAATTGGTAGTAGAAGATTCTCCTTCCTGATAGTCGATTTGTGGTTACTCAGTCTGTCCTTCATACGTGTCGTGGTCTCTCCAATGTACAGTAAGCCACACGGGCATTTTAATAGGTATACCACAAATCGACTATCACATGTAAAATGACCTCTTACAGGTATTAGTTCCCCTGTATGTGGATGAGAAAAATGTGTGCCTCGTATGACACTGGAACAATGTGTACAACTTAAGCAGGGGAAGGTACCTGATCTGGGGAAGAAAACACCTGTTGTCGTAAAGAGACTTTTTCACTACCAATGTCAGCTCGCACTATTCTGTCCTTGATGTTGGGGTTCCTTTTATAGCAAAGCATCGGTGGTTTCTGAAACTCAGTGATATTAGGATAGGACTTAGATATGACATGCCAGTGACGATTGACTATCCCACGTAATTTGCCTGTCCAAGGATGGTATTTAATCACTAGTGGTATACGTGATTCTGACTTATCTTTCAGAGGTAGTGTGGTGTCAAGTTTGTTTCTCTGTTGTGTTAACACAGAATCGGGGTAACCTCTAGCCTGAAACTTACGAGTCATTTCTTCTAGTCTGATAGTGCATTGCTCCGGATCACTGACAATTCGCTTCACCCTTTGAAACTGGGAATATGGTAAAGATTTTTTGGTAGGAGCTGGGTGATTACTACTGTACGCCAACAGGCTGTTTCTGTCAGTGTCTTTAGAGAATAAGTCAGTGTGTAATTGACCATCAGCGTCACGGATGACCCAACTGTCTAGGAAAGATACCCTATCAGGGCTATAATGGAGCGTAAATTGTAGTTCAGGTCGTACTGTATTGAGAAAATCCGCAAATTGTTGTAGGGATCGAACGTCGCCCCGCCAAACGCAAAATATATCGTCGATAAAACGACGCCAAAACACACAGTGTTGAGAATACAATGGATGCGAGTAGACATATTCGGACTCGAATTGTGCCATGTAGCAATTTGCGTAAGGCGGTGCGACGTTCGATCCCATCGCGGTCCCGCGGCGCTGTTGGTAAAACGAGTCTTGGAACATGAAATAGTTCCGTTCTAATACCACCCTTAACAATGACAGAAACAGCTCCTGCTGTGGTCCAGAGTATGCACTAGATGCCAATCGATGTTGGACTGCCCTTATGCCCTCTTGATGGGTAATAGATGTATACAAGCTGCATACATCGAGTGTGACTAAGATACAGTCACTCCCAGATGTAATGCCTGCAAGTTCCTGTAAGAAATGCTGTGTATCCCGAAGATAGGAGGGGGCTGAAACAGTCAGTGGTGTCAATATTTTTTCTAAGAGGATCGCTGGTGGAGACAGGATGGAGTCAGAAGAGGCAACAATTGGGCGCCCTGGGGGATGAGTGAGCGATTTGTGCACCTTAGGCAAGGTATAAAACACAGGAGTTATAGGGTGTTGATTAATCAGAAAAGTGCTCATGGAAGCATCTATGACTCCATCCTTTACAGCAGCATCCACAATGTGTTGTAACATAGCTTTCACTTGAAACACCGGATCATATGGCAATAATTCATAAGTATTAATATCTTGTAATTGGCTCATGATTTCAGATACATAATAGCTCTTATCAAGTACCACAAGTGCTCCTCCCTTGTCAGCCGGTTTAAACACCAGAGACCTATTATCGAGCAGGTGATCTAATGTATTCTTTTCATCTTTAGTTAGATTGTGGTGCAAATGAAATTTGCCATCTTTGCATTGTTGCAACCACATTTCAATATCTGTCTGCACAAGCTGGATAAAGGTCTCTATAGGATGGTGTGAACGAGGTGGTGAAAATGTGCTCTTAATTCTAAGACCAAACTGTTTTGCTGACAAGGGATCAGAAGTTGTAGTCACATTGGAGGAGGGGTTAATCTGTCCCGAGGAAAAATGCGCTTTAAGGCGCAAATTCCTAAAGAACCGTTGTAGGTCCATATCAAGTGTGAAGGTGTCCAAATTGTTCGTGGGGCTGAAGCTCAGTCCTTTTTGCAGTAAGTTCATTTGTAATGGAGTCAAGTTCACCGAGGACAAATTTAATACTAAGTTCTCAGCCATACCTGTGAGCGGGTTGTTCGGGGTGCGTCCGCTCCGCCGATAATGGCGCCCTGCTCGCCTGGTCTTCCTCTGTGGGGTCGGTTGCGCCGGCCTAAAAAAACATTGCGGGAACCAACAGAAGTGTCGCTCCCGGAACCAGAGGACGCTGAACCTGTTCGTCGGTCTCTTGTAAACGCCGATGGAACTGCGGTGCCAACTGCATCCTGCCATCTGTAGACACGATGGTTCTGGTAGTCCTCGGTATCGCGGAGGTATTTGGATCTTTTCGTAGCCTCTATCCTGCCCCGTAAATCGTTGCATTGCTTCTCTAGTTTCTCATGGAGCGATGATAATTCCTCAGGCTTAAGACAGTCTTTCAGCTGATCTTTGATTGATTGTATACTCGCCTGACGCTCCTTAATGGCAGATGAGAGGTGTTCCAAAGTCAGAACAATAAGATCCAATGAGCATTTATTAATTATCTGAGCGAATTTGGTACAATAGTCCAAATTATTGCAAAACAAGGTAGGTCGCAATTTCACCCTTAATCCACGAGGAATTTTCTGGGTACGGTAATATTCTGCCAGGGTCGCAGCATGAAGTTCAAGTGAGACAAGTTGCTTGGTTTCTCTTTCCAAATCCCTGCTTTTTAATTCGCTGGGAGCAATCCTCAGAAAGTCCGAAGGAACGGTAATCTGTGTCACAATTTCTTGTGCAGTCTCGTCTGTATATGCAAAGGTATGCATTTAGATGGTGTAGAAAACAAGATGTCTAGCGTGCTCGCACCGGAATACCTCGTATAGTCAGTGTTGGACTGGTCGATGTATGTAGTGCAGTGTGCGATGTATGTAGTGCAGTGTGCGATGTATGTAGTGCAGTGTGCGATGTATGTAGTGCAGTGTGTGATGTATACATGTGTATGATGTATGTAGTGCAGTGTATGATGTATGTAGTGCAGTGTATGATTTATGTAGTGCAGTGTATGATGTATGTAGTGCAGTGCATGATTTATGTAGTACAGTGTATGATGTATGTAGTGCAGTGTATGATGTATGTAGTGCAGTGTGTGATGTATACATGTGTATGATGTATGTAGTGCAGTGTGTGATGTATACATGTGTGTGATGTATGTAGTGCAGTAAGTGAGATGTATGTAGTGCAGTGTGTGATGTATACATGTGTATGATGTATGTAGTGCAGTGTGTGATGTATACATGTGTATGATGTATGTAGTGCAGTATGTGATGTGTGTAGTGCAGTGTGTGATGTATGTAGTGACGTGTGATGTATACATGTGTACTGTATTATGTATGTAGTGCAGTATGTGATGTGTGTAGTGCAGTGTGTGATGTATACATGTGTATGATGTATGTAGTGCAGTGTATGATGTATGTAGTGCAGTGTATGATGTATGTAGTGCAGTGTGTGATGTATACATGTGTATGTAGTGCAGTATGTGATGTATGTAGTGCAGTGTGAGATGTATGTAGTGCAGTGTATGATGTATGTAGTGCAGTGTGTGATGTATACATGTGTATGGTGTATGTAGTGCAGTATGTGATGTGTGTAGTGCAGTGTGTGATGTATGTAGTGATGTATACATGTGTACTGTATGATGTATGTAGTGCAGTATGTGATGTGTGTAGTGCAGTGTGTGATGTATACATGTGTATGATGTATGTAGTGCAGTGTATGATGTATGTAGTGCAGTGTATGATGTATGTAGTGCAGTGTGTGATGTATACATGTGTATGTAGTGCAGTATGTGATGTATGTAGTGCAGTGTGAGATGTATGTAGTGCAGTGTATGATGTATGTAGTGCAGTGTGTGATGTATACATGTGTATGGTGTATGTAGTGCAGTATGTGATGTGTGTAGTGCAGTGTGTGATGTATGTAGTGATGTATACATGTGTACTGTATGATGTATGTAGTGCAGTATGTGATGTGTGTAGTGCAGTGTGTGATGTATGTAGTGATGTATACATGTGTACTGTATGATGTATGTAGCGCAGTATGTGATGATCACACACTCCACTACATACATTACACCTTGCGCTGTCACCTTCTTCTGTGACTCCATCTTGATGCTTGGGCTGTAGGCTTCAGCTCCTCAGCGCGCCCGGCACTCCTTGCTTCAGACACCCCCAGAGCCGGCCCCTCCTCCTTTCATCTCCCGCCGGCTTTCTCTGCTGCAGGGCGCTGTATGGCTCTGGTGCCCGCCCAAACTAACCAACAGCAAAGCTCCTTACTGTATGGAGCTTTGCTATTGGTTATTTCAGGCTGCGCTGCCTGTGCTGTGCCGCTCGCTGTGTGGTGCGTCTGCTGAAGTTTTTTCTTAAAGCTGCAGCGCGGCGGTGGGACAAGTCGCAAATGGCGATAAGACTTAAATTTCTAGTCGCATTGGCGACCATTTTGGTCGCCATCTGGAGCCCTGGCAACGTCTCCCAATGTTTCAGGAGCAAATTGGCGATTAACAATTTATTTTTTTCAGCTTGATGGAGCAACAAGTTCCATGGAAAAGTGATAACTAAGTGGCTCGGTGAAAAACAAAACATTGAAATTTTGCTTTTGTGTCCAGTAAACTCTCCAGATCTCATAACCACTTAGAACCTGTGGTAAATCCTCATATAGTAGGCGGACAAACGAAAGCAATGAAATTGCGATAAACTCTACTCACTGAATAGGCAAGAATGGGTTTGGCCCAGAAGCTTATGTCCAGAATGCCACCGCGAATTGCAGAAGTTTTAAAAGAGAAGGGCCAACACTCTTAATGCTCAATGATTATAATTGTACTTCAGTATACCATAGAAACATCTAAAAGAAAATTCTAACAACACGAGAAAAATCACTCTCAAAACTTTTGGCCATGAGTGCATTCCACTGCTCGAGAATCCAATAGGGTTTTACACAACACCAATGGTAACATAGTATATAAGACCAAAAAAAAGACATTTGTCCATCCAGTTCGGCCTGTTTCCTACAAGTTGATCCAGCGGAAGGGAAAAAACCCCTCTGAGGCAGAAGCCAATTTTCCCCACTTAAGGGGAAAAAATTCCTTCCCAACTCCAATCAGGTCTTCCATAAAAATATAAATAACGAGCACAGATAGAAATGTCATGACAGGGCTTCCAACTGGCATTTTTTAGCAGGATAATGCTCGCCCACTCACAGCAAGGACTGCACACATCCTTGGCTTGCCCAATGACCAGATTTATCATTACTCAACCATTTATGGGATGAGCTGGAACGCGGCAACCTATGAGAGTGCAGGATCTACAGGCCAAGCTGCAACATCTGTGGGCGAATGTGCCACAGGATACCATACGGAACCTGTATGCCTCCATATCTTACCTTGTATCAGGGTAGAGGCGGCCCAACAGGGTACCAGAGCTTCCTTTCAATTTTACAGTTTTCCCTAATAAACCTATTCTTTACCTTTGGCTCTAATATTGTAATCACATATATCTCATCATTACATTCACACATAGAAAGTTTCATTCAATTCCATTCCATTCCAATTTCATTCTTGGTGCGTTATATATATATTTCACAGTGTGCTATCCGCTCTGCAAAAAAGATAGAGCATGTCCTATTCTTGTCCATGGTTGCGGACAAGAATAGGCATTCTCTATATAGTGTCGGCCATGTGCGGTCGGCAAAATGCGGAACGCACACGGCTGGTATTCGTGTTTTGCGGATCCGCAATTTGCAGATCGCAAAACACTTACGGTCGTGTGAATGCTCCCTAAGTAGTAATAATTAAAGGGAACCTGTCATCAACTTTGTGCTGACCGTACTGAGTGTCACTCATGAGCTAAAAGTAAGTGGTTGCTGAGAACCAGCATCATAATCATCGCAGCCCAGGCCTTAAAAAGAGTCAAATCTACATGAGAAGAGTCCTGGTTATTCATGAATTCCTGCTATCCCTGCCCATCTGCTGATCACTGACAGTCTAATACCTAGTTTTCTCCCTTTCTGTCTAGGAGAGAACTGCCAATCATCAGCAGATGGACGGGAGAGCAGGAGATTATGAATAACCAGGACTCTTCTCAGGGAGATTTGACTGTTTTCAAGGCCTGGGCTGCGATGATTATGATGCTGGTTCTCGGCAACCACTTACTTTTAGCTCCTGAGTGACACACTGCTAAAATCAGCATTCTGTCACTAATTTATACTGCCCTCAGTACGGTCAGCAGAAAGTTCATGACAGGTTCCCTTTAAAGGTAATATAATAGAAAACCTACATTATAGCAAAACGCCACCATATTGTTTTTCCACACAAAAAGGTACAATGGTCTAGCACCTCACAGCCTCCCCCCCCCCAACCTCTGAGCCTTCTCTGTAAACAGTCATAAACTAGAAACAGGATACTTATACAAGGGGAATAAATGTGTGCAATCATTACTTAGTAAATGGTTTGTTAATTAGGTCTAAATGAGTCTCAATCTCCTGTCCAAAAGGTAATGCCATCAGAAACCCTGAAGTCAAAAAGAACAGCTGAACTGCCTTTAAGAGAACAGGCAGTAATAGCATTGGCAGCGGCGAAAGCTCAAATGTCACTGGTGCCAAGTAGAGAGAAAAAAGGTCAGACTTTGGCCCGTGCACCAATCCGCCAGCGGAGACTTCCATATCAGATGTATTTATATTTGTCTGTCACATCTGAACCCTGCAGGCAAACGTTCAATGTGTTGAACATGATGTTCCAAGTTGTTGTCCTGTCTGAATCGGACGGTGCATATAGGTATATTTTTTATAACATTAGACAATTACTGTCATAAAAGCTGACTGTAAACTGAACCCAACACCCATTTTGATAACGAAATTGCTATGTGAATGCAAACTGAAAGAAAGAACAAAGCTCTTCTTCTATTTGATGCACTTGCATAAAAGTATATTTAATAAATCTGGCTCTGTCACTGACACATTTTGACAGACATATGCCAAGGAATCATCCAGCCTTCAAGCCTAGAAAAAAGAAAAAAGCAGCCAGAACATACTGGCCCTCACAGAGCAGTGTCATTCAACCTGCCCTATGCTCCGAGACTGCACTTGCACCCTTTAGGGAACTTATAACATGTTGTATTTAAGTTTGGCATGGATTTCACACGGAAATCTGCAACATATATACAGTACAACACCAAAATCACAGTCTCATGTAGCATATAAAAATATATGCAGATTATCAGGAAATGCAACGGATTTCCAATTCCACACACTGCACTATATAAGCTGTCTTAAGTATTTTGCTATCGAGTGGTTTGCAGAAATGGATGGGGCAAATCTGCCACAGTATTCACAAGTAAACTCTTGTGGATTTTAGCCATCGAGTCTCGAATATACCTCGAGTCATAATACTTTCTCCAATCCCTAGCTATGAGAGGACCCGGATCCCCCAAAATGTTGCCCTTTACAAAGCAAAACTAGAGGTAAAAACTAAAAAAAGGAATAAACAAGGGGAATCCTACTAACAAACATGCGGGGCTGTAATACATCTCGAATTTCCTGGCAAAGCAGTTCTGTAAAGCAAGCCATATAAAAAAGGGCAGTCGGTGAATGTTTGCTCAGCTTACAGCTATTTCTCCCAACCTTGCCATAAACAGTAGCTGAGCATTATGTTTTTTTCGAAGGAAATCCGCTGCCAAACACCAGACACCTCTCTCATCAGCTAACTTACCCTGAGAGAATCACTAGGTTTAGTCAACTTTTGCAGCTAAACAGAGGAAAACCAGCCTTTCTAGCGAGTCAAAGGTATCTAGAATTCCTAGTCAGTCTCCCATGCTGGTGCATGCCAAGTCTTAACGGGGTATTCTGGCTTTAATTCTTATTTTTTAATAATTGATTAAACAATAGAAAATCATACAATTTTCTAATATACATGTATTTAAAATTCTGCATATATACCTTTCTTCAGGCAGTTGACCCATATATGCAGAATAATTTTATAGTTCATGTCTATAGTTCAGTCCTACATAATGCATCCATGGCCTAACTGAAACATGACATACATGTGGTGGACCGGCACATGGGACAATTTTTGTGATGAGTAAGAAGAACTACTGGTGGGATCAAGATTTCTATTGTGGTTATTACATTAACATCACTGTGTGCCTGTCTCTAGGTGATTTGTGAAATGGCTGCCTGTCTCTAGGTGATGTCATGTGTTAAGAAAGTTTAGTGTGTGTGTATATATATATTCCACTCTCCAATACACTACTATTTACCTGTTCGATACCTGGGCAGTTAACTGAAAACTAGATTACATGACAAATGTGAGGATCACGTGACTGGATGTATTTTACAGGACTAAAATAGGCCATACCATTTTTTCCTTTAGAGAGAGGATACTGCATAACGGTCTGTGAGCAATATTTTAAATATATGTATATCAGAAAATTGTTCAACATTCTATTCCCTTATAAATAAATGTAATCCTTAAAACCAGAATACCTCTTTAAGCTGTGTAATGTCTGTGATCTGACAAGTGCAGGCACATGCAGCTTAGAATTTTCATTGACTGAGTCAACAGTACCAAAGATTCCCAGCTAGTCTCCCATGCTGGTATTTGCTAGGCCTTAAGCCTTTCAGGACTCTGTCCAATTTTTTTTTTTGTGTTTCTTTCCCCGCCTTCCAAGAGCCATATGTTTTTTTTCTATTCACATAGTGACATAAGGGCTTGTTTTTTTGCAGGACACTTAAGTATTTTTTAACGGCACTGTATTTTACCAACTTTTGTACTGGAAAACAGGAAACAAGTGTTCACTGTGCACTAAAAATGACATGACAACTTTATTCTGCAATATCAAATTTATAAAGTTTTTATTATGCTTACTTAAAAATAAAAACCTTTCACAAAACTTATTTTTTCTTTGCATCACAATAGACAGACATAACTTTTTTATATTTCAGTATACAGAGCTCTGTGAGGGGCTTCTTTTAGCGGGGAAAAGTAATTTTTAATGGTCCCATTTTGAGGTACATACAACTTTTTGATTGCTTTTTATTATATTTTTGGGGGGACAAGGACTACAGAATAGCAAATCTTTGATATTTTTTGCATTACGACGTATATCGCGCAAGAAAAATGTTTTAACAGTTCAATCATTTTCCTAAGTATTAAGCAGGAGATAATTAGTGTCAATGCATCAGGAATTACCACAGGTATACCTTCTCTGCTCGGTTTACCTGCTCTCTGCAGCAATGGCAATGGTGAGCAGGTGTAATTACAAGTTTGGTGTCACCCGCCCATCTGATATTGAGGACCTAGAACATCAATAGTAAAAACTGGACAACCCCTTTAAGGCCTGGCAATTACCAGCATGGGAGACTGGCTTGGAATCCTTGTTTCCATTGCCAGAGTGTCAACTTTTATCTAATTTGTAGAACAAGCTTATGCTAGAACTGTAAGTAGTTAGGGTACTTTCACACTTGCGTCAATCTGCATGCAAAGGGAAAGCATTTGAAGACGGATCCGGCTACGGATCCGTCTTACAAATGCATTGCAAGAACGGATCCGTCATATATTTTTTTCACATTTTTACCGGTGTGCGCATGCACAGACTGGAAGGACGGATCCGGCATTGCGGTATTTTGAATGCCGGATCCGGCACTAATACATTCCAATGGGAAAATATGCCGGATCCGGCATTCCGGAATTTTGGACGGAGATAAAACCGCAGCATGCTGCGGTATTGTCTCCGTCCTGAGATGTCAAAAAGACTGAACTGAAGACATCCTGATGCATCCTGAACGGATTTGTCTGTTTTCAGAATGCATAGGGATAAAACTGATCAGTTCTTTTCCGGTATAGAGCCCCTAGGACGGAACTCTATGCCGAAAAGAAAAACACAAGTGTGAAAGTTCTCTTAGGCTAAGCTCACAGTGGAGATTCTGTTACTAATGGATACCTTACTGACCACATTATTGTCAATGGGGTTCACTGGGAGACGTTGCTATCCGGCAAATTCAGGATCTAGTGCGAAAAACAGAAAAGCACCATTCATCTCAACCTAGCCTAAAGCTGGCCATACACATTATACATTTTTTGATCAAACCTGCGGGTTCGGCCTTCACACTAATGTGTGGGGAGCTTCTGAATCTCTCCCAAAAGATGATTTTGGGGGAGTCCAGGATCAGGCGCGATCAATACTTTCACCCAATCTTTTTGCTCTCCGAGGAGATAAGCCACTACCACAACAGTCTGACAGCAGCTTTTTCCATTCTCCCCATAGCATACAAAGGCACGTTCGGCCGAGCAGAACATGTATGTGTATGAGGAAGCCAGGAGAGATAGCTGTCGGCCGAACAATCATTCAGCAAACAACTACTGTATGTGTATGGCCAGTTTAAGAGTGATCACAGAGATAATGACTACACGTAGAGATTGTGTGCAGGCAGAAAGATATACTTGCTTTAAACTAGAGACTGTTAATTGACCCACATAACTACTGCAGCATCTAAAAATGACTAACCTGTGAATGGAGTCCGAGCTCCTGGTGACTAGGTGATCCACTAGATCTTTGAATTCAGGCGAAGGTGTTCTGTTCGCCGCCAAGATGCTGGACTGAGGGACACCAATACACTGCTTTGGTTTTGGCACCTCAATTTCCTGTAGTCTTTTTCCAGAAGCAGGAATGTTTGCCTAAAAGAAAAAAACACGGGTAAGTAATGAAAAGGAAAAGAAACTGCAAGAAATAAACAGCTGTAGTGAAACGTGCCATTGTGACCTCTAGCAAAAGAAGAGAAAACACAAACAACCAGCTTATTAGCAAGCCAAAAAACCTGCTCGCACGAAAGCAAGATGACTCATGCAGGGAACAGGGAGACTGCAGCCTCATACAGGAAAAGATAAGCACAGGTTCTCAAACTTAGGTTATAGTCATTCTGAGGGACAATGCTCACAAAACAATGCAACTGATCTAACGGAAACTATGTTAGCGCATACGTGGTACTAAACCTATACAGTCTGACACGTAAAGTCAAAATAATGTGCGGAGTCCATTTCCTCAACTAGAGATTATGCAAAAGGTGTCCAATGTCATAAGGATTAAATCATTTTGTGATAAAAGTGTATAAAACACACAAGAAAAAATATGATCCGTGAAAGTTCTTTACGGCAAACCTTTTACCACGGAAATGCATGTAATCTGCAGGCAGCGTGTTATAGAGCAGGAGGGGCTGAGCAGATTGATATATAGTGGTGTGGAAAAAGATTGAGTAAAAGCTGTAATTTAAAGGGGTTATCCCATCAAAAGGGTTTGATGTGTCAGCGCTGTGTCAATGATCATTTTCCTAAATATAATGTTTCAGCCAAATCCTACTGTTCTCGCTAAAATTCTCCTCCTATTACCTCTTTGTTGTACTTAGTTCTCGCTTAGTCGCTTATTCGCTTCCCGAATGCACTGGCCGCGCATGCGCGGTGGCAGAAAACATCTTCATCTAGTGTGTGGCTGTATTTCAATGAACGAGCACGGCGCCTGGCGGCCGCGCATGCCCGGTTCATCCTTCCCTAGTGCAGAATCAGAAACAGAGCCGCGCATGCTGTTTTCAGCAAGGCACAAGTGTGGTATTAGAACTGAGCCAGCAGGAAGTTGGACTGTATCGGGAGCGCTCACGCAAGTAAGGGAGGCGGAGTCAACTGATCAGCAGAGCGCTAAGCGCACTGCCAATCAATATGAGGGACAACGCCCCAGGAAATAGGAGTTTGTGTAGAGCTAACAGGAGACGCAGAGATGAAATGAGAAGGTGGGATAACCCCTTTAATTCACTTAAATCTCTGCTCTTTCACTTAAAGGGCGGTCCGACTCAGTGACAGCTACAGTCATCACTGATTGGGACACCCACTAGACTCCTCAGAGTTACATGAACACATTTAGATGAATATTTTGCAATAAAACTATATATCAATCTGCTCAGCTCCTCCTGTTCTATAACATGCTGCCAGCAGATTGTACTGGATTTCCATAAAGACAGGAAACCTGTTAAATTGAACATGGAGCTGCAGGCAGGATGTTACAGAGCAGGAGGAGCGGAGCAGATTGATATATCGATTTACGGGAAAATATTCAGTATAACCCATATTTTATACATTTAAATTCCTTCTCATTCTGGGCTCATTCTCATTCGTATTTTCTGGCGTATAAGACGACTGGGCATATAAGACGACCCCCTACTTTTCCTGTTAAAATATGGGGGTTGGGGCTGTACTCGCCGTATAAGACTACCCCTCTTCCAATGCACACCAAATAAAAATTAAACAGACGTGATCCGAGCATGAGAAAACCACTGAAAGCAGGGAGAGGGGGCTACTTCAGGAGCGACTGGCCGGGATGCAGCGCACGGTGGCTCAGCTAGAGGGCGCCTGTCCCTAAAGCTGGAGAAGGACAGCTACTCCAGTCCGGCTTGGAAGTAAAGAGGTACAACAATTGTTAGATAATGATATATACCGTATGTGTAGAGCGGCGCCCAGGGATAATAGTAAGTGCAGGGAGATCCATACATATCATTATCTAACAATCGTTGGACCAGTGAAAGGTCCTCTCAAGTTTCAGCACAAGGTATACCGGCGTATAAGACGACCCCCGACTTTTGTGAAGATTTTCATGTATTATACGCCAGAAAATACAGTAAGTCAAGGAGGAGATCCTATCAGTCAATGACAGTCTTCCCTCTATGACTGTGTATACATGAATAGCTATCAATCACTGATAGGACCGTCTCCTTGATTGCAAAGCCCACAATGTGCAGGAATTTAAATGAATAAATGACAAGTGTAACTGAATCTTTTCCTATAAAACTATGTATCAGTCTGCTCAGCTCCTCCTGCTCTGTAACATACGGCTGCCATATTGCACTGCATTTCCATGGTGACAGATTCCCTTTAAATTTTGAGGAATAAGAAGCACAGTTTATAATAGTGTTAATGTATCGCTACTTGTGCTTTTTTTTTTTTTTTTTGTATAGCGGTATTTTCAGTAGGTTTATTAGAAATCTGCATCTATTCCTTTACAATAATATGGAATACTGGGCCACAAACAGTGCGTGATCACCATTTCATCAGACATTGTGTCGTTAGAATTTATATGTACAGTAGTTCCTCAAGTGACAATATTAATTGCTTCCAGGACGACCATTGCATGTGGAAACCATTGTAACATAAATCTATATCTCGAGGGAAAACTGGTAATTGGTTCCAAAGTCCCAAAATGTCATCCCAAGATGAGAGAAAATGAAGATTTAAGAAAAAAGTCCCTACACATAACAGTCAGTGATATGTGCTGGAAGCTGTAAATCACTTTCCATGATTAGGACAGAGGTTTCTTTAGGGTCCTGTGCAGTACACACAATGGGGGTCATTTACTATCAGATATACGTCAGGCATATATCTGTCGCAGATTGCAGCACAAAGGTTATTTGCACCGCAATCTGCAACTTTTCCCTACTCAATCCAGGTCTAAAACAGAAGTCGTGGCGTAGGTAGCGAAAGGGACAGGCCGGCAGGCTCGTCTCATTTATCATCTTAGAAAATGGTCTATATTTAAGCCAGCAAGGAAGCTGACATAGATTTATATCGGCAGTGGATGCGTAAAGTATGTAGAGGTCGGCTACTCCTTATAGACCGGTGTCTAAAACGCTGGTCTTAATAAATGAACCCCAAAGTGTCAGAAAAACAAAATGGAGCCGTCTTCACCTGGTGTCTGAATGAGCAGCTCATCCTGGCACAGACAGAGGGCAGTACAGGACATGGAGTACCGCTCATGGACCATTATATATATATATATGTGGGTATACACATATTATATTATTTACATGTGACTGAATGTGACAAAAAAAAGCACTAGGGAACAAAGGTGTTATTTTTTAGGACAATGGGCTTTCAGCTAATGGGCCACCAAGGATATCATTAAATATTGTCCCTCAGGAGATATTACTAAAGATATTGGAGCAACAGAAATATCAATGCAACTGGGCAACCAGATTACACCAAGAAAGCCACAAGGGGCAAGCCACTCCACCACCACACCGACACCAGGCACTGAACATTAGAGAAAATGTCTCATGGGACACACATGGGCTGGTACGGAAGTTATAAAGATCAGCTTGGCAACTATCAGAAGATTAGATCAGTATATGATTTGTTTATGCCGTACAAGAGAGGGTGACAAAATATTTAACACATTTACATTTAGGTAATAAAAATGAAGTGAGATTTCTTTAAAGGGGTTGTCTCACTTTAGTAAATGGCATTTATCATGCAAAGAAAAATTAATACAAGGCACTTACTAATGTATTGTGATTGTCCATATTGCCTCCTTTGCTGGCAGGATTCATTTTTCCATCACATTATACACTGCTCGTTTCCATGGTTACAGACCACCCTGAAATCCATCAGTATTGGTCATGCTTGCACACTGTAGGAAAAAGCACCAGCCTATGTGCTCTCCCACGGTCCCCGGCCACCAGGAAGGCTGATGCTGTTTCCTATAGTGTGCAAGCACGACCACCACTGCTGGATTGCAGGGTTTTCATAACCATGGAAACGAGCAATGTATAATGTGATGGCAAAATGAATCCAGCCAGCAAAGGAGGCAATATGGACAATCACAATACATTAGTAAGTGCCTTGTAATAACTTTCTCTACATGATAAATGCCACTTGCTGAAGGGAGACAACCCCTTTAACTATTGCAAGAAATGGACTCTCATGTTCCAAGTAAAGTCCTAAGACTGTATTCACATGTTGCTGTAATATTGTGCTTGTTTTGACTCTTAATATGCTCTCTGCGTAAAAGGTTCATATAATTCCATATTCTGTTCACAAGTATTAGGTGTTTGGTGCATATCTTCTAAATTCTAATATTACAAAAAAAAAATCAGTAGGTAACCCGTGCCGTGGATCAAGTATACAGCATGCGTGTGACGCGCACAAGAGCACATTTTTCACATACTCCTTTATCAGTGATATGCACTTCATACAATATAAAGTTAATCAGTCCTTGAAGAATTAAATAGTGAAGGTCTTGTAAACACGTAAATGTCAAGGATAGAAGTCTATAGTCAGCGGAATCTCTCATCTCAGACGCTTTTACGGAAAAGACAAGATGCCATTTTTTCCCCAAAATATCACGCAGTATTAAAGGATTTTTCCATTTTGTATTAATTCGTAGATTTTCACTGGATTTTAGACAACAAGGCATAACACACATGTAACATTTACAACTCTGCGGGTGTGAATTTAACAAGTTTCGTAAAACACATTTGATTGCAGGAAATCGATTTGAAGAAGCAATTTTTTTGAATCTACCGGTATGTAATGTTTACCTCAACAACGTGCAGAAAAATATAGTCAACATAAATTACAAAGACTGGCATGATTGTGTAGTACACAGTTCTTTTTATTTTTTCTATTTTAGATAACGAGAAGCCTACAGGCTCTGGTATACAGCGATACATTAATTAAAGGGGTTTTCCTATCTCCCTAATTTGTCCTTACCTGCAGCCTGGTTCTTCTGTTCACTTCCTGGTTTCGGCTTCCGAGACTGGGCGGGCTTAGGCAGTTTGAGTGAAGCCCTGCCCACACCTCTCTGACATCACTCTCCCTGCGTGCTCGTTCATGTGTCCACTATTGGCCACCGCTTCTCTCCCGAATCCCTGTGCTGCGCTTGCACAGAAGACACTTTTTTTTTTTACCCAGCTGGCCACTCATTGCAGTCCTCAACGCTCGTGCACGAGCAAAGCTTATTTCTTTGTGCCATGTCTTATACAGAGCCGCGCTGCATACAAGGCATGAGTATCTCTGTATGAGACGCTGCACCGAAGAAATAAGCTTTGCGCATGCGCGGCAGCGTGCGCGTTCAGGACTGCAATGAGCTGCCGGCTGGGTAAAAATAAAGTGTATTCTGCGCAAGCGCGGCCCCTGAATTACTGGAAAGAAGCGGTGGCCGTATCTATTGGTTACATTCAGACAACAATGGGGTAGGATGGAAGGCATTTTTTCAAAAAGGGTGGGAATTTGACAAAACAATATATTTACAAAAATGATCACTGGCACATAATTAACTGGTTTAACAGTGATCATTGTGATGGGAATGCCCCTTTAACCAACCACACAAAATAAGCCAAATCACGACTGGCTATTTTGTGGTCTGCATCCAATCCACATCTTTTGCAGATCGGATGCGGACCTATTCCTGCAAAGAACATGTCCAATTCTTGTCTGTTTTGTGGACAAGAATAATCATTGTTACCATGGGTCTGCAAAAAAAAAAAAAGGATGCAACACGGACGTCATCCGTAATGTTTGTGAATCCGCAAAATACATACAGTCATGTGAAGTTCCGTAAAGGAGTCTATGATCAGAGATTCTGTGGTCCGTCGACTTTTACTGTTGACACTTAAATGTCTGAGAGACCTTCCCTTTTTGCATGAAGTACATCTCACAAGCACTTGCAATACAAAGAAGGAAGATGTGAAACATATACAAGCATGCAAATATCTCATCAGGCAATTGCTAATCACAGCATTTTGACCTAGTAAACAATTCTGCCAAAGCAAAGAATGAGTTACCTGGAGCTATCTAATGCATGAACTATCTGCAAAAAATATGTATCGGTATTTCTTTCAATGTAGATGTTTACACAAGTTACACAGTTCTGAATTATTTAATACAGATCTACAAAGACAATTGTAGCTTTAAAAGCTCTTGTACTGTATGCATCACTAAAAACATTAGCTTTATGAGAATTAGGTATGAGCAAACTTCCTGAAATTTATTTACTGTCTGATTAACAGAATTCTTAAAAAAATAGATTTATGTCCAAATTGATTCTCCACTATATTCACTAAGGAAAATAAACTGTCAGATGAAATGCAGAATGGAACAGTAAATTCCCCATTAAAAGTGCCCTGTCTGACCCAGGAAGATTTACAGCGGCGTATTAAAAAGATTAAAATAGACAAATCGCCAGGACCAGATGGCATACACCCCAGTATCCTAAGAGAATTAAGTAATGTCATAGCCAGACCCTTATTTCAGATATTTAAGGACTCTATACTAACAGGCAGTGTTTCACAGAATTGGCGCATAGCAAATGTGGTGCCAATATTCAAAAAGGGTCCAAAAACAGAGCCCGGAAACGATAGGCCGGTAAGTTTAACATCTGTCGTGGGTAAACTGTTTGAAGGTTTTCTAAGAGATGCTATCTTGGAACACCTCAATGAAAATAAGCAAATAACGCCATATCAGCATGGCTTTATGAGGGATCGGTCATGTCAAACTAATTTAATCAGTTTCTATGAGGAGGTTCCAGACTTGACAGCGGCGAATCAATGGATGTCATATATTTGGACTTCTCCAAAGCATTTGACACTGTACCACATAAAAGGTTGGTATATGAAATGAAAATGCTCGGACTGGGAGAAAATGTCTGTAAGTGGGTACGTAACTGGCTGAGTGACAGAAAACAGAGGGTGGTTATTAACGGTACACACTCAGATTGGGTCACTGTCACTAGTGGGGTACCTCAGGGGTCAGTACTGGGCCCTATCCTCTTCAATATATTTATTAATGATCTTGTAGAAGGCTTGCACTGTAACATATCAATTTTGTAGATGACACTAAACTGTGTAAAGTAATCGACACGGAAGAGGACAGTATACGGCTACATATGCATCTGGATAGATTGGCGGCTTGGGCAGATAAGTGGCAGATGAGGTTTAACACTGACAAATGTAACGTTATGCACATGGGAAGGAATAATGCAAGTCACCAAACACTAGGTAACATTGAAATGGAAAAGGACTTAGGAATTTTGGTGAACGGCAAACTAAGCTGTAGAAACCAGTATCAAGCAGCTGCTGCCAAGACAAATAAGAAAATGGGTTGCATCAAAAGGGGCATAGATGCCCGTGATGAGAACATAGTCCTACCACTTTACAAATCACTAGTCAGACCACACATGGAACACTGTTTACAGTTCTGGGCTTCTGTGAATAAGGCAGACATAGCAGAGCTGGAGAGGGTTCAGAGGAGGGCAACTAAAGTCATAACTGGAATGGATAGACTACAGTACCCTGAAATGTTATCAAAATTAGGGTTATTCACTTTAGAAAAAAGACGACTGAGGGGAAATCTAATAACTATGTATAAATATATCAGGGGTCAGTACAGAGATCTCTCCCATCATCTATTTATCCCCAGGACTGTGACTGTTACGAGGGGACATCCTCTGCGTCTGGAGGAAAGAAGGTTTGTAAACAAACATAGTAGAGTATTCTTTATGGTAAGAGCAGTGAGACTATGGAACTCTCTGCCTGAGGAGGTGGTGATGGGGAATTCACTAAAAGAGTTCAAGAGGGTCCTGGATGTATTTCTGGAGTGTAATAATATTACAGGTTATAGCTACTAGAAAGGGGTCTTTGATCCAGGGAGTTATTCTGATTGCCTGATTGGAGTCGGCAAGGAATTTTTTTCCTCCTTAAGTGGGGAAAATTGGCTTCTACCTCACAGTTTTTTTTTTTTTTGCCTTCCTCTGGATCAACTTGCAGGATAACAGGCCGAATTAGATGGACAGGTGTCTTTTTTCGGCCTTATAAACTATGTTACTAATCAAATATGCTTCAACTGGCCTGACACTCTAGGCAGTGATGGTGAAGCTTTTACAGGCCGAGTGCCCAAACTGAACCCAAAACCCACATATTTATCGCAAAGTGCCAACACGGCAATTTATCCTGAACACTACAGTCCAGTATAGTATATGTTCCATGTACTTTATTATTTAGCTCTAATAGCCTGACTACATTTAGTGGTGCTGCCTGTGCTGTTCATAGTGCGCTGATGAATGGCAGGAAAAGTCTAAGGCATGTTGGTACATCTTAGACTTTTTTCCTAGGTGCGGGTGCCCACAGAGAGGGCTCTGAGTGCCGCCTCTGGCACCTGTGCCATAGGTTCACCACCACTGCTCTAAGGTCTACCCTCCTTTCCTTTTAAAAGAACCCCCGCCAATCAGTTGTTTGAAGAGGAGGCATGCTCCATGCGAGCGCTGCTTCCTCTTCATTACACTACATGCCATCTCAGAAGCGAGTACAATTACAAGTACTCGCTCCAGGGAGGGTAAAGCCAGGGAGAACTTTGGTCTACTACTAGTACTGGCGCGGACGTGCTGCTACTGCTGTTTGTACCAATACCCACATTCTGAATCTCGGATGATGAGACATGGGTCTATCAATTGCCAGTCATTTTATTATGAAGTCTAAAAATGAAAAGGCAGAGGTTTGGCACATAGATTATTTAACGGTACTAGCAAAATTGCAGTGTTCTTTCTGTAATTTACAGACATAAGTGCAATTAAATGTCCCTCCTTTCTACAAAACACTGCAAACTAGTATAGACAATTTACAACGGTAGTAATGCAATTTTTGCAGTCAGGTGCATTTACTGTAACCGAATAGTATCTTTCAGTAATAGAACACATTCATAAAAATGGGTGTAATAATGTGGTTAATGCAGTAAAATGTGTTTGCTGTAACACTGAACCGTATTTTGCAGTAATATACAGTACAACATGTTAAATAACACTGGTATAATGTGCTGAAATACCCAAATACAAACAATAAGTAGAAACTTTGTTAGAAAAAAAAGGGTTAATTCCTCAGTACTTGCAGAAGAATGTATGCTATTAGGGTTGGCAATAGGCCTATGAACTGTAGAAACTTTGTTTTATTTTTTTTACAAAAAAGCTGGCTGGCTGTTCATGGAGAAAAATATAAGTTTTTTGTAGGATTTAGTAAGGGTACTTTCACACTAGCGTTTAAGTTTTCCGGTATTGAGTTCCGTCACAGGGGCTAAATACCGGGAAAAACGCTTCAATTTTACCCTAATGCATTCTGAATGGAAAGTATTCCGTTCAGTATGCATCAGGATGTCTTCAGTTCAGTCACTTTATGGTATTTGGCCGGAGGAAATACCGCAGCATGCTGCGGAATTTTCTCTGGCGAAAATTCCGGAAAACTAGCCGGAATACCTGATCCGGCATTAATTTCCATTGAAATGTATTAATGCCGGATCTAGTACCAAGTGTTCTGGAAAACCCGATCCGGTTTCCTAATCTGCGCATGACACCGGAGAGACGGAGCCGGTGTTTCAATGCATTTGTCAGCCGGATCCGCATCTGGATGCAAATGCAATCCGTTTGCATACGGATTTCTGGATCCGGCAGGCAGTTTCGGTGACGGAACTGCCTGCCGGAATCCAACAACGCAAGTGTGAAAGTAGCCTTATGCAGAGCTTGCCAGTTAACTGTATGAAACAACTGCAACAGTGATCAGTCCCTTGCTCTATGCTAAGGTTTCCCTAATAAAACCCTATCTTCAAATTATCTCCCTATATTGTCTGGTTTTTGTCTGCAATTGTTTTTTGGCGAATTCTCTCCCCTCAACTAACTCCCAGCGTAGTGTGATCCTTCATCCTCCTACCTTCTTTTTACCACCTATTTTTACAGTAAAATAGTGCTGGGTGGTGTTTTTATGCAATTTTTCCTAAACAAATCTAAATACTCTTGATTCATTTGGCAGGCAATTTATTTAGACATTTTTAATGCATCCAATTAGTTTAGAATCGATTTTCTCATCTCTAATGTGAATACTTAGCATAAAAGCAAAACTACACTGTATTTCTTTGCAATTAATTGTCTAACATACTTTTGTCACTCATATCAAATCCTTTAGGCCTCTTTCACACGAGCGTGACGGATTAGGTCCGGATGTGTTCAGGGTACGTTCAGTGAAACTCGTAACATTTTGCGAGCAAGTTCAGTCAGTCTGCGATTGCGTTCAGTTTTTTCCACGCGGGTGCAATGCGTTTTGATGCGTTTTTCACGCGCGTGATAAAAAACTGAAGGTTTACAAACATCATCTATTAGCAACCATCAGTGAAAAACACATTGCATCTGCACATGCTTGCGGATGCAATGCGTTTTTCATGCAGCCCCATTCACTTCTATGGAGCCAGGGATGCATGAAAAACGCAGAATATAAAACATGCTGCGATTTTCAGGCAACGCAGAACTGATGCGTGAAAAACAACGCTCATGTACACAGACCTATTAAAATAAATGGGTCAGGATTTAGCATTCACATCACGCATTGCACCCGCGCGGAAAACTGGCTCGTGTGAAAGGGGCCTTAGACTAAATCCACACGCTGCAGATTTGTAGCAATTGAAATCCATAACAAAGCCACAAATTACTTGTCAGTTGTGGATTGCAATTGTTTTGAAGGTAATGGAAGAAATTTGTGACTAATCTGCGAATTAATGGACATGCTGCAATTTGAAAGTTCACATGACATGAAGAAATCCGCATAAAAAATCTGCAACATGTACACTGGAAAATACTATAGATTTGTTTATACAGAAATCTGCTTCCACAATGTGCTAACTTAATATAAGGACACCATTCTTTGTCACATTGTTGCTAGTATCACCAGTCAGTATTTTAATCAGCCGAATCTTGTAGGCAATCCTATAGAGATTAGTGGTAGTAGTGCACTCTACCATGATCCTTGCTTATATATCTGTGTAATTAAAAGGTTATGTGGTAAATATAGCAACAAACTTGCTGGGTTTTTAAAGCGCACCAAGATTTTAACTGAATTACAATAAAGTAGAGATTTTTAAGATGCATATTAAAGGTGTTATCGAAAATCTATAATGCATCCATCCCATATGCCCAGGCCCCTCACAGAGGTTGTACTCGTGCACCCGCCAATAGCAGGCCGCGATGGAAACAAGCCTCCCTAGCATCACCCGCAATGCTCGGGAGGCTCGTTACCGTCGCAGCCTGCTATTGGCTGCAATACCCCCGACGCTGGATGCTCTCATCCGCGTGACAGGGAGATGTAGCGGCGGCCGTGCCGGTATGAGAAGCGGCGCAGATGTGGTAGAGCAAGGTAAGTACAACCTCTGTGAGGGGCCCGGGCATATGGGGGGCATTATAGTTCTTGGATAACCCCTTTAAGCTAGGGTAAATGAGAAACGGGGATTGTTAGTCATAATGATTAAATGGTATAAGTAGAAAAAGTATGTGTCTCTCTCAACCCTCACTTTGGTAAAGTTTGCAGTAAAGATGAAACTTATTTTTTTGCAATCATGTACCCCTTATCTGTCTTTGTTGTGTAGTTAAATTCAACATTGTGCTGCCTTTTGAGGGAACGTTTTTTTATGTTAAAGAGGTTTTCCGATCGATTGGGGGCCAACACCTGGCACGCTCACTGATCAGCAATTATGGCAGTAGACAGAAAAACACACACTATCCTCTGCAGGATGGGGAGGAGTGATGCTATGCCATCGCTTGTCCCTACACCGTCATGTGTTTTGCCAGCGGCAGATCGTTATTAAACCGTACAATTTGCCGCCAGAAAGCGCTGATGTTTGATCATGTGAACGCTCATTAGCAATTATCAGCCAAAAAATGAGACAGTGTAATACAGCCTTAAGTGAACTGGAGCAGCAGTAACCAGCACTGTCCATTGCACAACAGACAGAGCTGTAAAGTTCAAGCGCCGACTTTCAGCACTGTAGAATTGCTGATCGGCAGGGGTGCGGGGAGTTGGACCTCCAACGATCAGGTAGTAATGATCATCATTCGTAAAGGAATGGACAATCCCTTTAAGACCCTTTCAAGACTGATCATTAAGGGGCTAATACTCAGTTCAATACTCAGATACTGTGGTTTCTTTCATTACATATGAGGTAGCACCCAGCTTGCAGTGCTGGAATTATTTGCAAGGTGATCCTTGTGGTTTAAAGTTAATAACGTGATATAATAATGCATCAATTGTTCCTACAACATGGAGAAATGCAAATGTTGAAACTGGGGGCACATGGTAGAATCAGTGAGAGTCTGAGATAATCTGCTATAGCTCTACTAGTGTTGGCAGCGTGGCAGACACCTTGTGGTTTTCCTGCTTTTAAACATTGTGTACCCTGAACAAAACTGACATACACACCGGAAACAATTAGCATTCGGAAACAATGCAAAGAGGCCATGAATGCGTAATCTTTGAACATCTTTAGCCTGCCACAGAAGCATAATGCGGCTTTGTTTTACTCTGTTCCAGGCCTATGGTGCGTACATGCTTTATTCTACTTCTCCAGAGAACCAGAACTCTGCAAACACAGGCCGTGCTTTTAATCTCCTCTTATATTAAGAGAAAAATACAGATACCTGTTCCCATGTTGTATTAGCTGCAGATTACTGAGAACCTTTTGTTCTAATGTATATCCAGAAGACCAACAGGAAATCTGTAGTATTCATTATTAATGAAAAAGGTGATGTTAAGAGTGAGGAAATATTCCATGTATAGCATAATTTCATGTAAGGCTACTTCACACGTCCGTGTGTGTTTTGCGGACCGCACATCGCCGGAACGCTCATAGAAAATGCCTTTTCTTGTCCGCAATTGCGGACAAGAATAGGACATGTTCTATATTTTTAGGGAACGCGATTGCGGACCCGGAATTGTGGATCCACAATTGCGGACCCGGGCGGGACATCGTCTGTCCCTATTGAAATTAATGGGTCCGCAATTCCGTTCTGCAAAATGCGGAACAGAATTGCAGACGTGTGAATGGAGCCTAATGGGAACTTTTGTCTTTACTCAGACGACCTGCAATTGGCCTCATCCAATTTCTTAACATATATTTACACAGAACACATTTTTATCCAGTTATACCGTGGTTCAATCAACCTCTCCGTTAAAGGGGTTGTCTCATCTCAGACAATGGGGGCATATGGATATGCCCCTATGGTCTGATAACCGCTGGGACCCACACCTTTATAGAAAGCAGAGCTCCGAAAGTGGTGGAGGGTGAACTGCGCAGCCACCCTCCATTCATTTTCTATGGGTCCGCCGAAAATAGCCGAGCCAGGCCCATAGAAGTGAAGGGGAGAAGTGGCCGGTCTTTCGAGGTGCGCTCCCATTCACTTCTATGGGGAGAGCGCTTGGTGTTGGCAGGACCAGAGTCCTCTAGCCACCACTTTGCGGTGCTCCATTTCCGATATAGGTGTGGGTCCCGAACCTATAAGACAATGGGGGCATAGCCTAGCGATATGCCCCCATTGTCTGAGATGAGACAGCCCCTTTAACTGTGAGAGAACCACCAAGACTTCACCCCAAGAAACAGTCTTTTCTTTATGGAAAGGGTTTGGAAATTCATGCAGGACACTACAGGCAGCAAGTGGAAATATGCTGCTCGGACACATTTTCCTTCCAGAGTGCATGGCAGTGAGTAAATGATGCAGTCAGACACTACAAGGACTCCTGATGCACTGTACTGAGCACGGCACAATGCAATCAATAATAAGATTTATTTGAAATATATAATTAGGCCATCGTCTCCATATTACCTTCTTCCTTGGTGAAACAGAAGGACCAGCAATTTCTGGATTACTTCTTTGCCTAGTTGGAACATCTGTCGAAGTTTCCTGTCAAGACATGGAAATAAAATAACAATCCATTAGCTATTGCAATGGGAAGCAACATATTTCAAACCAGTGCATGTGTCTCACAAGAAGTGTCAAGGCACTGCTGCACTAAGAATATACAGAAGGATATTCCAAGCAAAATCTTACGCTTCTCCCAAATGCTGTAAAGGTGGCCACTGACTGCGGTTTTAGCCTAATACAAAAGGACATTATGATTTTCATCGACATGGCTAAAGAGATGATACCCCAGGGATTCCTGTGCGCCCATGGATGTACCTGGAGGTACTAATTACCCTGTGTACAGGAACATTCAAATGCACACAGGTTAAATAGCCAACATCCTATTAGGAAAGATAAGAAAACACATTTCTACCTTAAGTCTTGGAGAGGATTTGGGTGGGTCTAATTCAGCATTACTTGTCTTTAATGGTTGTTCCTGGACACAATGAAGAAAATATTCTCTGTAAGAACTCAAGTGACGCTACAGGCACAAACAGATTTTGTGTTAAAGGGGCATAGACATGCTTGACCTGCCGCTCTGTTCATTTCAGGTGCGGGGACCAATCTAACAGTTATCCTATATTTTGTGGATAGAGGACAACTTTTAACAACCGGAATATCCCTTTAAGGCCCAAGTGTTTCAAGTTACATCTGGCAACTGTTCACATGACACATGATATGTCTGGATGTGGCTCCTCTTAGGACAAATTCACACTTCAGTTATTTGGTCAGCTATTTCCATCAGTTAATGTGAGCCAAAACCAGAAGTGAAGCCGGCTCAGATCTAAGGTATTATGAATAGATCTGCACCTGTTCCGTGTTTTTGACCCACTCCTGTTTTTGGCTCACAATTACTGGTGGAAATAACTGACCAAATAAATGAAGTGTGAACTCGGCCTTAGACTACTAGGTCTGAAGTGCTAATAGACATTCAGCACGCAGGCAAAACAAATACTTTATCAACCAAAATATCAGTAAACAGCGAAGAAGGACCAGCACTTACTTTCTTGATGATATGAAGAGATGTTTATTCAAGGCATAATATTATCATCAGTGACTAGTTTCGGCTCAAGCCTGAGACTTTTTCAAACTGCTTGAGCCGAAACGAGTCAATGCTATTATGCCTCGAATAAACGTCCCTTCATATCATCAAGAAAGTGAGTGCCGGTCCTTCTTCGCTATATACTAGTGGGACGCCTTCCCTGGACCGTGTGTACCATGTGCAAACCGCAGTGCCGACCCATCTTCTTCAATACCCAAAATATCAGTATGACATCAAAATTCAACATGCCCATAGAAAGAAATACTAGTACCAAAAAAAAAGATGACAGTTTCTCTTTAAAGCCCCCAGTTGAGAAGTATGCGTGGCAATATTTCCCACAATGACTTCCTACTCTGAAAACGAAGAGACTTAAAACGGTCAACTAACCTTTCCTCCAGGAGACAAAGAAGCCACTTGAATTTCAATCAACTTTGGTGGGACATAGAGCTTATCTGAATTGTACTCCTGTGAGAAAAGCAGAACCAGTTTGATATCATGCCGGCTACACAACAGCTTCATATATAAAAATGCTGAGGCCATTATATATTATTGTATTCTCTAATTTGGCATATGTGCTCTCAGCACACGTGCCAAACATATCCAAGACCCAAAATCATCCAATGGAGGCCACAAGAGTGCCTTTTTGCCCTCCATCGGGCCAGTATACTTTTTTTTGCTTACAGGGGTGTACATTATAAAAATATAAATAAAAATACCAAGCAGGATATGTTACCTAACATGGGAACCTATGGGCGATGGAGACTTCTTTATAGCAGGCATCAATATGAATAATGATTGGCAAAATTATTCAGAATTTTGATGATTTTTTTCATGGCACCATGTTCATGTGAGATGCCCTCAGTTCATATTGAACCTTATAAACGAATACTGGATATGAAAGGTTATATCTAGTATTACAGCATTCGTATAATATTATGTAGGACAGGTATCGACGATCTGTGCCAAAAAAAACCTCTAAGCTAAAGCACTCAGTGTGCCGTGCCTTCCAAAGTCATAGGACACAAATGTGTGACACTGTCTGACTTCTGGCAAATATATGGATAATAAAGCAGGCCACTGCTCATCTGAATCTGCCTAAAGGCGCAATATATAGGGACTCCTCCACCAAACATAGACTTACTGACGGTGGAGGCAGCACTCACTCATTTTAAATGACTACCCTCCCCACCACTGCCCCCCCCCCCCATATACTGGTAACTCCCACAATAATCAGAGCTCACCCTCATACTCAATCACATCCAGATCTCTGCACTCCCCCGCCCCACCCCCCACAGTAATAAGATTCATACTCACCACTACCACCACATCCTCCAAAGTAGTCGGATAATTTATTCCCCATCCCACCAGCAATCATTTTCAGGCTCACGACTCCCCTCTCAATCCCCCAAAGAAGTCAGAAAGCTGGTTTCCCATCATAACCAGCCCTTAATCCCCCCCTCCCCCATCATTTACAGGCTCACCATCCTCCCGCCACAGCCCCCTCCCCCCCAAGAATCACATGCAGGCTCACTGCCCCCTCCGCCTCCCAAGTAGTCAGAAAGCTTTCTCCCCCCATCCCCCAGTAGGACCACCGCCCCCCCGCCAAAGTAGTCAGAAAGTTGCGCCCTCATCATCCATACAGCAATTACATGAAGGCTCACTGTCCTCACCCCACCCCCAAACTAGTCACAGTGCTCGTTCCCCCATTTTTCCAAGTTCACCATCCTCCCCCCGCCCACAAACTTGTCATCATTGGTAGGAAAACTAGAAAGAAAATAGTCTGGTACAGGCCTATAACCAAATGCTAAAAAAATCCTTGCAGGTTCATAACAGCAAAATGATACCATGACAGAACTGACCCAGAGCGGCATTTAGGCCTCCAAATCCTGACCTGAACATCAATGACTGATACAACATAAGAGGCAGACTAAACTTGTGTAATAATAATCTCTGAAACTGCCTGCATCTGACGGCAACACCAAAGACAGAACGTGTAGGAATACGAGGAGTTAAAGATGCCGCTGCCAATTCTCACTATGAGGGGGTGTTTATGTATGTAAGCAACAGCGCACATTTTTGTTGACATGTCTTTCCAGTCTGTCTGCATCATTCCATGGAAAATACATAAAAATGCCAACTTACCTTAGGACAATCCATGTGCAGATATGTAAACTTCTAAGGGTACTTTCACACTTGCGTTCCGTCACAGGGGCTCAATACCGGGAAAAAACGCTTCAGTTTTATCCTAATGCATTCTGAATAGAAAGCAATCCGTTCAGTATGCATCAGGATGTCTTCAGTTCAGACTAGAGTTGTTTCGGTATCGATACCATAAAAAAGTATTGCGATACTCGATACCATGCAAAAAAAATAAAAAACGCCAAAAAAATCCGCGTGCATTCCGCATTTTATGGAACGGCCGGCTCATAATATAACAGTCCTATCCTACTTTTTTACTTTTTTGTGGCGACTAAAAGAAAATGGCGAATCGTGCATTTTTTTTTTTACGGCGTTCACCGCATAAAAGTGGATTTTTTTAATAGTTTGGACTTTTGAGACGTGGCGATATGTAATATTTGATTTATGTATTGTTTATATTTTATATGTAAAATTGGGAAAGGGGGTGATTTATAATTAATATTTTGGTGTACTTTGTTAACTTTTTTTTCTTTTACAGTATATTTATTAACTATTTCCCCCTTAGGGGCTAGAACCTGGGATCTTTTGATCCTGATAGAGCTCTATTAGGGTGAATAGGATCTCACCCTCTCCCTGCTGCTCTGTGCACACAGCAGCAGGGAGCAGACTATGGCAGCCAGGACTTCAGAAGCGTCCTGGTTACCATGGTAACCGATCGGAGCCCCAGCATTACACTGCTGGGGGTCCGATCACTGCCACTGCCACCAATGAGGAGGAGGTGAGGGGACCCTGTGGCCACTGCCACCAATAATTTTATTACTGGGGGGAGGGAGGGAGGCAGGGATGGGGAGGGCGCACTGGCCACCAATAATGTATTTAATACTGGGGACAGGGGGGCCACACTGGCCACTAATGTTTTAATACAGGGGCGGGGTGGGAGCACTGGCCAGCAATGCCTAGTATCGTTTCATATATAAATGCAGGCAGAAGACACACGCTGCCGCCACCTGCCTGTGACCCATCGCTACGATGCGCGGCACCTGAGGGGTTAATTGCCTCTGATCGCAGCGATGGGTCACAGGCAGGTGCCGGCAGCGTGTGTCTTCTGCCTGCATTTATATATGAAACGTTACTAGGCATTGCTGGCCAGTGCAGTACCGCAGCTTAGTATCGATAAAATACTAATCCTGGTATCGAGCTCGATACCAGAGAAAAGTATCGATTGGGTATCGAAACTTCGATACCCGAAACAACCCTAGTTCAGACCCTTTACGGTATTTGGCTGGAGAAAATACCACAGCATGCTGCGGTATTGTCTCTATCCAAAATTCCAGAACACTTGCCGGAATGCCGGATCGGGCATTAATTTCCATTGAAATATATTAATGCCAGATCCGGTATCAAGTGTTACGGAAAATCGGAGAGACGGATCCGGTGTTTCAATGCATTTGTCAGACGGATCTGCATCCAGATGTAAATGCAATCCGTTTACATACGGATTTCTGGGTCCAGCAGGCAGTTCTGGTGACCGAACTGCCTGCCGGAATCCAACAACGCAAGTGTGAAAGTAGCCTAATTTGGTTTACATTACAAAGTAGTGAAATTAATGTAAACATAATAATAATAATTAAAAAAAAGACTAACTGAATCAGAAAGCTTTATAGCCAACAAAATGGAATTTGTATGATATCTTTTACATTTTAAGGTGTTATCTCAGGCTTCTCTACCGGTAAGATCCCGGTGGATGGGGGGGCGTGGCTAGCTAGACATGTGAGCGGTCGCACGCTGAGAGAGCTCCTGCACAGACCCGGCTAATTATCCTGCAAAACCCTCGATTTTACAACAAATCTCAGCCTGTGAGGTAGAGATCCGTTAACCTACCCACAGTGGAGCCTCCGGTGACGCTGATAGACGGCCATGTTTAGGAAAAGAGACGGCAAAGGTGCAGACAAGGATCTCCAAGATGGCGCCGGGACCGGTACTCCGAAGCGGCGGGACCGCACCTCGGAGCTGCAGAGGGAAGCGGCAGAGAAATTAGGCCAATATGCTCGCTCCTCACAGGCTTCCAACCAGAGGAAGCGTCAGGAGGTTCAAGATACAGCGTCGATGGAACAAGGAGAGGAGTCGGAACTTGAAGGGCCGGAACCCTCGGTGCCTGCTCGTAAGTGTACCAACAGGTTTGCGGTCTTGCAGCTAACTAGCGGCGAACAGGACTGTGAAGATGGCGACTCTGACGCTGGGGAACCCACCCTTAAAGATGTACTGCATGCCGTCACCAAATGTGGCAAGTCCCTCACAGCTCTAACTGCCCAGGTAGGCGCCATTAAGGAGGACATCTCCATTATGCGGCACGATTTCAAAAAGCTGGCAGAGCGCACTACCGCCCTGGAAGATAGACTGATGTTGAGGATGATGTTCACCCTCTGAAAAGGGATGCGGCGGAACATGCCAGAATACTGAGTGTGATAATGGCTAAGCAGGACGATTTGGAAAACCGTTCGCGCCGTAACAATGTGCGCATAGTTGGTGTACCGGAAAAGGTGGAGGGCCGAAATCCCACCGAATTCTTTGAGACCTGGCTGAAGGAGCGGGTTGGCCAAGATAATCTAACTCCTCTGTTTGCTGTTGAGCGTGCACATAGAGTGCCCACTAGACCTCTACCACCAGGGGCCCCTCCGAGGACGGTCCTGGCCAAAATATTGCATTATAGAGACCGGGACATTCTCCTCCGTAAGGCCAGAGAGCTGCCTGACCTTTCTCTGGATGGTCATAGGATTTCGCTGTTCCCAGACTACTCAATGGAAGTGCAGAAGAGGAGAGCCCGATTTATGGACATTAAAAAGCGGTTGAGAGATTTGGGAGTTCCTTATTCAATGATATACCCAGCCAAACTGCGAATAGTGGCCCTTAACACCACTAGCTTCTTTGAAGATCCTAAGGAGGCGACCAAATGGCTGGACAGGAATGAAGGACAGATCCGGGTGGAGCAACAACATCCTGCCTGAAGGGACTAATTCCTGACTAGGAAATGGTTTGCATGGACGTTTATGTTTACTGCCGTCTTCATATTGTTTTCTTATGGTATCTGCCGTGGGAGCTGTTATAACGGGGATCTATTATGTACGATAGGAAGTGGGTTCTCCTCATTTCTGTTTGTGATTATGCATAGTTGGCAGTGTAGCACAAAAACCAGCATGGCCGCTACGCTCAGTTATGATGCAACTTCTAGTTGGGAGGTCATATAGTGGAGGCTCTGTCTTGTGTATCCGCAGAGGGTAATGAGTGAGTGTATGTGTACGTAGGTACCAAATCTGTTCATTGATGCCGGGAGACTTCAGGGGAGCTGAAGGGCGACTAGTTAACACTGTAGTGTGTTTTACAATTGATTTTTAGCAAAGTGTGTTTTCCGGATTCAGCTTTAGCTGCGCTCCTCCCGCCAATATTGTTTGTTGGCTGAGGACTTTGCTGGACTTACCGACAGGTACTGTTTTTTCCCACGGGCCTAGTAATAGGCGTGCTGTGGGGCCGGTCGGGCAGCCCAGTATTTAGCAGCTGTTCTTAGTTCTGCCAATTAATGGCAAATGTTCAGCCGGGGGGTTGGGATGGGGTGTGAGACTGAGCAGTTTCTATGATGAATGGTTGTATGACTGGATTTTTGGGGCCCTGTGTGGAGTGTGTCATCCTCCTCAGCGGTGGAAGGACCTGATTAGGGACCTGGATGGGACCCGTGTATCCTGCTGGGCTGTTTTTCACGTTCCTAATGGCTAACTGTATTAAATTCCTTAGTTGGAATGTGCGAGGGATCAAGGACACAACCAAAAGGAGAGCGATTCTAGAGAGCTTCCGACCACTACATCCCCTCATATGCTGCCTACAGGAGACGCACCTATTGCCGGAGCAGGTACATCTACTCAGACCATCTTGGATGGGGATAGGGTTTCACTCCACGTATTCCACGTACGCTAGAGGGGGTCAGTATTTTGATTCATAAAAACATCCAGTTTTGTTGTCTTTCCAGCAGGGTGGATGTTGATGGGTGTTTTGTGTGCCTATATGGTAATCTGTACAACCAGCCTTGTGTTATATGTGGAGTGTACATCCCACCGCCATACTCGCCACTTGTGATTAAAAAAATAATTTCATTTATGGCGGATTTCCCTGGAGTACCTGCTCTCATACTAGGGGACTTCAATAATGTATTGTGCCCTGGCCTTGATAGAGTGGGAATGAATATGAGGGAACTCTCAGAGGAGGTCACACCATTCGGGAGACTCTTGCAGGAGGTATCCCTTATAGACATATGGAGAGAGAAGAACCCGCGAGTTAAACAATATTCGTGTTGCTCCAGTACTTTTGATTCATTATCCAGAACCGATCTAGCACTAGTAAATATGGAAATGGGTAGATTGGTACAAGAAGTTACATATCTTCCTAGACAATTAACTGACCACTCCCCATTACTGGTCTCAGCTGCATTTAGACCCCCTAGAATAGGAAAGGGCAAAACATGGACATTTAACCCTTTTTGGCTGTCCATTCTACCGGATGTTGGTAATATTAAGGGGCAATTGGAGGAGTTTTTCCGGACTAATCTACCAGGTGCTTCACGATTGATAGTGTGGGACACTATGAAAGCCTTCCTGAGAGGGTTGCTTATAGCGCAGATTAGTAGGAAAAAAACTGAAACCAGAGCTAAGGTGCAAGCTTTAACACAGGCAGTGGAAACGGCGGAAGCTAGATATGTTGAACAGCCGAATGATGATCATAAAGGGAGGTGGAAGAAGGCTCAGGAGGAATTAAATGATAGGCTACTACTTAACGCTAAGAATAAACAATTCTTCCATAAACAAGTGTATTATGAAGAAGGGGAAAAGACGGGAAGGATGTTGGCCTTGTTGTCCAGGGCACAGCGTTCCTCTAGTTATATACCAGCTCTTAGGAACATGGATGGGACTCAGTGTAGTGCCCCCGAGCAGATACTAGAGATAATGATGGGGTTTTATTCAAACTTGTATACCTCTCGACTAACTGCCTCGGATAAAGACATAGACTCATTCCTGGCGGGCTTACAGCTTCCGACACTCACAACTGAGCAGAGGGATAACCTAGACTCCCCAATAACAATTACTGAGATGGAGACGGCGCTGTCGGGTATGCCTAATAACAAGGCCCCAGGTAGCGATGGGTTGCCGGCAGAGGTCTACAAGCGGTTTGCCCCGGTGTTGCTGCCTCAATTGTTAGAGGTCTTTAAGGAGGCAATGGAACAAACAAAACTGCCTACTAGCATGACCGAGGCGACGATTGTGGTCCTCCCGAAACCGGGTAAGGACACTCTGGAAGCCGAATCTTATAGGCCTATTTCACTACTACAGGTAGACATTAAGATTCTTGCTAAAATCTTGGCTAACCGTCTGAACAAGATTGTATCTAGGATTATACACCCAGACCAGGCGGGCTTCATGCCCAATATGTCGACGGCAGTTAACATTCGGCGCTTATATCTAAACATCCAAAGCCAGGTCCACGCCTCGGGTGCGGCGGTCGCATCTCTTGATGCGGCCAAAGCATTCGACAGCGTGGAATGGAGATATTTGTGGAAGGTACTGCAGAAGCTAGGGTTTGGCCAGACCTTTATAGGATGGATTCAACTCCTTTATAATAACCCATCAGCTAGGATTAGAGTCAATGGTGACCTGTCAGATACCTTTACGCTTCATAGGGGGACAAGGTAGGGATGCCCTCTGTCACCTCTGCTATTTGCAATCGCGATTGAACCTCTGGCGGAGGCTATTAGAACCTCTAATGAGATTGAAGGCTTTAGGTATGGCTCCTTGGTAGAAAAAGTAGCGCTATATGCGGACGATCTATTATTATTCTTGGATAACTGGGAGGTATCTCTCTCGGCAGCAATGGAGGTGATTAACGGTTTTGGGAAATTGTCAGGTTTATGTATTAACTGGTCAAAATCCACATTAATGCCGCTAAAAAGGGACAGTACTGAAGACAGCTCGGATGTGGAGGGTCTACGGGTGGTTCACTCCTTCAAATACCTGGGCATTCATGTTTCATGCAGTGACCTGGACTTTGAGAGACTGAACATCACTCCTCTTTTGCAAAAGTTTAGACAGAAAGTAAATGCGTGGATAAAACTACCTTTATCTATTATAGGAAGGACAAATATGATTAAAATGATTATGATGCCCCAACTTCTTTATTTACAGCACAATTCCCCGGTGTGGCTCCCTTTGAGACTCTTTTACGTAGTAAATGCAATATTTAGAGATCTTATTTGGAAGAAGGGAACGCCTCGAATTAAGCTGGCAACTTTGTGTAGACCTAAAACTAGTGGTGGTCTGGGGGTTCCGGATCCGAGGATGTATTACCTAGCAGCCCAACTGCAGCATATGAGGGGATGGGAGTCGATTGACGGTTTGAATACGTCCAGTAAAATCATACACTCGCTGGTGGGGGGTAAAAATCTGAGGACGTCTCTGGAGGATGGCACACTCCATACAATGGGCAGCACATATGGGATACTTCGGTGTATTCATGATGTATGGTGGAAGGTCAGAGAGATCGTGGGTATACAGGGTTACACTGATCTCACTCCCATTAGACCGAACTTTATGTATAAGGAGGTGGACAAAGTTAGTGGAGTTCGGCTGTGGGAAGCCAAAGGACTTAAATATATGAGGCAGTTATTTGATAATTATACCCTTAAAGGATACTCCCAACTGCAGGAGGAATGTGGGCTACAGAAGAATCACTTCTACATATATCTACAACTCAGGCATGCTTTAAGCTCTCAAGGTAAGATAGCTATTGTAGGCCCAGCACAGAAACACTCAGTTATAGATTTGGTGAAATCCAGTGGAGGTACAGCGGGAGTTATATCTTTGAACTATGCGTGCCTAATGGACGCACAGTTTAAAAAACAGGAATTCCCACTATACAATAGATGGAAGAAAGATGCCCCTGATTTAACGGAGGAAAGGTGGAACACTATTCTGGAGGAATTTACCCAGGTGGCAGTCAGCGAAGCACATAGGGTATCTCAACTCTTGTTACTGCACAGAGTGTATAGGACGCCGGTCCTATTAAAGAGAATGGGATACAGAACGGATGACTGTTGCCCGAGATGTGATGTAGCGAATGCAGATCTTATACACTTAATGTGGAACTGTCCTAGACTGAGAAGGTATTGGACGGAAGTGGAGAGGATAGTGAAAAATGTATTTGATGTTACACTTGATATGGATATAGTGACGTGCATATTAGGAGGTATAGATATACCAGCTCTGACACCTGAACGGAGACTTGCTGTCTTGCGAGTATTATACCTTGCTAGAAAAGTGATAGCGTACCATTGGTTGGATAGGAATGAATGTGTGAATGTACGGTTCTTATACGTGGGATGGGGTGAAGGGGGACGAAGAATTATGTAGACTGTGTCCAAACAAATCTTTTACTTTAAGTGATGTTTGAAATGGGGTTTGACAACTTCCTGTAACGGGGAATCTATCTATCCACCTATCCAACTGAGCTATTTTGCTTTCCGTACATGTATGTCCATCTGTTCTACTGCATACTGAGATATGTGCTAATATTATGTCATGATACCGGACCCTGTGAACGAGATTGCTTTTAACTGCTCATGTTTCAGGGGAGTTTTGGTGGGTGGGATGGGGGTAGGGGGGGGGGGGTTAAGGGATGTCTTGTCTCTTATTGTTTTGAAAATTTTCAATAAAAATTATCTGATTTTAAAAAAAAAGATCCCGGTGGATCAAGGACCCCAGCAGGCCCCCAGGCGATGTGCCAGTATTTTAGCATCCACATTGATTGGCCTGTAGCTGGAGAATAATTGGGGGTCCTTCCCCTCTTTTGGGATCACAGTAACATGTGCATGCAAAAAAGATGGTCAGAAATGATGATCCTTAGAGATAGTATTAAAGGCATCCAGAAGGAGAGGAGAAAGTTCAGACTGCAATGTCTTAAATAACTTATAAGTAGAGCCATCAGGGCCTGGGCTTTCACCCCCAGGAAAGGAGGAAATCACAGAGGCAAGTTCTGTTGATGTGATATGAGACTTTAAGAAAGCTATTTAGTCCTGCGAAAGATATTGGGTTGCATCAAAAGGGGCATAGATGCCCGTGATGAGAACATAGTCCTACAACTTTACAAATCGCTAGTCAGACCACACATTGAGTACTGTGTACAGTTCTGGGCTCCTGTGAACAAGGCAGACATAGCAGAGCTGGAGAGGGTTCAGAGGAGGACGACAACTAAAGTAATAACTGGAATGGATAGACTACAGTACCCTGAAAGGTTATCAAAATTAGGGTTATTCACTTTAGAAAAAAGACGACTGAGGGGAGATCTAATAACTATGTATAAATATATCAGGGGTCAGAACAGAGATCTCTCCCATCATCTATTTATCCCCAGGACTGTGACTGTGACGAGGGGACATCCTCTGCGTCTGGAGGAAAGAAGGTTGGTACACAAACATAGAAGAGGATTCTTCACGGTAAGAGCAGTGAGACTGAGGAACTCTCTGCCTGAGGAGGTGGTGATGGTGAGTACAATAAAGGAATTCAAGAGGGGCCTGGATGTATTTCTGGAGCGTAATAATATTACAGGCTACAGCTACTAGAGAGGGGTCGTTGATCCAGGGAGTTATTCTGACTGCCTGATTGGAGTCGGGAAGACATTTTTTCCCCTTAAGTGGGGAAAATTGGCTTCTACCTCACAAGTTTTCTTTTGCCTTCCTCTGGATCAACTTGCAGGATAACAGGCCGAACTGGATGGACAGATGTTTTTTTTCGGCCTTATAAACCATGTTACTATGTTTGAAAGGGTGGGTATCGCCGTATTAGATAGATATTGCCGTAATGAGAGGAGTGTGTGGTATGATCCATTCACGTGTGACGATGGAGGAAGATTATAAAGGGAAGTGTAGTAAGCTTGGAAGCAGAGCGGATTGGGAACTTAAAGAGGCCCTGGAAAAAAAAACTAGAAGTGCCCCATGTCGTAGGGGAGTCCAAATTAACAGAAGGCAGGGCAACACAAGTAGGCAGAGACCAAAAAGTAGGCAGGGCCAGCAATACCACAGTGCAACTCAAAATACCGCCCCAGCAAAACCAGATATCAGTGTAGCATAGAATACTGCTCTACCACCATACTGAGGACCGCGTCACCATTGAATTCAGGAGGGCACGTGCAGCTCCCAGCCAGGTGAATAAGTACCTGATGCTCCTAGCATTAATTAATGCTCAGAGACTCACTTCATTATGTCCCTGGCCAGCGGCTGTGAGTAGGGCTTTGGCGGCCCCCTGGGCATCAGCCCCCCAGGAAATTTCCCTGTAGGGTCCATGGCCAATCCAACCTTGCTTGGAAGGAAGAGACTATTGGCAGTGTGATGTGTGAGGGATCCAGAGGGTAATCTAATGGAGGATATAAATGTCGATGTTCGCTTGTCACGCAAGGCCCGCGCTAAAAGGAGACCTGATTTGTTGCCTCATTCCTAAAAGGAGTGGCCATATAGCTGTATTTTTTATATTTGTGATCAAGTAGTCTCTTAATCTCACGTCGAACTTGGGTTAATTCTATTAAAGTGGAGTCTAGTTGAGTTTGTTTAAAGGACAGTTCTAGGGAGTACAGCTTAGTAAGAAGAGCCTGGAGTTGAGTAGCAGATTCCCATTTCAGACATGCACCATGCTTGATTAGTACTCCCCTGAGACCACAAGTTTCAAAGGGGCAAAGGAAGAGTCCCCATGATGGTCCAGCATGAAATCATAGGTAGTCCATCTCAACTCAGTCAGACTCGGTCATTAAGTTTGCAGGAGAATTCTCATCTACAGGACGAAGGGGCCACAAGGGAGCAAAAAACAGGGGCATGATCCCAGTGCAGAATGGAACGTATAGAGGACAGGCAAAGATTAGGTAGACGATTGTGCTGTAGGTAAATATAGTCAATATGGCTATAGGTATTGTGTGTCTGTGAATAGAAAGACAAGTCTCTGTCATCAGGATGATGGAAATGCCAAGCATCCATGAGTTGAATAGAGTGGAGATGTTTGTGCAATCTATTAAGGGTACTTTCACACTTGCGGCAGAGGATTCCGGCAGGCAGTTCCGGAATTGCCCGCCGGATCCGTCTACCCGCAAGACAACTGAAAGCATTTGTAGACGGATCCGGATGCCGAACCGTCTCACAAATGCATTGCAAGAACGGATCCGTCTCTCCGCTTGTCATGCGGATAGACGGACCTGTCTTGTATTATTTTTTCCGTTTTAAGGGTCTGCGCATGCGCATACCGGAAGGAAAGATCCGGCACTAATACATTCCTATGGGAATTAATGCTGTATCCGGCATTCTGGGATGTGTATACGACATTTTGGACTGAGAGAAAACTGCAGCATGTTGCGGTATTTCCTCCGTCCAAAACGACTGACAGTGACTGAACTGATGAAATCCTGATGCATCCCGAACGGATTTCTATCCATTCAGAATGCATTGGGATAAAAGTGATCAGTTATTTTTTGATATTGAGCCCAGACGACGGAACTCAATGCCGGAAAAATTTGGTGCAAGTGTGAAAGTACCCTAAGCAGATTAAAGGGGTTTTCCGGGAATTAAGAAAATGAAAATACTTAAATATTACTTCATTATAAATATATTCCCAAATAACTTCCATTTGTTATAATGGCTCGTTTTGTCTAGGGAGCAATCATTAGGAAAAACAAGAAGTCCGCCGTCCTATTAGTACACACAGGGCCTGTCCTGATCACACAGGAGGACAAGTTACTTTACAACACTGAGCTAAAGAGCTGCCTCGTCCTCCTCTCTGCTTGTCAGGTATTATGATCCTGAATACAGTTTAATATGGTCATCAGCTGAATCTCTGTAGGAATGGATTTCATTGGCAGATGTGGCTAATGAGCAGCAGCACTTGTATGCAGTCTCCACTCCGTTACCACAGTCTGTCCTGTTCCTCATAGACTCCATTCCTACACAGATTCAGCTAAAGATCTTCTCATCTGTATTCAAGATAATAACCCCTGACTGGTAGAGCAGAAAGGAGGATGAGGCAGCTCTTTACCTCAGTGTTGTGAAGTAACTTGTCCTCCTGTGTGATTAGGACAGGCTTTGTGTGCACTAATAGGTCGGCGGCCATTTTGTTTCTCCTAATGATTGCTCCCCAGACAAAACGAGCCATTATAACTAATGAAAGGTATATGGGAATATATTTATAATAAAGTAATATTTACGTATTTTCATTTTCTTAGTTCCCGGAGCATTTTTTTAAATTCCAACAAAGTTTAGGGTCATAGATGGTGTCCCGCCCCTGAAGAGAGGAGGGGATCGGGAACGAGCCCTAAAGAGGTCAGAACTCAGGTGGATCTTTGAACTAGACACTTTAGAACCCAGGGGATTGAACCGTGAATTTTAAGTGGGTTCCCTCTTTTAATTATTATTTATTTTCCATGCAGGAATTGCTTATATACATTGTACCCTATGATGACGGTACCTGACAATAGTCATGATTTTAATAATATTTTTGTATATTTTTTTACAGAGCACATGAAATGAAAGCACAGGGACTGAAGGAGACACATACATGGACTTGCTTCTTGCCACACTTGGATGTTTTTCGAAACTGTCATTAAACTATCACCTTTAACGACCGGACACATAACACAAGGTCTGTGATTATCTGTAATCAATACCAACATGTAATGATGATGGGATATTTGGATTAATTAGATCAATTTACTAAACTGGTCATAGTGGCTTGTGACGTTGGGCCCTGCAGAAAAAGCATTAAGGATATTCCTTGGTGGGATGTATTCCAGGTTCCTGACACGACACCCATGTATTCAGGGCCGTCAAAAAGGCTCCACATTTTTAAAGGGGTATGTACGAGGATTGACCTCTCCGCAGGGATGGGGATAGAGGTTGTCCCGACCCAGATGACTCTTGAGCGAATGACAGATTGGGACTTATAACCCCTACATCCAGGACTGACGTCATAATTTGATGGGGTTTATATATACGGTCCAGTTGTGTGAATGGTTGGGTTATCACTAGGACCAATTTCTTCCACAATTTAAGTGACATCTTGCAGCAGGCTCTATTTTTATCCACATAAAGCGTTATTTTTAACGGTAATGATTTACCATCCTCATTACATGTGTGGTTGTGGTCAGTTGGCTTTAAAGTACAATTACCAGTCTGTCAACAGTGATAGAATTTCTCCCTATATAATTATTTGTATCCTATAGTGCAAACAGTGCTATTTCTATACAGTGGGGTGTTATTTTAAATGGTCCCATAAGGATTTGCTATCACTATAAGGCGTTATCTGGCTGGCTTCTGCCGTCGCTTCCGATCGCCGGTACATTCTAGCTTGGGAGGATTGAGTTGCTAGGCAACGATATACAAAGCACATCACGTGACTGGAGGCTTTCCGTGCTGCTACTGGAAAGGTCCTCAGCACGGTAGCCTGAAACAGTAACCACGTTGATACACGTGGTATGGAGACGCTGACCAGCACGCCAGATGTGTGGCCTTTTTCAGCCTCATGTAAGTGGAAAGTTACACATTGTAATTATTGTAATAATGGGCATCACATGTTCTGTTTATTATGACACACCTGTATGATAGGTAGATACATGAGTAATGGGGGAGGGTGGGCCACCTGAGGGAAGGACCACCCACCCAATCAGCTTTAGGTAGCATGTATAAAACTTGGTCATTTGTTGTATGGAGTCGAAACGTCTCACGCTGGGTGAAGAATAAACACGGAATCGCATTGAGAAATTGGAGTGCTGTGGTCTTCATTTTCTATTTGCTACGCTTCGGGGATCCAGGCACCGCCACTAAACGGACTTGCTGTGAGCTTATTGAGAAGTAGAGTAGTACTGTCTACACTTTCTATATCAAGACGACTGGAGGTAGTAATCGCTGCAAAAGATGCTTCAACCAATTACGGAGTAAGGGGTCTGAATACTTATGTCAATGCAATGTTTTAGTTATTCTTTTTAATAAATTTGCAAACATATTAAATATTCTGTATTTACTTTCTCATTATGGGGTATTGAGTATAGAATAATGGGGGAAAACTTCAATTTGTTTTTATTTTAACACAAGGACACAACATTAAAAAAATGTAAAAAAAAGTTAAAGGGTCTGAAGATTTTCCGAATGCACTGTATTTGTGTGAGTTTCTCTGTAACTTCTCCTTCCTCCGTCATCCCTACATAGACTTCTATAGGCAACATGTATTCTGACCCTTCAGTGAGTGCCATCCTTCAGTCCATCACTTCATTAAGGTTGTACACAGCAGTGAATACTAGCTTAGGAGGGGGTGAGAAAAAGAGCCATTTTTTTGTATGAATTACAAAAGTCTTATATTCATCAGTTCTACTGATTTATGCAAAGCTTGTTGAAAGTACACTGACCGTTTAATGCTAAACGCGACACATTAGGATATGGAACGTATAAAAAGAATTAGACCGCCAACTATTATAGATAGAAGATACATTATGAGATGATTTACACGTTAATTAGTATACCCCAACTACAGTAGTGTAATCTGTAGATCCAATGCTAAGCACTGTTTCCAGCCTCTCAGCTGCATCCCCTTCCCCCAGCATCAGCACCTTCATACAACCTGCTGCCACAAAATACATTAGATGATGCTCTATGGGCAGTTATTCATCCAGACACCTTATTTAGATGCTATAGACCAGGGATGGCCAACCTGCGGCTCTACAGCTGTTGTAAAACTACAACTCCCACCATGCCCTGCTGTGGGCTGATAGCTGTAGTCAGTCTAAGCATGCTGGGAGTTGTAGTTTTGCAACAGCTGGAGAGACTCAGGTTGGCCATCCCTGCTATATACCATCATTAAAGAGGATTAACCTCTTCAATTTTTTTTTTTGTTACTATTAAGGATAGACCACACCGATACAGCTACCTCTGTAGAAGACACAACAGTGACCACCCTTGGTCTATTAGATGGACTAATTATAAAATTTATGCTAATGTACCCAATGAACAGTCCCTCTTCCCATTTCCAGAAATCTTCACTGTCCAATATGAGTCAACTAATCAAGCACTACGGGCGCTGGTTAAGTGGCAACAACTTTTCAACATACCTACAAGCTGAGAGGGTACCAGAGAGGGACGTTTCTGAACAAAAAGCTTTAGTGAAGTGGCATCTCCACCCTCTACCCTTGTCCCAAAACCGCTGTAATTTGAGATGGGACTATACATGTGCGGTTCTCTGCATTCACTTCTATCAAAGTCTGCCCAGCCCAGACACCATGGTACCTTGAATTCACCCATAGCCTGAAGACTGACAGAGAGCTATATTTATTTCACCTTTATACCAAGTACAAAAAGTTAACATAAAAATAGATAGAAAAGTAATATTCAACACTACGAGAACAAGTCGAGAACATTCCCATTTATCTGTTGATTTTCGTTTTATAATGTGAGCACGCTGCAGGCTATTTTTTATTTTATTTTTACATTTCAAGGACTTTATTGATTTTATAATTTCCTTCTCTAAATTCACCCTCTGGATTCAGCTTTCATCAGTTGTTGACACTTCAACACATTTGACATGTACTTGAAAAAACGTGAGAAAAACGATCCGCTTACTTTTACAGTAATGATCCTGGCCATGTCGTCACACAAGGAATCCTTCTCTGTGTGCTCACATTCAAAGAACTTTGAATAATCTTCTAACAACTTGGCCACAATTTTGTTGCAGATTTCCTGTTGCCTCATACCTTCAAAGCCGGGAGATACACTGTGAAAAAACGACAAATATATACATCATAGAGTTCCCTTGGCAGGTCACTCTCTTTTGAGTATTACCTTTAGGCACATCATCAGGGAAATACATAAATGTCTGCATTTATTCACCTTTTCACCTCTTTTAAAGGTCTGAACATAATGGAAGCTGCAGGTACTTTTCACTGCTGATTTTTTTGAAGGTATACTGACATATAGACAGCCAGAGGCCAAAAAGACCCTCTTTTGGCCTCAGTTGGGATAATGGAGCCCTGTGGATACATTTAGCATGTGTCCATGGAGCTTTCCTCATGTACACACTAAGGCCTCATGCACATTACCGTTGTTTGTTTCCGCGTCCGTTCCGTTTTTTATACGGATAGGATGCTTCCCTATTCATTTCAATGGGTCCGTCCAAAAATGCGGATGGTCAAACGTTTTTGTTCCGCATCAGTGGTCCGTGTTTACATTCCGTCAAAAAAAATAGAGCATGTCATATTATTTTGACGTTTGCGGACAAGGATAGGCATTATTACAATGGATCTGCCATAAAAACGGATCCACCCTAAAAAAGGTCCATCATCCGTTTTTTTTGGGGCGGACGCAAAATTTGTGGACGGAACGGACGCGGAAACAAACAATGGTCATGTGCATGGGGCCTAAGGCTAAGTGTACATCTGTACCTACAGTATATTCCGGTATTCTGTTCCAGCACTGCCAGCACCTGGCGGATCACAATTACTATAATGGGCTCTGATTCCGTGAAGCTCTGCCAGCAGCTTGGACCTTTTGGAGATTGGAGGGCAGAAGTGATAGATGCTGCAGCTGATCTTGCACAGAGAGAGTCTAGCTCTGCTGTTTGTTAGGTGCCAGATCCAGGACACTACTGCCGCACCACTACTTTCCCCAGCGCTGACTAGGTCGTCAGTATCTGATCGGGGGGGGTGACACCCAGGACCCCCGTCGATCAGTTATTTGAGAAGAAATTAGCACTCGCAGTAGAGCCGTGGCCTTCTCCAGTTTTTCCTAGGCCATGTGACAACACGTTGATCAGTCACATACCCTAGGCGCAACTTAGCCCCATAGAAGTGAATGAGGCTCAGCGCGATACCAAGCACAGCCGCTATACAATGTATGGCGCTGTGCTTGGTAAACACTGAGAAGGCTGTGGTGTTCTCAAGGGGTGTAAAGCAGTCTATAAGTCATGCCACGGACTCTTAATTGGATCAGACTGTGCTTTGACAAGACCATTTCAAGACAGATAACTGTTACCCCTTTAACCACTCCGGTGTAGCTTTTGCAGTATGGTTGGGGTCATTGTGAAGTGAACCTCTGACCCGGTCTCATATCTCTGGCAGACAAACAGCTTTTCCTCCAGGACTGACCTGCATTTACTGCTATACATCTTTTCTTCAATTCTGACCAGTTTTACCGTTTCTGCCAATGAAAAGAATCCCGACAGTATGTTTCTGGTAAATGCTGGGTTTGCACCACACATAGCATTTCCTATGATGATTTCATGTGACCAAAGAACTGTAATCCATATGTTTAGGGAGTCTATGTTGTTTCGTGAATCCCAAATGATTTTTCTTATGTTCTTCATTAAAAGGGACTTGTCCCTGAAATTCCTTTATCACATATTAACAACCTATATGTGAATATTCTATTGGCTTTGTTTTCTTTAAAAAAAAAATGGGCGATTAGTTTTCTGGATATAATTTTTAAGTCACTTTATGTATTCTACTGCCCTGGCCCTTTAAAGTGTACCTAAGGCCTCATGCACACGACCGTATGTATTTTGCAGTCCGCAAACCGCGGATCTGCAAAACACGGAAGCTGCTCCTCGTTCCGTTCCGCAACGGAACGCGGGCCATTGTAGAAATGCCTATTCTTCTCTGCAAAACGGACTAGAATAGAACATGCTCTATTTTTTTTGCGGGGCCACGGAATGGAGCAACGGATGCGGACAGCACACGGAGTGCTGTCCACATCTTTTGCGGCCCCATTGAAGTGAATGGGTCCGCGCCCAAGCCGCAAAATATGTGGCTCGGACGCGGACCAAAACAACGGCCGTGTGCATGAGGCCTAAACCTACAGCGTGACTTCATTAAAACAGGTTGTTTTTTTAGCTTCCCCAGCAAAATAGGCACCTGAAGTTCAGGCGCGTATTATGCTTTATAATCCGTCCTCTCGTACACCACTATGTACTAAAGTGGCCGCACTGAGTGCTGTACATTGTCACATCTTCTCCCACAGCAGCCATAAATTGGAGTTGTATCTCTCTGTGCTGTCTGCTACAGAAGGACAATATTTTGTATTTCATTTTCAATAGTACAGTGCTGCCTAAGGGCTCTTTCACACTTGCGTTCTGAGGATCCAGCAGGAACTTCCGTCCCGCCGGATCTGTCAGAACGCAAGTCGCCTGAAAGCATTAGAAGACTGATCAGGATCCTGATCAGTCTTCAATATGCTTTCAGGTAACCATGGCAGCCAGGAAGCTACTGAAGTCCTGGCTGCCATGGTACTCAGCAGCAGTGTACTTACCTGCACTGCGGCCGCTGCTTCATGACGTCACAGGTCCCCGTGGCACATAGATCAATACGCCGCCCGGACCTGTGATGTCATGAAGGAGCACCCAGAGGCCGCAGCGCAGGTAAGTACACTGCTGCGGAGTACTTACCATGGCAGCCAGGACTTCAGTAGCGTCCTGGCTGCCATGGTAACCGATCGGAGCCCCAGCTTACACTGGGGCCCCGATCGGAACTGCTGCTGCGCATGCGCAGAGCTAAACGTCGGATCCGGCGATGCGCCGAAACGACGTTTAGCTTAACTCCGGATCAGGATTATTGCACTTCAATGGGGCTCAATTCCGGATCCGGCGTTACGGCATGTCTTCAGGATTTTTGAACGGAGACAAATCCACAGCATGCTACGGTTTGGTCTACGTCCAAAAAATGTTCACATACTGAACGGAAGACATCCTGATGCATCCTGAACGGATTTCTCTCCATTCAGAATGCATTGGGATAATCCTGATCAGTATCTTTCCGTCCTAGAGCCCGAGGACGGAACTTTAGGGCAGAAAGCAAAAACGCTGATGTGAAAGGGGCCCAACGGTACTTTCACACTTGCGTTTTTCTTTTCCGGCATAGATTTCCGTCCTAGGGGCTCTATACCGAAAAAGAACTGATCAGTTTCATGCCTATGAGTTCTTAATGGAGAGAAATCCGTTCAGGATGCATCAGGATGTCTTCAGTTCAGTCTTTTTGACATTTCAGGACGGAGATAATACCGCAGCATGCTGCGGTATTATCTCTGTCCAAAATTCTGGAACACTTGCCGGAAGGCCGGATCCGGCATTTTTTCCCATTGGAATGTATTAGTGCAGGATCCGGCATTCAAAATACTGCAATGCCGGATCCGTCCTTCCGGTCTGCGCATAAAAATGCTAAAAAAATATATAACGGATCCGGCTCTCCGCATGAAAAGCGGAGAGACGGATCCGTTCTTGCAATGCATTTGTAAGGACGGATCCGTAGCTGGATCCGTCTTCAAATGCTTTCCGTTTGCGTGCAGATTGCTTGGATCGGCGATTGAACTGCTTGCTGGATCACTTTGCCGCAAGTGTGAAAGTAGCCTAAATAATATACAAAACATCTCCCTCTCTAAACCCATTGGCTCCCCACAATGCAATCGTGGGGTGCCGATGGTTTCTATGGCAGCCGGAAGCCGTTCAAAGGCTCCCAAGTCTTCCATATATAGAAGCCTATGAGGTCCAGTCCCAGGGGGCTTTCCCTGTACTCCAATTGAACCCCGTGTGGAGAAATCGCAGGGCTCCAATCGGTAGCTGATGCATGGACTGAAAGACAGCTTGTCAGAATCCCTTAGACAAGTGGGACAAGTAATCAGGAGATCACACATTCAATTACAATTAAAAAAAAAAAAAAGAATTTCAAACCGCCCCTTTCCCAATTTTACAGAAAAATAAATAACTAAAAAAGAAACAAACATATTCAAAATCGCCGCTTCTGAAAATGTCTGTTTTTTTTTTTGATCATATCATACCCCCCCCCCAAAAAAAATGTATTAGAAGGTGATCAAAAATTAATACATACCCCCAAAAAGCCTTGCTATTTTCCAATACCAAATTTTAAGAATTTTTCTAATTTTCCAATACAAGCTATGGTAAATTAAACAATCCCATTACAAAAAAATACAAGAAAACAAGCCCTATGGCTATGTGAACGGATAACTAAAAAAAAAAAAAAAAAAAAAAACGATGGTTCTTTGAATGGGGTGGGGGGTGAAAACATAAAGGTAGGCTGTCCCCCGAAAGGGTTAAAATCCATTTTAATTCCAGGTTGTAATGCAACAAAAGAACAAAAACACTAAGAGGACGGGGTATATACTTTTTCAAATGCACTATATTTGTTCTATAAAGCTAAAAAAAAACTACTAACACATTTGAAAAGGAAAATTTCAGAAATAATGTTTTATCTAAAGGACGCACAATCCTTTTTCCCCCATATCTGAAAAAGGTCCCTGCGATCATGTGTGCATTTCAGCAATACAAAACAAAGCTAATTTTCTGCTACTTACAGGTACAGGAAAATAATATTATGTAACAAAACCATTTATAAATGCCCCATTTTATGTTAAGTGTGCTTATGTAATCACTGTTTAGCATAATCTATTTATACGCAGGCTTTCATGAGAACACGGTGGGAGTAGTACTCCAGTGCGTTTCCAGTATTGTTACAGACAAGTGTTCACTTCAAGAGTTTTCTAACAGTCCTTTTTCTGCCAAAATGGATGAATATAATGTGAATATACAATGAAGGTTTCCTTTTCTATACTAATAGCACTGGCCTTCTGTACCACGCTCTACATGATCTGCTTTAATATTTTTATTTGCTAGGCTGCATTTCCTTTGATCTGCTACAGATGTATCCGTCATGAATCCATCAGACAGCGGGCTGGAGGATTGCAAAGCAGAACTATGTTTATTACAGTATATCCAGGACCCCCCAAAAAGAGGAATTAGCATTACTACTTTCTCTCATGTACACATAAAACCATGCAACCAATGAGAAGAGAAAAAGGATTAAATATTACTTCTACCTTACGTCAAGCATTCAACTTTTCACACAATTTTTGGGCTTGTAAAAAAAAATCCCACAACTAAAAAAAAAGGTACTCACGGCACATACGGAGAAAAATAAAAATAAATCATCATGACCCCAAACTATGGACAAGGCTATGGACCCAAAAACAAAGGAACAAAGATGTAAAAAATAAAATAAAAAATACACTGTGCATTCAACCATTTCCTACTAGCCTACAGCTGACCAGAGTTTTTTGGCACAAAAAAGCCCCAAAACCACCTGCAAACAAGATTTCAAGGTTTGAAGTCACCTATAACAGTGGTGGCGAAACTATGGCACTAGTGCCAGAGGAGGCACTCAGAGCCTTCTCTGTGGGCACCTGCACCATGGAAAAAGTCTATGGTGTACCAATATGCCTTAGACTTCTCCTGTCATTAATCAGCGCAGGGCGCACCATGAACAGCGCAGGCAGCGCACTGAATGTAGGCAGGCTATAATAGCTAAATGATAAAGTACATGGAAGATATACTATATTGTACTGTAGTATTCAGGTTATATTGCCGTGTTGGCACTTTGTGATAAATAGGTGAGTTTTGGGTTACAGTTTGGGCACTCGGTCTCTAAAAGGTTCACCATCACTGACCTATAACATGTCATCAATGTAAAATGTGCCTTTTCTGAGACTACTATGGTTTTTATAATAATATGTTCATGTAGTTGCTTACCTCAAATACATTTTTTGATTTGGACTCTCCTGACCCATCGACCATGTAAACAAATCACTCCGGATTGTTTCCGCCCAATACTTCCTGTTGCTGTCTCCAACCAAACCCAGGATGCACTTCTTCTTTCTCAGCTCCTACTTGATTACAGCTCCTCTCACCCAGCTAGTTACACAGACACTCCCCTATCACTGCTGATGCTTTGACACACCCAAGGACACAACATAACAAAAACATAAGAAAGAACTGCATGGATGTTAATGCAAACCGGAATACACCTTTAACTCTTTCAGGACCACTTATTATTGCATACGATACTATTTGCTAGTGCCGCTGCACCGTGTATCCTGGTCTCGGTAACTTGCAGTGTGTGAATTGTGCTTGTACTCCGCCTCAGTTCTTTATTGAGAGGGTTAAGCTTTCTTTGTCCGTCTGTATGTTTGCACCTATTCAGCTAATGAGGTTAAAGGGGTTGTCCCATCAACAGTTTTCATATGTGCCTGCGGCAAGCGCGACATTCACTTCCTGGATTCGGCTGGGCGGGCTCAGTCAGCTTGATTGACGTCTTCTCCCGGCCGGGCCGCGGGCTGTCTTCAACGCACACGCCACATCGCATGCGCGTTCGCGGCTCTGTACTATACTGGCCAGGAAGAAGTCATCATGGGCATGCCCAGCGGCGTGCGCATTCAGAACATCGCGCGGCCCAGCCGGGAGAAAATCTTCAAGCGCGGCCACGGGATTCATCAGGTGAGAGATGGCAATAACCAGGGGAGACGAAAGACAACAATCAGGTAAGAGGGGACCAATTTTCTCAAAAAGGGTGGGAATTGGGTAATAAAATGTATTTACAAAAATGATCACTGTCAAATCATTAACAGATTTTACAGTGATCATTGAGATGGGAATACCCCTTTAAGTCTGCTACAGCTCTAAGTCTGTTTAGTGGATGTCTTTTGAGTGCAATAACCTGCACTGCCCTTTCTTGACTCTCATGTCTGTCTTGCTTTGTTCCATTTGGAGTCTGTCTGTGCCCTAGTCATTGTCATAGTCCTAGTTCATAGTACGTGTCTTGATCGCTCTGGTTGGTTCACAGTCTGAATCCTGTTCTAGTTTGTTTGCTAATCTGTTCTATGTGTTGTCTGGATTACATCTTAGTTCTTTTCTGATCGGTCTTGCCTAGTTTCCGTATCTATCTGCTATACCTTAACAGTGTCCAAGTTCCTGAAGTCCCTTTTTGAAGCCCATGGGGGTCCTTTACATGCCTTTGATTTGCCTGTGCTCTGGCTGGTTCCGAATTGTGCCATGGCTGTTTCTGGTGTTTTCACTAGTGTTTCTGATCACAGTAGGTAGCGGTCCATCCCATTGCTCCTATAGGCTCACATTTGCATATGTAAAAACTTTTTCTCAGCAATTTGAGCACGTATGAACACGGGTCCAACATAGATGCTTTTTGTTGCCAAGCGCACATGCAAAAGGTCTAACAAGTACAAACCTGCTGACAGATGCACTTTAAGTACTACTCACTGTTTTTTGTCATCACTGTTTTAGAGGGAGCAGAGCGCTTCTGTGAGGTTAGTTTCACACTAGCGGTAGGACGGGATCCTTCCTGCCACTGTTTCGCAATGCCGCCGGACTGCCGCACTGTCCCCATTGACTATAATGGGGGCAGAGTTCCAGCGCAGCATGGCAGTGCACGGAGAGAGGACGCCAGACTAAAACTACGACATGTCCGACATTTAGTCCGGCGTCCTCTCTTGGTGCACTGCCGTGCTGTATAGTCAATGGGGACGAAGCAGCAGTCCGGCGACACGACGAAATAGCGGCAGGATGGATCCGACGGGCTAAACCGCCTGTCAGATCCATCCTGCCGCTAGTGTGAAACTAGCCTGAGCAAATCTCTATTACAACTTCAGTTCTAAGAGGAGCCTTTTGCTTTATAGCCAATATAGGAGGTAGCTTCAATGCCAACGTTTAACTCTTTGACTGCCACAGCCTATGACCACAACATAATCAAATGGGATTTCCTCCTTTGATTGCGTTTCCGCAATCAGCCCTGGTGACCTAGAAAGGAACCCAAGACAGTATGTACTGTCATGCAGTTAGGGCACACTAGTGTTTCCCTAACCACAGCCTGTGCCACTGAGACACAAAGCACACTGTATGAGCATGAAAGGGTATGCTAATGCTTATAAGCATAAAATCATTTTCTAAGATAGAAATTCCTTAAAGAGGAGTTGTCAGCATGATCAACCCTACTAAACCAGGCATACTGCCAGGTAGAGCTCTTCATGATGATTAAAACTATGTCTTTCTTTTGTCTGTATGCTAAACAGCTAGCAGAGATATATGCCTTTTTTTCCTATGCAAATGAGTTGCATAAAGCAGTAATATGTATATTAGCTTTCTAAGTATATGTCAATGTGGTAAGCAGTGTACAGGACATTCGCATGCTAGGAGACAGCTCTTCCCTCAGCATGCTCATTTCTAGCTCTGTGAATAAAGGGGAGGGTGGAGTGTTCAGAGAACAGGGGGTGTTACATGGCAGTGCTCAGAAGATTCAGCTCTGCCCCCCGGTGCTCAAACTTGTTCATTTGCATATGAATAAAAACACTGATTTCTCTCCAGCTGTTTTGCATACTGACAAAAGAAAAGTAGTTTTAATCAACATGATTAGCCTTACCAGGCAGTATGTCTGGTTTAATTGGGGTGATCATGCTGATAGAGCCTCATTAATGGGATTTTTTAAAAAAATGTAATAAAAAATTTAAATTAAAAAAAAAAAAAGTTTTAATTTTTTTTAAAAAAAATACACAATTAGGGTCCATTCACCCGTCCGTGTGAGTTTTGCTGATCCTCAAAACACGGACAACGGCAATGTGCGTTCCGCATTTTGCGGACCGCACATAGCCGGGCACTATAATAGAAAATGCCTTTTCTTGTCCGCAATTGGGGACAAGAATAGGACATGTTCTATTTTTTTCCCGGAACTCAATTGCGGACCCGGAAGTGCGGATCCGAAAATGATGGATGCGGGCAGGACATAGTGTGTCCTCACAGAAATGTATGGATCCACAATTCCGTTCTGCAAAATGCAGTACAGAATTGCGGACATGTGAATGGACCCTAATACAGATACATTTTTGGTGCATAAATTTGCATAAAAGCTTTAAAAAAAAATTATACTTGGGTAACTATATAGAGAGAATTCGAGAAAACAAAAATGTACCCAACATTCCACAGACTTCCACACCCAAGTCATTGCTATCTACAGCATTATCTGGAGTGCCAATAGCTCTGGGCACAGCATAATGCTAAGAGACATAAGACAAACACAATAGGCAGGTGAGTCATAAACATTAACACTAGTGTGACCTGACAGTTTAATTTATATCCATAGCAAGGCGCATTACACCATCACCGCGTTCTGATAAAGAGCATATCTCGTCATTTCTCAAGTACCAGTCACGCAAAGCAAACCAATCGCTTGAGGTAAACAGACACGACACATGTATCAAGCTACTGTGCGGTTCACACGCCCGGCAGATTAATGATGGACCAATAGTGCTAACAACAATAACTCTGATAATGTGAGATTGATTAAGTAAAAACAGGTACAAAATCACCCACTGTCAACAACAAAAAAGGCTAAAATCAATACTTAGTCCAAAGTACAAAGATAAAATATAAAAAATACTAACCTACTCCCAGCTGTCAATAGTCATTGTACTAACTGTAATGTGTCACATACATTAAGCTATGTAATAACATTTCTGTTTTATCATCCTGCATAAACTACTGCGCCTTATCATCCAGGATATACAGTAAAGTGTGCCTCACAGTCTGAGTTTACGACCGTGTGTCCTGAACAAATCCTGAACAACACCCCTGGAAGCTGGGAAATAAAGTGTCACTAACTTTTCACACAAAGTTACAGAGACATATCCAAAGTGGTGGGGGTCTGAGCGCAGAGACCCCCACCATTCTCTAGAATATGTGGAGAGAAGTTTGTGCCTATTGCGACCTCTCTCCTTACTGCACGAGACAGGCTCTATAGAAGTCTATGGTTCCGTCGTCACCAGAAAGAGAGCTAAATACCCCCACCGATCGCCACTTTTGATATGAATCTATGACATATCAAAAGTTGTGTGAAGTTACGGACACTTTAATACATAAAGGCGGGCAGAATGGTGGCTTAGTGGTTAGCACTGGGGTCCTAGGTTTGAATCCGACCAAGGACAACATCTGTATGTTCTCCCCGTGTTAGAGTGGGTTTCCTCCGGGTACTCTGGTTTCCTCCCATACTCCAAAGACATACTGATAGGGACCTTAGATTTGGACCCCCTTTGGGGACAGTTAAATGCCAATGTCTGTAAATCCCTGCGGAATATAGTAGCGCTATATAAGTACATAACATAAATAAATAAAGCAACATATGAGTGTGACAACAGAGGTGCACCAAGCCTTTCTGCTGCCTGAGGCAAAAACTGAAAGCCCCCCCCCCCCCCAATGGCCATTTCTTAACCGAACCCCTGTCGTCCAGCCTCACTGTTAAAGACATACTTGGAAAACATCACATACAGAGCTACAAAACATACAGGATAATACAGTGCCGCATACTGTGCCCACTGTGCTTCCCAATACTATACTGCAGAAACAGGTAATACCCCTTCTGCTGATCCCCTCTTGCCCCTATAACTACCGGGTGCTGCCTGAGGTAATCGCATCACCTCGCCTCATTGGTGGTGCGCCCTGTGTGACAGCATTATCAGAGCTTACCTAATATATTCTTAATAAGCTTGTCAGCAAACACCAGCAGAATACACAAGGGGTGACATCTGAGGGGGTAGTCATAACTTTGAGTACATTACAACTTCCCCTCTATTCTGTTCATCCACCAGTATTCTATTGGTCATGTCATAGGAGGGGTACATATTAGGAAGCCACTCATACCTACTAATTATTAAAGAGGTATTCCCATCCTATAAAGTGATGGCATACTGAGAAGTTGTGTCATATGATCCTCAGGGGCCTGACCAGTCATGTTCCATGCCTTCATGGTTCATATATATCACACCTTATTGCACTATGTTTGCGCTTAAAGGAGTTGTGCCACAAAAAAATATTGTTTTGTGCATAATTACAACATTTCAAACCTCAGATGGAATTTTCCGACATGCCTGATCAATTGATTTGACCTGACAACATGTTAAGGCTAGTTTCACATCTGCGGGGAATGCCGGGAATCGGCCAGACACAAACCGCAGTGTGCAGCGCTTTCTGTCTGGCACATTTGCCGGGTATCGGCCAGATCTCTGCCAGACCCCATTATAGTCAATGGGATCCGGCAGATAGGCGGCAGTATCTGGCGATGCCGGATCGGAAGAATTCTAGCAGGCTGTTCCCTACCGCAGATGGGAAACTAGCCTAAGAGTAGCACTGCTGAATACAAACAAGATTGGCCATATTGCTTCATGAACCTCGACAATTGGGGACTAGTTATTGTGTCATGACAAGACTGATGAGAATAAAGGGGCTGTGCTGCACTTCACAATACAGTGCGGGACAATTACTAAGGGCATTACACTACTACCGTGGCATAAAAAAAGTCATCATAAGCACAATAATTTGCAACTTTTTAAGTTTCTCTGCATTTTCCTGAAGTGCCAAGAAATGGGCGTGGGGCTTTGTGCCAACAGCCGGATTCACTATAACGTTCGACAGAGTATGGCATAGCTTATGGCTGAAGCCAGCCTGTAGTTGGCACAGACTTTAGTTTCTGGAACATGGCAGGGTGGAGACGCCCCTAGTTTATTAAGAAGCATCTGCCTCCTTATAAATTAGGCGCATCTCATGTCAGCGCAGGGAGATCAAGATCGGCGTACGGGTATGTCAGTTTTGTTAAATGTGCCTCAGCGGGTGGCTGGGGCACCACTGAACAAGTGAGAACAGTCAATGGCTGCAGTACTATAGCAGTGCTCTGGCCCCTTTATCCCCCCAGGGGCCACCAATTATCATATCATTGTGATATACCTTTACTTTATAAAATGAGAATACCCCTTTAAGCTGACCATTTTCTAGATGATGTAATGCTCTGTTCACACCACATTTTTGCACTGAATAATCAGAAGAATATATAATACGTCTGGATCTCCTCCCACAACCCCAAAAAAATATATAAAAATGTATATAGTAACAATCCGATTGGCTTCTGTTATGCAGACATGTAATAAAAGCATCTTTTTCACTGATTTCTTAGGCGTATTTAAATGTTTCCTATACTTTTTATAACCACCTTAAAACATATGCGTTAATATATTTTTATTGGATATAGATCCAAGATAAGGGTATACGTTTCTACAGTTCAAAACAAATGTGCATGTCCATATTACAATACAATAAAGACTTACAAATGTTTCATCCATGCAAACATCGCTTGCATTGTAATGAGCACTGATCATTTTCAACAAATGGAAGTGTGACACCTATTGGTACCTACTACCATATCAAAATGAAAAACAATCCCCTTCTGCAAGCCTTCAAGGCCATGTTCACCTTATGCTGCAGCTTGCATCACAACTGCAAACTTATGTTTTAGTACAGTGGTCCCTCAAGATACAAGGGCCTCAGAATACAATATTTTCAACGTACAATGGTCTTTTCTGGGCCACTGCAAGTTGACACCAGACTCCATACAATGCCCCAAATGCAGATCCAACCAGTCAATCTGGTCATTTTACTGGTAAATCACCTTTAGGGTCCATTCACACATCCGCAACTGTTTTGCAGTCCGCAAGTTGCAGATTCACAAAACACGGACACCAGCCATGTGCGTCTCGCACATGGCCGGCACTATAATAGAAATGCCTTTTCTTGTCTGTGGACAAGAATAGGACATGTTCTATTTTTTTGCTGTCCGCATCTTTTGCGGCCCCCATTGAAAATGAATGGGTTCGCACCCGTTCCGCAAAATTGCAGAACGGATGCGGACCCATTTTGCGGACGTGTGAATGGAGCCTTACTGGTTATCTAGTAGCTCCTCTGCAGTACTAAATGTTCTGTACTGCCCCGTCTGTGCCAGGATGAGCTGCAACTTCGGACGGCTGGTGTCCTCAGGTCACTGTGCCTGCGCCTAATACACAAGCACGGGATTTCGGAAGCCAGACGGTGCCGGAGGCAGGAGAGCTGCGCTGCCCGGCCTGTCAATCACAAGAAGAGGGGCGTGGCCACAGGTGGGAACACAGAGCTTCTAGGAACAGGGAGGGCTAATTTGCATTTAATAGAAAGACGTATTTTGACCTTATAAAAGGTCAAAAGGTTAACATTATTAGGATGGTCTGACATTGGCACATAGCTAATGTCAGACAGCTTATGATGCCCAAATCTGGTGACAGAAACCCTTTAAAGAAAAAAAATAATAAAATCTTGTAAATCTGTAAAACCTTGACAGAGAGAAAAGCAATAAAATGAAGTTTTTGGATGTAATGGATGAAAGTAATATTTAGAAATCCTATTCACTTACATGGATCTTGACAATGCAAATTTCCCCGTGCACAAACACAGCAGAACTATACGCTAGCCGTCAACAAGGCGAAATAAAGAGAAAATTAAAACTTACTGGAAACAGCTTGGTCCAAAAACTGTTGCCAAATTGTAGACATTCATTTTGTTCTCTGTATGGTGTTGAACCACCTGCGTCAGAAAATGGCAGAGATACTTCAGCAGGCTATAATGTGTGTCCGGCAATTCCTTTATTAGCTCCTTCAAGCTGCTTTCTCTGTGTGTGTCACTTCCACTTTCTGTGAAGACAAGTAAAACTGAATGTAAACCACACAAATCCAACCTGGTGGGGACAGAATAAAATCATGGATCTGCAAAAAACGCTTCCGTTACAAGCATCTGTCATGAACGGATCCGGTTGTATTAGGTCTTCTATAGCCATGACGGATCCGTCTCGAACACCATTAAAAGTCAATGGGGGACAGATCAGTTTTCTATTTTGGCAGATTGTTTCCGAGAAAACGGATCCGTCCTGGCACACAATGTAAGTCAATGGGGATGGATCCGTTTTCTCCGCTTCGTCAGGCGGACAGAAAAACGCTGCAGGCTGTGTTTTGGTGTCCGCCTCCAGAGCGGAATGGTGACTGAACGGGGGTAAACTGATGCATTCTGAGCGGATCCTTTTCCATTCAGAATGCATTAAGGCAAACTGATCCGTTTTGGACCGCTTCTGAGAGCCCTGAACGGATCTCACAAACAGAAAGCCAAAACGCTAGTGTGAAAGTAGCCTTAGAGTTGCAAAATCTGTAGCGCCTACCAAGTGTCATTATAATATTAGTGTCTTCTTTTGTGGCAGAGGAGTCCTTAGACACCTTCAGTCTCCAGCTCCTGGGCGTGAAAGCAACAGCCTTGAGAGTAACAGTTGCAAACTGGCTGCCACTCAAGGAGACTGGTAAGTCTATAAGAGGCAGTATCTGTAGTGTTAGGGACCCTTGTGCGGAAGCCACCGTGACGTGGCACTTGGGCCCGACATAATTTTGATCAAAAATGTGCGCTAAGAGCTTCCTTCATTCCATTTTGGAATGAGCCCCTTTTTTATTTTTTTCTATTAGTTTATGATGTATTGTGCAGCCATCTTTTAACCAACTTTATTTGCCTTATGGATATGCACTTGTGAGTGTAGATGTATATTTGCTTAGTCTGAACTCTGTCTTATACTATGCTGAGGATGGGTCATCAATAGTAAAAGCCCGGACCACCCCTTTAAGATTACCTGTACATCCTAGATTAACTAGTGCACTTAGATTAACACACAACTGTTTATGATGAAAGTCAGACACAGAGAACAGCTTGGCTGAAACTATTTTCATGCATCACCCCTGCTCCTAGTTAAAAAAGGGGTATTTTTAATGATAGACTACTGTCTTAAAATATAATTAGAATATGGAAACGCGCTCTTTCCGGCGCACTGAGCCCAAGAACAGGGAGTGGAGAAAAGCAAAGGTTGAGATCCACTGACCGGAGTAAATCAAATTACGCACCAAATACCCCTTTAGACCTATATATGTCCTTGCCCAACTAAAGTGCATTATTCTTGAAGAACGTCGGTCTAGTAGAATTCTAGATAAGCAGTAGAGAGCTTTACCAAATGCCTGTAACCCCAGGGATTAGGAGGTCCCCGCTGAGCACAAGGGGTTGGCTGAAAAAAACAGACTTAAACAAGTGGTGGACGTACTGCCTGTACAACCGGTTCAGATGCATATGGGCCCAGGTGCGGTAGGGGGGCCCTTCTCAGCTGCAGAGCAGTAGCATGTGCTCATGCTGCACTGATAAAGGGGTTGGCCACTTTCTGGTAACTGTTGGCACTTACTTATATAGCCTTTGTTGATGTGCCATTTTCTATACTTCATAATCTACACCCTCTTGTTTGCCAAGTCTTCAGCGATGTCCACATGGAGGTCCTATTCATAAAATGGCTGCTGATGGAGGGTCATGTGACCAGAGAAATCCCCTCCATTTGAATACAGGGCACCTGCCATCTGCACTTGTACTGTTGGGAGGTTAGTGCTGGTGTAGTGTGTTTGAATGGAGGAGGCGGAGTGATGTCTGGTCACATGACCCTCCATCAGCCGCCATCTTATGGACAGGACCTCTATGTGGACAGCACAGAAGCTTGTGAAATATAGCAAACGACACAGAATATCAACAAAGGCTGTATTAGTAAGTGCCATATAGTCATCTTACCTACACACTGGTCACAAGTAGCCGGAAAGCAGACAGCCCCTTTAAGCTGTGGCTTAGTGGGATGTTGGGGTGCAGCTTAAAGGTGCAACAGGGGTCACCACAAGACATAACTTTGCTTGGGGACCCAGAAATGCCAAATATACCCTTGTAGACAAGGGAGTGTTTCCAGCTCAAGCATTCTCACTTGTTAAATGGACATTAATTTTACATGGAATTATTACAGAACATAATCTGATAAAAAAAACTGAATAAAAGACAGTAAGTGAGACATCAATAACTAAGACAGTGTTGAGCTAGTAGGATTCAGCCAAGAGACTTTCCTGGCTTCAGAAGACTTCCCATTCTGGACCAAATGCTCTGAACAGCAAGTCCTCTATTCAGCACTTGTGTAACGTGCGTTCAGACACTCAAGCCCTTTTACAGAATAAGCGTGCCACATGGCGTGCCTGCTCAGTCTTGACACAAGCCAACACGGGCAGCTGCCAGTATATAAACTAATGAGACTGCAGACTGTTCTAATTCAATACACCATACCGTATGTTATAGGGCATGAAAATAGCCTTCCCACCATGTTTAACCCTTTGGTGACCAGTCTGTTTGAGGCCTTAGTGACCGTGCTTTTTTATTTTTTCTATCGTTGGGTTCCAAAAGTGCTGTAACTTTTTTTTTTTCATCCATCATTTAGTTTGTTTTTGCTGGACAACTAGTAGTTTTTAATGCACCATTTTGTGGTATGCATTGCTCATTAACTTTAATTAACTCTTTCTGGGAGGATGGGAAAAAAAACACAATACTGCCACTGTCTTTTTCCACTGTAAATTTTACAACATTCATTTGCAAGTGCAACATAAAAAAGATAACTTCACTGTCTAGGTCTGTACAATTAAAGCGATACCAAATACATATACCGTAGTTTTTTTACATTTTACTACTTTTGCACAATAAAGCTTTTAAAGAAAATAAAATAGAAATTTATATATATATATATATATATATATATTTTTTTTTTTTTGCATCACTGCATCTCACGGCCCAAAACTTTTTTATTTTTCTTTCTATGGAGCTGTACAAGGGCTTTATTTTTTTTCATTATTTTGTGGCAAATAAGCAAAAAACAGCCATTCAGTTGTTTTTTTTTTTAAATAGCATTCACCGTGCAGGATAAATTACGCAATTTCTGTATAGTTTGGGTTGTTACAGATGGGGTGAAGCAAAATATTTTAATTTTTTTATGCTGAAAACCAATTTTTTGAATGAAAGGATGTGTGTGGCTTTTTTAACTTGGATTTGAAAAAAAACAAAAAACTTTTAGCACTTTTTTTTAGCACTTATTAGTCTCACAAGGGGACATTGAAATGTGATCGCTCACAAAGTAAACTGTACTATGCTCTCAGTAGGATACTAATCAGCAACCCATTAAGCCATGCCAAAGGGTAGGCTGGGGGCCTTCTTTGGACCCTTGGCTGCCCTGTAAAGACATCGGCACCCAGCGATCACATTCATGGTGGTGTCGATGGCCGAGAGAGGGCTGGGGCCTTCTTTGGACCCCCAGCTGCCCTGTGAAGAAATTGGCACCCAGCGATCTCATTCATGATGGTACCAAAGACTGAAAGGGGTAGCCCTCTATCCCTGAAACCCCAGCTGAGCTCTGGCTATCCCTTGCACGGGAGTCACATGCAGTGCTTCGGCTAGACCATCCTAAATAGGCAGCAGCCTAGCCTAAGGCCCCGTAAAGGGAATCTGTCACCAGATACATTGTTATGAATCCATCTCACATGCAAGATGTGCGCTTGTCAGTACACTGTAATGGTCTTGGCCCTATTTCAATGGGTGGCCTCTTATTTGAGAAATCAGCTTTTTTATTTTATGCTAATTAGCCCCCGGTTACAACAGGCAAGGTGCCATTGCACCCAAGGCTCCAATCTTGGGCGCACCCCCACCACTTTGACAGAGTCCCTGGCAATCTCCAGCCACGTACAGCGCTGCGATGACATTTCAGGACCAAGTGCAAATAAGTCTTCACTGCCTAGCCCTGTCAGCCATAGTGTAGTGGTGAGGGCGCGGCTGGGAATGAAAAGGTGCAGAGCCTCAGGTGCAACAGAACCGCCCATGTTGCACCCAGGGACTAATTAGTCATTTCTCAAAAATAGGCCACCTATCAATATAGAAGCAAGGCCATTTCAATGTATTGACAAGCACACATCTCGCATATAAGATGGATTCAAAACAACGTGTCTGGTGACTGGTTCCCTTAGATGACAGCCATAAGAAAAACATAAAAAAAAAACATTGGTGGTCACTAAAGGGTTAATGAGGCTCTCTGGTTTAGTTATATTTCTTTCTATATGTAAGTATATTGAAACTTTACCTTCAACTAGGTATTAAAATAATGTGTGTCTCTGAAGCTTGACTTGTAATCCGCCATTCTTGTCTGTTTTCATCCAAGACTCATTCAATCAAGTGACTGGGTCCGGAAAAATAACTGATGCCCCCGGGTGCCCACATACAACAGAGTTATAACTTATTTTTTCATCTACATAAAGACTTGTTTTTTTGAGGGAAAACTTGACTTATTATTAACTTAAGTCATTATTTTTGGGTATGTTGGTAATAATAATAACTGTTCCCGCTTCATCACAGTGCAGGATCTGTCACTCATCTGTTCTGTACATGTACACATGCTGCTAGTAAGGGAGGGGCCCAAGATTGTTCATTCACCTTTCGAAGCCCACCCCATTTCCATGGCAGCTGAAGTGATGTCATTAGGGACATATCATCAATACAAGCACTAACTGGCTGGTTATATGTCAGGACCACACGTTTGCTGCAGTAGATAGAAACAAAGGTATTGTGGCATAAAAAAAAGGGGGAAATTATGGCACACGTCATATTTCTGCTATAATTTGCAACTTTTCTAAATCGCTTGGTGGGATAAGGTGGGGCTTGTCGCGGTCCCCTGGATGTACTATACCTTACACAAGTTATAGCTTAAGTCTACGCTATTTGAGTTTCTGGCGCACAGAGGGGCAGAGATGTAACTCTTAATAAGTTAGGCGCATCTTACCCCAGCGCACAGGGGATCAAGACTGGCCTATGAGAACACCAGTCTTGATAAATGTCCCCCATTAAGACTTTTGGTTGAATCAGAGGCAAGGGAGAAGCAGAAAATCCGATTAGTTGGTATTTTGTCTGTTTTTATATTCCACTTAGGGCTCATGCACATGACCGTGGTTCTTGTCCGCAACCGATCCTCGTTTTTTGTGGATTGGATGCAGACCCAAAAGATGTGGACAGCACACTGTGTGCTGTCCGCATCCATAAGTCCGTTCTGCAGCACCCGGAATAAAAATACAACATGTCCTATTCGTGCCTATTTTGCGGACAAGGATAGGACATTTGTGAAGAAGTGAAAAAAAGAAACAAAAACAACTGCTACAGGCTTTCGGTCGGTGTCCGTGTTCTGCAGGTCCACAATTTACGCCCTTATGCAGATGTGTCCACCCTTACCTTTTCTTGAATGTGGTTAAAGACTTTAATTTTTCATAAAACTGTTTCAACACAATTGGGCAGATGTATATACAGACTAGACAGTATAAAATGAACCAGACCGTCTAGTCTACGTTTTTAACACTTATTAGTTGGCTTACTTTACACCAGAGTTTTGTACCGAACGTTTAGTGCAGACCATCAAACCTGAGACCACACCCTTATTGGAATTTTGTGTAATGCATGCATGCCAGTTTTTTTGGGCAAAGTGTGCCAGATTTCTGGTGCATTTTGATTAGTAATATCGCGACCTGCTAGCAAAACCCTTCACAAACTGCATTCTACAACACAACCACTGGGTGGCCCCACCCAGACACTGATAGCATAGACTTCTTGTAAAAGACTATAGCAAAATCATGTTGTTTTGAAAAGCTGGTCATTTTGTGACAAATCGATCTCGGCATGCCCAGCCAAGAGTAAAGATAAGGAAGGACACATTTGTATAAACATTTTTGAAAGCCTGGAAAATCCCTTTAATGACTAGAAAAACATCTCACAGATAACATTTGTCCAAAAACCCAATGCAAAAAATTCCCTTTCTCCCAAGCTGCAGACGGTGTAAAAAAAGATAGAAATTCTACTCACCTCACCCATCCCCTGCTGCTGTTCTGATGGTGCTAGGGCAGTGAATGTCTGTGAACAATGCTCAGCCAATCATGGTGCAGACGTAGCTCAGCCAATGACTGGATGAGTGGCAATCCAGGTCATTCCATGCCATGCTGAGAAGTGAAGTGCAGCGGGGACCCCAGAATCATTGGAATGGCCGAGGTGAGTATCAATTTTTAAGTTCTGTCATTTTTTTTTTGCACCATGTGATGCCTGGGGAGAAAACAGTAAGGTTGGAATACCCCTTTAATGCTGCTTGCAAATGAAGTCTGACAGAGTCTGTCCTGTTCTCTAGGGTTCTCCAGTATGCTACAATGTTCTAATTGACTGTAATATAAGCCACACAGTCGGGCTCCCTACATCTCTACACAATCATCTAGTCCTTATAACAAACACAACCTCTGCTCTGTAAATGGACTATATTTCCCCCATTCATTCACCCCCTTCTCAGAATCTCGCCCCTAAATGCCTTCCCTGCCTCTCCCATCTATAAAATGACCTACAACTTGGGCCTCATGCACACAAACGTATTTTGGGTCCGCGCCTGAGCCGCATATTTTGCCGCTCGGGCGCATACCCATTCACATCAATGGGGCCGCAGAAGATGCGGACAGCACTCCGTGTGCTGTCCGCATCCGTTGCTCCGTTACGTGGCCCCACAAAAAAAATATTGCATGTCCTATTCTTGTCCGTTTTGCGGACAAGAATAGGCATTTCTACAATGGGCCGCGTTCTGTTCCGCAAATTGTGGAACGGAACGTGAAACAGCTTCCGTGTTTTGTGGATTCGCGATTTGCAGTCTCCAATGCACTGGCACCATCCGTGCTGCTGCCACAACAGACCTAGACCCATTCAAACTTGAATAAAAAAATAGAACAAGTGAATGGGTTCGCATCCGTGATGCGGGGAGCACACGGCCGGTGCCAGAATATTGCAGACCCTGTGTTTGCAGGCTGTAATACGGGCCACGGCAACGGGCGTGTGCATGATGTCTTACACCTTTTAGGAAATGTAGCAGCACCATCTACAGTGACACTACCCCAAACTGTGGTTGGGGCTAAAGGAAATCAGTCCCCAGTTTTATGGTGTCCTAACTAAGGCCACCATAAACTAGAGACAGAGCTCCCTAGCAAAATGCTGGCTGGCTTTCTTTAATTGACCCAGCCGTTTTGCCAAAATCTTGTATTATGCAGCTCCAGTGCATAATGATGGGTGCCAAATACTCATGAGCTCCTGGCTTTCCCTGCCCACATGCTGCGGATTTATATGAAAAAAAACCTGTCAATCAGAGATATGTGGGCGGGGCGAGCAGTGAGCTCATGAATATGGGGACTCAGTGACCTGCGCTAGAGCTGTTAGGAGTGAGAGCAGCAAAAAACTGCTGACAGATTCCCTTTAGGTTTATTGACCTTTACCTCCATGAGGAGAGATGCCTGCAGGAAAAAGCTCCGGCCTCTGGTGGCTGGGACCGTGGTGCAAACGTAGGCTAGTGCTTTTTCCTATAGTGTGCAAGCGTGGCCACCACTGATGGATTGCAGGGTGGTCATAACCATGGAAAAGAGTAGTGAATAATGCGATGGAAAAATGAATCCAGCCAGCAAAGGAGGCAATATGGATAATAACAATACATTAGTAAGCGCCTTGTATTAACTTCCTCTACATGATAAATTCTACTTGCTGAAGTGAGACAGCCCTTTAAAGAGCTCATGCACACAACTGTATGTATTTTGCAGTTCGCAAAACGCAGATCCACAAAATGACATCTGTATTGTATCCGTTTTTTGTGGACCCATTGACTTCAATGCATCCGGGGTCCGCATTTTGTAGCCAAGAATAGCACAATTTCTATCTTTTTGTGGAACAGATGTACAGATAAAGACAGAACACGACTCTGCTAAAAAATAGTTGCCATTTTGAGGAGGGGCAGATAAATAAAACAACTAGAGAACAGATTTGAAGTAAGTATCTCTAGCCGACCTAGGTAAACGTTAAAGAGTTCCTGTCACCTCTCCAGACATGTCAGCTTTAGTAACTACGTGCATTCCCCATGTAATAACAATTCTGGAGCATCTATTCTTATGTCTCTATGTTGTGCCATTCCTTTATTATTTCTACTAGAGGTTATAAATGAATTGCCAGCAGCTTGCAGTAAAGGTACAGAGGGGCGTTACCAGTTGGGGGTGTGTACCTGCACAGTCTCACACCAGCGGCACTGACTGGACAGAGACAGACACATCCATTATTGTTCACACCCATAATAAAATTTTACATGAACTCACCATACCCCTCACGGAATACCTTGGGGTGTCTTCTTTCCAAAATGGGGTCACATATGGGGTATTTATACTGCCCTGGCATTTTAGGGGCCCCTAAAGCGTGAGAAGAAGTCTGGAATCCAAATGCGTAAAAATGCCCTGTGAAATCCTAAAGGTACTCATTGGTATTTGGTCCACTTTGCACATCTTGGCTGCAAAAAAAGTGTCACATGTGGTATCGCCGTACTCAGGAGAAGTAGGGCAATGTGTTTTGGGGTGTATTTTTATATATACCCATACTTTGTGTGAAAAATATCTCTGTAAACGACAACTTTTAAAAAATTTTATACAAAGTTGACAATTTACAGAGATATTTCTCTCACCCAACATGGGTATATGTAAAAATACACCCCAAAACACATTGCCCTACTTCTTCTGAGTACGGTGATACCACATGAGTGACACTTTTTTGCAACCTGGGTGCGCAGAGGGGCCCAAATTCCAACGAGTACCTTTAGGTTTTACATGGCTGCTCACAATTTAGCCCCGCCCAAAATGCCAGAACAGTAAACACACCCCACAAACGACCCCATTTCGGAAAGTAGACACCCCGAGGTATTCACTGAGGGGCATAGTGAGTCCGTCTGAGATTTTTTATTTTTTTTTGCCAGAAGTTAGCAGAAATTGAAACTTTTTTTTTTTGTTTCTCAAAAAGTGTCATTTTCCGCTAACTTGTGAAAAAAAATGAAATGATACATGAACTCACCATGCCCCTCCGCGAATACTTTGGGGTGTCTTCTTTCTAAAATGGTGTCATTTGGGGGGTATTTATACTTTCCTTGCATTCTAGCACCTGAAGAAACATGACAGGCGCTCAGAAAGTCAGAGCTGCTTCAAAATGCCGAAATTCACTTTTTTGCACCATAGTTTGTAAACGCTATAACTTTTACCCAAACCAATAAATATACACTTATTGGACTTTTTTTTATCAAAGACATGTAGAACAATAAATTTAGAGAAAAATTTATATAGAAATGTAGTTTTTTTTAAAAAAAATTTACAACAGAAAGTGAAAAATGTCATTTTTTTGCAAAAATGTCGTTAAATTTGTATTAATGGCAAAAAAAAGTAAAAATGTCAGCAAGAATGAAATACCACCAAATGAAAGCTCTATTAGTGAGAAGAAAAGGAGGTAAAATTCATTTGGGTGGTAAGTTGCATGACGGAGCAATAAACAGTGAAAGTAGTGTAGTGCAGAATTGTAAAAAGTGGCCTGGTCATTAAGGGTGTTTAAGCTAAGGGGGCTGAAGCGGTTAACAAAAGAAGGCTTTTTTGGAGCCTACATTTTCATGGTTAATCTGTCAGCATCTTAAACTGGATCTTAAACAGGAACCTTTTGGAATCAAGGTCCTCAAAAGCCTCTTGTGAGGAGACATCAATATTTTCTCCCTCCCCAATTTCTGACATGATCGTAGCAGTATCAGAGTCGTGGATCATGCGCACGGCCGTAGTTTCTGTCTGTATCTGACCCGCAATTTTTGTGGATCGGATGCGGACCCATTCATTTCAACGGGGCTGCACACATCTGCACATCCATTCCGCGGCCCCACAAAAAAGATAGAACACGTCCTCTTGTTATTTGTGGACTGCAAAACGGATGTGGTCGTGTGCATGGGCTCTTAGAGTCATAAACTGGAGAAGACTGCTTTTTGAAGGCTACACCCAAAGTAGTAGGGTCAATTTGGGCAGACTGAATTTTCTCATTAATCAAAAGGCTAATGTCAGCAATGCATGTTGGGCTTTTCTGGGATACAACTTTAGCTGTATATTCTTTGCATAAAGGTTTAGTACAAGCAGATGGCAAATGCATAGTACAAATCCCACATTTCCCGGATCTGGGATTAGAAAAGGAGGGTGACTCCTTGTCTCCCTGAAACACAAGGGACAACCACAGTATTCAATAAAAGAAAGTCCATGAATATAAAACCTTGCCATCAGACTTCTTACTGAACCATGGGGGCTCAGTAGAATCCGAGCTTGGCTTAGCCATGTTAGACCTGCTGCAACCCCTGTCGCAAATGAGGTGAAGAATATCCTCCGCAGTGGGGAGCTTTCACCAGTGCCATCATCCATATATGCCGTTGCTTAAATGCTCCCACCGGAAGTGATGATCCGCGTTACGTCTGACGTCCAAAGCCATCACCATGAGGCCAGATGCAAAACATCACATTTCACTGCCACTCCGCACTGGACCCCCCTGGGCAGCTGCTGGAGGCATTTTCACAGGGGAGACTGCCATGCAGTGCCCAAGATGGAGGAGGGAAGCACTTTCAGCTGCTGGCTATGACCTCAGCCTCCCAGTAAGAAGAAATACAGCCAGAAGACCCCCAGCACCTCTCTCATCTGACAGGACAGCAAAAACAATGGAGAGGGGAGGATTTAACCTCTCTGTGTTCCTGTCCTATCATAGGAATAAGTGACAAAGAGAGGAGATCGGGGATCTGCCTCCAGGGTCTCTATATCCACTAGGGAAGGGGGGGTTTAGTCATAGAAAAATCAGAGGCTATAATATGTAACTCTAAGGCCCCTTTTACACTTGCGTTTAGAAGATCCGGCATAGCGTTCTGTCGTTGGAGCTCTATGCCGGAAAGAAACTCTTCAGTTACAGTTACTACAATCGCATGCATCCATTTGAATGGATCCAGTTGTATTAACTTTAACTATTTTTTAACATAGCCAAGACGGATCCGTCATAAACTCCATTGAAAGTCAATGGAGGACAGATCCGTTTTCTATTGTGGCAGATCCGCATCCCAGGACGGAAAGAAAACCGCAGCATGCTGCGTTATTTTCTCCATCCAAAAAACATACAGTGACTGAACGGAAGACAACCTGATGCATCCTGAACGGATTTCTCTCCATTCAGAATGCATGGGGATAATCCTGATCAGTTTCTTTCCGGCGTAGAGACCCGACGACGGATCTCTATCCCGGAAAAGAAAAACGCTGGTGTGAAAGGGCCCTTACAAGAATATCCATGAATGGATAAAATATACATGTACCAACCCATATAATAAAATGTCTCAAATATATGGATATATGTCTACGTATAATATAGTATATGGTCCTCAAGGGGAATTAAAACATAAAAATACATATATACAAATGTGGTACTAATTACCCTCCTATCATAGGAAGACAATCTCTCAGGTGTGCCGTCATTGAGACTACGGGGAAAAAAGGGCCTAGGAGACCTCCCGATTCTTGGGCCAATTATCGGGAACAAGCGCTCATAAGAACAGTCATTCCCGATATCTGGCTCATTTGTCAGCTGATTGCATCTTTTATTCAGAATAAAAGATGCTGGATTATCAGCAGCACGCCTTCCTATGTCATCAGGGATGTGCTGTATTATAGCTTTCTGTGGCATAGGAGAAAAATACCGGATTTGCCATTTCAGGCATAGCCCACCAGATCCTTGGCCACTTTAATGGGATCCGTCGGGTGTCCCTTTCCAATACTTACTGCTGACCCACTCTTGCTGCTGTGCAGTAATTGGCTGAGCAGGCATTTTTGGGGTCAAGAAGCACCAGCAAGCACAGAACAGAAGATGCAGAGGATAGGTGGAGGAGAGTATGACTTTTTTTTTTTTTTTTGTACAATACACTGAACTTTTTATTTTTTAAGGGACAACTCAATCAGAAATTCTATATTCATAGAATTTTTGCTCATTTTTCTTTTGGCAGTGCTATACCACTGAAAATTAAGTACAAAATATTGTATCGCAGACAGCCTAGAGAGATAAAACTTCTATGGAGGTAATTTTACTGTTGCTGTAAGGACAAAATGCCATTTGCACGTATAATAGTAGATTGTAAAAGTTCGTTAATGAAATGCTATGAAAGCTCTATTGTTCTGCAGAGCGGCCTAGAAAAAGATGCCCGCAGTGCACTAATGTAAGGTGTGACGCTCTAAATGAGTCACATAAAATGTTCACACACACGCACACCAGTAAAAAGATCAGCTGGACAAGGCATTCTCTGTATATACATTTACAGAGAATGCCATCCACCCCTGTACACAACTGAACTCAGAAAAAGCAGAGAAGACTCTACTGCATAACGGGACGGATCCGTTTTGCACCCATAGACTTCCATTATGACAGAATGAATAACGGAATGCCTCTAAAGGTACTCCGTTATGCATTCCGTCATAGAATTGCGTTATGGTCCTTGGTAACAGAATCCACAAGGCAATTCAACTTTTACCCCCAAACGAAGTGTGAACGAATTTCATCTGCGGAAATTCGCTCATCTCTAGTTATGCTAGCAAACCAGTGCACAGGCGTGAGAAATCAGTGCTAAACCTGTCAATCTAATAGGAGGGGGGGGGCGTGTTTGGAGCACCAGAGTCCTCACTAGAGCGGTGCTCAAACCGCAGAAGCCCACCTCTGGGTGCTCAAATGGCTTATTTGCATAAAAATAAAAGTGTAAATTTCTCCAATACGCCAGCACCTACAAAGAAATAAAAAATAAATAAAAAAAGAACGTTACCTTTTTACTCAGCTACTTTAAAAGAAAGAAAGTTATCGTTTAACTCATCGACCCTACCAGGCTATATGCCTGGTTTCATGGGGCTGATCCTGGTGACAGGGCCTCTTAAAAGTAGTGAATGCCATTTCTAAATTGCGTTCATTTGTAACACAGTTCCTAAGCTGTTCTCTTAAAATAGTGTACCTTTGAGTCACCAAGGAAGTAACGCATAGCGTGATACAACACAGAGCCGATAGGTAATTAGAGCCTAGCTTCATAGAAAGGCTTGAGATTGATCAATGGCATTTTGTACTTGTGGGAGAAGACAGGTAGCCAAACATGGGAACGAACAAAGCAAACAATCAATGCAATACAAAGTCAATTAAACAGTCCTTCAGTGCCGACAGGATGCATAGCCGTTTCACTTTCTTAGTAAATAACCCACAGAAATTGCACAGCAGAGTGCAAAAAGGCAGGAAGGGAGAACAGAACCTACACTACCTCTCCAAACGAATAATACTCACCGGGTATTAGTTAGGCTACTTTCACACTGGCGTCTGGTGCGGATCCGTCATCTATCTGCACAGACGGATCCGCACTGATAATACAATCGCATGCATCTGTTCAGAACGAATCAGTTTGTATGATCATGAACATAGGCAAAACGGATCCGTCTTAAACACCATTGAAAGTCAATGGGGGACAGATCCGTTTTCTATTGTGACATATTGTGTCATTGACGGATCCGTTTGGCTCAGTTTCGTCAGACGGACACCAAAAGCTGCAGAATGTGATGGGGGGAAACTGATAAGTTTTGGACCGCTTGTGAGAGCCCTGAAACGGATCTCACAAGCGGACCAAAAACGCCAATGTGAAAGTAGCCTAACCGTCCCATCCCGCCAGCAGTTGCATCTTTCCACTCTCAATGTCAGACTGGTGGGAGAAGGTGCCGACATAACCCCTTTAAGAAAGCTGAATTATAATGACCTTTGTTGGTAGGGAAGATATACAGAATACAAGCTGCTGATCACATTGCAGGCCAACAGAGGGGAATCTCATTGCCCAAATGCTGCCCTGCTTCAGCCCTTTCCAATAGGTGTACTCTATTAGGGATTAGCTGTATATCTGACCAGTTTTGAACCCACACTTAAAAGGGGTTGTCCGGGCTTTTAATATTGAGAACCTATCCTCAGGACTGTGTGCGCCGTCTCCTCTGGGTGCTGAACTGATATTGATGACCTATCCTGAAGCCCGGACAACCCCTTTAAGGACTTGACTGTGCACATAATTCAGTATATATCTATTTCTCAGTGCCTGCACTTTCTGGAATAACCTCAGAGAGCCTTTTCCTTACCCTGGTAGACCTGAATGAACCTGGGTAGCATTGCAGCACTGATTACTCCATCGGGCATCTCGCGGAGGAACAGCTTAAGCAGGCTGGCAGCAGAATGGACATCTCCATCTTCTGGCAGGGTCACCTGCTCCCCGTTTTCATACTTTACTCGCAGCTGGTCAACCACTCTGACATTTCCATTTATTCGGAATAGGCCTTCCTGAGTCAAACCTGAAATAAGACAGGATATCAGAACACATTATGACGCACCCAAGCCAATTTCTTCATCTATGGCAGGTATCAATAACCTTCGGCACTCCAGCTGCTGTGAAACTACAACTCCCAGCATGCAAACATGCTCGGCTGTTCTCACAACTCCCGTATAAGTGAATGGAGCATTCTGGGAGTTGCAGTTTCAGAACATCTGCAGTGCCGGAGGCTGCTGATCCCTGATCTATAGAGTAGTACAGACAAATAAGTAGAGGAATATGCACTTCAAGAATAGGATTTTGAATAGGGTACACAGATCCAATCTAAAAACAGATGTGTGAATACCCCGATTGACTTGTATGGGTCAGTTTTAAAAACCGCAAACTGTAAATAAAATATGGTTGTGTGCATGAGGCCAGACCAAGAATGGAAGAAACGCATGGAGAGATTGAGTCATGTGCACTTCTGCAGCAAATGACTGGCCTCAGCAGTGACGTGTCCCCAAGAGTCCCATCACTGCTGGGATACGTGCTGCCTAAGGTCAGGTAACCGCTGAAGCCAGTCATTGACTGCAGTGGCACCCGAGACTCTGTCCGTGCAGAAGTTGACAGATCGGGACTGGAAGACCAAATAAAAAAAAAAAAAAAGAGACAGTGAGCAGGTAAGCGTGTCAGTCCACTGCTCCATTCACTCCTATGGGTGCTGTCTAAGCCTGTCTCATAAAGGTGACCAATGTACACTTCTGCTCGATACAGAGAGGGAACTCAGGGATCCCTCGTTCCCAGCAGTCAGACCCACCACAATTTGATATTTATCACCTATCCCGTGTATAGGTGATACTTTCTGTGGGATAACCCCTTTAGCTAAGGGCTCATGCATATGAACGTGTGCCAGCCTCGTCCTTGCTGCGGTCCGCAATGCACAGGCACCGACCATAGGGCCACCATATGCGGATGCAGGTCCGTGTTCCGCGCCGCAAAAAAGTAGTGCATGCATTTCTTGTGTGGAGGCACTGACAGAAAACTGATCCGTGCCTCTGTTCTGCATCGCATTTCCTGGATTACAGACCCATTCACCGTGATACGGTGCGCACACGGCCAGTGCCCGTAAATAGCGGATCCGCTGTTCGCGAGCCGCAATACAGATATGGCCGTGTGCATGAGCCCTTGAGTAAACAAGCCCTCTATCCAAAGGTTCCCTGCAGGAACTATGCAGAGCGGACAATTCAAAAAATAAAATCAGAGCTGGAGTGTAAAGCAAGAGGAAGGCCTAAATTTTAAACTACCTCCCTCAAAAGACAACGCAGCTAGTCTGTCATTCATCATCTCTGACATAATTAAGCAGACTAAAAATGGATAACTACAGCTAGCCCATAAGCAATAGCTTGCAATTTAGTTTTTCCAGTTTAAAGTGAGTCAATACTGCAGAAAGCACACAGCAGTAGGGAATGTACTATACCCGAGAGGTATAGTACATATGTCTGCGACTGACAAGGTCTCTACAAAACGGGCTGTTTGCGGTACGTGAGTGGCTCTCGGATGTACTGCGGTACATGCGTGGCTCTCGGATGCACTGCGGTACATGCGTGGCTCTCGGATGCACTGCGGTACATGCGTGGCTCTCGCATGCACTGCGGTACATGAGTGGCTCTCGCATGCACTGCGGTACATGAGTGGCTCTCGCATGCACTGCGGTACATGAGTGGCTCTCGCATGCACTGCGGTACATGAGTGGCTCTCGCATGCACTGCGGTACATGAGTGGCTCTCGCATGCACTGCGGTACATGAGTGGCTCTCGCATGCACTGCGGTACATGAGTGGCTCTCGCATGCACTGCGGTACATGAGTGGCTCTCGCATGCACTGCGGTACATGAGTGGCTCTCGCGATGCACTGCGGTACATGAGTGGCTCTCCGATGCACTGCGGTACATGAGTGGCTCTCCGATGCACTGCGGTACATGAGTGGCTCTCCGATGCACTGCGGTACATGAGTGGCTCTCCGATGCACTGCGGTACATGAGTGGCTCTCCGATGCACTGCGGTACATGAGTGGCTCTCCGATGCACTGCGGTACATGAGTGGCTCTCCGATGCACTGCGGTACATGAGTGGCTCTCCGATGCACTGCGGTACATGAGTGGCTCTCCGATGCACTGCGGTACATGAGTGGCTCTCGGATACACTGCGGTACATGAGTGGCTCTCGGATGCACTGCGGTACGAGTGGCTCTCGGATGCACTGCGGTACATGAGTGGCTCTCGGATGTACTGCGGTACATGAGTGGCTCTCGGATACACTGCGGTACGAGTGGCTCTCGGATGCACTGCGGTACATGAGTGGCTCTCGGATGTACTGCGATACATGAATGGCTCTCTGATGTATTACATTTTGGAAGCAGTTTTTCCCATAAAATAAATTACTGGAAATGACCAGAAATAGAAACAAGTGACGCACAGTATACTGAGGTTTATAGATACAGCGCGTTCCTATATCAGATTTAGGCTTCGTTCACATCACCGTTTGTCTTTTCCGTTCTCCGGCTCCGTTCAGGAGCAGGAGAACGGAAAGGACGGATGGTGTACATAACTGACACCTAACTGACACCAACGGAGCCTAAAGACCCCATAGACTTTAATAGGGTCCGTTTGGTGTCCGCTCAGAACATGATTTTTGAGCAGACATGAAAGTACTGCATGCAGGACTTTCGTGTCCGCTCAAAAATCATGTTCTGAGCGGACACCAAACGGACCCTATTAAAGTCTATGGGGTCTTTAGGCTCCGTTGGTGTCAGTTAGGTGTCAGTTATGTACACCATCCGTCCTTTCCGTTCTCCTGCTCCTGAACGGAGCTTGAGAACGGAAAAGACAAACGGTGATGTGAACGAGCCCTTAGAGAAGGAAAAATGAAAATACATGTCATCCGAAGCCTCTCCACTCACTTATGGAACATGGCACACATCATCACATGTAGGTCAGCTATTTGCAGATTTCTGTCACTTCTCTGCACATCAAACTGAAACCTCATTAAATAACCCCACCTCTATGAGAAGACCCCTTTATCCAGACCTGTGGCAGATCTCCAGTCCCATCATCTATTACTGGCCATCTTCTCCGACTACACCCCAGGAAGACCACTTTTTAATGTCATTTTGGATCGGTGTCCCTAAGAAGTTTCACGGTGTATACAAAATATACATAACCCTACTGTAAATACCGTAAACATACATATCAGTGTACAAAGAAACACTGATCTTTTAACAAACCTACATATCTGTACATTCCAGTATTTCTGGTTACTGTTCGGATCCTATATACTATAGCGATATAGGTTACCACTTACCTTCACTACGCAAGTACTCCACCACACTCCACACCACGGCCGGCACACCGTTTATGACCAGACCCTCTTTATGCAAGTCTTTGAGAGGAACGCCAAAAACTGTTCTGCAAGGCATGGGGGGCTGTCCTCTTCCAGGCCGCACTACCACTTTTTTCATATCTTCCTTCAGCCTCACGGCAGCTTTGCTTTGCTTGAAGGAGCAGAGGAAGAGAGAGCAGTCATGAGCAGAAACAACAGGAGGCTGCATTTCTGGCCTGAGTTTTAGAAGTTCAAGCATTTTGTGCCATATCAGAAACAAAAATGAAACGAGGCAAGGAGACGTGCAGCGAGTGATTCCCAAGTAGATGATGTGTTCCCAGGAGCAGGCAGGCTGGGGGTGGTGCCCTCACACCACTTCCCTGTAACTAGGATATCAAGCAGGCTTTTCTTTCAACACACAGACGTCCCCAAGCCATATTACCACAGTAACCTCTGGGCGGAACTAGGAACCAGTGTCCAGCCTCAAGCCTCTGACTGCCATCTGACAACTTCTGCTGAGACGGCAGATGCAGGAGGTGTGTCCTCCAGGAGCTCCACGGCCCCTTGATTCCTTGTTTTCCTGCCTCCCACTCTAGTATGAAGAGCACAGGAAACATTTCTTTTCACAGAAACCCTCAAGAGTTCTAATACAAGGCAAAATGTTATTACAGAGCAGTTTAATGCTACACTCATGACACTTCAATATACTTACTGCAATGTTACCAACGTAGTCTACCTCCTTTCTCATTCAGTTTGTACCAGACTTTACAGCATGAACCCCAGTGCAAGAAACCTTTGCAATGCAGCCAAACATGGAAGGAGATTTATCAAAACCGATGTAAAGGAAAACTGGCTTAGTCGCCCCTAGCAACCAATCAGGTTCCACCTTTCATTTTTCAGAGCTCCTTTGGGAAATGAAAGATGGAATCTGATTGGCTGCTATGGATGACTAAGTCAGTTCTACTTTACACCAGTTTCGATCAATCTCCCCCATGTCCTGGAAAAAAAAAAAAAGAGGATGAAGATAGTACAAGCTGAGATTTTTGCTGAACGCACAGATGGTCAGTGAAAAAAATGATCATGTGCATATACCCGTTGAAATTAATGAGTGAGCGTTCAGTCTGGATGCTGTCCACTGTAAAAAAGAAATCACATCACGAAAACACGCCCTTAGGGATCATGTACACAAGCAATATTTTGTCAGTGAAAAACTGTTTTCCCCCTTATGCCTCATTCACACGTCAGTGTTTGGTCAGTGATTTCCATCAGTGATTGTGAGCCTGAACCAGGTGCGGCTCTAAACCAAGAAGAGGTGCAAATCTTTCCCTTAGGCTCCATTCACACGACCGTATGTTGTCCGCAAAAAAACTGATCCGTTTTTTTGCGGACAGTTCAGCATGTCCGCAAAAAAACGGATTGTATGCCGTTTTTTAGCTGATCCATAGACTACAATAGGGTCATGTCCTGATTTTTACTGACAAGTATAGGACATGTTTCATTTTTTTTGCTGAGCTGTGCAATGGAAGAAAAGGGCCCCATAGAAGTGAATGGGACAGCATCTAATCCACAAAATACTGTCGTGTGATTGGAGCCTTATACCTTATGTCTGTGGAGGCTCCAATCCTGGTTTTGGCTCACAATCACTAATGGAAATCACAGATTTTAGGCCCCATTCACACGTCCGCATTTTGTTTCCGCATCTTTTTGCGGAACATATGCTGACCCATTCATTTTCTATGGTTCCCGAAAATATGCGGACAGCACAATAAGTGCTTTCCACATCCGTGATTCCGTTCCGCAGGTCCGCAAAAATATAAAACATGTCTTATTATATTCCGCAAAATGCGGTCCGTTCGGCCATAGAAATGAATGGATCCGCAAAAAACGGACTTCAAAAAAGGTTATAGAAAAATTCTAAATACGGTTATAGGAAAATACTGACGTGTGAATGTAGCCTTAGGCTTATTGCACACGAACGTATGGTTTTGCGGTCCGCAAAAAAAACCGGATGACATCCGTGTGCATTCCGTTTTTTGCGGAACGGAACATCTGGCCCCTAATAGAACAGTACTATCCTTGTCCGTGATGCGGACAAGAATAGGACATGTTCTATCTTTTAACGGAACGGAAAAACGGAAACAGAATGCACATGGAAACACTTCAGTCTTTTTTGCGGACCAATTGAAATGAATGGGTCTGTATACTGTCCGTATACGGAACATAAAAAAACGGCCCGTACACTCGCAAAAAAAAACATTCGTGTGCAAGAGGCCTTAGGGCTTGTTCACACGAGCGTGCCATATTTTGCAGTCCGCAAAACACGGATGCCGCCCGTGTGCCTTCTGCAATTTGCAGAACGGAACGGGCGGCCCTTTATAGAAATGCCTATTCTTGTCCGCAAAACAGACAAGAATAGGACATGACTCATAATTTTTGCGGGTGTCACAGAACCGAGCAACGGATGCGGACAGCACACAGAGTGCCGTCAGAATCTTTTGCGGCCCCGCTGAAGTGAATGGGTTCGCACCCTTTGCGGCTCGGATGCAGAATCAAACCACGGTCATGTGAATGAGCAAGGCTACATGCACAGGAACGTTGTTTGTTTCCCTTCCGTTTTTTTTGCGGATACGATGCGGACCCATTCATTTCAATGGGTCTGCGAAAAATGCTGACAGCATACCGTGTACTATCCGCATCCGTATGTCCGTTCTGTAGCCCCGCAAAAAAAATAGAGCATGTCCTATTCTTGTCTGTTTTGCGGACAAGGATAGACATTATTACAATGGATACAATAAAAAAAAACGGATGCCAATTTGCAGACCAAAAAACGGATGACATCTGTATGCCATCCGTTTTTTTTGCGGATCCATTGTAACAATGCCTAAAACGGACAAGAATAGGACGTTATATTTTTTTTGCGGACATATGGTGTGCTGTCTGCATTTTTTGCGGACCCATTGAAATTAATGGGTCTGCATCCTTTCCGTGAAAAAAAGGGAACGGACATGGAAACAAAATACGAACATATTTTGTTTCCCTGTCCGTTATGTTTTTTTTGCGGATAGGATGAGGACCCATTCATTTCAATGGGTCCGCAAAAAACACGGACAGCACACCATGTGCTGTCCGCATCAGTATGTCCGTTCCGTAGCCCCGCAAAAAAAAAATAGTGCATCTCCTATTTTTTTCTATTTTGTGGACAAGGATGGGCATTATTACAATGGATCTGCAAAAAAAACGGATGCCATACGGACGTCATCCGTTTATTTTTGTGGATCCGCAATTTGCGGACGGCAAAACACATACGATCATGTGCATGTAGCCTAAGGCCTCATGCACACAAACTTTTTTTTTTTTCCTTTTACGTTCCGTTTTTTGGGCGTTCCGTATACGGACCGTATACAGAACCATTCATTTCAATGGGCCTGCAAAAAAACGGAATGTACTCCATATGCCTTCCGTTTTTGTATTTCAGTTCCGTTCAAAGATAGAACATGTCCTATTATTGTCCGCATAACGGACAAGGATAATACTGTTCTATTAGGGGCCAGATGTTCCGTTCCGCAAAAAACAGAATGCACACGGATGACATTCGTATTTTTTGCGGACTGCAAAATACTGAAAAAGCCATATGGTCATGTGCAATAAGCCTAAGGGTCCATTGACACGTCTGAAGAATGGGTCCAGTTCCGTTCGGCAATTATGCGGATTGAGTGCGGACCCCTTCATTTTCAATGGGGCCTGAAAAGATGCGGACAGCACACAGTGTATTTCCCGCATCCGCATTTCCAGTCCTCAGCGCCGCAAAAAAATAGAACATTCCCTATTCTTACAGGTGATATTAAATCAATTTGTTCAACCTGTAAAAACAGTATAAGCAACTATCATCGCAATACCCTGGCAATCACGGTAAAAATGCACGTATGGGGTCATTTATTAAGACCGACATTCTAGACGCTGGTCTTAATACCCCTTGCTTTGGACCATGATGCGCCTAAGTTATGCCGAGGCTCCGGTCTCTATATAACTTGAGCCTATTGCACAAGACCGTATGGTTTTGGGGTCCACAAAAAAACCGGATGACATCTGTGTGCATTTCGTTTTTTGCGGAATGGAACATCTGGCCCCTAATAGAACAGTACTATCCTTGTCCATGATTTGGACAATAATAAGACATGTTCTATCTTTGAATGGAACGGAAAAAACGGAAATACGGAAACGGAATGCATACGGAGTACCTTCTGTTTTTTTTTTTTTGCGGACCCATTGAAATGAATAGTGCCGTATACGGACCAAAAAACGGCCCGTACACGTTCGTGTGAAAGAGGTCTTAGGCGCATCCACCACCAGCCTAAGGCCTCGGCCGTTGTTTTGGTCCGCGTCCGAGCCGCATATTTTGCGGCTTGGGGCGGGCCCATTGACTTCAATGGCTTCAGTAGCTTCCGTGTTTTGCGGATCCGCGGTTTGCGGACCGCAAAACACATATGGTCGTGTGCATGAGGCTCCCTTGCTGGCGTAGATTTAGATAATTGTCTACACCTAAAACAGGCGTGGAAAATGATAAATGGGACGGGCCATCCTGCCCCCTTCCCCCCCATGCCACTCCCCTTTTTTAGACCTTGCGCGAGAGGGGAAAAGTCGCAGATTTGGCTGCAAAACCCCTTTGCGACCAAATCTGCGACAGATATACAACAAAAATTGGCGTATATCTAATAATAAATTAACCCCATAGTTTTAGTCGCCTTTTTTTTTTTTTACAGACAGACAACAGTAAAACGTAAACCTGCCCTAAGACCTTTTTCACATGAGTGATGCAGAACTCGTCCGAATTCTGTCAGCCAAAAATTCCGTTTTTCTTTATTGTTTTCTGCCGACAACAGTAAAACGTAAACCTGCCCTAAGACCTTTTTCACATGAGTGATGCAGAACTCGTCCGAATTCTGTCAGCGAAAAATTCAGTTTTTCTTCATTGTTTTCTGCCAATCTGTTGAGTTCCTGCATTTTTTCAGCACAGATGCAATTAGTTTTTGATGCATTTTTTTTTTTACTCCTAAGGAAATGTCCTATCTATGTCGGCAAATTTTTTTTGCAGGACTGCATCCGCACGGGCAACATTCGTGCAGATTGCAAAGACAGATCCAGACCCATTCAACTTGATCCTTTCACACCGCAAAAAATGTAGTGCATTGAGGTGCTGAGGCACGGAACCCCAAGGAAGCGATCCGTTCCGCACCTTTCAGATTGCGGACCCATTTTTCCACCGAATGGGTACGCATCCATGATTCCTTCTGAATGGAGAGATGAGATGGTCATGTTTATTTACCCATTGAAATGAATGGGTCAGGGTTCAGTCCAGATTCTATCCGTTGTAAAAACAGACAGGCCTCTTTTACACGGGCGTCATGTTGACGCCCGGATAAGAGGCAGGTGTGTTGCGGGAATATGCGCGATTTTTCCGCGCGGGTGCAAACGTTTGTAATGCGTTTTGCACGCGCGTGTGAAAAATCGCCATGTTTGGTACCCAGACCCGAAGCCGGACTTCATCACTGAAGTCCGGTTTCGGGTAGAGTATTCTGGAGAATTTATTATTTTCCCTTGATAAAGAATGCTTAGTAAAATGAAGATGAAGGGGTTAAAAATAATAAAAGTTAACTTACCTTTGCCACTTGATCGCGTAGTTGCGATCTGTCATCTCTCTTCGTGCTTTAACTAACAGCTAAAGGACCTGTGGTGACGTCACATCACATGGTCCAATCACATGGTCCATCTTACCATCGTGATGGACCATGTGATTGGACCATGTGATGTGACGTCATCACAGGTCCTTTAGCTGTTAGATGAAGCTTGAAAAGAGAGGACAGATCACAACTACGCGATCAAGTGGCTAAGGTATGTTAAGTTTTATTATTTTTAACCAGGGCTGTGGAGTCGGAGTCGAGGAGTCGGAGTCGGTAAAAAATGGACCGACTCCGACTAGATTTAAATTGGAATAAAAAAAATTGGAATAAAAAAAAGCAAGTTTAAATGTCCCAATTCAGATAAAGTTATAATTAATTACTTCTCTACTGTAAGAATAAAGGCCAATGCATGCAGTGCGTCACGTTACCGCTAAACAAAGACGTTAAGTGACCGTGAAGAAGCACGCTTTTCATATGCTTTACTATGCAGTTAAAGGGACACTGACAGGCTAATTTACCGGCTAAAGATATATCTGCTGGTATTCATCAGAGGATTAGGAATACTAGAACTAGGCGACTGTTACCCCCAGTTGAGGTTTACTTGTGTTTAAAAACGTTTTAATCAATATGCAAATTCTCTACCTTTGTGCCCAAGGGGGCAGGCGCACATGTAGAGTACTGGCAGCACTAGACAGGACTAGGTAGCGAGGAGGAAGAGAGAAAGCTGGCACAGCCTCAGCATAACCAGACGAGGCTGCTGCCAGCACTCTACACGTGCGCCTGCGCAGGAATTCAGCGTTCGGCTAGCCTGAAAAAAAAGGCCAGTGCAGTGAATAATAACGAGCGGAACAGCGCTGGGAAGCTGTACTTCGGGCGCGGCTGGGCACAAAGCCGCAGGAGACGCTGCCCCATTGGGCACAAAGATAGTGAATTTGCATACAGATTAAATGTTTTTTAAACACAAGTACAGCTTAACTGGGGGTAACATTAGTATAGTTTTATTCCTAATTCTCTGATGAATACCAGTATATATATATCTTTAGCTGGAAAATCAGCCTGTCAGTGTCCCTTTAAGGAGCGGCAATACTTAAACTTTCCATTGTCTTGTGGTCTGCTGTTACAGGGAACCCATGGTTATCCTAGCCTCTCACTGATAACTGATTAAGGACTGGAGACACTTGTATAAGTGAAGGGAATGGATAGTCAATAGTTCAAGACTGAAGCTGTAAACCATTTGAAAAACTGCTATCATTCAGCTAAGGCTATAAAACATGTAAACTCAGATTGTTAGCTTAAATTTTAAACATGACTATGGGATTCTACTAGGAAAATCATGTTTTAAAATAAATGCCCCTTCCCCTGCCCCTTCCTGGATCCTCCCACTGCTCTATCTTCAGCAGAAGATCAGCACACAAAGGAGAAGGCAGCAGCTTCTGCTCAACTACCTCTCTGTGCTAGAGGAGATTAGAAGAACTTGGTGGAACAGCTTCGTATTTGCATATTAAATACAGAGGAGTCGGAGTCGAGGAGTCGGAGTCGAAGTCGGAAGTTTCAAAATCTGAGGATTCGGAGTCGGAAAATTTATCTACCGACTCCACAGCCCTGTTTTTAACCCCTTCCACTTCATTTTTACTAAGCATTCTTTATTAAGAATGCTATTATTTCCCCTTATAATGTTATAAGGGAAAATAATAAAGATCTGGTCCCGTTGCTAAGCAACTATGCGGAAAAATCGCACTGCATCCGCACTTGCTTGCGGATGCTTGCGATTTTCCCGCAGTCCCATTCACCTCTATGGGGCCTGCGTTGCGTGAAAAACGCACAATATAGAGCATGCTGCGATTTTCACGCAACGCAGAAGTGATGCGTAAAAATCACCGCTCATGTGCACAGCCCCATAGAAATAAACGGGTCCGGATTCAGTGCGGGTGCAATGCGTTCACCTCACGCATTGCACCCGTGCGGAAAACTCGCCCGTGTGAAAGGGGCCACAGGATCGGGATGGATCCCTCGTGTGAAATAAGCCTTAGGGCTCTTTCACACTTGCGTCCTGAGGATCCGGCGGGCACTTCAGGCCCACCGGATCCGTCAGAACGCAAGTTGCCTGAAAGCTTTTGAAGACTGATCAGGATCCTGATCAGTCTTCGAAATGCTTTCAGGTTACCATGGCAGCCAGGACGCTACAGAAGTCCTGGCTGCCATGGTATTCCGCAGCAGTGCACTTACCTGCGCTGCGGCCGCCGGGCGCTCCTTCATGACGTCACAGGTCCCCGTGGCGCATAGATCAATGCGTTGCCCGGACCTGTGACATCATGAACGAGCGCCCAGAGGCCGCAGCGCAGGTAAGTACACTGCTGCGGAGTACTTACCGTGGCATCCAGGACTTCAGTAGAGTCCTGGCTGCCATGGTAACTGATAGGAGCCCCAGCTTACACTGGGGCCCCGATTGGAACTGCTGCTGCGCATGCGCAGAACTAAACGTCGGATCCGGCGATGCGCCGAAACGACGTTTAGCTTAATGCCGCATCCGGATTAATGCACTTCAATGGGCATTAATTCCAGATCCGGCGTTACGGCATGTCTTCCGGATTTTTGGACGGAGACAAATCCGCAGCATGCTACGGTTTTGTCAACGTCCAAAAAACGTTTACATACTGAACGTAAGACATCCCGATGCATCCTGAACGGATTGCTCTCCATTCAGAATGCATGGGGATAATCCTGATCAGTATCTTTCCGTCCTAGAGCCCTGAGGACGGAACTCTGGGATGGAAACCAAAAACGCAAGTGTGAAAGAGCCCTTAGGGCTCATGCACACGACCGTACGCATTTTACGGTCCGCAAAACACGGATCTGCAAAAAATACGAATGATGTCTGTCTGACATCTGTATTTTGTCAGGTTTTTTTTGTGGATCCATTGTAACCATGCCTATCCTTGTACGCAAAACGGACTAGAGCAGGATATATTAGGAATGGCCATATGGAAGCGGAAATAACTTTTTTTTGTGGACCCGTTGAAGTGAATCATTCAGCATACTGGCCACAAAAAAAACAAAAAACGGTAGGGACATGGACAAAAAATATGTTTGTGTGCATGAGCCTTTAGGCTAAATTCACACAAGCGAGTTTTCTGAGCGGATGCGATTCATTTTTACAACGGATAGCATCCAGACTGAACCCTGACCCTTTCATTTCAAAGGCTATATGCACATGAGCAATGCTTTTCACTGACCTTGACTGTCCATTCAGGAGAAATTGCAGCATGTTCTATTGTCTTCCGTTTTTCATGCAAGACTGGTGCATTAAAGTTATTGGATCAGTGAAAAACACTGACCTAACTTGACCGCCATCCACGTGTGGTCCATTTTTCAATGTTGTGGCTAGTTTCAGATATGCAGCTGAATACAAGTATTCTGTTCTGTCATATACTGGACACTGCTTTGTTATAATGTTGTTATATGCTTAAGGCGATTGCCTATATTATGTATGTGCACCGCTTGTGATATGTACAGCGCTATGGAATGAATGGCGCTCTAAAAATAAATAATAATAATAATAATAATATAATGGGATCTTCCTGTTATATAACAGATCCCATTATATCCGTCAGGCTATAATGGGATCTATTTCTTGCATGAATACCGGCATTTTGTAAGACAAAATAACGCAGCATACAGAGGTATTCCATCCGTTTCTGTTCACTGGAATCTGCAATGGAAGCTCCTGCCAGAACCACCTCTGCAGATGTAAACCTAGCTCTAGATATGGTGTGTGTTATTCTTCAGTTTTTCTTCCTGCACGTAACAAACACATCAAAATGATATCCACACGGAAAAAAACACAAGAACTCAACATGACCCTGAAGAAAACCTGAGAGAACATCAGTTTTTACGGACAGGACTTGGATAAGTTCTGAACTGATGATCTGAAAGAGGCCTAAGGAGTAGAGTTGAGCGAACTTGTGTTTTAAGTTCGGCGTCCAAAGTTCGGGTTCGGGTTATCCAAGCATCCTGTTATGGATTCCGCTACCACGGACCATAACGGTATTTGGAACTCGGGGTGAAGGACCTGGGGTGACGTTACCATCATGTGATCAGTGCAGGGGGTGTGGCTCAGTACTGGACTGGATAAGAGGTGATTCAGTGCTGAGCCACGCCCCCTGCACTGATCACATGACGGTGACGTCACCCCAGGTCCTTCGTGTTGTCCAAGGTTCGGGTTCATTGAAGAATCCCCTTATGGATTCCAAATGCCGTTATGGTCCGTGGTAGCGGAATCCATAACGGGATGCTTGGATAACCAGAACCCGAACTTTGGACGCCGAACTTAAAACACAAGTTCGCTCAACTCTACTAAGGAGGCAATGCAGGGAATTTTTCAAGTTGGTTTTGCTTGAGTCTCCGAGGTTCTTATTTGCTCTAAATTTGTCAAGTGTTGCACGTCATTAGATAAGTATGACGCATCGTTAAACACATCTACAGAGGTTACCTCACTTTATATTCTATACCCCCACTGAAGTGAGATTGCGGCCATTGTGAGATTTTTTACATTTATTAAATCTCATGCATCTCAATAATAAAGCCAACCACCCCCACTTTTCAAAATTGGCCTGAGCAGCTTAGGCTATAGCTACGAGTTCGGGCCGCGCTTCTCTTGGGAGGCTGCCAACTTAGGCTACATTCACACTAGTGTTTCAATTCCGCTATTGAGATCCATCATCAGTCATTCATTGTCAATGGGGACAAAACTGAACTGAACTAAACGGAATGCACCAAAATGTATTTTGTTCCGTTTGGTTGCGTCCCCATCGCCGGCAGAATAACGCTACAAGCAGCGTTTTTCAGTCCACGATGTGGTGCGGAGCAAGAAGGATCCGTTCTGACACACAACGTAAGTCAATAGGGATGGATCCGATTTCTCTGACACAATAGAAAACGGATTCGTCCCCCATTGACTTTCAGTGGAGTTCATGACGGATCCGTGAGACATGATACAACCGGATTCGTTCATGACGGATGCATGCGGTTGTATTATTGTAACGGAAGCATTTTTGCAGATCCACAAAAAAACGCTAGTGTGAAAGTAGCCTAAACACGCCAACGTAGAAGCCATATTCAGTTTCTATTAACTAGTGATGAATCGCATTATATCTTCTGTCTTCATTGTTAATGACCATGTAGTTTACAACGTGGCCAGTAAGAATGAAGACAGAGGAAAACAACGCAGTTTTAATTATGATGCAGCTACAGCTCGTACAACCACATGGTACTCCGCTGCAGAAAGCCACCTCCCAAGAGCAGCACGGCCCCTCCGTCTGTTCGTACCTTTAAAATTACAAAGTCCAAAATCTCTGTGGAAAAAACGCCCAAAATGTTGCAAAGCCCGATTTTGCGACTTTTTGAAGCCAGATTTCTGGAGCGCAGGGCTTGATGAATTCTCCGTTAAATGTCTAGATGCTGTAATCTGTACGGCATGTGTGACTCTACTGTACTTCTCAGTTTTTCATGTCTAACAGGAATACTGTTCCAGGGCTACTAAGCCTTTTGTTATTAAAATGAAGTCATTTCTGGGGACGTTAAAAGGCGCAGGTAATACAATACAGATTGTGGAACGTGGACAGATACGTCTGCTTTATTAAAGCAGCGATTGTGGGCGCAGACATGTTTCTGTTATCTGTCTCTCATCCCATTGAGCAGCAGGACATTCAGCCTCCCCCAGCCTAAACTACAACCCCAATTCCCAAAAAGTTGTGATGCTGTGTAAAATGTACATGTATTTTATTCACAACATATCATAGAACAGGAGATGCTGAAAGTGAGACATTTTATAAAAATAATTTACTCATTTAGAAGTTGATGTCAGCAGTGCATCTGACTACCATTGTGTAGCATCCCCTCTTCTATTAAAGGGCTGTCTCAGTTCAGCAAGTGGCATTTGTCATGTAGAGAAAGTTAATACAAGGCACTTACTGATGTGTTGTGATTGCCCATATTGTCTCCTTTGCTGGCCCGATTCATATTTCCATATTATACACTGCAGCGCAGATATAAAGTGGCCAGGAAGGGACCTGCTGTGCCTATGTGAGCTCCCATGGTCCCGACCCTACAGTGTCCAAGCATGGCCACTGCTGATGGATTGCAGGGTGGTTGTAACCCCTGGGTACGAGCTATCTAAGGCCAATTTTAAAAATATATATTTTTAATACAAAAATGTTGGCCTACTGAAAAGTATGTGGACTGAATACTAATACAGCCTGTGGCACTGCTGAGGTGTTATGGAAGCCCAGGTTGCTTTGCCTTCAGTTCGTCTGCATTGTTGGGTCTGATGTCTCACCTTCCTCTTGACAATACCCTATAGGTCAGGTGCAGAATGGGAACTTAAAGTGGCCCTGGAAAAAATACAAAAAGTGGCTCCATTTTGTGGTTGGGTCCAAACTGATGGAAGGCAGGGCCAGAAATACCATATTGTGGCACATTATACCACCCCAACAGAGCCAAATACCACAGTCCATCACAAAATACCACCGCCACCAGCACAAAATACATCCCCAAAAACTTCCACTGGCCAGCGGTGAGGAGGGCTCAGGCGGCCCCCTGGCAAATTTCCCTGTAAGGTCTATGGCCAATCCGCCCCTGCTGTAGGTTCTCTATCAGGCGAGTTTGCTGGCCAATCAAGTACAGTAAAACTGTGGTTATTTAACCAGAATTGCTGGCCAATTGCTGAATTACTGAAATTATTTAACTTCAATGATATTCTAATTTATAGAGATACACCTGTATGGCTGGAGACTTTTTGGGTGAAAAAAGTTGCAAAATTGACGGCAGAAAGTATACAAAAATGCAGTCTTTCTCCTAAAATCACTATTTATATTTAGGGCAGGTTCACATCACCGTTATTGCTTTCTGTTGTAACGGAATTCATAAGACCGAATTCAAAACGGAAACCTTTAGGCTGCATTTACACGGGCGAGTTTTCCGCGTGGGTGCAATGCGTGATGTGAACGCATTGCACCCGCACTGAATCCGGACCCATTCATTTCTATGGGGCTGTGCACATGAGCGGTGATTTTAACGCATCACTTCTGCGTTGTGTGAAGATCGCAGCATGCTCTATATTCTGCGTTTTTCACGCAACGCAGGCCCCATAGAAGTGAATGGGGCTGCGGGAAAATCGCAAGCATTCGCAAGCAAGTGTGGCTGCAGTGCGATTTTCCCGCAAGGTTGCTAAGACGATCGGGATGGAGCCCGATCTTTATTATTTTCCCTTATAACATGGTTATAAGGGAAAATAATAGCATTCTCACTACAGAATGCTTAGTAAAATGTGCATTAAGGGGTTAAAAATAAAAAACATTAACTCACCTTATCCACTTAATCGCGTAGTTGCCGATCTCTTCTCTCTTCTTCAAGCATTAGCTGCCGGCTAAAGGACCTGTGGTGACGTCACATCACATGGTCCAATCACATGGTCCATCAAAATGGTGATGGACCATGTGATTGGACCATGTGATGAGCGCAGTGACGTCACCACAGTTCCTTTAGCCAGCAGCTAATGCTCGAAGAAGAGAGATCGCAACTACGCGATTAAGTGGATAAGGTGAGTTTATTTTTAACCCCTTAATGCACATTGGAATGCTATTATTTTCCCTTATAACCATGTTATAAGGGAAAATAATAAAATATACAGAATACTCAACCCGAAACCGCACGCGCGTGCAAAACGCATTGCAACTGTTTGCACACGCACGGAAAAATCGCGCATTTTCCAGCAACGCACCCGTCTCTTATCCGGGCGTCGTGTGAACCCAGCCTTAGAGGCATTCCGTTTTCATCCGTCATAATAGAGGTCTATGGGCAAGCATAACGGATCCGTCTAGTTTCCATTATGAAGGACTGAAAAGACATTCCTGTCGACAGAACTTTTTTTTCTGTCCTGCATAATGGAAACCGTTATAACGAAAAGCAATAACGCAATTCATAACAGTGATGTGAACCCGCCCTTATTCAGATATCAGATGTAAAATCAGTCCATTTTTCATCTACCGTATGTAGAATAATTGTCTCCAACTATGTTCTGTTTGGGCCAGTTCACACAGTTTTTTGCCACTGATTTTGGAGCGTTTCTGCCCCCCAAAAAAGTCTCAAAACAGCCTCCCATTCCATGTGGAAAAAAAAAACAGTATGCCCTATCTTGGAGCGGAATCTGAGCGAAATCTCCCATTGAAATGAATGGGAAGCATATAAAACAGCTCTGTCACGGACATTCCCGTGACAGGTGCCAGCAGTTCAGTGAGACTGACACGTGGTTTGATCTGACAGGTTCCTTGTGGATCAATTCGTGTCTGTGTTGTTTCTGGTAATGGCCACACCCCTTGCCTCAGGTGTTGCTTATGTGGTCATTTAATCTTCCCTATTTATTGTGGCTTCTCCCACCATGCTGTGCGGTTAATAGCTTCAGTCTTGTTGTGGATTGCTGGCGGAGTTCCTGTGCTTCCATAGCCATTTGAAGTTAAGTGTCTTCTTCCCCTTTAGTTGATTGTTTGGGTTTTCTTGTGTTGCTCTTTTCCCTGTCATTTGTGTTTAGGCCTGAGGGAGACTCCTGTTCATCCTTCCGTTTGGAGGAACAGGTTGTGTCTTGTCCTGACATTAGTAACAGGGTCCTACAGGGTGAGTTAGGACTTTAGGTTTCTGTGTATGAACTGAACTACCTCTGGGGTCAGTTCATACTTGCAGTCAGTCAGGACTTTGATTAGGGTTTCTCTAGGAGGTGACCTGCTCCTTTCCCTAGTTTCTAGGCCTTTTCCCCTCACCCCTTTCCCTCCTATGTTCGGTATGGGTCTCCCTCCCACACCGAAGCGTGACATTCTCCATGTAAGTACATGCGTTTTTTGTGCATTTTCCGCGCTGAACTTCAAGCTGAAAATGCAGCTTTGTATTGATGTAAACACACATTATTTTAAAAAAATGCATCAAAAAATCCCATCAAAAAGGTTTAAAAATTGAAAAACACGCAAAAAGGCTCTGAAAAAAGCTGTGGACTTAGTGCATTTTTAGGATCCCTCATGTTAACATACCCTTTGTCAGTTTTTTTTCTGTTTGGCATTAGGATGGCATTCATGGCAACCACATATGCATAGGAATGCCAATAGGCATAGGACAATACTACTGCTCTGAGGAACCCAACATAAGGTATAGCATGGCCATGCTAAAGAAACATTATCTCATCTAAGAAAGACTGGGAGAATTACCTAAAATCGTATACCAGCGAACGCCGCAAGTATCGCAAAATCTACTAAGATCCGAGATTCTTTACCTCAAACCCCGCGAGACGTACATGCGGGCAACACAGAGCGAATATTCGAACATTTCATACCGTCTGCCTCCTGTTCTAGCTACACCAAGGAGCCAGGACACCATTACCGTTCTGCTGAATACTGAAAGTGCCGCTGACAGGGAGGGGTAAGTGCTCACAGAGTGAGTGAGTTCCCACCTGCATGCCATCTTGAGCACTGGTCCACACGATATTATCTGGCTCACAATCTAACCAGCAGTGTGGGCATATACGTATAACTCTTACTTCTACTGGAGGCAACTATATGTGCACCTTGCCCGATAATATCCAGAGATCAACACGCCCAATCGCTTTTACACGGCGCACTATTAAATCAAAAGGATATATGTTTTGCTAGTATATTTTATAGACGAGAGTATCAATATTATTGCACGGCCCCCACATATTAGATTTAATTTCTTTTTTTTGCATTCATCCATGTGTTTTATCGATTTTCAGTTAGTGCATGCCTTTCAATAAAATAGGTTATTCGAGTTGATTGTTCGACTATACTCCATTTGTTTTGAGTGCTAGCCCACATCTGGCACAATTTTATTATTATTTTTTGAATAGGGTGATAGAATTTTGGGCTTTTAGCACCCATCCACGGTTACAAGGGGTAAGCCACTCTCCTTGTACAGTACAAAAACTAACTTAGTTGCCCAGAGCAACCAGATTCCACCTTTCATTTTCCAAAGGAGCTCTGAAAAATGAAAGGTGGAATCTGATTGGTTGCTGTGGGCAAATAAGCCTGTTTTCCTTTATGCCAGTTTGGATACATCTCCCCCAATGACTTGAACAGGCGAGTCTAGTGGAAGAAAAGAATCAGAATAGAACATGCTGTGATTTACTATTAATGGACCGATGGTCCATAAAAAAACATATCCATGTGAATTATCCCACTGACTTTAATGTGTCAGTGTACAGTCCACACGCCGTCTGCTCTACACTCTCGAACACAGAAATGTGAAAATCGCTCATCTGAATGAGCCTATAGTGTCAAAGACAGGATGCCACTAAAGGCAAAAGTAAAAAATACTAAAGTTTGCTGCATTCGCAATGGAAGCTACACTGGATCTGCTTTCAGATGGGGTTCACCAGGTACTTTAGATGGCAGCAATACATTGCTTTGTGCGTGAGGAAGCTTAGGACTTCATAAGATCTCAGTCATTGGTAGGCCTGTGATGGGTCTGGGAAACATGTTCTGCGTGATGACCGTATTTCCCGCCCCGAACACCGCTCCTCTGACTGGAACTGACAACGTCACAATGAGTTATGATGCTGCCAGCTCCTGCCTGACGTGTACGGCATTATGTGACTACAGTACATTAGACCCACAATCAGGCAGGAACTCGCAGCATCATAACTCATGATGACGAAGTGAGTTTGGGTCAGAGGAGCAGCGTTCTGTGTGAGAAGCGTGACCGTCACGCGTATTGTATTTCCCGGACCGAACCTTAAAGTACTACTACCCTAATATTATGTAAAGACGTGCAGTAACCATGTAACAGGGATACCTGCTACAAAACAACATCCGCTGGCGGTATAATAAGACTAATTACAGTAACAGCTTCCTAGTAAATATTTCATTCTCCCTATTCTCTAAGCAAATATTTAATAATGAATCAAGCAGTGATTATGGAAGCAGCCTGGTGCTCGTCGTGTTATCCAGAAGAAGTTGGGTGAAGTGGCAGTGCCAGGCTCTAATGACTCATACAACATGTCTGTACTCACACATAAAGTAAGCGCTCCAGCTCCCATCCTTCCAGGACGTGTCTAGGAGAACTGCTGTACACGAGAAGAAGAAAACCAAGTCCGCAACCTTCTTCTGATGCTCCAATGACCCTTTTCTGGACAGGGTCAGTAGTGGGATGGACTGGCAACAGTGTACATAAAATACGCTGCATGCTGCCCCACATTTACAGGCAAGCACATGGCTGGGAAGACCCTGCAGAAACCTGATCCACAGGCAGCTATTGGTAAGTGGGAAAGGGTCATGTGACAGCAGCTTTAACCCTATTAGCACGGAAAAGGAACAGGCTCTGTATGCTTAGCTCTGTCCCAGAAGAGTGAGCGACTTAATCCCAGCATCACACCATTCATTGTATTAGAAGACTGCCATATCGGATTACAGACTGGATGTTATCCTGCATCAATTTGGTTAGATTTTTTACTGAAAATGAGTAAATAGATAGCAACTAGTTACAAGTAATGACTTTTGTTATGATCCAGCCTTCCATATGTTATAATAATAATAATAATAATAATAATAAAACAACACAGTACAATATGGCGGTACACTTTATGGAGAAAAGTATTGGGCACATCTCTTAATCACTGAATTCAGGTGTTTCATTCACTGACAAGCAATTCGTTCATATCTTTTCTGTGGCGGATGGACTGTCTTTATAGCGTTTTTAAAATGTACTCTTTCTGATGAGGCCACTTTAAGACGACCGCTGGTCTCTCAAGACCATCTTAATCTCGGGCATGTGCCGTTACTATGAGTAACGGTGCATGCACGAATATAATTAATTACGAATCCGAACTTACCTGGATTTGTTATGACTGAGGCACACGACATAAATGCCAGGTTCGGACTCGTAATGAAGCACATTCGTGCATGCTACTCACAGTAACGGCCCATGCGCAAGACTAAAGGGGTTCTCCAGGCTCTCCTATATTGATGACCTATCCTCAGGATAGGCCATCAATATCAGATCGGCAGGGGTCCAACACCAGGCACCCCGATCAGCTGTATGAGGTGACGGCGCGCGCTGTGTGTACGTGCCGTCTACCATCTCTCTTCCTGTTCACTGCTGCTTTGCCATAGACAGCAGCGGTGAGCAGGAAGAGAGACGGGAGACGGCAAAGTGCGCACAGCGGGCGCCGTCTCCTCATACAGATAATCGGTGGGGGTGCCTGTTGTCGGACCTCCGCCGATCTGATATTGATGACCTATCCTGAGGATAGGTCATCAATATTAAAAGCCCAGAGAACCCCTTAAGGACGCATGACGTACCGGTACGTCATGATTCCCGAGTCCTTAAGGACCCATGACGTACTGGTACGTAATATCTTTAAAGGTACATTGCGGCACTGCAGGGGTTAATTGGAACAGGATGCCTGTCATGTGACCCCCGTAACGGCGATCGCAGCAAACCACAGGTCAATTCAGACCTGCGGTTTGCAGCACTTTCTGCGATCTCTGATCCCCGCTGATCAGAGACTTAAAATGTGCCGAAAAGTGTTAAATTATACCACCCCCCCTGCAGTACACAATCATATTGTGAAGGGGGGGGGGGGGGTTGCGTGCGGTGCGGGAGGCCTCCTCTAGTGTTTCCCTGGTGGTCTAGTGGGTATATAGCAGAGTGTCAGCACATTGCTGACACTTTGCTATAAACGGCTGACATCTGTGCTGTGATGTCAGCCATTTAACCCCTTCCATGCCACAGTCCGTACAGACTGCTGCATGGAAGGGGTTCACAGGGAGGGAGCTCCCTCCCTCCCTCTCCCATCGGGGGCTGCTGTGCCCTTGCAGCCCCCGATTCTTGATAGGATCGCAGAGGGAGGGGGCTCCCCTCCCTCCCCATCACCCGCTGCTCTGTTCTGGCAGCGCGTGATGGTTACCATGGCATCAGGACGCTTTAAGAGGCGTCCTGCTTGCCATGGTAATGTAAGTCTGATCTGACTTCTGCTAAAGGCAGAAGTCTGATCAGACTAAGGCCCCTTTCACATGGGCGAGTTTTCCGTGCAGGTGCAATGCGTGAGGAGGACGCATTGCACCCGCACTGAATCCGGACCCATTCATTTCTATGGGGCTGTGCACATGAGCAGTGATTTTCACGCATCACTTCTGCGTTTTTCACGCAACGCAGGCCACATAGAAGTGAGTGGGGCTGCTGGAAAATCGCAAGCAAGTGCGTTGCGATTATCCCGCATGGTTGCTTAGCAACGGGACCAGATCTTTATTATTTTCCCTTATAACATGGTTATAAGGGAAAATAATAGCATACTTAATAAAGAATGCTTAGTAAAATGAAGATGAAGGGGTTAAAAATAATAAAACTTAACTTACCTTAGCCACTTGATCGCGTAGTTGCGATCTGTCTTCTGTCTTCAAGCTTCAGCTACCAGCTAAAGGACCTGTGATGACATCACATGGTCCAATCACATGGTCCATCACCATGGTAAGATGGACCATGTGATTGGACCATGTGATGTGACGTCATCACAGGTCCTTTAGCTGGTAGCTGAAGCTTGAAGAGAGAAGACAGATCGCAACTACGCGATCAAGTGGCTAAGGTAAGTTAAGTTTTATTATTTTTAACCCCTTCATCTTTATTTTACTAATCATTCTTTATTAAGAATGCTAATATTTTCCCTTATAACCATGTTATAAGGGAAAATAATAAATTCGCCAGAATACTCTACCCGAAACCGGACTTCAGTGATGAAGTCCGGCTTCGGGTCTGGGTACCAAACATGGCGATTTTTCACACGCACGTGCAAAACGTATTAGAAACGTTTGCACCCGCGCGGAAAAATCGCGCATATTCCTGCAACGCACCCGCCTCTTATCCGGGCGTCAAACATGACGCCCGTGTGAAAGAGGCCTAAGTGTAAAGTGAAAATACAGTACAATACACAATATAGTGTACTGTACTATATAGACACCAGACCCACTGGATCTTCAAGAACCAAGTGGGTCTGGGTCAAAAAAAAAAGTAAAAAAAGAGTACAAATACAAAAAACATATCACTGAATAAAAACTAAAAAATTTAAATACACTACACATATTATGTATCGCCGCTTCCGTAAAAACCTGCTCTATAAAAATATCACATGACCTAACCCGTCAAGTAAATACCGTAAAAAAAATGGTGCAAAAAGCCATTTTTTGTCACCTTACATCACAAAAAGTGTAATACTCAGCGATCAAAAAGGCGTATGCCTCCCAGAATAGTACCACTCAAACCGCCATCTCATTCCGCAAAAAATGAGCTCCTACATAGGACAGTTGCCCAGAAAAATATGGCTCTCAGACTATGGAGACACTAAAACATTATTCTTTTTTTCTAAAATTCTGTTATTTTGTTTAAAGTAAAATAAATAAAAAAACAGTATACATATTATACATCGCCGTGTCCGTAAAAACCTGCTCTTTAAAAAATATCACATGATCTAACCCCTCAGGTAAATACCGTAAAAAAAATTAAATAAAAACAATGTTAAAAAAACATTTTTTTCACCTCACATTACAAAAACGGTAATAGCAAGCGATAAAAAAGTTATATGCACTCAAATAGTGCCAATCAAACCGCCATCTTATCCTGCAAAAAATGATACCCCACATAGGACAATCGCCCAAAAATTAAAAGAAATATGGCTCTTAGACTACGGAGACATTAAAACATGATTTTTTTTTGTTTTAAAATTACATTGTGTAAAACTTAAATAAATTAAAAAGTATACATATTGTGTATCTCAGCGTCTGTAACAACCTGCTCTATAAAACTAACACATGATTTAACCCCTCAGGTGAATACAGCAAAAAATATATATAAATACCATACCAAAAGCCATTTTTGTCACCTTACATCACAAAAAGTGTAATAGCAAGCGACCAAAATGTTATATGCACCCCAATATAGTGCCAATCAAACAGTCATCTCATCCCACAAAAAATGAGCCCCTACATAAGACAGTCGCCAAAAAAATAAAATATGGCTTTCAGACTGAAGACACTAAAAAAATCATTTTTTCAAAAATGCTTTGTTATGAAAAACTGAAACAAAAAAAAACCAAAAGTAGTCCTATTTGGTATCGTCGCATCCGTAACAACCTGCTCTATAGAAATAGCACTCGATCTAACCTGTCAGATCAACTATGCAAATAACAAAAAATAAAAACGGTCCCAAAACAGCTATTTTTTTGCGAATTTTCCATTTTAATTCATTTTTCCAGTAACAAAGCAAGGGTTAACAGACAAACAAAACTCCAATATTCATTACCCTGATTCTCTAGTTTGCAGAAACACCCCACATGTGGACGTAAACTACTGTATGGCCAAACGGCAGAACCCATCTGGAGCCAATCCGTCACGCTCGTGTGAAAGGGGCCTTAGGCTATATTAACACTGCCGCTAAAAATGGTTAAAACTTTGCGTTTGTGTGTCACAAATTTCTTATCCATTTCTCAGCCGTCTAACCATTTTTATTGGCCGCTTGTCCTCTGTTCCCCATCCGTTTTAAACAAAAATATATGAATTTCATTGGCCTTCAAGGCTGATAATCTAACTATGAAGATATAATAGTGTAGATTGCAACAAACTATGGCCCTGATTTATCAGACCTTCACTCCAGAATTCTGGCATCAAAAAGTTGCAAAATAGGGCTTTTGCGACTTTTTTGCACTCATTTGCGCAAAATTTTATTGATTGCGAAAAAATTAGCAACTTTTTTTTTTACTTTTGAAATATGGGTGGAAAAGTGGGTGTGGTTAGCTACGTTAATGAGTTTCACTCCAGATTTATCATTGTGACTTTTTTAAAAAGTCGCAATCTTACTCCAGGAGGAGGATGGAATAGGAAAAGTGGAGTAGCTTCTCTAGACAGAAGTGTTAGGCCTCTTTCACATGGGCGTCACGTTTGACGCCCGGATAAGAGACAGGTGCATTGCGGGAAAATGCGCGATTTTTCTGCTCATGTGGAAACTTTTTTAATACGTTTTGCACGCGCGTGTGAAAAATCGGCATGTTTGGTACCCAGACCCGAAGTCGGACTTCATCACTGAAGTCCGGTTTCGGTCTGAGTATTCTGTATATTTTATGATTTTCCCTTATAACATGGTTATAAAGGAAAATAATAGCATTCTCAATAGAGAATGCAAAGTAAAAAGGGCAAGAGAGGGTTAAAAATAATTAATAAATAAAAACTCACCCCCTCCATTTGATCGCGTAGCTGGCAGTTACCGGGCTCCTGTTCTGTGTTCAGCCGGGAAGGGGGTGAAGGACCTTCAGTGACGTCACTGGGTCACAATCACCTGCTTGAGAATGCTATTATTTTCCTTTATAACTATGTTATAAGGGAAAATAATAAAGATCAGGTCCCCATCCGATCGTCTCCTAGCAACCATGCGGGAAAATCGCACCGCATCCGCACTTGCTTGCGGATGCTTGCGATTTTCCCGCAGCCCCATTCACTTCTATGGGGCCTGCGTTGCGTGAAAAACGCTAAATATAGAGCATGCTGTGATTTTCACGCAACGCAGAAGTGATGTGTGAAAATCACCGCTCATGTGCACAGACCCATAGAAATGAATGGGTCCGGATTCAGTGCAGGTGCAATGCGTCCTCCTCACGCATTGCACCTGCGCGGAAATCACGCCCGTGTGAAAGGGTCCTTAGATTTAAGGACAAGTCACATTTATCAAACCCGTGATATTTGATAAATGTGGCATAAAGAACTCCCAACAAAACGGACTTCAAATATGCAGATCTATTAATTATATTTTTTTCTTTTTGCAGATTTATGGTGACCAAAAACTCCTTTGCTTCATCTTGAGTTCCTCCTGGGAACATCTATTAACATGGGGATCCTCCGGTCCACCTGCCAGCTCACCTGGACTACCATCAAGGCGACAGTGAAGCCTTTGACACCAGAAGACTGGCTGCAGATTTTAGACGCATTTCAAATTGCGGCACATTTTCCTAAGTGCATAAGGGCATTGCAAGGAAAGCACATCTGTGATAAGATGCCTGCAGACTCTGGCTCCCATTTCTATAATTACAGACAGTATTTTTCAGTGGTGCTGTAGGCCTTGGTTGACAGCGATTAACTGTTTGCGATTGTGGATACTGGAGCCTATGGAAGAAATGTGGATGCTGGCACCTTTAGAGCTTCCAGGATGGGGGAGCAGCTTAACAGGATTGGACACCCAGAAGTGCATATTTAAAGGGGTTTTCCAGGCTTTTCCTATTGATGACCTATCCTCAGGATAGGTCATTAATATCAGATCGGTGGGGTTCCTACACCAGGCAACCCCGCTGATCAGCTGTATGAGGAGAAGGGACACGCCGTCTCGCTTCGCTTGCTGCTATGTAGACAGCGAGCAGGAAGAGAGACCGCGTGCCTTCTCTTCATACCGCTGATCGGCGGGGGTGCCAGCAGTGGCGTAGCTATAGGGGTCGCAGCGGTCGCAATTGCGACCGGGCCCCTAAGTCAGGGGGTCCCACGGGGCCCCCTCCAGGAGAGAGCTGCCTCCCGACAAGTTATTTAAGGTCTTGAGGACCTTTTTCCCTCAGCCAATCAGTGGCTGCAGCTGTGTCACATGTCAGGACAGCGATTTTCTGCTGAGCCAATCACTGGCCTGACACATGACATAACTGTGGCCACTGATTGGCTGAGTGTGAAAGGTCCTCAAGACCTCAAACAACTTGTCGGGAGGCCAGAGAGAAGATACCAGGAGGAGTCAACCAGTGCCACACAGAGGAGAAGAGGAGCTGCTACTGACTGGACCAGGACCAGGTGAGCATAATGTTTTTACATAATATTAATAGAGGGGAGAAATGTGACATGGAGGGGGGAGAACTGTGACATGGAGGGGAGAATGTGTCATGAGGGAGAAATGTGACATGGAGGGAAGAAATGTGACATGGGGGGGAGAAATGTCACATGGAGGGGGGAGAAATGTCATATAGAGGGGGGATAAATGTCACATGGAGGGGGGAGAAATGTCACATTTCTCCCCCATGTCACATTCCCCCTCCATGTCACATTTCGATCCCTCCATGTCACATGACCCCCTCCATGTCACATTTCTCCCCTCCATGTCACATTTCGCCCCCCTCCATGTCACATGACCCCCCTCCATGTCACATTTCTCTGCCTCCCCCCTCCATGTCACTGGACACCATTCGGCTAAGTTCACATCAGTGTTTGGCCTTTCCGTTATCCTGTTCCGTTATAGGAGCAGGAGAAAGGAAAGGACGCATTTGGAACATAACTGAGCCGAACGGAGCCTGAGGATCCCATAGACTATAATGGCGTCCGTTAGGTGTCCGCTCGAAGATGATTTTGGAGCGGAGTCAAAAATCCTGCATGCACAGCTTTTGTCTCCGCTCCAAAATCATCTTCAGAGCGGACACCTAACGGACGCCATTATAGTCTATGGGATCCTTAAGCTCTGTTCGGCTCAATTATGTGCCGAATGCGTACTTTCCTTTCTCCTGCAGAGCAGGGGAACGGAACGGCCGATCGGGGGGGGGGGGGGGGGCCCAAATTGAACTCTTGCACCAGGGCCCATGAGCCTATAGCTACGCCCCTGGGTGCCAGGTGTCGGACCCCCGCCGATCTGATATTGATGACCTATCCTGAGGATAGGTCATCAATATTAAAAGCCTGGACAACCCCTTTAATTACCAGCTCTCTAGAGCTTGCCAGTACTCTGTGCACTTTCAGGATCCTTGTCTGCAAGTAGAGAGTGTTCCAGTCGATTACTCAGATTGATCTGGAGAATGTGGAATTGGTCATCAAAGCTTGCATTCTCCTCCACAGTTTCACTCAGATCCACAATGCCACCTTGGATTGTGAACTGGAACAAAGTTTCTCTTCCTTAGCTTTCCCTCTGGATACTACACCACATGGAAGACCAGGATCTTCCGGCATGAGGATTAGGGAATTCAGTGCAGACATAGCTGATGGAAGGTGATCAGTTTCTATGATGAGCAGAGGAGCTTCTTCAGGATCCTGTACAGTACACATCCCAAGCAGCTGCTCATCCTTGCACAGACAGAGGACAGTACAGGACATGTATACTGCATTGTACTGTAAAGATCAGCTACTAATAACCAGTACAATGCTTTCCCAGAGAAATAGCCATATTCATTGGTTGGGGGGTCCAGGGCACTGTATATTGAGTCTGACTTCAACATACCACGGTCCAGGAAGAACCATCTTAGGTTGAAGATATAGTATCCTTAGGCTATTATATCTTAAAGGACCACTGTACAAGTTTTTAAAAGGTGTAATTAACAGTTTTAATCTGACAAAAGCTAAAAAGATCTGTCATGGTGCAGATAAAACTAAAACTAGAGTGTCCAGTAACTGCTAGAACAAGGTGGGATCCTGCAAAAGAGGGGTGCCAGAGATCTTAAGAAGGCCTTCTACAAAGCCTCTTGAGAGGTCTCCTCAAGAGGATCCAGCACCTGCTGTTAATTTGGGAGGCAATACGTTAATGGGGATCCATGTGAAAATTATCATTTGGCCTGTGTTTGGAAAGACATTGAAAATTAAGAAAAATCACAAAGCCACAATTTCCCTTTAACCCCTCCCAAACCACTACAAGACGCTGTCAGTATAGTATGGACCAAAGGAGATTTTGGTCCTACCATGATGCCACCGTCCCACACTCTGTACATGTAAGCTTATTTCTGAACTGCATCATGGATGCATGACAGTAAGCATTTAAATTACTATAAAAAAAAATGTCTGTTTTTTGAGGAGTGTGGGACGGTTCTTCATCATGGTAGTGTGGTCCATCACCATGGTAAGATGGACCATGTGATGTGACGTCATCACAGGTCCTTTAGTTCTTAGCTGATGCGGGGACAGAGAAGACAGATCGCAACTACGCGATCAAGTGGCTAAGGTAAGTTAACTTTTATTATTTTTAACCCCTTCCACTTCATTTTACTATGCATTCTTTATTAAGAATGCTATTATTTCCCCTTATAACCATGTTATAAGGGAAAATAATCAATTCTCCAGAAGACCCGAAACCAGACTTCAGTGATTTTTTTTTTTCCTCACACCCTGTGCAACTTAAATCAAGAACCCAGAAACACCAGGGAGGGAATAAGGAAGGGTGCTGTAGTGAGGTCCGGAAAATCCCCCACAACAGTGAGGTCTGGAAAAACCCCCACAACAGCACCACAGAGAGAGATTACAGAGAAAAATACCCCTTCCTTACAGGGGGGGCCACCATCTGCAGAACTTCTTACCGACAAAAGAACAGAGGCAGAATTTAGCTGGAGCCGATAGACAGTAAGGTAGAAGGAGAAGATCACGTGGCAGCCTTAGGCCTTATTCACACATCCGTAGTGTTTTGCAGATGCGCAAGTTTGCGGATCCGCAAAACACCTTGCCACCAGCCCTATAGAGATGCCTATACTTGTCCGCAATTGCGGGCAAGAATAGGACATGCTCTATATTTTTGCGGAGCCGCCGTCCGGAAGACCAGCGGCGCGCTCCGCAAATGCAGATGCGGAGAGCAGTGTGTGCTCTCCGCATCCATCACGTCCCATTCAAAATTAATGGGTCCGCACCCGTTCCGCAAATTTGCGGAAGGGGTGCGGACGTAGATTGCGGACGTGTGAATTAGGCCTTACAGATTTACTCAATAGAAAAATCAGCCCTTCCACCCAAGAGGTAGACTACGCAAGTAGAGAGTGCTTCCAGAAGAGATGTAAGAGAGAAGATGACCTACTAATCTATCTAGCTAGTAAACTCCTCGAGGCTGCCTTAGGCCTCTTTCACACTTGCGTTCTGAGGATCCGGCAGGCACTTCCGTCCCGCCGGATCCATCAGAACGCAAGTCGCCTGAAAGCATTAGAAGACTGATCAGGATCCTGATCAGTCTTCGAAATGCTTTGAGGTTACTATGGCAGCCAGGACGCTATTAAAGTCCTGGTTGCCATAGTAGTAGTGGGAAGCAGGGGAGCGGTATACTTACAGTCCGTGCGGCTCCCGGGGCGCTCCAGAATGACGTCAGAGCGCCCCATGCGCATGGATCACGTGAAACGATGTTTAGCTTAAGGCCGGATCCGGATTAATGCCTTTTAATGGGCATAAATTCCGGATCCAGCAAGTGTTCAGGATTTTTGGCCGGAGCAAAAAGCGCAGCATGCTGCAGTATTTTCTCCGGCCAAAAAACGTTCCGGTCCTGAACTGATGAAATCCTGATGCATCCTGAACGGATTTCTCTCCATTCAGAATGCATTGGGATAATCCGGTCAGGATTTTTCAGCATAGAGACCCGACGACGGATCTCTATGCCGGAAAACAAAAACGCTAGTGTGAAAGAGCCCTTACCCTTATTTATGCCAGAAAAGGCAACAAAAAGCGCAGAGGACTTTCTCCAATCCTCAGTTACTCCTAGGTAACGTATAAGGCATCGCCTAATCTCCAGACAGTGGCAACTTATTCCTTTTGATCCTTGGGCTTATCAAAAGTGCTTGAAAAGTAATCAAAGCTAAGAATACCCAGATGGAAGCATAGGGAATTCAAAAGCTAAGAGGTCCAAACTTAAAGGGGTTGTCCCATCTCAGACAATGGGGGCAAATCGCTATATCGAGAACGGAGACTCATAAAGGCAGTCAGCCCGCCAGACAGGCACAGGCTCAAAAGGCAGCCCGCCAGACAGGCACAGGCTCAAAAGGCAGCCCGCCAGACAGGCACAGGCTCAAAAGGCAGCCCGCCAGACAGGCACAGGCTCAAAAGGCAGCCCGCCAGACAGGCACAGGCTCAAAAGGCAGCCCGCCAGACAGGCACAGGCTCAAAGGCAGTCATCCACAGACTCAAAAGCAGTCAGCCAGGCAGGCATAGTCTCACAGGCATTTAGTCAACCAGGCACAGACTCTACAGGCATTAGGCGACCAGGCATAAATGCTACAGGTATTCAGCCGACCAGTCATAGACGCTGTAGGCACAAGCCAACCAAGTATACATGCTACAGGCGCTCAGCCGACCAGGCAAAAAGATGCTACAGGCGCTCAGCCGACCAGGCAAAAAGATGCTACAGGCGCTCAGCCGACCAGGCAGAAAGATGCCACAGGCGCTCAGCCGACCAGGCAAAAAGATGCTACAGGCGCTCAGCCGACCAGGCAAAAAGATGCCACAGGCGCTCAGCCGACCAGGCAAAAAGATGCTACAGGCGCTCAGCTGACCAGGCAAAAAGATGCTACAGGCGCTCAGCCGACCAGGCAAAAAGATGCCACAGGCGATCAGCCGACCAGGCAAAAAGATGCCACAGGCGATCAGCCGACCAGGTAAAAAGATGCCACAGGCGCTCAGCCGACCAGGCAAAGAAATGCCACAGGCGCTCAGCCGACCAGGCAAAAAGATGCCACAGGCGCTCAGCTGACTAGACATAGATGCAACAGGCGATCAGCCGACCAGGTGTTCAACATAACTGGTATAATGCAAGACATTCAACCAAGCAGGCATATATGCACAGACGTTTAGCAGCCATACAGGCATCAGTAATCAGAAGAAACCAACATAACAACAGAGGCGTTCAGCCAGGAAGGCCTGAAGGCAGTCAACCAGTCCCCCCAACCAAGCCCTAAAGTCCACAGGCAGACAATCTAAGCCCCGAAACCAGAAGACAGTCATCCAGTCCCCCAAAGGTAGTCAACGAGGCCCTGAAGCCCAAGAGGCAGGCCATCCAGGCCCTGAAGCCCAAGAGGCAGGCCACCCAGGCCCTGAAGCCCAAGAGGCAGGCCACCCAGGCCCTGAAGCCCAAGAGGCAGGCCACCCAGGCCCTGAAGCCCAAGAGGCAGGCCACCCAGGCCCTGAAGCCCAAGAGGCAGGCCACCCAGGCCCTGAAGCCCAAGAGGCAGGCCACCCAGGCCCTGAAGCCCAAGAGGCAGGCCACCCAGGCCCTGAAGCCCAAGAGGCAGGCCACCCAGGCCCTGAAGCCCAAGAGGCAGGCCACCCAGGCCCTGAAGCCCAAGAGGCAGGCCACCCAGGCCCTGAAGCCCAAGAGGCAGGCCACCCAGGCCCTGAAGCCCAAGAGGCAGGCCACCCAGGCCCTGAAGCCCAAGAGGCAGGCCACCCAGGCCCTGAAGCCCAAGAGGCAGGCCATCCAGGCCCTGAAGCCCAAGAGGCAGGCCATCCAGGCCCTGAAGCCCAATAGGCAGGCCATCCAGGCCCTGAAGCCCAATAGGCAGGCCATCCAGGCCCTGAAGCCCAATAGGCAGGCCACCCAGGCCCTGAAGCCATGAGGCAGAAAACTAGGCCCTGAAGCCATGAGGCAGACAACTAGGCCCTGAAGCCATGAGGCAGACAACTAGGCCCTGAAGCCATGAGGCAAAGAACTAGGCCCTGAAGCCATGAGGCAGACAACTAGGCCCTGAAGCCATGAGGCAGACAACCAGGCCCTAAAGCCATGAGGCAGACAACCAGCCAACCAGACCACAAACAGGCCCCAAGGCTTAAGCCCTGAGGCAGGCATTCAGCCAGATTCATACTAACCACATAGCACAAATATTCGCTGTATTCAAATAGATGAGACAGCACTCCAAGGTTTATATGCTGAGTATTTTATTAATTTAGCCGGACATGGTGGAACAAAAGTGCAACGTTTCGGGCAGTCAAGGTGCCCTTCATCAGGCTAGGTAACACGCTTGTAAAGAGCGGAAGAGCCGCTGTATAACCTTAGTACAATCCACCATAAGGAGTACATTCTTTCACAGCCCTGGGGGCTGCATGATCAAGGCCGCATGCCGGAGGATGCACCGGAATACGTGTTCCCTCCATGGATCCGGGCTGCATGCGGTGGAACGCAATACCCCCATGGGGCTGCTTCCTCTTACCCATGGATCTGGGCTCCAAACGTCGCGTGGCCTTACTCCCCTGGAGGAGCCCATGCACCTGCCTCAAGAACTACTTGTGTCTGAATGGAAAAGTGGCAGCTTTTTGCAGTTTGGGCCAGTCTGCGTGCGGTCTGTAAAACACGGTCCATAGGACGGATACATGTTTCAAACCGACCTCGGTTCGGCTTACCCGATCTCACTGCCTGATAGAAAACTACTACTGAACTGCTGAGCACATCCTCCCACGTCAATCCATATTACTACAATAAATTATTTAGCCTTGGGCGTCTGACCTGACATTTTCAAAGCTGTGCCATTGACTTTGACCTGCTGTGATTTCAGAAGGCGGCATAGAAAATAAGAGCGATAAAACCATGCTTACCAAGAGCTGCCGCTCACTACGTAGCCTGCATCAATGCCGCATTCCTGACAGGTCCGTTTAGTACATCCCATGAAATGACAATTCTGGAGCATCTTTTCTTACAACTATGTTGAGCTGGTCCTCTGTTATTCCTCCTAAAAATATATAAATAAATTGAGAACTGGGTGTGTCCCTGCCACTGTTCAATCATTACTGACTACGTCAGAGCATGTAGGGACTCACCCCTTTGACAAGGGGAATGGTAACACCCAGTTGTTAATTTATTCCTAAATCTCTACGGCCAATAATAAAAGACTGGTATGACTCAGCATTTACGAATTATGTTATTCCATGGAGAATACAAGTATTTAGTAAAATCCACGTCAGGAGAGGAGACAGGTCCTCATCAAGCAGCGTGTAATGATAGCCAAAGCAGCTGTATACATCTGTATGCAGTGAGCTCCCTCTAGTGGCGGCTGCAGGCAGAAATTTTTTTATCATTTAGGCCAGGTTTACGGTTTGCCTCATTTTCCAACTGCATTGCGTTTACGGTAATCACAGTAAAATGTGGCATTTTTTGCTGCAACTACGGAAAATAAAGCATAATACCCGGCTATATGGTACTGTGAATGCTGTGGCTTCACACACTGGAACCGTAAGTGGAAAAAACAGAGCCTCCAGATGCAACTTTCTTCAAGCGCAAATAAATTAGACCAGTCTAAGTGAATCTGAACTAGTGTAAGGGCTCATGCACACGCCCAGTGCTGCGGACAGCAACCAGCTGTGTGCCCGCCGTTTGCGTACCCATTCACTTGAATGGGTCCACGATCCGCAGGATTCAGTCCACACCACAAAAAGATAGAACATGTTGTATTTTTGGGGTGCGGAGGCACAGACTGAGATCCCATGGAAGTGCTCTGTAGTGGATGATACGGAGCGCACACCGCCGCTGCCCGTCCAGTGCTGACCCGCTGTTCGCGGGCCACAATATGGGCGCGGGGCACACATTTATGTGCATGAGCCCTAACTGAGGTCAGACTAATAACAATACGACGAGTGTAATTCATCAACGCCTGGGCGACCTTTAATACATCTAATTTTATGGCCAAACACAGGCGAGCTTGACGAATGTGCCACGTTTAGGGTATATTCATAAATTAGATTGAAAATTGCACAGTTTTACAATGCGGTAAAATAAATGAGTTTAACCCCTAAATGACCTCATCGCAAAACCGCTGCACATCACAGTGCATGCAGTTTTACAACGTGGTTTATGAATGCACCATGTGAACATACCCTTACATACGATTACCAATCCCCCTCGTAATACAGTTCACACAGGACATTAGATAAAAAGTCTGCAGTGGATTTCCCAGCAAAAAATAAAAATAAAAAAACACGATTTACATGAGGTTTTAGCTGCGGAAAGAGGCGAATGCAGCGCTGCTGATCCGCAGATTTCAAATCCCCACCACCGGTCAGGTTACAATTGGTAAAATCTCATCCACTTTGCTGGTAGGTCTGAGAATCCGCAGCGGCAGCATTTCAGTCACGTGTGAAGGCGCCCTATACAGACTGCACCCCGCTGTGAGAGGACAGGCATGGCTGCTTGGTATTTGGCATCCATGCTTAGGCCCTACAGCACAATTAAGAAGACTAACAGGGCAAACATGTACGGGGCACGCCCAGGTGCCTATAGCTTCAGCCCTGAGGCACCGGGGACGCCGCACACACTGCAGTGCTCATACCTGAGGGAGCCCACCGCCACATACAGCGCCCAGTCCCTGGGAGAGCTTCAGTGAGGACGCGCCCACCATACTGTTTGTAAACACGCCACACGTGCGCACGCCACAGCCGCCCGATTCACAGACCTCACGTAGTATACGCAGCGCTGCTCAGGGCAGTCTGCTGCGTAGGTTGTAACGTAAGTGGCGTAGAGCGGAAGCTGTGGAGATAAAGGCTCGTGCGTTCACTGTGACTCGCTGTACGAGTCATGTACTTGTGTGAACGGGCCATTTTATGCTATAATGTAACCGATACCGAGGGGTTTTACATAAAGTATTATATATAGAGTGCGTTTTTGGATGGACGTTACATTCGGGAGAGCAGTGGCCCCCTCACACAGTATAGTGACCACCTCGACCACCTCACAGTATAGTGACCCCCCACACAGTATAATGGCCCCCTCACGCAGTATAGTGACTCTTCACACAGTATAGTGACCCCTCACACAGTATAATGGCCCCCTCACACAGTAGTGACCCCTCACACAGTATAGTGACCCCTCACACAGTACAATGGACCCCTCACACAGTATAATGGCCCCCCACACAGTATAATGGCCTTCTCATACAGTATAATGACCCCCTCACACAGTATAATGGCCCCCTCACACAGTATAGTGGATCCCTCACACAGTATAGTGACCCCTCACACAGTATAATGGACCCCTCCCACAGTATAGTGAACCCTCACACAGTATAATGGACCCTCACACAGTATAATGGACCCCTCACACAGTATAATGGCCCCCTCACAGTATAGTGAACCCTCACACAGTATAATGGCCCCCTCACACAGTAGTGACCCCTCACACAGTATAGTGACCCCTCACACAGTACAATGGACCCCTCACAAAGTATAATGGCCCCCCACACAGTATAATGGCCTTCTCATACAGTATAATGACCCCCTCACACAGTATAATGGCCCCCTCACACAGTATAGTGGATCCCTCACACAGTATAGTGACCCCTCACACAGTATAATGGACCCCTCCCACAGTATAGTGAACCCTCACACAGTATAATGGACCCTCACACAGTATAATGGCCCCCTCACACAGTATAATGGCCCCCTCACACAGTATAATGGCCCCCTCACACAGTATAGTGGCCCCCTCACATAGTATAGTGACCCTCTCACACAGTATACTGACCCCTCACACAGTATAATGGCCCCCTCACACAGTATAATGGCCCCCTCACACAGAATAGTGGCCCCCTCACATAGTATAGTGACCTTCTCACACAGTATAGTGACTCCTCACACAGCATAGTGGCCCCCTTACACAGTATAGTGACCCCTCACACAGTATAATGGCCCCCTAACACAGTATAGTGACCGCCTCACACAGTATAGTGACCCCTCACACAGTATAGTGACCCCTCACACAGTATAGTGACTCCTCACACAGTATACTGACCCCTCACACAGTATAATGGCCCCCTCACACAGTATAATGGCCCCCTCACACAGAATAGTGGCCCCCTCACATAGTATAGTGACCTTCTCACACAGTATAGTGACTCCTCACACAGCATAGTGGCCCCCTTACACAGTATAGTGACCCCTCACACAGTATAATGGCCCCCTAACACAGTATAGTGACTCCTCACACATTATAGTTACCCCTCACACAGTATAGTGACCCCTCACACAGTATAGTGACCCCTCACACAGTATAGTGACCCCTCACACTGTATAATGGCCCCCTCACACAGTATAATGACCCCCTCACACAGTATAGTGACTCCTCACACAGTATAATGGCCCCCTTAGGGTCTTTTCACACTTGCGTTCTGAGGATTCGGTAGGCACGTCCCGCCGGATCCGTCAGAACGCAAGTCGTCTGAAAGCATTAGAAGACTGATCAGGATCCTGATCAGTCTTTGAAATGCTTTCAGGTTACTATGGCAGCCAGGACGCTATTAAAGTCCTGGTTGCCATAGTAGTAGTGGGAAGCGGTATACTTACAGTCCGTGCGGCTCCCGGGGCACGGGATTATAGTTACCCCTCACACAGTATAGTGACCCCTCACACAGTATAATGACCCCCTCACACAGTATAATGGCCCCCTAACACAGTATAGTGACCCCTCACACATTATAGTTACCCGTCACACAGTATAGTGACCCCTCACACAGTATAGTGACTCCTCACACAGTATAATGCCCCCCCTCACACAGTATAGTGACCCCTTACACAGTATAGTGACTCCTCACACAGTATAATGACCCACTAACACATTATAGTGAACCCTCACACAGTATAGTGACCCCTCACACAGTATAGTGACTCCTCACACAGTATACTGACCCCTCACACAGTATAATGGCCCCCTTACACAGTATAGTGACTCCTCACACAGTATAGTGACTCCTCACACAGTATAATGCCCCCCTCACACAGTATAGTGACCCCTTACACAGTATAGTGACTCCTCACACAGTATAATGACCCACTAACACATTATAGTGAACCCTCACACATTATAGTTACCCCTCACACAGTATAGTGACCCCTCACACAGTATAGTGACCCCTTACACAGTATAGTGACTCCTCACACAGTATAATGACCCACTAACACATTATAGTGAACCCTCACACATTATAGTTACCCCTCACACAGTATAGTGACCCCTCACACAGTATAGTGACTCCTCACACAGTATACTGACCCCTCACACAGTATAATGGCCCCCTTACACAGTATAGTGACTCCTCACACAGTCTAGTGACCCCTCACACAGTATAATGGCCCCCTCACACAGTATGATGGCCCCCTTACACAGTATAGTGACTCCTCTCACAATATAATGACCCCCTCACACAGTATAGTGACCCCTCACACAGTATAGTGACTCCTCACACAGTATACTGACCCCTCACACAGTATAATGGCCCCCCTTACACATTATAGTGACTCCTCACACAGTATAGTGACCCCTCACACAGTATGATGGCCCCCTTACACGGTATGGTGACTCCTCACACAGTATAATGGACCCCTCACACAGTATAATGGCCCCTTAACACAGTATAATGGCCCCTCACACAATATAATTGCCCCCTTACACAGTATACTGACCCCTCACACAGTATAATGGACCCTCACACAGCCTAATGGCTCCCTCACACAGTATAATGACCCCCTCACATAGTATAATGACCCCCTCACACAGTATTATGGCCCCCTTACACAGTATAATGGCTCCCTCACACAGTATAATGACTCCTCACACAGTATAATGGCCCCCTTACACAGTATAATGGCCCCCTCACACAGTATAATGCCCCCCCCAGTGGCCCCCTCACACAGTATAATGCCCCCCCCCCCAGTGGCCCCCTCACACAGTATAATGGCACCCTTACATACCTGTCATTGCTGGAGCTGTTGGGAGTTGGTGGTCCTTTCACTCTCTAATGGCACTCATCTGACTGTGCTCTTTCGCTCCTCCGGCCTGGCGCACATCATGATTTCAGCACTGGGCCTGGCCTGGAGGAGAGAAGGGGCCCGGTGAGATGAGCTCCGTCAGAGAGTGAAAGGACCGCCGACTTCCCTGCGCTCTAGCAGTGAGCTGCAGGAGAATACAGCACTATTTATTTATTATGTCCAGCGGCTCCTGCAGGGTCTCCACTAATGTAGATATTCTTTCTCCTCATCTCCATTGGGAGAAAACTGCCATGAGGACATCTGTCTTCCATGCCTCAGAAGTGTCAGCCTACCTTCACAAGACACTGAAAACAGGTCGTTTTTGGTGGAGATTTTAGAGGAGTTTTTACAAGACTATTTGGTTGAGATTTTTTTACTTCCCCATTGACTTCTATGAAATCCACAATCAAATTTGCTTCCAAGAAGTACCGTCACTTCTCAAGTATTTTTCAAATCAGCTACTGAAAAAGACTCTTTCATTTTACAGTGTGTGTACAAGGTGGAGTTTTTAACATTAAAGTCAATGGGAAGCTGTTTGTGAGTTTTGTGGATGTGGATAAATGAGCATGGCAGATTTCAGCAGTGTGAACATACCCTTAGGCCTCTTGCACACGACTGTATGTACGGATGACGTCCGTGTGCATTCCGTATTTTGCGGAATGGAACAGCTGGCCCCTAATAGAACAGTACTATTCTTGTCCGTTATGCGGACAATAATTGGACAAGTTCTATCTTTTTGCAGAACGTAAATACGGAAACGGAACGCACACGGAGTACCTTTCTTTTTTTTGCGGACCCGTTGAAATCAATGGTTCTGCATACGGTCCGCCAAAAAAACTGAACGGACACGGAAAGAAAATACGTTCGTGTGCAAGAGGCCTTATCCTGATGCTACCCCCAATACTGTGCTCCCCAATGCCCCAAATACTATACTGAAGAAATAACAGTAGAATACAGATAGTTATCCCCCCCATAGTAATAGTGCTCCCAAAAGTCGCACCAATTCTAATTCTCTCATAGAGTGCCCTTATTACCTGTAGTTATCCCCTACAGTGATAATGCTCCCTGGGAGTTAGTAGTAGATTATCGTACCCAATAATAAAAATCCCCAAACCCCAGTAGTGATAAGACCACATAGTGTCCCCAGTAGTAATAAGGCCTCCTGAAGGTCCCTTAAAGGGAATCTGTCAGCTCCAAAACACCCCCCAAACTAGAATAAGCGGTGAATAGTGTAAATGATGCCAAGTCCAGTTATGTAATTATCTTCATACTCACTTGTATTCCCACAAACCAGCAGTGAAATGCACTGAGGACTTTTCCTTGAGTCCTCTCCATTATGTGCGTGAGCACAGGAGTCCTCTCAATGTATTTTACTGCTGGTTTGTTGGAGCACAGCGTCAGAAAGCAAGTGAGTATGAAGATAAAATAACATAGTCAGACTCTGCACCACTTATACTGCTCACCGCTTAGTCTAGTTTGGGATGTGTTTCGGAGCTGACAGATTCCCTTTAACCGCCTGCCAACCGCCTAACGCAGGGATGCATCCAGGCGGCGGCAGGTCTGTTCCTCTATGACGCGGCGGCGCGTCATCTCGCGAGAGGCGAGATCTGCTGTGAACGCGCGCGTGCACTCGCGCGCGCAATTACAGAAGATCGCGTCTCAGGAGTTGTACTACAGCCTGCCAGCGATGATCAATCGCTGGCAGGCTGTAGATGCGAAATAAATCGCATCAAACAAGTATATCAGACGCTGTTTTGTGAACAGCGTCTGATATACCTGCTACCTGGTCCTCTGGTGGTCCCATTTGCTGGGATCAACCACCAAAGGACCAGGTAGCTATGTAAAGTTGCACCACACTACACCCCCCCCCCACCTGTCACTTATTAACCCCTTGTTAACCCCTGATCACCCCATCTAGACTCCCTGATCACCCCCCTGTCACTGATCACCCCCCTGTAAGACTCCATTCACATGTCCATATGTGTTTTGCGGATCTGCAAAACACGGACAGCGGCAATGTGCTTTCCGCATTTTGCAGATCCGCACATTGCCAGAACTATATAGAAAATGCCTTTACAAGAATAGGACATGTTCTATATTTTTGCGGAACGGAAATGCAGACCTGGAAGTGCGGATCCGCAATTCCGGATCCGAGCGGGACAAAGTCTGTCCCCATAGAAATGAATGGGTCCGCAATTCCGTTCCGCAAACAGAATTGCGGACATGTGAATGGGGCCTAAGGGTCCCTTATCACCGCCAGTTAGTTAGCTACTTGTTAGGTAGTTAGCGCCCAGCCCACCGCACCGCAGTCACAGATTTTGGCAGAGATTTTTTCATCCACATTGATCGATGCGAATGAAGAAATCTGTGCCGTTCATTTTTTATTTTTTTTTCAGCCCAGAGGCTGAACGGAAAAAAAAATCTCATTACCCGTATGCCCAATATAAGGAGAATCGCAGAAACTCCTAATGCTGGCCATACGTGTAATGATTGCGGAGACCCTCAAATGCCAGGGCAGTACAAACACCTCGCATGTGACCCCATTTTAGAAAGAAGACACCCCAAGGTATTCTGTGAGGTGTATGGCGAGTTCATGTAAAATTTTATTTTTTGTCACAAGTTAGTGGAATATGAGACTTTGTAAAAAAAAAATATATATAAATTTCCGTTAACTTGTGCCAAATTTTTTTTTTTCCTGTGAATTAGCCATGCCCCTCACGGAATACCTTGGGGTGTCTTCTTTCCAAAATGGGGTCACTTGTGGGGTATTTATACTGCCCTGGCATTTTTGGGGTCATAAAGCGTGAGAATCCAAATGCGTAAAAATGCCCTGTGAAATCCTAAAGGTACTCATGGGAATTAGGGCCCCTTTGCGCATCTTGGCTGCAAAAAAGTGTCACTCATGTGGTATCGCCGTACTCAGGAGAAGTAGGGCAATGAGTTTTGGGGTGTATTTTTATATATACGCATACTTTGTGTGAGAAATATCGCTATAAACGGCAACTTTTTAAATTTTTTTATACAAAGTTGTCAATTTACAGAGATATTTCTCTCACCCAACATGGGTATATGTAAAAATAAACCCCAAAATACATTGCCCTACTTCTCCTGAGTACAGCGATACCACATGAGTAACACTTTTTTTGCAGCCTGGGTGCGCAAAGGGGCCCAAATTCCAATGAGTACCTTTAGGTTTTACAGGGATGCTCACAATTTAGCCCCGCCCAAAATGCCAGAACAGTACAAACACCCCACAAATGACCCCATTTTGGAAAGAAGACACCCCAAGGTATTCGCTGAGGGGCATAGTGAGTCCATGAAAAATTGAACTTTTGTCACAAGTTAGCGGAAAGGAGACTTTGTGAGAAAAACAATAAAAATCAATTTCCGCTAACTTGTGCCAAAAAAATCTTCTATGAACTCGCCATGCCCCTCACGGAATACCTTGGGGTGTCTTCTTTCCAAAATGGGGTCACATGTGGGGTATTTATACTGCCCTGGCATTTTAGGGCCCTAAAGCGTGAGAAGAAAAATGCGTAAAAATGCCCTCCTAAAAGGTACTCATTGGAATTTGGGCCCCTTTGCGCATCTTGGCTGCAACAATGTGGCACACATGTGGTATGGCCGTACTCAGGAGAAGTAGGGCAATGTGTTTTGGGGTGTATTTTTATATATACGCATACTTTGTGTGAGAAATATCGCTATAAACGACAACTTTTTAAATTTTTTTATACAAAGTTGTCAATTTACAGAGATATTTCTCTCACCCAACATGGGTATATGTAAAAATAAACCCCAAAATACATTGCCCTACTTCTCCTGAGTACAGCGATACCACATGAGTAACACTTTTTTGCAGCCTAGGTGCTAAAGGGCCCAAATTCCAATGAGTACCTTTAGGTTTTACAGGGATGCTCACAATTTAGTCCGCCCAAAATGCCAGAACAGTACAAACACCCCACAAATGACCCCATTTTGGAAAGAAGACACCCTAAGGTACTCGCTGAGGGGCATAGTGAGTCCATGAAAATTGAACTTTTGTCACAAGTTAGCGGAAAGGGAGACTTTGTGAGAAAAACAATAAAAATCAATTTCCGCTAACTTGTGCCAAAAAAATCTTCTATGAACTCGCCATGCCCCTCACGGAATACCTTGGGGTGTCTTCTTTCCAAAATGGGGTCACATGTGGGGTATTTATACTGCCCTGGCATTTTAGGGGCCCTAAAGCGTGAGAAGAAAAATGCGTAAAAATGCCCTGCCTAAAAGGTACTCATTGGAATTTGGGCCCCTTTGCGCATCTTGGCTGCAACAATGTGGCACACATGTGGTATGGCCGTACTCAGGAGAAGTAGGGCAATGTGTTTTGGGGTGTATTTTTACATATACGCATGTTGGTGTGAGAAATATCGCTATAAACGACAACTTTGTAAATTTTTTATACAAAGTTGTCAATTTACAGAGATATTTCTCACTCACAGCATGGGTATATGTAAAAATAAACCCCAAAATACATTGCCCTACTTCTCCTGAGTACAGCGATACCACATGAGTAACACTTTTTGCAGCCTGGGTGCTAAAGGGGCCCAAATTCCAATGAGTACCTTTAGGTTTTACAGGGCATGCTCACAATTTAGCCTCCGCTCAAAATGCCAGAACAGTACAAACACCCACAAATGACCCCATTTTGGAAGAAGACACCCCAAGATACTCGCTGAGGGGCATAGTGAGTCCATGAAAATTGAACTTTTGTCACAAGTTAGCTGAAAGGAGACTTTGTGAGAAAACAATAAAAATCATTCCACTAACTTGTGCCAAAAAAAAATCTTCTATGAACTCGCCATGCCCCTCACGGAATACCTTGGGGTGTCTTCTTTCCAAAATGGGGTCACATGTGGGGTATTTATACTGCCCTGGCATTTTAGGGGCCCTAAAGCGTGAGAAGAAAATGCGTAAAAATGCCCTCCTAAAAGGTACTCATTGGAATTTGGGCCCTTTGCGCATCTTGGCTGCAACAATGTGGCACACATGTGGTATGGCCGTACTCAGGAGAAGTAGGGCAATGTTTTGGGGTGTATTTTTACATATACTCATGCTGGGTGAGAGAAATATCTCTGTAATTAGCCAACTTTGTATACATTTTTTTAAAAAGTTGTCATTTACAGAGATATTTCTCACCCACAGTATGGGTATATGTAAAAATACACCCCAAAACACATTGCCCTACTTCTCCTGAGTACGGCGATACCACATGTGTGCAACTTTTTTGCAGCCAAGATGCGCAAAGGGGCCCCAATTCCAGTGAGTACCTTTAGGATTTCACAGGGCATTTTTACGCATTTTTCTTCTCACGCTTTAGGGCCCCTAAAATGCCAGGGCAGTATAAATACCCCACAAGTAACCCCATTTTGGAAAGAAGACACCCCAAGATACTCTGTGAGGGGCATGTCGAGTTCGAGTTGTTTTTCACAAAGTCTCATATTCCACTAACTTGTGACAAAAAATAAAATTTTACATGAACTCACGGAATACCTTGGGGTGTCTTCTTTCTAAAAAGGGGTCACATGTGGGGTATTTATACTGCCCTGGCATTTTAGGGGCCCTAAAGCGTGAGAAGAAAAATGCGTAAAAATGCCCGCCTAAAAGGTACTCATTGGAATTTGGGCCCCTTTGCGCATCTTGGCTGCAACAATGTGGCACACGTGGTATCGCCGTACTCAGGAGAAGTAGGGCAATGTGTTTTGGGGTGTATTTTTACATATACCCATGCTGGGTGAGAGAAATATCTCTGTAAATAGCCAACGTTGTATAAATTTTTTTAAAAAGTTGTCATTTACAGAGATATTTCTCACCACAGTATGGGTATGTAAATACACCTAAGCACATTGCTCTACTCTGAGTACGGCGATACACATCTGTGCAACTTTTTGCAGCCAAGATGCGCAAAGGGCCCAATTCAGTGAGTACCTTTAGGATTCACAGGGCATTTTACGCATTTTCTCTCACGCTTTAGGGCCCTTAAAATGCCAGGGCAGTATAAATACCCCACAAGTAACCCCATTTTGGAAAGAAGACACCCCAAGATACTCTGTGAGGGGCATGTCGAGTTCGAGTTGTTTTTCACAAAGTCTCATATTCCACTAACTTGTGACAAAAAATAAAATTTTACATGAACTCACCATACCCTCACGGAATACCTTGGGGTGTCTTCTTTCTAAAAAGGGGTCACATGTGGGGTATTTATACTGCCCTGGCATTTTAGGGGCCCTAAAGCGTGAGAAGAAAAATGCGTAAAAATGCCCTGTAAAATCCTAAAGGTACTCATTGGAATTTGGGCCCCTTTGCGCACCCAGGCTGCAAAAAAGTGGCACACATGTGGTATCGCCGTACTCAGGAGAAGTAGGGCAATGTGTTTTGGGGTGTATTTTTACATATACCCATGCTGGGTGTGAGAAATATCTCTGTAAATGACAACTTTTTAAATTTTTTTATACAAAGTTGTCAGTTTACAGAGATATTTCTAGGTTTTACAAGGTTGCTCACAATTTAGCCCCGCCCAAAATGCCAGAACAGTAAACACACCCCACAAATGATCCCATTTCGGAAAGTAGACACCCCAAGGTATTCACTGAGGGGCATAGTGAGTCCGTCTGAGATTTTTATTTTTTTTGCCAGAAGTTAGCAAAAATAGAAACTTTATTATTATTATTTTTTCCTTAGAAATTGTCATTTTACATGAACTTACCATGCCCTCCGCGAATACTTTGGGGTGTCTTCTTTCTAAAATGGTGTGATTTGGGGGGTATTTATACTTTCCTGGCATTCTAGCACCTGAAGAAACATGACAGGTGCTCAGAAAGTCAGAGCTGCTTCAAAATGCAGAAATTCACTTTTTGCACCATAGTTTGTAAACGCTATAACTTTTACCCAAACCAATAAATATACACTTATTGGATTCTTTTTTATCAAAGACATGTAGAACAATAAATTTAGAGAAAAATTTATATAGAAATGTAGTTTTTAAAAAAAATTTACAACATAAAGTGAAAAATGTTGATCATTTTTGATTATTAGCAAATAAATTAAAAATTTCAGCAGCAATGAAATACCACCAAATAAAAGCTCTATTAGGCTCCATTCACACGACCGTATGTTGTCCGCAAAAAAACTGATCCGTGTCCGTAAAAAAACGGATTGCATTCCGTTTTTTTGCTGATCCATAGACTTCGATAGGGCCATGTCCTGATTTTCACTGACAAGTATAGGACATGTTTAATTTTTTTTTTGCTGAGCTGTGCAATGGAAGAAAAGTGAATGGGACAGCATCTAATCCGCAAAAAAACTGATCCGTTTTTTTGCGGACAACATACTGTCGTGTGAATGGAGCCTTAGTGAGAAGAAAAGGAGGTAAAATTAATTTGGGTGGTAAGTTGTATGACGGAGCAATAAACGGTGAAAGTAGTGTAGTGCGGAATTGTAAAAAGTGGCCTGGTCATTAAGGGTGTTTAAGCTAGGGGGGCTGAAGTAGTTAAAGTGCCCCAGTAGGAATCAGGCCCATAAAGTGCGCTCAGTAGTAATAAGCCCTCCTAGAGTGACCCCAGTAGTTAGTGTCCCCCTGTAGTACCCACAGTAGTTATAGTGTCCCCAGTAGTTATAATGCCCCCTGTATTTCCCTAATACTGATAATGTCCCCCTGTAGTACCCACAGTAGTTATAGTGTCCCCAGTAGTTAGTGTCCCCCTGTAGTGCGTTCAGTAGTTATAGTGTTACCCTGTCGTGTCCCCAGTAGTTATAATGCCCCCTGTATTGCCCTAATACTTATAATGTCCCCCTGTAGTGCGTTCAGTAGTTATAGTGTTACCCTGTGGTGTCCCCAGTAGTTATAATGCCCCCTGTATTGCCCTAATACTTATAATGTCCCCCTGCTCAAGCCCTAGATGTTTTGACCTAACCTGAGGCAGCCCCCTCTGGCTCCGGCCCATCTGGTGTTTGACAGAATTTCTAGATGGGCAGTGTGGCCCTGCTCACAAATAAAACCACCGATAGGGCCCTTTCACACACAAATTTGCTCTGGCTTTTGCTCACTAAAATACCTCATAGAAACTGCTCACAGTTTTATGGTGTTTTCTTTTGAACATCTGTGTGAATAACATTTTTTTTCCTACAGAGAAGGCGGCGTCTAAACAACGAAAGACAGCAGAAAAAAAGCAGCATTTAAAAAATAAATGCCAGAGACATAAAAAAGGCATCTGATTAATGACAATAGCTAAAAAACACTTTTGAGTCCTGTGTCATAATTCTCATAGACTTTCAGCTAACATCTAGAGCTGGTGTTTTACCAGAAAAAATGCACGAAAAAGTTCACACAACCACCTTTAAACCTAAGTGTAAACCCACCCACATAAAAGATTAACCCCTTCCCAACCAATACCATACATGTAGGGTGTGGGTCAAGCCTTTAAATGGTGTCTGCTCAGGAGGCATTGTCCATGATCGCAGTTATCCCCTCAGAAGGCATGGTCAATTGTGACCACAGCATCTGAGTGGTAAAATCCCGGGAGTGCTGTGCTCCCAGGGCCCAAATGGCTCACCCGCGCCAAGATCGGAAAGCTCCGAGGCCTGTCATAGCGACGTTCCTGGAGCCCTGCTACAGAGAACATGGTGACTCTCCCACAGGTTGCAGTGTTAAACCGTTACAGTCTATGGGCGAAGTAATCAGATGATGTCATGTTAAAGTCCACTAGGGATGAAGTAAAAAAAAAGGTTTTTAACATATAAAGAATATAAAAGTTCAAATCATCCCTCTTTCCCATAATAAAAATAAAAACTAAGCATTATTAACATCGCCACATATCAAAATGCCCATACTATCAAAATGTAAAAACATTTCCCCCAATGGCGAATGGTGTAATAAAAAACAAATGGTCGATTTGCCTTTTTTTGTCACTTCACCTCATCAAAAATAAATAAATTAATAAAAAGTTCTCCAAAAGCCATATACACTCCAGAATAGTATCAATAAAAACTACACATCTACCCACAAAAAAATTAAAATCATAAATATTAAAAAAAGTTATGAAGGCCAGAATATAGCGATGCAAAGAAAAATTTATAATTTTTTCAAATATTAAAACACAAGAAAGACTGTAAATGTGGTATCATACTGACCCAAAGAATGAAGATCAGGTTTACCGTGTAGGAAACGCAGTAAAAACAAAACCCAAAAACTGGCAAAATTGTATTTTCAACAGTTCCATCCATCTTGATTTTTTTTCCAGCTTCCCACTACATCATATGCAATATTAAATAGTGACATTAGAAAGTACAACTTGTCCCACAGGAAAAAAAAATCCTTATATGGCTATGTGAGCGGAAAATAAAAAAGTTATCGCTCCAGGAAGGTATGGAATAAAAAAAGAAAACGGAAAATGGGTCAAGAAGGAGTTAATATTGCTCACTAAAGGCCAGAGGATGAAATGTTGGTGAGAGTGCTTCTTTAAAGGGGTTATCCAAGTTCTCAAACAGCCCCCCCATGTGCTGGGCCCCTCACAGGTAATATACTTACCCCGCTCCCAGCACCGCTCCTGATCCCCGCACCGCCACTGCTGCTTCTCCCTGTACACCGATGAAAACATCCGGTGTCGGGGGGAGCAGCTAATGGCACGCGGGGACCAGCCTCCCTAGCATCACGGGTGACGCTAGGTAAGCTCGTCCCCGTCCCCGCCTGCCATTGGCTGCTCTTCCCCCGACACCAGTTGTTTTCATCCCTGTACAGGGAGAAGCAGCAGTGGCGGTGCGGGGATCAGGAGCGGTGCTGGGAGCGGGGTAAGTATATTACCTGTGAGGGGCCCAGCACATGGGGGGGCTGTGGGGAATAAGATGTTAAAGTGGAACTGCACTGCTACCATTCATTGCTAATGTGAACACCCCTGTTTCCATGCACAGTGCGGCAAATGTAAGTCATTTCTATCATGTCATAAAAAGGTCCATATTTCCAGGTCATTGGTCTACACCTGTAGTAGAGGTAGTGATGTGTGCAGAAACTGCACATGACCACTGAGCTTCTGCACATGTCACATTTCCTGTGTGGACCCAGGAAGTATCAGATTGAGAGTGGTGGGGGATATGTGAAGATAGTATGACTTCTTTTATTAATTTAAAGGGGTTTTGTAATGGTAAGTGGTAAATACCTGACAGCTCCTGCACTACCACTCCGATTCATCTGGCCAGGCTCTACAGTATTTACCTGACTGCAGCAGTGACATTATATGACAATACATAACTGCTTCAGCCAATCACGGACTACAGCGTTGCACCCAGCAAGGCTAGTGATTGGCTGTAGCGGTGATGTCACATGTTGTCAACTTGATGTCACTGCTGCAGCCGGGTAAATAAAGCCAAATTGGCAGTACAGGATCTGTCAGATAAGTACTTACCACTTCTTTATTGCAGGTGAATCCTGAGTGTTGTTCGGTTCTCTCCTGAAACTGGACAAACCCTTTAAGCTATTATGACCTTTTAATTTTTTTTTTGTCACTGGTCGGACATAAAGAAGGTATATAAACTCCTACGTAGATGTAGCCTGTTTTCCATCCACAGGCTACATTTAGGTGCACCTGTGAGGCCTGGGCCATATCAGCCAGTCTTGGGTGGGGCTCACAGCGCTCTCCCTTCTCCCATTGCAGGCATGGTTATATGCTGGAGGTAACTGAGGAGTCTGCTGCGAGTCAGCCTAATACATTCCTGTAATTTTGCCCATTGGCCCCTGGTATTGCCCATACGGCACAGGTAGGTGAGTGTTAGGTCCCGAGATACTTGAGAAACCTTGGCGTAGTGCTCGGGCTTAAGACATGTCCGCCACTGCAGGACATTTTGACTAATCTCTCAATTTTAACATCAGTTTGAGGGCTTAGTAAGACCGCAGTGTGCACCTGTCATGTCATTTGTTATTGCTATATTGTTATATTATTTATTGTCACTGGTCGGACCCTATAAAGTAATTTAAAGGGGTTATCCGACCCCTCATATGCCCACAATGTACTTACCTTGCTCCCTCGCACCCGCGCTGCTTCTGAACACCGCACGGCCGCCGCTGCTTCTCCCCGTGCGCTGATGAAAACATCCGGTGTCGGGGGGCAGCCAATAGCAGGCGGTGACGGGGACAAGATTCCTAGCATAATGAGTGACGTTAGGGAGGCTCGTCCCCGTCACCACTTCCTATTGGCTGCCACCCCCCAACGCCGGATGTTTTTATCCACAACGGGGAGAAGCAGCGGTGGCCGTGTGGGCGTCAGATGGGATGTGGGTGCCAGGGATCGAGGTAAGTACATTCTGTGTGAGGGGCCCGGGCATATGGAGGGGTCGGATAACCGCTTTAAACTGGTTTCAGATAGCAATTCTGATGGCACACCTCTTGTTTCACAACACAAAGCTGTTGGATAATCTGAGATCACAAGACCAAAAGCAGATACTAATATGAAAAACTGACTGCGATGCATACGGTAAATCTTAATTTGGAATATATGATAGTCCAACACCTCCATTAGAAAATGAAATTGTCAATCTTTCCTCATGGCTCACTGTCTGATGAATCAGATGGTCTGAAGAAGGTCCACTGACTGAAACCGTTTGCCTGTTATCTGACTTGCGCCTACGAGAAACCAGTAAAAGCGTATTGAACACAACTCTGGAGTGAGCAGAGGTTTCAGTTGGTAATGATAATCCAACACCAACTGAGCGTGATCTTGCTGTATTTGCTGCAGAGGAATTTTGCTGTAAATAAATGTGACGATCTGAAGATAACCTTTATAATATGGATCACTTCATCGATGCACATTATTTAAGGTGTTATCAGACAAATGCACATCAGAAAGATTATTCCTTTATTTTATTCTGTATTAAGCTCTTATTCATGAGTTATCTCAAACAGTCCAAATAATACATTTATGCAATCTTCTTCTCGTAACTGTACTTTTTCATCTGGTCCTCAACCCATTCTCTGTAGGCCGACACTTTGGTGAACACCTGAGGTTTTCTTTCTGTTAGACAGTTGTTAGGCCCAAAACTTGTGATTCCTTGAACTTCCCAAGCAGAGTTTGAAGCTGATTGGCAGATCAATGCTCCTTCGGACCCACTCTAAAAAAATACATGTAATAAAACATTTTACATAAACATAATTACAACCAAAGTACATGGAGCTGACCCTAAACATGTTAATATGTCTATGGTGACTAGCAAACTGCCCTCTGACAACTTTCTGATTCTATTATGTTATACTGGTGGTGCCCACTATAAACTCACTCCTACTGGTGAGCATGGCCTCTGGAATGCTCACCTGGTCCTTTGCTCTGTGCTCCAGGTGGTGCCAGCCCACCAGTAACCTCCTACCCATTGTCACACACTTGTCTGCACTCCTGTCGCATCTGGTCATCGTATGGCGCCGTCACTCTGTTCCTACAGTAACCAGCCCCTATAACAGTGAGGCTGCTCGACCTATCAGGAAGCCAGGGTGCCGGACCCATCAGGCTCTGTGTCGGCGTCACATGCTTCTTGAGGCAGACTATTTAAACAGGAAGTTGCTAGCCACAGGTGCTTATGATTGTTGTTCTAAGCCTTACTATCTAGTTGTGTGTTTTGACCTTTGACTGTTTCTTTGACATTGCCTCTGATTAGTGATTTTGCCTCCGATATGACCTCCTGGTATTTGACTCTTGTAGTTTGTAACTTTGCCTTTGACTTTGTCTCGGTTTTTTGTTCCTGATTTCACTTTGCTGTGTATTTGTATCTGATTTTGGATCATGATCCGGTCATGGTTTTGCCTGTGTTTTTTACCTCTGTCCATCTCACTGCTCATTCCCCTTTTTGGTTTAGGCCTGTGCACTTAGTTAAGAAGGGATTGTCATCCAGTTGTGGGCCGTCACCTAGGACGGATTGTGCAAGTAGATAGGGACAGTGGTGCGGGTGCAGCGGTAGGGCTGCATTGTTCCCTACCCTGTCATGACACCTGTTCCCAATAAGCATCTCCGTAGTCCATTGTGTGAAAGCTCCAATCACTGGCTGCAGCCATGACCTGCCTCAGCCAGTGATTGGAGCTTTCACACAATGAACTACAGCCAGTGATTGGTTGAATAGCATTCAGACATTTACCCCCATGTTAAGACGTTTAGTGCAACAGGGACCTGGCACTGTCAAAACTGCAACAGCAAAGGATCTGTGAGGTGGGTATAAATTGTCTTATTTTTTTTACAGCATGTGCAGCCCCGGGACAGTTTTTTCTTGTGCTAGAATACCCCTTTAAATATCAGCACAAAATCATCTTATTATAGACATTTTAAGGTCCAAATTGCACCATATAATGAAAAATATATATTTAAGTTGAGGTCTAATATACAGGTAGGAACCAAGCAAATAGTTTCTGGAACAGTTTAGTAAGTTTTTTAATGCACATTTATTTCCCAGGTCAAAAAGAGGGACAGAGGGAGACAAAAACAGGAACTGTCTTTCCAAAAGAGGGACACTTGGAAGGTCTGCTTCTCTGTCAATTCATACAGGCTATGGCCTTTTTCATCATACTTCCTTCTAGCTCTGTCTCTCTTTGCCCATAGTACGTGTGTATTTTTTCTAACTCTAAGGCCCCATGCACACGACCGTTGTTTGTTTCTGCGTCCGTTCCATTTTTTTTCACAGATAGGATGCTTCCCCATTCATTTCAATGGGTCCGTCAAAAAATGCGGATGGTCAACCGTTTTCGTTCCGCTTCCGTGATCCGTGTTTTCATTCCGTCAAAAAAATAGTGCATGTCCTATTTTTTTCACGGTCGCGGACAAGGATAGGCATTTTTACAATGGATCTGCCATAAAAATCGGATCCGTCAAAAAAAACGGTCCATCATCCGTTTTTTTTGACGGACGCGAAATTTCAAGGAGGAGCGGATGCGGAGGCAGGCAACGGTCGTGTGCATGAGGCCTTAAAAGGCCAGCCTGCGAAACTTAGGCCACTTTAGGGTATTTAACCACTACAGGACCGCCTAACGCACGGATGCGTCCGGCGGGCGGTCCTGTAGTTCTGATACGACGCATCGGCACGTCATCTCGCGAGACGCGAGATTTCCGTTCACAGTCCCGCGCGTCTTAGGAGTTTAACTACAGCCTGCCAGCGATGATCAATCGCTGGCAGGCTGTAGATGCGAATTAAATCGCATCAAACAGGTATATCAGACGCTGTGTTGCTAACAGCGTCTGATATACCTGCTACCTGGTCCTCTGGTGGTCCCATTTACTGGGATCGACCACCAGAGGACCAGGTAGCTATGTAAAGTTGCACCAAACACTACACTAACCCCCCACCGCCCCTCACTTATTAACCCCTTGTTAACCCCTTGATCACCCCATCTAGATTCCCTGATCACCCCCTGTCACTGATCACCCCCTGTCATTGATCACTCCCCTTGTAAGGCTCCATTCAGACGTCCATATGTGTTTTGCGGATCCGTGGATTCACGGATCCGCGGATCTGATCCACGGATCCACAGATCCTCAAAACACGGACACCGGCAATGTGCTTTCCGCATTTTGCAGATCCGCACATTGCCAGAACTATATAGAAAATGCTTTTTCTTGTCCGCAATTGTGGACAAGAATAGGACATGTTCTATATTTTTGCGGAACGGAAGTGCAGAATCGGAAGCGCGGATCCGTAATTCCGGATCCGAGCGGGACAAAGTCTGTCCCCATAAAAATGAATGGGTCCGCAATTCTGTTCCGCAAACAGAATTGCGGACGTGTGAATGGGGCCTAAGGGTCTCTTATCACCGCCAGTTAGTTAGCTACTTGTTAGGTAGTTAGGGCCCAGCCCACCGCACCGCAGTCACTGATTTTGGCAGAGATTTTTTCATCCACATTGATCGATGCGAATGAAGAAATCTGTGCCGTTCATTTTTTTTTGCACATTTTTTGGCAGAGATTTTCTCATCCACATTGATTGATGCGAATGAAAAAATCTGTGCCATTCATTTTTTTTTTTTTTCAGCCCAGAGGATGAACGGAAAAAAAAAATCTCATTACCCGTATGCTCAATATAAGGAGAATCGCAAAAACTCCTAATGCTGGTCATACGTGTAATGATTGCGGAGACCCTCAAATGCCAGGGCAGTACAAACACCCCACATGTGACCCCATTTTAGAAAGAAGACACCCCAAGGTATTCCGTGAGGGGTATGGTGAGTTCATGTAAAATTTTATTTTTTGTCACAAGTTAGTGGAATATGAGACTTTGTAAAAAAAATATATATATATATATATATCAATTTCCGCTAACTTGTGCCAAAATTTTTTTTTTTCTGTGAACTCGCCATGCCCCTCACAGAATACCTTGGGGTGTCTTTGTTCCAAAATGGGGTCACTTGTGGGGTATTTATACTGCCCTGGCATTTTAGGGGCCCTAAAGCATGAGAAGAAGTCTGGAATCCAAATGCGTAAAAATGCCCTGTGAAATCCTAAAGGTACTCATGGGAATTAGGGCCCCTTTGCGCATCTTGGCTGCAAAAAAGTTGCACACATGTGGTATTGCCGTACTCAGGAGAAGTAGGGCAATGTGTTTTGGGGTGTATTTTTATATATACCCATACTTTGTGTGAAAAATATCTCTGTAAACGACAACTTTTTACATTTTTTTATTCAAAGTTGTCATTTACAGAGATATTTCTCTCACCCAGCATGGGTATATGTAAAAATACACCCCAAAACACATTGCCCTACTTATCCTCAGTACGGCGATACCACATGAGTGACACTTTTTTGCAGCCAAGATGCGCAAAGGGGCCCAAATTCCAATGAGTACCTTTTAGGAGGGCATTTTTATTCATTTTTCTTCTCACACTTTAGGGCCCCAAAAATGCCAGGGCAGTATAAATACCCCACATGTGACCCCATTTTGGAAAGAACACACCCCAAGGTATTCGCTGAGGGGCATAGTGAGTCCATGAAAAATTAAACTTTTAGTCAAAAGTTAGCGGAAAGGGAGACTTTGTGAGAAAAAATAAAAAATCAATTTCTGCTAACTTGTGCCAAAAAAAAAATCTTCTATGAACTCGCCATGCCCCTCATGGAATACCTTGGGGTGTCTTCTTTCCAAAATGGGGTCACATGTGGGGTATTTATACTGTCCTGGAATTTTAGGGGCCCTACAGCGTGAGAAGAAAAATGCCCTCCTAAAAGGTACTCATTGGAATTTGGGCCCCTTTGCGCATCTTGGCTGCAAAAAAGTGTCACTCATGTGGTATCGCCATACTCAGGAGAAGTAGGGCAATGAGTTTTGGGGTGTATTTTTACATATACCCATGCTGGGTTAGAGAAATATATCTCTGTAAATTGACAACTTTGAATAAAAAAATGTAAAACGTTGTCGTTTACAGCGATATTTCTCTCACCCAGCAGGGGTATATGTAAAAATACACCCCAAAACTCATTTCCCTACTTCTCCTGAGTACGGCGATACCACATGTGTGACACTTTTTTGCAGCAAAGATGCGCAAAGGGGCCCTAAAACCAATGAGTACCTTTAGGATTTCATAGGGCATTTTTACACATTTGGATTCTCACGCTTTAGGGCCCCTAAGGTGCCAGGGCAGTATAAATACCCCACAAGTGACCCCATTTTGGAAAGAAGACACCCCAAGGTATTCCGTGAGGGGCATGGCGAGTTCACAGAAATTTTATTTTTTGGCACAAGTTAGGGGAAAGTCTCATATTCCACTAACTTGTGACAAAAAATAAAATTTTACATGAACTCACCATACCCCTCACGGAATACCTTGGGGTGTCTTCTTTCAAAATCGGGTCACATGTGGGTATTTATACTGCCCTGGCATTTTAGGGGCCCCTAAAGCGTGAGAAGAAGTCTGGAATCCAAATGCGTAAAAATGCCCTGTGAAATCCTAAAGGTACTCATTGGAATTTGGGCCCCTTTGCACACCGAGGCTGCAAAAAAAGTGTCACATGTGGTATCGCCGTACTCAGGAGAAGTAGGGCAATGTGTTTTGGGGTGTATTTTTATATATACCCATGTTGGGTGAGAGAAATATCTCTGTAAACGACAACTTTTTAAATTTTTTTATACAAAGTTGTCAGTTTACAGAGATATTTCTCTCACCCAACATGGGTATATGTAAAAATACACCCCAAAACACATTGCCCTACTTCTCCTGAGTACGGCGATACCACATGAGTGACACTTTTTTGCAGCCTGGGTGCGCAAAGGGGCCCAAATTCCAATGAGTACCTTTAGCTTTTACAGGGCTGCTCACAATTTAGCCCCGCCCAAAATGCCAGAACAGTAAACACACCCCACAAACGACCCCATTTCGGAAAGTAGACACCCCAAGGTATTCACTGAGGGGCATAGTGAGTCCGTCTGAGATTTTTTATTTTTTTTTGCCAGAAGTTAGCAGAAATGGAAACTTTATGATATTTTTTTTTCCTCAGAAAGTGTAATTTTCTGCTAACTTGTGAAAAAAAATGAAATGATACATGAACTCACTATGTCCCTCCGCGAATACTTTGGGGTGTCTTCTTTCTAAAATGGTGTCATTTGGGGGTATTTATACTATCCTGACATTCTAGCACCTGAAGAAACATGACAGGTGCTCAGAAAGTCAGAGCTGCTTCAAAATGCCGAAATTCACTTTTTTGCACCATAGTTTGTAAACGCTATAACTTTTACCCAAACCAATAAATATACACTTATTGGATCTTTTTTTTTATCAAAGACATGTAGAACAATAAATTTAGAGAAAAATTTATATAGAAATGTAGTTTTTTTTAAAAAAAATCTTACAACAGAAAGTGAAAAATGTCATTTTTTTGCAAAAATGTTGTTAAATTTTGATTAATGGCAAAAAAGTTAAAATGTCAGCAACAGTAAAATACCACCAAATGAAAGCTCTATTAGTGAGAAGAAAAGGAGGTAAAATTCATTTGGGTGGTAAGTTGTAAGACGGAGCAATAAACGGTGAAAGTAGTGTAGTGCAGAATTGTAAAAAGTGGCCTGGTCATTAAGGGTGTTTAAGCTAGGGGGGCTGAAGTGGTTAAGGCACCATTCCCAATGGAAAGGTGCCTGAGCAATAGGTTTTAGGTCTCTAGCTTCCTGCAAAGGTGTGCTACATGTCTTCCTCGCTCTCCTTTGTACCGACTTCTGCCTGACACTGGATTTGACCTTTTGCTGCCTGATCCTGACCTCTGCCAGATCTCCATACTGACCCTGAGCTGCCTGCCCTAACCCTAGGACTGACTTTGGATTGCACAAACTCTGTCTGCTCTGACATCAGTTTTTTCCCCCCAATTGAGGTGCAATAGTTTTAACCTGCCCATTCCACCAACCCAAACAACATTTATATGGTGGGAAATAGTAATCTCAAGTCTATGGCCAATTTAAGATTTTGACTTACCTTGCAAGAAGACTTTAATTTTTCTGGAGATTCAAAGCCAGCACAAACCATAGATGTAGTTAATTGGTTCTGCCAAAAACTTGGTTTACTGCAGGTTTCATAGGGCATGATGGGTATTGGCACCTGAAATTTTGTGTGGGTAATAATTCCACCTATAAGAAGATATATTGTATATTATTTTAGATTTGCAATACAGACTTTTTTTAATTTATATATTCCTTTTTTTAACTTTTATGAAATTTGATTTAAATCATTCATCAGTTTTAATGTTTTAACAAATTCCAACCCATAGTCTAGTAGAAGACAGCACAACACATTCCTTTCTACAGCCGTATCCTTTTAAATAAATGGACATCTGTTCTCCTAATTTTTCTTAATCATAATCCACTTAAAATCTCATCGTGCCACCCTGATCTTCACTAACTGTATATCTGTGACCCCATCTAATTACTGCTTTGTGAGAAATAATTGCTAAATTCTCCAGGCTTCCAATCTGAGGAGAACACAAATGTAGTAGAAGAGAAACTCCAGATTGTGAAATCAGAATATATACATATATACCATATATGCTTGATAAAGGTGAGGTCAACTAAATGTTAGTAAATTTTTTCTAGAATCTGGGCAAATGACAGAATGAGCCGTGTTTCTCCTTGTTCAGTCATCCAAGAGTATTCATGTACTGTGTGATTTATGCTCCATGTAGTTATTTTCTGTTATATGGTTTTACTAAATAGCATGTATTTCATTTACCAAAATTGTGTGTGTTTTACTACTATATATGGTTATTTAAAATTGCCTAAAATTAATGTAAGATAAAAGTTTCACTAATGCCAGAAATAGGCCGGATCTCCTCCGGGTCTTAATATAGTCAATGGGCTCCGGTAGTATTCGGCTATGCCGGAACAGCCTGCTGGAAGATTTTAGCAGTAGTGTGAAAGAAGCCTAAATCCTCAACTAACTATATCAACTGAGCGATGGACATGATTTCATAGTGTATTTAAAAGGCTTTGGTAAAAACTTACTGTGTGCTGATCTATGAAAGGAAGATAGCCTGCTCAGTACTTACCTCACCGCTACACCGCTGATTCCGTCATCAGAGCATTTTGCAGTACACAGGAAAACTAAGGACGACATTTTGTCAGGACTTAAATTGAAGAGCCCACATCTAGTACCAGTGGTCATGTGAGATCATCAAGTTATGATATGTGATCTTGGCCTTTAAGGAGATGATAATTATCCATGTCTTCCTCCTAATCTAGGGTAATCCAGGGCAATTAGGAGGTTCCTATATGTGGCCTCCCTTTTTGGGGAACCTACTCCGTCCCATGTAAAACATGACATTAGACCATATTAGGGCGGGCCAGTGCATTAGTGTACCCTTTCCACTGTATATTGTCTGGGAGCCTTCTTTTCATCTTATACTTTGATATTTGGGGTCTTGTTAGCCATATAGCTACCACCCTCATCTAATTATTTGGTGTCTTGTTAGCCTCATGGCTACCCCCCCGCCCCCCATTCAAATTGAGTTCTTATGTGCAGTGGTTCACCTACTGTGGATTTTAAAGGATCAATTAAAAATGAAGTTTTAATGTTTAGTGTTATGTTCAGGGTTGGAGATTTCTCTGATCGCAACAATTGTGAAGAGCAAGGATGTGTATTGTTGCTAGTGTGCCCATGTTAGCCTATCATGACAAAAATGCTTTTAATGGTGCATCAACTGGCAGAAAGGAGTTCATTTCAGCCACAGGCCTATGTGAAATATGACCTTAGACAGTTCCCTCCGAAACACAGTGATAGCTTCATGGCTGGATCAAGGTTGGTGGGGGTCGCCTTTACCTGGGAGCAGTGTTATATAATGTGTGACAAGGCTCAGAATACACATTAGACAATCAGATAATCTCATGTGTGTAAAATAACTCTCCCCCAATGTTTGATGTTGGGGAAAACAAAGATTGGGCATGTTATGTTTTTAAAAGCCTCATTCTGTGTTCCCCCATAGCTCAGCCGGCTCCAAAGAGTGTGGCAGCCACTTATTTCCTTATGACATCAATCATGGAGGTTAGAACACCGGGTTTCTTCTAGTTGGCAGTACAGGCAGAAGGAACCTTGAAGCAGTAAACCAAGGAGCTCAGACTCTCAGGGGTCCAAGAGGCATAATACTGTGTGGAAGATTTGCTATTGACACTTTGTGCCAAAAAAACTGGCGTGCAGATTTGTATCACATTTGCCACCTGTTATAAACACATGTCTAAGCATTTTACACCTCGCCTGGCAAGGGGAAATAGCTTTACACTAAAGGTGCATGGCCTAAATGCATCCCCATGCAGCAAAAAATATGCCAAAAATGTTAGTGTATTTTCAGAGTAAACCTATGTCAACTTATAGGTGGTGTAAACTTAGACTAGACATTTTTTTTTACCGCACAAACACATTTTCTGGTGCACTGACAAATTTTTGACACAGGGACAAAATCCTGGTGCACTGACCAATTTTTGCACCACAGACAGCATTCCAGTGTAAACCTGGTGTATACCCGGTACTCCAGACTTATAAAGGTCCATGCAACAGAAGAGTAAATTTGTCTAATATTAAGACTGTGATTCGTATTCTTAGACAGTGTAAAGTGCGCCACTATTAGTAAATTTGCCCCAGTGTTACATGAGAGACTGCTAACTTGTCGGTTATGTTATTACATGTATGTACAGTATGCATGTGCTTTTTTGCCCTGTGTGCATAACCTCTTTGCTACTTGCAGGATTTCCCTGGGACTTACAGACTGCTATACACTGCCTGACTACACTACATCAGCTGGCAGTTGGGACAACTCATCACTGAGCTGGTTGGAGGAGGTTCATAGGGATGTCGTGGGACCAAGGGATGGAGTGGGACCAAAAGGTATCTGATGCTACTAGGGAGGCATTTGTTGTGAAGTGGGTGTGCTGCATCACAGCACCATGGAGCTGGGAGAGTGGATCTAAGGTTGAGTTCTTAGTGCCATTGGTTGTGCATTGTCTACCCTGAGTGTGGTGACTAAATGGCCTGTATCTAGCTTGTGCATAACTGGTAGGCCAAAGGCTGTCTGCGTTGGGCAGACATATAAAACAGAAGTGGCTGCTTGCTGAAGAATGCTTTTCACAAGTGAGGTGGAGAGAATGATGCTAGGCCTTTGTAGAAACCACATTGTGGGTCATCTTTTTTGGGGGGAAGTTTTCTTACATAGTGTCTTGAGAGTGGACTGTTACCAGGCAACTTTCTTGGGCCAAATTTGGGTAAGACTGAAGAGACATGTGGGACATGAAGCAAGCTGTTGCTAAGGGGGTAGAAGCTGGGCTTAATATTGACCTTTGAAGCCAGTTGAGTTGAGGGGGTATCAGACAAAGTTTGGTTTCGGAAACCTGGCCCAAACCTGGTAGGAAGGGTTGCTGAGGCCTTAATAGGTGCTGATTGTGGACGTGGGTGACTTCAGCGTACCTGGTGGGTTGACCAATGTAAGTGTGGTTCAGGCAGAGTTGGTGTACAAGGGGGTTGTGTAAAAGTGTTAACAGGAGAGATTTGTGTCAGGCATGAACACTGTTTTAGATTGTTTGGATTTTGCAGCTAGTTGCACCCAGTTCATTTGGTTGTAGTTTGGGGATTTTGGGGTAGCGTGAAGCTAACATTTGCTCTGCAGGCATAGCCCTAGAGACTCTATGTAGTAGAAGTAACCTAATGTACTGTCTGTTAACCAATAAAGGGAACCTGTTAACACAAGATTGCAATGTAAACTACATGCAGCCTATTATAGAGCAGGAAGAGCTGAGCAGATTGATATATGGTTTTATAGGAAAAGATTCAGTAAAACTTGTAATTTATTCATGTACATTTCTGCTCATTCTAGGCTTTGAAGTGATTGACAGAGACCTCTGTATGTACAGTCATGGAGGGAAGGCTGTCAATCACTGATAGGACCACCTCCTTGACTTCAAAGCCCCAAATGAGCAGGAATTTAAATAAATAAATTATGGGTTTTACGGATTGTTTTCCCATAAAACAATATATCAATCTGCTCAGCTCCTCCTGCTCTATAACATGCTGCCTGCAGCTCCAACATCATGTTCAACTTGACAGGTTCCCTTTAATCGTTGCTCTACACCAAGGGTGCTCAGGATGACATTGCAGGCTGCATATGGCTCCCAGGCCCCAGGTTGTGCACCCATATTCTAGACAGTTCTACAATGTTCACCTAGTGTGATGTAACCATCATGCTGTGTACCTAAGAAGTGATTAATTATTTTATGTTCTCTACATCTGCCTGTGCTTGTGTCTTTAGTATTTTATACCAGTTGTGTTTTTCTAGGCATCGTCTCTAGGAAACAGGAATCGGGGATGTCTGGCAAGTGGCTTATCCCATTCTCCCTAAGGCAGTAAATATGTACTGTCTGCCAATCCAAGCATGCAATTCTATGGACAAGTTGTGTGACATAGCTGTCAAACAAGAGCTGAGCCAACATAGTAACCTGATTTTCAATGGGTATACAGCAAATGTACCAAATGCATGTACACCCTTCTGTCGTTTCGGTCAATATGGTAAATGAATAACAAACAGGTGTCTTGTTTTATGTGACCGGAAGCAATGAAAATAGAGTACCTGTCTCAGCAGCGGTCCAGCCTGCCCAGTAGCAAATATCTCCAGATGAGACGGTCTCCTCAGAATAAGGCAAGCAAACAGGCTGTATATTGGACACCTTTTCAGACAGGTGCAATAGAGCTATGTCATGATAATAGATATTGCCCTCGGAGGATACAAAGTCTTTATGTCTGATAAAAGCATCAGGCCCAATGCATAGCTCACGAGAATCAGAGGCAAAGCAAACCCTCCATGAGTCAAGCTTCTGGTCACTGTAAAGAAAAATATATTATATTTAGGCTCGGTTCACTATTGCTTTGGAGGCTGCGTTTGGAGCCATAGTTGCAAATTCTGGCAGATCTGGCAGGAGGTGACCATGGCGGGTACTTCTATGGGAGTGCTCTGGCTATATCTGTTATGTGGGTTCTGAGGCTAGCTCTTTAATGGAGGCACTGGGGCTGTAAATGTTCTAAAGCCAGTATCACCGGTTCTGTTGTGGGGGTATCATGGCTTATGCAGAATTTGCTGTAGTATGCGGCAGGCAGAACAATAATAATAGTAATAATTAATGTGAAGAATGTCCAGTTCTATTTTCCATCCATTAAGAAGAACAATAATTAATTGAATGTGCTGAATTATGTACCTTGTCTTCTCTACCTATTAGCTTTGGGTAAATAGCTGCTGGGTCTTCTGTTTGAAAGAACTGAATGGACAGATGTATTTTTTTCAGCCTTATAAACTATGTTACTAAAGTAATCTTTTACTCTCCTATCCTATCATCAGACTATGCTTCCCTGTGCAAGGGCAGTAAAGCACAGAGTCAGGTTTTATCTCTTTGTAGCCAAAGAGAACAATAGTAAGCATAGCTATGATCTTTTTAATCAGGGGCGTAGCTACCATGGAAGCAGCGGCTGCTATGGGGCTTGACCTCAGGAAGGCGGCCATGAGGAGGAGAAATTGATTTATTTTCAGGGCCCAGGGAGAGGTGAGTATGGTGCTCTTAGTCCTAGAACTGGTATTACTCACCGCCCCCTGGTCATCTTCTCTGGGCGCCTGCACTAAGACCTGTCGGTGCACAGCTTCAGGACAGGACATAGCATAGTGTGTGTAGGAGCGCACTGTGACCTAAAGTTATGTCACATCCGGTCACAGTGTAGTGCGTGCATAGACGCAGTGCTGCACAAAGAGAAGAGGCATTCGCAGGAGGAAAAGAGAGGTGAGTATTTTTTTTTTGTCTAGTCTGAGGTCTGCATTAAGGGGACCAAACAGGGGGGCTATGTTAAAAAAAATTCTGTGGGGCCCAGCCCAGCCAGTTCTAGTTATGCCACTGTTTTGAATATTGCAGCCCCTTTAAACATTTTTTTTTATGCTGCCTGCCTGTGGACCTTAATGACATAGAAACATCAGCTAGAAGGTGAATGGGCATAGTGGGTTTTTAATATAAGCAGATGTCTACTGCTTTTGCAGATTTATGGTATAGGGCAGGCATGCTCAACCTGCGGCCCTCCAGCTGTTGTAAAACTACAACTCCCACAATGCCCTGCTGTAGGCTGATAGCTGTAGGTTGTTCGGGCATGCTGGGAGTTGTAGTTTTGCAACAGCTGGAGGGCCGCAGGTTGAGCATGCCTGGTATAGGGAATGCAAAAAGACCCAAAGGTTGAAAGTATGTTAAGTCATAATCAGGATGTTTATTGTGGGGTCTAATGGCAAATTCAAGAGTGGACCCCTCAGCTCATTGACAGTAAATTGATCTGTAATGAAAAAACAGCAGCTATGTATATCAAATGATGGACAGCTATTTCACATATCAGATCTTCTGCACAAAGGAAACCCAATAGAAAAAAACCTGCAGCACCTGAGTGGGCACATGAGCTCTGCAGTAGCCATAGCCACAGTTAGATGGATTTAGATGGATCAATAGTTGTCCAGATTATCGGGAATGACAGTTCCTGCGCATGCTTATTCCCGATAATCTAGCCATCTAAATGTGCCGCCGATCACCCAACGAATGAGCAAAACGCATATTCATCAGTTGATCCTGTCGTTCATGCAGGCACCACCGATTATGGCTTCTGGGCAGCAGATCCTATGGTCTAAACAGCCATCTGCTGCCCAGAAACAATGATTTTGTATGAGGACGAGCGATCGCTATAGAGATCCCTCGTCCCCGTACTGTGAAGGAGAACGCTGCATGTAAATGCTTCCTTCCCGACACTCGGCCGCTCTGTCAGCTTGTCTATAACTGCCTTTATACTGTTCAGTGTAATCAAGACTGGATTTTCCAACCATAGGTGGCCTTTAGCTGAGGGTACCTGCTAACAGTAAAATTTACATTTAAATAAGTTATAGAGCAGGGATGCTCAACCTGCGTCCCTCCAGCTATTGAAAAAATACAACTCCCAGCATGTTCTAATAGCTGAAGGCTGTGCAGGCATGCTGGAAGTTGTAGTTTTGCAACAGCTGGAGGGCCACAGGTTGGGCATCCCTGTTATAGAGTGTACACAGGTAGCAAGAAGTTGTACCTGTTCCTGGTGCCAGAGGGAGTCTAATGGCCCTTCTGTCACTAGTCTTATAAACAGCACATGGTAGGTACATTTTAGAGTTGGCATCTTGCCACCTGTCCCAGCAAAAAATACCAGCCCGGTTAATATAATAAAAAGAAGTGTGGTTTTGCGTGGGGGGCACGTGTCTTTGGGGGCAAGGTGTTATTTGACACCAATTGTTCAATCATACTGTGAGTCTTGTGAGTCATTTTTGTTTAATTATTATCCCAGTAATATTAACATTTTAATTTTAAAATGCAATGGATTTTATACTGTGTAGTACATTTTTACATTATACTGTATGTCCCCACACTGTCAAATGCCCCCTTATGTGCCGCCACACAGTATAATTCAACCATATGTGCCTCCCACAGTATAATGTCCCATTATGTGCCTCCACACAGTATAATGCCCCCTTATGTGTTCCCACATAACAAAAAGCCTCCTTATGTGCCCCCACACAGCAAAATGCCTCCATATGTGCCCCCACACAGTATAATTCAACCATATGTATCTCCCACACAGTATAATGTCCCCTTATGTGGCCCCCACACAGTAGAATGCCCCCTTATGTGTTCCCACGTAACATTAAGCCCCCTTATGTGCCCCCACACAATATAATATCCCCTTATGTGCCCCCACACATCATAATGCTCCCTTATATGCCCCCCACACAATATAATGTCCCCTTATGTGCCCTCACACAGTATAATGCCCTCTATGTGTGCTGCATAGCATAATGCCTCCTTATGTGCCCCCACACAATATGATATCCCCTTATGTGCCCCCCACACAGCATAATGCCCCCTTATATGCCCACACACAATATAATATCCCCTTATGTGCCCCCCACACAGCATAATGCCCCCTTATATGCCCACACACAATATAATATCCCCTTATGTGCCTCCCACACATCATAATGCTCCCTTATATGCCCCCCACACAATATACTGTCCCCTTATGTGCTCTCACACAGTATAATGCCCTCTTATGTGTGCTGCATAGCATAAGGCCTCCTTATGTGCCCCCACACAATATAATATCCCCTTATGTGCCCCCCACACAGCACAATGCCCCCTTATATGCCCACACACAATATAATATCCCCTTATGTGCCCCCCACACAGCATAATGCCCCCTTATATGCCCACACACAATATAATGTCCCCTTATGTGCCCTCACACAGTATAATGCCCCCTTATGTTCCCCCACACAGTATAATTCCCCCTTATGTGCCCCCACACAATATAATTCTGCTTATGTGCCCACACACAGTATAATGCCACCTTATGTGCCCTGCATAGCATAATGCCTCCTTATGTGCCCTCACACAGCATAATTCCCCCTTATGTGCCCCCACACAATATAATTCTGCTTATGTGCCCCCACACAGTATAATGCCCCCTTATGTGCCCTGCATAGCATAATGCCTCCTTATGTGCCCCCACACAGTCTAATGCCCCTTATGTGCACCCAAAGTGAATACTCACCTAACCCACATTCCCACAGTGTAAAATACAATTGTAGCGCAGGGAGCCATCAGTGACCAGCCTTCTAGTGCAGGCAGACGCAATGCAGTGCTGTCATCGCACTTGCCAGGGGAGTAGCTATAGGGGAAGTGGCTGCTTTGGGGCCCAAACTCAGAAGGGGCCCACCGAGGAGGAAGAATAAGGGATTTTATTGTCAGGGCCCCCTCAACAGTATTATAAAATGACATTATATACAGCGACACTGTAGGAAACACAGACAGCAGCTGTTGGGTCTTGTCTGTTTTGACTAGCCACAGGAGTGGGGGTTGCATGGAAGGAGGGGGGGGGGGGGCTGTGGGGCCCAGTCATTTCTAGTCACGCCACTGGCGCTTGCTGTGCTGAGATGCTGGCTAGACATGAACAGAACTCCAAGTACAGGTCTGCTCTGTTCTGGCAGTTAAGCACAGTAGGCACAATGACGTCACTGCATCACACCTGCCTGCGCTAATCCATTAATCAGAACGTGACTGGTGCAGCAGGGAGCCGATTGCTCTTCGCTCCACCATTGTATTCAACTTTATCTGCTTCGTGAGGATGTGTATGCAGTTGAAGTAGGTGCCACACAAAACCTTTTACCAGCACTGGTCTCCAGTTATAGATACCGACTGTGCCAAAGGTGTACTGGCTGGGTGGCAACCCTAGCCATTTTTTCAGAGTAGACATGCACCATCTTGCAGAGTATGGTGCACATTATACCTGTCACTATGTAAAGATGCAAAGGTTAATAAATACCTCCTCATTGGGCACAGTCTAGGTGTGAGATAATGTGTGCCACATCCTGAGATGTAGATCCAGCACTAAATGTAATTGTGATACTCACATGTCTATACAATGAGCAGGTAGGAGAATCCATTGTGAATGTATTAGTGATCCTGCACATCTGTGCTCAAATGGTAGATATGGTCTGGAGCGACTCTGCAACCAAACACATGGAGAAAGTCAGTGACCAGGTCTTGAAGTAGGGATCTGATAGGTTAACTAGTTGAAACAAGTGTGAGCTGCATGTCCTTCTTAGTCTTATCTATTAGGCCCCTTTCCCACGGGCAAGAATCCTGCGCGGGTGCAATGCGTGAGGAGGACGCATTGCACCCGCACTGAATCTGGACCCATTCACTTCAATGGGGCTGTGCAGATGAGCAGTGATTTTCACGCATCACTTGTGCGTTGTGTGAAAATCGTAGCACGTTCTATATTATGCGTTTTTCACGCAAGGCAGGCCCCATAGAACTGAATGGGGCTGCGTGAAAATCGCATAGCATCCGCAAGCTAATGCTAAGGAGATGATATTAGTAAATTGATTAAAGTCAGTTCACTGTATTATTTTCCCTTATAACATTTTCTTCTTCTAACTGCAAAAGGACCTTTGATGACGTAATCGTGCTCACCATGTGGTGAGCGCGATTACATCATCAAACGTCCTTTTGCAGGTCCTCAAAGAAGAAGAAATAAGACAATGCCGGCTGTGCAATCAAGTGGATGAGGTGAGTTAATTTGTTTTTATTTTTTAACCCCTCAATCCACTTTTAGTAAGCATTCTGTATTAAGAATGCTATCATTTTCCATTATAACCATGTTATAAGGGAAAATAATAAAATCTACACAACACTGAACCCAAACCCGAACTTCAGTGAAGAAGTTCGGGTCTGGGTACCACATTCAGTTTTTTATCACGCGCGTGCGGAAAAAACTGAACAACGCAATCGCAATCAAAACGGACTGAAATTGCGTGCGCACTCGAGCAGGTTTCCCGCAATTCATCCTGGACACATCCGGAGTAAATCCGGGACGTCCGTGTGAAAGAGGCCTTACTTGTTTGTTTCTGTTGTACTGAAACAGATGAGGAGAGTAGGACTTAATTTAATACAAATAACTACTATATCCATTATTTCATTCCTTAATATTTTTTATACATTTTTTTCCTTTTACATTTAATGTTTCTAAGTTGCACCTTTTTATTTTAAAGTGGTATTCTCAACACTTTAGGATATACCATTAATGTCTGACAGATGTGCCACCTCTGTAACCTGTAAATATGTCAGGGTTCTCTGACTCCGTCCCACCTGGTGAGGGGGCACCATGCATGCCACTGCATCCAGGCAGAGAGTGACTGGAAAGGCTGCGGCTCATATGTATGGCTCTTTAATTTCACTTGTATGAGAGTATCAGAAACAACCAATCATGGCTGTTCAGTATGTGGACCTCGTTGTGGCACTATGTGGGCCCTGCATCTATCAGACATTGATGGCATATCCTGGAGATATGACATCAATGTCCAAGCTGTCTCTCAAGCTAAGAATGGCTGAAGAACTGTTCAGGAAAAAGCAAGTATTACGAAACTAATATGGTGCCATCTAGTGGAAATTTTGTATCACTACAACATTCTGTGAAAATCAATAATTTCCCAATATCAGAATATATATCACAAAGACTCTGACCCATATTTACTAAGGGTCTTGCACTTGTATTCTGGCATAATTCATGCAATTTCTCTTGTGCAGTGGTTTTTGGACAGGTTCATGACTAATAATGATAGTTTGTGCCACACTCTACGCTTTCTTTTGGCTTGATAGTGGAAATGTGGAGTCTTAATTTGTGCCAAATCTATTATTGGCATGTGCCAGTTTTTAGGCACAAATTAATGATCCAAAGAAGCCAACTAAGAATTGGTGTAAGTAGGAAAAAGTGTCTAACATCTAGCAAGATGCGCCATCTTTATCACACAGCAAGCACCACTGTGGTAGACTTCTGGTCTGTCTGCATGCTGTCTAAATATCAGACAGAATTAGCAAACATGCAACTTCGTGCTTCACTTTCTCGCCATTACCATATTAGTTTCCTGTCAGTGTAGGAAAACACTCTTATTTACATTCAAAGTCAGCAACCTGGAAGACTCCTAGTCTTGCTCTCAGCTGAGGGTTTGTTACAGCTGTATTATCCAGTCTAGTAAACCTTCTATGCATCTATCCAGTAGTTTGTTACAATGTATCTGTCCAGATTCTGGGCAGTCTATCTTACAGACTATTGCCTAGACTAGATACAGTTGTATTTACTTCCCACTGCTCTTAAGTTTGCCCCATATTAGTCTATCCCACAGATAGTTAAATGAGTTGGCCACATTTTGGGAGGTTTTGGCAGACCCCCCTCCTGGCCAGAACTGCAAAAGGGAAGCAAACTTACCTGCTCCCTTCCGCTGGGTCCCAGCTCCTTTGTCCTCAGCTGCCGTGCTCGGTCCAGTGTTTACATCACCTTTGCCAATCTCTGGCCTGCTCCCCTTGCCTCACATGACCAATGGACACTGCTGCAACCAGTGATTGGCTGCAGCAGCATCAAAGCGGATGTTGACAGCAGGAGACGTAAGCAAGGCAGCTGAGGATGGGGAGTGAAGGAGCTGGGACCCAGCAATAGGTAGGAAGTGAGCATGTTTCCCTTTTGCAGGTCTGGCCAGGAACGGGGTTTGCCAAAAAAAAATAAAAGACCAACGCCAACCCCTTTAAATAATGGCATGGCAAAATTCCACAAAGAGAACATTGTATAATGCTTACCTGTATAGAGGCATGCCAGTGCAGGAGTGAAGAATCACTGGGTATGGTGGGTATGGCTTGTGGATCACAGTTTGCAGGCCAATCTAGCACAATATAATAGGTCAGTGAACTGTAGTGTTACATTACACTTTCCAAAATTCCATAAGAAAACTGACACTGTACTCAGATTCTATATCATTGTGCATGCTGTTATGTAGTCGTGATATCAAAAGGAACCAACAATTGTAAAAGTGGAGAACTGGTCCACAGGCTGAACTCCTAGGTCTCTCAATTGGCCGGCACTATGTGACCATATTAAACTATTATTCTAATGTTCGGACCCAAAGTGATTTAACATATCTTGTATTTTATTCATTTTTTTAATTGCTAGAGAGCTTTTCAGCAATTGAAGCACTTGTACAAGTTGTACATTGGAGTCCAGTGGGTGGTACTATTCAGGCATTGGCTGCCCTCTGTGTAAGTCGTGTGCACACAGAGATAGCTGTCAATCACTTAGTAAGACCACCCATTTGACTCCTAAGCACGAGCAGAGATTTAAGTGCATTAATTACTAGTTATACTGAATCATTTCCCGCAAAACTGTATATAAATCTGCTCAGCTCTTACTGTTCTGATTTGGGTGATACTATATCTCCTTATGAAGACCCCTTATAATACTATATATCCTCTGCCTCTACTTCCACCAGATAGCTACTGTACATCTGATAGCATTAGAGCATACCCTCTCTTCTCTTCCATAACATGCTGCCCACAGATAACACTGCACGAACAATGTGACAAGTTCCCTTTAAAGCGAGGAGGCTGCTGCCCCTTGACTTCAAACTCTGCTGTTACAGGTAATTAAAGTTTATTTTTCAAGATTTTAGCGCATCTGACTGGAGGAAGAAAAGGATCTTTAGAAACATACTGCTGGCTACTTTAAGGTAATGCTAACGGTTTGGGAGGCGTTTTTTTTTTAGGTGACAGGTTCTTTTTAAGTACTATTGGTTTTGCCGATAGACAAGATATATGTTAGCTTTTTGTAATGTTGCAAACTATAATATATTCAACTTAGTGAATTTATTCAGTTGCTGTACAGCTAATCATTGTGGGTTCTTGGTCCTTGTTTTTTATCAGCTGCATGGCTTCAGCATTCAACAAACATGATAGTGGCGGCCTTAAATGGCTGATGAGATGCCGTGATATGGATATAATATAATTGTGTATCAAGAGATTTACAGTTGTGTTCAAAATTATTCAACCCCCACTGAAATTGAGTGTTTTGGCCAGTTTGACATTGATTTTGATCATTTCAGTCATCTTGTTAACAATTAAATCAAAGAGGCGCTTGTAAGTCAGACAAATATAACATAACATTTATAATGAAATAACCACAAATCTCTTTTCTGTGCTCACATCATTATGAGTTTTATTCAACCCCCAAGTGACATTCAATCTTAGTACTTAGTACAACATCCTTTTCCAGTTATAACAGCTTTTAAACGTGAAGCATAGCTTGACACAAGTGTCTTGCAGCGATCTACGGGTATCTTCGCCCATTCTTCATGGGCAAAAGCCTCCAGTTCAGTCACATTCTTAGGCTTGCGCTGCAACTGCTTTCTTTAAGTCCCACCAGAGGTTCTCAATCAGATTTAAGTCTGGTGACTGCGATGGCCACTTCAAAATGTTCCAGCCTTTAATCTGCAACCATGCTCTAGTGGACTTGGAGGTATGCTTGGGATCATTGTCCTGTTGAAAGGTCCAACGTCTCCCAAGCCTCAGGTTTGTGACAGACTGCATCGCATTTTCATCCAATATCTCCTGGTACTGAAGAGAATTCATGGTACCTTGCACACGCTGAAGCTTCCCTGTACCTGTAGAAGCAAAACAGCCCCAAAGCGTGATTGACCCCCCACCATGCTTCACAGTAGGCAAGGTGTTCTTTTCTTCATAGACCTTGTTCTTCCTCCTCCAAACATAGCGTTGATCCATGGGCCCAAAAAGTTCTAATTTTGTTTCATCAGTCCACAGAACACTATCCCAAAACTTTTGTGGTTTGTCCACATGACTTTTGGCATACTGCAGTCAACTCTTCTTATTCTTTGGAGACAGCAAGGGGGTGCGCCTGGGAGTTCTGGCATGGAGGCCTTCATTACGCAGTGTGCGCCTTATTGTCTGAGCTGAAACTTCAGTACCTGCATCTGACAAATCTTTTTTCAGTTCCTCAGCAGTCACACTGGGACTTTTCTCCGCTTCAGGTAGCGCACAGCAGTAGAAGTCAGCATCTTATTTCTGCCACGACCAGGTAGCGTTTCAACAGTGCCCTTTGCCTTGAATTTGCGATTGATGCTTCCTATGGTGTCCCTTGGTATGTTTAACATCTTTGCAATCTTCTTATAGCCATTGCCCTTCCTGTGAAGAGAAATCACCTCTTCTCTTGTCTTCCTGGACCATTCTCTTGACTTCACCATGTTTGTAAACACACCAGTAAATGTCTAGAAGGAGCTGAGTATCACAGTCATTTTACATCTGCCTAATTGGTGCTTATTATGCTTGATTGCTGCTCCTTGACATCCAGAGGTGTTTTCAATACATGATCGAAAACACTTGAATGAACCTCTGTTCTTAAGAGTGGTTGTCTTTAAGGGGCTGAATAATTGTGTCAATAAAGAAATCACAAAAAAAACATTTAATACTGTATTACAAAAACTATTGATGTCATTTTAGTTGCATTTGGTTTTTTAAAAAGTCCTTGTAAGATTTCATTCTGAACACAATTACAAATGTACACTAAATTCCCTAAAACCCCTTACAGCATTGGGGGTTGAATAATTTTGAACACAACTGTACAGTGACGGCTAACCCCCAGCACTCCAGCTGTGGTGAAACTACGACTCTGAGAACAGCCAAACAAGTGTGCATCTTAGGAGTTGTAGTTTTACCACAGCTGGAGGTTAGCCACAGGATTAGAAAGTTAGCAAATAGTAAAGCCGGTTTGAGGGGTTTCTTATCAGCTCACCTATGATCACATTATCCCATGGTTTGGGATGTGTCAGTGGAGCATCTGGAATATCCGTTAGATTAGTCGTCCAGTATCCATAGAAGCCTTTGGCATTCTGCGCGTGGTTGCTGACAAATTTAATAACGGCAGTATTTCCAGTTGTAGTTAGGGTCGGTGGCAATGTCATTCCACAGAAGTGACCTACAAAGTAAAGAAAAAGATATGAACTACCCATTTACCATTGATTAGATTTAATGAACTAAATGGATTTGTTGTGTCCTCCAGAGCAGTAGCAAATTTTGCAACATACTGTACTGTTTGAAATGGCAAAATCAGGTCTACATGTCTAAAGATGGATATTTATGATCCAACCTTTGTGCCAAAGATGCTTCAAGCAATGGAAGGACTGTTAAAGTAGCGTTAAAGGGGTTTTCAATGGGGCATATCGCTACGACTCGCACCTACAATGAGAACGGAGGGGGCAAATGAACGGAGGGCGCACTGCGCATGCGCAGCCGTCCTACATTCATTTCTATTGGGCCGACGAAAATAGCAGAGCGCTGGCTCGGCTATTTCCGTCTGCCCCATAGAAATGAATGGGAGCATGGGCCGTGCATGCACGGTGCACTCCCATTCACTTCTATGGGAGAGGCGGGGAGCAGCGCATGGTGGAAATCCGGAGTCCTCCAGCCACAGCGCTCCTAGCGATATGCCCCCATTGTCTGAGATGGAAATACCCCTTTCTTTATATTATAAAGGTTGGATGATTATTTTACTGATGCAAAGTTTCAAATCCACTGCATAGATGTAGTTGTAATTTCTTCCATTCCGCCCAGATTGCCCCAATCAGTGTGTATGCTTCTCCTTAGCAGTGGCAGAATTTTATCATTTAACTCTATGGCTATTCAGAGGACTTGGAGCTCTGCTATAAAGTTATATATAAAAATTATTCAACACAGAACTTTAAAACTATAATATAAAAATCAAATAGTGATCAAGCTGAAGAGTACCCAGATCGCAAAACTTAGTATGGGCCCCCCTGCACCACCAATTTCACAGTATGCGTGCAACAAACATTCCCCGATAATACAAAACGCCAACCACAGTGCCCAAGATTTTAGACAAATTATTGATCTTTTTTATTAAGAAGAAGAAATTCTGTTGCCCTATATCTCACCTACTTTATCTGACTTTGAAGAAAAAGTGGAACTGGTGCTTCAAAAATATGGCGTTTGTTCTGAACACCATATTTCTCAATGTATTTACACCAGACAACTGGCATAAATACATAGACACATTTCCTGCTTCACTTAACATATCACAAAGCTGTAAAGCTGCCTGTCTGTAGCTACCACTAAGGGGAGCTCACTGCATGGGTCTGTAATGGAAGCTGTAAGCATCTCTTTGAACTGAGCTCCCCCTAGAGGGTGCTGCAGTGTTTTCACCTCAGGAACAGAAGAAGTTCACCGGCGGGCTCCTCCTCCCCCATGCACCACATCGGTCGCATGATTTCCTCTATTGATGATACACCACTGAAGTAAATGTCCACCCTTGATCACAAAGTTGAATTACTTGCTGCGTCTTTTGAATCCACCAAGGAGTGATTAGTGGTTTAAAAAGTCAATGGGAGTAAAAAATAAATAAAAATGTTTCGGCGTCATATGATGATCAATGATGTAGCATCATAATGAAACATGTCTTATTATCAGTCTTTTGCCTCATGTACATATTAAATGGTGAAACACTCGGTAACACTGACATGGAAAAGGATCTAGGAATTTTAATAAACAGCAAATTAAGCTGCAAAAACCAGTGTCAGGCAGCTGCTGCCAAGGCCAATAAGATAATGGGTTGCATCAAAAGGGGCATAGACGCCCGTGATGAGAACATAGCCCTACCACTTTACAAATCACTAGTCAGACCACACATGGAGTACTGTGTACAGTTCTGGGCTCCCGTGAACAAGACAGACATAGCAGAGCTGGAGAGGGTTCAGAGGAGACAACTAAAGTAATAACTGGAATGAGGGATCTACAGTACCCTGAAAGGTTATCAAAATTAGGGTTATTCACTTTAGAAAAAAGACGACTGAGGGGAGCTCTAATAACTATGTATAAATATATCAGGGGTCAGTACAGAGATCTCTCCCATCATCTATTTATCCCCGGGACTGTGACTGTGACAAGGGGACATCCTCTGCGTCTGGAGGAAAGAAGGTTTGTACACAAACATAGAAAAGGATTCTTCACTGTAAGAGCAGTGAGACTATGGAACTCTCTGCCTGAGGAGGTGGTGATGTGAGTACAATAAAGGAATTCAAGAGGGGCCTGGATGTATTTCTGGAGCGTAATAATATTTCAGGCTATAGCTACTAGAGAGGGGTCGTTGATCCAGGGAGTTATTCTGATTGCCTGATTGGAGTCGGGAAGGAATTTTTTCCCCTTAAGTGAGGAAAATTGGCCTCTGCCTCACATGTTTTTTTTGCCTTCCTCTGGATCAACTTGTAGGAAACAGGCCGAACTCGATGGACGGATGTCTTTTTTCGGTCTTATATACTATGTTACTATGTTACTATGAATGCACATAAGTGGGCGAAGTGTGAGAAATGAACAGTGTAAATGGGCTTTTCTTGCAGATGTTCTTGCCAATTACAGATAGGTTTGCTGTGTGACAGGCAAAATACGGACAATATAATAAATCATAAAATGAGTGACTACCTGTTGACGTATTTGGATACCATACTTACCCAGTCTTTTTGCCCCAGATTTGTCTCCATCAAAAACCTCCACAAAATCCTGACAACCTCCTGTGAAGTTTGCAAGCTGTAGGGTAAAGTTCTTAAAGACAATGTGGATATTCTTGCTGGGTTGAACTGTTATTTTCCAGATGCACGCTTTACTGCTTGGATAAGTGGAATTTGGCCAGTTGGGTGACATAAACTCTCCTTTGTCAGTATTGAAATGACCTCCGCAAGTTGCAATGCCTGCAAAAATGCAATTGTGTTGTGAGGAATTCATTACTAGCAACCATCGTAGAATCTTACAGTAGAAAGCTAATATTAGTTCATTATATTTTGTGCATTTTGATCAGCATTTGATATTCCCTATGTAGGCATAAATTCTCTTTCTCACTAGATGGCAGCAGACCCTCAATTTCCTATCTATGCATAGATGTGATGGAAGAAGCTTCAGGATCCACATTGGCAATATTAGTGACCATTGGTAATGTGTAATGGGTACGTTAATGGCTGCATGACCTTTGTAACCTTTTTTCTAGTGCATGCACAATCAGTATTGTAGACAGGGAACAGGAGAAAAACAATTTTAAGTCTTTATGAGAATATTTAGTAGGTGAGAAAGGCTGGTGACCACGTATCTTCTATCTAGGAGTCCTTTTCGTCTATGCTAAAAAATGGGCCAAAGCAGATGTCGCAATAACACTTGTACAAGCATCATAGGCAAATTTTAATTTCTAAGTATGAGACTTTCAGAGCAGTATGAGCACACTGTGAGGCCTATTCAGTCCCTGCTGCCTGCACCACTAATCCCTGTGTGGGCGGACGGAACTTGAATAGTCCCGAGAAAGTGTGCTCGTACAACGCTCTGGATCACCGTGGAAGCCAGACACTGACTGAAGATGGGCTCCCATTCTAACGGCCGGCATTGGAGATTACTCTAAGGCTAGTTTCACCCTAGCGGCAGGGGAGTCCCTCAGGCTGTTCCGGCGGGTGAACAGCCTGTCTGATCCGTCCTGCTGCTAGTTCACGTGTGCCCCCGGACTGCCACTTCATCCCCATTGACTATAATGGGGGCGAGGGCGGAGTTCCGGCGGCAGCACGGCAGGAGGCTGCCGGACTAAACCTACTGCATGTCGTACTTTTAGTCCGGTGGCCTCTCGCTGTATGATGCCGCGCTGCCGCCGGAACTCCGCCCCTGCCCCAATTATAGTCAATGGGGACGGAGGGGCAGTCCGGGGGCACATGTGAACTAGCGGCAGGACGGATCCGACAGGCTGTTCACCCGCCGGAACAGCCTGACGGACTCCCCTGCCGCTAATGTGAAAGTACCCTAATACACAGCTTTTAATGGTACAATGCTAGGCTAAAATGCACTGGTATACAAGGTAAAAAAAATGACACTAGAGCAAAATCCAAAATGGCATATCTATGGAGGCCCTATGCATGCTTACAGAGGGTGGTTGTCATGCCCATATTTTGTGGAATTGCGGAATACATGCGGACATATATGCGGACGTGTGAATAAGGCCTAACTGGTATAGAGTCAGTGAAAAGTGTCTATCCCTGCACCAGATTTATCATCCAGCCTGATCCAGTGTGATCAATCTGGTGCAGGTCTAGACAGTCTGTCTAAGCTTACAGCATCTATAGGATTAGTAAATTTGGGCCACTGTCTTCATCTATTCAATCGTTGTAATTGATGGGGGCAGAAGCATAATTCAACTCACTCGGTATTGAAGCTGGATCCACAAATTCCCAGGTTGCATAAAATCCGACATCCACCAACCTGCTGTTGGATCTGAATTGCACAGATAACTGGTTGCTAAAACTAACTAGATCAGCTGGTAAAAAGTTTCCACAGTGGGTACCTAAAAAGGAATCATGACAGATATTTAGTAAATCACACCATATTTGGGCAATAAAGTTAAGGTAAATGTTTTTTTTATTTATCCATTAACTGTGTGCAGGATCGATGCTACATTATAGCAGATATAGTCTCATAGCCTTAGAACCAGAGGTGTTAGAACAAAGGGGTTGTCGCACAAAAAATATTCTACAGTTTTCAAACCAGCACCTGGATCTGAATACTTTTCTAATTGCATGTAAAAAAATTTATTATAGCTACTGAGTTACGGCTCATTCACACGAACATTTTTTGCGCTCCGTATACGGGCCATTTTTTGCGCTCAGTATACCGTCCATACACGGAACCATTCATTTAAATGGGTCCACAAAAAAAAAGGAATGTACTCCGTATGCATTCCGTTTCCGTATTTCTGTTTTTCCGTTCCGCTACATTTTGAGTCATGTCCTATTATTGCCCGCAAATCACGTTCCGTGGCTCCATTCAAGTCAACGGGGCTGTAAAAAAAAGGGAATGCATACGGAATGCATTCGTATGTCTTCCGTATCCGTTCCGTTTTTGGGGAAGCATCTATTGAAAATGTTTTTATGTACTTACTGTTGAAACATTATTATATGCTTCTGTTTCCCTTTGCGATCCGCTGAAAACAGATCACAAACGGAAACCATACGGAAACGAACGGAAGCAGAACGGAAACACTACTGAAACCAAAAACGGAAAAACTGATCTGTTCAAAACGGACCGCAAAACCATACGGTCATGTAAATGAGCCCTTATTCAGTGACATTTTCTAATTTCTCAGTCCTGCTCACTGAGATGGAAGCACATGCTCAGTTCCATCCTTCAACTGCAGAAGAAAGGACACACCCCTGAGAAAGGTCACTCCCCCTGAAGCTGCCAGCTTGAAATAAATCTAGCAGAACAACTGGAGCAATGAATGAGGATATCCCTGGATCCATGTGAGGTACAGGGCTGGTTCTAGCTTTGTTAGAAAGAGGTTGTCATGTACTAGATGATGTAGGATTTTCATTTTTTTTATTAATCATGAGATAACCTCTAACTTGAAAGCTTGCAGGCACCATAGCATTAGAGAAGACAGTGATGCAATTTCCCAGTAGAAAATGAATAGTGGTCCTGAAGACGGAACCAAAATGTAGACATACTGTATGGCAATGTACACACAAGCACAGTAATTTAACACTTTGAACACATTTGTAAAAGATCAGTATGAGCGTTTGCCAGAATACTCACCAACACTGCCAAGTTCATCTGATATCACAACCCTGTCATTGTTGCAGGCATTACTTTCCTCAAGCACAAAATTCGTAAACGTCAAATGAATGACTTTATCAGCAGGGGCATCAATATTCCAAATACAGGCGGCATCATTGCTGTATGGGGCCGGATATCGTATAGACGTGAAGTGCCCATTTCTGTCACTGAGGTACTTGGCACTGCCACAGCCAGATGCTGGAGATTAAGACAACATAAAATTTACTTTACAAATGTGCAAAATAAGTGATAACATAGGATAAATGAATATTCTGTAATATTGTGTCATCAGATAGGCTAGGATCAGCAGTGCTTTTATGTTCCAGGACAAGAAAGTATGCAATCTGGCATCTGTTCTTGTTTCCAGCATTCTGCTGGACAAACGACCGCTGCATTTTTTTTCAATTTAATTATATTTATTATGACACTAAGTAATAAAATACAACCCATGGGCTGGCATCAAGTGACCAAACACTTTACTGCCAACAGTGATGCTTCAAGGGGTTGTCTCGCTTCTGCAAATAGCACTTATCATGTAGAGAAAGTTAATACAAGGCTCTTACCAATAGATAAACCAACTAAACAAATATACAAAAATGCGTGACTCAGCAACGACATATCCAAAAAACCATATAGGGACACGCATTGCACGTACAATACAGTATACAGTATATCGTTTGGACCTTCGAGTGGCGCTGAGCTCACCCCGACGTGCTCAGCGCCACTCGAAGGTCCGCACGATATACTGACGGCTACCCAGATCCAGGTATAAGAGTAATGTTTGGTGTCTTTAGCAACTGGATAATGAATGGTAGGAGCTTTTGTAGCCAGATTTATATGTAAGGAGTAGTATATCTAATTATTTGTTGTATTTGGACCTTCCGGTGGACGCAGGAGCTCCTGGCTTTCAGCCACCACCTTTTATTCTGCCATTCTTTGTAATATGTGACATGAATTTATGGTGTAATTAATATTACATGTTTATTAAAGTTTTTTGTAAGTGTAATGCGTGTCCCTATAAGGCTCTTACTAATGTAATGTGATTGTCCATATTGCCTCCTTTGCTGCCTGGATTCATTTTTCCGTCATATTATACACTGCTTTTTTCCAGTGGTTACGGCCACCACTGCAGTGCAGATACAAGGTGGCCGGGACAGGATCTGCTGCACATGCATGCCTATGAGCGCTCCTATGATCCTGGACACCGGATAGGCTGATGCTTTTTCCTATAGTGTGCAAGCACGACCTCCGCTTTTGGATTACAGAGTGGTTAAAACCCCTAAATACGAACAGTGTATAATGTGATGTAAAAATGAATCCAGCCAGCAAAGGAGATAATATGGACGATCACAATACATTAGTAAGTGTCTTGTATTAACGTTGCCTAGATGATAAATGCCATTTACTGAAGTGAGATAATCCCTTTATTCTTGTCACCTTATCATCACCAGTAGATGGAGAGTAAATGGCAGAATGAAAAGTCTATTGTACTGCCTATTCAAGATAAGCAGCTTTCACACTGTAGTTTTTATTGGTGCCATCTTAGAGTACGTACAACTTTTATTGCGTATTTCGAGAGGTGAAATGAACAAAAGTTTGGCACTTTTTTATTTTTCCAATGTTCAGGGGTATAGCTATAGTGGAAGCAGCCGCTGTGAGACCCAAACTCGGAAGGGGCCCGCCCATGAGAAGGACTAAAAGATTTTATAGTTAGTGCCCCCTCAACAGTATGTGCATATATACATGTAGGAAACGGATGGAGCGGTTGTCGGGCCTAGTCTGAGAGAGCGATCTTGACTAGCCATAGGACTGGGGTTTGCACGGGAGGAGAGGGTTGTGAAGTCGTTGCCGAGGGAAGGGGCCATGTTCAAAAATTTGCTGTGGGGCCCAGACATTTCTAGTCACGCCACTAGCAACGTGCACCATGTAGGATAAATGAGGTGATCACATTATTGTACAGGTTGGACAAATGCACGATACCTATTATGTAAAGTTTTTTTTTTTTCAGAACACTTTTAAAGAGGACCTTTCACTGGTCCTGACATTAACATATAAGTACCTGGCAGTGAAGAGCATACTGGTGACATGTGATATCGCTCTTTTTTTTTATGTGCTGCTCCGTTCCCCCGCTGTGCCCCCCATTCGGTTTTGGCTCCCTGTATGTAAATCCATATTATTGGTACAGGGAGGAGGAGATGGCCATGTTTAAGGGGATTCTCCTTCTAAGTGGGGGAAAAAAAAGCTCACCTTCTCCCCACTGCGATTGGGCATCTCATAGCCAGAGAAAACACGGCCGTCTTCTCCTCCCTGTATTGGTGGTATGGATTTACATACAGGGCGCCAAAACTGAACGGGGGGCACAGCAGGGGAATGGAGCAAGGCACAGAAAAAAAAATGAGCGATATCTCATGTCATCAGTATGACCTACACTGCCAGGTATTTATATGGTAATGTCCGGACCGAGGAAAGATCCTCTTTAACTTAGGGGACTTGAACCTATGATTTACTGTAACTAACAATACACTACAAAAGTATTGCTGTGTTTTATGTCAATTACAGTAAGTCTCTGATAGTCTAATAGGCATTTGTACATGGCAGGACAACCCCTCAACACTACATGATCACATCAGGGTGGGGATAGGATGAGAAATCGCGCCCACTTCCTATTTTTATCAACTATCTATCTACCTTTCTCATAGCGGCCGTGGCTTTAAAAGGCGCTAGAATGCCATCAGCTTAAACCACCTTGTCAATAGACCCGAAGGCCTCATGCACATGACCATGTCCCTATTGCGGTCTGCAAACCACAGGTCCGCAAAATACGGGCACCTTCTGTGTGCAATCCACATTTTTCTCACTCCCATTACTGGAAATGACTATTCTTATCTACAATACAACAATAGGACATGTTCTTCAATTTGTGGAACGGACACATGGATGCGGATAGGAGGTGAATACTTTTGCACGTTACATTTCTTTTCTTTTTTTTTTATTATTGTTTGTGTCGCAGTAAAAAATATTTTGCACAGTGGTAGACCCATTCTGTAATTCTAAATGACACAACCAACCCAAAAATCCATTTTAATTAAAGAGATTTTCCTCAGGATAGATCGACCGGGGGTCCGACTCCTGGAACCCCAGCCTATAAGCCATAACAAGAGGCCACGGCGCTCCGTGAGCACTTACCTCACGTTCATTGGTCACATGGCTTAGGTACATCTCACGTGAATGTGGCTGAGTTGCAATACCATGCACAGCCGCTATCAAATGGATGGTGCTGTGCTTGGTAAGCTGTGAGGAGGTCGTGGCACTCACCGGAGCTTCTGAGGATAGGTTATCAATATATAAATCCTGGAGAACCCGTTAAATTATTTTGTAAGGCACTGTAAATATTTAAACTTTTAACTTTTTATGATCTGAAATTGTTTTCTTCTGTAGCTGTCACTGAAAGCAGGAATTCCTTGGAGATAGCTCGGCAATGGAACTCCCACAGGTAAAGATTTACTACCTCATCTCATGCCTTTTAGTCTATGTAAAAAAACAGCAACAAAAATGCTCAACTGACAAACAAGCTTCATAAACATAGGGACAAAAACATCCAGCTGCAGATGTGAAATCCTTCCTTTGACACGAGAAGACATTGAAGCAGAGAACACTGACTTGCCTCTTCTAATTTAATCTGTCAGGCTAGTGCTATTTATGTCATATGTGCGTACTGGGGAAGGAGCCTGCTCCCGCATGATTCATACAGCACAGACCCAAAGCAATGCTTCATAGTTATGATTTTGTAGTAATAACTCCCTAATGGGATTTCGACCTTTAAATAGCATGGCACCAAACCTTTCCCTAGAAAAAATAATCTGAAATTTAAAAGGTAAAAGAAATTAGGGTGAATGGAAGTGTCAGTAAGACAATGCGAGAAATTGATTAATACTGTATTATGATTAGATGACGGCAGAAACTGCGTCAGGTTTATTACAGTGGCACATGCCGTATGATAACTTTTGTGCATCCCTATCATAAATGACATGGCTTCTCCAGCAGCCTGTGGGCCTCAATAAAATCTATGGCAGCTCTGTAACTCAACTAAATAATTTACATTTTATAGGGGTTTTCCAAGATTAAGATATTGACCTATGCAGAGGATAGGTCGTCAGTATCAGATAGGCAGCGGTATGACACCCAGGATCCCTGACGATCAAGTATCAGATCGGCAGGGCTATGACACCCAGGACCTCCGCCGATCCTCGCAGCTTACAAAGCACGTCATCATCCATTGGATAGGTGCTGTGCCTGGTATTGCAGCTCACTAGCTGCGCCTAGGCTACGTGACCGAATAACATGACATTGACTTGCCTATTATTGTGCTCCCAAAACAGTGGCGATCAAATAAGCTTCATAAGACCTCTGAAGGAGCGATTTAGCAAAGAAATTAGAAAGGTTCTAGTTTTTTGATTGTGCGATTAGATGTGTCACGCAGTATGTACACTTTTTGGTTCAGAGCCTTAGTCAAGGGAATCTATTATATTAAAAGAATAGCGTAGCATGCAGCACTATTATTCCTGTTAAAATGAGGGAAACCTTGAGCTTAGAAGTAATACATTTATGACTTCTAAGCTCAAATCATATGAAAAACTGTTATAAAAGAGCACCTACAGTAAGTATCGTATATATCCTTTTTGATGATTGTATCTATCCAGTCAAGATGAGCAGATGCACGAGTGAAGACACTTGGTTTTTTATCCATAATACAGCCAATGGGTCCAAAACTGGTGATTCCATGAACTTCCCAGACTGAGCCATGATTGGAAGAGGGGCAAACCAGTGGTCCTCCTGAATCACCCTGGAGCAAATATGCAAAATGTTCTTTTATTTTATTGCAAGACAAAACAGCAAGTATAGTGTTATTACATTTTTCCCCAGTATCAATCGGCCCTTACACCTCCCACTACCACCCACCAGGCCTGTAGGTGAGAAGCATCACCACATAAAAAAAAGAAAAACAAAGAAAAAAACAACTACTACTTATTAAACAATGTATTTTCCCTATCTAGTTAACTTCACCAGGAGACCCAGTCTGTACTATGCTGTGAATTTTAAACTCAGTCTCTTATTGAATAAAATGAGATCACTAACCACTTTTATCCTTTGAGAAAGGAGATGGGATTTATGTATAAGGCTAGTTTCACACTAGCATTTGAGAGCTCTGGCAGGATGTTTCGGCAGAGAACAGCCTGCTTGAGCTCTCTGCATCTGGCATTTCAGAAAGCTGCCTGAATGGCTGTCTGCCGCATTAACTATAATAGGGACCAGCAGAGATCTGCCTGCAACCCGGCAAATGGGCCAAGAATCGGCTGGATTAAAACCACTGGACAGGCAGAAGGCAGAGGTCAGGACAGGCAGCAGAATGTTAGATGATTCTGAGGTGGAAATACCCCTTTAGAGGGTTAGGCAGGGGTGCAACCCATAATCAATTCATGAGTGGTGTATTTATGCAGATTTTATGGCAGAAATATTTGGGACAAAAAAGTTGATGGGGCTGGCAAGCTAATTAACTATTTTCCAACGTGTTCCTGATTAGAAAAGAAGCAGAAAGCATTACCTGGTATAAAGCTTCCCTATATCAAATACTACATGGTACTGTGTTATATTAGTAGAGCATGGTGCTGAGGCCAAGGTAGAGCAAAACACTTCTTTTGTAGGTAACTTTGTGCATGCTTAACTTTTTTAGTTAGATGTGAAGTCGGCCATGGAGAGGAAAAATTACCCTCAGTCCTCCCAGCATAATGAAAATAATTTGTCATTATATGGCTACTGTCAAAGAGAAGGCACTGCAAAGATGGAAGTCTTAGTGGAAAATCATTCCTACTGTTGAAAATATTGTTCATGCCAATGGCAGCACCTATATTTGCTCTCTTTAAAATCGTTTTTAACAAATCAACCATGAGCAGCTAGCTCTGACCAACCCTCCCAGTACTTACAGTGGTCAGAACGGGGGCCCAAGAGGTATGTAAACCCAACCTTCCAGATAACGGTATAAAAATACTAACCTGACATACAGACTTTAACTCATCTGGAAGAACATAGCCAGCGCAGATCATTGAGTCCTTTATTTGGAACCACCAATATTGGGGTGTTTTACAGACTTCATATGCAATTACAGGTAGTGCCACCTGATTTAACCCTTCAGCAGCCTTTGGTGCCATTGAATTTCCTGCAGGAATTGATATATAAAAGAATCCTTACATATACTGTATATGGTTATCGTGTGTTTTATTTTTTTATCTACCCCAGAACATTTATTCTCTATTTTGTGTACTGTGGCAACTTTACCTGTCTCATCACCCCATCCAGTTGCATGACAGCGATAACTTGCAGGCAGGACCTGATTGTGCGGTGGCAGACAAGCAAAATCAATGTAGTCATTGGCTACCACTTCTCCGTCAAGCTTTACCAAAGCAATGTCAAACTCTAATGCTGGTATTTCTGGGTAGACAAACCCTTCATGACGGTAGATACCAAGAATCTTAAAGCACTTTTCTGTGGGTTCAACCAGCGTTAAGTTGTGTTTCCCAACACACATTTGCCAGCGATGCAATTCATCTGCATAACTTAAAATATATAATTAATAGATTAAATAGTCTTAAAAGAATGAAGGATCTCAAATGTGATAACATGTAAAATGGCCGCACAAGTAAACTTATACTTTAATTATACCAAGTATTATACAGTAGGAACACACGAAGCTACGATCTAAGAAAAGTTCAAGTCTAATTAATTATTTTGTAAGACATTCTAAATTTCTAATGTTTGGATTATGATTGTGGTAACATCTATCCAATTTTAAGTAACTGATTTGATTTGCTTCTAGACCACAATTTCTGATATGGACTCCCAAATTATCATTAAACCATAGGTGTAGCTAGTGGGGGCCCACTTACATTGTGAGACCCACTCAAGGTGGATTGAATTGAATGAGAACCACTTCTCAGGGCACTAATACAGTTGAAGCCTGATGTATTGTGCTCTCTACTTTACTACTGCCCCTTTTGTAGGCTACAGGGCACGTTAGGCTGTGGCCTACATGATTTCAGACCATGCATGGGAATTCAGAACTCTAGCTGAGATGGCACAATTACGTCAATGTCATGTTGGAGAAAATTAGGATGGATGCTGGGAAAGTGAGGAACGCAGGTCTCTGATGTAAACGCTGCAGACAAAAGTCAATTCAGGAAAAAATTGTCAAGGTGGTCCTGGTCACATGGACCACGCGCATCAAGTGGAAATCTGGATATAACTGCACTGTAATCACTTATTTGGTCTACAGAACTCCTGTGTAAAACTAATATTTACAACTGGTCATTGTGTGGTTGTAATATTGGGGAATATTTAATTTATTCAGTAATACTTTGGTAATTCAATCACTACTTAGTGGTATTGGTAGTGGTGATAGTGTGGTTACCAGTGCTGGGGGCCACTCTGGTGTTGGATGTGTTTTGTCCCCTCCTCCCACGCAGGACCCCTAGCTATGGTTCTGCATGAAACCAGTACAATGTAATATCACTACATGCTAGCAAAACCTCTGACAGGCTGCAGCACAATCAGTGGGTTGCCACACACAGACAGATTTAGGATTGAAATCTTGTGACACAACAGCGCAAAATCTTGTTTTGGAAAGCTGGTAGCTTAGTAAAACACACCAAGGACGTATCCAGCCAAGAGGAAGGACAAAGAAGGACATCTGTAATTTTACCTCTGTATCAAATACAGCTGGTAAAGATATATTACTCAATGCATTTAAATGTCGAGGTATTCACCAATGCGGGCGTATACAAGAGGGGATCGGCTGTCAAGAACAGCCGGACAACTGCCGCTGATTGAGCAGACGCAGGTCCTGCACCTGCCAATCAGAGCGCTGTAGATGGGCGGCAAGTCACGTCCATGTATGACGTTGGTCAGGAAGGGGATAACGGAAAGTTTAACCCTCAGAATCAAAATAATCTGCAAGGCTCACTCACATATCTGGCAGCTATTCCATTAGTGGCCACTGTCACATATTTTGGCAAAAATACAGGACAAAACATAACTGCATGCAGTGGGATTTTGTTCGACGGGATTGCAGAAAGCAAAATGAAAACCCATGTGGGCCCCATTATAGTCAATGGAGTCCATCATTTGTTGTTGGTGTCCAATATAGGCCAAATCCAGCATTTCTATTTTTGGTTTTTGTAGAAGAATAAAAAAGCCTAAGAATATAGGTATAGGCAATATTTTATAAAATAAAAAAATGGGTATGTTGTAAACTATGTATTAATCAGTTTCCTAAATTGGTAAACTTTTCTAGGAAATGCTAGAATTATCAATCTTAAAGAATATATTGCAAACTTTGATGTTTGTGTGAATTGAATGGTATACTTACTTAATAAAGCAGTGGGCTGCAGTCAAGACCCATTGCTTGTGGATAAGAGTGCCTCCACAGGTATGAAAGAAAATGGTTTCATTGCGAGAACTCGGCCACACCTGAAAATACAGTGGTATAGGGGAATTCATAAATCATAAACAGGAGCTCTGTACATGCAAGAAGAAGGCAAGCATGTTCTTCCTTCTCTGCCTTTTGAATGATTTACTGCATTTAGTGTTCCATTAGTGGCCATCAAGTCCTATTAATAAGATTCTATTGATGGTTACAGGCATAGGCATAGATTTTGCATTGGTGAAAGCCACAGTTAAAGACTGCGACATTTCTGTAACATGGGCATGCATCAGATTTGAAAATCTGGACTATGCCCCTATTTCCACACAGATTTTTTTTATGCTACATGTGGGTGTACTGCATTCACTTGATCTGCACATGTGCCAGGGAGACATGTAGTTCTGGCTCCGTCCACAGCACCTTCCCTGTCCAAGGCTGCAAAAGTGACACCCCCATCCATAGAACAGACCAGAAACCAGATTAAAGATGTGATATTGGTGTCATTAATGTAAGGCCTGTTTCGCGTTTACGGTAAACAGATCCAGCAGGCTTTTCCGGCCGGGAACACCCTGCCAGATACGTGAATGCTAGGCACAACCGTGTACTGGCAAGATACCGTCCTTCGCCATTCATGTTAATGGGGACTGGCGGATATCCAGCCACTACCCAACAAATATGCAGAGAAGCGGCCGAAAGAAAACTGCTGCGTGCAGCAGTTGTCCAGCTGCTCCTCGGCATATTTGCCAGTTAGCGTCCGGATCTCCGCCAGTCCCCATTATAGTGAATGGGGCCGGACGGCATCTTGGCAGCACACGTTTGCACCCGGTATTCACGGTTCCAGCAGGTTGTTTGCTGCAAATGTGAAAAAACCTTAGGCTACTTTCACACTTGCGGCAGAGCGGTCCGGCAAGCAGTTCCGTCGCCGGAACTGCCTGCCGTATCCGGCAATCTATGTTGAAACAGACAGCATTTGTATACCGATCCGGATGCGGATCCGTCTCGCAAATGCATTGCAAAAACCGATCTGTCTCTTTGGTTGTCATCCGGAGAAACGGATCCGTTATGTATTTTTTTCAAATTTTTAAAGGTCTGCGCATGTGCAGACTGGAAGAATGGATCCTTCAATGCAGTATTTTTACTGCCGGATTTCCTATGGAAATTAATGCCGGATCCAGCATTACGGCAAGTGTTCCAGCATTTTGGACGGAGACAAAACCATAGCACGCTACGGAATTTTCTCAGTCCAAAACGCTGTACAGTGACTGAACTGAAGACATCCTGAACGGATTTATATCTATTCAGAATGCATTAGGATAAAACTGAAGCATTTTTTTTTCCGGTATTGAGCCTCGACAACGGAACTCAATGCCGGAAAAAAAAAACCCTAGTGTAAAAGTACCCTAAGAGAAGTGTCAGTTGACAAGTTGCTGATCCATGCAACCTAAAAGGGGCAAGTATACTGGAAATTATTACCTGCATGGACACTTGCCACGGCCAGGTGTGAGGTACAGCGGGTTCTCCATTGACAATTCTAGAGTTAATTTGGGGAGGAAATGTAGGCTGTCCGCACTTATTTGGCCATTCTGAAAACAATTAAATTATAAAATTAAAACAAAGTTTAGAAAATTTAAGAAACGTCACTTCCATTACTTATTTTCCTTACTATTAGGCCTCTTGCACACGACTGTATGGCTTTTTCTGTGTTTTGCGGTCCGTTTTTCATGGATATGTTGTTCCTTTTTTTGTTTCCTTTCCATTCCGTAGTTCCGCAAAAAATCTCTGTAAGGTTTCAGTATGCGATCCATTTTTTGCGGATCGCAAACAGAAACATTACATTTTTAATCATTAATGTAATGTACAGTAATGTGTTTTAACTGTACACACATGGGCAAAGTGGGCATGGATCCGCAAAAACAGAAGACATACGGATGTGTTTCGTATGCATTCCGTATTTTTTGTGGACCCATTGACTTGAATGGAACCACGGATCGTTATTTGCGGCCAATAATAGGACAAGTTCTATCCTTCAGCGGAACGGATGTACGGAAGTACGGAAATGGAATGCATACGGAGTACAGTCCGTTTTTTTCCCCAGAACCATTGAAATGAATGGTTCTGCATATGGGCTGCAAACGGAATCCGCAAACACGGAACGGAAACGGAAAAAAAAACCTTGTGTGCAAGAGGCCTAAGGGCCCATTCACATGTCCGCAACTTGGGTCCTGGTGCGGACCCATTCATTTTCAATGGGGCTGGAATGGATGCGGACAGCCCACTATGTGCTGTCCGCATCCGCACCTCCGGATCCACAATTCCATTCCTTACAAAATAGAACATGTCCTATTCTTGTCCGCAACTGCGGACAAGAAAAGGCATTTTCTATTATAGTGCCGGTGAAATGCGGAACGCACATTGCCGGTGTCCGTGTTTTGCGGATCCGCAATTTGCGGACCGCAAAACACCTACGGACATGTGAATGGATCCCTAGGCTGTGTTCACATGTTAATGTCATGCTCCTGCTACATGTAAACACAGCATAAGGGCTCATGAACACGACCGTATGTAATTTGCTTTCCGCAAAACACGGATCCGCAAAAGATACAGATGACGTACGTGTGCATTCCGTTTTTTGCGGAACGAAACAGTTGGCCCCTAATAGAACAGTCCTATCCCTGTCCGTAATGCGGAAAATAATAGGATATGTTGTATTTTTTTGCGGAACGGATATATACGGCAATACAGAAACGGAATGCACAAGGAGCAACTTCAGGTTTTTTTTTTGTGGACCCATTGAAATGAATAGTTCACATATAAAAACAGAACGGACATGGAAAGAAAATACGTTTGTGTACACGTGGTGGATATTTGTGGCAGTTTTTTATGCAGTTTTTTGAGCCAAAGCCAGAAGTGGGCTACAAAGAAACAGTGATTTTGAAAGAGACCTTTCTTCCTACTGGATCCACTTCTGACTTTGGCTAAAAATAAAACTGCATCAAAAACTGAGATATCTAAAGATTTATTCACATGTCCGTGTCCCTGATGATATCAGTGAAAAAAGTCAGTGTTTCATACGTAACAATGTCTGTGAATAAGGCTACATTCACACGACCGAATGAATAAGTCCGCATCCGTTCCGCAATTTTGCGGAACGGGTGCGGACCCATTCAAATTAGATGCGGTCACATAGGGGATCGCTCACCACGCCCATCCGCCCTGCATCACATTCATTAAAACAATACAGGATAATGAGCTGCCTCTTCTACCTGCCTGAATAGCACGCTGCCAGCCAGAGAACAAGTCAGCAGCGCGCTATGCAAATTGAACTCTTTAGTCTTCAGGCAGCGCGTGCCCACCAAGTGAAGTCCTCCTCAAGGGGCACAGTGAGCTGGATAAGCAGGCCAGAGAAGCAGTAGCAACACAGCAGAGGGCCAAGGCACGCACAGCACTCTTTTTTCTCAGGTATGTGCCTTGCCTGCTGCTGCTGCAGCACTAGTGCACAGTGGTTGCCTCTTTGAGCATGAGGAAGGATGAGGGCAAAGTCCAAGTGGTTAACCCTTTCATCCTCTCCTCTCCCAGTCTGTGACAGGAGGAAAAGCCAGGTACAGCAGCAGACAAAGTTCTGAGTGTGCAGCCAGGGCAGGCTGCAGCATGTAGCTGACACCGGCTGCCATCCCAGTCAAACCAGCCTCCTATATAATAAAAGTCCTGCATCGGTTATAGTATTGGTGGAGGCTGTGATGGCCACCTGGCAGCTGCATGCTGAGGCCTTCAGCATGCAGGGGTATACAAAAATTTGCTGTGGGGCCCAGTCACTTCTAGCTACGCCCCTGGCTCTAGCTGCAGTCTGGCTCCACTGGTCTTGTGTAGAACAGGCTCTCTGGAGGCTGTTTGTAACTGTGGTCATAAAAATCAATGTTCTGGGAAAACGGAAAGCAGCTCCATTTTTGGGGCCCTTCACACAGTTCAAGGTCTGGGCCCCAGTGAGTATGCCCATAAGGCCCACCTACATTTTCCACCCATGAGTTTGTTCACAGTGGGTGAAGTGTGTAGGGGATGTGTTATGTGTTGCTGTAGAGAATCTAATGTGTGTGCTTATGGAATTTACTGTATAGAGATACCAGTTTGTGTAGGTGATGCAGTGTATGTAGTGGATTGCAGTGTGTTTTTGTGTAGGGGATAGAAAGCAATGTGTGTTTGTGTCTAAGGGGTGCATTGAGTGTGTGTAAGAGATGCATTGTGTTTCAGTGTGTGTAAGGGGTGCATTGAGTGTGTATAAGAGATGCATTGTGTTTCAGTGTGTGTAAGGGGTGCATTGTGTTTCTGTGTGTGTGTAATGTATGCATTGTGTGTTTCTGTGTGTGTAAGGGATGCATTTTGTGTTTCTGTGTGTGTAAGGGATGCATTGTGTGTTTCTGTGTGTGTAAGGGATGCATTGTGTGTTTATTTGTGTGTATGGGATGCATTGTGTGATTCTCTGTTTTTAAGAGATGCATTGTGTTTCAGTGTGTGTAAGAGATGCATTGTGTGTTTGTGTGTGTAAGGGATGCATTGTGTGTTTGTGTGTGTAAGGGATGCATTGTGTGTTTCTCTGTTTGCAAGAGATGCATTGTGTTTCAGTGTGTGTAAGATATGCTTTGTGTATTTCTGTGTGTGTAAGTAATGCATTGTGTGTTTCTGTGTGTGTAAGGGATGCATAGTGTGTTTCTGTGTGTGTAAGGGATGCATTGCGTGTTTCTGTGTGTGTGTAAGGGATGCATTGTCTTTGTGTGTAAGGGTTGCATTGTGTGTGTGTGATGGATGTCAATCTCCCCCCCTCCCTTGTCATTGTCTTTCTCCCCCCTCCCTCCCTTGTCATTGTCTTTCTCCCTCCTCCCTCCCTTGTCATTCTCTTTCTCCCCCCTCCCTCCCTTTTCATTCTCTTTCTCATGCGCCATCCCTCCCTTGTCACTCTCTTTCTCATACTGCCCCCCCCCATCTCTAGTGTAGGGTGGCCGAGCTCTGTTCGTCCGCAGTACAGTAGCATTTGTTTCCTGTACTTGTCCGGACTGAAAGGAAGTGCACACTAAGCCCTGTGGGGGCTGAACTGGAGGAGAAGGACATTGGAGCACAAGCAATGTGTAGCGAAATGGGTGGTTTTTCTACACAGGTGACAGGAGAGAAGGAGCAGCCAGAGGAGCTACAGGGCGATGAGGAAGACGTGGCAGCGGACCCAGACACACCGTGGCAATATGCAGGGGAGATGGAGGCAGGGAGTCCCTCCGAATGACTTGCACAAATGGACCGATGCATGCTCACTTTCTTGCGTAGTGACAGCCAAATTGTCACCATTCGGCAGAGGGATGACTTCTGGCTCTCCACCTTGTTAGACCCTCGCTACCGGTCCAAAATGGGGGCCTATTTTTACACCCACTGAAAGGGAGGACAAACTGAACTAATATAGAGACATCCTATGTAGTCAGTTGGCTGCTACCTATCTGCGCTATCGTCCAGAGGGGTCCTCTGCGCTCAAATTCCTCTACCATGGCTGCAGTGTGTGTGTGTGTGTGGGGGGGGTAGTAGCAGTTCCAGCTCCATTAGCAGCAACTTGAGTCTAAAGTGGCTGATGAGCATCTTTCTTCACCCGCCTAGTGAACAAACTACTCACCAGCAGCTAGACCTGGAGCAGGACCTGAACCAGCAGGTGGTGGCATACTTGGACAGCACCCTGCCTAACACATTGGAAATCCACTGGACTACTGGGCAGCCAAACTGGATTTGTGGCCGCAACTGGCAGAGTTTGCCCAGGAAAAGCTGTCCTGCCCGGCCAGTAGTGTGGCATCAGAGTGGGTGTTTAGAGCAGTGAGGGCCATAGTTACCCCAAGAACAACTCACCTGTCAACCCAAAATCTGGAGAGACTGACCTTTGTCAAGAAGAATCAGGCGTGGATAAGCCAGGATTTCCACCCACCAATGCCTGATGCATCAGACTAGATCATCCATGTTGCCACACCAACACTTTGACAAAAGCGACCTGTTTCTTCTGACTGCCTGCCCCAGCTACTATTCTGATGCTGCCACCCGCCTGATGCCACACATCTGATGCCAAGTGCTCCTTCTTTCACCCACCATCTTTAGCTTGTACTGGTATTGCCACCCACCTCCCCACTCTGTCACCGGATCACTCTGTGGTCTCCTGATGCTGCTACCCCCTTCACACTATGTCACCTTGCCACTCAGTGGTCTCCTGATGCTGCTGCCACCTCCAGACTATGTCACCTTGTCACTCTGTGGCCTCCTGATGCTGCTGCCACCTCCACACTATGTCACCTTGCCACTCTGATCTCCTGATGCTGATGCTACCTCAACACTATGTCACCTTGCCACTCTGTGGCCTCCTGATGCTGCTGCTGCCACCTCCACACTCTGTCATTGTACCACTCTGTGGCCTCCTGATGCTACCGCTACCTCCACACTGTCATTGTTCCACTTTGTGGCCCTCTCCTGATGCTGCTGCTGCCACCACCTCCACACTGTCATTGTGCCACTCCAAGGCCTCCTGATGCTGCTGCTGCCACCTCCACACTTTCTCTTTGTACCACCCTGTGGCCTCCTCTTGATGCTGCTGCTGCCACCTCCACACTCATTGTGCCACTCTGTGGCCTCCTGATGCTGCCGACACCTCCACACTGTCATTGTTTCACTCTGTGGCCTTCTCCTGATACTGCCGCCACCTCCACACTGTCATTGTGCCACTCTGTGGCCTCCTGATGCTGCTGCTGCCACCTCCACACTGTCATTGGGCCACTCTGTGGTCTCCTCATGCTGCTTCCACCTCACCACTATGTCATAGGACTCTGTAGACTTCTCGTGCTGTTCCCACCCTCCCCACTTCATGACTTGGCCACTATTTTGCCTTTTGGCCTGGCTGACATCATCATTTATTTGACCCTTCTTCTGATCTGTCAGAAGGAAGGAAAAATGAGACGCACAATGGATCCTGTCTATGACATGGTCTCTATTTTGCATTAGAATTGGCTTATAATTTGGTAGCCAAAAGCAGGAGTGGGTACAAAACTCAGAAGACATGCAAATATTCCATTCACATGTCATTTCTGTTTTGGATCCACTCCTGTTTTTTTTTTTGCTTTAGCAATACTGATGGATTACTGACCAAATGCTGACCGAGTGAAAGCGGATGCTCCACAGACAGGATCCGTTTTTTGGGGATCCTTGTTCTGACGGATCAGAGGAAGGGCAAAATAATCAGTGACGTCAACACAAACTTACTGCTGACACCCTCTCCCCTGTGCCGGGGGGGGGGGGGGGCTCTACTTTCATAAGCGTTTAATAGAACAGGTTATATAGACATCTATGTGGAATCAGCTGCCGATAGTGTAAAAGGAGTGCACTTCTTCTTAACGCTAACATTGACCTGAGTTCACACTTGGATCATTTGGTCAGTTTTGGCCCCGTAACTGCCCAAATAAGTGAAGTGTGCAGTGATTCTAAGAGCAACGCCTGTCATCTGCATGTCATACTGACTCACAGTATTGTTTCACTACCACAGCAGACTCCCTATGTGTGTTACTGAAAGGAACAGTGTTCTACACCACTATAAAGGTTCTCTGCAGCCAGGAAATAGCCGTTTTTAATGCGATTTGCCACAAATAAATTCGGATCAAACCACATTTTTTAGAAAAATTTGGCGGACCGGCCAAATCGAATTTTTGAATTCGCTCATCTCTCTTTGCCATCTTATTGAATCTGCAGCAGTGTTTTTCCAGAAAAGCTGCATGGGAACCAATGTAATGTTTGTTAACATTAGCAGGCACTGCCACAGTTGTTACCCAAGCTCTGTGGCCCACCTGGACCAAGTTATCTCCTTGGGACCACCCATTTTAATAAAAGGGTAAGCGAAACCTTCCTCCCAAGTTATCCCCTATCCGCAGGATAGCTAACTGATCGCTGGTACCGCTATCAATCCAGAGAATGGGGGTCCTGTTCCCCTGGTCTGATGGAGTGTTAGGTCGAATATGCGCTCTTGTGCTCCATTCATTCTCTATGGAAGTGCTGGAAATAGCTGATAGCTGTACTCAGCTATCTCCAGCAGTCACATTGAGAATGAAAGGAGTGGCAGGGGACATGACCTGTCGTGGATAAGGGATAACATGCAAAGTTGGCACAAACCCTTTCAAGTGGTATTCCAGAAGAATAAAAAAAGCTTTCCCATGGGATGCTATTGCTTTAAAAAAGACAACCAAACTTATTCTCAAAATTTAGGTTTCACTATTCCCTACAAGATAAATAAAGTAGTTTCACATTGAGCAATACATGATACCTATTTGTATACTGTCCCATGGATTGGGGGCTGGAGGTGCTTCTGTTGGAGGTGTCTGTAAGGGATTTGTGGTCCAGTAGGCTCTAAAACCTCTTGACTCTGTGAAAATGTCGCTGTAGAATCGGATTGTGAGAGTGTTACTCTGACTAGTGATTCTGGCTGGCATTATAGTTCCACAGAATGGACCTGCAAAAAGCGAAGAGGAACAATGATAAGAAAGGTCATGTAACAGATACTATATTACACAAAGCAGTAAATACTGTAAAATCAGTAACAAGGAATATTTACATTATTCCAAACAAAAATTACAGGGAAATATTCCCTGACCTATTAACATGCTCCTACAAGAAAAGTTATCTTACTGACGGCTATCGTTTACATTTCAGCACACAGACTATGTAGATACAGTAAAAGCAATAATTAATTTAGAAGACTTCTTAGGCCCGTGCCAGATGGCTGTGTGCAGTCCAGGAAAAACAGTACATGTGATAGTCACATCTCCTAGACCAGGAGTCAGCAACCTCCGGCACTCCAGTAGAAGTGAATGGAGCATTCTGGGCATTGTCGTTTCAGAACTGCTGGATTCCCGGAAGTTGCTGTTCCCTGTCTTAGAGCTGTGAAAAATGAAAGGTAAAATCTGATTAGTTGCTATGGGCAACTAAGCCAGTTCTACATTACACCAGTTTGATAAATCTCCCACTTACTGTATAAAACCATGCCAGCTACTGTAAATAAAAAATAGAATATAATATAAAAGTTGACATACCATATTTAATGGCTTGTTCAGAGCTCTCTTCATATGCTGCCACGTAATCATAGCACAGTTTACTTATAATGTCTGTATCTTCCAAGTCAAAATGAGTGAAATTTACGACAATGTTTTTCCCTTCAGGCACTTGAATATGCCATACACACAGTCTGTTAGGTGCATAATTATTTGGCCAGTTTGGGGATTTAATCACTCCACTCTCCTCAGTAGATCCACCACCACATGACTGGATTTCTGTGAAACAGAATATAATTTTCAGTAAATTTGTAAAAATGTCTATAGGTAAATATAACAAGTTAACATCTACATAGAGTGTTCAATGTTCTTCCAGCAATTCCATTGCTAACTTCATTGGAGACAAGAACTGATTAATGACATAATCTCAATTTACATCTCCTTGGAAAATGTTGTAGCTGTTTAACTCTTTCAAGACACAGCGATTTTCCTCTTTTTCGTATTCATTTTTTACTGTCTTTCTGAACCCATACCTTTTTTATTTTGTTTACAAAGCCGTATGAGGGCTTGTTTTTTTGCAGGACAATGTCACTGTTTTATATTGTATATGAAGTAGTGGGAAGCTAAAAAAAAAAATCCAGATGTAGTGAATTTGGAAAAAAATGCAATTCGGCCTTGGTTTTATAGGTTTCGTTTCTATGGTTCTTCCTTTGCGGCAAAACCGACTGTTAACTTAATTTTCTAGGTCAGTACGATTATAGTGACACCACATTTTTATACTTTTTCTTTTGTTTTAATACATAAAAAAAAAAATCTTTGAAAATAACTAATTCTTTTCCTTGCATCTCCATATTCTGTACCCCATAAGTTTTATACATTTATGGCTACAGAGTTGTGTGAGGGCTCATGTTTTGTGGGGCAATCTGTAGTTTTTATTTATACAATCTTGGAGTGAGTATGACTGTTTCATAACCTTTTTATTAAATGTTTTGGGAAGTGAAATTACAAATAAATAGAAAATCGGCCATTTATAGTGATGTCGCGAACATTAAATTTTCCATTCGCGAACGGCGAACGCGAACTTCCGCAAATGTTCGCGAACGGGCGAACCGCCATAGACTTCAATAGGCAGACGAATTTTAAAACCCACAGGGACTCTTTCTGGCCACAATAGTGATGGAAAAGTTGTTTCAAGGGGACTAAAACCTGGACTGTGGCATGCCAGAGGGGGATCCATGGCAAAACTCCCATGGAAAATTACGTAGTGGACGCAGAGTTGGGTTTTAATCCATAAAAGGCATAAATCACCTAACAATCCTAAATTTTTTTGAGCAACGTGGTTTAAAACATCCAGTGTGTGTATACGATCAGGTATGATGTTGTATCGATCAGGTAGTGTAAGGGTTACGCCCGCTTCACAGACATTGACAGATCAAACTCCCCTTTTAATGCATCGCAAACAGTCCATTTGCACAACCACAAACTCCCCATTTGCACAAGGTTGGATGCCAAGCTAGCCATGTCCCGGTGATGTCATTGAAGGTTTCTTCCTCCACCCAGCCACGTACAACACCAAGGGTCCCCGAAAGGTGAATTGAATTGATTTTTCGAACGGGGAGATAGTTAAAAAAACGCTGGCTCCCTCCCCTTTGTTTTAATCCACGGTCACTGCGTCTGTGCCGTGCAATTTACTGTCACACCCGATATGAGTGGTATTTTCTGTAGTTCTCTTCTCATCAGTTTAATCCCTGTTAAGTCCCCAATCTGGGGGCCATTTATTGAATTGATTTTTCGAACGAGGAGATGGTTAAAAAAACGCTGGCTCCCTCCCCTTTGTTTTTATCTACGGTGACTGCATCTGCGCCATGCAATTTACTGTCACACCCGATATAAGTGGTATTTTCTGTAGTACTATTCTCATCAGTTTAATCCCTGTTACGTCCCCTATCAGGACGTGTATTGAATGGATTTTAGATAAGTGGTACTACGCGTGCTAGGTACTGTGCCACCCGGTATGAGTGTTGGGCACTAGCAGAGGGCACACTACAGTCTGTGGGCCTGACACACACAAACTGGCCAGCAGGCAACTGAAATTAGATTAAAGTGTACAGATAAAGTACCTTATTTTAGGCAAAGTCATGTGCCGCATGGTATGATTGATGGGCAGCACTGGCAGACGGCACACTACAGTCTGTGGGCCTGACACACACTGGCAGGAAACTAACCTTAGATTAAAGGGTAAAAATTAAATGCCTTTTTTTATGCAAAGTCCTGTGCCACCCGGTATGAGTAGTAGGCACTGGCAGTGGGCACACTACAGTCAGCGGAAGTGGGCCTGACACACACTGGCAGCAGGCAGGCAACTGAAATTTTATTAAAGTGTAAAAATGAAATGCCTTATTTATCGGCAAACTACTGTGCCACATGGTGTGAGTGGTGGACACTGGCAGTGGGCATGCTACAGTCAGTGGAAGTGGGCCAATTTTGCTTTTCAATAAATAAGCAGTCTTTGAACATTCTGTTTTCACTTTGTCATTATGGATTATTGACTGCAGAATGATGGAGAAAACGTGAATCTTTTTATTATTTTAACCTAAGACAGCAACATAACAAAATGTTTAAAAAGTGAAAGGGACTGAACATTTTCTGAATGCCCTGTATATGGGCTACAGTATGTAGGAAATCAAAGAGAATCTGCTGACCTATAAATGAAGCCTCAGTTTGACTATTATTAAAAAATATGTAAAGGGACATTTCTTTTAGAAAGTGTTATTTGTTTTTAAACTCAGTATTCATAGAAAACATTTTTTCATTTACTTTTAATGTTGGCAGTACTATACTATTGAAAATTAAGTACAAAAATATTGTACTTCTGTAGCAGTTATTACAACTAAGACTTCCTAAATATCGAGAATCTATTTCTCAGTTTACTTCTGCTTTGAGGTAGGTGTTATCTGCAAGGTAATCCTCATTATAAAAGTAAGTGTATGGCAGCTCTACTGTTCTCTTCATAGGCGTAGATAAAGATGCCCACAGAAGAGAATTCCAATGATAATATAGTGTAATCTGTGATGCTCAAATTTAGTCACTACAAAGAGGTCTCCAAACAAAGAAAAAGTTAAAGAGCAAGAGTGAGTATAATATATGGAGTGACTTCTAAAGATTACATCCAGAAAATCATCTACCCTTTTATTTATTTAAAAAAAATTCCATAGAATATTCACATATTGGTTGTCAAATACAAACATTTTGATGGATGTGTCCCTTTAAGATCAGGGCAGTATGGTGTCCATAAAATTAGCGTATGGTAGTAAAAGCAGACAGCAAGTTTTTGGGATACGTATGGTTGTTGCTGAAAAAGACAGACGTCTGGCCTAAATTGTGGGATCACCTTTTTTAGAATGTCCTCTGAAAACGCTCTATGTTCTTGTCAATGCTGATGATAACAATCTTCCATATAAACTGCAACTTTAACCACCTAACATTTTTCCCTGAGCTTAGTTCAGGCTTTTGGTAAAGGATTTAACTGGTCAACCCGAGCCCAGCTTGGGCAGAAGGGCCTGGCCTTGTGCTCGGCACCCACCAAAACCATTGCTGTACAATTCTATTGTTAATTTCCTGTGTACTGGGGGAGAGGTGCATATATACATATATATATATATATATATATATATACATAAAAAGACTTAATAAAAAAAAGAAGTCATTAGTGATTACCTTCTATATCATCAGGATGGACCTCTTCCCATTTTACCTCAAAACCTTTATCGGTTTTCAATTTGTCTGTTGAGAATTTCAGGAAAAGCTTGTTGCTAGAGCTGATGATCACTGGGGGCTTCAAAAATCCACAGTAACTTCCTGGAATGACAAAGCAGATTAAAGTGATAACCTGGATGCTCTACTAAAAAAAGACTAATTACTAATCATATTATTCAGGATAACAGGAGACAGAACATCGCCTTTATGACATGTCTAAAAATGTGTGAAAAAAATCTATGATTGGAAAACACATGGTTTATTTGTTGCATATGCATATTGCACCAAAAATGCAACTGCCTATGTGACTTGTGTTACAAGTTTTGGACTAAATTTGAAAACAAAACCTATTTGTTCCTAGGGAACTTTGTATTCTCTTATATTGGCCACTACATATTTAATGACTAAAAAACCCCACTGAAAACCTGACTTAAAGGGGTGATCTAGTTTGTAATCATTTGTGAAGTTTGCTGTAATTTTCAAATGTATTTCCTTTACCTTTAATGCTCCTATCTTCCAGTCTGGGCTGTGGTCAGATGACCATGTATGTTCATGCAGCTATTTCTTATTTTTTGTGATGTCTATGTAGTTAGCTGAAAGGGGGAGCTATAAACTAGCTGGGCATTGCTAGGGTTGGGGCTGGAGCTGTGGCAGAGGAGAAGTGAATCATGGGTTTGGTTGGATACATAAACAGAAAGTACTACAAACAAGATGAAAAATAACCAAAGTGATTTGTTTACATGGTGAAAACAGGTCAGGAGAGTCCAAAGCATGGAGAGGATATTCATGAAGTAAGCAACTACATGAGCATATCTGTTAAAAACTATAGTCATCCCGGAAAACCCCTTTTAAGTGCAATAACGTTTAAATTTATGTATGAAATACTGTATATGGAAAAATGTATCTGTTATATGAAAATGTATTTATTATTTATTTGTGTATAGGGTGTGTATATAGATCTAAAGTGTTAAATTATACAGTTGTGCAGATAATAATGCTATACAGTAACACCGCCATCATATTCTACGCAAATTTTATGATCAACAGTGCCTGCGTAGCAGTGCTATACTAAACCTGTGAAAATACCGCCATACAATGCTCATAAAACACAATGTCTAAATAATACTGTTACATAATTAATATTAAGTCAGTAGCCACAGGTATGCTTATTTTTGGCAGGTATAAACATCAGGCTGAGGCTATCTGTGGTGCTACCATCGGTACTTATAGCTGATGCGCACAATTGCACAGGTCACACACCCTAAATTTGACAAGAAGCTGGAAGAAAATGCTGACCATTTTGCACAGCCGTTTTACTTATAAATCAGGATGTAAGCTACAAATCAGGATTTTCTATTGATTCCAAAATCACAACTGATTGGGTAGAACTGGTTGTCTAGTGATCCTGACCATTCAAGAACCTGGCCAAGAATCCTTAAAGTCTAAGTGAGCTGGTAGCTCAGCTGATTCCATAGTCTTCCATGGAGAGGTTCTTAGGTATGCAGGCCTTATATGTGGTTGCAAAAGAGTTCAAGTGAAGTCTGGGTCCCACTCCCAGAGGTGGATATGGGGCCCTCACCAACTTTTATTGTCCAGGGACTTCCACCAACTTTAATCTGGCCCAGCATATGCACTAATTGCATGTTGCTGGAGTATGGTCATGTAGCATTCTGGATGGAGCAAAAAAAAAAAAAAAACAACAACCTAGTGTGACAGTCAGAAAGGTTGGGCAAGGAACAGATGTATTGATAATGTTCATTCTGCCAGTAAGATTTTGTTTACCTATCATATCAAAGCTGTCAGATATGTCTAGCTTGTCTCCAGTACATTGTCCTATTTCCCCATCCATAGCAAGATCGGTGAATGTTAGTTTAATAAGCCATCCTGCAGTAACGGAGATATTCCAGCTGCAGTGGAGATCAACTGGATAGGTGTCAGGGTAATTCATGGAGTAAATAAAACCCTTGCGACCATTCTGTAGAGCATTACTTCCACAACCAGAATCTGCAAAGGAATACACAATACATTAACTGCATAATTGATGAATAATCATAATAGACAACAGTACAAACTCAGTTATGAGCATGTAAAAACTATGAATGCTTTCACCATAATTTTCTTTCATCGCTGTATTGCAGCTCAAATAGAAAATAAAAAAACAGTCTTCATTACAAACACACTGCTCTGATTTTCTGTGTCTATGGTTCCTATGCAGGCCCGTGTATTAGTATCTCCCCTACTTATTTTCCTCACGTCTCCTATTATCGCTCTATATTCCTATTTTCTTTCATATCAATCTTTTTCTTTTTTATTATTCTTGTATTTGTTATTCCTGTAAAACTTCAATTTGGATGAATGAATGAATAAATGAATAATTAACATTTTAGTTTAACATTTTAGTTACCAATGTAAGAAGGGCTCTCTGTTGGAATAACACCTTCAAATGCAACGTATTTAGCTTGGAATGATCCTCGTACACCCTGCTGGTTTGCTTTGAAACGGACTAACACTGAGTTTGATGTAGCAACAACAGGATCTGGGATTTCTTTTCCACAAAACTGCCCTGTAAACAAAATGAAATAATTATACAGAATATAGAATAAATACATAAAAAAAAAAAGTCAGGCAGGGTGTTTTTGGGATAGCTTCACCAACACCAAAACCTTATCCCAACTGTGAAGCATGATGGAAGGAGTAGCATGGTTTGGGGTTGTTTAGTTGCCTTGTGATCATTAAGGGTACAATTAATTCTGTGGTATATGAAAACATTTTACAGGAGATTGTTATGGCAGCAGTCAATGATGTCAAGCTGAAGAAACATTGAGTGATGCAACAAGACAATGACCAAAAGATAAAATTAAATCAACTAAAGGATGGTTGCAAAAGATTTGTGTTTTGGAATGGTCAAGTCCTGACCTTAACCATGTTAAGATATTGCGGCATGACCTGAAGACAGCTCTGTATGTAAGGCATCCCAGAAATATTTATGAACTGAAACACAATTAGAGGGAAGAATTATCGGAATAATCCTCCTCAATGTTGTACAAATCTGATTTATTACTACAGGACGCGTTTGGTGGAGGTGATTGCTGCCAAAAAGGATATAAAAGTTATTAAATTCAAGGGTTCACTTTTACCTGTATTGTGAATGTTTACTAAGCATGCTCAATAAAAGATATGAATGGTTCAACTGTTTGTTTGCTATTAGTTTAGTTAGATTTTTCTATAATTGTGACTTAGATAGAAGGCATTTTATTAGTAATCAATGCAGAAATTCCAATTATTCCAAAGGTTTCACTTAATTTTTAAATTTCTTAAAAAGGTATACTGCAGTATATTAGGGGTTGCTCAGCCTCGCCTTTTGGTGAGACACTGTGGTAATTCTTTTTGAAGCAATTACAAGAAAACTGTACTATTGCATAGTTACATAGTTCAGTTAAAAAAAGTCATATAGATATTAGTGCATATGGATGTCATATAGAGGGAGTTACTAAGCTTGAGCTACAAACAATAAAATAATGGCTGTTGATCTGGTGGACCTGCCCAGCCATGTATTATATCGTTGACCATTACTTTGAATTATAAAATATTGCCTCAATGAAATCAGCTGATTGTTGTGGTGGTTATCATAGGAGAAGGGTTTGTCCTCATTAGATGACCAGTTTCTTGTGTTGATAAATGTGCCCAATTGTGTTTAGCAGTAATGAAACACAAATGCAGAAAAGGACAAAAAACTAAAATGGATTCAATTACAAATGGCATTCTGCTACAGTTATGTTTCTGATTGTGGTAAATCCTATTAATCTAAAATATACTGTTTAGTTCATCTGTAACTAAAAGAATGTTATAATATTGTTTAACACACGAACTTGAGGAGGATAAAGATAGTAGTTGGAAATGCCTGGTATTTGTTTACTGGCCTTAATACCTTAGGCTACCTTCACACTAGCGTTTTTTGCGGATGCGTCATTGATCTGCAAAAACACTTCCGTTGCAATAATACAACCGCATGCATCCGTCATTAACGGATGCGGTTGTATTATGTCTTATATAGCCATGACGGATCTGTCATGAACACCATTAAAGTCGATGGGGGACGGATCCGTTTTCTATTGTGTCAGATAAAACGTATCCGTCCCCATTAACTTACATTGTGTGTCAGGACCGATCCATCCATCTTGCTCCACACCACATCGCGGACAGAAAAAGGCTGCTTGCAGCGTTATTCTGTCCGCGATGGGAACGCAACCAAATGGAAAGGAATACATTTTGGTGCATTTTGTTTCGTTCAGTTCAGTTTTGTCCCCATTCACAATGAATGAGGATAAAACTGAAGCATTTTCATCCGCTATCGAGATCCTATGACGGATCTCAATAGCGGAATTAAAAAAACGCTAGAGTGAAAGTAGCCTTACTGCTAAAGAGAGGATTAAAAACAATGCCTCCCAGGCAGGAAAGCTACTAGGTCAGTACTGGTGGTACTGCAGTCACTGGACTGGAGAAGTTGAACGACCTGGGCCAGCCACTTAAGGTCTGTGGAACAGTCAGCCTCATTAGTATTCACTTCAGTGCAGTAAATACTAAAGCAATGTGGCCCTTCCGCTGGATATTGGTTGAGAGAGGGGCCCTCCCCTAGCACATGGACATTTACTAAACAAATTATAAGAATATGTAGGGGATTGAATCTCAGACATTCTATATGGCAGGCAGGAGATTTACCATTACACTACAGTGCTATTATAAAAATAGGATTTTCTGTGTTAAAAGGCTACTAATTAGTAGTACTGTTTTATTCACATGCATATTAAATTACTAGTAGAAATGGTATTACTGAAATGAAGGAAAAAATTTGCACCATTTTTTATTTACTCTGTTGAGCGATCACTGTAAATCATGTGTTTAATACTTTATTGTATTAATTGTTATGATGACATAATATGTATGTTACAAAAACTCGTTTATTGTAATGATTCTTGGTCCATTATTATAACTTTTTTTTTTATATCATTAACTTAGCAGAAAAATTTAACTTTTACTTTCCAGCTTTTCTTTCACTATAAAAGAAAAGCTGGAAAGGAAATGTCAGATTTTTCTGCCATAACTAAAAGTTGTATTATTCTGAGCAGCACATCTGCCTCTACAGTGTGTGTATGTATGTATATATATATATATATATATATATATGTAGAATTTTGTGTGCCTAAAAAGCTACTAAACAGCAACAATATTTATACTATTTAACCACCTCCCGTCACGCTAACGCCGAAAGCCGTGCGGGAGGTGGCAGTCTCAGGTCTCGATCATGCGTATCGGCGTCACCTCTTGAGACCCGAGATTACATGTGAACGCGCGCGGATGTGCGCGTGCGTTCACTGGAGCGCGGCAGGTTACAACTTCTTCTACAGCCTGCCAGGGCTGATCGTTCGCTGGCAGGCTGTAGATGTAAAAAAATCGCATATCAGACGCTGTTTTGTAAACAGCGTCTGATATAACTACTGCCTGCTCCTCTGGTGGTCCCTTTTGCTTGGGACCACCAGAGGACACAGGCAGCTATGTAAGTGCACCAATCACCACACACCAACCCCCAAACTCCCCCCCCCCTGTCACTTATTAACCCCTTATTAACCCCTGATCACCCCATATTAACTCCCTGATCATCCCCATGTCATTGATCACCCCCCTGTAAGGCTCCATTCAGATGTCCGTATGTGTTTTGCGGATCCACAGATCTGCGGATCCGCAAAACACGGACACCGGTAATGTGCTTTACGCATTTTGCGGATCCGCACATTGTCAGAACTATATAGAAAATGCCTTTTCTTGTCCACAATTGCGGACAAGAATAGGACATGTTCTATATTTTTGTGGACCCGGAAGTGCGGATCCGCAATTCCGGATCCAAGCGGGACAAAGTCTGTCCCCGCAGAAATGAATGGGTTCGCAATTCTGTTCCGCAAAATGTGGAACAGAATTGCGGACGTGTGAATGGGGCCTAAGGGTCCCTTATCACCGCCAGCTAGTTAGCTACTTGTTAGGTAGTTAGCGCCCAGCCCACCGCACCGCAGTCACTGATTAGTCGCTGATTAGTATAGTATATACTATAGTATTAGTATAGTATAGTATCTGTAAGTGATCAAGACTGATCGCAATCAGATCTATATCAGTACATTAGGGTCACCTTAGGCTCTACAAAAAAAGCAGTGTTCGCCCGATCAGGCCTGATCTTGTGCGTACACTTGCGTTTAGTCCGCCCCACCGCAGTGACAGAATTTTTTTTTCCTGACCACTGCAAAAACACCGTAAAACACTGTATAAAGATCACTTTTGAACTTTTTGGATCTTTATTAGCGATCACAGCTTTAAGGTCCATTCACACATCCGTGGTGTTCCGCGGACCCGCAAATAGCCGGTATCCTCCATAGAGATTCCAATTCTTGTCTGCAGGCTGCGGACAAGAATAGGACATGCGCTATCTTTTGCGCAGCTGCGGCCAGATGTTTTGGGGCCGAAACCCGGAAGTTCGCGGCCGCAGCTCTGCAAATGCTGATGCGGCGAACGCATAGTGTGCTCTCCGCATCACCACCAGCCCCATTCACACTGAATGGGTCCGCATCTATTACGCAGAATTGCGGAATAGATAGGGATATTTTTGCGGACGTGTGAATGGGGCCTTACTTCGCAAGCACTCCTATGTCCTTTCCCCTCTTTCCTATCATTGATCGATGCGAATGAAGAAATCTGTGCTGTTCACTTTTTCTTTGAGCCCAGAGGCTGAACGGGAAAAAAAACTCTCATTACCTGTATGCTCAATATAATGAGAATAGCAGAAACTCCTAATGCTAGCTATACATGTAATGATTGTGGAGACCCTCAAATGCCAGGGCAGTACAAACACCCCACAAATGACCCCATTTTGGAAAGAAGACACCCCAAGGTATTCACTGAGGGGCATATTGAGTCCATGAAAGATTGAACTTTTTGTCACAAGTTAGCGGAAAGGAAGACTTTGTGAGAAAAAACTAAAAAAATAAATTTCCGCAACTTGTGCCATGACCCTTACGGAATACCTTGGGGTGTCTTCTTTCCAAAATGGGGTCACATGTGGGTATTCATACTGTCCTGGCATTTTAGGGGCCCTGCGAAGAAGTCTGGAATCCAAATGCGTAAAAATGCCCTCCTAAAAGGTACTCATTGGAATTTGGGCCCCTTTACGCACCTAGGCTGCAAAAAAGTGTCACACATGTGGTATCACCGTACTCAGGACAAGTAGGCAATGTGTTTTGGGGTGTATTTTTACTTATACCCATGCTGGGTGATAGAAATATCTCTGTAAATTGTCAACTTTGTATAAAAAATATAAATATAATTTCTTTAGTAAAAGTTATGGCAGAAATATTTAACACTTTCCAGATTTTCTTTTATGGTCAAGAAGTTAAAGATACATTTTTCTGCCAAGTTAATGTTACTGAAAATAAGGGAACAAAAAGCATTACAATAAATAAATTTGTTGTAACATACTAACTATTCGATAGCAATAAGCAGTATTTCCTATCTCTATAATCATAATAAAGTGAACACATTATGTACGGTGAAAGCTAAACAGTGTAAATAAAAATGGGGCAAGTTTTTCCCCCTTCATTAACTGATCATAAAAGTTGATAGAAATTAAAGTCTTACTTGTGTATGGCAAAATGGCCTGTCAGAAAAAAAAAAAAAGTTTGGACTGTTAAGGCTATTAGGCCTCATGCACAGGACGGTATGCCCTCCGAGACATACGGTCCGTGAGTGGGCCATATGTCCCAGAGCGGCATTGATCGTGCGTACGGGAGCCCACAACATCATAGATTACAATGATGCTGTGCACGTCGGGCCGCCCGCGGGGCTATTGTCCCACACTCATACGATCATATGTCCCGCGGGTGGCCCGACGTGCACAGCATCATTGTAATCTATGATGCTGTGCGCTCCCGTGCCCACGATCAGTGCCACTCCAGGACATATGGCCCACTCACGGACCGTATGTCTCGGAGGGCATACGGTCATGTGCAAGAGGACTTAATGGGAGAATGACCGATGGGTGGGGGCCACACTGTTTGCCTGTATGGGGCCCTGAAATTCCTGATAGCAGCTATTAAAAACCCTTTAAATGCCAAATGGTTACTGACAAGAGTATATCTGCCATTACAATACCATTTCTATTGCTCCAAAGACATATTGATAGGGAACTTAGATTGTGAGCCCTATTGGGGACAGCCGGATGATACTGTCTGTAAAGCGCTGAGGAATATAGTAGCGCTATATAAGTGCATAAAATAAATAAATGTTTTGATGCAATAGAAGGAACAAACCCAGTTTCTGAGATCCTTTTCCATCACCATCGTAAATTTCAACCACTTCATTACAACCAGCTGGTCCTGGAATTTCTAAGTCAAATCTTGTAAAGGACAGTTTTACTCTGTAGCCAGCATCAACTGCGATTTTCCACTGCAGAATTAGAAACAAAAATCAACATAATGTTAGTACCAGACACAATAAAGATCTATAAACATACTCTGAGGGCCAGCACTTCAGAGGGTCAGTCCAAATGTCTTTCAATCAAAAGTTTACATGGGACATATTTTATTGGATATTTAGTGTGGAATTTATCTGCCACAAAATATAGTGTAATGCAAGTGAATGGGGATGAATCTGCATGGGTTTCTGAACACACTGCAGGTTTTTACATGTGCCCCCATCTGTCACACATTTCTTCTGGATTCGACCACTTGATTTCAACTGTTATATTACAAGACATGATATCCATGGCAAAATGTACAGTAAAATCTGTGTGTACATCTATTAATACTGTGCAGGACTATTTGCATACAGATTTTTTTAGAGATAGGGGCTAATTAACACAAGATGACTTGTCACTATATTGCACTATAGTTCTAGATGATGCAAACTCATCTGTCTTCAGAGACATTACAACTCAGCTGCTGAGACACTGCTTTGTTACTCACTGACACTGCTCTGTTACACTGCAGGATCTGGTGTTGAGCATGTGAAATATGCTGCCTCCAGAGAGGGTGTATGTGAGTGAGCAGTGGCGATACATGTGATGTGCCATGTTCAGCGTACCATAGGTCGCACAAGCAGAAGATTATATTGGACAGCATGGTGGCTCAGTGGTTAGCACTGGTGCCTTGTAGCACTGGGGTCCTGGATTTGAATCCGACCAAGGACAACATCTGAATGGAGTTTGTATGTTCTCCCCGTGTTTGCATGCGTTTTCTCCAGGTACTCCAGTTTCCTACCATACTCCAAAGACATACTGATAGGGACCTTAGATTTTGAGCCCCATTGGGGACAGACCTCTAATATAACCATATTCCACAGCCCTAATGTCTGTAAAGCGCTGTGGAATATAGTAGAACTATATAATTGAGTATAATAAATAAATTGTATGTCTGCATGTTAGACTGGTTACAGAGTAATTTCAGCTCCAGACTCTACATTAGGAAGTGATAAACCACACTGCATTCAAAGAGAACCTACATTTCAGTGCAATCTGCAGGCAGCATGTTGTAGAGCAGGAGGAGCTAAGCAGATTGATATTTAGTTTTATGGGAAAATATCCAGTAAAACTTGTAATTCATATGTTTATATCTCTGCTCTTTCTGAGCTCAAGACAACCCATTTGGCTATTATCAGTACATAACACTATTCTCTCTGTAAATGTATATACAGAGATATCTGTCAATCACTGAGAAGATGGCTCCTGTGTACAACTGAACTCAGAAAAGCAGAGATCTACGCTAGTTTCACACGCACAACGTTTTTCATCCGCCCAATTCTCAGCATATTTCCTGGGTTGTTTCCGGATCTCTGCTGGTCCCCATTATAGTTTCATGGGGCCGGAAGGGAACACTGTGGCTTCTGGCAATGCCAGATCCAGAGAGACCAGGCAGGCTGTTCCCTACCGGAACAATCTGCCAGATCTCACCATGCTAGTGTGAAACTAACCTTAAATTATACATTTTGCTAAACCTTTTCCCACAAAACTATATATCAAGCTGGTCAGCTCCTCCTGCTCTATAACATATTGCCTGCAGATTGCATTTCATGGTAACAGGTGCACTTTACACCATTTGCACATAATCTTTAAAGATCAGAAAACCCCTAACAGCAGTGAATGGCCCTGTATTAACCCAACCTAAGACAACTTGTCACTATATTATCACTATATTGTACTATGTACTATAGTTCTAGACTGCCTTATCCCTAAGACAGTGCTATAACCTTTACTACTATACATGACATCAGTTTGAGAAAGACGCCCACGGGCAGTATCAGCCTTTTACTATAATTATGTGCGTCTACATGAATTACTATGAGATAATTATGTGTTATATCGGATTTTCACCTTCCACTTTAGTAAGCAATTGACCCAATACAACTGTTCATCACATGTTTCATCCTAAGTGATAATTACATTAATAGAGCGTCATCGATGCCAGAATGGCAAGCCTTCAGTGATTTGACGGTAATTGTAGCTGTATTTCCATAGGATACAATTTAACTGATAAACAAGACCACAACTGGTCTCAATTCCCAGTCCAAATGAGTCAAACCAGTGCTATGTTTCAAGGAAATCCTTCAACACCCTCCGATAGAGTGGAGTAATTACCTGGTACATGTCATGATTCTTGCTGTTATATGTGCTCGGGGACTGAAACTCCCCTGTGTTGCCTTCTAAATATCCTCCACCTCCCATAATATCTGAAACAATAGATTTTAAAAAACATATCATGAAACGTATCAACATTTTTCTCTCTAGTCAAATAAGATTATAATTTACCTTAAAAGGGTTTTCCTGGATTCTAATACTGATGACCTGTCCTCAGGATGGTCATCAGTATCTGACCAGTGGGGATCTGACACCCAGAGCCCCCACCAATCAGCTGTTGAAGAAGGCGGTCAAGTGACCTAGGCGCAGCTCAGCTCAATTGAAATGACTGGGGCTGAGCTGCAATACCAAGCACAGCGCTGTACATAGTATAGTGGCTGTGCTTGGTATCTCATTTAGCCCCATTCACTTCTTTGGGGTTGAGCTGCGCCTAGGCCATGTGACCGATGAACGTGTCGTCACTTGGCCTATGGAAAGCTGTAACAAGGCCACGGCTCTACTGCGAGCGCTGGATAGGTCCTGTGTGTCAGACTGCCACCGAACAGATACTGATGACTTATCCAGAGGATGGTGATCACCAGTATTTAAATCTTGGAAAACCCCTTTAAACTATTCAAACTACCAATACTTTGCATACTGAGATAGATAGATAGACCTACAGACAGACAGACGAATGGATGGATGGATATACAGAAAGATAGGTAGATAAATAATAGATACATAGAAGAGATAGGTAATAGATAGACAGATATAAAGAAAGATAGATGATAGATACATAATAAATAGATAATAAATACATAAATAGATATTTGGGGAAAAAAGGAGTCCACCACCAGTCATTCACCGCTTATCTGGAGTGCTATTTTGTTTTTAGATAGATGATAGATAGAAACTATCTACAGCAATTAGTATACTTCTGTTTTTGAAAGTAATTATAAGAGGACAGCTTCTCTATCAGCAGGCCTAGACTGTGTATGCCTAATGACGGTATCCATCTGTAATGTAATGCGTAGTATCGATAAATCTATCAGCTGCATTGGAGCTGCATGTGTGAACTATCTCCACCAATCTGCTAGTTCCTGCAATCCCTTGGTCACGGATGTGACGTCTGTGGTTAGCGAGCAGAGCTCATGATATTTATTTTTATCTTTAAGAGCATCAGCGGCATTGTGCTCAATCCGTTCAGGTGACCGCAGCACCATTAACCTACACACAACAGTGCACAATACAATGTACACTATGGAGCCCCATGTGCTATTCTTTCTTTTATACACAGCCACGCTATTTAATGGCGGCCTTTGTCTCCTGCTCCGTAGTCAGAATACAAGCACCTACAAACAACAGCCTGCATTTTGCTGACAGATTTGAGACACTTCACTGCGAAATTCACCCATGCTCTATTATTTCATTGCTCCACATCAGCAGGGTGCTGAATCTCCTTAAAGAGACCAGCTATGTATGGAGACTTACTGGAAGTACTACCATGGTATGGAGTACTCCATGGGAAAACCATATGAAAGAGGTATCTCCCAAAAAAAGAGATATATTCCCTTGTCATATCCCAAGGCTTAGGTAAAAATTGGAGCCACTTCCAGAAAGTGACGCTATCGATATGGCTCTCTTTCCTTGAGAGATACCTCTTTGCATATTGCTCCACATACTAATTCTATATTAGAGAACCTATAATTGTATATTACATCCTGGAAAAGGATAATTTCAACTTCCAGACAAACCTAAAAAGTTTGAAAAGCTACAAATGTAGTTCAATATTATATTACCCTGATTGGGGCCCAAGAAGCTGAGAATTTGGGAGTTTGACTCTCAATAACGAGCGATTGCATGTTATTACCTTACTTTTAAAAAATATCTCTCTCTGGAGTAAAAAGACATAATTTTGCAGATTAACTAGTTGATTAGCCAGGGACAAAAGTCAGTAGTTACCACTGGCTCTAGTGTGTGAGGGTCCGACCTCATGATCAAGCTTTATGACATCTTCAGTGGGTATGCCATTAAAGTAGATTAAAAAAATTCAAGATGATGCATTTTTTGTTTGATGGTTCTCCCTGAAATGAGGTGATTAGACTACTTCTGAGACCTCTCTGCAGGATAGCACCAGCAGGGCCACAGAAGTAAAAACCACATGGTTCCCATTAAAGGGAATCTGCCAGCAGTTTTATGCTTGGCTAACATACAGCAGGTATCAGGTATCCTTAGCAAAATGTCGGATGACTTTCTAGAATTGACTCAGCGCTGGAGCTGTCTAATACACGGCCCCTGCCAGTGAGCCCTCATATTCATGATGTCGAGTCTCTCCTCCTCCTCCCCCTGCTGCGGATTGACAGTCTTTCCTATAGCAATTAGGCCCAATGCACACAACCATATCTGTTTAGCGTGGATCCGCAAAACATGGGTGACATTTTATTTGTGGACCCATTGACTTCAATAGGTCCACAGTCTGCATTTTGCGACCAAGATGAAATCCATATGTGGTCGTTTTTTTTTTTTTTTTGCGGACCTATAGAAATGCAGATCAGACCCGGATACAGTCTTCGTGGCATGGGCAGGACGGAGAGATGGACCTCACGAATGTGAAGACTCACTGTCACAATCTGCATTGCACAGTTTCATTACTGACGCTGTTCAGTATAGATATTAGCAAAACAGTTGCTGGGTTAAATCAGTAAACGGGACCCAGGGTTTTGCTAAGGGGACATGTTACTAATTTATGCTGCTCTTATGTACAGCAGTATAAAACTGGTGACAGTTTCGGTTTACAGTCAATGGGGGAGATTTATAAAACGGATTTAAAGGAAACCTGGCTTAGTTGCCCAAAAAGAACCAGTCAAATTTCACCTTTCATTTTCCAAAGGAGCTCTGAAAAATGAAAGGTGGAATCTGATTTGTACCTATGGGCAACTAAGCTAGGTTTCCTTTACACCAGTTTGATAAATCTCCCCGAATAAGCTTTATGGGCAAGTTGAGGCGTTTAGACAAGGAAAGCTGAAATTAGCTTGCTTGTGAGAGTCTCAAATATAATATACATATTTATATCAAATATCACAATTTATGGCAAAGGTAGTATGGCTCTGTTTTACCCAGTAAAATCTACGTGGTGTTAAATACTTTAGATTACAAAGGATTAAAGTATAGCAGGGATACCTTAATTGGCCAACCAGAAGCTTTTAGAGCACAGAGACTTCCTCATCTGTTCACCAAAAGCTTACAGATAGGATTTTTCTGAATATACTGCTGTAATGCTTTTGTCCTTTTTTTAACACAATCGTTTTTAAAGGGGTTGTGTCACTTCAGCAAATGGCATTTATCATGTACAGAAAGTTAATACAAGTCACGTACTAATGTATTTGATTGTCCATATTGTCTTCTTTGCTGGCTTCATTTTTCCATCACATTATACACTACTTGTTTCCATGGTTACGACCACCCGGTAGTCCAGCAGCAGTGGTCGTGCTTGCGCACTATAGGAAAAAGCGCCGGCCTCTCTGGTGGCTGGGACTATGGGACTGCCCATAGGCCAGTACTTTTTCCTATAGTGTGCAAGCACGGCCACCGATGCTGGATTGCAGGGTGGAAACGAGAAGTGTATAATGTGATGAAAAACTGAAGCCAGCAAAGGAAGCAATATGGACAATCACAATACATTAGGAAGTCCATTTGTAAATTTTACATGATAAATTCTATTTTCTGAAGTGACACAACCCCTTTAACATCATATATATCAGATATCAATATACACGTATAATGAGCTTCTTGAAAGTTGGTTTTCTGAAGCAGACAATCCCTTTAAGGCGATCTGTTTTTCATAATTCAAGAATTTTGCACAACATTTAGATACTTTTGGTCCCTTGTTTGTTCACTGAGCAGATGTAGTGTCTAAAGCATTATTCACTACTGAAAAATAGATGCAGAAATGCATTAGGCTTGGCGTTAGCACACAGAATGAGGTGAATGAGGAGAGACCTAGTTAATATAGCTATGATTAAAGGTTTACTTTCTATAATAAGGGCGGTGCAGTTCTAGGCAAAATGTCCGGTTACCATTAATAAGACTGAAGAGTGCTAATTAATGTCCCTGAGAATGGTATATGACGCCATTATTTACTGCATGGCATATTTATTAGCAACATGGGAACACGACAGGAGATAAAGACAATTATGCTTGCAGCGCTATCCATTTATCATTCTGCTGCTAAATTATTTGTGGCCTCGTATAGGTTTATGCTTCTCCCCGTGCACGGGTGAAGACATCCGGAGTCGGGGGAGGGCAGCCATTGGCGGACGGGGATTGGAACGAGCCTCCCTAGCATCGTGGGTGACGCTAGGGAGGCTCGTCCCCGTCACTGCCTGCCATTGAGCCCCCGACACCGGATGTTTTCATCCACGCACGGGGAGAAGCAGCAGCGGTGGAGCAGGTACCGTGGTAAGTGTATTCAGTGTGGAGGGTCCGGCATATAAAGGGGCTTTCTTTAGGATTGGATAACCCCTTTAAGTGGGTGTCATAATCAATTGACAGCTATATCTATATGCACACTTATACAATTAAGTTTATCAATCCTGAAAACAGCACCCACTGGACTCCTCCTAAGTATAGAAAGAGCAGAGATTTAAATCCCACCAAACTATATATCAAGCTGTTCAGCTGCTACCGCCCTATAACATTTTGCCCCAGATAGGACTGCATGTACAATGTGACAGGTTCACCTGAAAGTATACTGAGCTGGTAGAGCATACTCTATGTCAAGTGAACGTGAATGGAGCTGGTAGAGCACATGCTAAAGTAGCATCACAGCTCTGTGCACAAGACTCTGCCTTGAGCACTTACTGTTAATTATGCTATTAAAATCGCTATAATTGCTTCTCCCTAGCCTAACATGGCTGATAACAGGGAGAAATAGATATCACACTGCACAGCAAATGTAGATGAGTGAAGAATGAGAAAATGCCATATAAATGAAAACTTAAAATCCAGAGCTTTGTGTGAGTTCAACTGCTTTATTGAGGTTATTAGTAGGGATGAGCGAATCGACTTCGGATGAAACATCCGAAGTTGATTCGCATAAAACTTTGTTTGAATACTGTACAGAGCGAGTGCTCCGTGCAATATTAGAATGTATTGGCTCCTATAAGCCGAAGTTATTACTTCGCGAAGTCTTGCGAGACTTTGCATGATAACTTCATAAATCAATTTTTACTGTAAAAAAAAATTTCCCGAACTCGGGTTCGCTTCCAAGGTACCACTTCGCGAAGTAATAACTTCGGCTCATAGGAGCCAATACATTCGCACTCGCTCTGTACAATATTCAAACGAAGTATTATGCGAATCGACTTCGGATGTTTCACCTGAAGACGATTCGCTCATCCCTAGTTATTAGGCTATGTTCAGATTGCATTCAGTGTGCACATTTGGTGTATATGCCAAATGCATCCATAGACATGGACCGGATTTATGTCTAAATAATGCGTTGGAATGTGATGAACAGAGTATTGAACTGTATTTGAAAACATAGTTAACTGCACTTTTCAATACATACCTACGTCCTTTAATAAATGTATAGAATTTTTAGAAATGAGCCTACTAATTAATTTTTCTGAAATTGCAGGTTAAACTGCATCCAAATTTTGTGGAAATTTCTCAAAAAAGTGTAAGTCGTTTTTGAGTTGAGTAGACAGGAAAGATTAAAAAAGAGGATCACTTGTCCCATGAAATGTCTATGTAGGCACAGCGACAGGCATTTGCCACCAAAAAGTGAAAAATGGTGTATTTAAAAAAAAAAAATCTGACAGTTGAGTACATTTTTAAACAGGCTGTTTATCACCAGCAGCCATAGCCATGTACTGTATGTCACTGTCATTTTAAGATTACTAATGTCTTGATGTTTAAATGCTTGGAGTGCGCTGCATACAGTCCTAGGAGACCCCAGAATATCATCTACAACTTCTCAGGGCAGTTGGAGCACTTTCAATTCAGGGGGAATTTATTCGGACCTGAATGGAATCGGCGAACCAATTCAACAGGATCAAATCTGAATCAAATTTTTCCATTTTTTTTAATGAACTGTATACAATAGCATATGCCTGAGCTATATATCTGACATATCGCTGGAAATTTTCCCTGTATATTCTCTGATAGTACATCCCAATCACAGTGTGAACAAAGCTACACAAATATTAACAATTATGTACATAATATAACTCACCCGCTATGTTTTTGGGATCTACAGCTTCATATTTGGCATGAAATCCTTTGTCGTTGGTTTCACTATTAGTGGTGAATGTCAGGAAAATTCTGTTTCCGGCTGAAACCAGCGGCTTAGGAACTGTGTGTCCACAGTATGTACCTGATTATAGATGAGTAAACAGGTCAGTATAGCAGTGCAAGTATATCAATAAATATATAAGTTCTGGTGATTCGTAAGAAATGTATTGATACATTCATAAAAATACAGTACGGCTGTGCCTAACCAGCCATGCTCCACTATTTCCTTGCAACGCATCTTGTAATCCTTACAGCGACTGTCCTCATGTTTATTCCTTCTGACTGGTTCGGTAATACTAATGATCAAGGTCAAGAAGGTGTGAAACATCATATGAAGTAGTGTCTTACACGATAATATAATGTAATCATATTTTGTGAAGTTGTAGTCTGTCGCACAGTTGAGTATACATGTATTTGCATACAGTATGAAGCTTGTGAGGGCTGTGGATTTAGTTTACAGTATCTTCCTGGTTGAAAATAGAGCCACTACTGCAACCACTACTAGGGGCAGACTACAGGGATTTTCTGTTTTTTTAACCTTCCCCTGGAGAGACACATACTTACCTGGTCCATATTCCAGCTCCCCGATTCCCAGGCTGTCTGCTCGGCACTTCTGTCTCTATCTGTCAACAGCCGCATGGAGGGCATCACATGAACCACTGCAGCCAATGACTGGCCTGAGTTGCATATCCTCAAGTGGCATGTAACTGCTGGGTCACATGCCGCTTGGTGACAAGTCACTGCTAAGGCCAGTCATTGGCTGAAGTGTTGCATGTTACCCTTTCCGTGTGGATGTGAGAGGCAGGAACTGGATGTGCATTGTAGACAGACAGGAAGTTCGAACCAAGCAGTAGACAGCATCTATGTTTCTCTCAACAGGTCCTACTGGCTGGGGAGAGGATTAAACAAAAATCCCAGACAACCCCTTTAAAGGGTTTTCTGGTTGATGGAAGAAAGAAAAATAGCTGCAAATGTTATAAAATAATGAAACTCACCTCTTTAATTCCCTGTTGATCCAGCACAGATTCTCTGACAGTCTTTATTTATGAGCCACTTGAGGCCCTTGACCACCAGCCAGGTTAGTAATAAGCTGACATTCTCAGAGTTAATTAACTTGCCTGGGAGAGTCAAATACTTATGTACCAGGCCAGCGGGTGCACTCCTGAATTCAACTGTATTGCTATCCTGAGGCAACTGAAGTAGGAGAACAGAACTTGGCATGTGATACTTGCCACCACTGAGGGGCAACTTCTGGGGAGATATTTTGTGATGCACTGTTGTATTTGGATAAGCTGGGGTGGTATGCTGTGCTGCAATATGGTATTGCTGGCCCTACCTACTTGCGTTGGCCCTGCCTTCTGTAAATTTGAAACCACCTACAACATAAGGCCACTTTAGCCGGTTTTATTGTTGTGTCATAACATTTGCTGGTCTTTTTCAATTAACCAGACAACCCCCTTACAGGCTATGTCCATCTTTGCAACTATTTTTTTTTAATATTATTCAAATGTCCTAATGGAAAATAAATCAACTTTACTTATACATAAACAGTTATTTTAAAAATTCTTATAGCTGCGCGTCTACCACATCTATCCTTTTCCATGATGACAGAGCAAACTAACTCTTCATAATATGAGCTAGCAGCCACATTGCCTTCCACCAGACATCCTTACTTCTTTCTTGACTACTAAATGCCTATTAGTAAGGATTAGGGGACAAAAAGGGATTATGACTGAAGATCAGACCACAGAGGATAGAATTTTAAGACGATATGATGCATAGTGTTCATCCTTCACTTTGGATGTATTGCAACAAAAATATAAAAAAAGAATGTCTTGGTCGACAGGAGGGCCATTCACACCTGGCGATAGAAATAAAAAAATTTTCCATCGTCAGAAAGCTTCTGGATGTGGCTACTGGCTTATACAATTTAAAGAGTCACTGTACTTTCATACAATTTCATTTGATAGAGAATGGTGTAACTCGCACATTTCTTAATCAACTCATTTAAAAAATATGCCTGCATCCACCTGAAAAAAAGCTGTAAAGTCATGGCCACTAGGGGTCTCACTTCAACCTAATTTGCAGTCCACCGCCTGTTCTTAGGCAAGATCTATCCCTGGTAACAGAGACACAGAAGACGGCTTAGAGGAATTGGAGGCTTGTCAGAGCTGGCTGAGCCTGAGCCTGATAAAAGAACTGCTTCTACACTGGTTCTGAACTTCACGGGAGCATCCTATTTATTTGTAAGTGTGATTTCCTCCTCCTTATCTGTTTTGTGACCTTTGGAGATGAAAATAAACAGTGGGAAGTAAGGGAAAGGACGTCACAGCAGTACAGTGCTGGCAGAAGGGAGATGCCCCCTGCTTCTGAGTAAAATGCATCTAGCTGTACAGCTGAAACAAGGAATAATATAGCTGAAAAAAACATTAGGGAAGCGCAAAAAACCTGCTTTGTCACATTTATGATAGTACAAAGAACCACAGCCATTATGCAAATTGTATGCAACCTCAGGCAAGCTTTAAGGATCGGGGAAGATCATGTCTCCCTGGGATATAAACTTCACTTAAAACAAATTAAGTATATGTCCCCTGACAATATTTTGGGTCAAGTGAATATTATGTCCCCCTGATTGAACATATAAAGAAGTTAGGGACACAATCTTCATTTGTTCAATCAGGGAGACAGCATCTTCTCTTGATCCAAATTTAACATGTAGTTGTGTAAAGGCAATCAGGGGATTTGGAGCTCTGTTTCAGAAAAATGGACCTTCATCTACTTTACAGATAAACAGAAATAAAACTAATTGGCACACAATTTTGTACTTTTTATATTTTAAATCCTAAACACTTCATGTGCCACAGAAGAAATTTTCCGAATAACTGTTCAGTCTACATACCCAAGACCCCAATATTATCTTCAATAGTGACCCGATCTTCACTACATAATGTACTGGATTCCACATGGAACTCCTCAAACCAGAAATGGATAACCTGTAAAGTATAAATCAAATTCATTTATTTATCGATGTATACTAATTATGGCACAATATACTTATGGCAGGCATGAGTTGGCCAAAAGAGGTAATACGAAATGTATCTTGTGTTGTAAGGTGAACAGTGTAAATGCTGGGAATCTCTTAGTCCACACCCCTAGTCCTCTACAAACCTGTGAGTTTGAAGCAGAGGCCTGGGGTGGCTCTGTGACTGTGGTCTCAGCTGGGCAAGGCTGAGGGGCCACGAGGCTTGGTTATAGCCTGGACTTAGTCAGACTAGTGAGCCCGAATTCCCTAAGGAACATTGGAACTGAGACCATGTGTGAAGGGTGCTCTGAACAGCCAGGAGGCTGGTGGACCTTTGGGCTGGGAAAGCCACATCTGTTCACAGGGTGTGAACTGTACCCACTAGGTTTGTGAGGGATACGTTATGTATTAGTTAGAGCCTGGACGGGCAAGTGTTTATTGTTTTGATATACTGTTTTGCTGGTGTGCCACAATAAATGCACTGTTTGGACCTTAAACATGGTGTCCTGAAGCCATAACTGTGAGGATGATCCCCTAAAAAAAAGCTACCTTCTCACACTTGTCATGTGTGCCAAGTGTGGTGAAATTTGTCCAATTTTTATCATCTCATAAAATGAGGCATCCTATGACAGTATTACAAAATCTGTCCCTCTATATAAACACTTATAGATATGTCTAAACCTTGCTTGGAAAAAACTGTAGTCTGTAAATCTAAATATACATGGTAAGAACTGTGGGACATAACATTTAACTACAAATTACAAGAACTTGGGGTCAGTGGTGCACTACTTTCAGGCTGGCGCCACTTACTTTATCTTCAGGAACTGTGATCTCCCATGCACACGATTTACTGTTCTCATAGTTTGATGGATAATTTAGACTGGAAACACTTCCTGAAGATCCAGAGAGATGATATATGGAACTGCAGCCTGCTAAAAATATATATATATAAAATATTAGTATTCGTACAGGCGCACTTTGTTACCTGACCTGGTACACTAATAAAATATTATTTAAAACTGGGAACCTATCTAAATAAAGCCATTATATGGGCTTTTGCTTATGCTGAAAATGAGACACCAAGTCTGAGATAGAATGCTCTCCATATGTACAGTATTATGTCCTCTGCAAGCTAAAAAATATACAGATAAATTAATTGGCTTTCTATGATAATAGGCCAAAATGGGAGATTCTATGGCTTGCAATAGAAGCATGGGATTTGGGGCACTGTTACAGAAAAATGGTGATCAGTGCTTAGTCCCTCTAAAAGGTTATATTATAAAATTAATCTTAGAAAAAAGTAGACAAACTAATAGATGCACTTCAAATATAATATTACACTTCTGAAATCACAAATATAGTATGTACCAGAATTCGTAGCCAAGTCCAAAATAATACACAGTATATAGATGCTTATCCTCAGCATGAGCATAGGTTATATTATGTCTATGCTCTCTGCACCACTACTTCGAACAGGTGTAGGTGCTGCTCCACTCACTCTGTATCTGTTTTAGGTCCAGAACTCTGGACCCCGCTGCCTGTATTCTAAAATTCTTTATTAAACCTAACCTTATTCTGAAGCCCTGCTAGCAGCTGCTAGGCTGTTTCTAATGTGTTATTCAGCTTTTTCTATGTATGACGTGCTGTTTGTCTCATTTTCTTCCTAACCAATAGGTTCACTAGTCTGCTAGTTCCTGATAAGGTGTGCTGCATCTGATTGTCTGCCAAATGTATTGACTTCTGCCTGATTCCTGGCCTCTGACTGTCCTCTGCCTGACCCAATCTGTACTTGTTTACCATTTTAACCCTTTGCTGCTTGCCCTGACTTTGGATCTGTTTCTTGGATTTGCACATATTCTGACTGCTCTGACCTCGGCCTGTTACTGACTCTAATGCCTGTCTCTTTGGTGATACACACTGGTGTTTCTTGACCCCCATGGATCAGCAGTCAGCCATACAAAGATTACTCCAAGAGGTAGGGGCCTGGTGCTTTCCCGGCAGCAAAGACCAGATCCCTGTATAAGGGTAAAAGGATCAAAACCAGGTAGCCGTCAGGATACTACCCCTAGTTTTAGCCCACAGTCAAATCCAGCACAGTATTTCCACAACCACTGGTCTTTAATCAATGCAATTTGAATATCCTCTGATATAAATACTTTCCTTGTTAGGGTGTCTTCACACGTTAGATTTTGTGGCAGAAAATTCTGTGATGGAAAATCAGTTCCATTTTTGAATGGGGCAGCAAACACATGGATTTCTGCAAACCCCATTTAGGTGAATCAAAATAACAATAGCTGATGTCAGGGAGACCAGCTACAGAAAACACTGCGGAGCCTCATTTAAGAGTCTAAACACAGCAATCCAAAGTGCAAAGCTCCCTGGGAAACAGTAATATGCAAAATAAATGTGGAGCCCCAGCATTGGGTCTACAACACAATGAAAGCCAGATATCCCTCAAAGGAAGGAAAACTGAGCAAAGGGGTGTCTCCATTACAGAGATCACCAAATCCACCATATTAAGTGGCCCCTATGTCAAGATCCCACTTTTTTTACAAGCTTTAAGGATATGACGGGAAAGAGCTAAGCCAGTTATCCATCCACAGACAGCTGTTTTCGGGGTGTTGTGGAGTAGGATTCTGGCTAACCGGGAGCTATGCCTTGGAGACTACTCAAACAAAACAGGGAGCTTTGCACTTTGGATTGCTGGGTTGAGACTCTTAACTGAGGCTCCGCGGTGTTTTTGTGTCTGGTCTCCCTGAGATCAGCTATTGTTGTGTTTGAGTAGTCTCTGAGGCATTGCTCCCGGTTATCCAGAATCCTACTCCACAGTGATGAGGGGCAAGACCCTGCAACAGCTGTCTGTGGATGGATAACTGGCTTAGGTCTTCCCTGTCACATCCTTAAAGCTTGTGAAGAAGTGGGATCTTGACATAGGGGCCACTTAATATGGTGGATTTGGTGATCTCTGTAATGGGGACACCCCTTTGCTCGGTTTTCCTTCCTTTGAGGGATATCTGGATTTCACTGTGTTGTAGACCCAATACTGGGGCTCCACATTTATTTTGCATTCAGGTAAATGGAACTGATTTTCAGTCTCTGAATTTTCTGCCAGAAAATCTGCTGCCTTAGTGTGTCCCCCACACGTGGCAGTTTCTACAACTGAAAATCTGTATTCTTCATTTGCAAGAGTTTGTTTTGGTGGTGAGCACATGGATTTCTGCAGATGCAGAAATTTTTACAATAAAATCTGCTGCCAGTGAAGGCACCCATATAGTTTTGTTGTAGCTTTTTCATTTAGGAACAATAACTTTGTTTTTATGGTATGTATTATATAGACCTGACTGATAATGATATTGTGTGCTAACCTTCACAATTCAGAGTAATCACTTCTAAACCCTGTTATTATTGTGTCCCTATCTTTTTATCAGAACAGCACTCTGTACAAGGAGAACGTAGATCCAATGTAAGTAAATTCAGTTCTTTACAGATAAGAGAAAATTTTAAATATTTGAAATGAAAATATAGCGCCATAAAGGTTTGTTTCAAGATAGGCATTATCTATTAACCTTTGAAATTATGGACATTAACCACAACAGGTCACTAGCGGATATTGTATCAGTTTTCCTAAAAGAAAATGCTGGAACCTTGGTTCATGACAGATATGTGGTATTGCTTTTTCATTTTAATTCAAGTCAAAGGTCAAGAACCATCCAAAAACTTTTATCACTCCTTTAAAGGTATGGCCACATGTTCAGGTTTCCTGATGCAGGTTTAGATGCCAAAACTAGGAATGAATGAACCAGTCCTGATTTTGGCTTCCAAAACTGCATCAGTAAGGCCTCTTTCACACGGGCGTTGCGGGTGCACTCCGTCAAACAGTGCGGATGCGTTGCGGGAATCGCCGCGATTTTTCCCTGCGAGTGCAAAGCGCTGTCATGCGTTTTGCACGCGCGGGAGAAAAATCGGCACTTTTGGTACCCAGACCCGAACCTGCACTTCTTCACAGAAGTGCATGTTTGGGTCAGAAATTGTCCCGCTGGTATTATTTCACATTATAACATAGTTATAATGTAAAATAATACCCTTGGCCATCTTCCTAATGTTTAAACCGGTGCAGAATGGGTTAAAAATAATAAACTAATAATAACTTACCAGTTCCATTTGATCGCGAAGCCCGGCATCCTCTCCGTTAGCTTGCTAGTAGGAAAAGGACCTGTAATGATGTCACAGCATCACATGGCCCAATCACCTGCTCCATCACTATGGTGATGGAGCATGTGATTGGTCCATGTGACCATGTGACATCATCACAGGTCCTTTCCTACTAGCAAGCTAACGGAGAGGATGCCGGGCTTCGCGATCAAATGGAACTGGTAAGTTATTATTAGTTTATTATTTTTAACCCATTCTGCACCGGTTTAAACATTAGGAAGATGGCCAAGGGTATTATTTTACATTATAACTATGTTATAATGTGAAATAATACAGAACCGGTTACACATCCCGATGGTTGCATAGCAACCATGCGGGAACATCGCAAAGCATCCGCACTTGCTTGCGGATGCTTGCGATTTTCCCGCAGCCCCATTCACTTCTATGGGGCCTGCGTTCCGTTAAAAACGCAGAAGATAGAGCATGCTGCGATTTTCACGCATCGCAAAAGTGATGCGTGAAAATCAACTGTCATGTGCACAGCCCCATAGAAGGGAATGGGTCCGGATTCAGTGCGGGTGCAATGCGTTCACATCACGCATTGCACCCGCGCGGAAAACTCGCCCGTGTGAAAGAGGCCTAAACCTGACCATGTGGCCGTACCCCAAGGGTCTGATTCTTCTATGGAAACAGTTCCACTCTTGGCCATAGGATTTTTCTAATATTACAGATCTGCCACATTGGCATGAATGAGGATGAATCAGGTTGAAGCAATCAGTAGAACATATTGACATATTTACTTATAAGATCAAGAAGAATTTAAAATAGGAATTCATTCTGGATTCATTTTCCGAAACCAATACATCAATTCTCACAGTATCAATATCAGATCAAGCAGCACAACCACGCTGAAGAATTTGCTCTGAGGCTTCAATTCAATAATTCACATGTATTCATCAATTTGCCGTAGATAAGGTTTTGCCATTGTTTAACACTGTCATTAGTTTGAGTGTCGTCTATAATATATCACTATATTACTTGTTGGACGTTTGCTGCAATCTTGTACTTCAATATATATGTAGTAACAAGCCATGCCCATGTCACGTCCAGGTAATGCCTCTTTTGATAGATACAGTTAATAATGTCACCAAAATGGTGCCAGTATGCAATGCATTTTGTGAATCTTTTCTCCCAGTTTTTCGTGTGACACATTACTAAATCTGCCTATTCTACTTTATTAATAATTTTTATCTTCACTAGCCATATTATCTGGAGTATAAAATATATGCAAAAGAAGAATATATTGTTAGAATTAGATTCTGATGTTACACTTTTAAAATATAAAGTATTCCCATTCAAACAGACAGTGACCTAACCTTTTCTGCCAGAACTGGAGGGCTGAGTACAGATTTGACCTCTATTTCTTGGTGGCTGCTTCCTGCACAGAGTATTTAAATTCCATTAGTCATTCTTAATGAAGTCCCCATTGGTGCTGCTCTGTACTTAATTATTCTCACCTATCTTACATTTTATTCAGGTCACTGGTAAAGGAGAGATCATATTAATGCTTTATGACTAAGATAGTACTATTTTAGATGCTGGAGGCCGAAGTGTCACCTGCTTCTATACCTTGTATTGTGTAGTGATGTGAATAGTTGTCTCTGGGCTGAAACAGAACAAAGTACAGAAAGCATAGAAAAGGTGTAGAATGTAATGGAAAATATATATATATTTTTTGTTTAAAGACCTTTCTTAAAATAAATTATGCTATAAAGTAAAGTAAAGTAAGCATCGAGTTTGGAGCCACTTCACAGGTGATACTAGAGAACTGCCATACTGTAGCCTCAACTAACTAAAATAGAGTTTGTACTGGAGCTGGATCTACCTGATAAATTTTATAAAATATTTATGGGTTTGGAATATTTATTTGATCACTTGCATATTTTGAGCAATTCTCATACTATCATTATATTGGTGAATTATCCTTTATAAAGCACCAGCATATTTTAACGTGTAGTACACTGCATGATAAAGGAGTGCAAATGCCTAAAAAATCATAAATTATACATAAGGCAAAGCTTACAATAAACAGGGTTATAGAAGAAATGTTCTGTGTACAATAAGTGAGGGGATGCAATATAATTTGCAGCAGATTATAGATCAGAAGGGAATAATCAGATTGATATACAGTAACTCAGGATATGATAAAATCAACTTGCGATGGTCTTTCAAAGGTTACCACAAGTTGAATTCAGTCCTGAGATGTGATCCTCCCAGCAACAGCGGTGCATGCTGATTGGGTAGAATATGCTGCCAATTAATAAAGGGTCTGAAATTATGAATACTTAAGTCAATGCAATATGTTAGTATTTCCTTTTCAATAAATTAGCAAAGATTTCGAACATTCTTTTCTCACTTTGTCATTATGGGTTATTGAGTGCAGAACAATGGGGAAAACTTAAATTTGTTTTTATTTCAGCATAGGGCCGCAACATAACAGAATGTGAAAAAAGATAAAGGGTCTAAAGATTTTCTGAATGCATTGTATATCATTGTGGAGAGGGGCGTATCTAAAGGCTCATGGGCCCTGGTGCAGGAGCTCAGCTTGGGCCCCCCTTCCCTCAGAGCTTTGCGGCCAGGGGCAGGGAAGCACATAGCCTTTATGCTGGCTGAGGTGAAAATTTAAACGGCACCCCCCACGCTGTGGCACAAGGGTCTTCGTGCCCCCTCAGGCTCCTGGGCCCGGTAGCGACTGCTGTCTCTGCACCCCCTTTAGCTACGCCCCTAGTTGTGGGACAGGGGAGTCCGTGGCTATCATATACTGTAGGTTCTCATCCCAAAGACCCACTGGGCTCAATTTCATAGGAAGCCAATTTGCCTCTTAGCATATTTTTTGATGTGTGGGTGGAAACCATAGTACATGAAAGAAACCCAAAGAAACCCCATTCAGATGTTGCCCTTGGTTGTATTTGAATTGAAGCCCGCAGTGTTGAAAGGCAACAGTGGAAAGTGCTGAGCTGCTGTGCTGCATAATTTACCAAAGGGAGACAATAATATTGGGTGCGGAGTTAACAGTCACACCCAAGACCTGGTGCCTTAAGAATACCAAAGGCCCCTCTGCTAAAAAAGAAGATATCATCATTTAAAACAGTATATAGTAGGTAAAGGATCCTGTTAAATATTTTGCATTGGTTTCAGGAGCCTTAAAGGGGTTGTTGTGTCACTTCAGCAATGGCATTTATCACACAGAGAAAGTTAATACAAGACATTTACTAATGTATTGTTATTGTCCATATTGCCTCCTTTGCTGTCTTTATTTATTTTTCCATCACATTATACTCTGCTCGTTTCCAGGGGTTATGACCACCCTGCAATCCATCAGTGGTGGCCAAGATATAGGCAGTTTAAGGACTGTTTTAATAACTTTGATTGTAGGGGCAACACTAATGAGACAAGAACAGAATGCTATCTCCCATCCTGTAGATGTGCTTGGAAGGAGATGACAAAAGAAGCACATTGTTTGATAAATTTGGTGCGTCCTTTGTGCTCTGTGTTCCAGTTTTTTTATACCAAAAGCCAAAAATCACAAAAAGTCAATATTTTTTGCACAAAAATGGCATGTGCCAAAATCTGTCACGTTTTTCATCTACTGTAAAACTGAACAATCTGCAGCAAATGAATCTGACCTGTAGCTAAGAAAAAAACTAGGTCAAACCAAGATTCCTTATTTATCAGCAGGAATTGCATCATTCGTGGAATGATACGATAACACATGGACTGTGCTCTAGAATATTTTTCCCTGATAATTTACAGTGCTAGGGTAATATAGTAACATGGTGGGTAAGGTTGAAAACACATTTAGTTAAACCTGTTCTCTTGCAATTTTGATCCAGAGGAAACAACCTCTCCCTCTTCCTATAAAGCTTCGCCCAAATTGTCTCATGTTACAGAAAAAATTGCTTCTCAACTCCAGTTATGACAATCACAATAACTCCTTGGCAGTGACCCATCTCTAGTTATCTGATGCCCCTAACTTGTTATATTACACTCAAGGTCTCCTTTAAACTCGCTTGGTGAGATCCCCACCACAGCCTCTTCTAGTCTTACTGTAAAGAGCGCCCTTCTACAGTATGTTGGAGTAGAAATTTTCTACTCATGCAAAGTCTAAAAAAGTGGGGTTGGCGGCGAAGGAGACAGGGGTCAGAGTCAACAAACCTGAGCCAAATCTAAGAATCAGAAAAGGGAAAGACGAACTTGAGCAGAATTCAAAAAAGTGTCAAGGCTTTATTCACCAATGGTAACAGCAATGTTTTAACTCCACAATGTAGTAATTCCCAACTCTTTTCCAGAAGTAAATGGGAACATTTGATTATCCTTCTGGGTACCCTAGTCCACCTATTCTGTTTATTAATTTAATTGCCATCTTTAAACCTAGCTCAAGCTTTACTGTGTATTTCTTGTACAAAGAAGATGCCCCAAACTGTCCATATATACTCTGATTACTGTATTTTTGCAGCTTTTGATGTATTCCATTGTCCTACTTGCAGTGGATACAGCTGCCTGAGACTAATTACAACAGTTATATTTACTGTGGACTAATATCCCTAAATCCTTTTAGATTGACAGTTTTACCCACTGATTTCTCATTTAGTATGTAATGGAGGGATTCATTTTCCCTTCTCTAGTGTATAATGTTGCCATCTGCAGATGCGTGAATGTATTCCAAAGACAGATGCAAAGGAAAAATCCTCTCCATTACTTAGCTAAATCAGTTCTAACTTTGGTTTTCTATGAACCTTCATTGAAATAAATATCCAGCGGAGCTCAAATAATATACAGCAAAAATGAATTTAGTAACAAGATATAATAAATATTGTAGCTGCTACACAATGTAATCTTATCACAAAGATGGTAAACTGAAATATTTCAATTAAAAGTCACTAAAATACTCATTTTATCTTCTAATACCCAATTTTTATCAAACGTTGAAGACACTTTCACAACTTACCATCATTAACATCTTCTTTTTGTGGATTCACAAAATGGAGCACTATTAATGCAATGCAGATACCAGTCATCAACACAAAAAGAACAATCAAGAATATCTCTAAGGAGGTTAATTTTTTCGACTTCATCCCTTCTGCTTTTTGAGCCCACTGTGGGCTTACTTCTCTGATGTAAGTGTGGATCAGGTCAAACACTTCTCAGTAAACACCAGTGTAATATACTTGAATTTATCATTTTATCTATATTGCCTTGGACTTTGATCTGTTCTCTATAAAGATTCTACATAGCAAAGATGTACTTTATTCTAATTTAAGGGTTGTTGTAAATATAAAAAAATATATATTTTATCAATATATTTACCATGCAATCAGAACAAGCACCATCCCATTTACATTTTCCACATTATGTTACTTCACAGCCTTAGGGCTCATATACACAAACGTATTTTTGGTCCGCATCCGTTCCACATTTTTTGCAGGTTGGATGAGGACCCATTCACTTCTTTCCACATCTGTATGTCCGTTCTGTGGCCCCGCAAAAAAATAGAACATGGCCTATTCTTTTCCGTTTCAGTTCTGTAGAGGGCAGCAGGTTCTGTTACGCAAAATGCGGAACACACGCGGCCGCTATCCCTGTTTTGCAGATCCACAATTTGCATAAGCCCTTATTCTAATGGTATAATAATTTTCTTTTCGTTTGTAGACATTTCTGTGAATTTATTAAAAAAAGGAGAATGAAATATCACATTTTCATAAGTATTGAGGCCTTAACTCTTTTGAGGTCACTTTTTAAAGTATTCCAGACCCAAGTAGTTATTGATATGACTCTACATGCTTGGCATAGTTGTATTTTTGTATTTTTTCCAATTCTTTGCAGATCTTCTCACTTTGTGTCAAGTTGGTTGCTCCAGCGATTTTTAATTGGGTTCAAGACTGACCTCTGGCTGGGCCATTCCAGCACACATACAGACTTGTCTGGAAACCACTCCTGTGTTGTCTTGACTGTATGATTTTAGTGATTGTGCTGTTGGAAAGTGAATCTTCACCCATGACTGAGACCCAGGGTGCTCTGGGGCAGGTTTCCAGCAAGGATCTCTCCATTCATCTGTCCCCCATTGCTGCAGATGTAAAAAATTCCACACAGAATTGTGCTGTCACCGCATGCTTCACCATAGGGTGGTATTGTTAAAGTGATGAGTGGTGTCTAGTTTCCTCCAGACATCAAGCTTGGCAATCAAGCCAATAAATTTGGTCTTAGTTTCTTGAGACTAGAGAATGTTGTTGTTCATGGCTAGGGAGTTCTTTAAGTGCAGTAATTTTTTCTTCTCAGATCTGTGGTTCAACACAATCATGTATTCAAGGTATATGGGCAATATATTTTACTTCATAGCCTTGTTTTGGCACTGACATGCACAGTCAACTGTGTGACCTTATACAGACATGTATAGCCCTTTCTAAACCAGGTCTAATAAATTGAAGTTACTGAAGGTGGACTCCAGTGAAGAAAACATCCGTTTTGACACAAAAGTGTTGGATGAAGATGATGCCGTGGATATCACCTCCCTGGATTTCAAGAAAGCCTTTGATACAGTTCCACAGCATAGGCCATCAGTGGCCCCTCAAAAAAGGTAGGAGGTACTGCCAGAAACTTTCCCAACCAAGATCTAGTGCACAGCTTTTCTAGGAGAGTGACAGTGACGTCTGTTTTCTTCTTCATCTCTGTCTCTTACAATATGATGTCTGATTTTCATTCTTTATATTAATCAAAGGATAACCCCTTTAATGTCTGATCATAGGGTTTCATCGCTTGGACCTCATCCGATGAATCGAACTGTGGTTACTGAGCCCCCTGTTCCTCATAACTGTGCTCAAGCTTAAATAGACCGCTTGTCAAGCAAGCATGATGTCTTTCCAATCAAAGTTTGTGGAACTGAAACAGATTGTTGAGCAGTGTACTCAGCTGTCTTTGCATGATCACAGTAAGGAGGAACAGGGTACTGAGGACCCCTGTTTTAATGATCAGTGGGGGTCCCAGCATTGTTCCCAGCATTCAGCCATTTATCACTGTTCTGTGGATAGGTGATAAATGTTAATTATGGGAAAAGCCACAATCTAATAGATGCCCAGTTGAATTGAGATCTAGAGAATTTGGAGGGCAAGTGGCCACTTCATGCTCATGTTAACAATTTTTGTAGTGTTGATTACACTGCTAAATGAGGTTACTGAGGTTATTAGGGAATACCATTGCCATAAAGGGGCGTATTTGGTCTGTACAGTGTTTAGGTAAGTGGTATGTGTCACAGTAACATCTACATTAATGGAGCCAATGTTGATGATTTGAAAAAAAATGTGATTCTTCTTGCCAGGCCACCTTCTTCTACTGCTCCATGGTACAGTCATTTTGATCATGTGACCATTGTAGGCACTTTAGGGGGTGGACATGGGTCATCATGGGCACTCTGACTGGTCAGTGGATACACAGCCCTGACTGGTCAGTGGATATACAGCCCCATATGCAGCAAGCAGTGATGTGTGCTGTGAGACCTTTCTATCATAGACAGCATTAAAGCTGTTGTCTCAAACCAAGATTAATTGCCATCTGGAATGTAACATAGTAACATAGTAACATAGTATATAAGGCCGAAAAAAGACATTTGTCCATCCAGTTCGACCTGTTTCCTGCAAGTTGATCCAGAGGAAGGCAAAAAACCCCTGTGAGGTAGAGCCAATTTTCCCCACTTAAGGGGAAAAAATTCCTTCCCGACTCCAATCAGGCAGTCAGAATAACTCCCTGGATCAACGACCCCTCTCTAGTAGTTATAGCCTGAAACATTATTACGCTCCAGAAATACATCCAGGCCCCTCTTGAATTCCTTTATTGTACTCACCATCACCACCTCCTCAGGCAGAGAGTTCCATAGTCTTACTGCTCTTACCGTGAAGAACCCTTTTCTATGTTTGTGTACAAACCTTCTTTCCTCCAGACGCAGAGGATGTCCCCTCGTCACAGTCACAGTCCTGGGGATAAATAGATGATGGGAGAGATCTTTGTACTGACCCCTGATATATTTATACATAGTTATTAGATCTCCCCTCAGTCGTCTTTTTTCTAGAGTGAATAACCCTAATTTTGATACCCTTTCGGGGTACTGTAGTTGCCCCATTCCAGTTATTACTTTAGTTGCCCTCCTCTGAACCCTCTCTAGCTCTGCTATGTCTGTCTTGTTCACGGGAGCCCAGAACTGTACACAGTACTCCATGTGTGGTCTGACTAGTGATTTGTAAAGTGGTAGGACTATATTTTCATCACGGGCATCTATGCCCCTTTTGATGCAACCCATTATCTTATTGGCCTTAGCAGCAGCTGCCTGTGTGTAACATAAAGGAATAAAGGAAATAAAATCACCTCAATTTAAGTTTCATGTGTTTAAGGAAACGTTAAGACTAAGACTAAGCAGCAATGGTCCGTGTAACCAAGGACAACATGTGACACTTCCAGTCTGCCAGGGACAGAGATGTTTTCCAGAGGTGTGTAGCTTTTTTCTTTATTTTAAACGCTTTCTTGGCAGTGGGTAATTTTGATTTGGTTGTCAGACAACCCCTATAAATTTTTCAGAAATTTGATGTACAGCGACTCCTCTGTGGTATTAGACCAGATCAGCTAGCCTTCGCTTCCCTTGAGCATCAGTGATCCTTGAGTGCCCATTACATTGTCATCAATTCAATAGTTGATCTTCCTTGGATCAATTTTTGATAGGTACTAACTACTACATACTGGGAATACGCCAAAAAAACACAGTCATCTAATCATAATTGTCACAATCGCTTAGATTAAGGGGGCGGAGTTAGCCGCTGATGAAGGAAGACATGCAGACAGTGAGCTCCGGCTACTATTGAGGGAATCTCTTGCCATGCGCAGCTAACTGCTCTTTACCAGTGTCCACAACACACTCTGACCTCCCCTGACCCTCACCAGAGATTGCTGGTCCCATTTTAGAACTTTGGGCTGCTTCTGAGTACTTGCGGCCTATAACGCATGTGAAGCCGCGGACTGGAGTTCCGGTCGCCTATGACTCCCTCCTGCCACCAAAGGGAGCCTGGGGCCTGATTGGACCCCTGTGGATTTCAGCTGCTTATCCGGGCACAGCTGCTTGCTGTTGGGTGCCTGCACGTCACTGGTCCCGGAGCTGCCGGAGGACCCCACCGCCCACCCTTACTACATACCAGAGGAAGCCATAAGGTGAGGGGAGTTTCTCCCTCATTTCCATAGCCTCCTGCAGCGCTTCTAACTCATTGAGACGCCACTTAAGAAGGTATAAGATACATCCCTCCACACTCTCCTGCAGCCCCACTGGCCAGAGACTCCTTCAGAATATCACTATTGAGGGTCCTAATGTAGTGCCCAGAAGTAAGACACTCCTCCTGAGGAATTATTAACCTTACTCTCTTGCCACACTATACCTACCCTATCTCATAGGCCAAGCCTAAATTTTTATTGTTGCGCCCCCTCTTATACTGCAGGGGGGTCTGAAGGTCTCAGCTGTTTCACTTCAAACTGCCTGAAGGGCCTCTGGCTCAATGTTTGCAGATCCCTAACCTGGATCTATTCTGATATGGGCTCCTCTCCGTATACATCTTTGCTGATATCTAAAACACATATGTGACACAGCATAATACAATAACCGCTCCTTTGCTCACTGTATGCACACTACCCTTTGCAATGGTGAAATACGGGCAACCTACAGCTAAAGACTCTGTCTCAGTCTCTAAGGTTTCTCATCCCAAGGGAAATATGGAAAAGTTTATCACAAAATCGCCTGCTGGTCCTGATACCCCCACCTCAGGGACTTCTCACTCAGAAAAAGATGCAATACCTCCTGAAGACACATATCCTCTCTAAACAAACTTTTTGTCCAGGAGTTTCTTTGAAGAAACCCTTACTAAGGCACTATCTCCTCTGGCGCAAAACCTCCAGGAGATTAAGCAAGATCTACGACAAATTGGCCACCGTGTAGATGCCCTGGAAGATACAGTAGCTGACCTCTGCAACCATACTAAAGAAGTGGCTACTCATTTCCAATCCTGCCAAGACCAACTGAACCTACTCTACACTCATGTTAAAGATCAAGATAACCGCAATCAACGTAATAATCTAAGAATTCGAGGCCTACCCGAAACATATTCCTCGGAATCATTGCTGAATGCTGTTCAACAACTTGCTATAAATCTTCTGGGGAACCAGTACCCCCTTTCCACTGAGATAGAGCACATAGGGCTTTATGTCCACACCCCGGAACCCTCTGAACCTCCAAGAGATGTAATCAGTAAATTCTTTGATTTCAGAGTCAAAGAAGACATTTTAAAGAATGCCAGGGATACGCCACAGCGGGACTTTGAAGGCCATCAACTAGCTCTCTTACAGGATCTAGCCCTGTGACCCTCTACAAGAGAAGAAAATTAAAACCCCTGACTGATCTTCTATGCACGAAGAAAATTCTGTATCATTGGCTATTTCCTTTTGGACTTGCTACTACGGTGGCTGGGAAAAGATTTCTGATTCACCGGCATAAAGATCTAACAGAACTTTTGACGGCACTTGGGGACCCTATGATATCAATTGAGGACTAGGCGACGGTTCAGGATCTAGCTGCTCTTGCAGTCTTGTCGTCCCTGTCTCTATGGTCGGTAGTGCAGACGGGTAGAAGAGGATTTACCCAAAGAAGGGCCGGACAGGGCTCTTCCAAGATTCTGAATGCTGATGGCACCTGAATAGTATCCTTTACCAATATACCACTTGTTAACTCTTTCTCTACAGATCCCTCTAGGAAGTTATAATTGCTATGTTTGTTATTATGCCCTCTTTTTATGCTAAGTAACTGTTGCCTCTTTTTCATAAAACTGTGAAGGTAGGGCTATGACCCTATATATATATTTGATATGCTCACATCTTATTTTCTACTTGCTTAGTTTCTCAATTAATAATTTCACACATAATGGAGATGACCCATATTTCAGGTTCATTCCTCCCTATGACATTACTTGCGTCCTCGAATATCACAGACACCTGTCAGTCCTATTTTGGATCATATAGGCTTTATTGCCATTTCTTTCTTTCATGTTTTTGTTTCTTGGTTTTTTACCTGTTATACTTCTCAATGGTGTCGTGATTCTAATGCCAGTCTGTCTAGTGCCGCTCATCACTCTCCTCCTCTCTGTTTAATCAAACTCTTATACCATAAACTACCATGGTTCTGAAATTAATGTCCCTAAATGTGAAGGGTCTCAACGCCCCTTAGAAAACGTAGTATGGTGTTTAACAAGCAGGATATGCTCAACCCATATGCAGTTGTGCATGTATCTAGGGGAGCACATCCTGCACTTGTAGTCCGTTGCTAGGGGCAATCAACAGCAAAAAATGCATACAATGGAAGATGCCAGCAACGGACTACAAGTACCACAATAACCATCCTACATACGATAGCGATAATGTGGATGTGGAGAACAATCAAAAACATATAAACCATAGCAAAAAGCAGGTGCACTCTGCGGCAATGTTAAACCCTCACACTGATAAAATTGAGGGGTTAGTTCGACATATCCTACTAGGAGGACATGTCTTAAGCTCGGACACCACGTCAAGGTCCCTCAAGTAGCCCGAGGCCCTACCACTCAACCTACCTGAGCCGTATGGGCGATACCAGGAGCCGTTGGGCATTATGGGAGCGTAAGGCCTGACTCACAGACAGCTCATCAGTGACCTCCAGCATGTAACCATGCTTGCAATGGGAGGTGGGAGGTGCCTGTGAGCCCCACCCGAGACTGGCTGATATGGCCCAGAGCCTCCCAGGTGCACCTACATTCAGGCTACATTCAGGTGCACCTGGGAGGCTCTGGGCCATATCAGTCGGTCTCGGGTGGGGCTCACAGGCACCTCCCACCTCTCATTGCAAGCATGGTTACATGCTGGAGGTCACTGGTGAGCCTTACGCTCCCATAATGCCCAACGGCTCCTGGTATCGCCCATACAGCTCAGGTAGGTTGAGTGGTAGGGCCTCGGGCTACTTGAGGGACCTTGCCGTGGGCATTATGGGAGCGTAAGGCCTGACTCACAGACAGCTCACCAGTGACCTCCAGCAATGTGGTCGGAAGCCAATAAGACGAGATGGGATATATTGTTAGCTCAGGAAACACATTTGATGGCATCAGATACTCACAGATGTTCAAATTTCCCCCACCTTTTCTTTGCCTCTGCACTGGTCAAAAGAGCGGGGGTCCTGATAGGGTTCAGACGTTTGGTACAGTTTAAGCTGTATCAATGCAATACTGACCCTGTAGGTAGTTTCATAATCCTCATATGCTCTATCAATCATATTGATTATGCCATAGCCAATATATATGTTCCAAACTCTCACCAACTCTCTTTTATTAACCGTTTCTTTAAGAAGCTATTGAAGGTAGCAAAAGGATCCATTGTACTATGTGGAGATTTCAACGTCCCTATTGATACATCAATTGACTGCTCCTGGGTGACGGTGGAATATCGTCCAAAGTTGGGTATGCTCCTTAAAACCACACCTCTAAATAATATTTGAAGACACCAACATGCGACGGAAAGGCATTTCTCTTTCTCGTCCCAAGTTTATATCTTGCAGTCTCAGACTGACTATTTTCTCGCGAAACATTCTACATAAGGCATCATACTCCGCGATTGGTAACATTACATGGTCTGACCACGCCCCCTTTAATATGTATTCAAGACACATATCCTAACCCCAATCCACCCCTTTGATGTCTTAACTCCTATTTACTGAGACATGACGACCGTTTTCGCTCTCTCTGATTCACTTAAGGAGTTTTTCTCGATTAATGACACTCCCTAATATCAACATCTTCACCCTATAATGCTCTGATAAGAGCTACATGAGAGGTTTATTTATACAGTCTGCTTCCAGGCTTAAGAGACAGATATAAAAAAACACTTACCACTTACAGGACCTACTCTCTTGTTTATCCATCATAGAAGCGCAATACAAAACTTCAGCGGATGGTGGATGTTATGAGCCAAACAGGAGATATGGGGGAGAGTAATTCTCCTGAGCAAGTGGATATAGATTTAAGTAAAATTATGGCGGCCATCACGAAATGTCAGTCCGTGCTTACAGCAAGAATAAACCATCTTCAAGCAGACCTAACTTGCCTCCATCATGACATAGATAAGATACGTGACGAAACCACAGAGGTGGAAAGGCGGCTGGGAGAGGTGGAAGATGTGGTGCATTTGGGAGAAAACCATGTAAGGACTCTCCAGCAACAAGTAAAAACTCTACAGGCGATGGTTGAAGATGCAGAGAACCGGAATAGGTGCAACAACATGCGCATTCTGGGCCTTCTGGAAAGGGCTGAGGGCCAGTCGCCTGAGGACTTTGCAGAGCAACTCATTAAACAAAGTCTGGCCCCTATAAATTTATCGGCAAATTTTGTGGTGGAGAGGGCACACAGAATACCCACCAAGCCTGTGCCACCGGGGGCGCCTGCACGGCCTTTTATTCTAAAGGTTCTGAATTACCGGGACCGAGATACTATACTAGCAGCGGCCTGCCAGCTGAAAGAGATAAAGTTTGAAAATACTAGAATCTCACGGCTACGTGAGAAAGGTCTCAAATATGCGATGCTGTATCCTTCACGTCTCAGAGTCCAGGAGGAAAAATCGGCAAAATTCTTCTCTACCCCTGAAGAAGCTTCCGAATGGCTGGTCGGGAGAGGTTGATTGTCCATAGTTCCCCGAGTACCCGGAACACTGCACTCCAGAGCTTCTAATGGAACAGATACCTGCGTTGACCCTTGGGTTTCGTTCTACAACACCGAGGACTTGGTGATGGTTCTATGTGTCTTCCCGTGTTTATAGGGCATAGTTTGCTTAACAAAGTTTGGGGATGCTAGGCTCAGATAAGTTGGGCGGGTCTGGGCAGGGAGGGGGGTTATGTTTATTACTGACATTACTGACATGGGTTAATTTGTTATGTTTCTCTATGTCTAGTGACTTGTGGTGTGAATGTGTGCCTGATTGTCCTGGGCACTCTGCCTCCCCCCCCCGAGTTAATTAATAGGGTTCCTTTCTTGGAATGGCCACCTGTAGTTTTGTCTCCTGGAATGTCCGGGGGCTTAACGACAAAGTCAAACGCTCTCTTGTCTTTAACTACTTGAAGGGATACAGCCCAGATGTAATAATACTGCAGGAGACTCACCTGAGAGGGCAGAAAATATTGGCTCTAAAAAGGCTGTGGGTGGGGTCTGTGTACCACGCAGTATATAGTAATTATGCTAGAGAAGTTTCAATACTTATAGCTAGGGCACTCCCATTTCAGTTGCATTCAGTGAATTTAGACATCTCTGGCAGATATGCAATTGTACATGCGGCTGTGCGGGGCATGGTTTATATAATAGTTGGCCTATGTATTCCTCCCCCCTTTCAAAGAGGTGTATTAGACGACATAATGGGAAAAGTGGCGATCTTACCGACCGCCCCCCTAATCATGATGGGTGATTACAATGTGGTCCTAGATCCGACTGCGGATAGACTCCGTCCTCAAGCCGCCCATAATAGAGCTCTTAGCAATTGGGCTGACACCCATGCTTTAACAGATTGATGGAGGCATTTGCACTTGAGCAATTGCCAGTATTCAATAGATCTCGTCTTTGTTAGTAGAGAATTGTTACCAAAGATAACCCAGGTGGAATACCTACCAAGGGGTATTTCAGACCATGCCCCCCTACTTGTGATCCTGGCCCAACCATTTACACCCCCAGACAGGCAGTGGCGCCTTAGCTCTGTGGTTGGAAGTTTTACCTGTGGCTAGTGCTGCTCAACAGGGAGTGACTGACTATTGGGCAAATAATGAGGGATCCTCAGACCCCGTGGTGGAATAAGAGGCCTTTAAGGCAGTATGGGGCACGTTTATACATGCCATAGCCTCACATAGGAAAGAACTTGGAATAAATAGGGCTAGAATGGAAGCAGATCTAGCAAGCAAGGAAAGGCTATATACACAAATTCCAAGCGAAAGCACACGTAGGCTATGGGAGGAGGCACAAAGATGCCTTAACCTACATTTGATAGAATATACCCAGAAAAAGCTCTTATTTCAAAGACAAGTGATATTCTCAGAGGCAGATAAGAATGGGAGGGTGTTGGCTTATTTAGCAAGAACCGAATCTTAACAAACAGTGGTTTCTTATATCACTAGTGTAGAGGGAACTCGAATAACTCAGCCAGGGGCAATATGTGAACCTCTGCCCGTTATGACTCCAAAACACTCTCTACACCCGGAGACACGCAGGAATTCTTAATGACTATCCCGCTCACACCGCTTTCTCAGTCTGATAGAAACTATTTGGCTGCCCCACTAAATGTGGAGAAATCAAGTTAGCAATTGAAAACATGGGAGTTGGGAAATCCCCTGGTTCCGCCTGGCTTCCCTTTGGAATGGTACAAGATAGATCTGGATAAACACTGTGCACAGCTGATCAAGCTATTTAAGTATGCCCTTGACCACAGTAGGTTGCCCCCATCTTTCATGGAGGCAACTATTGTGGTTATTCACAAACCTAGGAAGCCCCCGGACCAATGCGGTTCATATAGACCGATTTACCTTCTGAACATAGACCAAAATCTTAGCTAAAATTTTTGCCAGGTGACTCAGTGATGTAATTTTATCGGTAGTAGAGACTGACCAATCTGGCTTCATGCCAGGTAAAACCACCGATATCAATTTAAGGAGGTTATTTACCAATTTGCAGGTTAGACATGACAATGCGGGATCCCGGGCGATTGTATTCCACGACAATGAAAAAGCATTTGACTCTGTTGAATGGCAATTCATGTGGTAGACACTACACTGTCTAAAGTTCCCCCTGTCTTTTATAAAGTGGGTGCATCAAATCCCGTGCTGAGCCACGCCCCCTGCACTGATCACATGACAGTGACGTCACGCCAGGTCCTTCAGCTGTTCTACAGTTCGGGTTGGTGGCAGCCGCCCCTTATGGATTCCATATGCGCTATTGTGGAATCCATAACGGGATGCGCAATTAACCACCACCCGAACCCCGAACAACGGACTTTTTTTAAATGTTCGCTCATCTCTACTCGAGAGTCAATGGCTATCTTTCGAGCGCATTTACTTTACATAGAGGCACCAGACAAGGGTGCCCCCTGTCTCCTATGTTGTTTTTCATGCAACGCAGGCCCCATGGTGATGGACCATGTGATTGGACCATGTGATGTGACGTCATCACAGGTCCTTTAGCTGGTAGCTGAAGCTTGAAGAGAGAAGACAGATCGCAACTACGCGATCAAGTGGCTAAGGTAAGTTAAGTTTTATTATTTTTAACCCCTTCATCTTCATTTTACACAGCATTCTTTATTAAGAATGCTATTATTTTCCCTTATAACCATGTTATAAGGGAAAATAATAAATTCTCCAGAATACTCTACCCGAAACCGTACTTCAGTGATGAAGTCCGGCTTCGGGTCTGGGTACCAAACATGGCGATTTTTCACACGCGCGTGCAAAACGCATTACAAACGTTTGCACCCATGCGGAAAAATCGTGCATTTTCCTGCAACGCACCCGCCTCTTATCCGGGCGTCAAACATGACGCCCGTGTGAAAGAGGCCTTATGAGAAATATATCATACAACTATTTCTATTTAAAAATACGAGTGAAGAGTGTTTGGAGGAGAGCGATTCTGGCATATCACGATTACTGGTTTTGTTCCTTAGTTGTTGTTCTATAAGGCACTTTACTATGTTCACTATTTTCTCATGGATCAATTTGTCCTATTATCTGTTAACAATATGGATTGTTCACTGTAGCTCTAAACATTGTACAAACTACAAGAATGCTGAATGCTTTCTCTTTTAATGATTGTAATGTTCAAACAGCATCTCACTGATTGCTGTACTGATTTGTACTGTAAAACCTAACCGTTTTAACCGTAACCGTGACTTGCTTCAAGTCACGGTTACCGTGCCCTCTTCCCTGCCCCTTCGCTGTGACTGACAGCGGGCAGTTCGGCAAAGCCAGCTGAACTCCGTGCATAAGTGCTGTCAGTCACGGCGAAGGGGCAGGGAATGGGGCGCGGTTACCGTGACTTGAAGCAAGGAGGCCGCTGCCCCCTTGACTTCAAGCATGAAAAAAAATATCATGGGCAGGGGATAAAAGAACAGTTTTTCGTGCTTTTACTGCACCTGACTGCTAAAAGAAAATGATCATTATAAACACACTGTGGTCTACTCTCAGGTACTGCTGGGGGCTTGGGATTGTCTTTGGAGGTGACAGGTTCCCGTTAAGTGGCCCTCGACAGTTTGTGTATTCTTTACTTCTTTCCTTATCAGAGGATGATGGTAGTTGTTGGGATGCAAGGATGGAGGTTTCTTTCGGCAGGTCTCACTTCTGCACAGGCAGCTGCCTCCTCTTAATTAGCCTGTCTAGACCATACCCACTGAGTCACAAGTACTAATGGACTTGTGAACTTTTCGATGTAAAAGGTGTACCAAGTCCCCCTTTTTTTGGCTGGTTTTGTGCCTTGTATGCCAGTTGGTCGTGATCGCATAAAAAGTCAGTTTTAGTAAATGTGTAACTTAGAGGGAGAGGGCCAGCCTCTTCCTGCTGGGTAAGGCACACAAATTAAATGGTGTTCCCATTTCAGGTCTTAGTTTACAAACATTGCATAGAAAAAGTGCATCAGCATCAAAAATGAACATTAACCTATTTAGTAGCAAATTAACCTGTCTGCAGTAGTCCTCTGGGGTACTGCATGAACAGGGTTAAGAAGTGAGGATTTAGCAGTGGTGCCATACAGCAGAAGTCATAAAGACAAAGCTATCCACAATTTTCACAGGGGTTGTCCAAAACCCTTTAAAAGGATTATCCGGGAAATTATAATGATGACTTATCCTCAGCTGGAACTCACACCCACACTGATGAGCTGTTTCAAGGAGCCTTGAGACTCACTGTAACCAAGCACAGCGCCGTACATGATATATAGGCTGTGCTTAGTATTGCAGCAATCTATTACCAATGTACGGTGACCTGAGAAGAGGCCGCAACGTTCACCGAGTTGGACCCCACCGATCTGACATTGATGACCTATCCAGAGGATAAGTCATCAGTATCTTTTCCCGGATAAACCTTTAAGGTTTTGTGATCTAGATTTCTGTCTAGTTTTACATTTTTGGCTGGATTTTGATGCTCAGGTTTTCTGATGCAGTTTTTTTTTCTTAACCAAAACTAGTTGTGGATCAAAATGGGAGAGTAAGTATAAAGGACAGGTATTACCTCGCTTCTTTTTTCAATCCACTCCTGGTAAACCTGAACATGTACAGCCAGCCTCAGGGCACCACAGAGTGCTGAACCAACATGTTTCCAGTATCTGATTACTATTCTTTGCATCATTTTATTGCAGTCCTTGCTGAGTCACACATACCACATGGTACCATGCTCCGCCATCTAAGCAACATAACATTTGGCACCATTAACATTTCAGCGCATTCTCACAAGACATTTACTTACTACTAAAGCACTGGCTAAAATTTTTCATCCATGGTGAGGAGGGATTAAGCATTAATCAATTTTGTCTCTGTAATCATCTTGACAAGCTGTCATGTGAAATCATTTACTTCTTTTTTAGCTGCTGAAGGCTCACACATGCCTAGCACAGAAGTGCAGTGAGCCAGACCGACAGGGGAATTATATGTGAGGTCACGGTGAGAATAACGGTAGTCCGAGGGAAAACACAGTTCTGGTTACTCCCGGTTATGTCGTCCCTGGGCAGGCTTGCATAAGTGATGAGGAGAATGGCACAACGATTCTCTGGGGCACACTCTGGTGTAAGAGATACAGGCCAGATGGTGGTTCGAGGTGCCCTTGGTGGTCTGTATTAATGCGCCCATGGCTGGGTCCCTGATTGTCGTGACGCCAGTACCTTTTATGGTGGTACAACCATTTACTTTGGAGACTGAGACAAGGATGGTGCAATCCAACATAACTTTTACTGAACGTTGCTCCTGGTAACGGTGAAATACAGTCTCTCATGCATATGGAGTTAGGGAATTATAAGTCCTCAGGTAAAACAGGCTCTTTGTCTTTTATATATATATATGAAAGCTACTGCTTCAGACTAGGCTTTTGAAGTATAAAAAGTCTTAGGCTTGTTTTAACTCTCGCCTTATTCTAACCTTGATTAAAGGTGGTTTTCAGAATCCTTGAGCCTCTATTTCCAGTGCTTTTCTGACAGTTGGCCTAACTGTCCTCCGGTTTTAAACTGGAGATGTGGATGCCGAAAGCTGTGTCCTACACCTAACTGCAAAGGTGCCTGGGAAGCCCTCTAGTACGACTGGTTACTATCCTTTGACTTGATTAAATATACTGGTCCCCTTGAAACTTGCTGTTTGCATCTTGTCACTGGTTACCCTCGAGGGGCAAGCTATAGAAGTAGATTTCTCACCTCTAGGCTGAATCTTATAGGCTTTAACCCTGGACCGTGGAGTCAACAGGGAGAGAGCAGAGAGGCAGGAGGCCTCCCTCTAGAAGGCAGCTACATCATGGCTGCGCTCTGACTAAACTTCTTTCACTCCGCCTGACTAGGCCTGAGCTTAGCTATTTATACACTGTCACACTGCCCCCATCTAGTGTTAAGACTAGTGTAGTACAATCTAATTGGCCTGTATGAAAGGATCTTAAACAGAATCACATAGTGAAATGGGAGAATATGACATAAGATGAAGTACGGCATCCAGACATAATATATGACAATAAAACATAGTAAAACCAGTCTGTGGTGCCCACGATCACGAGTGGGACACTGCAGAAGCACTTATGCAATATATCTGATGATTATATGGAGCAGACTTTAAAACTATAAAGACAACGGGGGTCATAGCTTCATGCCAGTTAAAATTTTACAAAGTTTGCAACATTTGAACTTTTTCCAACACCCTCGCCACTTTACACCAGGAATCTTCTTCGCTCCTGGCTGCTGTAGATTTCAGTTCTAGCAGACGGGCAACCAAAGATGCGCCTCTAAATAAATTGGTTGATTCCTTTGCAAGCTTGGTTTTTACTAAGACTGGCTTCTGAGACTCCGCTCTTCAGTAAATGACCCCCACTGTGTTTACTAGCAATAAACCTATTGGAATGTAAGTCACACCCTACTATGGGCACATTTACTAATCCTTTAAACATAAGGGATAATGTATCAATATGCAACTTTTTTCTCTCTCTTTTTAGAGTCTCTGCTTGGTTTAAGGGCAGTTTTTTGCAACAAATTTACAAATTGTGGCTCGTCCTTTTTATTTTTTGTCACACAAGTACCTATGGATTTTTCATCCGAAAATGTAACCATACGCATTACAAAACCTCCGGTAAGTGGACCAGGGTTTTGGGATATGTATGACCCAGCCCCATCCCAGGTTAGTTATTAAAGAGGTTGGCCAGTTTCCTATATTGATGACCTATCTTCAGGATATGTCATCAGTATCAGTTTTGCCAGGATCCAACTCCTGGCACCCCCCCCCCCCCCGATCAGCTGTTTGAAGAGAATGCAGCACTCCTGTGAGCACTCCTTCTCTTCACTGTTTACTTGCTTGCTGTCGACATTGTAGCTGTGAGCAGTGTAATTACAGCTCCTCCAGCCCATTAACTTCTTCAACTTCCCATTGACGAGAATGGGGACAGAGGAGCTGCAATTACGCCTGCTCACGGATGACGGCGAGCAGGTAAACAGTGAAGAGAAGGCTGTGCTCACAGGAGTGCTACTTTCTATTCAAACAGCTAATCAGCAGGGGTCCCTGGGAGTCGGTTGAAGAACTTTCCTGGGGATAAGTCATCAATACAGGATATGGGATAACCCCTTTAAGTGCTGGGAAGATAGGAACAGTGCTGCAGTGAACAGTAAGTGCTAAACACTGACATATTGTACACTTACTGTCAGGATTGCTCTTATCTTCTCAGTGAGTTTCTGGATAGTGCTGGGAAGACAGAGAGCGGGGTTGCAGAGTTCAGCGATAACAGCATATGAAATAGGCAGGGATTCTTAGTACAGGGAAGGGACTCAGTATATGCCTCATTCACACAGTCAGTGTTCGGTCAGTGATTTCCATCAGTGATTGTGAGCCAAAACCAGGTGCGGCTCTAAACACAGAGCAGGTGCAGATCTTTCCCTTATACCTCATGTCTGTGGAGGCTCCACTCCTGGTTTTGGCTCACAATCACTGATGGAAATCACTGACCAAAACACTGACGTGTGAATGAGGCTAGACGATCATAGTAATGCCTAATGCACACGTCAGTGTCAGTTTTGGATCAGTGGTAACACGGACAGTGTTCAATCCGTGTTTCCTCCCGTGACAGATCCGTGTTGGGTCAGTGGGTCAGTTTTTTGCTGACCTCGTGCCATCCGTTTTTCACTGACACTGAGCAGCTGTAAAATAATTTTCAAACAATCTCTTTTTAATGATCCGTGAAACACGGATGCAACACGGATGGCATCCGTGGTTTTCATGGACTCATTGACTATAATGGGCGTAAGGGATTCGGGAACACGGACAAGATAGGACATGCATCTGTGCTGAAAACACGGATCCACGGACCGTGCTAAAACACTGATGTGTGAATACACACATTCAAATAAATGGGGACGTGTGGTGTCCACGGAGAACACGTACAGCACACGTCCGGGAAACACTGATGTGTGAATAAGGCATAAGGCTGGATTCACACGTCCATTTAACACGAACGTGAACTGTCCGTGGTAACCTGGGCTGGATTCCTGCTTAGAGCAGGAGCTCACGGCGTCATTGGTTGCTATGACGCCGTGCTTCTCCTGCCGCCCCTGCAGTACAGTAATACAGTCGTATAGATCATACCAGTGTATTACTGTACTGCAGGGGAGGCAGTAAGCGCATGGCGTCATAGCAGCCAATGACGCCGTGCGCTCCTGCTCTAAGAAGGAATCCAGCCCAGAATACGGATGTGTGAATCCAGCCTGAAACCCTTATTAATGCCTCATGCAGACGTCTGTTAAACACGGACGTGAATTGTCTGTGGTATCCTGGGCTGGATTCCTGCTGAGAGCAGGAGAGCACGGCGTCATTGGTTGGTATGACGCCGTGCGCTTCGTGCCGCCCCTGCAGTACAGTGATACCCTGATATGATCTATACAACTGTATCACTGTACTGCAGCAGCAGCAGAAAGCGCACAGCGTCATAGCAACCAATGACGCCGTGCGCTCATGCTCTCAGCAGGAATCCAGCCCAGAATACCATGGACCATTCACGTCCGTGTTTAACGGACGTCTGCATGAGGCATAAAATTGTTTAGTTACAATTTAGGCCTCATGCACACGAACGTATTTTCTTTCCGTGTCCGTTCCGTTTTTTTTGCGGACCATATGCGAACCATTCATTTCAATGGGTCCACAATTTGCGGACCGTAAAACACATACGGTCGTGTGCATGAGGCCTTAGCCTGTTCCGTTTTTTTTGCAGATCCGATGGTTTACCATTCATTTCTATGGATCCGTTAAAAATGCGGATGCCTCTTCCGTTGCCTGTCCGCGTCCGCTGTCCGCATTTCACGTCCGCAAAAAAATATGGCATGTCCTATTCTTGTCCGGAAAAAACGGTTTGCGGATCCATAGAAGTCAACGAAAATGCGGATGACCAACGGAAGCCATCCCTTTGTCATCCGCATGTGTTTTTTTTGCGGATGGTTGCTTGGAAACCAGGGCACTTGTACAGGTACTTTAAGAGACTGGTTCAAGCCTTTCATTTTTTTTCCACAAAAAAAAACGGAAGACACACGGAAACACAAACTACCAAATTTGCGGACACACGGCACGGATGTGGATGTGAAAAAAAAGGAAGACGGATCCGCGATTTGCGGACAGCAAAAAACAACTGTCGTGTGCATGTAGCCTTAGGATGGCAGTGGCTGGAGCAGAGAGAAGAAGCAGGCTGAGAAGCCTCTCTCTGCATCTTAGGCCTCATGCACACGACCGTATGTGTTTTGCGGTCTGCAAACCACGGATCCACAAAACACGGAATCTGCTCTGCGTTCCGTTCCGAAATTTGTGGAACGGAATGCGGCCCATTGTAGAAATGCCTATTCTTGTCCGCAAAACGGACAAGAATAGGACATGCTCTATTTTTTTTTGCGGGGCCACGGAACGGAGCAACGGATGCGGACAGCACGCGGAGTGCTGTCCGCATCTTTTGCGGCCCCATTGAATTGAATGGGTCAGCGCCCGAGGCGCAAAATATGCAGCTCGGACGCGGACAAAAACAATTGCTGGGTGCATGAGGCCTTACAGTAAGGGTCCATTCAAACGTCCACAAAATGGGTCCGCATAAGCAAAGGGTACGGACCCATTCATTTTCAATGGGCTGGCAAAAGATGCGGACAGCACATAGTGTGCTGTCCGCATCCACAGTTCCGTTCCGCGGCCCCGCAAAAAAATAGAACATGTCCTATTCTTGTCCGCAGCCACAGACAAGAAAATGCGGAACGCACTTGGCCGGTGTCCTTGTTTTGCAGACCGCAAAACAGTGGCGGACGTGTGAATGGACCCTAAGCCGTATTCAGCATTCAGTAGAAGGATGAGGATGGATTCTCCTTGGTGATGCTAAGTTATAGTGTTGCTAAGGGAACACTTTACAGGCAGTTTTTAATAAAATGACACTTTTTCCCCTAATAAAGTATGTAAGTAGTAACATTTTTAATATAACATCCCCGTTTTAAAAAAAATTAAATTAAAGGACAGTTACACTTTAAAGGGGTATTCCAGGATACTAATATTGATAGCCTATCCTCAGGGTGGATGGAGCTGGTAACTGCAGCTTCTCCCACTGAAGTGAATGGGAGCAGCACTACAGTTACCAGCTCTGTCCACTACACAGTGGATTGAGATGTGTAGTTATAGTGCTGGCTTTCAGCGGCGGAGCTAGTTCGGAATAACTGATCAGTAAAGGTGGGGAGTATCAGACCCCTGCTGATCATATATTGGTGGCTTAATACAATCCTGGTATACCTCTTTAAAGGCCAACAACCGGGTAATTTCACAGCAGACATGATGTCTTGGCTTGGCTGTGGGTATCACATGCTGAAACAGCACCACATGATACCTACAGTCTACTGGTGGTGGTGTTTGTGCATGCACAGAGATACCAGTAAGAAGACACGTGTAGGACAAGTAAAGGACTCACTTAGAAATAGTGCAAAATTAAAAACAGAAGTAAATGTTTACGGTTTGCATCATCTTAACTAGTGTTGAGCGAACTTGTATTTTAAGTTCGGCGTCCAAAGTTCAGGTTATCTTAGAATCCCGTTATGGATTCGCTACCACGGACCATAACGGAATTTGGAATCCAAGTTCACGCAACCGTCCTTCACTGTTCTACTTCCTTCTTCTCCTCCACACAGAGCACAGGAGCTCCGCCCCTCATGTCACATGATCATTATACCAGGCCCTTTACCACCTCTTATCCAATCCAGTGCTGAGCCACACCCCGTGCACTGATCACATGACGGTGACGTCACCACAGGTCCTTAGTGTTGTCCAAGGTTCGAGTTCATCGAAGAATCCCCTTATGGATTCAAAATTCAATTATGGTCCATGGTAGCGGAATCCGTAACGGGATTCTTCGAACTTTGGACGCCGAACTTAAAATACAAGTTCGCTCAACCCTAATCTTAACGCAATTTGACAAAGGTGTTTTCCGGGAATACAATACTAGTAATGACCTATCCTCAGGATAGCTCATCAGTATCAGATTGGCAGGAGACTGACTCCTGGCATCACCACCGATCAGATATTAGAATAGGCTGTGGTACTCTGGTGAGCGCTGCAACCGCCAAGAAAATTTTGATCAGATATTGATGAGCTATCCTCCTGATACGTCATCAATATTTTACTCCCAGAAAACCCCTTTAATGGGAAAATCCCCTTAAGGATGTTATTATATGTTCAAAGCTGCTCCATGGGCAGGAGTGGACTGCAAACTTAAAGTGGCAAAAAACTAAAAGCGCACCCCATGTTGTAGGTGGGTCCAAATTGATAGAAGGCAGGGCAAAACAAGTGGGCAGTGCCAAGGAGGGCTTGGATGGCCTCCTGGGCATCAGCCGATCAGGAAATTTCCCTGTAGGTTCTATGGCCACTCTGCCTCCTGCCATGGGTTCCACTACTTACCAGTAGTGATGAGCGGCAGGTGCCATATTCGATTTCGACGAAATTCGCGAATATTCGAAAGAATATTCGTTTCATATTCGTCGAAATCGAATATTCATCATTATTCTAGTTATCGCGATTAATATGCGATTTAAATAATCGCGTATTGCGATTTTAACTTAAGGCTACTTTCCTATTGGTTTCATATCTAGAATTATAGCGAAGATGACGAATATGACGAATGTATTCGTCATATTCCTCAAAACGAAGATAACAAAGTATTCTACATCTTCGTTTTAGCAACCTATTCGTCAACTTCGCTAATTCTAGCAATCAAATAGAAAGGTTGACTATAGAGACAACTGTGTTTAATTACGCTATGCGATTATTTATATATTTTTTTAATAAATAGAATAATTATAATAATTATATCAAGTAATATAATTATTCTATTAAAAAAAAAAAAAATCGCATAGCGAATTTAACACAGCTGTCTCTATAGTCAACCCTCCTATTTGATTGCTAGAATTAGCGAAGTTGACGAACAGGTAGCTAAAACGAAGATGTAGAATACTTCGTTATCTTCGTTTTGAGAAATATAACGAATACATTCGTCATATTCGCTATTCGCTAATTCTACCAAGCCAACCATAAACTTCCGTGCTCATGGAGCGTCCCCATCACCATGGGAACGTCTCCATATACTAAAATGTAAGTCGGATTTGAGGAATTACGTTGAAATCGCAATGCGATTAATTCAAGTTATATTAATCGCATTGCGATTTCAACTTAGAGCTGGGTTTATAATGGGTCAGCTTGCTAGAATGAACGAAGTTAACGAATATGGAATATAGCAGCAGTGATAAGTTGAATTCGCAATGCGATTAATTTAACTTGAAGTAATTGCATTGCGATTTCAACTTAGCACTGCTAGTGCTATATTCCATATTCGTTAATTCTAGCCTATGTAAGATAGCAGTGCTAAGTTGTAATCGCAATGCGATTAATATAACTTGAATTAATCGCATTGCGATTTCAACGTAATTCCTCAAATCCGACAGTACATTTTAGTATATGGAGACGTTCCCATGGTGATGGGGACGCTCCATGAGCACAGAAGTCAGCAGAAGTGGCAACGGGCACTGACTAGAGCAGCCAGGAAGCCAGGAATCCTCAGGACAGGTAAGAACTACTTTTGGGAAGTGGGAAAGAAAAAAATATAACTAAAAAAAAAAAAAAAAATATTCGAAATAGCGAATTTATAGCGCTATATTCGAAATATTCGCGAATTAGCGAAGTGACGATATTCACTAAAAAAATTCGCTATTCGAATATTCGCGCTCAACACTACTTACCAGGCTACAACTGTATCTGCTGTGGTTTCAAGTTGCAAGTACAGGTACAGCAATTAACAGAAACCACCATGCGGTATCTGCAGCTCAGCTGCACATGTGTAATAGCATCCAAAATAAAATGCTGCAACTGTACTAAATACTTTTTGTATGGCAAACTGGTTCAATGTCTATATTTACCATAAAATGCTCTAAAATTGCATATCCTTCAGGTCACCACTACCATCTAACGTAGTCATAATAGATGATTACAGAGGAGAAGAATTACCCGGAGAAATGTAGCATTGATAAATCAAGAAAGATTTGAAGAGTAAAGAAAATCAATGCACTATTTGGTGCTAGGAGTAGTTTAGCAGTGCATTATTGAGGGAGGTATTAGACCAACGAGATAGCAGACAGAAATTAAAATAATCATTTTTAATATGTTTGTCGGTGAATTATTGAGCCTGATTTTATTGCAATTTAAGCAAAAGTTATGGTTTACGCCCTCTATTGTTTGCAGTGGTAGGTTTAATAACATGGAGGGGGTTTTCCAGGAGTTCGATATTGATGGCCTATCCCCAATATTTGATCAGTGGGAGTCTGACACCTGGCACCACCACGATCAGCTGTTTGAACGGGCTGTGGTGCTCCTGAGAGCACTGTGGCTTCTTCGCAACTTGGGCCAGGTTCACATCACTTTTTTGCCCTACGTTTAACCTATATGTTTGGAGAAAAAGGATACTAAAGCACAGTACACTCTACATTTCCACCCTGCATAGTCCAGTAAAAAATGAAAAAATCTATTATTATTTTTTTTTTTTTTATAATGGATCTCTATGTTGGAGGATGCCATCCGTTTAACATATCCGTTTTTTTCTATACATTAAATGCAAGACAAAAAAAAAGTCTGGTACAGCGTTAGCATGCAAGACAAAAATATGATGTGAACCCAACCTTACTAAGCACAAAGCTGTACATTATATAATGACTGTGCTTGGTATGGCAGCCAAGGCCCATTCCTTTGAATGGGACTAAGCTGCAAAGAGTCCATGTAATCAATGTCACATTGTCACAGCTGATGGACGAGGGTGCTGGGAGTCGGACTCCCCCTAATCAGATATTGATGACCTATCCATCAATAGGGAACACCTCTTTAACTTTACAATCCAATAACAAAACATTTTATTTTCTAGAAAAATAAATAAATTATGCATTTACAATGTAGTCCTCCATATACTAGGAAATTCTTACTAACAGAACAATTATCTGGCACATACTTTTACTGGCACATATATTTTTGTTTCGAGTGGAAGAGGAGCAGAGTCCAAGGGACCAGCCCATGTGACTGTAGAGAGATAATACAAATTCCATGCAAACGTTAACAGATTGGAATCTATGATTTCATTGCGAAATCAACATTGCAAACCACTCAGCCAGCCTGCTGCCCATACAGACTGTACATTTATTTTTGTTCATATAAGGGCCTTGTATTTTTTGTTATATAAAACAGAAACAAGAAATACAAAGAGTACGGCTTAAAAAAAAAAATCGGGAGGGCACAAGTAAAACTAAGTGCACAAGTTTATAGGCTGTAAGGTATAGAATATGGTATTTTACAATATGGTATTTTAATATTTATTTACTATGCATTTTTGTCATTTGACTTTAGTACTTGCATGACCAAATATTTAACCGGTTTAGCTGGTTTCATTCATACTTGTCAACTTTCCAGAAACATTCAGGAGACTCCAGGGAAAAGAGAAGACCTCCTGAAAAAGTTGTCAAGTTCCCACATGTTGCAAAACTAACACAAGGAAATGTCTCAGCAACATTCCCTCTGCCGTGTAACACACAGCAGATGCTGCAGAACATCTTACTGCGTACAACTCTGTTATGAGCCAAGTTCCTGGAGCAGGAATTAAGTGACAGGCCACGTCATGTTGTTCTGATGGGTCTGTAGGTAGGAATGGCGAGTAGGGACAGTATCTGCAGAGGACCTAGCTTGTTGTAGAAAATTTTGTTACACTAAGTTACACTGTAACAGCACCCAATGCCTATCTATGCATGACGAATCCTACTACGTCTCTTTTGTGCTACCAAACAGTAATAATGATACACATAGTACAAGTACCTTCTTAGTATGCCCACACTGTAAAAATGTCCCCTTAATGCCCCTGACACAGCACTGGCGGATCCAGAGCCTGGTCTCGGGAGGGGCACTTTGGGCGATTGATACGCCCCAGCTCCCATCACTACAGAAATACAGCCCCACTTACCTCTTACATCCAGTGACGTCTCCTGTGATGTAGATGTTCTCTTTCCTCATCTTCTCCTTTCAGACCTTCAGACCAGACCGACAGGTTTCGTCTCTGCAGTTTGACAACAAAATAAATCTCAGTTACTACTTTTCCATCATCCTCCCATATTCTGGACAAATTATCCTACTACCCCCATATAAAATACATCAGTAATGTCCCCATAGTGCCCCCCGATCATGTGCTAGTGAAAAGTGCCAGTCTCCTCTCTCCCCCATCATGTCCCCCCACAATCATGTGCAGGCTCCTTTCCCCACCCATCCCCCTTCCCCCAAAATTATTTGCAGGCTCCTTTCCCCAGCCCCCAAATCATGTGCAGGCTCCTTCCCCCTCCCCCAAAATCATGTGCAGGCTTCTCCCCCAATATTGTGCAGGCATCTTTCCCCTTCCCCCAATATTGTGCAGGCTTCTTTTCCCCCTCCCCCAATATTGTGCAGGCTTCTTTCCCCCTTCCCCCAATATTGTGCAGGCTTCTTTTCCCTTTCCCCTCCCCCAATATTGTGCAGGCTTCTTTTCCCCCTCCCCCAATATTGTGCAGGCTTCTTTTCCCCTTCCCCCAATATTGTGCAGATTTTTTCCCCTCCCCCAATATTGTGCAGGTTTTCTTTTCCCCCTCCCTCCCTACTTACCTCCTTGCAGCGCTGGATGCAGGCCTCTTCCGGCCTGTGTCCCGTTCTGTCCTCTGCTCAGGCGGCGCGATGACGTCATCGCGCCGCCTGAACCGCTCTGATAGGCTGTCGGCACGAGGCCGGCAGCCTATCAGAGGAGCAGGGGAGGGAGACGCCTCTCCCTCCCCTGCCGCACTGCAAAGCGATCTGTATCGCTGTCCAGAGGACGGCGATACAGATCACTATGGAGATGAACGCTTCCACAGTGGAAGCATTCATCTCCTGTCACTGCCGCCGGTGCTGCCACAATATCGGGGGCAATTGCCCCGTTGCCCCCCCTGGATCCGCCACTGTGACACAGTATGATGCCTCCTTAGTGCCTCCCCCACAGTATACTGCCCCCTTATTCCCCTCGTAAAGTTTGATGCCTTCCACGCAAACAGAATGCCCCCTAAGTGCTCCCTTACAGAAGAAGGTTCTTATAAGTGCCCGTAAACAAAGTAAGGCCTCCCTTAGAGTCCCCCACATATTATAATGCCCCCATAAGTGCTCATAAATAGTATATGGCCCTTTTAAGTTCCCCCCATATAGATTGGTGCCCCTATAAATGCTTCACAAATAGTATAATACCCTACATAAGCACCCCTCACACAGTATGAGGTCCCCATTAGGGCCCCCACACAGTTTAAGACCTTTAAGTGCTTTCCACACAGTTTGAAGCCACCATAAGTGCCTGCTTTGTGATAGAATGCTCCCTTAGTGCCCCCACACAGTACTTATGGCCCCTTAGTGCCTCCTCACATTAGTTATGCCCCCTTAGAGTACAAACAACTTAGTGCTTTCCTCACAATTGTGTTGCCCCCTTACAATAGTGTTGCCTTTTACTGCCCCCTCATAATAGTATGGCCCATTTAGTGCACCACTTACACTAGTGCTGCCTTCTTAGTGTCCTCTCTTACAATGGTGTTGCATAGCACACCATCCACTTGGTTTGGGCTCCCACCTGTACAGCTCACTGCATCCTGCATGCCTTTAGGGGAGAGAACAGGCTGGTGAATGATGGAGCAGGGAGAAGACGGTTCCCTGCTTCACCATTGTATTCAACACTATCTGCATCCTATGGATTCAGATGCATTTGAAAACGGGACATGCAGTAGCCACCCTAGGACCACAGCACAACAATCAAAATCCTGGACTGTCCTGATGGATCAAGGATAGTTGGGAGACATGGATTGCTACTGTGTGCCAGCTAGACAGCAGTGAAAAATGACCAAGAAAGCTTCCGCATAAAGAGAGAGGATTAGGAAGGGGAAGCAGTAGGGGCAGGCAGAATGATTAGAGATGCACTCATATGTAGCTCTAGGGAGAGGTGCTGGTAATAGGGAAAAGTGTAGGATATCCCACATAGTGCTCCTGGGACTGAAGGTCAGTTACACTATACTAAACTGTAAAAGAGGAGTGATTCATAAAAGAGTTTTGCTTATGGCTCAACATTTTTCACACCCATTCTCCAATCTGGAGACGATTTTCAAAAAATGGCAAGCATATTTTAATTTTGCACTATATCATGATGGACTTTTTTAATGTACTGTAAAGAAATACTGTACCAAAATTTCAGTTACATTTCTTTCAATGTATATTAAAGAAGCTGTGTTAAGGTATTTTAAATGCTCCTAAAGTATGTAACCTCAGTAAAAATAAAATCCATGACGAATCTGCATTATGAATTACATAGGTAATACCATGCCAGATTCACACAGAGACATAAGGTACAAAAGGACTGCATAGAAGTCTATGGGTAGCTCCATACAACTCTGAAGTTGTACAATGACAAAATGCTAGCACTCGTCTGGTACCATTTCAATACTAATTATTTCTTCCTTCTTAATTTACTAGAACACTAAGAAAACAAGTAAAAAGGTAGACAAAGCTCTTTGGGAAAATACGCAGATAGCTCCCCATTACAAGGAATGAGACTGTCTCTAAACTTCCATTTACATGGTTCATGATTCCAGAAGAACTATCCAGAGGTACCCATCTGTCAGCAGATCTGTTGAGTCTTTTGGACCTCATCTGTATTTGTGCATTGAAAAATCTCTTTTTTTTTTTTAAATTAAAATTTATCATCTTGATTTCCCTGGTGGCCACTTAATTGCTTCACTGCGCATAAAAATTCTCAAAAAATGTATGTTGACCTAGAAGATGACATGGAAGGTCCCACCTCATTCACTGTAAATTGGAATTGCAAATTCATCTTTATTTCTATAAATAATAAAAGTGTATCTACCGTAGCATGCAAATGCTCATAGTGAACAATCTAAACAGTATATGCTGTGGGAATACACAGGAACAGTTTTCTGAAAGTTCACAAATGCCTGGGAATTTTGCAGAACCAGAAATAACCAATATCCTGCTGCTCTATTTAACAGGGCTTTCAAATCAATGCTTTGTGTACACAGTTACAGCTGCCTCACTTTAATTAATCGCAGTATCACACTAGCGCAGTTTTCTGCCATTACGTTCTCTGTCGGCCTAGGTATTGTACCTAAGTATTCTAGTTATCTGTTTTCTGTCTGATAGTTTTGAAATATATAAAGTGGAAACAAATTCCTTCAATTACCAAGATGCCTATGAAGTGTCAGAATGCAGAATCAAAATTCAGGGAGGCTCAAAAAGTATTTTTTGAGATCTGATGGACTGGGGGCACATTGTACAGTACCTATTATGGGGTAAAATCCATAGTTTTCACATTGGCAATGTGTTATAAAAAAGGAAAGCCAAAGGTGACTGAGCAGACAACAGCACAGGCATATCATAGGCGGAGGAAGCCGATTTTGGGGTGATGGAAAAAAAGGGGACAGCAAACGCATGCATTTAAAGAATACTTCAACTGTAACTTGTTGGATTTAACTGTTGTTTAATCTCCCCTGCACTCCGATACAGCCTGTACATCACATAAAGGAGGGCCTCATTCACATAGTGCCACAATTGTTCAGGTACACTGCTACACTCATAAAGCCTATGCACTAAGTGAAAGGGCTGGCAAAAATTACAAGGAACCAGCACTACAATACACCCTTTATTACTCATAAAGGAGGGCATCATACACACCCTTGAAAAATTATCATTGATGGCCTGTTGGTGACCCTCAAAAACATTTGGAGCAAGAGCTTGTTGGCTACCCTCTAAAACATTATAGTTGAGGGCCTAAAAGTGAGCGGACCCTATAAAAAATTGTAGTGAGGGCCTGAAGGTGAGCGAACCCCATAAAACATTGCGGTGATGGCCTACAGGTGAGCAGATAGCATAAAACATTAGAGATGAGGGCCTGAAGCCAAACAATTCCCATAAAACATTGCAGGGATGGCCTGCAGGTAAGCAGACCGTATAAAACATTAGAGGTGAGGGCCTAAAGCCGAGCGAACCCCATAAAACATTGCAGTAATGGCTTCAGGCCCTCACCTCTAATGTTTTATACGGTCTGCTCACCTGTAGGCCATCACTACAATGTTTTATGGGGTTCACTCGGCTTCAGGCCATCACCTCTAATGTTTTATATGGTCTGCTTACCTGTAGGCCATCCCTGCAATGTTTTATGGGAATCGCTCGGCTTCAGGCCCTCACCTCTAATGTTTTATACGGTCTGCTCACCTGTAGGCCATCACTGCAATGTCTTATGGGGTTCGCTCACCTTCAGACACTTACCTCTAATGTTTTATACGGTCTGCTCACCTGTAGGCCATCACTGTAATGTTTTATGGGGTTCGATCACCTTCAGTCCCTAACCTCTAATGTTTTATACGGTCTGCTCACCTGTAGGCCATCCCTGCAATGTTTTATGGGGTTTGCTCGGCTTCAGGCACTCACCTCTAATGTTTTGTACGGTCTGCTCTCCTCTAGGCCATCACTACAATGTTTAATGGGGTCTGGTATCTGGGCCTGCGCCTTCAATAGGGGATCAACCAGCAGTGCGTAACATAGGGGAAGAAGAGGCAGTGGTGGGACCCGCAGACCCAGAGTGTGGACCCAGGCGTTTGGCCCACTTATTAGGGTGCTTGGATGCCATGTGGCGGATCATGCTGATGGTGGTGAGGTTGCTAGTGTTCATGCCTCGACTCATTTTGGTATGGCCCAGGTTGCAAACTACCACTCTTTTGTCGTCTGCGCTTTCCTCAAAAAAGCACCATACTGCGGAACACCTACCCCTTGGCAAGGTAGATTTATGCATGGGGGTGCTCGGTGTAATGTTTGCCGGCCTGTTTGGTGTGGGCCGACGTCTCCCTTTTGCAACCCCACTGCCTCTTCCAGACTGTTGCGGTGCTGCGGATCCCTACCCCTCTGTACTGCTGTCCTCGCTCAGCTTTTCACCTTCCCATGTTGGGTCAGTGACCTCATGGTCCACCACCTCCTCTTCCACTTCCTCACTCTGCTCATCATCCTGACTTGACCTAACCACCACCTCAGTGATTGGCAACTGTGTTTCATCATCATCCACCTCGTGAACGAATGATTGCTGTTCACCACCGTCATCTTCTTGAGACTGTGAAGGCTCAAGAGGTTGGGAATCAGGGCACAATATCTCAGGTACCTCTTCAAGCGTGCTTGGTGAGAGAGCAAAATCAAGTACTGGCAATGAAAAGAGGTCATGTGAATATCCGAATGTGGGATCACTTGTTTGGCCAGACGCGACATGGTGGGTGGAAGAAGGATCAGAGTGAGTATTTGGTTGACCAGACTCTTGGCTACAGAGACTGGACTTTGTGGAAGAGAGCGTGGTGCTTAACCGACTGGAAGCATTATCTTCTGCAATCCAACCAACCACCTGTTCGCACTGGTCTGACTTGGACAGTGTTGTCTTGTGCCGCCCAGCTAAGTTGGACATGAAGCTGGGTAAGGTGGATTTTTTGTTTTTTTCTGGTGCACTGGCAGCAGGCACAGTTTCATTGTGCCCAGGGACATGGCCTCTGCTTGCACCATCAACATCACGCCCAGGGCCACGGCCTCTGCTTGCACCATCAACATCACGCCCAGGGCCACGGCCTCTGCTTGTACCATCAGCATCGCGCACACTTCCCCCACCCTTTGTGCTCACCTTCTTCATATTAATGGTTTTGTCTGTAGATGTGTCGCAGATTGTTTTACTGTCTGCTATAGACACAGTTTTTTGATACAGGACATTACTGGATACAGAAAAATGCTGATTTTCGGCACTACACTAGGCCAGAAGTAATATAATTTTGACAATACACACTGTATTCGGATGTAGTTCTACAGTCGCAAGAAAAAGTATGTGAACCCTTTGGAATGATATGTATTTCTGCACAAATTGGTCAGAAAATGTGATCTGATCTTCATCTAAGTCACAACAATAGACAATCACAGTCTGCTTAAACTAATAACACACAAAGAATTAAATGTTACCATGTTTTTATTGAACACACCATGTAAACTTTCAGAATGCAGGTGGAAAAAGTATGTGAACCCCTAGACTAACGACATCTCCAGGAGCTAATTGGAGTTAGGTGTCAGCCAACTGGAATCCAATCAATGAGATGAGATTGGAGATGTTGGTTATATCTGCACTGCCCTATAAAAAACACACAGCAGTTCTGGGTTTGCTTTTCCCAAGAAGCATTGCCTGATGTGACTGATGCCTCGCACAAAAGAGCTCTCAGAAGACCTACGATTAAGAATTGTTGACTTGCATAAAGCTGTCAAGGATTATAAAAGTATCTCCAAAAGCCTTGCTGTTCATCAGCCCATGGTAAGACAAATTGTCTATAAATGGAGAAAGTTCAGCACTGCTGCTACTCTCCCTAGGAGTGGCCGTCCTGTAAAGATGACTGCAATAGCACAGCGCAGACTAAAGTGTTAGCTAAAGACTTACAAAAGTCTCTGGCATATGCTAACATCTCTGTTAGCGAATCTATGATACGTAAAACACTAAACAAGAATGGGTTTCATGGGAGGATACCACAGAGGAAGCCACTGCTGTCCAAAAAAACATTGCTGCATGTTTACAGTTTGCACAAGAGCACCTGGATGTTCCACAGCAGTACTGGCAAAATATTCTGTGGACAGATGAAACCAAAGTTGAGTTGTTTGGAAGAAACACACAACACTATGTGTGGAGAAAAAGAGGCACAGCACACCAACATAAAAACCTCATACCAACTGTGAAGTATGGTGGTGGGGTCATTATATTTTGGGGTGTCAGGGCCTGGGCGGATTGCTATCATCAAAGGAAAAATGAATTCCCAAGTTTATCAGGACATTTTGCAGGAGAACTTAAGGTCATCTTTCCACCAGCTGAAGCTCAACAGAAGATGGGTGTTGCAACAGGACAACGATCCAAAGCATAGAAGTAACTCAACAGCAGAATGGCTTAAACTGAAGAAAATACGCCTTCTGGAGTGGCCCAGTCAGAGTCCTGACCTCAACCCGATTGAGATGCTGTGGCATGACCTCAAGAAAGCGATTCACACCAGACATCCCAAGAATATTGCTGAACTGAAACAGTTCAAGAAATACTCCTGACCGTTGTGCACATCTGATTTGCAACTACAGGAAACGTTTGGTTGAAGTTATTGCTGCCAAAGGAGGTACAACCAGTTAAAAAATCCAAGGGTTCACATACTTTTTCCACCTGCACTGTGAATGTTTACATGGTGTGTTCAATAAAAACATAGTAACATTTAATTCTTTGTGTGTTATTAGTTTAAGCAGACTGTGATTGTCTATTGTTGTGACTTAGATGAAGATCAGATCACATTTTATGACCAATTTGTGCAGAAATCCATATCATTCCAAAGGGTTCACATACTTTTTCTAGCAACTGTATATTGGATACAAATTTGTCCCAAATAAAATGTATTGTCGGCGGGAATACTGTTTATACGGTTGCGGCAGATGTGCACAAAACTAGTTAACTATGGCCAAAAAAAATCACTCTCTGCTGGAGTAAATAATAAATCGGTTGCGGATTGAATGCTCACACAGATGTGGCACAAGTTAGGTTAATATCCCAGAAAAAATAATTTCTCTGATTGCAGAGTATATCTCAGTACCAGGCACACTGTAGTGAATAAGCCCCTTTTTTATCAATTGTCTTTTAATTGAATTTTTCAATAAAGTAATAAACATACGAAAAAAAAGATACAGTGTGGCGTCTCAGAAGTACACAATAATTTTCAGACAGCATAATGCAAATGCTACAAATGCAAACATATCCAAGTAGCCATGCTAGCATTGACAACTTAACAGTGCATGACCAGGAGGAGACAACCGAGACAATGAAGCACGCTGTGATGACATAGCCATTGTTCATAAACCAGCAACACGTACCAAAAGACAGGGGAATACAGACAGGACTAGACACAAAAGGGAACACATTTCGGGAAATATAATCGGAAAGGGAACTAAACCATGACATCAATATATGCATCCCAGACTTGCCAAATTTTATTAAACTTATTCAATTGGTTGTCAATGGTCGCAGAGAGATGTTCCATGCGACGGACATCGAGAATGCTGGAGATAAGCTCCTCTCTAGAAGGCCTGTCCTGCCTCTTCCAAAAGCCAGCTATGAGGCGTCTAGCCACAGTGAGTATATGAAGTATCAACTGAAGGACAGATTTCTTCAACGAGCTGGGTGGCATATTCAACAAAAACAGATAGGGGTCCAAGGGGAACCGGATCTCATACAGTTGCAATAGAAGGTGTCTAAAATCCCTCCAAAACTGAAAAATAATAGGGCAGTGCTAATAAATATGCAATAATGACCCCAATCCCGACCCGCATCTCCAACACCTATCGGTTAGGGTGGTATTGAGATGTCAAAGCAACTGGGGATATGGTACCATAGCATCAGAATTTTGTAGGAATTCTCTTTGTGAGTGACACACGTCGACGTGGACGCAGCACGCTGCCAAATAAGCTTCCAGTCATTCGCTGATATATCCCTATCCAGATACCCCTCCCATTTGGACATGTACGGATGCCTAATAATCATGGGCGGGGCAGGTGTAGAAAGAAGAATATAGATATCAGATGTAAGCCCTTTCGTGGTGTCAGACAGCTTGCTGCAACTGTACATGCTGGTATCTGGAAGATTCCGGCAAGGTATATTGTTCTTTGAGGGAGTCAAATGGCATAATCCCAAAGGTTCTGTAATCTATTATATCCATAAACCGGAACATCCTGTGGGTGAACCAGGGTCTAAAAAATGAAGATTGCATGCCCGGCGGGAATAAAGGGCTAAAAAGGAACAATACCATAGTAGACTTAGCAGATACCAGAGGGAATTTCCGTATACAGGTCTTCCATACAGAGTATGTGAGAATAAGCCCCTTTTTAATGTCTGCCCAACACACTGCTTTATGATGGTGCAGTGTATATCTCAGTACCAGGCACAACGTAGTGAATAAGCCTCTTTTTATAATATCTGCCCAACACACTGCTTTATGATGGCATATTTTAGATGTCACTAATCTGAAATCTTTCTGTCTTTTAGAAGTTAAAAAAGCGATTTTCAAGCCCTGCACTATTTGTCCCTTCCTGGGAAACCTGTCCCTGATAGTGCTGAATCAAACCCCTTCTTAAAATAAAAAAAAGGTGCTGCACTGCTGTCAAACACACACTCTAATCCTTAAAAGGACTGTTAGGTCTTTCGATAAGGTTTTTGGAATAAAATCAGTACGTTTAGAGCAGAACGCTATCTGTTCCTGCCATTGGCAGATCCAGGGGGGGGGGCAATGGGGCAATTGCCCCCCCCCGAGAATGTGGGCACTGGGCAGCAGCGGCAGGGCACAGGGAGATGAACGCTTCCATTGTGGAAGCGTTCATCTCCATAGTCATCTGTATCGCCGTCCTCAGGACAGCGATACAGATGGCTGCGCTAATGGGGCAGGGAAGGAGGCGTCTCCCTTCCTGCTCCTCTGATAGGCTGCCGGCACTAGGCCGGCAGCCTATCAGATGTTGGTGCAGGCGGCGCGATGACGTCATCGCGCCGCCTGTGAGCTGTACAGAGCGGGACACAGGCCGGAAGAGGCCTGCATCACATCACTGTGACGGATGGAGGTAAGTATTAGTGTCTTGTTTTTGTTTTTGTTTTTTTAAAGATACTGATACTGGCACTGGCACTGGGGGATTTGGCCCATGATACTGGCACTGGAGGGAGGGGGATTTGGGCCATGATACTGGCACTGGAGGGGGTGAGATTTGGCCCATGATACTGGCACTGGAGGGGGGGATTTGGCCCATGATACTGGCACTGGAGGGGGATTTGGCCCATGATACTGGCACTGGAGGGGGATTTGGCACATGATACTGGCACTGGAGGGGGATTTGGCACATGATACTGGCACTGGAGGGGGATTTGGCACATGATACTGGCACTGGAGGGGGGATTTGGCACATGATACTGGCACTGGAGGGGGATTTGGCACATGATACTGGCACTGGAGGGGGATTTGGCACATGATACTGGCACTGGGGGGGTTTGGCACATGATACTGGCACTGGAGGGGATTTGGCACATGATACTGGCACTGGGAGGGGATTTGGCACATGACCTACTGGCACATGGAGGTGTTGATTTGGCACATGATACTGGCACATGGGGGGGGGTTGTCACTGGCACATGATGATGGGGGGAGAGACACTTATTATTGGGGGCACTATTGGGGACCACATCGGCACAGTATTTGAGGTAGTGGGATGTTTTGTCCAGAAAATGGGAGGATGATGGAAAAGTAGTAAACTAAGATTTATTTTTTGTTAAACTGCAGAGACGGAAAATGACAGAGAAATGGTGGTCTGGTCTGAAGGTCTGAAAGGAGAAGATGAGGAAAGAGAACATGTACATCAAAGGAGAAGTCACTGGACGTAAGAGGTATGGGCGCGATATATGGGTGGGGCTGTGTGTGGGTGTGGCTTGAGGATGGGCGGGGACACAGGGGCCCCATAAGTTCCAATTGCCTGGGGAAGTGCCCCTCCCGAGACCAGGCTCTGGATCCGCCACTGGTCCCTGCCTACTGTCTGCTCTCCCTGACACTGAATGAGCCGAGCGCCGGACCTCAGCTCCTATATGAAATGGTATGACGTGTTCCGGCCAGCCAATCAGTGTAAGACTTACTGCTAACATGGCTATGGCCTTACACTGAGGGGAATTACTTACCTGGACCTTGATTGCCTGCTTAGAAGGCGCCAAACGTGCGGGGAGGAGACTCGAGCAATGCGACAAACAGGGCAGTTTCTAGGGAAATTTACCAACAGGGCGAGAATCAAAAAAGCGCCCCCCCCCTTCCAGATTGTGGCCGGATCTCTGCTGTACCCCATTGTAGTTGATTGGGGCGGCGGGCATTCAGTCTGCATCCAGCAGTGCTGGATCCAGTGAATTCCGGCAGGCTGTTCTCTGCCGGAACAGCCTGCCAGAATCACTAACGCAGTTGTGAAAGTAGCCTAATGCAGCCCCACGACATACCTCTTACATCCAGTGACGTCTCCTGTGATGTAGATGTTCTCTTTCTTTATCTTCTCCATTCAGATCAGATCGCCATGATGATTTCTTTCAGCCATCTCTTCTCTCTGCAGAGTTTGACAGACATCTTAGTCTCCTACTTTTCCATCATCCTCCCACCTTCTCAACATCCCATCATGCACCCCCAAAACTATACTGCATAAACTGATAAACCCCTGAAAATACTAGTTACACACAGATAGCCCCCCCCTTTTAATAATTATTGGAACACAATGCTCTAAAAAAAAACTGCACCCAGGAAATAGTGTCCCTGACACCAATAGTGTAACCATAATGTCCCCCAAAATAACTGTGCTAAGCTGATACTGTGCCAGGTGCCCCACAGTAATAGTGCTCCCCAAAATCACAACTATAGTAATAATTCTGTGCCAGAGTGCACTTAGTAGTAATAGTGCTCCTACAGTGCCTCCAACAGTAATTGTGTCCCAGAAGTAATAATGCTCCCATAGTCCCCCAGTTGTAATAAAGCCCACCATAATGCCCCAATAGTAATAATTCTCTTTATAATGTGTGACAGTAGAAAAACACCCCTTATAATGTGCGCCAGTACAAAAAATGCCTTGCTGTGTGTCAGTAAAAAAATAAAATAAAAACATCTCTTAGTACCCCCAGTAGAGCCAATGTCCCCAGAGTGCCCTCATGTGTTCCAATGACCCGTACTGTGTGCCACTACAAAAAACACTTAGTGCCCCCAGTTGAGCTTAGGTGCCCATAGTGCCCCTTTAATTTGTGCCAGTATAAAATACTCCTATATAGTGCCCCCAGAAGATGCCCCATAGTGTCCTCCATAATGTGCCAGTATATAATGCCCCTATACACTGCCCCACATAGATGCCCCCATAATGTTCCTCTCCCCCCTTTCCCATAGTGGCACCAAAATGGGTGCTAGTATTAAATGCCCCTATATAATGCCCCCATAGTGCTCTTTTCCCCCACTTCTCCATAGTGCACCCCCATAATGCGTGCCAGTAAATAGGTCCCCCAGTAAATGCCCCCATAGTGCTCCTTTACCCCCACTTCTCCATAGAGCCCCCCATGAGTGCCAGTATATAGGGCCCCCAGTAGATGCCCCCATAGTGCTCCTTCCCCTCTTCTCCATAGTGCCCCCATAATGTGCCAGTATATATGGCCCCCATGGTGCTTTCCCTCTTCTCCATAGTACCCCCTCATATTGTGCCAGTATATTGGGCCCCCACAGTGCTTCCTCACTTCTCCATAGTGCCCCCCCATATTGTAGCAGTATATAGAGCCCCCATAGTGCTTCCCCCTATTCTCTATAGTGCCCCACATATTGTGGCAGTATATAGGGCCCCCATAGTGCGTCCCCTCTTCTCCATAGTGTCCCCCCATATTGTAGCAGTATATAGGGCCTCATAGTGCTTCCCCTCTTCTCCATAGTGGCCCCCCCATATTGTGGCAGTATATAGGGCCCCCATAGTGCTTCCCCTCTTCTCCATAGTGGTCCCCATAGTGCTTCCCCCTCTTCTCCATAGTGCCCCCCATATTTTGGCAGTATAAAGGGCCCCCATAGTGCTTCCCCCCTTCTCCATAGTGCCCCCCTATATTGTGCCTGTATATAGCGCCCCCATAGTGCTTCCCCTCTTCTCCATAGTACCCACCCCCATATTGTGGCAGTATATAGGGCCCCATAGTGCTTCCCCTCTTCTCCATAGTATCCCCCATAATGTGGCAGTATATAGGGCCCCCATAGTGCTTCCCCTCCTCTCAACAGTACTCCTTCATATTGTGCCAGTATATAGGGCCCCCACCCCCCTTCTTGCCACAGTATACTATAAATAAAAACAATAAACTCATATACTTACCTTATGCTGCTGTCAGTGATGCGATGCAGGCCTCTTCCGGCATGTGTCCCGCGCTGTACGATTCAGGCGGCGCGATGACGTCATTGCGCCGCTTGCACCGGCAACTGATAGGCTACAGGCTATAGACTAGCACAGTAGGTTGGATTATGATCCTGAATACAGCTGATAACATGAATTGTAAGAATGAAGTTCATGAGGAGACAGAAGTACAGAGTGGAGGGTGGGTATGTAGATAATGAGCAGCAGTAGTCTCCATTACCACAGTCTGTCCTGTCCATCCTCTCTGTACTTCATGTCTCCTCATAAACTCTATTTCTACAGAGATTCAGCTGAAGCTCTTATTATCTGTATTTAGGATAATAACCCCTGACTGGTAGAGCAAAGAGGAGGATGAGGAAGGTTTTTATCTCAGTGTTGTGAAGTAACTTGTCCTGCTGTGTAATTTGGACAGGTTCTGTGTGTACTTATTGTATTTCCCCCTGATGAATGCTCCCTAGGCAAAACAAGCCATTATAACAAATGAAAGGTATTTGGGAATATATTTATAATAAAGTAATATTAAAATATTCTCATTTTCTTAAGGCCTCATGCACACGCGCGCATGTATTTTGCAATCTGCAAAAAACGGATCTGTAAAAAATAAAGGATGACATCCGTGTGCATTCCGTATTTTGCGGAAAGGAACAGCTGGCCCCTAATAGAGCAGTCCTATCCTTGCCCGTAATGCGGACAATAAGAGGACATGTTCTATTATTTTACAGAACTGAAATACGGACATACGGAAAGGGAATGCACACAGAGTACCTTCCGTTTTTTTGCGTACCCATTGAAATGAATGGTTCTGTATACGGTTCACAAAAAAAATGGAAGTGACACGGAATGAAAATGCATTTGTGTGCATGAGGCCTAATTACCGGAGAACCCCTTTTAACCCCTTCAGGACACAGCCATTATTCATCTTAAGGAGCAGGCCAATTTTAGAACGCTGACGTGTCACTTTATGTGGTAATAACTTTGGAATGCTTTTACTTATCCAAGTTATTCTGGGAATGTTTTAACATGATACATTGTACTTCATGACAGTGGTAAATTTCAGTCGATATCAGACAGTGACACATCATAAAATAGTTATTACTTTACATTTCTCATATGTCTTCTTTCTGTTGGCATCATTTTGTAAATGTTATTTTTTTTTGTGGATGTTAGGTGGAGTACAATTTTAGATGAAATTTTTAACTTTTTTTTTTTTGAAAATTTCCTAAACCAACTTTTTAAAGGACCAATTCAGTTATGAAGTCACTTTGTGGGGCTTACATAATAGAAACCACCCATAAATGACCCCATTTTAGAAACTAGACCCTTCAAGTTTTTCAAATATGATTTTACAAACGTTGTTAATGCTTTAGGTGTCCCACAAGAATAAAAGGAAAACAGAGGAGAAATTTTAAAATGTCACTTCTTTTTGCAGATTTACCATTTTTTCCTGTAAGGCAGCAAGGGTTAACAGCAAACCAAAAATCTATATTTATTACCCTGATTCTGCAGTTTAATGAAACATCTCATATGTGGTTGTAAACTGCTGTATAGGCACACGACAGGGTGCTGAGGTGAGGGAGCGACATATGGATTTTGGAGGGCAGATTTCACTGGAATAATAGGTTGCTATGTCGCATTTGAAGACCCCCTGATGGAAACTCCCCAAAAGTAACCCCATTTTGGAAACTACGGGATAAGGCAACAGTTTTATTGGTACTATTTTGCTGTACATATGATTTTTGATCGCTGGACATCACACTTTTTTTTTAAAGTTTTTAGTTTTTTATGGTGTTCACCTGACAGGAAAGAACCATTCATTACGGATTTGGCAATATCTAATGTCTATTTCTATATTTTAAATTTATTTCAGTTTTATACAATAAAAGGGGCCTTTTTTTACTGCAAAGTTTTATTTTTTTATTTTTATAAAACACTTTATTTTACTGTTTTTTTTTTCCACTTTTTATTTTTGTCCCAGTACAATTCAACATTTCAGGGTCTAATCCCTGTTTCAATGCAGTACAAAACAGTGTGCTTGTGAGACCTAGCTGGGGGGCTTGGTCTCACAGGCTACCATATATGGCAGACCCTGAGGCCTTTGCAAGGCCTGGGGTTGCCATGACAGCCATAGGCACCCTGACACCACAGCCCTGCATTGGCTTTAAAAAGGATGCTGATGGATACAGCAGAGGCCCGGCTGTCAGTCCTTTCCCCTGCAGGCTGTCAGCTCTGCAACTGTTCCCCCTCCTCCAGACTGAAGGGGGAGGGGCTGCTTTACCTGCTCATATCTCTGGTTTGGTGGCATGAGCCCTGACTCCTTTAATGAATAGGCAAATCTGGCCTGTTTGTCATTTAATGACCAAGTAAATATTTTTGTATTTTCATCATTGCACTCCATGAGCCATAACTTGTATTTTTTCCACAGATGTACTTGTATGGAGGCACCATTTTCCAGTGGCACCATTTTGGGGTATGTGTATTTTAAGGTTCAGCTTTTATTATATCTTCTTTGGGAGGGAATAAAAAAAGTCTTTCTTTTTTTTAAAGTTCATCAAATTTTAACTTTTTATTGATACCATTTTGTGGCATATATAATTTATTGATTCATTTAAAAAAAATACATTTTCAGGATGAAGAATGGAAAAATAGCTAATCCACCACTTTTTTTTTTACTTAATGCGTTCAGTACAAATAATAATTTTATTCTACAAGTCATTATAATTGTGCCAATAAAAAATATATGCTTTTTATGATGAGCAAATAAAAAAATCATTTCAATAAAAAAGATGTTTATTTTATTATTTTTTTGGCCGATGACTTTTTAATTAAATTTTATTCCACATAATTTAATTTTTTGCCCCCGTAGGAGACATGAAGCTGCGATCCTTTGAACACTTGTATAAAACTTTGGAATTCATATTATTCCATTATAGCCCAGCAGTTACACACACAGACAGGCAACCTAATAGCCTTGCAATGATGCATGAACAGGCATGGCCTTATGGGCAGAAACTGGTCACCTTAGGAGCCTTTGTATGCTGACCAAAAGTGCCACCTCCTTCTGTCAAACACCTTACATACCACAGTATCGATTGATCCTGATGATGTGGCGGAAGATCCACTGTTTATTACAACAGAGCTTCCGCTGTGATCTCATAAGGCCATTGACCAGTACCCAAAAGATCATCAGGACAGATATATCTGTCATAGTTGCCTGATTGGTGTCGGGAAATTTTTTTCCCCCTAAAATGAGGAAAACTGGCTTCCACCTCATGTTTTATTTTTACTTCCTCTGGATCAACTTGCAGGGTAGTTAAGGGGTTAGTTCATTGTTGCACTGGATACACTGGGAGAGATATATCAAACTGGTGTAAAGTAGAACTGGCTTTGTTACCCATAGCATCCATTCAGATTCCATCTTTGATTTTTCACAGTTCCTTTGGAAAATGAAAGATGGAGTCTGATTTGTTTCTATGGGCAACTAAGCCATTTCTACTTTACACCAGTTTGATAAATCTCCCCCACTGAGTTTTTCTTAGTATGGAGAGCCACTTCACTTGGTAAGTAAATTAGAAACCAGTTATAAATCATTTCTGCACTAGATATGTCAATGCTATTTTCAGAATACATTCTTAAACGCTACAAAATGACAGCAGAACACATTGATCCTCTGCCTTTTTGTAATTAGGTTTCATACAACTGTAATGACCAATACAGTGACTAATTACTGAGCAGCATCTAGTCTAAAAAAGGCTGCTTAACTGAATTCACAAGACAATGCCATGGTAAATAACATAATTCATAACAATAAAGAGATTGTCCAGCCATTTAGCAGGCATCTTTAAAACTGGTGAGAAAACCCTTTACATTAAAGAGTGAAGAAAGAAAAAAAAGCTGATTTGGGCGCTCCAAAACCAGGTCAATACAATCCTGAGTTTCAAACTTTTTTTTAATTCCAAGTTAAAAGGTTTTCAATAAAAAACGTGTTTCGGGTGATTAAAACCCCCTTCATCAAGTTGAACAATTGGACATTTACATTAAAGAGGATAGTATTATTACTGGGGGCACTATTTTTCTGTAGTATGTTATTTGGAGGACTTGGGGAACACAGCGGGTGCAGTATTGGGATGGCAGCAAGATGGAACATTTGTGCTTAGAAGGTGAGATGGATGATGGAAAATAGAGGAACCTAAGACAAACTCTGCAGGTATGAGGAACTCTGCAGGGCTGAGAAGTGCTGAAAGAAGTTATCATGGTGGTCTGAATGGATAAAATAGTACAACAGAGGAGATGCCACTGAATGTAAGAGACATGTACATAGTTGCCAACTATCCTGAATTTCAGCGACAGTCTTGGCAAATTCGCGGATTCAAAATGGGCAAGGCTAATGTAAACCTGGACTATAAATGGGCATTTCCAGGTGGATCACATTGTTCTTGGGGACGGGGCTTAGATTCACTGATTTTACCAACGAAAACATTGGAAAGTATGCATGTAGTTCCGTATTCTCCTGTACATTAAATAATGATGAAAGCCCAGGCAGAATGCTGAATGTTTGGCTGGCTTGGCGCTGTGGCCCACATCTCATCTCCTTAGCCCCCTCCTCCCTATCATACTTAGAGAAAACTGGAGGAGGAGGAGGAGGAGGAGGAGGAAACCTAGTAACTTACGGGGTCATTTATTAAACTTAAATATTCCTAAATTAGGCGTATTTTTTTTATCCAGGGCCACTTTAAGTTCCCATTTTATCCCTGCCCATAATATCGTCACAAAAATCACCTGTATAACATCTGTCTGAAAGCGTGCCAATGGTATGGGACTGCCAGAGATAGCCTGCCACTGGATAACAACATATATTTAAACATATCATAAACAACAAGTATAAATAAAAGCTTGTCATTTAGCACCATCCGTTTTAGCATAATTTGATCCAAGAGGAAAGGGAGGGCAAATCTGTATAAAATCTCCTTTCAAATACTCTTTTATTCTTGTTGAAATTATTTTAGCAGGCATACAATAGAAAAGTCAATTGTATTAAGATATTCTACGTAAGTGTTGCTTTCATAATGCATTTTTTAAACAAAAATCTTCAAAATACAAAGAAAGAAAACTTGACTCTGCCACTTCATTAGTTTGACATACATACTTAAGTAAACGTTATTATACTTTCTGTGTCAGCAAGATTTATAGTCAAAGGCTTTGTTCTCTGCACTACACCAAACACTTGTGTGTTCTACTCAAGCTCTAACAAACTTTAGATGCCAAATGCTATTAAAATGGATTGTAGCAGTTGTTGACTAATTAAAGAATAAATCACAACCAAGTCAGACAGAATTATACAGTGCATTCAACAAGGCTTTAGTGAAAACAAAATGCTAATTTGTTGAAAAGGAAAAACTGAAATATTGCATTGACATAAGTATTCAGACCCTTTACTCAGTACTTAGCTGAAGCACTCAGCCTTCAGTCTTCTTGGGTATGATGCCACTGAATTTCCATACCAGGAATTTGTGGAATTTTCTGCCATTCTTTTTTGCAGATCTTTTTAAGCTCTGTCAGATTGAATTGACACTGTTGGTAGACAGCCATTTTCATACTTCTCCAGGGATGTTTAATTTATTTTAAGTTAGGGCTCTGGCAGGCCACTCAAGGATATTTACCGAGTTTTCCCTAAGCCACTCCTGTGTTGTCTTGGCTGTGTGCTTAGGGTCATTGTCTTGCTGAAAGTGTAAAACATCTGCCCATTTTGAGGTCCAGAGCATTCTGGATCAGGTTTTTATTAAGAATATCTCTATATTTTTCTCCACTCAGCTTTCACTGAACCCTAACTAGTCTCCTTGGCCCAGCCGCTCAAAACATACCTGCACAGCATTATGCTGCCACCACCATGCTTCACTGTAGGGATGGTATTAGGCAGATTTCATGAGGCCAGAGAATCTTGTTTCTCATGGTCCGATAGTCCCTTAGGCACTTTTCTTTTGTTTTGCGAACACTAGGTGGGCTTTTATGTGTCTTTTACTGAGGAGAGGCTTCTTTCTGGCAACTCTGCCATAAAGCCCAGATTGGTGGAATTCTGGAAGTTTCTCCAATTTTCACATGTATATTTTGAGCTCAGCCAGAGTGATGATTGAGTTCTTGGTCACCTCTCCTACCAAAGTCTTTTTCCCATGATTACTTAGTTTGGTAGGAAGAGTCCTGGTTGTTCCATTATATTGACAGGAGACATTATATAGACAGGAGTGTGTCTTTCCAAATCAAGCCCAATGTGTATTCACCACAGGTAGACGCCAATCAAGGTGTAGAAACATCTCAAAGATGATCAAGAGAAATGGGAGGCCACCAGAGCTTAATTTCAAGTGTTATAAAAAGGATCTGAATTCTTATGTTAATTTTTCCTTTTTTTAAAAATAAACAAAAATGTCTAAAATTCAGTTTTCACTCTCTCATTATGGGGTACTGAGTGCAGACGGATGAGGAAAACTTTTTTATTTTATTTTAGCACAAGGCACAACATAACAGAATGTGATAAAAATGAAAGGGTCTGAAGACTTTTCAAATGCCTTGTACATGTCAGGTGTTCATCTATAGAGAGCAATTCAAGAGCTCATGAAGTAACCATTTAACATCAGTCTCCTATTAATTTGATAGATCTATGGGTTTTAAATTTTCAGATTTCTAAACCACCAACTCCTACTCAGTATGCTTGATTCTTTTGTCCTATCTTGGTTTTCTTCTTACATACTGTGTCTGACTGCATGTTTAGTGTATCAGTAGTCTCCATTTTCCCTTAGAGAGGACCTTTCATCACCCTAACAAATGTAAACTAAGTACACATACATGGAGAGCGGCGCCCAGGGATCTCCCTGCACTTACTATTATCCCTGGGCGCCGCTCCGTTCTGCCGGTATAGGCTCCGGTAACTTCAGCTCTGCGTCTCAACTGGGAGGAGCCTGCCCTTGTTCTCCTGGGCGTCTCCTTCTCCCAGGCTGTAGCGCTGACCAACCGCAGCGCTCAGCTCATAGCCTGGGAGGTTTTCTCTCCCAGGCTATGAGCTGAGCGCTGCGGTTGGTCAGCGCTACAGCCTGGGAGAAGGAGACGCCCAGGAGAACAAGGGCAGGCTCCTCCCAGTTGAGACGCAGAGCTGAAGTTACCGGAGCCTATACCGGCAGAACGGAGCGGCGCCCAGGGATAATAGTAAGTGCAGGGAGATCCCTGGGCGCCCCTCTCCATGTATGTGTACTTAGTTTACATTTGTTAGGGTGATGAAAGGTCCTCTTTAAGGTACCGTTTTGTAAACGAAATATATGAGTTAATTAAACAAGATGTATCTGTCCTTTATACTGGTTTTTATTACCATCTCTATGCTGATTACATGCAAATACATATCTCTTTGGGGGGCATCACCCGAGAACTGCTACAAAACTCCAGTGATTGGAAGCTGTCTCAAACATCATGTCCTTTCTCTATCTGAAACTGATTGTGTCAAAAACTGACCTAACCTACCTATTAACCTACCTCAACTTGATGTTTCTATTTTATTATGTGATACTGCCATAACTCAGACCCCCACGATCAGATATTGAATATCCACCTATTTATGGAAAACCCCTTTAAACTTGTCATTCTCTCCCACAAAGCTCTCCAAAGTGCACCCCCTAATTTCCTACATCATCTGTCTACCGCCTTACTCATATTCTACATTCTGTCAACAATCTAAAACTAACATCCTCCATAATTCAAACCTCCAAATCCCATCTCAAAGACTTTTATCATGCTGCACTAGTTCTCTGGACTGAGATTCCCCTGGCATTCAGATTAATTTCCAACATCCACAGCTGACTTTCCTACAAACTGATTGGTCCACCCCTCTACAGTCTCAACTGGTGGACAGATTGATTCAAAATATCATACTCACCTACTCCCTGCCACTCCGTTCTGGTTCTTTTCTTACCTTTAGGGGTCTTCTGTTCTCTGACTGGCCTCAGGGGTTATGTTTCCCAAAGCGACATGTCCCTGCTGGGTCATGTCTACAAGGAAGTTTACAGGACTGCGAGTGGAAGACCACTGAAACCACAGGGTGCTGGACAACCCTTCAAAGTCTATATTGCATTATGGCACATTGTGGTGCATTGTGTATACAGTGTGCAGGGCTCTATTTACAGCTTATGCTACCTAAAGCACTCAGACCCTGTTAAAGGCCCATTTATACTACCCAATTATTGCCATGTTTAGATGTTTTCTGAGAAACTATAATGATAATTGATCAGTGTTAACAAAAGAAATCAGCAAAAAAACATTTATCATTGATCATAAAGTGTGATTCGATAAAAATAATTATTGGTTTCACATCTGATAAATGTTCAGTAAATGTAGCTCATGGCATTCCTGTCTAGTGTACAGCCTGCTCTTGGTGTTCAGTGGTGTGGTGTGGACTGTGCTCGTGTTTTATTGTGAAATACAGGGCACACTATACTTTACCCCAACATAATAATAATATATACACTGACTTAATATTACCAGTATATATGGGCTGGTTAACACATCCTAGACCATGACTGGATAACACCATCAATACCATGAATAAATGGCACTACTCTACTGTGACTGATCAATACCACCATGCGGATGTCATAGTAATGGGCTAACGTGCACAGTGATGTCGCATAAAGGATAATGCACACAGGGGTGTCAGTGCATGGGAGGAATTTGCACCATAATAATGCAGTACAAAGTTACAGAACATAGATTATATAAACACTATGTCACACTACAGGTGTAATAAACAAAGTGATGTCATAGTACAGGTGTAATAAACACAGTGATGTCACAGTACAGGGATAATAAACACTGTGATGTCACAGTACAGGGATAATAAACACAGTGATGTCATAGTACAGGTGTAATAAACACAGTGATGTCACAGTACAGGGATAATAAACACTGTGATGTCACAGTACAGGGATAATAAACACTGTGATGTCACATTACAGGGGTAGTAAACACTGTGATGTCACAGTACAGGGATAATAAACACAGTAATATCACAGTACAGAGGTTATAAACACAATGATGTCACAGTACAGGGATAATAAACACAGTGATGTCACAGTACAGGGGTAGTAAACACTGTGATGTCACAGTACAGGGGTAGTAAACACTGTGATGTCACAGTACAGGGGTAGTAAACACTGTGATGTCACAGTACAGGGGTATTAAACACTGTGATGTCACAGTACATGGATAATAAACACAGTAATGTCACAGTACAGAGGTTAGAAACACAGTGATGTCACAGTACAGGGGTAGTAAACACTGTGATGTCACAGTACAGAGGCTAGAAACACAGTGATGTCACAGTACAGGGATAATAAACACCTTTGTGGAGTTAGTTATTGAAGATTTAAACAACCTCAAAATAAGGAAGGATAATATCCCAACTAATCTAACATTGGAGGAGATGGGTGCATTGGAACAATTAAAGAGCAATACGGAGGTTGTGATAATACCTAGTGATAAGGGTGGCAATATTGTGATTCAAAACAGGATGGATTATGATCTAATGGTGGCGAGACTATTGAATGATGATAGCACATATGAGATATTATCGGAAAATCCGACAAGTATATATTTTAGTGAATTACAGACCATTCTTAAAGAAGCCAAGGATCATAATCTAATATCAAATTTGATTTTCTGCTAATAGGAATCCAACTATTGCTACATTTTATGCACTCCCCAAAGTCCACAAGAATAAAACTCCAGTACCAGGCCGACCAATTGTCTCGGGCAATGATTCCCTTACTCACTATTACTATTAAGACCCTTTGTCACATCTCTACCCTCCTATTTGCGGGACACTAGTGATACACTCACTAAAATGAATGATATTGTGTTACCAGCTTTGGCGTGCCTAGCCAGTCTGGATGCCGAAGCATTATACAGTAATATTGAACATGAACTGGGCATTAAGGCTGTCAAGTCCTTTTTGGACACTAAAAGCACCTCTTTTCATGAACACAATAATTTTGTTCTCCAACTGTTGAGATTCATACTTACACAAATTATTTCCTTTGTAGCGGTACCTTTTATCATCAGATGAAGGGTACTGCTATGGGGACTCCCTGTGCACCGACATTCGCTAATTTATTTTTAGGGTGGCAGGAGGATCACATTGTTTTTTTGGATTCACTTGCATGTTACACTAATCACATTTTGCTCTGGGGAATATTTATTGATGATGTTCTATTATTTTGGGATTGGGAATTACAAGTATTTCATGAGTTTGTAGCAAAACTTAATGACAATAGCATTGGTATGCATTTTACTTCAGAAATCCACCCAACGGACATTTGCTTATTGGATCTAAATGTTCACAAAGATGAGAGTGGATACATACTGACGGATATTTTCCGTATGCCTACCTCAACAAATATTTAAGGGCTAGGAGGAACTTTACCACGGAGGAGGCCTTTGAAAAGGAGGCAAACGCTTCAGATCGAGGGGTATCCATGCAAATCTCTGAAGAGAGCATCTAATAAGACAAAATAATTAGTGTATAGGAACTTATGATAGCCACTACCAACAAGTGATGAGGATTCTCAAAAAACACTGGAAGATACCTACCTGTGATGCGGACCTGAAACAAGTGTTACCAGCACATCTGAGTGTTACATTTAAAAGGGGGCAAAATTTGAGGGATCAACTGATCCATAGCTTTCTTCCTAATATACAAATGGAAAATACATTATGTCTTAAGCCCCAGGTGTAGGTGTCATTCCCATGTGGGAACTGCTCTTTTTGCAAATACTTACCCAGTATAAAAAAGTTATGAAATCCTGTTGATGGTTGTGAATACGTCATCAGAGACTTTTTCAACTGTCGTAGTAGTGGCATTGTGTATCTGGCAACTTGCACATGCCCGAAGCTATATGTAGGAAATACAGTACAAGAATTGAGGAGAAGAATTTCTGGTCATGTTAGTGCTATAAATACAAAAAAGGATATATCATTATATAGACATGCCACATATGTACATGACTACAATCCTGAAATATTCAAATTGTGGGGACTCGCAAAAATCTAATTGGGACCGAGAGGTGGTAATTTGGATTTGAAACTATTGCAGTAAGAGGCTAGATGGATCCACAGACTAAGATCCCTCAGCCCCAAAGGCCTGAATGAAGGCTTTTCATATGCAGCCGTTATTTAGGGCCTTTATCCTTCAGATTTTTGGACTGCCATTGACCTCAATAGGTCACACCAATCTTCAATGGGTTGTAGAAATACAATAAACCAGTAGTTGTTTTTCTCTGATGTATACACCCCCAATTGAGAATTTATCCCATTCTCCTCTCTAAATACATTTAATTAGGATATTTTCCTCATTATTCACTGGCAGTGAGGTGAGGGTTAAAGTATGATGTTTAAGAATATGCGTCCCCTTCCCTGTATGTGACAGAAGGACATGTGCGGTGATGCGTAATGCGGTGATGCGTAAATTATCTATTGGTTTATGACACATTATCTACATATTATTTTAATTATTTCTAATAAAATTTTTTGTTTTATTAGCATTCCCCTAAATGGGATTTTTGGTCCACGGACCTTATGTGTTTACTAAACACAGTGATGTCACAGTACAGGGATAATAAACACAGTGATGTCACAGTACAGGGATAATAAACACTGTGATGTCACAGTACAGGGGTAGTAAACACTGTGATGTCACAGTACAGGGATAATAAACACAGTGATGTCACAGTAAAGAAGTTATAAACACAGTGATGTCACAGTACAGGGATAATAAACACTGTGATGTCACAGTACAGGGGTAACAAACACAGTGATGTCACAGCACAGGGATAATAAACACAGTGATGTCACAGTACAGGGATAATAAACACTGTGATGTCACAGTACAGGGGTAGTAAACACTGTGATGTCACAGTACAGGGATAATAAACACAGTGATGTCACAGTACAGAAGTTATAAACACAGTGATGTCACAGTACAGGGATAATAAACAAGGTGATGTCACAGTACAGGGGTAGTAAACACTATGATGTCACAGCACAGGGATAATAAACACAGTGATGTCACAGTACAGAGATAATAAACACTGTGATGTCACAGTACAGGGGTAGTAAACACTATGATGTCACAGCACAGGGATAATAAACACAGTGATGTCACAGTACAGGGATAATAAACACTGTGATGTCACAGTACAGGGGTAGTAAACACTATGATGTCACAGCACAGGGATAATAGACACAGTGATGTCACAGTATAGAGGTTATAAACACAGTGATGTCACAGTACAGGGATAATAAACACAGTGATGTCAAAGTACAAGGAATATAAATACTAATGTGCCTAAGCAAGAAAGTGGTCTACTCTCGAAACTAAAAAAAACTACTCGGTGCAGTCACAGCACAAGTATGATGCACATATGGGAAAATGCATCAGTCCAGATAATTTTTTTAATTGGTTTTGTATATACATACAAAGTAAAAAGAATAAGGCATATGTCACTATTGATACAGGAAAAACAAACAAACAATCAATCGAACAGTCAAGTAAAATTATTTTTGTTAAAGAACATGAGTAACAGATAAACGTATATATCAATACAACAACCTAGATTTACTATTGTGCGGAAACGCGTGGGTTCAAATCAATGATATTGTATTAGAAAAAATGCCTGTGGGACTCACTTTTAAGTCTGGTTTTGCATAGATTTGTCGCACCAAGTTTATGAAATAGTGCAAGGTTTTCAATAGTGCAACTGCATTGTATTGTATTAAAAAATACACAGGGGGCTGCCTGGTGTAGGATACAAATTATTTGTGACATGTCGCAGATAATAAATGTGCCATATTCCAGGTTTATTCTCACTGCCTTAAACATAGACCACTTTGAAAAGTGGGGTGGCTACCTAAATGTCGCAAAATTTGACCAAATGTTGCAGAAGATGCTGCAATCAGCATGTTGTGAGTAATTTTTACACCGAAAACCAGATGTATCTGGTTTGATAAATGTTCCCAATAGTAATCTCACAATAGACATACCTTATGTATATAATTTTACTGCATTAAACAGAAGCTTTTACTAGTTTTATGTCCCTGTAACAGACCTTAACTGAAACAATGGGTCATTGATTTTTTTGACCTAGTAGTTTTCAGTGCAAGCCAAGCACTGTAGTCCTGATATTTATAATATGCGACTGAGCCCCCCATCCTGGATAATTTACAACTCTCAGTATAGGCATAAAGCTGCCATTCAGCAGGGGAGAGCCAGGAGCTTGTGCAGGGTATTGAGTGGACTCCAATGTTTGGCTGGCAGTGGAGCTGCTCAATAGGAATTTTAAAAAAATGAATAGGTGACAAAGACCGCAAAGGTCCCTTTAGACGGGACAATTTAACAGGTGATTGTCGGGAAGGAAGCATTCCTTCCCAGAAAGCGCCTGCTTGTCAGTGAAGGAGACTGCAGTATTTACATACAGTGATCTCCTCCACAGTATGGGGAGGAGTGATCACTAATGCCATTGCTTGTCCCCATACAGACTCATTGTTTTCTGGCAGTGAGCGTGATTACACAGCACAATCTGCTTCCGGCAAACGGTGATTTAGGTGCCTACACAAACGATTCAGTGACCTGATGAACAAGCGTTCGCTCATTCATCCGGTAATCGACAGCACCTTTACACTGGCAGTTAATCACTAACGAGCATTCCTATAAATGCTCGTTAGTGATTATCTGGCGAATTCTCGGCCTGTATAAAGGGCCTTTAAGCATTTTGCTCAGGGTCTCTGTACTGGTTTATGCTGCACTCAGAATCATAAAAATGGTGACAGAAAATGTATGTGTTTTTTTTTACTCATCAACATGATGCCAGTTTTCATAGCGAAGTAGCAGCAATCAACAGAGGGAACATGTGCACAGTTATGTCACAGTAGCAGGTGAATTTGCACAGTGATATCATAGTAGTGGGTTACTATACACAGTGATGTCACAGTAGTGGGTGAAAATGCATAATGATGTCACAGTAGCTGGTGAATATATACAATGATGTCACAGTGGCAGGTGAATATATACATGTACAGTGGTGGATAATTCACACAGTTGTAGTACACCATTTATGCAGTGGAGTCTCAGTTCCGAGAATATATATGAAGAACAACAAATGAGCAACCGCTGCAGTACAGAGGTTCTGGGGCAGGGGAGATCCTCTCCCCTTGTATCAGATGCAGTTTGGGGTTTCTCTCTGGCTTTACTATGTGCCAGGGAGTAGAAATAAGAATGGATCAATACTGGAAGTGACTGCACTCACTGATAATCTGAATCCATCCCCTCTCTGGCTGACAAACACCGAATCCCTCCCTTTTCCAGAAGCTCAATATACTTAATTGACTCTTTCTACACAACCTGCTTGATAGCAGCACTCACTGCTTATTTGACATTCTCCTGCAGCAACAGGACTCCTCCCCAGCAGAAATCCTCACTGTTCCCTCTGTCTGAGCAGGTCTTTCCAGTTACATGTGGCTGATTGATACTAAATGCTATCTGCACCATAAACCATTTTAGGGAGCAGACTTTGCCAATTAGTCTAATCACCCCCTCCCTGCTCTATGAACTTTCCTGCATCATCCACTGATTATTGGACCTGCCACCTCAGCAGCATTTCTACTTACATAAGTCCCTGTGGTGGCCAAAGCAGTAATGTCTGTTGGGAGCATAACTTCGGTGGTAAGTTCTCACTGAAAAAGAGAGGAAGGAGCATCTCTGTTTTTCTCTGCCACGCACCCCAGCCCTTTCATTCTCTCGCCCCTTCAAAAGGTTTAGTTTTCAAGTTGGTCCAGAGGGAGACGGGAAGTTGTTAAAGAGGAAATGCACCTGGAGTTTTCTTTACTAGTGACTGGTGCCACCCTAGGCACTGGACCTCAAGTGCCTAGTGCCAAATACAGTCTAGCAGTGTGCAATATATTTTTTCATTTTTAAACATATTTCAGTAAGCTTTTCATGAAGTTGTTTTAAGGTGTTCCATTCTCATGAAATTAAACATTTTGCCAGGAAAATCACTTTAGCTGTTATACATTATTTGCTGTTTAATAACTGTAATGAATGTAGTTGTAGCTCTCTTCTCATTGATCAGTATAAAACAAAGCTTTAAGAGGAATTCTCACATCTCTTGACATATTTCTTTTAGTAACGATTTGTATTCCCCATGTAATAACAATTCTGGAGCATCTTTTCCAACAACTATATGTTGTGACATTCCTCTCTTATTCCTACTAATAGTTAATGAACTAGCATAGACTGATACTGGAAGCATTGATTGGATCATGTCAGACTACGCAAGGACACATCTAAGTAAAGTTTAATTACTTACGTTTGATAATTAAGAACATACCTCTTTTTCAACTTTTTTTTACATGTTTCCTGCAAAGAAGATGTGTGAAGGCTTAATTTTTTTTGTGGCGCAATCTATAGTTTTGGGTTACCATTTTGGGTTACATACAACTTCTACTTATACCATTTACCCTGTGGTATAACTGATATGTTTACTCCGTGGGTTGATATGATTATGGCAATATCAAATTTATAGTTTTTTTTTAAATAATGTTTTTCTAGTTTTGTGTCAAGCTTTCACATATCTCTGACAACAAAAAATAGAAATTAAGGGGAAAAATTATTTTCTGACTCTAACTATGGCAAAACATATAAAAATAAATAAATCCCTGTCTCTACGTCTTTTCCACAAAAACTTACATAGTTGAGTCACATTATTATGACCTCCAGATAATACCCAGAGTAACTTCTGTGTGAAGCATAGACAGAAGCTAGACAGCCAGTGGCGTACATAGAGAAGTAAGGACCCCATAGTAAGGATCAAACCAGACCCCCACACAGTACAGAAGGGTTTCTGCCTAAAGCCTTATCAATAGAGTTGAGCGAACACCTGGATGTTCAGGTTCGAGAAGTTCGGCCGAACTTCCCGAAAATGTTTGGGTTCGGGATCCGAACTCGACCCAAACTTTATCCCGAACCCCATTGAAGTCAATAGGGACCTGAACATTTGGGCACTAAAAAGGCTGTAAAATAGTCCAGGAAAGGGCTAGAGGGCTCCAAAAGGCAGCAAAATGAAGGTAAATGCCCTGCAAACAAATGTGGATAGGGAAATGAATTAAAATAAAATAAATAGAAATTAACCAATATCAATTGGAGAGAGGTCCCATAGCAGAGAATCATGCGTCATATCACCCACCACTGGAGAAGGCCACTTTCAGTTATTTAGGCCCCAGCACCCAGACAGAGGAGAGAAGTACCACATCAAGAAATAAGGTGTCATATCACCCACCACTGGAGAAGGCCACTTTCAGTCATTTAGGCCCCAGCACCCAGACAGAGGAGAGAGGTCCCACAGCAAGGAATCATCCGTCATATCACCCACCACTGGAGAAGGCCACTTTCAGTTATTTAGGCCCCAGCACCCAGACAGAGGAGAGAGGTCCCACAGCAAGGAATCATGCGTCATATCACCCACCACTGGAGAAGGCCACTTTCAGATATTTAGGCCCCAGCACCCAGACAGCGGAGAGAGGTTGAACAGCAGAGAATCATGCGTCACATCACCCACCACTGGAGAAGGCTACTTTTAGTTATTTAGGCCCCAGCACCCAGACAGAGGAGGGAGGTCCCACAGCAAGGAATCATGCGTTATATCACCCACCACTGGAGAAGGCCACTTTCAGTTATTTAGGCCTCAGCACCCAGACAGAGGAGAGAGGTCCCACAGCAAGGTATCGTTCGTCATATCACCCACCACTGGAGAAGGCCACTTTCAGTTATTTAGGCCCCAGCACCCAGACAGAGGAGAGAGGTTCCACAGCAAGGAATCATGCGTCATATCACCCACCACTGGAGAAGGCCACTTTCAGTTATTTAGGCCCCAGCACCCAGACAGAGGAGAGAGGTCCCACAGCAAGGAATCATGCGCCATATCACCCACCACTGGAGAAGGCCACTTTCAGTTATTTAGGCCCCAGCACCCAGACAGAGGAGAGAGGTCCCACAGCAAGGAATAATGCGTCATATCACCCACCACTGGAGAAGGCCACTTTCAGTCATTTAGGCCCCAGCACCCAGACAGATGAGAGAGGTCCCACAGCAAGGAATCATGCGTCATATCACCCACCACTGTGACAGGCCACTTTCAGTTATTTAGGCCCCAGCACCCAGACAGAGGAGAGAGGTCCCACAGCAAGGAATCATCGTCATATCACCCACCACTGGAGAAGGCCACTTTCAGATATTTAGGCCCCAGCACCCAGACAGCGGAGAGAGGTTGAACAGCAGAGAATCATGCGTCACATCACCCACCACTGGAGAAGGCTACTTTTAGTTATTTAGGCCCCAGCACCCAGACAGAGGAGGGAGGTCCCACAGCAAGGAATCATGCGTCATATCACCCACCACTGGAGAAGGCCACTTTCAGTTATTTAGGCCTCAGCACCCAGACAGAGGAGAGAGGTCCCACAGCAAGGTATCGTTCGTCATATCACCCACCACTGGAGAAGGCCACTTTCAGTTATTTAGGCCCCAGCACCCAGACAGAGGAGAGAGGTTCCACAGCAAGGAATCATGCGTCATATCACCCACCACTGGAGAAGGCCACTTTCAGTTATTTAGGCCCCAGCACCCAGACAGAGGAGAGAGGTCCCACAGCAAGGAATCATGCGCCATATCACCCACCACTGGAGAAGGCCACTTTCAGTTATTTAGGCCCCAGCACCCAGACAGAGGAGAGAGGTCCCACAGCAAGGAATAATGCGTCATATCACCCACCACTGGAGAAGGCCACTTTCAGTTATTTAGGCCCCAGCACCCAGACAGATGAGAGAGGTCCCACAGCAAGGAATAAGGTGTCATATCACCCACCATTGTGACAGGCCACTTTCAGTTATTTAGGCCCCGGCGCCCAGATTGAGGAGAGGTTCATTCAACTTTGGTTTGCACCGCAAGATCATGGTAAAGTTAAAAAAATGAGGATTCAATAAAGAAGTGCCCCGGAGTACAAGAATACATGGTTGAGGGGGAGGCAGTTATAAATGTCTATTCTGCACAAGGAAGGGACAGGTCCTGTGGGATCCATGCCTGGTTCACTGTTATGAACGTCAGCTTGTCCACGTTGGCTGTGGACAGGCAGCTGCGTTTGTCAGTAATGACACCCCCTGCCATGCTGAATACACGTTCAGACAAAACGCTGGCCACCGGGCAGGCCAGCACCTCCAAGGCATAGAATGCTAACTCTGGCCAGGTGGACAATTTGGAGACCCAGAAGTTCAATGGGGCCGAACCATCAGTCAGTACGTGGAGGGGTGTGCAGACGTACTGTTCAACCATGTTAGTGAAATGCTGCCTCCTGCTAACACGTTCCGTATCAGGTGGTGGTGCAGTTAGCTGTGGCGTGGAGACAAAACTTTTCCACATTTCTGCCATGCTAACCCTGCCCTCAGAGGAGCTGGCTGTGACACAGCTGCGTTGGCGACCTCTTGCTCCTCCTCTGCCTTCGCCTTGGGCTTCCACCTGTTCCCCTGTGACATTTGGGAATGCTCTCAGGAGCGCGTCTACCAGCGTGCGCTTGTACTCGCGCATCTTCCTATCACGCTCCAGTGCAGGAAGTAAGGTGGGCACATTGTCTTTGTACCGGGGATCCAGCAGGGTGGCAACCCAGTAGTCCACACACGTTAAAATGTGGGCAACTCTGCTGTCGTTGCGCAGGCACTGTAGCATGTAGTCGCTCATGTGTGCCAGGCTCCCCAGAGGTAAGGACAAACTGTCCTCTGTGGGAGGCGTATCGTCATCATCCTCCATATCCCCCTAGCCACGCACCAGTGATGGGCCTGAGCTGTGTCGGGTGCCACCCCGCTGTGAACCTGCTTCATCCTCATCCTCCTCCACCTCCTCCTCTTCCAGTAGTGGGCCCTGGCTGGCCACATTTGTACCTGGCCTATGCTGTTGCAAAAAACCTCCCTCTGAGCCACCTCAAAGAGACTGGCCTGAAAGTTCTAAAAATGACCCCTCCTCCTCCTCCTGGGCCACCTCCTCTTCCATCATCGCCCTAAGCGTTTTCTCAAGGAGACATAGAAGTGGTATTGTAACGCTGATAACGGTGTCATCGCCACTGGCCATGTTGGTGGAGTACCTGATACAGCGCAACAGGGCACACAGGTCTCGCATGGCGGCCCAATCCTTGGTGGTGAAGTGGTGCTGTTCCGCAGTGCGACTGATGCGTGCGTGCTGCAGCTGAAACTCCACTATGGCCTGCTGCTGCTCACACAGTCTCTCCAGCATGTGCAAGGTGGAGTTCCACCTGGTGGGCATGTCGCATATGAGGCAGTGAGCGGGAATTCCGAAGTTACGTTGTAGCGCAGACAGGCGAGCAGCGGCAGGATGTGAACGCCGCAAGCGCGCATAGACGGCCCGCACTTTATGCAGCAGCTCTGACACGTCGGGGTAATTGTGAATGAACTTCTGCACCACCAAATTTAGCACATGCGCCAGGCAAGGGATGTGCGTCAAACCGGCTAGTCCCAGAGCTGCGACGAGATTTCGCCCATTATCGCACACCGCCAGGCCGGGCTTGAGGCCCACCGGCAGAAACCACTCGTCGGTCTGTTGTTCAATATTCCGCCACAACTCCGGCGCAGTGTGGGGCCTGTCCCCCAAACATATGAGTTTCAGAATGGCCTCCTGACGTTTGCCCCCTGCTCCCTCTTTTGCTACGCTGTTGGCTCGGTCTTACCACTGCCTCTTCCTCTGAACTATGAAAGTCAGTGGCACGACCTTCATTCCATGTGGGGTCTAGGACCTCATCGTCCCCTGCATTGTCTTCCACACAGTCTACCTCCCTGACCTACTGTTCGGTCTGCACACTGCAGAAAGACTCAGCAGTTGGCACCTGTGTTTTGTCATCATCAGAGACGTGCGGACTTCGATGAGGTGGTATTCCCATGTCCTCATCATCAGGAAACATCAGTGGTTGTGCATCAGTGCATTCTATGTCTTCCACCACTGGGGAAGGGCTAGGTGGATTCCCTTGGGAAACCCTGCCAGCAGAGTCTTCAAACAGCATAAGAGACTATATAGAAAGAAGCAAGGCAGCTCTCACCAGCTGTAGAACACCCTCTGTGCACGGATGCCGCACCCGGATGCGGGAGTATACAATCAGAAAGAAGAAAAATCCAGCTCAGCTCGGGTGACTCGTATTCATAGACTTTATTCCAGCGGTAAAAACTTCATACAAAATGCGAAAAACTGTTACGCGTTTCAGACCTCCATAATATCTGGGTCCTTCTTCATGACAGGACCCAGATATTATGGAGGTCTGAAACGCGTAACAGTTTTTCGCATTTTGTATGAAGTTTTTACCGCTGGAATAAAGTCTATGAATACGAGTCACCCGAGCTGAGCTGGATTTTTCTTCTTTCTGATAGCATAAGAGACTGCTGCATAACTTGAGGCTCAGACAGTTTCCTTGATATGCATGGGGGTGATGTGACAGACTGATGGGCTTGGTTTTCAGGCGCCACCTGTGCGTTTTCTGCAGAAGACTGGGTGTGAGATAATGTTGTGAACGTGCTGGATCCACTGTCGGCCACCCAATTGACTAGCGCCTGTACCTGCTCAGGCCTTACCATCCTTAGAACGGCATTGGGCCCCACCAAATATCGCTGTAAATTCTGGCGGGTACTGGAACCTGAGGTAGTTGGTTCACTAGGACATGTAACTGTGGCAGAATGGCCACGTCCTCTCTCAGCACCAGAGGGTCCACTAACACCACCACGACCGCATCCCTTACTAGATGTTTTCCTCATTGTTACCGTTCACCAAGCACCACAATAAGAAAAAAAATATTTGGCCCAAGGTATTGATTTCAAATTCAGGTTTTTTATTTACAGGCACCTAACACTATCTGCCTATTTATTTATGTAGCGTATTACACTAATCCAGGCACAGCAGTAACTACTGATTTAGGGGAATATCTCTTTTAGGGCTAGTATTTAGGCCCTGGATGAAAGCTATCCTTTTATGGACAGATTTACACTTGAAGATGCACAGTAGCCTGTGAAAAAATATGTAGGATTATGCCTTAAGCAATTGTATTTTAACACTTTGTGTAATATACCCTTTAACGGACAGAAATACAATGGGAGATGCACGGTAGCGTGTGAAGTTATTGAGGATGACCCTCTCAGCACTTGTATATACACCTTGAGTGTAATATACCATTTAACGGACAGATTAACACTTGGCCTGCAACAGCTGGAACACCAGATTCAGGGTATTGCTATTTTGGCAATTGAATTTCACCCCAGAACAAAATATATGTTTTGGCGGACACGATTATACTTTTCCAGCCAGTGCTGTGACACCAGATTCAGGGTATTGCTATTTTGGCAATTGAATTTCACCCAAGAACAAAATATATGTCTTGGCGGACACTATTATACTTTGCCAGCCACTGCTGGGACACCAGATTCAGGGTATTGCTATTTTGGCAATTGAATTTCACCCCAGAACAAAATATACCCTGTTACGGACAGATTTAAACTAGGCCTGCAACTGCTGGAACACCAGATTCAGGGTATTGCTATTTTGGCAATTGAATTTCACTCCATAACAAAATATATGTTTTGGCGGACACTATTATACTTTGCCAGCCACTGCTGGGACACCAGATTCAGGGTATTGCTATTTTGGCAATAGAATTTCACCCCAGAACAAAATATACCCTGTTACGGACAGATTTAAACTAGGCCTGCAACTGCTGGAACCCCAGATTCAGGGTATTGCTATTTTGGCAATTGAATTTCACTCCATAACAAAATATATGTTTTGGCGGACACTATTATACTTTGCCAGCCTCTGCTGGGACACCAGATTCAGGGTATTGCTATTTTGGCAATTGAATTTCACCCCAGAACAAAATATATGTTTTGGCGGACACTATTATACTTTGCCAGCCACTGCTGGTACACCAGATTCAGGGTATTGCTATTTTGGCAATTGAATTTCACCCCAGAACAAAATATATGTTTTGGCGGACACTATTATACTTTGCCAGCCACTGCTGGTACACCAGATTCAGAGTATTGCTATTTTGGCAATTGAATTTCACCCCAGAACAAAATATATGTTTTGGCGGACACTATTATACTTTGCCAGCCACTGCTGGGACAACAGATTCAGGGTATTGCTATTTTGGCAATTGAATTTCACCCCAGAACAAAATATACCCTGTTACGGACAGATTTAAACTAGGCCTGCAACTGCTGGAACACCAGATTCAGGGTATTGCTATTTTGGCAATTGAATTTCACTCCATAACAAAATATATGTTTTGGCGGACACTATTATACTTTGCCAGCCACTGCTGGGACACCAGATTCAGGGTATTGCTATTTTGGCAATTGAATTTCACCCCAGAACAAAATATACCCTGTTACGGACAGATTTAAACTAGGCCTGCAACTGCTGGAACACCAGATTCAGGGTATTGCTATTTTGGCAATTGAATTTCACTCCATAACAAAATATATGTTTTGGCGGACACTATTATACTTTGCCAGCCACTGCTGGGACACCAGATTAAGGGTATTGCTATTTTGCCAGTTGAATTTCACCCCAGAACAAAATATATGTTTTGACGGACACTATTATACTTTGCCAGCCACTGCTGGAACACCAGATTCAGGGTATTGCTATTTTGGCAATTGAATTTCACCCCAGAACAAAATATATGTTTTGGCGGACACTATTATACTTTGCCAGCCACTGCTGGTACACCAGATTCAGAGTATTGCTATTTTGGCAATTGAATTTCACCCCAGAACAAAATATATGTTTTGGCGGACACTATTATACTTTGCCAGCCACTGCTGGGACACCAGATTCAGGGTATTGCTATTTTGGCAATTGAATTTCACCCTAGAACAAAATATATGTTTTGGCGGACACTATTATACTTTGCCAGCCACTGCTGGTACACCAGATTTAGGGCATTGCTATTTTGGCAATTGAATTTCACCCCAGAACAAAATATATGTTTTGGCGGACACTATTATACTTTGCCAGCCAGTGCTGGGACACCAGATTCAGGGTATTGCTATTTTGGCAATTTAATTTCACCCCAGAACAAAATTTATGTTTTGGCGGACACTATTATACATTGCCAGCCAGTGCTGGGACACCAGATTCAGGGTATTGCTATTTTGGCAATTGAATTTCACCACAGAACAAAATATATGTTTTGGCGGACACTATTATACTTTGCCAGCCACTGCTGGGACACCAGATTTATGGGATTGCGATTTTGGCATTTGAATTTCACCACAGAAAATAATCTATCCTTTGCCAGACTGCAGACAGTATTACACTTGGCTAGCCAAAGCTGGAACACCAGATTTAGGGGAATGGTATTTTGGCAATTGTATTTAACCCCTTAATAAAATATAGAAATTGCTATTCTGAGTTTTTTAGGGGTGACAATAAGCACAGCCAAGCAAGCTGTAGATCGATCAGTTCATTAGGTGCTGTTGCTGACTTTTCCCTGTCTAATCTCGCCCTCACAGAAGCTGCGTCCTCTCCCTACACTAATCAGAGCAGTGTGACGTGCGGCGCTAGGTGACTCCAGCTTAAATAGAGGCTGGGTCACATGCTGCAATTGGCCAATCACAGCCATGCCATTAGTAGGCATGGCTGTGATGGCTTCTTAGGGCAAGAAGTAAAACGCTAGCTGATTGGCTGCTGTGCAGCCCTTCAGAAAGCGGGAAGAAATCGCTGAACAACAGACCCGAACCCGAACTTTTTTGAAAATATTCAGGTCCGGGTCCGTGTCACAAACACCCCAAAATTCGGTACTAACCCGAACTATGCTCGAACTGTTCGCTCAACACTACTTATCAATGACCCTTGGGACATTTTCCACTTCTTCATTTGCTAAAAGTTGTTCCTTTAGAGGGTAAAGTCCTTACCAAGTTTTCACCTCCAGTAGAAGAGGGGATGATCTCAACTAAGACTGGCCCCCTCTTGCCCGGGGCCCCATAGCAGTCGCATGGTCTACCAGTATAGTGGTTACGCCTCTGTAGACAGTCTGGGAGTGACTCAAAGTCCTCGTAGGTTGTCACAGGTGTCTGGAGTCATGCTGACTTCAGTGCATCCTACATCTGCTGGAGGGAGTGTGGGGGAGGATCCATAAAGCCAACACTATGATTGAGGTGGTCCCACAGATGCTTAATTGGGTTCAAGGCTGTGGAATTAAAGGGCCAGGGTAGTACTTGGAAGTTTTGGTCATGCTCTTCTAACTAGAGTCAGACATTTCTAGCTGTATGACATGTCGCATTGTCTTGCTTGAAGATCCCATTCTCTGGGAAGACAATCAACATATATGGTTGCATGTGATCTACAAGGATTGATTCATACCCAAATAAGTTAAGTGCCTTCCACATGGATGAGTGGCCCAGAGAATGCCACGGAAACATTCCCCATACCATAACGTTACCACCACCAGCTTGTGTTCTTCCAGCAATGGTTGCAGGTTATTTATTTTCGCCTGACATGTCAATGCCCATCCATTTGATAAAGCAAAAATTGTGCATTATCGGAAAAGGCAACCTTTGCCGATCAGTGGAGGTTCAATTCCAATAGTGCTGCAAAAATTGATGCAACTTTGTTAGTAGAGGTGCAGTGACCATCCTTTGGAACCCCATATACAGTAGAGTTCACTGAACTCTTGTTTTAGACACTTGTCTTTTATTTTGGCAATGAGCTGCTCCTCTGTAGAGTGTTGGTCCACCCTTTTGCACCTTCTTACCGATGTTCACTTCTCACATGAATGGCAAGTGGTGTTCTGCAGTTAGCACTGGAATGGTGCAGTTTGTCCACTCATGATACACTTTCACCACAGCAGCACATGAACAGTTCACACACTGCACAGTTTTTAGAAATACTGCCACCCTTGGCCTGAAAGCCAGAACTACAACTCTGATCAATCATCCCGCCCTTTTACCCATGTCAGCAACAAGGTATATGTGTGCAGACACTGCATAGTTCCACTTCTCTTGTTCTGCTTGCTGAGTGTAATTCTTCGTATCTGATCTTATTTTGTATATACTGTATGAACACCTCAGAGTAACATTCTCCTGTCCTGTATACCGGGCAAAATTCAAAATATCTGCTCCTATTCTGTATATATGGACACTGCACAGTATCAATTCTCTTGTCCTGTATGCTGGGTGTAATTCTCAGTATCTGCTCTTATTCTCTATATATAGAAAATGCACAGCACCATTTCTCCTGCCCTTTATACTGGGTGTAATCCTTAGTATCTGCTCATATTCTGTATATATATGGACACTGCACAGTACCACTTCTCTTGTTCTGTATACTGGGTGTAATTCTCAGTATCTGCTCTTATTCTGTATATACAGTATATGGACGCTGAACTGTATCAATTCTCTTGTCTTGTATACTGGGTGTATTCCTCAGTATCTGATCTTATTCTGTATATATGGACACTGCACAGTACCATTTCTCTTGTCCTGTAGACTGGGTATAAATATCAGTATCTGATCTTATTCTGTATATATGGACACTATACGGTACCATTTCTCTCCTGTATACTGGGTGGGTATAATCCTCAGTATCTGCTCTTATTCTGTATATATATGGACTCTGCACAATACAATTTCTCTTGTCCTGTGTACTTGGTGTAATTCTAAGTATCTGCTCTTATTCTGTATATATGTACACTGCACAGTACCACTTCTCCTGTCCTGTATACTGGGTGAAATTCTCAGTATCTGCTCTTATTCTGTATATATGCACAATACACAGTGACAATTCTCGTGTGCTGTATACTGGGTGTAATTCTTAGTATCTGCTCTTATTCTGTATATATGCACATTACACAGTACCACTTCTCCTGTCCTGTATACTGGGTGTAATTCTCAATATCTGCTCTTATTCTGTATATATGGACACTACACAGTACCACTACTCCTGTCCTGTATACTGGGTGTAATTCTCAGTATCTGCTCTTATTCTGTATATATGCACACTGCACAGTACCACTTCTCCTGTCCTGTATACTGGGTGTAATTCTCAGTATCTGCTCTTATTCTGTATATATGGACACTGCACAGTACCACTTCTCCTGTCCTGTATACTGGGTGTAATTCTCAGTATCTGCTCTTATTCTGTATATATGCACACTGCACAGTACCACTTCTCCTGTCCTGTATACTGGGTGTAATTATCAGTATCTGCTCCTATTCTGTATATATGGACACTGCACAGTACCATTTCTCTTGTCCTGTATACTGGGTGTAATTTTTAGTATCTGCTCTTATTCTGTATATATGCACATTACACAGTACCACTTTTCCTGTACTGTATACTGGTTGTAATTCTCAATATCTGCTCTTATTCTGTATATATGGACACTGCACAGTACCACTTCTCCTGTACTGTATGCTGGGTGTAATTCTCAGTATCTGCTTTTATTCTTTATATACAGTCATTGCAGAGTGCCTCTTCTCCTGTCCTGTATGCTGGGTGTAATTCTCAGTATCTGCTCTTATTCTGTATATATGGACACTGCACAGTACCACTTCTCCTGTCCTGTATACTGGATGTAATCCTCAGTATCTGCTCTTATTCTGTATATATGGACACTGCACAGTACCACTTCTCCTGTCCTGTATACTGGGTGTAATTCTCAGTATCTGCTCTTATTCTGTATATATGCACACTGCACAGTACCACTTCTCCTGTCCTGTATACTGGGTGTAATTATCAGTATCTGCTCCTATTCTGTATATATGGACACTGCACAGTACCATTTCTCTTGTCCTGTATACTGGGTGTAATTTTTAGTATCTGCTCTTATTCTGTATATATGGACACTGCACAGTACCACTTCTCCTGTCCTGTATGCTGGGTGTAATTCTCAGTATCTGCTCTTATTCTGTATATATGAACACTGCACAGTACCACTTCTCTTCTCCTGTATATACTGGGTGTAATTCTCAGTATCTGCTCTTGTTCTGTATATTAGTATTGAGTGCGAATATTCAAATTGCAAATTTTTATCGCGAATATCGGGACTTCGAGAATTTGCGAATATTTCAAAAATAGTAATATTCGTCTTTTTTTTTAATATAAACCCATTACCTAGTATACCTACCTGCTTCTTGCTTGTGGGCCAATGTGAGAAGGCTGCAATATTGTAGTCTGTAGTGAATTAGAAGATTCTTCATTATTCAATTTTTTTTCTCTTATGCGAAAAATCGGCAATGTAATATTCACGTAAATAAATGAAATCAGTAGCGCACCACTATTGTCTTGTCTCCTATTTGCAGCGGCATAAAAACAGGGCTGTCACCCCCTCTGTTTGCAGGAAGAAAGGACTCAGAAATACTATAATGCCGCGCTCTAGCAGTGGATAGGATATATATTGATCCCGTCCGTATATGAGCTACTGAAGTGTAGTAATGTACCGCCAGTTACCACGTATCTGTATAGCAATACACTCACCGATAGCTGGTCGGTGCGGGCTACTTTCCTCCTGGATTCCTGGTCTCAGCAGGGTGTGGGAGTGGGTTTGTTGTGCGGTCGGCGACAGCGGTAGCAGGAGCACGGTCTCTCTAGTCGGCGTGTCTGGGTCGCGCCCCGGCCGGTGGCGCGATCCTCAGTTTGCACGCACGCACGTACAGGGCACAGGTGACGTCACCACTGCGGCTACAGGTAGTCGCAGGCACTGGGCTTCTACGCGTTTCGGGTATTAGCGATACCCTTCGTCAGGTTTCTGCCCTTGAAGTATCTGTGGTTTAGAAATCATTAAAAGGCACAGAAGAGGGGGAGATTATATTAAGGCTATGTCAAGGGCAGAAACCAAATATATATTTAACATGGATACTTTGGCTCCAGTGGGTCTAAATATGGAGATAGAGGTGTTTGGTTTTGAATAAAATAGAACAAACTGGCAATCCAAGGGTTAAGGAGCGAAGGGTTAAATAGAGGCAATAGGCAGGGAGCACATCAGGTCTGACTTCCTGACGAAGGGTATCGCTAATACCCGAAACGCGTAGAAGCCCAGTGCCTGCGACTACCTGTAGCCGCAGTGGTGACGTCACCTGTGCCCTGTACGTGCGTGCGTGCAAACTGAGGATTGCGCCACCGGGCGGGGCGCGACCCAGACACGCCAACTAGAGAGACCGTGCTCCTGCTACCGCTGTCGCCGACCGCACAACAAACCCACTCCCACACCCTGCTGAGACCAGGAATCCAGGAGGAAAGTAGCCCGCACCGACCAGCTATCGGTGAGTGTATTGCTATACAGATACGTGGTAACCGGCGGTACATTACTACACTTCAGTTGCTCATATACGGACGGGATCAATATATCCTATCCACTGCTAGAGCGCGGCATTATAGTATTTCTGAATGTAATATTCGCGTAATGCGAATATTCAAAAACATGAATATATAGCACTATAGAATATAGTGCTATGTATTCGTTTTTTACAATATTTGTCATTTTTTCCAATTTAATGTCAACAGTCATTGACCCATAAGCAACTTAGGCAGGGAGGAATCAGGACTTGAGATGGAAAAAAATGACGAATATTCTCGAATTGACCCACAAGTCAGTAAATGACTTATTACTGATTTAGAATATTCTTCATTATTTAATATAGTTAATGTTATGCGAAAAATCTTCAATTAAATATGCGCGTTAATCGAATCATATAAGGGCGTCAGGCAACTTTCCCATTGGGTTGGCTTGGTAGAATTGTCGAATATGTAGAATATAGCGCTATATTCTACATATTCGACAATTCTACCAAGCCAACCCAATAGGAAAGTGTCTTAACGCCCTTACGCAATTAGATTAATGAGCATATTTAATTACCAATTTTTCGCATAACAT